>OX589593.1:5501853-6970990 GCA_951329385.1 Polia nebulosa
TGCAGAATTTCCTGCAACTACTAGAGCATCGTCCTTTACGCTTCTCAATTTTGCGAATTGAGCCACTTAATATCAATCTGATCCTCAGCAGTTTCTCCTTCTTTATTATCAATTGCATTGCCATAATGCAGATCAAAACCTATTATGTGTAGATTAGATAGCGAAAAACTTTCACGAGTGACTATACTTTTATGTGCTACCGTGAGAGTTCACCAATTTATAGTCATTGGAGTTCACAGTCGTCCACTTACAAATGAGTTAGCATTTACACTGGATCGCCGGGCTACTTCGGCTTATGCCTAGGGGTAGCGGATAAATTTGATTGAATCGAATTGATGATTTCCCACCAAATAAAAAAAAAACTGGCGAAGTGAATGTCGAATTTCGCACATTAAGGGTTACGTACCATATATTGGTATTTGTTATTAGAGTATACGTAATAATAAACATTATCACCAAATTTCAAGTTCATAGGTCAATGGGAAGTTAAAAAATTCTTCGTAACAAAATTTTGCGACAGACGACGGACGAACAGACAGACAGACAGACCGACGGACAAATGAGTGACAACAATAGGGCTCCGTTTGGACCCTTCGGGTACGGAACCATAAAAAAAGAACTGAATCGTCTATCGAAATGTCGAGGTAATCTCGAACCTATGTACGAGATTACCTATGGGAATTCATAGTTAGTCTTTATACGAGAGATGAAGAATACCTATATATTGTGTGTTACAAATTATACTATGCTTTGCACTTGTATGAATTTTATCTTATTTTTTAATAAAACAATTGTCGAAAAAAATACTCATATCTGTATGATACTAACAAACGTAGGATCCCTTCCACGTTTAAACAACATAAAACTAAGTTTGCTAAGCACCAATATTACATACTATCCACCCACATTTACCATAAAATTCACAAACAACTCAGCATACAAGACCTCAACAGACACAAACTGAAATGTAAAGTCACTGAGTGGCTTCTACACCAGGACTACTCTTACACCGAATCCTTACTCAACTACATCATCTAGATACATAGTACTCACCTTAATACTCAGACTCACCTCCCTCACAAAATTTTAAAGTGTTTGTTTACTGTCGTTAATTTATTGCTGTCATTATTTAATGTTATAATTTGTGATTAATTTTATAATGGTACCTAATGAATTTTAAAATCTGTAATTAATTTTTTATGGATATTAATTTTATTATTGTATTAATTATTGCTACTTTTTTATTATTTATTAAACTAATTTTGAATATATCTTGGCGACAATATGCTCCACTATTGAGTGGAGCATTTTGTCGCTAAGTCGCCCGTTGGGTTGTCTTATTGTAAACTGTCTCTCAAGATACAGGTAACCCTAGTTTGAGAGACAGGGTTTGTACTCAATGGTTACATTCCTGATCTTTAGTACGTATAAGTAATAGTGTTAATGTAACCTTTTATTTTTGTGCAAATAAAAACTATTATTATTATTATATTATTATAACTATTTTTGTTGTCTTTTCTACTTTAAAACCTTTCCCAACCTTTTTCTAGATAGTGATCAAGTACGTGAGAGTACTATCGTAATATTTCTTTATTTTCCGTCCCTCTACACAGAAGTAGTGGTGTGGCTACTTTATAAGCTCTTAGTGAAATATTGTCCTTAGATAAGTAAACGGTCAGATGGATAGGGCATTGGCACTAGAAGGGGTTTTTCTAAAGTAAGTAGGTACCATATTCTGCTTTCATAGAGGTTTTCAGGAACCAGAAACCTGGGGGTAGCTATCAGGCAACACCGATATCGTCTTTAAGTCTAGAGTTAGTAGTCTCTAACATCGACTATATCATCGCTTAGTAGGTATGGTATAGTTTTTATTCAGACTACTATTACAGTATTATATTAATATAATATACTATGAACCGTACACTTTTTGTAAACTTATTATTACAATAAATTATTAATAAATTAAATAAAAATTATAATACCATCAGGTAAGTGATAAATGATAAATGATGTTTATTCAGTAAATAGGTTACAAGAAACACTTTTACACGTCAATGTTTTTTGTCAGTTTAAGCTAGATGAGGCCGGTGTTTCCTAGCTGACTACCCTAAGAAGAAACACCGAAACAAACTCAGAGGTCAAAGTCTCTTTTAAAGTGTTCAAATCCATACAATGTGTAGGTACTGCTTAAATCATTTGAGAACCATGTACGTTTATGTCTGGGATGAGCTTTTTGAAGAAAGCAACACACGAATTCGAGTGGACCTGTCCAGACAGTGCAAGCATTTGTCAGTCATCGCGAAGCTCAACTCAGAACTTTGAGGAGCTCAACGAACCGACGAACAATACCAAAGTAAGGACATTTGAGTAGGCCGCAAAAATACTCAAACTGCCAGACAATCATATAATCTACATGAATATAACGACATACATAGTTCTCGCATTCACATTATTCTATATGAGGACCATGCAGCTTAGTGTCTGTAGTGGTCTTTTGAAGAAAGAACCAAACATGTTTGAGTGGACCTGTCCAGTCAGTGCAAGCATTTGTCAATAGTCTAATAGCTCAACTTAAAAACCACTAAGGAGCTGAATGACATGACGAACAATACCAAAGAAAAGACATTTGGGTAGGCCGCAAAAGTACTCAAACTGTCAGACAACGTTAAAAATTACTGTAAAAAGGAGGAGAAAATAATAATAATAACCCACATAGTCCTCACATTTACAGTAATTAAGTAATCAAAAAAAATAAAAATATAATACTTTACAAACTATTATTTATTCGTGTCAAACAAAATAATAATAATAATATGTCAATCTAAAAATAAAAATAAATGTCAATAAAAAAATAAATAAAAATATAATATAATACGAATATTAAAAAAAAATATATAAAAAAAATTTCATCAGTAAGTAGTACATATGAAAACAATGGCTCATGTATATCATTGAAGCTGCTCAATCCCACGCCTTTTTGTCCTCAAGAAAGTCATTAATTGTGTAAAAAGCTTTCTGGCATAGCTTACGTTAAATAAATGATTTAAATTTATTTATGCTTAGTTCTTGAATTTGACTACGAAGTTTATTATAGAAACGTATACATTGGCATCTAAACGAACCACCAATTTTTTTCTTGAGCCTGGTTTTAGGTACAATAAATTTGTGTTTGTTCCTAGTATTTATGCTATGGATATCACTGTATCTTTTAAACAGATTAATATTTTTATGTGCATACATGAGATTCTCATAAATATATTGAGAGGGAACAGTCATAATATTAATCTCTTTAAATTTGTCTCTGAGGGAGTGTCTGGGACTTAATTTATAAATTGCACGAATAGCCCTTTTCTGAAAAAACAAAAATTGTCTGAATATCGGCGGCATTTCCCCACAACAGAATGCCGTACGACATCACACTATGAAAATAAAAAGAGTGGTCACGCCGGAGAGTGGTGTCTTTGGATGTGTCTTTTTAAAATTATAGAACATGCAACTACACATTACAAATCGTATACCCAAGCCACTAGACCATTTGAAGATCGTCTGATAGATTTGATTTAAATCCAAATTTTGTAAAAGAGTTGTGGTAAGTACACGGGTTTCCTCCCAAAAAAGTTTAACTATTCTTTTCAACTACTGGGTGTCTCAGAAAGAACTAACTTTTGCAGATGCAAAAATAAACAAGAAATATATTTATATACACGTAAAATTACAAAATCAGAAACTGGGGGCCACAGGTGTCGGTTCTCATCGAAATCACCTTCGTTTTAATGAAAGTTAGAGATCGCTTTGAAGAGTGCCAGAGCCGCGAAGGACGTCATTTGAATAATGTTATTTTCAAAAAGTAATTTTCCCATGTCTTCAGTTTCTGATTATGTAATTAATCCATCAGCTATCGGAATCAAATATACAATTAAAAATCAATTGTTGCGTTACCGATTGGTAACGTGCGGCCACATTTTTTTTTTTTTTTGCCGTGTAAATTTATTTATGTTTAAATATATTTGTTAATTGTTGCATCTTAAAAAGTTAGTTTATTCGAAGAAGGCCTGTAAAAACCAATGCAATGTTGGTAGTTAAGAATGAGGCTTACTCGTATACTCAACAGTGAGTGAAATATACCTACCAATTAGGATGATGATAAGGAGGTTTATTCACAAAGTTACGGCCTTGGTTTTCCGATCTTTGTCCCAGTGCCATGTAACTTGAGGTCAGTACATTACGTTTTCTTCTTGCATTCTGGCTATCAACCGTCAAACCATAATAATAATAATTTTGTATGTTGTTGTTTGTTAAACATTTTTAAAATTATAATTTATATGTTTAGTAAAGTCAATAAACGAGATAATCATAATAATAATAGCCTTTAATAACAAACATTTACAATATGTTTGTGTGTTGACATCGGCACAGATTGTTTTGCTTTAGCATAAGCGTCCCCCAGGCTCTACCAGTGATTACGGTCTTGACACAATCTACTCCACAGTACCCCTGCGGTGTCTTTCATATCTTCGCTCCATCTTCGACATGGCCTTCCTCTCCGTCTTTTTCCTTCTCTAGGAAACCATTCTGTTACTATTTTTGCCCAAACCATAATTAATTACTTAATTGTTACAAGATTTAACAGTGTGACGTTCGTCG
The DNA here is from genome assembly GCA_951329385.1 of Polia nebulosa. Lineage (NCBI taxonomy): Eukaryota > Metazoa > Arthropoda > Insecta > Lepidoptera > Noctuidae > Polia > Polia nebulosa. Next base: position 5,506,498 of record OX589593.1, read on the forward strand.
ATGTGAATCGATTCGCAATTCGTTTTCCAAGGTGTTGTATCTTGACGCAGGTCATCACCGGACACGAAAGTTTCGGGAGGTTCCTGTGTAGGATAAGGCGGAAGGAAACGCCCGGGTGTCCCCACTGTGAGGATCGCCTAGAGGATACGGTGGAGCATACGGTAGAGATCTGCCCGCTTGGGCGGCCCCACCGTGTCCTCGTGGAGGCGATTGGCGGCAGCGACCTATCGCGCACAGCCCTGGTCCAGGCCATGGAACGGAGCGAGAGGGAATGGGAAGCAGACTCCTCCTTTTGCGAAGCAGTAATGCTGTAGGAGGCGGAACGGGTGAGGAGGGCTCAACAACAAAGTCACCCTCACGCCCTCAGCAGCAGCCTCCGGAGGAGACGCCCTGAACGTCGTAGACGCGGGCCTGCGGACGGCGAGTAATGAGTAGATCGGCGTCCGATCAGGACCAGGCCAGAGAGTCGACGGCGCGTAGTGTTCCACGCGCGCCTCAAAGAGTTGTCAGCAATAACGACGGGGGCCGTCATGGCCGATGCCTGCCCAGGGGTTGAGGATAAATTCGAATCAGGGTTACCTCGCCTCTGGGCACTTAGGGCAGGGAAGGAACAGGGGTGGGTTTTAGTCAGTAAGAGTCTGACACACCCTCCCGCTCCACCCTAGAGCGGGAGATGTCATTGGATGATTTCCAACCCCACAAAAAAAAGGGTGTTGTGTCTGACTCAACAGAGTTGTCCTCACGCACCCAGCAGCAGCCTCCGGAGGAGACGCCCTGGGCGTCGTAGGTCGCGAGTCGATCTCCGGCCACCGTAGACGCGGGCCTGCGGACGGCGAGTAGTGGGTAGCTCGGCGTCCGATCAGGACCAGGCCCTAGAGTCGCCGGCACGTAGTGTTGAACACGCTCCTCAAATAGATGTTAGCAATGCAAGACAGGGTCCGTCATAGCCGATGCCTGCCCAGGAGTTTTGAATAAATACGAAACAGAGTTACCGCGCCCCTGAGCACTCAGGGCAGGGAAGGAACGGGGTGATGAAAATAAGTTGATGGTGAAAAAAACGTCTCCTCCAGGGTCGCGAGAGAGATCGAAAGAGTCACTTTGCACTGGCAAAGGCAACTGAAGGAACACGCGTGGGTTTTAGTCAGTAAGAGTCTGACACCCCCCCCCTCTCCACCCAGAGCGGGAGAAGTTATTTGAAAACTTCAAAACTTCCCAACCTATAAAAAAGTGTTGTGTCTTCACAGTATAAGTAACTAATTTTAAAATCGTAAAGGATATTATTTTAATAAATCTGTTCTATAAATAAAACTTAAAGCCTCACTTAGTAGATTGTTTATAGGTATTTGGGTGGATGGTTATAGGTCCCGGACTCACGAGATGGCTTAAGTACTAAGTTGTGGTTTTTAGGGTTCCGTACCCAAAGGGTAAAACCGGGACCCTATTAATAAGACTCCGCTGTCCGTCCGTCTATCTGTCTGTCCGTCTGTCACCAGGCTGTATCTCATGAACCGTGATAGGTAGACAGTTGAAATTTTCATAGATGATGTATTTCTGTTGCCGCTATAATAAAAAATAATAAAAAACACACGTGTTTTTTTAGCCGCTTTTATAGATAACTAGCTGACCCAACAGACGTTGTCCTGTCTTAGCTATAAACTGTCAAACGCGCGAATTTTAGTCGATAAGTTTTCTGAAATTTTCTAATTTTCGTGCAACATTCTTATTTTTTCTTTTATAAAAACCTTCTCCTGACAATAACGAACACAACAAAAAAGAATTAGCGAAATCGGTCCAACCGTTCACGCGTCCCAACTGAGTGTTTCCACGTTGCCGTCGTGGTGGGGCTTGTGGGTCTCCATGATCCTGGGGACTTCCGGCATGAGTGACTCACTTGTACCAGAGGGCTCCAGGAGAGAGACCTGACTAAGAGGAACACACCGGGGGTCGCATCCATTGTCAGTCGATCATCGTCGACTGCCAGTGGATGCGACCGCCACCCAATCCTAAGCTTGGAGGCGTGGCTATGGGATGCGTACTGGAGGGATGTCCGCATGCTAGCGCCTCACAAGAGGGCCGCGCCGTTGGGAGACTTTAGCAAGCTGTTCGAGCCTTCTAACGGCGTGGAACCTGGGGGAATCTTCGTCGCTACTCTCTGGTACGCATCTGTTCATCAGATGCGACTGTGAGAGTGGCGACGAAACTGGGGGGGGCCGTAAGGCAGAGTGAGTGAGTGAATGAAAGAGAGTGATTGAGTGAGTGCGAAAGAAGAGAGGTAGATAGGGAGGTAGAGAGACAAGAGACAGGGACCACACCCTTAAAAGGAAAACAAACCATGGATAGAACAAATAGAAATATTTTACCCCAGGGAGGTACCAGCTGCTCCGCAGCTGGAGAGTCCGCCACGCAAGGAGCGTCAAGCCCCTCGTATTCTGGGGGGGCAACTGCTGTTCCGACCGTCATCTATTAAAACCCGACGAAACGTATCCGCTTGTCGACGTCCATTCCGACAACAAGAGCCGAGGAGGCTCCAGATCATCTCCTCCTTCGAGGAGATGATCATTTACTGCTTCAAGACGCCTGACAAGCCGCGGTCGGACGAAATAAGCCAAGTTGAAGTCGGCAAAGCGGCGGCGAGTGGTGCGGCGTCGGAGTCCAACGCAGCACCACTCCTCACCGCTCTGGGCTCTGGCAGCCCGGAGCGTGAGGAGGGGAGCGCTTTCGGAGGAGCTGTTTGTCAGGGCTCGCGGGGATCTCGGGTATCGGTCTCGGGGTCCTCGAGCGGAGGATCGGGTGTTACTGTCAGCTCCAATTCGGAGCGAGTGGACAGGCTTGCGGGGGTCGTGGAGAGCACGATCAAGGATGTGGTCCAGAAGAGGCTTGCTTCTTCCAGGAGCAGGACCACATCTGCGGCCACGGCCTCCATTGTGGCGGCGGCGGAGGCGAGCTTCGGCGGGCCTCCGTCTGCGAACGAGACGTCCAAATTGCGGGCGAAGGTCGCCCGCCAGACCGCCACTACGAAGCTTCTGGTCAAGGAGAACCAGAGGCTCCGGGCAGACCTGGCCGAGCTCCGAGGAGCTGGCCCCCGGAGGGACGCGCAGGATGAGCTCCAGCACGGGCCAAGTCAGCCCCTGCCCGCCGCGGAGAACCAGGGTCTCGACCTGGTGCGGCAGGAGCTGGCTGAATTCAACAGGCGGTTCTCCTTGCTGGAGGGCATCGTATTGCGCCCCCCGCTAGCGGCGAGCAAGCCGGCCTCGGGCCAGCGGCAACCGAACTCGTTTGCCGCCGCCGCGGCTGCTACGCCCAAACAGGGTTCGGCGGGACAGGCCAACCGCGGGACTGTGCTGAAGCCCGCGGGGTCGGCCCCGTCGAAGGCGTCGTAGGCGCCGAAGGCGCAGCCAAAGCCGGGTGGTGTGACTGCGAGGGCCCCAGCCAAGACGGGAAGTCGGCCGCTCCAGCCTATCCCGCCTCCTAAACCTCCTAAACCTCCTGCGGCCGAAGCTGCCGAATGGCAAGTGGCCGGGGAGAAAGAGAAGGCGGGATAGGCAAAAAGGGCGGCCAAACGAAGAGAGAGGCGAAAGCGGCGCAAGGAGCGGGCCGCTGCGGCTAGGCTCCACGCCCCGAAGTCCGCGGCTGTAGTGATCACGCTACAGCCGGAAGCGATTCAGAAGGGCGTGACCTACCGCAGCGTGCTCGCCAAAACCAAGGCGGCGGTGAGCCTCGAGGAGGTGGGGTGTGCCGACGGCGTCCAGGTGAAGGTCACCAATACCGCAGCCCGGATGTTGGAGGTCCTCGGCGCTTCCAGTAGCCCAGCTGCTGACGCGCTGGCCGAGAAGATCAGGGCATTGCTGGTCGACGAGGTTCGAGTGTTCAGGCCACCAAGAGCGCAGACATGCGCATCATGGGCCTGGACGACTCTGTGACGGAGGCGGAGGTTGCCAAGACTGGAGGGTGCCCTGCCGAGCAGGTGAGGGTAGGCACTCTCCGTCCTGACCTCACGGGGCTGCTAACCGTAACGGTGAGCTGCCCCGTGTCGACGGCGAGTCAAATCACCGGGAAGGGCTGAAGGCTCTTGGTGGGCCGGGTGTCTGCGCAGGTCAAGCTTCTGGAACCCAGACCTCTGAGGTGCTTCCGCTGCCATGTGGGCGACCACGTGGCAGCTAAGTGCACCTTGGAGGTGGAAAGAGGGAACCACTGCTTCCGTTGCGGTCAGCCCGATCACAAGGCTGGCTTTTGCAGCTGGCAAGCCGGCCGATCACCGGGCTGGGAGCAGGACCTGCGCCCCACCCACAAAGACCAGGGCCAGGGGCAGGCCCTCTACCGCCAGCGCCACCACCGCCACAGCCGTCGTCGCCGCCGCAAACATCGCAGTGGCTGGACCCTCACAGAGGGCTGGGGAGGAGGAGGCTGTAATGGAATGCCAATAACGCGTGGGTCGTGGTCGAGGAGTTGGGAGGCTATGTCCAGTGGAGTTTTAGAAGGACGAGTATTGTTAGTAGTCTACGAGTAGTTCAGTTAGGTTAATTAATATTCAAAGTGTGTGTGTCACTACATCTCTGTGAAGAATTGACTAGGGCAATAGTATTAGTTCATAATCGAATATTATGAGTGTAGTTTATATTAGGTTTTAAATATCAGTAAGTAGAGTATAGAGTCAGTGGTGGAACGGGAGAGAAGGAGGGCTGCGCCTGAGACGCGTGCAGCTCGTCTAGCAGGGAACAGTAACTGAGGGGTATTGTATAAACTCAGCGTTGGAAATCCGGTAAGTGCCAACTTTAATTAATTAGTCTCTTATGGATAGTATGTGTACAGTTATTGTCAATATACTAATATTGTGGCCACAGATTAAGTTTCATAATTCGTAAAAGACATATACCGTAGTAGCTCTAGGGAAAGCTAATGTTATAGCTAGGTTGGTTAAAGCTATACCAAATTAATTAGACTTAATTAGTGTTTAAGTATGTGTGTGTGTTTTCTGTTAAGCTGTATTGGTTCGATACCAGTAGAACGATCGCCCGCCTATGGGCAGGCCACTAGATCTAGGACACCGTAATTGGCAAGTTCATGAGAATATATCCCTGTGAATCGATTGTTAGAGCGATAGTTTCAATTTATACTTGAGTAATATAAGTTTAGTTCAGACTATATTCTGTATATTAGTAGGGGTAACGTGAAGGACAAGTGCACGAATCTAGGTGATCGTGTTGATGACCGGATGGATGAATGCCGAATGTTTACCCCTCTATGACTCGAATGAGGTGACCTATACCTGCGTTTGGTTCTAGGGACTCGGGAAAAGCCCATATGGTGTGCGGTTTACATACACCAACCGACTGCATGGCAACAATGACTATAAACTGACTGAACTGATGTTTACTGTTTCAATAAGGTTGAACCGAATTGTTACACGTATTATGTTCGGGCACATTCGAATCATAATGCTATTTTGTAATTGTTAAAGAATGAGCAACCAAACGTTAGTAATGGTTGCTTCTTCCCATGGACCGACTGACTGCAGGATACTTTAGATTTGCCTGCTAGAAGACTCTCCAGGGAGAGGGGTAGGCTTTGCAAAATTCTCTCTAATGGATTGGTATGCGTTCTGAAGAACGGTAGAAATTGTTTCTCGTTAAATCACACCCGGCCCCCGTTGGCCTATCACAGAAAAAAATATTATATTTAGCGAGACACGAAATTTAGGGTGAACAGCCGAAACGCTCCACTGATAGTCGCAAATCGGAGACAAAGTAAGCTGCAAACACCCTCGAACTGGGGCAGATTAGAGGAGTGAGAAGTGACGACCAGAAACCACTTCGGCTTATAGTAAGGCAATCGTAAAGAGTTCTGCAACCGACTGACGACGCGGTACGCTTGTATTAGCTTTGTTTTATCTAGATAATGGGCGAGTAGGCCGAGGTAATGGGACTAATTTATATAGCGCGCTTCCAGTACAGTTGGAAACTTGTCTCGCCCAATGACATAGGTACTTCGCAGTCCTCTGTCTTAGGATTGAGTGAGACATGTCAGAGCCTAGGGAACGTGTTTAGCTGGAACCGCGGCATGTTCTCTCTAGGCCTACGCTTCCTAGGACCGGCTCTGCACGTATGACGTGACAGCCACTGTAAAGTGACCTCACGCCACTGGGTTGGGCCCTACACTTTGTAAGAAGATCCATTAACGTAATGCGAAATAACGCAGCACTCAATACAAGCGTTACGTGTCATATACCCTTTAGTTTCCTCTCAGTCTTGTAATGTTCATAATACAATGCAGAAGTAAGTTTCCTTTCCTTATTCCCTTATATATATGGATTACCAATCCTAATTGATACATATTAACTTTGTTTACTTCAATCCCTTCCTAGTGGACCTAGCTCTAGGTAGGTATGGAAATCCATCACAACTTAGGATATGTGTGAGTGTTCGTGAGTGTGACAGGATGAGTGTTCTGTTATTCTGATTTATTCTAGGCTGATATTGTGTTTAAATAATAATTTGAACAGATACGCGGGTGGAGCCGCGGGGAGAGCCAGTTGGCTAAAGTTCTTAGAACTTCACAGGCAGAAGCGTGTTGTTGGCGCTATTGAACTGTCGGTGTAGGATTTCAAGGGAGTTGGGATGTTCAACTCTATTTGCTTCTTGAGTGAAGACTCTACTATATTACCAGTTAGTATTTGTATTAATTCCTGGATTTATATTCTCTATCTGTGACCTTTGATTCGGTCAGATACGAGCACCGTACTTTATGGATGTACTTGTTGTACGAATGATGCACTTCACTAAACGAGTGTTTATCTGAAGTATTATGAGTGAAGATGTGGAGTATCGTGTGAGTAGATGTTAACCAACTACCTATTACTACTTAATTACGCAGTCTTGCGCGCGCATCCCCACCGTGCGGGCGTGTTTCTAACGAACGTTTAAAGTTTAAAAATGTCGAAAGCAGTGAAATGTGTCTGCTGCAACATTGTTATTGACGAAATGTTATCGTATGTTCAAAACAAGTTATCGGTGATTGATGAAGATACACTAGTGAGAATATGTTCTTCTGCGTTCACCAGCGAAGAGATTGAGAAATCGAAGGAATTGTTGTTCGAATCGGTACCGGTGGAAAAGGCCAAAATAAAGCGGAAAAATAAGGGTAAGGAGCGAAGAGATCTTGTGGACATAGTGAATGTGTTCAAAACTGTGGAACCAGATTTATTTCCTATTTTCGTAGCGAAAAATCTGGAACGGAGACCGCCGATTCTTTTTGATCACCTCGATTGCACGAAGCTACTCAAAGATCTCCTTCGAATGCAGACTGATATTAAGGAAGTGACGGAAACGTATGTCACGCAGGCACAGTTGGACGATGTTAAAGCGGATATCTTAACCTGTGAAGCCCCATGGCAAAATCCGGGTTGTCAAATTAAACCCCGAGGACAACCCGGGTTGACAGCCGATTTTTTTTTATTTTTTATTCTCTTTAATTTTTTTTTTTTTTTGGTCCGACTCACCGGTGAGTTTCGGGGCTTCACAGGAAATGCAGAATGACTCACTAATACTGTCTGCGTGTAAAATTAATACTATGAAGCGAGGCGGATGGTTAATGGATAGTGGACCTATTGGATTATCACACGTCCAAAATTCGTCATTGGATGAGTGCATAAACACAGTTGATGAATCATCGCTATGTGGGCCTGACAACAACATAGCGCGATTTAGAAATATAAGGGAGGTAGACGGAGAAATTTCTTTTAAAAATATAACGGCTACGACAAGGCAGCGAGCGCGAGGTGCGAGCGAGAGCCCCCCGCCCGGCGTCGCGGCCGTCGCCAGCCCGAACGAAACCGATCGGTCGGCCGCCGACGCTGTTACGTCACCGCGGCGATCCTATAGCACTGCTACAGCTGTGTCCGCGCCGCCGCCGATATTACAGCAATCTAGATCTGACATTACGAATAATACTAACTGCAAAAACAAACAGATGACTACGGAGCGCACGAGTACAATTATGACAGCCTACCAACACGTCTCGGCTGGCAGGGATGACGCTGAAGGATGGCAAAGTGTTTCATATCGTAGGAAACATAATAATATGAATTACCGTTATCACGGCTCGGCTGGCAGTGCCAGAGACAATGCAGGGAAGTTCAAGGCCGCAGTGAAAAATGTACCTATATTTATTACGAAGGTGCACAAAGATACGACAGAGCAAGATATAGCCGACTACGTCTATCAAAAAACTGAAGAGGTTATAACTCTTGAACGAATAGTGTTAAAATATCCGAAACCCTATAACGCATTTAAATTCCTTGTGGCGGAATCTAAATTATCTTTATTTCTGAATAGTGGATTATGGCCTGAAGGAGTTATTTTCAGACGATTTGTGAATTTCAAATTAAGAAATTCGAACTCGAACGGTGTAAACATAGGCACCGTGACCGGCTCATTGTAACTAGCTCAATGGATATAAAGTCAAATTACAAACTTATTAGTTACAACTGCAAAAGCGTGAAGCGCTCCGTGGAGAGTGTAAGGCAGTTATGTCGCACATCGGACATAATAGCCTTACAGGAGACATGGTTGCTGCCGGGAGATATTACGTTCCTGAACGAGATAGACGCGGATTACGGCTGCACCGGGACGTCGGCGGTGGACGCTGGCGCCGGCATGCTGCGCGGCCGCCCCTACGGCGGCGTCGCGCTGCTGTGGCGAAAGAGTGTGTTTACCAACGTATCGGTTGTGCAGTGCGATAACCCGCGAGTGTGTGCCGTGAAGGTAAACGCGGGTCAAAGGTCATTCTTGGTGTTCAGTGTGTACATGCCGACGGATAATGATGTGAATTTGACGGAGTTTACGGAGTGCCTCGGTCTGGTGAGTGCTGTCATAAACAATAGTAATTTAGAATCGGTATACATACTCGGGGATTTTAACGCTCACCCGCATGAACGATTTTATTTCGAGTTACAGAGTTTTTGTGTAGAATCACAGTGGTTATGTGCGGACATCGAACTACTAGGGTTGGATTCTGGAACTTGTACGTTTATAAGCGAGGCGAACGGATCGAAGCGCTGGCTAGATCATTGTACAGTCACTAAATCAGCTCGGGAGACTATTGTAGGTGTACAGGTTAAAGAGGACGTCCTGTGGTCCGATCATTTTCCTCTCGAGATTGAAATATTGTTAGATAAAATCAAACCTAAATTTCTTAATAATTGTATGCAATATAACGATGTGCGCTGGGGTGATAGAAACTCAGAACAATGTGACATGTATAGTAATTTATGTAATAATAATTTAAAATTAATTGACTTTCCAATTGAAATGACCGAATGTTGTGATTATGTATGTAATAATGTGGATCATAGACTTGTTATAGACAATATGTACAATAAAATAATTCAAATATTATGCCGGGCAGCTTCCGATAGTCGTTCGTCTAATGTTCTCAGATACAAGAAGCCGGTTCTCGGTTGGAACAAGCACGTAAGTGATGCTCACAGGGCGGCCAGGTAAAAGTTTGAGTTGTGGGTGTTGTACGGTAAGCCGGCTGAAGGTCGCGTGTGGAATGACATGCAGATGACTCGTAAGATTTTTAAATCACGTTTACGCTGGTGTCAGAATCATACTGACCAAATAAAAATGGATATCCTTGCGTCGCATCATTCCAGGAGCGACTTCCGCAGTTTTTGGAAGTCTACAAACAAACTTAATAGTAAACCAGGTCTACCAGTGAGTGTCAGTGGTGCTTGTAACCTGTCGGCAATAGCAGACTTATTTAGGGACCATTTTATCGTTAAGTCACCTTTGGCGGCGACTCAGTCCACGAGCGATGAAGGTTGTAGTGGTCGAGAAGTCAGCGTCCGGTTTACGGCCAAAGACGTACGGCGGGCAATTAAATCTATGTCACGGGGCAAGTCTCCGGGCCATGACGACCTGAGCATTGAACACCTAAGGTACGCGGGATATCATATGCCCAGAGTGCTGGCGATGTTTTACAATTTTTGTGTGGGACATTCATACTTACCTGCGCCAATGATGAAGACTGTGGTGGTGCCAATTGTCAAAAACAAAACCGGTGATATTGGTGACAAATGTAATTATCGACCGATTACCTTAGCCACTACAGTCGCAAAGGTGCTTGACAGTTTGCTGAACACTCAGCTTGATCAACATCTACAGATACACGACAACCAATTTGGTTTCAAGTCAGGTCTCTCTACTGAAACGGCGATACTGTGTCTGAAGCAAACTGTCAAGTACTACACGGATAAAAATACGCCCATTTTTGCGTGTTTTCTTGATTTATCGAAGGCGTTTGATCTGGTTTCTTACGATATTCTGTGGCAAAAATTACACCAAACAACAATGCCCGAGGAACTAATCCGTACTTTTAAATATTGGTATGGGAACCAGATCAACGTTGTGCGGTGGTCAGGGGCGTATTCGACGCCATACAGGTTGGAGTGCGGCGTGAGGCAGGGGGGGCTGACATCGCCGAAACTTTTTAACCTGTATGTGAACGCGCTTGTGGAGGAGCTCAGCTGCACACATGTCGGCTGCCATATCGATGGAGTCTGCCTTAATAATATTAGTTACGCGGACGACATGGTGTTGCTGAGTGCTTCTGTAAGTGGACTGTCGTAGCTGCTCGACATTTGCGCAAAATATGCTGGGCAACACGGGTTGATGTACAACAGCAACAAAAGTGAGTGGATGGTCTTTCAGGCTCGGGGAAGGTCCTTAAGCCAAACACCTAAAGTTAGACTGAATGGCTACCCCCTTAGTAGGGTAAAACAGTTTAAATACCTTGGGCACTTGCTAACCCCGGATCTGAAAGACGATAATGACATAGAAAGGGAGCGTGGAGCGCTGTCTGTTCGTGCGAATATGATAGCACGCAGATTTGCTCGTTGTTCAAGAGACGTCAAGATCACCCTATTCAGGGCATTTTGCACGTCCTTCTACACGAGCGGTCTGTGGGTGAATTATACGCAAAAGCAGTACGGCGCTCTACGCGTCCAATACAATAATGCATTCAGGGTGTTGTTGGGGCTGCCTCGCTACTGTAGCGCTTCGGGGATGTTTGCCGAAGCGCGCGTGGATTGTTTTTATACAACCATGCACAAGCGGTGCACATCCCTGGTGCGCAGGGTGCGGGTCAGCCCGAACAGTATCCTGAGCATGTTCGCCCAGCGATTCGACTGCCAGTACATGTATCACTGTGACATGGTACATGTGCGAGCTAATGTAGAAATATTGTTTTAATTGTATTGACCTGTATTTGTATTGTAGTGTATTTTATTTGACATTGTATTTGTATTGTATTTTATTGTATTGACATTGTATTTGTATTAGTTTATTTTTATAATTGGTCCGTGTTGGCCTTTAACTCAATAAATAATTAAAATTAAAATTACGCTAGCATAAGGGTTATTCACACGAACTATCGTTAATTAAAGATTTACTTAGCATCCCTTAGTTATATCATATGCTTCTAAACCACTTCTTATGTGTTTCACAACTTCAATTCCTAAGTCTCACAAATAATTTCTTTCGGGCCCTTCCCTGTTTCAACAACAAGGCTTTGGGTTGGTTTATACTTATGGAATTCGAATTATCATCGGTTGGAGCCATGACCAGTCAGGGACGGGTGGCACAAGGTAGTGCGATGATAGTCTAAGTAATAAACTTAGTACTGGCGGGGCACTACCTTTTCCCACAAAGGAAAACCGAACCTCAACACAAAAATCTATGATATTAGGAAAAACGAAAAATTTTTCAGCCTAGGGTTTGTTAGGGACAGTTACATTTACACCCACTGCGCCGATGCTCAGGACCTGTTGTTCCAGAGCATGGCGCAGTGGTCGATTAACATAGCCGTGGTCCCTGAGCCGTACTATATCCCGCCCAGGGATGACTGGGTGGAGGACCTGAACGGCTCAGTGACCATCATTTCGTCGGCCGCTGCCGGTACCCCGACCCTCGAGGAGGTCAAGAGGGGTCGGGGTTGCGTAGCAGCATGGTTCGGGGAGATAGTAGTGGTAGGGATGTACTTCTCCCCGAGCCGAACTCTCTCCGAGTTCCACAACTCCCTCGCGGAGTTGAGAGACGTCGTCGTCGGATACCGTTCCCTCCCTGCGCTCGTCCTCAGGGACTTCAATGCCAAGAACTTGGCTTGGGGTTCCCGGTACACGGACGCACGGGGCAGGATGGTGGAGGACTGGGCTCTGGAGACAGGCCTGGTCGTCCTGAACCGGGGTTCTGTCCCCACGTGCGTGTGGAGGCGGGGTGAATCGGTGGTGGATAATCTGTCACGGCGTGTAGTTGACTGGCGCGTCATAGAGGAGGTGGAGACGTATTCCGATCATCGGTATATCCAGTTTGACGTCCAGACCAGACCTCCGGCGTGCAGGTCCGACAGACCCCGAGTGGTCCGCGTTGTTCGCTGAAGCAGCTGGACTGAGAGCTACTCCTGGAAGCCTCGATCGTGCAGGCCTGGGTGACATCAATGGACAGGCCTGCCGACATAAACGATGAAGCAGATTGGTTCCAGGAGGCCATGTCCGAGATATGTGACGTGGCAATGCCTCGGGTCCGGCCTTGTGCTCGGCGCCAGGTCTACTGGTGGTCGGCGGCGCTTACGGCTTTACGCCAAGGGTGTATTGCCGCGCGACGCCGGTAAACCAGGTACCGCAGACGGCTCCGTAACCGCACGCCGGCAACGGAAGCCATCGAGGTGGAGCTATACGACGGGTTACAGAGCTGCGAGGACCGCCCTCCGAGCGGAGATCTTGCGGGGCTTGGCCCGCAATATCTTCGCTCGGAGGGCGGTCCTCGAGGGAAGTCCTTGGCCCGCGAGGAGTCGCTGGAGACAGATCCATGGGGCCGCCCGTATAAAGTGGTGCGGGAGAAACTCCACCCATGGGCCCCCCACTGACGCAGAGTCTCCGGCCGCAGCTCGTGGAGGGCGTGGTGAGCGCTCTATTCCCCTCGCGAGAGGAACATACTCCTCCGCCTATGGCTCCGCCTCCTGCGGAACCTGACGCGGACCAAGACGACGACGACGATGCTCCCGATGTGACCGAGGTAGAACTGAGAGCGGCGGTGCGTAGGTTGAATGCCAAAAGCACGGCCCCAGGACCCGATGGCTTTCATGGGAAAGCCTGGGTCCTGGCCTTGCAAGAGGCTCGGGCCTCGACTCAGAGGGCTTCTAAGCGCATGCTTGGAGAGGGGCCAGTTTTCACGTCGGTGGAAGATGGGGAAGCTGGTCCTGATCAAGAAGGTGGGGCGCCCCGCGGCCTCTCCGTCCGCTTACCGGCCCATTGTGCTGCTCGAAGAGGTGGGCAAGCTCATCGAAAGAGTAATTGCAGACCGCCTCGTCGGGCAGATGGTGCGGGTGGGGCCGGATCTGGCGGAGAGCCAGTACGGCTTCCACAGGGGGCGCTCCACGGTGGACGCCATCATGCGCGTACGAGCCCTCACGACGGGGGATGCAGTGGCCCGGGGTAGGGTCGTCTTGGCGGTGTCTCTGGACATCGCCAATGCCTTCAATACCCTGCCCTGGAGTTGCATAGTGGAGGCACTCCAGTATCAAAGAGTGCCGCCCTACCTCCGTCGCGTAGTCGAGGCGTATTTGACAGACAGAGCCGTCGTCTACCCCGGTCATCAGGGAGAATGGAACCGACTGGGTGCTACGCGCCGACCTCCCCATTGGCGTCAGCGTAGTGTGCTGCGCTGACGACACGCTGGTCTTGACGCAGGGGTGGTCGCACGAGGCGGCGGCCGACCGTACGACACGAGCGGATTGCGACAGTCATAGTAAGGATCCGGCAACTGGGACTCGAGGTGGCATTGCACAAGTCCGAGGCCATGTGTTTTCATTGTCCTCGGAACGCGCCACCGGCGGGTTCCCAGATCATGCTAGGAGGGGTTCGCATCGGCGTCGAGGGTACGAACTTCATCGTACCCTCGACGCCGATGCGAACCCCGGCTGTCGAGGACGAGTCCCAGGTACTTACCTGGGACTCGTCCTCCACAGCCGGTGGAACTTCGTCGAGCACTTCCGACGTTTGGCTCCCAAATTGGACAGGGACGGGGCCGCCTTGAAGCGGCTCCTACCCAATCTGAATGGTCCAAACGCCTCCTGCCGGAGGCTCTACGCGTGGATCGTGCTGTCCATGGCCCTCTACGGGGCATCGGTGTGAGCGCGTTCATTGAGGCAGCGATCATCTCGCCAGATGAACGCGTCCCAGAGGGTCATGGCGATCCGCATGATCCGAAGATACCATACAGTCTCCCGTGAGGCTGCGAGCCTCCTTACCGGACTGTCACCGTGGGATCTGGAGACAAAAATCCTCGCACAACTGTATGAGTGGCGCGAGGAGGCAAAACGCCGGGGCGACACTCCGCTGCCGCGACACCTCGCGGCTCGGCGGACAGAGCTCCGGCAGGATCTCATGGTGACATGGAGAGAGCGACTGTCACAACCCAGCGCTGAGCACGCCACCATCGCGGCGGTAGTGCCCCTCTTTGAGGAGTGGCTGGAGAGACGCCCCGGCGCCCTCACCTTCCGCCTGACGCAGGTCCTCACCGGACATGGCTGTTTCGGGAGGTTCCTGTTTCGGATCAAGGCGGAGGTGACCCCCGGGTGTTTCCACTGCGAGGATCGCCCAGAGGACACGGTGGAGCATACGGTGGAGGTTTACCCCGCTTGGGCAGAGCACCGCCGTGTCCTCGTGGATGCGATAGGCGGCAGCGACCTCTCGTGCCGTGTCCTGGTTCAGGCCATGGTACGGAGCAAGAGGGAATGGGAAGCCGTCTCCTCCTTCTGCGAAGCAGTAATGCTCGCGAAGAGGGAGGCGGCATACGTGAGGGAGGCTCAACAACAGCAGAGTCGCCCTCACGCCCTCAGCAGCAGCCGCTGCAGGAGACGCAAGGGGCTTCGGGCGCCACGAGACGATTTCCGGCCACCGTAGACCCGGGCCTGCGGACGGCGAGTAGTGGGTAACTCGCCGTTTGATCAGCACCAGGCCCGAGAGTCGACGGCGCGTACTGTTACACGCGCGCCTCAAAGAGTTGTCAGCAAAAAGGACGGGGTCTGTCACGGCCGATGCCTGCCCGGGGGTTGAGGATAAATTCGAAAGAGTTACCTCGCCCCTGGGCATTCAGGGCAGGGAGGTACAGGGGTGGGTTTTAGTCAGTAAGAGTCTGACACGCCCATCTGCTCCACCCTAGAGCGGAAGAAGTCATAGGATGATTTCTAAACCCCCCATAAAAAAAAACCGTTCTCGCGTGATGCCGTGACCAAGGAAATAGGGATTCATTTATATAGATGGTACGAAACACTTCGTGCGCAAATCCGACTCGCACTTGGCCGGTTTTTAGTGGTTCTTGGTAAGCTCTTATGTAGGTGTATATTCATCATCATCATTTCAGCCGAAATACATCCATTGCTGGACATAGGCATCCCCCAAGTATCGCCACAATGTCCGCTCCTGTGGGTCTCGCATCCATCGACTACCCGTAGCCCTGCACAGGTCATAGGTTTACCTTGTGAGAGGCCTTCCAACGCTGCATCTTCCGGTACGCGGTCGCCACTCCGAAACTTTTCGGCCCATCGAACATCTATTCTGCGAGCAATGTGCCCTGCCCACTGCCACAGTTTGGCTATTCTTCGGGATATGTATGTATGCTGTGGCTATGTATTTTACTAGGATTATATTCACGTTAAAAAAAATGTTTTTTTATGTTTCAACGTTACCTTTAGATAAGGTTCGTATTTACAAAAAGATGAGACATGGCGAAGTTTGCAATCTGATTCCATTTTATCGACCACGTACCACCTGTTACTCACGACCTAGGTAAATATTATTCTGTCAGCACAAAAATATTTCATAAGTTCCTTTAGTTGGCAAAATTTCTTAATATCTATTGGGTAATAATGTTGTTAGTTTATCTGTCAAATATTTTACAAAACTAGAGTATTCTGTGTATTAAAAATGATGATTTGGTAATGTGTGTTTCGGTACGCATTTAAAATATGATCAGGAGTTTCTGGAGGACCTCGTGCCTAAAGTAATAACCGCCGCACGGGTCGATCCATCAGATTAAATTACGCTTGTCGGGGTTGGTCCGCGGATGGGTGACCTTTTTTACATACCGAAACTCCTCTGTGCCTCGGAAAACATGTTAAGCCGTTGGCTGCAGGCTGTCAATCGTAGATCTTTGGCAGTCGTTACGGCCAGACGACAGTCAAAGATCGTCTTACCAAGGGGCATCGTATTACCCAGTAACTGGGTTGTGGAGGTCAGGTAGGCAATCGCTCCATGTAAAATACTGGTATTCAGCTGTGTCCGGTTAGACTGGAAGCCAATCCCAAGATAGTTGGGAAAAGGCTACACAGATTGATTTCTGTTATACCGTTTAATTACACTTTGTCAAGAGTTTCAGTACGTTTTGAGTAGGCACTCCTGATACCACATTGCTGACTAGTTTTATTGACTTGAGCTATCCATAATCATCCGTACCAGACCAATGCAAGATAGAAAGAGAGGCAACTAGTTTATACATAGTTTAGTAAAGTTCAATCCCAAAGTTACGTAACGGAATATAGGTATTCTCTCGTCATACATAGACCATTGTTCCTCGTTACTCGTTAGTTCATAGTTAAAAGCACCCTATTGTAAGATCGAGCTCCAAATATTTTAGTTTTAACCAAGCTATTGTCAAATGTGACCTTTAGAAATTCAGAAGGATAGGTAAATTATATATGAGGCGAAGGAAACTAGAATAATTGATGGAAAAGCTATTGTTTTAAATGCTGATCTAAAGGGATTGCTGGTTATTAAGTAAAAATGTGATTTACCTTTTAAAAGAATAAAAAGAGTTACTGAGGATTCCACAAAAAAAAACTTGTATGCGTAAACTATTCTATAAAAAAAAAGGTAAAACATTAATATCGGACTTTTTTTTTAGCTGAATTAATTTCATATCTATTTTCTTTGGAAAATGGGCCTGAAATGAGATACTGGTGCTGATTCTCTTGATCAATAACTAAACTAAAAATTAGAGAATCTCTATTTTTTACTAAAAGGCAGTGTGAGAAAAGGATAGCTATAGCTACGAACTAAGTTAGACATGTCATACTAGTTTACGTCTTGTGCTTCAATGTGTTATTAATCGGCATGTTTTTACGTGTAGGTACCCTTAATTTGTATGGAAATATTAGTTTAACTAAATTTCACGGCTCTAATTTACGTCCGTCTCTTTTTTGTTTTATTACAGAGAAAAAGATAGTAATAGTCTAAATTAAATTTAGTTTGTGCACAACAGAATCGGCACCACTGTCAAAATACTATTTTTTGGCGCAATTATTCCAACATGGCTGTGCAAGCGGCAAAAATACGGGATAGCAAAGTGAAAATTCGAAAAGAGCTCGCAAAGTCTATAAAATCACCAATTTTAAAACTCCCGGTTAACTATCCAGGTAAACACCTTAATGAGCACTACTATAAATAATAATATAGTACAATTTAATTAATCAACATAAGCCTTTAGAAATCACTAGGGATCATCATCATTCTCCTGCACTTATCCCAATTTATTTGGGGTCGGCGCAACATGTCTTTTTCTTCCATGCTCCTCTATTAGTCGTCATCTCTGTAGTCACCCCCTTTTTACCCATATCTTCTTTCACACAGAAAATAGAAATCAATAAGAATATTGTAAAAAAATGCTACGTTTTGAACCACACCTACTCTTGAAATCAAGGTTCTGAAACTTCGCTATTTCTGTAGCCCTCAGGCTATAATAAGTACTTACCTAAAGGTCTCTATAAATAAGGCACGAGGCAGAATAGGTAACCCTAACTATCTAAAACCTAACAAAATAACCTCTGTCAGTAGCATTTGAACAACCTTTAAACTCAATCACCCTCAACCTTTCATCTTTCTAATATTCTGTAAAATTAGGCAAATAAACAAGGAGCATGCTTGAAAATCATTGGGGCGCGGGCGCTAGGGTTTTTTTTTTCTTTTTTTTTATAGGCCTATATAGGGTGACTAGTAATTAGTGATCGATACTGGGACCAGTGATTGTACTCATGATAACAAACAACTTTCCCAAAGAAAGAACAGTGTCACGTGGCTAACAGCTGATAGGCCACCGGCGCGCGCCAGCAAATTTCATACGGCTGTTGTGTTATTGTGATAAAAGTGAATGAGTAAAAACAAAATCTTTTTTTGGGAAAGTTGTTTGTTATCATGAGTACAATCACGTGTTTAAGTATTGGTCACTAATTACCAGTCACCCTATATACAAATCAGCAAAGATCTCATAAAATTTGTTCAACCTTGGAGTAACAAAAGTTTATTCATTCATTGTTTATTTCCATAGCTTTAGCGATTGGCTCTGATTCAATAGGTAGGTACACATCAGAACTTTATCTTGATTCGAAATTTTCGATGTCAAAGGTATTGTCCATGCTCTTTGACAGACGATATTAACAGCGTGTCCAGTCACAGCTACAATAAAAAGAGAAGGTTCCTGGGACTACAATTTTTTCCGTGTAGTTTGAAATTTGACGTCTCTGAATGTGAATCTTGCGTGATTGCTTAGAAAGACATGTGTGATACTGAAATTCAAGTTTTCAAAGCTTGAGTAAAATTGTGTCTTTGGTAAAGTTTTGTACTGTTATGGCTTATAAAATTGAGTTCATATTTTTATGTTACGGGTTCAAACGTACGTTTTTATATGATATTTTGTACGTATATTGTTTTACCTTACAAAGTATATTTCATTGACAGTTGTTTACTAAAGCACCTGTGTTGCGTGTTATTCAAGTAGAAAAATAGCTAATTTTATATTATATAAAATTATTCCAGATAAACATACTATGAGTATAACAACTCTAAAGTAATAGCTTGCCGGGGTTGGTCCATGGATGAAAACGAATTCCTCGCTCTCTAAAGTAATGCTTGGTAGTAAAACAGAATAACTATAAAATAGTTGCTTCATTCAACTTTTCTGTTAAACGCTCTGGCGTCATCCTTTCAAAATTCAATTTAAATAAATTTTCTTTCCCTTTTCTCAATTTTCCATATATATCATTGAGCTCATGAGCCATAACTTGACATTTTTAAAGAAAATGTAATAACTAGCTTACTTAATAACTAATAAAAGGGTAATATAATCGAGTTACCATAGTTCAACGCATTTCCAATGGTTTCCGTTTTTTTTTTTTTTACGCACAAAACGCACAATTGACACTTCACTTTTACGTTATCTTTACGATATCACACATTCGGTTTAAGCGCGAAGCCTTCTTTAGGATGTGGTGGCCCAAGCCCTGGACTTGAACGCCGAAAATCGCGTTCCACACGTCGAACATCTATTTCATTCTGCAGTTCCTCTACGACCACGCCGAGAAAACGAATTCCTCAAAGTTTGACGAGGTATTTGGTCATCCAAAATTATCATCATCACAATGCTTATCGCAGACAGATGAAATTGCAGCTGGTCGGTACTAGCCACATTCAAAGCTCCAATGGCATTCTGGTTTATAATCACTTCTTCTCGTTTTGGAGTGTTAGAATTTCAAGTTTTTGAACAAATTTCAATAACGCAACGTACACTTAGCACGAAAGTCTGTACCACCAGTGCGCCTGCATTGCAACCCGACACCCTATCACCAAACATGGCAGGGTCGCCATGTAATGTTGGGTAATGGAGGAGAATAAAACGCTCTGACTGCTCGTTGACAACTGACTCATTTATTAATAATTTTGGTATTTAAGTGCACGAGTAACATACATGGTATATGCTAACTTAGAACATAGCTTATACACTACAGGGTGACCATCTTGACATACCGAGACTCCTCCATGCCTTGGAAAGCACGTTAAACCGTTGGTCTCGGCTGTCAATCGTGGATCGTTGACAGTCGTTACGGGTTGTCAGAAGCTCTAATAAAGTCTGACAACCAGTCTTACTAAGGGGTATCGTATTGTTCTGTAACTGGGTTGTGGAGGTCAGATAGGCAGTCGCTCCATGTAAAATACTGGTATTCAGCTGTATCCGATTAGAATGGAATCCGACCCCAAAATAGTTGGGAAAAAGGCTAGGCAATGATTTTTGAGTATCTCTGAAGAGTGAGACTGAAATATCGATGTTTTTTTTTACTGTGTTTCCCACACAGTATAAAGCCTACTCAGAAACGAATGCAGTAATTAGTACTTAGCAGAGGCACCTATTTGATAATACTGCTTGCAGAGGAGTAGCCTGACTTAAAATGTACGTATTAAGAGAAGCTCTCATTGTCAAGAAATACTGAGAATGAGTTCATGAATTAAGTGTGGGGAATATTTATGGTATTTTCGTCTTAAAGCTTTAGTTATATTATCATGAGTTTACTCTTACGGTGCTTAAGTAGGGGAAGATCAAATACACGATGGATCGCCTGTTTGAAACATGAAATGTCTCGAAAGAGGGTGACTACTAGGATGAAGACGAATAGAGAAGTTTTTGTTTTTTGTGGGTGAATCATGAAATAACTTCTGCTGCTCTGAGTAGAGCTAGAGGGCGTGTCTGACTCTTACTGACTAACACCCATCCGTGATCCGTCAGATGTCTGTGCCAAGATGAATCTTTCGATCACTCCAGCTAAAAAATGCCATGGCTGGCTTTATGCTTCATGTGTATCTGCTTGATGTGCCAAGCAGCTCCAAACACCCATTTAATTAATCGACTTCGCAAAAAGGAGGAGGTTCTACGTTCGACTGTATGTTATATTTTTTTTTTATGTATGTCCACCGATTTATCTGTCAGTTGTGGACCGATTTTCAAAATTCTTTATTTTTCCGAAAGAGTATACTCCAAAGATGGACACTCTGAAATTGCAGTAGCGCTTTTTGAAAAATCAACAAAAACAAAAAAATGTGTATACGTAGATGACGTTTTGGTTTGCTTCAATTACGAGTATGTTCAAATTCCATGTTCCATGTTATTGGGGTTAACAATTCAGACGTAGCTTTAATATTTAATTTTAGTTCTGGGGTTTTTTTTTTTTTTTTTGGGGGGTGGGAAATCATCTAATGACTCTTTCCGCTCTAGGGTGGAGCGGAAGGGCGTGTCAGACTCTTACTGACTAAAACCCACCCCTGTTCCTCCCTGCCCTACGCGCCCGGGGGCGAGGTAACTCTTTCGAATTTATCCTCCACCCCCGGGCAGGCACTGGCCGTGGCAGGCCCCGTCCTTTGCTGACAACTCTTTGAGGCGCGCGTGGAACACTACGCGCCGTCGACTCTCGGGCCTGGTGCTGATCGGACGGCGAGTTACCCGCTACTCGCCGTCCGCAGGCCCGGGTCTACGGTGGCCGGAGATCGTCTCGCAGCCCCCGGCGTCTCCTGCGACGGCTGCTGCTGGAGGAGCTAGGGCGACTCGGTCTCTGTTGAGTCTCCCTAACGTGTGCCGCCTCCCTCTTCGCGAGCATTACTGCTTCGCAGAAGTTGGAGACGGCCCCCCATTCCCTCTCACTCCGTACCATGGCCTGAACCAGGGCACGGCGCGAGAGGTCGCTGCCGCCTATCGCATCCACGAGGACACGGCGGTGTTCTGCCCAGGCGGGGCAAACCTCCACCGTATGCTCCACCGTGTCCACGGGGCGATCCTCGCAGTGGAAACACGCAGGGGTCACCTCCGCCTTGATCCGACACAGGTACCTCCCGAAACAGCCATGTCCGGTGAGCACCTGCGTCAGGCGGAAGGTGAGGGCGCCATGGCGCCTCTCCAGCCACTCCTCAAAGAGGGGCACTACCGCCTCGATGGTGGCGTGCCCAGCGCTGGGTTGCGACAGTCGCTCTCTCCATGTCACCATGAGATCCTGCCGGAGCTCTGTCCGCCGAGCCGCGAGTTGTCGCGGCAGCGGAGTTTCGCCCCGGCGTTTAGCCTCTTCGCGCCACTCGTACAGGTGCGCGAGGATTTTTGCCTCCAGATCCCACGGTGACAGTCCGGCAAGGAGGCTCGCCGCCTCACGGGAGACCGTGCAGTATCTGCGGATGATGCGGATCGCCATGACCCTCTGGGCCGCGTTCATCTGGCGCGTTGAACGCTGCGTCAACGAACGCGCCCACACCGGTGCCCCGTAGAGGGCCATGGACCGCACGATCCCCGCGTAGAGCCTCCGGCAGGAGGCGTTTGGCCCCTTCAGATTGGGCAGGAGCCGCTTCAAGGCGGCCCCGGCCCAGTCCAATCCGGGAGCCAAACGTCGAAAATGCTCGACGAAGTTCCACCGGCTGTCGAGGACGAGTCCCAGGTACTTCATCGTACCCTCGACGCCGATGCGAACCCCTCCTACCGTGATCTGGGAACCCGCCGGTGGCTCGTTCCGATAGCCATGAAAGCACATGGCCTCGGACTTGTGCAATGCCACCTCGAGTCCCAGTTGCCGGATCCTCCCTATGACTGTCGCAACCCCGCGTGTCATACGGTCGGCCGCCGCCTCGTGCGACCACCCCTGCGCTAAGACTAGCGTGTCGTCAGCGTAGCACACTACGCTGACGAACAAAATCCAAACATAAATTCAAACATAAATCCAAACATCCAAACAAACAATCAACAACAAACTCAACCAAACATAAACCAACATAACCAACATCCAAACATAACCAACATCCAAAATCCAAACATAAATTTCAATTTTATGTGTATTTTCTTTTTTGAAAGTCTGTTGTATTTTTTGTAAAAAAAAAAAAAATAATATCACAAACAGTAAACAGTAGAATTTATCTAATGAGAGACGATACAAAACTTAACTGGATGATGCTGCTACAATCCTTGGGTTACATCCGCGGTGTGTGGGACATAGTGGCAGTAGAACGAACTGAGCTCACTGAGCTGGCTTTGTTCTGGTAATATACGGAGTGATATTCGGCCGAGCTTGGTGTCTTTTTAGAAGCTTTTAACTAACTTGTACTGTTCATATGTTTGTCTGTAAGTTGTCCGTCAATTTGAAGAATGCCCAGTTTTTACCTTACTATGTAATAATATATCTAATATCATTTCAATACTTAATTAACATCACAATTTATTATTAACTCTATTTCTTAATTTTTACTTTCATAGCTTACTTTTTGGGAGAGCGTCGGACAGATTGCACACCGGTCACCCTCCAACTATTTCCACTTTCACTCACAAACATTATAAACATTGTCACAATCATTACTGATTGTGACAATGCCGCCGGTATAAAAGCCTGTTTATTATTATTTTGTGTACACATTTAATTGAGATAGCCGGTATAAAAACCTGTTTATTATTATTTTGTGTACAGATTTAATTGAGATAGCCGGTATAATGGCCTGTTAATTATTATTTTTTTAACTATAAACTTATTTACGTTTGATTCGATGTTAGACAGCTCAATAAACATTTAGGTAAGAAGTGATTTCAGTAGGTACTTTAATATCCAAGGAGTTCGCATAAAAAAGAACCTTGTCAGCCGATATGCTGGTTTATAGAATACTAGCTGCGCCCCGCGGTTTCACCCTCGTAGACTCGGATGAAAGGTAGCCTATGTGGTAATCCAGGGTATAAGCTTTCTATATACCAAATTTCATTCAAATCGGTTCAGCCGTTTGATCGTGAAGAAGTAACAAAAATACAAACACACACACTCACAAACTTTCGCCTATAGAATATTAGTGTGCTACTTTTAAAGGGTTGTGCATATTTAGAATAGTAAGTACCTATTTAAAATTGATAGGAAAATAATTTATTTGTTGGAGTCAGCAGATTAATAATACATAGAAGTATCAAATATTACTATCCGGTTTGTCTTTACACACCAGAGACTAGAACTGCGCACCTGAAGCACACACCCGGAGTACATACCCCTAGGCACTACATATTTGGTGCAGGCGCCAGGCGCTGGGTATGTACTTCTTTTGGGCAGTTCTAGGCTAAACAAACACTGGTGGTGATAAAAATAAATACTGGCTTTCAGCTGCACGAATACCTACTAAAATAAAACTATATTTGTAATCAATACAAGGAGCTCGTGGCTAAAGAAATAACAGCCGCACGGGTCGATCCATCAGGTTAAACTACGCTTGCCGAGACTCCTCCGTGCCTCGGAAAGCACGTTGAGCCGTTGATCATTCGTGGATCTTTGACAGTCGTTACGGGTCGTCAGAAGCCCGAAAGTCTGACAACCAGTCTTACCAAGGGGTATCGTATTACCCAGTAACTGGGTTGTGAAGGTCAGTTAGGCAGTCGCTCCATGTAAAATACTGGTATTCAGCTGCATCCGGTTAGACTGGAAGCCGACCCCAAGATAGATGGGAAAAATGCTAGGCAGATTGGTTTGTAATCAATACGTTAAGAAGAAGACCAAAATTTTTTAATACAAAAAACAAAACGCTCGTATTTCTTTACATATTTTCAAAAATCGATGTTGATTGCACTTACACTCATCGCACGACGACTAATAGAGGAGTATGGAAGAAAAAGACATGTTGCGCCGACCCCAAATAAATTGGGATAAGGGCAGGAGAATGATGACTTACATTCATTGTAAGTTCCTAGCACAGTCATGGTAAGATACAGTATAGTGGGTAGACTCCTTTAGTATCGATACTACTTGATAATGAACATTTGAATAGTCAGTCGAAAAGCCAGATACGTACCAGAAAAATGCTATATAAATAAATAACTTTCATAAATAGAAAATATGCTCGAAACGTTACAACCTCGTATGTTACAAAAGTTGTATCAAGCGCAGGTGGTCCGAGCTCGAATGATACCGCAATAACACTAAAATAAAAGAAAGCTATTGCATTCTCCTGAACTGACACTGATTCGCTTACACTGCCCTTTACGGCCTTCACAATAAGACCCACTATTGTGCTACACGAAGAGTATAATCGTACACTTTGAGGTATTTTTATTGTATTCGTAATTTTGTCGATATCGTTCTCGGTTATCAATGTAATGTGTTGGAAAATGTTTATAGTGAACCGATTGCTTTCTGAGAACTGTTGGTGATATTAAAATATTATAGTTTTGTTATATCTGCATTTTACTTATTTCTCCAGCCGTGTGATAGAAAATAGAGAAGCCAGAGTGTGTAACTCAAATCTCTTATATAATTGTCAGAATAACATAATATATAGTCAAGGAATTAAAAGCTTAATCACCTCAAAGTTAACGTCAACCAAATTTTAATTAAAATTTTCAGTAATTTTGAATTTAAACCATTCCAAGTACCAACCAAATCCCCTTATTACGAAACTAATTTTCATGAAATTATTCACTGTAGGCACCACTGACGAATTTCATGCTGAATACTTTTAATATATCCATTGTCAAAAAGAAGCTTTTGTCTGAAAAACAAATTACAACGATAGGTACCTGCGTATATTCATCAAAAACACAGAACGGAATACAAAACCGGTAATTCAAAAGCCACAACATTCGACGTCCGTAACAACGCTTCAAATATCAAAGACAATGATGTCAACCAAAATGTTCGCTATACCTGAAGTTTTGTTTTCAAGTGAGCTCATTAAGGACACTCTTTTTGCACGAAAAATCTCATCCTGGCCTAAAAACGGGGATGCAAAAACGAGCCAAGTTTGCAAAATAATTTTGCATAAAATGGAGACTTTTTGAGTTGTTTTAGTAAAACTTGAAGGGAGTCGCGATTTAAAAAATACAGTAGAAAATAATAGACAGCAGTATGGAATAATAATTTTGAATACATTCATGTCATTCATGGTTTAAAATATTAAGTTTTCTTAAATGTAAATGGGCATGTTCACACAGTATTTAATATTCTTAATATTTAAATACCTAATTTTTTTTAGCATGAAAATTCGACCGTCATCCTACTCGTATTATTGATTATTGCAGACGCTTGAAATGTGTTTTATTACATGACTTTTTAAGAAGGGGAACACAATTACTGGTTCCCACTACCCAAGCTATGTATTGAAATGTTTAGGTAATAGAACTGGCTTAACAACAAACCATAAGAAAGAAGAACTTTTCACGTATGTCTAATTGGCATAAAACTGAAAACTTTTAAATAGACTGGCATTTTGTTTCTGTTTTTATCAGTGTATTTTTAATTGGCAACTTAGTACTTGTAACTTTGATATTACAATAAAACTAAGTTTGTACAAGAGATTCTATTATGAACCGAGCAAACATAATCTTAAATAAATTAAATAAAACTATTGTTGACAAATTAATTTTTACCTCGACTATATTTTATAGTCAAGGTAAAAAATTGGTTACGTTGAGTTCGTATTAGGTACGTTTACCGTTGTGCTATTTATCACAATGGTAAAAACATAATTTAAAATATTTAAATAAAATCTTGTTAATGAAAAGAACTTGGCACTGCACTGTCATGCATCCTATTTATACTGACAACCCACTAGAGAGCTGTATTCGAATAAAGCCTACTCAGAAACGAGTGCAGTAATTAGTACTTAGCAGAGGCACCTAGTTGATAATACTGCTTGCAGAGGAATAAAAGCCTGACTTAAAATCTACGTAATAAGAGAAGCTCTCATTGTCAAGACATGCTGCGAATGAGTTAATGAGTTTAGTGTGGGGAACATTTTGAATTATTTTCGCTTTAAGCTGTAGATTATCATGATTATACTCGCACGGTGCTTAAGTAGGGGAAGATCAAATACACGATGAATCGCCTGTTTGAAACATGAAATATCTAGAAAGAGGGTGACTACAAGGATGAAGACGAACAGAGAAGTTTTTTTGTTGTCGTTGGGAATCTTCAAATAACGTATTCCGCTCTGGGTGGAGCCGGAGGGCGTGTCAGACTCTTACTGACTAAAATCCATCCGTGTTCCTTCAGTTGCCTGTGCCAGGGCAGCAGTGACTCTATATCAAATTAATCCTCAACCCTAGCAGAAAAAAAAATATAGGACACGAAATAAAAATAAGACACGAAAAAAAATTAGACACGAAAAAATATTCTAATCAATATTTCTACTTATTTACCGACTTCCAAAAGAAGGAGGAGGTTCTCAATTCGTCTGTTTGTCTTTTTATTTTGTATGTTTGTTACGCGACTTCGCCGCCACTTGCGAATAGATTTTGATAATTCTTTTTTTTGTTTGGTAGGCCATACTTCAGAGGTGGTTCCATATTCCGTTTTCGAAATTGATTAATTCATGCTCTTTTTGAAAAAATCAACATAAAAAAAAAATAATAAATGTATTACACAGTCATACGTTTTGGTTGTCTCCAATTATGTTCAAATTCTATGTTATTGGGGTTATCCATTCGGGCATAACTTTATTATTTAATTTTAGTTGTTTGGTACCTACAACAACTAAAAATTTAAAAATACAAAACTTTTTACAAGAAGTACAAACGACTTCTAAAAAATACAAAATCACTTTAATTTCGGAAGTCGGAGTCAAATAACGAAGAAAAAAATACAAACACCGACTGCCGAAATTAAAGTTATTTTGCAATTTTTAGAAGTCGGTTGTATTTTTTGTACAAAAGTTTTTAAAGCCATCGTTTATCTATAAGATTCTTATGTTTTTACGTATCGCTTAGGGCACAAAGACAGAAAAATCTTTCTTTGAGAAGAAAACCTTAACTACAGTCATTTTCAACACTACAGAGCTGGAAAACTAATCATTCCAAGTCGGAAGACTACTTAGACGTACCATGTTCTTTAAAGTGCGTTAAAAACATCGTACCTATACTATATTGCAGTTAAAAATATACTCTCATAGAGCACTTGTTAAGAATATTCAACAGCTATTCCTGGAAAACACAGGAATGCTTTTTAGTAACAAGGCAACGGAATTTGTGGTCTCCCTGACGGTGTTATTGAATGAATAACATGTGGCCAGAGCCTTTTGGACGAAAACCACAGGAATATAGAAGCTCAATTTAAATATGAAGATAGGAGTGTAGGATAGTATCGTATTTTTCTTTGGTAAAATGCTACAGGTATGATCAAAAATGAAATGTTTTCTTCTATATTTGGTGTTTTATTTGAGGTGTACCTACGACAATATTTGAAATAGTACTTGATTGTATTCTGAGGTAACATTTTCTTACAGTTAACTATTTTGAAATTCGAGTCTTTTTTATGTCGTTGAAAAGTTGATGTGCTGTTTACACCAATTTTTAGGGTTCCGTACCCGAAGGATCCAAATAGGGGCTCTATTGCTCTCACTCACGTGTCCATCTGTCCGTCAAGAAAGAAAGAAAGAAACAAACTTTAATTTTTGTGAGGTGAATGTACAAAGGCATTATAATTAGACAACGACTCCCAAACTGAGACATGCCCGTATCTTGGGTCGTATCGTATCGTCGTCTATCATACAGGTTTTACAGCCAAACGGTTGGAGCTGTCTTCAAATTTTCACAATATAAGCATCTTGTTGACCCAAAGCCATACAAATAGTCAAAAATACATTTGGTACGGAACCCTAAATGTGCTAAGTCCGACACGCACTTGGCCGTTTTTTTTATTTACGTAAATAGACAAATTTCCGTGTATATTAAGGGAAATTAATTTTTCACCAATATTTTAAGTTTCAATTTGTTGTGAAAAGTAGTAAATACTTTAATTTCAGAGAATTTCTAAAAAAAAAAAAAAAAAAAAAAACCCTATTCCTTATAAGAATATCTGTTGAATTCCAGCTACTGAATAACAATGCTACAGATTTTATATACGAACACAAATAGCGAACTTTCTTCTACCTCATACCACTTCCCCACTTAAACTTTAAAGAGATCCTTTAGAAGCGTCGAAGGTTATTAGAGCCGAGCAATATCACAGCAGAATCTAACGTGATTTAAAATTCATTCGCTATTGCCTTCCAGACACCCCTCTTCCTCTTCCCTAACTACCATCTAATCACGTGGTTTGAGTGTGTGCACATCAAGTGGCTTTTTCGACATCAAAGTCAACGCCTGCTACCCCAGGGCTATAGGGGCCACGAAAATTATTTATTAGTTGCCTAAAGGGGAATTTGTTGGCTTCCGATACACCATTATACTCGAAAATTCTGTCTTCAGAAACATAATCTCTTTGATGGTCTAAAATAAAAATGGCTTCGAGTCTGCCTTAATTAAAGATTTGAGAGGGGCTTTGATGTTCGCACGCGATGAAAAAATGCGAAACCGAGTTGGTTCATGTGTGGTGTGCCTCAACACAAAAATTTGGTTTGTGGTAGTGTGTTGAGATAAACTTTACGTACTATAGAAGTAGAACCCTTTTCTATTTAGGTACGAGTATATATAGGTTTTTTTCCCTTCAGCGATGCGGAGGAATTTTTGACGCCGTATTTTAAAGTTAGGAGGGTTAGAGGGGAGTTGGGAGGGGTTGTTAGGAGTTTTTCTTTTAATTTTAGTTAGTCACGTTTTTTAAAAGTTTGCAAATAGTATAATTATATTAATTGTACAAATAAGTGAACATCATAATTAAAAATTATACACTTTCAACTCAATATAATTGGGTCAGTACTTATGTGCCCCTTTTAAAAATAATAATTAGGGCTGAATTTATAGTTAGAATGTCATTTATTCGTCGTTCATTTTGTGACTATAAATAAAATAAAATAAGTTTATTTTATGTCATATTTGGCTTACAATACGTCATGACGAGGAGTCTCCGTTTAGACATAGAAAATGCCTGTAGTTGTAGGCTCCGCTCATATTTATCATGATTATTATCTTCGACTGGGCTGAAGCCGCGTTAAACGGACGCTCACGCGGTTCTATAAAAAAGTGCAACTTCGCGGGGACCCCGTCGTCCGTCGTGGGGAGCGCAACGATCGTCGCATGTTCACGCGCGGGGCCCGCAAGCGGTAACACGTACGGGCTTGTTTAGTCAATGAAAATGAAACTTAACTGTTTATTTGCCAGATTATTGTCCAACCAAACATAAACACACATAGTTAACAATAAATAATGGTACAATACAACGTAAAGTAGATTACATAATGCGAATTATGTAATCGGCGTTTGGTCGTCTAGTCGTATAGACGTGAATTTCAATTTAAAGTCAAGTCGTAATATCTGTGCCTTAAAATTGAACTAGCGAAACTGGGCCTGCAGTCTCGACATAGTTAACGATCGCGTATCAATCGAATTCGTTCGCTAAGAATTTAATTTTGCAAGGAGAAATACTTTTATGTCATTTAATATTTTGCCAAGTTAAGGATGATTCACGTTACACCGTGCCGCCACCGGGCCGCGCCCCGCACGGGGCACGGCCGGGGCACGGCCGGGGCACGGCCGGGGCACGGTCAAAGATTGTTGCATACATTTTGTATGAAGTGATTTATGCTAGACCGGGCCCCAGCCGTACCCCGGCCAGGGCACGGCCGAGTCACGGCCGAAGCACGGACGGGGCACGGCCAGGGCTCGGCCTGGTGGCGACACGGTGTAACATGAACGTATGCACCGGGCTCGGACGTGCGCCGGCCGTGCCCCGGCCGGGAAACAATTGCCGATCAAACAATTGCACGGTCAAATATCTATAGTATACTTTTTGTATGAACTGATCCATGCTTGGCCGTGCCCCGGACAGCACGGCGGCACGGTGACAGCCCGGTGTAGCATGAATGACTAGCCCAGTGGACGTGCCCCGGCCGTGCTCCGGCCGGGGCACGGCCGAGGCTCGGTGGCGACACGGTGTAACGTGAATTATCCTTTAATTTAATTGTTACAGGCGGTAAAAGTTAATCAATCAAATTAAATAAATTATAAGTTTTCATGAAAAATAGTGCTTGCAAGTTAAAATTTACGCCGTCACTATACATATTTAAAAAAATATCAATTATTTTTTCAGGTAATGATCTAAAATTTTTCCTCACAAATGAGGGAGTTTTTTTAACGGCTAGTAATATAGCGATCGGTAGCTAACGCGCGGCGTAATTTTTAACTTGCAAGCACTATTTTTCATGAAAACTGATCAATGGATCTGCTGGTCTCTGTACATATTTCAAGAAAATCTATAATAGCGAACGATCATTAGGATATAGCGATCGCTATCAATGTCGAGACTGAAGGGCCAGGCCCTGCATAATCCGGTGTCCGCGACGCGCGACGGGCTACGTCGCGTAGCCGCGTGGCTACGCTCGTCGACACGCGCGTGGCCATGCGGCGGGTGTAACGCAGTTAAAGGCCTGATTAGTATAAAACGTTTTGTTTAATTAATTGGTATTATATTCTTTTTTTAAATTTAATTGTGTGATTGGAAAAAAAATAATTTTAGTGCAATAACTTGCCATTACCTACTGCCAAAAAAAAATCCATAAAAGTAGCTATCGTTTAAACAGCGTTTTCTAAACAAAAAACATACTTTAGGATTAAAAAAAACATGTTTTCGTAATTCATAATTTTTTTATTCTCTTTAAATGTGATGCAATATTTTGGAATAATCAGGTATGTGCAGAGACTTTTTCTCACGGGATGGTTGCAGCACGATCGTGTGCACAGTCTGATTGTCTTTATTGATAAAGTTAATTTCTACTCTGGATATTTTACGAGGTTCTTTTGGAGCTGACTTAGGTTCTTTCTGGTACAGCGATAGAGGGAGGCCAAATGGTGAGCGCACTGGAACAAATAAAATATTTTATAGACAATAGATTACTAGTGACCAGCCCCGGCTCCACTCGGGTAAAAATTTTAATAAATATAACCTTCAGTTCCTCGTTTATCGTTATTTTTATTAGTTGAAACCGCATTAAAATCCGTTGCATCGTTTAGGAGTTAGCAAAAAAACAGACAGACGCGGAAAGTGACTTTGATCACACACTACGCAGATACGATAATATTTTATCTGCGTATAAAAACTTAACTATCTGAAAGTATCCAAAGATCACCAGGGAACAAATGGGACTGCCCAGGGGTTGTGGATAAACTCGAAATAGAGTTACCGCGCCCCTGGGCACTCAGGGCAGGTAAGGAACAGGGGTAAGTTTTAGTCAGTAAGAGTCTGACACGTTGGATGATTTCCCAACCCACAAAAAAAAAGAAAAAAAAAAGGAACAAATGGGTCAAAATTGTCACAAATTGGTACCCTATATTCAAGGAAATACGAAAAGGAAGGTAATTCAAAAGATGGAGTGATGACATAGTTGCCACGGCAGGAATTACTTGGAATAGACTAGCAAAAGATAGAGCAACATGGAAGGACATGGAGGAAGCTTTCACCGCCAGAGCGGTCCTTACAACAAAACACACAATAATCAATTAATAAGTAATTACACTAACACAACCAATAACCAAAGATTAAGCAAATAATACTAACACAACCAATAATGTATAGAAATGTAAAAGTGCAAGAAATAAATAAAGATATTAGTTCGTTTATTCATTTGTTTAGACATATTAAATTATATTTTTAAATATTTCAATAAAAAAACATTTAAAAATATAAAAAATAGTGTCCCACCGGTATCATGAACAGGGTCCAAGCTACCGGCGGCGGCGGTCAGGGCTCTAGAGAGAGGAACAGCCTGACAATGCGAGCCGTATCCAGAAGTACAGCTTTCTGAATCAAACCCTTGGCCCAGTCGCCTAACGAGAGCCTCCTGAGGTGTTGGTCGAGGTTCGTGGCTATTAGGCCATTGGCTGACACGACTACCGACACAATGATCGTTGAGTCCACATCCCACATGTCGACAACCTCGCGAGCCAAGTCAAGATACTTGGTTTGCTTAAGATATTATTATTATCTGAAAGTATCACACACTACGCAGATACGATAATATACGATAATATACATTCACGCGAAATCTTTCAAACTGAGTAGACTTGTTTTTTTGGTGTGGATTGTTTATACAGAGTGTTTCAATGACCTCAGAGCGTTTATTGCTTCTGGATTTACAAGACAGCTCGTCAGAAGAGGATTTTGATTTTGAATTTGATGCACGTGTTGCGAAAACACGAAGAATATGGATAGTACGTCATATGAAGCTTAAAAAGGACCGAGGAGAATTTCGCATATACCAGGATCTATCAGATAACAAATTTACAATCTATTTCCGGAACCCAAGGGCAAAATTTATGGCGATTCATGATTTGATTAACAAAGATACAGGGTGTAAAAAGACACATCACATAGCCGTTAACCACGTATACTGTACGTCTAACAAAGTAGCTTTTCGCAAAAATTATTGCTGGGAAACGACTTCTATTTTTAGGTATGAAAAAAAAACTATTTTTTATTTTGCGCAATCTAACACAAACCAGACAAGTGAAGTTAAACCCCGCCCCTTTGCTCTAAGCTTCGTAGGTACTTGTCGGATACGTTTGATATTCATTGCGTTTTTGTAACTGCAAATGCGTAATTTCAAAATTTCAAAAATAAACGAAAATCCAGATAATGCTTGTATGGAAAAAAGTTTAGTAATAACACTTGGAATTAATTTTCGTAAAAAATTAAAAAAAAAATTGTGACTTTGACTTTCAGTATCTCCAGATCCAGTAAATTCCCAGGTATGGTCTAGTGGAAAAAAATATCCAAATAATGGGTAAAATATGTGGCTGTCGGTTTCGGAAACTGTCTTTTTACACCCATTATTAAAAAAAGTATACTAGAATGCGCGAATGCAGTTCTACTGAAGAACTCCTCTCCATCTTACTGCAGACCGCGAGCCTCTGGGCTACCACCTGTATTTACCTGCAGGTAAAATATAATGCCATATTTGTATCGGCAGATGTTATCTGCAGATATATTTGTATACGCAGATAATATTCTTACGATCTTTTGATATACATCGGTTCCCACAGATACTTTACGATAAAATATAAATTATCTGCGTTGTGTGCATTAGTTCATTGAATTAGATAGAGAGCCATATTGAAAGATATATGCTCAAATATCTTGATCTTACCGTATCTGTGTAGTGTGTGACTTGGTTTATACTATATAGAGATTCTTTTTTTTTCTTTTAGTTCTTGTTTTTTTTTCTTCTTGTTTTTTTTTTTTTTTTTTGTTTTCATTCTATATCCAATATGGTGAGTAGGGATGATGACAGGGTAAAAAAATAATAATTCTATTTAGTGCGTAAGTTAAAATATCAAAAAATATTGGACACGTAGTTTTTGCTTTACCAAATTAATGAAAAATTACAAAGATACAACGCATCAAATTTCAGGAGTGGGGACTTGTTACGTCACTTTTCAGTAAAAAGTGGTACAATTTTAACTTAAGGAGCTATTAGCTGCCAACGACCTTGAGTGGTTAGCTTGCGTATTTTGCGCCGAGCTCACGTAACGCGTCGTATCGTACCCAGTAATAGGACTCGCCCATCAAGGAGCGCTGTCCGAAATTAGACGCATTATTAATTTATTACACTTAGAACAACAAGTTTTAAACTAAAACGCTGAGTCTAAATTATAAATAAAATGATCTTAAAAATGGTGAAGGTTTCATAAAAATACGCTTTATAGTTTTTGCGTGATTCTCATTTTTTTATCCGCGTTAGACATAACTTTACAAATTAATTACACAATGTTATATAAATATTATTTCAAATATTCTCAGATCAAATTAAGATGAAAATAGTCTGGAGTAACTTATATTTTTTTTTCAACGAAATAATTTAGTCGTTTAGACGTGATGTTCAATTAAAAACCTTTAAAAGTTGTATAACTGCATCTTAAGTGTGACGTCATCCGTAATTGTAACCCACTGTATCGTCTTCATTTTTAACCGACTTTCGAAAAAGAAGGAGGTTCTATGTTCGACTGTATGTATGTTTTTTTTTATGTATGTCCGCGCATTTCTCCGTCAGTTGTGGACCGATTTTCAAAATTATTTTTTTATTTGAAAGAACATACGCCCGAGGTGGTCCCATATAAATTTTATCGAAATTGCTTTAGCGCTTTTTGGGAAACTGAACAAAAACGAAAAATACGCATATATCGATGACGTTTTGGTGTTCTCCAAATGTTTAAATTCCACGTTCCATGTTATTGGGGCTTTTAGTTCTGGGGTAACAACTAAAAAGCGAAAAATAAAAAAATCAAATATCGAAGAAATAAAATACAAACACCGACTTCCGAAATTAAAGTTATTTTTAAATTTTTAGTGTACGTATTTTTTTTTGTTTGGAAGTCGGTTGTTTTTTTTGTAAACAAGTTTTTTGTTAAAGTGACAAAAAAAAAATACGTGTCAATATTTTTTGGTAATCTAACTGACAGACTAATAAGATTTTTCGTTAACCTATGCACTCCTATGATAGGGGTAGCAAAAACATGGGTTTGCTGATACGTATCTGAAAAACAGCTGCTGAAATAATTTTCACGTACCTGGTCGCAACCCCGCTGTAACAACACCAGAGAACTCCTTGGAAAGCACATCGATCATGCTTTTATTTCCAAACATAATATCCATAGCACTTTTAGCAAACTGTTTTGATGTGCTTTTGAAGTCTTTAGAATCCATATTAAATCGTTCAAAGTTTGGCCTCTGTGTATCACCACCCAAAATTATAATGGTGACGATTATAATTAAAATTATTCTGGAATTGTTTAACACAACCATTCTGGCTTCTCATAAGCTGAATTCTGATTGATTCTAGGCCAAAAATCAAAGGAAATATTTTTATTGTCTAAATATTTGAAGTTTACAACGACAAAGTTTTCCATTACTGGTTTTAGGGGAAGTAAACATAGTCATGTTTCGATAACAAAAAAAATGTAACAATTTTGTTTACAGAATTAATATTCCGATTGGTAATTATTTCATTCATTACTGTTCTGCACTGCCGATTGGGAGTGCATTTTCCGCTTGAAGAAAGATTTGTGTTCTCCACTTCCAAGTGATATTTTAGTCATTCTTACTTGGGTAAGCTTTTTATAAAATCAATCACGTCTGTTCTGATCAGTAAACTGACTTTTCTTATATCTGGCATTTCTGTTATTTTATTTTCTTAGATAAAATTAGCTTGTAGCTCTCAGCACTAACGTCCTTTCAAATATTTTGACAGCATGATTGGCGCAATGGTTAAGTGATTGGCTGTTGCACTGCGTGTCGCGGGTTTGATTCCGGGATGGAACAAATATTTATATGGCCTACAGATAGTTATTCCGGGTCTGAGTTTCTTGTGTATGTGAGTTTATGTACATGTTTTTCATCAACGATGCTTGAGTATTTTTAAGTATGAAAAAATGTTAAAAAAAAAACATTAAATGAATTTTTTCAATCAGATCTCCTCCAACCATGATGTCTTAAAAAAAACATATTTCCGGGAAGAAAGAGATAGTGCTATTCATCTTGTATAGCTCCGTCTCCCTCTCACACCCGAATTATGATGATTTTAGAACCTAATAGTGTGGCCCCAGTACCTTACTAGCTACTTCCAGAGTTAACTTGAAAAATCCAATGTAACAATTACATCTTCCCTCTTCTTTCTTCTTCTTACTTTCCTCGCCCGCGGCGAAGTTGGTGTGGCGATCATTTGTGAAAAAGTAAAAGAGAAGTTTTTTTTTTTTTGAGTATTGGACAAGGAATAAGTGGTAGGTACCTGTAACATTTGTACCAGGATCACGAGATTGTTTCAAAGAGTCAGCCTGGCACACCACAGGCAACTGAAGAAACACGGGTGGTAGTCAGTAAGGCTGACTGTCCATTGAACCGGAGAGGAGAGGAGTGGAGAAATATTGACCGGCTTCGCCCGCATGGAATTAGTACTACCCCCGTTATGAACTTTCAACCACTGTTTCACACCATTTTTTTTTTTGTGGGGTGGGAAATCATCCAATGACTTCTCCAACTCTGGGTGGAGCGAGAGAGCGTGTCAGACTCTTACTGACTAAAACCCACCCCTGGTCCTTCCCTGCCATGAGTGCCCAGGGGCGCGGTAATTCTGTTTCGAATTTGTTCACAGCCCCTGGGCAGGCATTGGCCATGACGTGCCCCTGTCATGATTGCTGACAACTCTTTGAGGCGCGCGTGGAACACTACGCGCCGTCGACTCTCGGGCCTGGTGCTGATCGGACGGCGAGCTACCCACTACTCGCCGTCCGCAGGCCCGGGTAGATTTAGTACTTCCCTCGTTATAAACTTTCAACCACTGTTTCAGCCCCTTAAGGCGCTATTAGCTGCCAACCACCTTGAGTGGTTAGCTTGCGTGTTCTGCGCTGAGCTCACGTAACGCGTCGTATGTCCACCCAGTAATAGGACTCGCCCATCAAGGAGCGCTGTCCGAAATTAGACGCATTATTAATTTATTACACATAAAACAACAGGTATTAAACTAAAACTCTGAGACTAAATTATAAATAATTAAATTATCTTTATATGGTGAAGGTTTCATAAAAATACGCTTAATAGTTTTTGCGTGATTCTCAATTTTTTATCCGCGTTAGACATAACTTTACAAGTTAATTACACTATGTTTTAAAAATATAATTTAAAATATTCTGAGATCAAATAACGATGGAAATTGTGTAGAGTAACATATTTTTTATTTCAAAGAAATAAAACAAGTCGTTTAGACGTGATGTTCAATTAAAAACCATTAAAAGTCGTATAATTGCGCCTTAAGGGTTGAATATCGAAAAACCTTATTTTAGTAGATACTCGTACCTACTCTTCACAAAGAACACAGTCTCCAAATTTCATGTCTCTAGGACCAGCGGTTTAGGATGTGCATTGATATACTAGTCAGTCAGTCAGGACATTGAATTATATATAAATACAGGTAGAATTGCACAAAATCTCCGCTCCACCCAGAGCGGAAGAAGCTGTTATATTTTACAATTTCTGAAGTTATTAGTACTAAAAAAAAAACCTGGATTGGCCACTTAGAAGGTTTTGATCAGTATTAGAAACAGGATCGATTGACATCAAAAAAATGTTTTGGGTAAAATGGATAACACTTTCTTTTTAACTGTACATTTTTTTTAAATCTGTGAATGGGGATCTAAATGTCACAAAAATATATCTATATGGATAGTCTCCTAAGACCCTTTTCGTGTAGTTGCAACGGTTAAGATAGTTCCCCTTACTGCCCAAAAGTTTCCGCCTTGTATATACCTGATTGGATTAAATATTAACAACATTTGCCTCTTCAATTTATTTACTTGGTAAAGTTCACTTAATCCGATGACTTCCTGATGATAAAAAAGTAAATTATTTACGAAGTCCAGTTGGACTTACTAGCAGTTTACTGTTCCGATGAATCGGCTTTGAATTTGATGCCTTTAAATGGAATGAAAACCAGCGAGTCTTTAAATTACTTCGATTTGGAAGTATTTTACATCACAACAAATTCGGAAATCAGAAGTGGGGGAGGGTACGCTCGCTCGAACAAAAATAATCACTTTAAAGTTTAATATTTCGCAAACGAATCACTAAATCGAAAAATAGTCTTCATAACTCCGTAATTATTTCAAAATACCTATCCAACGACACCCCACATTATAATATAGGCGAGGAAATAAATAATTATACCCACTTTACATTTGGGGAGGTACCATAAAAAAAAATACTTTTCTAAACTTTATTATTTCGTTTTCTTGGCGTGATTAATATATAAACCTATGCAAAATTTCAGCTTTCTAGTACCAACAGTCTCTTAGCTATGCCTCAGACAAACAGACCGAAATTATAAGGGTTCCTTGTCCTTATTAGGACTGCGGAACCTTAAAAATGGGTGTTATTTACCAAGTAACTGAATTTATATTTGTTTTTTGACTATCTTATTTATCTACTTATGTACTGTATATCGTACGTACGACTGCTAAGCTTGTGGACCTGGCATCTATATCCAGATCAGGCGGTGTTTTTCTTTAGAAATTGCCCGGGGAAGCAGACTTCAACAAAATTATTATTACAAATTAATCTCTTATTATTTTTGAAAACGAATTTTTATGAGTCATCTACACCTCTTAATATTTCTCCCGACCACAGAATACTAACATTACCTCGTGCTGCCAACGTAAAGGCACAATTCCACTGTTGCGTTTAATGTGCACGGAGAGGTTACACTCGTCACTTGCGCGGGTTTGTCTTTATGCTAGCAACTCATACACATGTACGTAGAATTGTAGCATTTTTTTTTTTTTTTTTTTTTTTTTTTTTCTCCCTGCCCTACGCGCCCGGGGGCGAGGTAACTCTTTCGAATTTATCCTCATTCCGCCTGCATCCGACATTTTCAAACTAACCGAAGGTAAGCGTGGGCAACAATGGAACTGCACCTTAAACATGACACACATTTATTTTTTCAAAGACGTACCGCCAAGCGGCCTGGCCGTGTTCCGGTACGATGCTCAGTGTAGCCAATCCAGAGGAGTTGGGTCGAAATAGTTGTTCCATTGCAGGCAGACCAACCGGGCTCGCGCTGATATGGATGTATCGGGAGACTAGTCGCGGAGGGTAGCGGGATCCGAGGCACGGTGCGCCGCTGGCCGACCGCAGTTAGTAGGGGGCCCAAGTAGTGTACTAGCCACACACGAAAGGCTGCCCCGCCAACTGACGAAAAATCCCGGAATGCACCATCGTGCTGGTTGGCGACCAGACGAGAGGGCCCGATGGACATTCCCGGGGGGGCTCGGGCGTCCCCGCAGTCTCCAGACTAGTCCCCCAATGATACCGTCCTGTCAGTGCGTACCCGAAGGTAGCCAGCATGGAACCTCATTTCACTTCCTTCTCCTCTCCTTCCTTCACTCTTCACAACAATGAAAGGCATTAAAAAGAAAAAAGCTGTACAGCGGCAGCACTCCCTCTCACACAAAGTGCACCTATCCAACATTCGAGGTCTGCACTCAAATCTCGCCGCAGTCCACCACCACCTAGAGACTGAGAGACCAGCTCTCTTATTCCTTTCGGAGACGCAGATCGGATGTCCGTCTGACGTGGTGTACCTATCTTACCCAGGGTTTACCCTGGAGCACAATTTTAAGCCACGCGCTGGTATATGCATGTACGCCCGGGACGACATCTGCTAACGGCGTCTCCATAACCTTGAGGACTCCAGGTTTTCA
This sequence comes from Polia nebulosa, assembly GCA_951329385.1. Classification (NCBI taxonomy): domain Eukaryota; kingdom Metazoa; phylum Arthropoda; class Insecta; order Lepidoptera; family Noctuidae; genus Polia; species Polia nebulosa. Next base: position 5,546,481 of record OX589593.1, read on the forward strand.
ACTCTTTGGGTCCTAGTGGACACAGGCCTAGATAAAATTGTCTACGCCTGTGTCTACCGTTCGCACAGCGGTGATCTGGAGACAACTGGGCTCACACAACACCTGAGTAAAGTGGCGGATGTGGCTCAGCAACGGTACCCATCAGCCCAATTGGTGGCTGGGGGACTTCAACGCCCACCATCAGGAGTGGCTCTTCCCATACCAGTACACAGACCATGCTGGACAAGAGACGTATAAGCTAGCGCTGGCGTTAAATCTTACCCAGCTGGTCCAGGGGGCAACGAGGGTGCCGGATGTTGATTCGCACACAGCCAATTGCTTGGACCTTCTGCTGACAACAGATCCAGACCGTTACTCAGTGTCGATTTCTTCACCATTGGGTACTTCCGACCACTGTCTGGTGAAATCTGTATCCGTCTACTCCCCGCCCGATCCTAGCCCTAGAGGCACCAGGCGGGTTTGGCGATACAGGTCAGCAGATTGGGATGGCATGCGATCTTTCTTCGCATGTTATCCTTGGCGGCCCACTTGCTTTTCTTCGACTGATGTTTCGTCGTGCGCGGACGCCGTGACGGATGTGTTGCGGCGGGGAATGGAGTACTACATTCCATTCTCTGACGTGACAATGTCTGGTAGGGCTCGACCATGGTTTGGTGCCGAGTGCAATCGCGCTGATGCGCTTAAAGACGCGGCCTACCTGGCATGGGTCGACGCTCGGACGCGTAAAGCGAGTGACGTGAGTCAGAAGAAGAGAGCCTTCAACAGGGCTGCCAAGTTCTGCAAGAAGGTGTTGCGGAAGGCTCGGTTTGACCACATTGGCCGAATTGGGAACAAACTTGCTACTTACCCAGCTGGTAGTAAGGCGTTTTGGTCCCTGGCTAAGTCGGTTGAATCGAACTTCTGCCGCTCCTCACTACCTCCACTGCTGAAACCCGACGGGTCGCTGGCCCACTCCGCTGAGGAGAAAGCAAGCCTGTTTGCCTCTCTGTTTGCGGAATCTTCGCGTCTAGATCCTGGTGGCGCGAGGCCCCCTGGTACTCTTGGTGGATGCGAGTCGATTATGTCAGACATTCGCATTCATCAGAAGGATGTCCGGAGGGTACTGCGTAACCTGGACGTGAACAAGGCTAGTGGTCCCGACGGGATACCGGCAATTGTACTGAGGACGTGTGCGCCTGAGTTGTCTCCGATCTTGACACGCCTATATCGCCTTTCGTTTGAGACTGGAAAAGTGCCGATGGCTTGGAAGCAAGCTAACGTGCAACCCGTACCCAAGAAGGGTAGTCGAGCTGACCCAACAAATTATAGGCCCATCTCGGTAACTTCCGTTCTCTGTAAGAGTATGGAACGTATACTGAATGGTAAGCTCCTAGTATACCTAGAAGCTAACGATATCCTAAGTGACCGACAATACGGCTTCCGCCGAAATCGGTCAGCGGGAGATCTTCTAGCGTATGCCATTCACATCTGGAGTGAGGCCATCGACAAACAAGGGGAAGCCCTTGCGGTCTCCCTTGATATCTCGAAGGCCTTCGACCGGGTCTGGCACGACAGCTTAATTGGCAAGCTTCCTTCCTTCGGTCTGCCCGCTGGATTGTGTGATTGGATAGCGGATTTCCTGAGGGATCGGTCTATCCGAGTAGTCATAGATGGCTGCTCGTCCGGACTGCTGGCTATTAATGCCGGTGTTCCTCAGGGGTCGGTGCTCTCGGCAACATTGTTTTTGCTGCATATTAACGATCTGCTAAAGCCCGGTACCTTTGGGTATGCAGACGACAGCACTGTTGCCGAGAGATACGTGCCAGACGCACGAGTTAGTGGGTCTCAGGTCCGGTCTCTCCGAGAGGCTATGGTTGGGCGCTTGAACATGTCCTTGCAGGCTGTCTCAGAATGGGGCGATGCCAATCTGGTTAAGTTCAATGCTGCTAAGACCCAGGCGTGTCTTTTTTCTGCTAAAAGGAGCGAATTTCACCCGGCTCCATGTCTCCGAGGTGTAACCGTGCCGATAACCGACCGACTTGATCTTCTTGGTGTTACTTTAACATCTACCCTCAATTTTGGTCCCTTCATAGAGGCTAAGGCTCAAGTTGCTGCCAAAAAGTTGGGGGTCCTCGCAAAGGTGAGACGATACTTCACGCCGGAACAGCTGCTCCAACTCTATCAAGCGCAAGTCCGATCGTGTATGGAGTACTGCTCTCATCTTTGGGACGGATCTGCAAGATACCAGCTTGATGCCCTTGAGTCAATTGAGAAACGAGCCAAGGGGATCATCGGCAATGATAGACTCGTTGAGTCAAAACTCCAAAGTCTTGAACATAGACGCCGAGTTGCTAGCCTGTCGGTTTTCTATCGATTACATTTTGGGGAGTGTGCGACGGAATTGCATGATTTGATTCCGCCAAGCCCGTTTCATCTAAGGACCATAAGACGTACGGCGAAGTGCCACCGGTTCGTGGTGGACATCCCATCCATACGCACAAAGCGTTTTGAGAAAACATTCATTGCACGTACAGCTAGAGAGTGGAATTCTCTACCGGAGTCTGTGTTTCCTGTAAGATACAACCTGGGAGTCTTTAAGTCAAGAGTGAATAGGTTACTTCTAGGCAAGCGTGCTCCATCTTCGACCACATCATCGCTTACCATCAGGTGAGATAGTGGTCAAACGCGAGCCTATCAAACATAAAAAAAAAACACATTTTTGAAACCTTGTATAAAAGGAGATGATCGGATATTTTCACTACAGTATTGTGAGAGTGGTCCAGCAAGATGTCGTGTTTATTGGTATTCTTGGCCATTGCGCTTATTGCTCAGAGTCATGCTTATCATACATCTACTAACCCAAATGATCCAGGTTTGTTTAGTATTAGAATAAAAAAAATTGTCAGCTCTACAGCATTGAGCTGGTTGGGCATACCTGAACACGAGGTGTCTAACTAAGGATTTGTAACAAGATTCATCAATCAAGAAAAGTATTGAAAACAAAACAAACAATAAAAATTATGATAAAATTGTCATTCGAAAAGGAATTATTTTTGTTTTAAAAGGTTTTTTCAGCCATTTGTTAAAAGAAGGTTACCAACTATGAAGTTGTTATAAACAAAAATAAACTTTTTTGTCGAGTCTTTTTTATTTACCTACCTGAAAAGTTATTTTAAAAGTGTGATACTTAGTTTTGCATGTCAGTGTATTTACCTTTTTATTTACTTTCAGCTATTTTGAACAATGGAACTTCGAATGCAACAAACGACAGTTTCGCAAGTGGAATTCATTACGGATCAATTCATCTTAGCCGAAAGAATCATCAGGTAACCCGCCGAAGTCATCAGGCAAGCGGCCAAAGGAATCATCAGGAACCCAATCCCAACTGTTTATCGTAAGGGTTTTTATAATCTTTATTCCATAATTGATATCAATAGGCCCTATTTAGAATAATTCGTGCTGTATGAGCCTATTTGGTATTTACATTTTCTTTCCATATAGATATTAAAATGAAATTAGCGTGAAGAACACAATACCGTGGACTCTATAGATTATTTCAATTTTTGTTTTAGGTGGAATGTTAACCCTATTCTAAAAGGTTGAAAAAAAATTCAACTTTTAGCTACAAACTTTTTTACAAAAAATACAAATAATTTGAAAAAAAAAATATATATTATATGGGTCGAATTGAGTACCTCCTCCTTTTTATTTCGTCGGTTAAAAAGAAAAAAAACACAAAAAATTGCAACATAACTTTACTTTTGAAAGTCGGTGTTTGTATTTTGTTTCATAGTTATTTGACACCGACTTCCGAAATTAAAGTTATTTTGCAATTTTTTTGTGTATTTTCTCTTTTGGAAGTCATCTGTATTTTTTTGTAAAAAGTTTATTTTTTATTTTTAGTGGTTGTACCCCAGAATTAAAACTAAATATTAAATATATGCCAGAATTAAAAATCGCAATAACATGGAATTTTAACATAATTGAAGCAAATCAAAACGTCATCTGTATATACATATTTTTTTTTTGTTGATTTTTTTTTAAAAAGCGTTGAATCAGTTTTGATAAAATTTATATGGGACCACCTATGAAGTGTGATCTACCAAACAATCATTAAAATTTATTCACAAGTGGTGGAGTCATTGCGTAAAAAATATACAAAAAGAAAACATACAGCCAAATTGAATTGAACCTCGTCCTTTTTGAACTCGGTTAAAAAAAGATGGAGACTTGATTAAATTAACACGTTTTGTTTTAGATGCCAGTCATTGAGAGCATTCATTTCAAGGTATTGTTAGAAAACTGTTAATTTAAGAGAAGAAACGAACAGCAAGATTTATTTTAATTTGTTATAATAATTGCAGCTTTGTAACTTAGAATTATAATAATGTAATAAATGTGAACAATAACAATATTTATTTTTATTTCTGAAAAACAGAACATCCTTCCGTCTTTATCCCAAATTACTTAAAAACTGCCGAGAACAATGGGAGCAAATATTTCAATTTTAAAACTTTAATTTTAAAACATATTCCTTTACATCCTTCTTAGACTACGAAATCTATAATCACAGTACAGCAGCATACCATTTAAAAACAAATGACAGAGTTAGAGGCTCCTGAACCTTGACAAATCTAATGGCGTCTTAAAATGAATATTATCTCTATTTAGGGCGATGCAAAGGCCTGTCTGCACAAGTCCCATAAAATATATTTTTCTTTGTCCGCTATACAATAGTATTTAAAAATTAAACTTATTTTACAAACACTAACTTTTGAAAAATATTAATTTTGATTTAATACTAAAATTAATAATCAAGTTGATTTACAGACTAGATACTACGTATCAATTTATGATTACTGTAACGGTCACAAGGATTCATGACAGGGTGCCGAGATGGAGCTAAACCAAAATATTGTAGGTGAAGAAGAATAATATTTTATTTGCATAAAACCATGGTACGTTAAAGGTCTTATGAATATTGCAATCTTGCATGATTCGCCGTTGACTAGCATACAAATATTTAAAACATTGTTTACCTGTAACTGTGGTGGTGTGCTGTAGAAAGACCACGACCAAATTCAGTCGGTTTAGCAGTTCAATAGAGGTCTAATGCTACTGATATGGTTACTTAAAAGGTAAATCACATTAAAAAAGCGAAATAAGAGTAGGGGAAGGCAAAAAAAAACGATGGATGGACTGTGTGAAAGAGGATATGGGTAAAAAGGGGGTGACTACAGAGATGACGACTAATAGAGGAGTATGAAAGAAAAAGGCATTTTGCGCCGACCCTAAATAAAATAGGATAAGGGCAGGATAATGATGATTGTAGATACGAGCTTCTGACTGAAGTCTGAAAGTATTGCAATCTGTCTGTCAAACTAGGGGTTAAATAAGCAGTCGCTCCCTATAAATATTTTTTTTAAATTGATGGTTAAATGAGATTAAATGCACTCTCTGCTCCTTTACTCTAATAGTCCGATGGGAGGGCTAACCGACACGACCGGGGAAATATTAGGCGCAGGACAAACAGAGTTACGTGCACACCGAGGCTCGAAGCTGTTACACCGACAACTTTTAAACTCCGGGCTGGTAGAAAGTCATTCCTAATAGAAAAACCCAATAAGCATTTTTTACCCGACCCGGGAATCGAGAACCCAGGACCTCAAGCCCAGCAGTCGCATTTATGACCACAAGAACAACAAGGCATCTATTACTAGGTTTAATATCACTGCAGCAGTTTCGTGTTCCCATCTCAGTAGCGCAAGGCGATCCTACCATTCAGCCACAAGAGGCTCCAGACAAATACATTATACTATGGCTATACACACAGCCTATGAATGGCGTGTGAGCAACGGCCTTCAGCTGGCAATCGATAATATTGAAGAATGGTTCGAATGATAATATTTAAATGAAAGGAAAAGTTGTAGCAATTGTTTCAAATTAGTTCTAGCGTGTCCGTCGAAGTGGGCGCTTGCATGTATTTACTTTCTACTTATAATAAAATCTAGTTCGCTATCCCAACGCGTTTTCCCTTCGCACACATTACAAATTAAATTAAAAGTACACTTGCTACAGATGTAGCGTTGGAAGGCCTCCCACCAGGTGGACCGATGAACTGGTGAGGGTCGCGGATAGCTGATGGATGCGAGACGCAAAGGACCGATCATTGTGGCGACACTTGGGGGAGGCCTATGTCCAGCAGTGGACGTCTTTCGGCTGAAATGAACACACCACACTCCACACACACACACACACTCACACCCCACTCACGTAACCAGCGAGTGAGACAGCTCCCCACAGTTACAGCAGCGCCCCTGGAGCCCTGCAGGCTACACAATACCTATCAACATAACCAACTGTTATAAAGTCCATAACGAATGGGATTGACAAGCACAACTGAAATGTCATGAAGTCATTTTTAGTCGACTTTAAACAAGGAGGTTCCCTGCCCAGGGGTTGAGGGTAAATTCGAAACAGAGTTACCTCGCCCCTGGGCACTCAGGCCAGGAAAGGAACAGGGGTGGGTTTTAGTCAGTAAGAGTCTGACACGCCCTTCCGCTCCACCCTAGAGCGGGAGATGTCATTGGATAATTACCCACCCAACAAAAAAAGAAATAACAAAGAGGTTCTGTATTCGATCCGTATATTTGTATGTATCTTGTTTGTCCGCGATTTTCTCGATCCGATTTGAATAGGATTTTCGTGATTTAAATGTATATTTTTTAAAGAAGCTTTGAAAATATAATACATTAGGACCTGGTGAAGATCTTCGGAGATAGACAGTGGTACTCCTCAACATCTAACAGCAAACGACTCGCGGTTACTGCGATCATATGTTATGTATTGCTCACACAATTTAATGGAGAACCACAACTAAAATATGAAAAATGTAAAACTTTTTACAGAAAAAAAAACTTTATTCCAAAAAAAAACAACTAACTTCCAAAATAGAAAATACACTAAAAATTAAAAAATAACTTTAGTTTCGTAAGTCGGTGTTTGTATTTTAATTCTTCGTTTTTTGACACCGACTTTCGAAATTAAATTTACTTTTTAATTTTTAGTGTATTTTCTTTTTTGGAAATCGGTTGCTTTTTTTTTAAGTTTTTTATTTTTCACTTTTTAGTTGTTATACCCCAGAACTAAAAACCACAATAAAATGGAACGTGGAATTTAAACATACTCGTAATTGGAGAAAACCAAAACGTCATCTAAGTAAACGTATTTTTGTTTATGTTCAGTTCTTCAAAAAGCAATTAAGCAATGTCGATAAAATGTATATGGGAGCACCTCGGGAGTATATTGTTAAAGGATTGAGTGATATGGAAGCGTGAACCCTATTACAATTATTTACAATAAACTTTCGATTTTCCTCATCTTACTTTAAAACTTTTTAAAGGTCACTTTCTATATATGGCTTCCTTATTTACATTGCAGTTATTTTGATCAAATGGATAACATGAAGTTCGTTGTAAGTATTGATGGTAAACTGGTATCAATATGGAATGAAGTCCCATCAGATATCATACTCGACATCCTTGGCTTAGGAGTATCTATAACACAATATAAAAACTAGCCAAGTGCGTATCGGATTTTATTTCGCACATTAAGGGTTCCGTACCAAATATTGATTAGTTATAATAAAAATTATTCCAAATTTCAATGTCCTATGTCAATGGGAAGTTTAAAAATTCTTCTAACAAAATTTTGTAACAGATGACGGACGGACAGACAGATAGACGGACAGACGGACACGTGAGTAATAACAATATGGCTCCGTTTGGACCCTTCAGGTACAGAACCCTTAAAAATAATAAGCAAGCTGAAGTGATGATCGTTGGGGTAGACGTGTTCTCGAGTGGAGACCGCAAATCGGCAAACGTAAGGTAGGATGCCCTCAGGCTAGGTGGAGCGATGATTTTCGCATGGTGGCTGGTAGCAGCAGAATGAGAGTTGCCGAGAACCGAGTGGCAGTGGGCTGGGCACATTAATCGCAGAAGGGACGGTCGATGGGGCCGAAAAGTTGTGGAGTGGCAACCGTGTACCGGAAGATGCAGCGTTGGAAGGCCTCCATCAAGGTGGACCTGGTGAGGGTTGCGGGTAGCCGATGGATGCAAGACCCACAGGACCGGTCATTGGCGACACTTGAAGGAGGCCTATGTCTAGCAGTGGACCTCTTTCGGCTGAAATGATGATGGTGATGAACTATAAATGCCTAAAGTGCGTTTAGTGATGTGTCATCTAGCTTCATTATTCTGCCTCTTATCAAAAGCTATTTTATGAAATATGATTTTAAGGAACCTAAAAATACGATGCCAACTAAGTACTATTCAATAGAATTTAAAATAATGTTTAGCAGAAGATGTCTGAGATACCCTGTAACCCGGTACCCTGATGATATTGTAGGAATACATTTAAAAGTTATTCCTAAATTGCTTCTGCCAGCTTCGAATTAATACTTCCCCAGTATTATAGCCTATGTGCTGTTTCCAACTAACAGTCTATCACTGTGCCAATTTCATCTGCCTGATTTTATCTAGATCAGTTCAACCATTCTGGAGTGATTTTGTAACAAACATCCATCCATCCGTTATAATATTGCTAACTTTTGTCAGTGGCTTATTCGCCAGTGTAGAATTAGTTATTCTCCCATTATAAATTATAGCCTATAATGTGCTATGCCAGACTATTATCTATATCTGTGCCAAGTATCATACAGATTCATTCAACCATTCTGGCGTGATTGACTAACAAACATTCATACATCCAAACTTTCGCATTTATAGTAGGATATGTGTATTAGAAATAACCTTGATAAGAATTGTTAAATGATGAGATAAGATAGAAGAGGACCAAGATACACTTTCTGTGATGGCGATCGTCAAAATGTCCAAAATAATTTTGTGCTTTGAATTGAAATGCACTAACAAAATCGCATGCCTAGGGGTAGCGGATAAATTCTTAACAGAGTTACCGCACCCCTGAGCACTCAGGCAGGGAAGGGACAGGGGTGGGTTTTAGTCAGTAAGAGCCTGACACGCCCTGCCGCTCCACCAAGAGCGGGCGATGTCATTGGATGTTTACCCAACCCGCCAAAAAAAAAAAAGTGATCAATCCTTAATACTCGTAGTTTGCTCTTTAGATAAGCGTTATCGTCCATAGAATATCGTTTTGTTTAGAGCCCAAGAAGGTAGGTAATTTCTTATTAGTGTTCTGTACCCGAAGGATTCAAAGGAAGCCCTATTATCGTCACATACGTGTCTGTCTGTCCGTCGTCTGTCACAAAATTTTGATCCGAAGAATTTTTTAACTTCATATTGACCTATGAACGAATGAATGTTTATTACTTGTATTAAGTACGTAAATTTTACTAACAAATACCGATATACTGATAATTCAAAATTATTTTGATATATCCCTCATTTGGTACGGAACCTTCATATGCGAAGTCCGACACGCACTAGGCCGTTTTCTTTCTTTTGGTTAAAATACCGAAAAGCAATAAAATTGTAATACCATCCTGACTTCCGTCATCAAAATAATTGCATCGCCTTGTTCCCAACTGTAACTCGATATTAGAACCTTGTATAAAATCAGATGCACAAATATTTTTGCCACAGTATTGTGAGACTGGTCATGCAAGATGGCTCGTTTGTTAGTATTTTTGGTAATTTCACTTATGGCCCATGCCTATGCTAATGCAAAAGCATACCAAAACTCAAACCCACAGTACCCAGCAGGTTGGTACCTATTGTAATTTTATTTCACTACATATTATAAAACAAAGTCTCCCGCCGTATCTGTTCGTGATAAACTCAAAAACTACTAAACAGATTTTCATGAAATTTTAACCAGTAGATAGAGTACTTCATAAGGAAGGTTTAAGTGTATAATTTGTACCCGAGTAAAGCTGGGGCGGTACGCTAGCATGAAATATAAACGACTAGCAAGCTTGAGGCTAAAGTAATAACACGGGAGCACGGGTCGATCCACAAACTCTCGCATTTATAATATTAGTAGGTATAATATTATAAATACATATTATTGACAACACACAGTTCACTGACTTTCCTACATTAGGATTCATTTTAAAACTCGAATTAATGTTTATTTATTTTATTAATAACTAGCTGTCCCGGCGAACTTCGTACCGCCCAAAATCCAATAAATGAATCCATTATCGAGATATCAATCTATGATTTTTTTTTTTTTTTTTTGTGAAATTTTCCGATGTTTTAATTGTTATTCTGCTATTCGGGACATAAACAAATCCAACAATTCAAAAATCATTAAAATTGGTCCAGCCATTTTGAGTTATAAATGGTGTAGCTAACCCGACTTTGTTTTATATTATAAAGATGTGGATTGGAATTCTGTGGTTGAACCTTGAAGGTTAAACCGTGTACAGTGCTTAATGACATTTATTTTTAACTCCGGTCCGGTTAGTTCCTTGGTTCGATTCATGGTTATGGCAATAAGTGCTATTGGGATTTGCCATTAAGAATTACTTTGTAGCAGCTCGGTGCTTAGAAGTTAGCGATGCTGATTTTGCAATCGATTGTAATAAATAATTTTTACGTTTTGTAAGTTAATTTTAAATCCATTTTAAGGCCGAGACATCACCTAAAGCGCGGGTACTCTAGGACTGCATGAAAAAGAAAGAGATGTGCTACGACAAATGCTCGCAATTTATTGCAATATATGAAGTATTTTATCAATTTACTTAGGACTTACTAATAAATTAATAAAAAAATAATTCATCACTGGAGGCAGTTTAGCTTTTGAAATTTTACTGTATATTTTTTATTGGTTAAAAGGTATGTTAGAAGATTTTTTTGATGCATTAAAGTATGTTAAATTATATTTTGAGTTTCATCACTTTAAGCAAAGAGGACTTGAAAATATCATTTTTTTTTATTTGTCAAAATTATTTACTGTTTAAGAGATACATTGCTTTTCCGGGCCTGCAGACGGCGAGTACTGGGTAGCTCGCCGTCCGATCAGCTCCAGGCCTGAGAGTCGACGGCGCGCGACTCAAACTACATCATTATTGCTGACCACTCAAAGAGTGGTCAGCAATAAAGATAGAGTCACAGGAACAGGGGTGGGTTTTAGTCAGTAAGATTCTGACACGCCCTCCATCTCCACCTTAGAGCGGGAGATGTCATTGGATTATTTCCCACCCCACAAAAAAAAAGAAAAACATTGCTTTAAAAAACAACCTTTTTGACCGTCTTTGGGAATCGCCGCCTTAAACCAAATACTACTTTTCCAGCCACTAACTATGGAACTTCGAATGCGAGCAACGGCAGTGTTGCCAGTGGAGTTCATTTTGGATCATTTCGCCTCAGCCCAGAGTCGTTTGATGAAACAGAAGAAACCAGCAAAAATTGCTTATTGTAAGATTTTTTTTTTTAATGCGAGCTAGGACCTAGAAGTAAGCCTAGCCTAGCCTAGGGGTAGCGGATAAATTTGTAACAGAGTTACCGCTCCCCTGGGCACTCAGGCAGGGAAGGTACAGGGGTGGGTTTTAGTCCGTGATAGTAGTTACAAGTGATAGTCTGGCAATTGTATAAGGTTTTTTCACAAATGTTTTGCTTTAGTAAACAGCTCTTAACGCGAAAATTATCTAATTTTATGACTTAATTGTAAGCGTTACTAAATAGAGACCAGACTTTAACTTTAATTTAAGCTTTCGTGAATAGGTTGATATAAATTTACAATATATATTGATATTGTTGTTTTAAAAATACATACCGGTGATTTAGTGCTCTGCGCGTATTTGGTCAAAAACTACTAAAAAGTGCCTTGCGCCAAGCCCCTGAAGATAAGGTATTCTATTTCACTAAGGCGGGTGGCCTTGTACGTGTGTGTAGATTCAAGTGCACATTGTTTCTTTGTGTTTTTAAGACCCCTTTCGGTACCTGTTGCAAAAAAAAAAAATATCTTCCTTATTTGCAAAATAGTTGGGCAAACGTCTTCTTAAACTATTCCAAATTTAAAGTTGATAGCATTAGTAGTTCTTGAGATATACAGCTGTGACAGACAGATATACAGACAGATTGAGTCGAACTATAACGGTTCTCTTACCATTTTGATAACCTCATTTTGCAAACCTCCAGTCAAAAGGGAGGGTTTTACGACCAGACGGGTGTTTTGTCTGGTTTGGGCAACTGCCCGATGGTGGATTTCTGACTGTTGTACTTACATGGACGTTGTAAGAATATTGGACCAAATTGGACCTGGAAGCGTTTTATAAGGTAAAATAAATGTCATACAAAAACTAAAAAAGCGCCTTAACTAATAAAATGTTTGTAAAATACCGTTCTTTTTTTTTTTGCAAAAAATAACTTTAGTTTTTCAAAAATTCTTAAGTGTCTTCGACAATCATTTTGTCAGTCTTCCAGGTCTATTAGTTTCAAACACCGTAATCAATCTGCCTAGCCTTTTACCAACTATCCTGGGATCGGCTTCCAGTCTAACCAGATGCTTCATACCAGTATTTTAAATGGAGCGACTGCCTATCTGCCCTCCAAAACCCAGTAACTGGGTAGATACCCCTTGGTAAGAATGGTTGTCAGACTTTCGGGCTTCTGACCTGTAACGACTGTCAATGATCACGATTGTCAGCCGGGACCAGCAGCTTAACGTGCTTTCCGAGGCTCGGAGGAGTCTCGGTATGTATAGATGGTCACCCATCCATGGACCGACCCCGGCAAGCGTAGCTTAACTTGATGGATCAACCTGTGCGGCAGTTATTACTTTAGCCACGAGCTCCGAAACACCGTAATATTGTAATAAATATTTCGGGGGTGTAAACTCTCGATTATGAACGTTTCAAACAAAATAAATCTCGTCCAATTTTATTATAAATAAACTATCGGAGTCCTTTTGGTAAATAAAAAGTCTACGACTTTTTTTTAACTATGAGCGATACATGATTTACATAAATGATAAATGAAGAAGTATGGTTCTAATAACACTTTTATACGTTAACTTTTTTTTTGTCAGCTTTATCTAGATGAGGCCGGTGTTTCCTAGCTGACTACCCTGAGAAGAAACACCGAAACAAACTCAGAGGTCAAAGTCTCTTATAAAGTCCATACAATATGTACTGATCAAATCATATGAGAACCATGTACATTAATCATGTCTGAGATAAGTTTTAAGGAAAACACCACGCAGATTTTGAGTGCGCCTGTCCAGAGAGTGTAAGCATTTGTAAGTTATCGTGAAGCTCAACTCAGAACTTTGAGGAGCTCGACAAACCGACGAACATTATCAAAGTAAGGACAGTTGGGTAGGCCGCAAAAATACTCAAACTGCCAGACAATCATTAAAATCTACATGAATATAACGAAATAGGTACATAGTTCCTGTAATGGTCTTTTGAAGAAATAACCACACATATTTGAGTGGATTTGTCCAGTCAGTGCAAGCATTTGTCAATAAATATGTGTTGAGTTTATATTTGGTGGAATAGATGCCGCTACCCGTGAATCTACACACATTTAATACCAACCCACCTTACTGAAATAGAACATTTATACCGTTCGCATACACTGCGCTCTTGAACCCTTGACATAGCACCTAGTGTGTATCAGTGCAACCGAAACAACCCACGGTCAGTGGCATTTTGGTTCATGGAGAGATTATACTCATTATTTTTTCTTATTTTCAGATGCGGCGCATTAAGACAGTTCGTTTCAAGTTATTGTGAAAATTATTAGAAGATGAACGATCAACAAGATTCATTTGTAGGTTTGATGTAAAAAATAATGCATGTTATGCGACAAATTACAAACAATACTTAAAAAGTAAATGTAAGTATTATGTTCTATTTTGTCTTTTATTTCTGGGTTTAAAAAAAAAAAAAAAAACAACCTAGACCTGGTCTTAAGTCAAGAGTGAATTGGTTACTTTTAGGCAACTATGCGCCATCGTCGACCACAATCATCTCTTATCATCGGGTGAGATAGTGGACAAGCGTGAGCCTATTAAAGATAAAAAAAAGAGTAGCACTCCTTACTACGAGTCTAAAAAATATTGAACTAACGAGTTTTTCCCATTTCAAAAATGCCCAACGCGCCTAAAAAAGTTTTCACTTCAAAAATCTTATATGCGAATTTGATGCCGATGTCTCTCTATTCACACAGGAGTAATTTTGCAACTGTGTGTAATTTTAAACGACTTTAATAATTGAAATGGTATAAATAGGCTCAAATGATGAACTGCATGCAAACTGGTTCCTGGAATGCAGTCTCTACCTTTCTTGCATGTAGTGATCTTTCTACTCGATAGTTTATTAACTAAATTTTAAATTATAAAACGTCTATGCAATAAGAACCGCACGGTTGACCTTCAAGGTTAAGTAACGTATGCCGAGGCAGGTCTGTGGATGGGTGACCATTCATTGCATACCGAGACTCCTCCGTTCCTTGGAAAGCATGCTCAGTCTTTAGTGTCATTTTTCGGGTTCCGTAGTCCTAACAAAAGGACAAGGAACCCTCATTGTTTCGATCTGTCCGTCTGGCCATCCGAGGCAAAGCGTTAAGACTGTTAGTACTAGATGATTATACGCGACGATAATGAAAGAATAAAATTTAATAATATTTTTTTATGGTAGCTCCCGTACAAGTAAAGTGGGGATGAATTTTGAGTGTGGGGTATCGTTGGATAGCTCTTTCAAAATTATTGGGGTTGCTAAAACTATTTTTCGATTCAGTGATTCGTTTGCGAAATATTAAACTTTCAGATATTAATTTCAGTAAGAATTGATATCAAATGTACCTAAGTATTTCATAAAATCAAGACATTTGGCATCAATTCTAACTTGAAGAGTTGTATTGATGATTTTAATGATTATAATTTTGTAAATACATACTTGCTATTTTGACCAAGAAACAACCTGGCACTGACCTGCAAATTGCAAAAAACCGTAAGATTTGAATTTCGCGGGCTACCCTGCAGCATTCACCTTAAAGGTACCGTGTTATCTAGTTACTGGTTTATGAAGGCTGGGTTATATGAAGTCGCTCCAAGTGAATTAGGTACTGGTATTCAGCTATATCCAATTTGACTAGAAGCCTACCCTCCTCATATTTGGGAAAAGTTTATTTTTTTAGCAAGGCTCACGTTTAATCACAATCTCACCTGATGGTAAGCGATGATGTGGTTGAAGATGGAGCACGCTTGCCTAGAAGTAACCTATTCACTCTTGACTTAAAGACTCCCAGGTTGTAGCTATCAGGAACACAGACTCCAGCAGGGAATCCCACTCTTTAGCTGTACGCACCATGAATGTGTTCCCGAAACGTTTTGTGTGTGTGGGTGGGATGTTCACCATGTACCGGTGGCGCATCGCCGTACGTCTAAGGGTCCGATGTTGGAACGGGCTTGGCAGAATTAGACTATGCAATTCCAACGCACACTCCCCAAAATGCAACCGAAAGAAAACCGACAGGCTAGTAACTCGGCACCGATGCTCAAGACTTTGGAGCTTCGACTCGACCAGCTTATCATTGCCGATGATTCTGTTGGCGCGCCTCTCAATTGCCCCTAGTGCATCAAGCTGGTATCTAACAGATCCGTCTCAAAGATGAGAGCAGTACTCCATACAAGACTGAACTTGCGCTTGATAAAGTTTAATCCGTCAGACCAAAGGTTTTTAATTGTGTCTGCTAATGAGGGGCTTGACCGATTTCACCAATGAAACTAATCGCAATTAGTTTTATTGGTGAAATCGGCCCTTAGCAGCTGTTACTGCCTCACCATGTGCTTATATCTTTGATAAAAAAAGAAATCCTACTAATATTATAGAAGCAAAAGTTTGTATAAATGGCAGAACGAATCTAGATGATATTTGGTACATAGATAGATTATAGTCTTGTATAGCACATAGGCTATATTTCATAGTGCGGGGACAACTAATACCACGCGGGAGAAGCTTTTAGCAGAAGTTAGTAGTGTGTGTGGTGTGTGTGTGTGTTGTGTGGTGTGTGGTGTGTGGTATGGTGTGTGTTTGGTGTGAGGTGGTGTATGTGGTGGTTTTTGGTGGCTAACAGTAACTAGCTTCTGCTAGCGGAATTGCCCGCGTGAAATTAGTACTCCCGTTATAAACTTTCAACTCATTTTTCACCCCCTTAAGGGTTGAATTTCTAAAAACCCTTTTTTAGTCGATACGTACTCTTTACAAAGAACCCGCCCTCCAAATTTTTTATCTCTAAGACCAGCGGTTTAGGCTGTGCGTTGATATAAGTCAGCCAGTCAGGACTATGACTTTTATAAATATAGATTTTACCGCTTAAAAGATAAGACTTTTGGTGTTAGATGTGACATTTGAAAGGTTACGAAATTCTCTAGAAATATTTCTATAACTTAGACGTTTTTCTCCTGAGAAAGCGGCAGGACATTCAATAATACCTTGCTACTTTCTGGCAGACTGGAGGTATATTAACCCTTACTACCAACATCAGAATAATAGCAACACCTTTTATGACCATCATAAACAAGTTATAAAACTATTTTTCAAGGTCTCAGCGCATAAAAGAAGATGTGTGTATATTTAGACCTTAGTATTGCGAGACTGGTCAAGCAACATGGCGCGTTTTGTGATATTTCTGGCTATAGTACTGCTGGCTCATACATACGCTGCTCCAGGTGCGTTAAAATATTTGAAACGGGTAGAAATTGTGATTTTTATTAATGTTTAATGTGAAAATATTGGTAGGTATGCTGTATGTTAATTAATGTCATGATTGTGCGAAAATGTGACCAATAGTGTTGCGCGTTTATCAATGGTATCAGCAAGATTGTTTTTTTTTTTCAATGAACCTACCATGAGCCTTATTTATACAAAAAAAACACAGGCGATTAGTTTTAATACTGATTGGCAGGTTCTTCATTCAACATTTTCTGCTCCAAATAAAGTTTTTTTTCTTTTTTTTTTAATTTATACACCACATGCCTTATTTGTAAAAAAAAAAACATGCGATTAGTTTTAATACTGATTCGCAGGTTCTTAATTCAACATTTTTGGCTCGAAAGAAGGACAGATATATGTGGCAAAGTACTGATTTATCATTAATTATTTTTTTTTATCAATTGGTTTTATCCAATAGAAAACTGAAATAGATGAGGCGTAAGCTTTCATTTTAATCAAAATCTCTGCAAGTTGTAGGATATTTGTAAAGCAAAAATTTTGGCCAAAAAATGTTTTAATTTTTTGCCCAAAATATCTGAATAGAATTAATTACACTGATGTAACATTAAAAACTGGTTTTTTACTTACATTTTATTATGTGGATTTTCCGTATCGCATTTTCCTGTTTCTTCAAAATGTTTATCAATAAGGAAAAAAAACATTAAGATGAAATTTGAGTTATCTTAGGATGTAGGTACCTTTTAGTCAATCGATTTATAGTGGTTTTGAAACTAAAGTTTAGTGAAGGCTTTGGTAGTCAAATTTTCTTAGGTAGGTTCTGCCTAGGGCATAGTCAGAGTTTTGTAACGCACTCATCTTAATTGTAATCAATTTACCTGTAGTGTTTTTCGATCGTTTCAAAAGATGAGCACTAATTAATGTATATTACTTTATGCACATACAACGGTGAAGGAAAACATCGTGAGGAAATCGGCATTTCGTAGAACCAACTATTCTAAAACATTTGACATCCACCAACCCGCATTGGGCCCGCGGGATTATGGCCCACACCCTCTCACAGAGAGGAGACCTGTACCCACGCAGAGGTTTCATGTATAATAAATTAATAATGCGTCTAATTTCGGACAGCTCTTCTTGATGGGTGAGTCCTATTACTGAGTGAACGTACGACGCGTTACATGTGCTCAGCACAGAACACGCAAGCTAAACATTCAAAGTCATTGGCTGTTAATAGCGCCTTAAAAGGCTGATGATGATGCACACACAAGCACAGAGGCAGACTTCATGCCTCACGCATTTTCTACCAGTCAACCTTCTATTATTTTTTTTTTTCTTATATTTATTAATTTGTGTTCAGATCCCAGCTCAAGATATCTTGACCGAGCTGGGAACTGAGGTTGAAAGGGTTTCCACTACGAGAATTTTGCTGCAGCTAGGCTAGTGGTTAGATTTGTGCCAGGTTTACGATTAACACCTATTATATAGGTGACTTGTAATTAGTGACCGATACTTAAACACGTGTACTCATGATTACAAACAACTTTCCCAAAAACTCTTTTTTTTTCAGTTTGAAATACGCGCGCGCTCGAGGTCAGTGATCGCTGCAATCAGCTGTTAGACGCGGTTTCGTATCGTAAAGAGCACGGCTCGCAAGCCCGCTTGCCCGGGCACCACGTGCCGTTTTCGGTGTACCTAAGCAGTGTAGGTACTTATATGTTTCGGTTGTTGCTAAATAAAAAAAATATTTTCAAAGACGGCGTGTTTGATTATGATGATGATGCAACGTATGTCCGCATAACTACAAAATATCTAGGAACGAGCGCGCCGTAACATTAAAAGTAGGCACGATCTATCAGATGATAGCCTGACCTCGGGAAACGGCAAATGTACTAGTAGTAGCGTCTCACGCTCCCCCGCCGCCCGCACCGCTCTCTTTGCCTCAGTGCTAACAGCTGATCGCGGTCACTGCCCTCACTCGCGCGCATATTTCAAACTATTGTTATTGTGAAAAAAGTGAATACGTATAAAAATAAAGTTTCTTTGGGAAATTTGTTTGTAATCATGAGCACAATCACGTGTTTAAGTATCGGTCACTAATTACCAGTCACCCTATATATTACATCATACATCCTTATAATAATCCTAAATAAACCAACTAAATCAAAAATTCTCAAAAAAAAATAAACTACTGACTATTGTGAATTTACATACTAACAATAAATAATGTTTGCTAATAATTTAAATCATTTCAATGTATAATTTATTTGATTTTACAGTTATTTATTTCTGTTATTTTTCTGCACAAAAAAACTAATATTTATTCGAATTTTGATTGTAATGAAGTTTGAAATTAATTAAATTATTGTAACTATTTTAACTGTGATATTAATTAGGTAAACAATAATTATTAATGGTTTGATTGATATTGAATTGAAATGCACTTTTTATACAATGTATGAAAAGATTGTATAGTAATTGCAATGAATCAATAAAAGCTTTATTATTATATTATTTTATATTACATCACAAGAATGTGGGTGTACTGACTTGCAAATTAAAAAAAAAACTATTTCAATTTTCAGCCAACAACGTTGGTTATTCGAACGCATCTAAAGGCAGCATCGCAGTTGGAGTAGTGGAGGGCGCAACATTTGGCAGTGATGCGTTCAGTATTGGAGCAGGATCCACCAATGAAAACAACAACACGGCCACGCCAACGTAAGGACATTATTTATATCTACTAACTGTACCCCACGGGTTCTGGGTTCTGCTCCCGTGGGTCGCAGTGTAATGCCAGATAGCTTATAAGCCTGCCACATGAATGTGGCTATCATATACAGAAATGTTTTTTTTTAAATCCGATTGGTAGTTCCAGAGATTAGCGCGTTCAATCAAAAACACTCTTCAGATTTATTATTTTATACATACGAGTATATAGGGTAACTGGTAATTAGTGACTGATACTTAAACACGTGATTGTACTCATGATTATAAACAACTTTCCCAAAGAAACTTTTTTTAAAAATACTTATTCATTTTAATCACAATAACAACAGTTGGAAATACGCGCGCGCGCAAGGGCAGTGACCGCTGCAATCAGCTGTTAGACGTGGTCTCGTATCGTACAGAGCACGGCTCGCAAGTCTGCTTGGCCGGGCACCACGTGCCGTTTTCGGTGTACCTACCTAAGCAGTGTAGGTACCTACATGTTTCGGTTGTTGCTAAATAAAAAACATATTTTCAAAGACAGCGTGTTTGACTAATACTTAAAAGATGCAACGTATGTCCGCATAACTACAAAATATCTAGGAACGCGCGCGCCGTAACATTAAAAGCAGGCACGATCTATCAGCTGATAGTCTGACCTTGGAAAAATGTACTAGTAGTAGCGTATCATGCTCCCCCGCCGCCCGTACCGCTCCCTTTGCCTCAGTGCTAACAGCTGATCGCGCCGGTCACTGCGCTCACGCACGCGCGAATTTCAAACTGTTGTTATTATGAAAAAAGTGAATACGTATAAAAAAAAAGTTTATTTGGGAAAGTTGTGAGTTATATGAGTACAATCACGTGTTTGAGTATCGGTCACTTATTACCAGTCACCCTATATACTAGCAATCTGCCCGGCTTCACTTGGATGCATTTTTTTAATTTCAAATTTCTTTCATGCAAACCTTGTCCTAATAATAACAAATACAACAAAAAAAGAATTATTTAATTTGGAGCAGTCGTTCGGAAGTTAAGCGCGTACGTAAATTTGGCGATTCATTTTTATTTATATAGATATATATATTATAAAATAAAGATGTCTATTAGCAACTCGCCCCAGTTTCGCACGGGTACAAATTATACAGCTAAACCATCGTCATCACTGAATCACTCTGTCTATTGATAAAAACCGCATGAAAATCCGTTCAGAACTTTGTTTCATAAATGTAGTTTTAACGGCCTCGTTGTGGTAGCAATCATCGGAACATTAACTTAAGGCGATGCGCTTCCGGTACATGGTGGACATCACGCCCTTATCACAAAACATTTTGGGAACTCGTTCACTATGCGTACAGCTAAGGAGTGGAATTCCCTGCTGGGGTCTGTGTTTTCTGATAGTTACAACCTGGGGGTATTTAAGTCAAGACTGAAAGTTACTTCTAGGCAAGCATGCTTGAACGTCGACCACAGCGTCTTACCATCAGGGCCTGCAGTCTCGACATTGATAATAGCGAAACTTACTTTAGCTACCGATCGATAAACTACTAGTCGTTAAAAAATTCTCTCACTATGAGGAAAAATTTTAGATCATAACCTGAATATTACAAATATAAAATAAAACAAATATAACAACATTATTGGGAGTTATATATTTGAGCCGTTTTGGGGTTGAAACACTAGGGCCATGGGGTCCAAGTGCGTATCGAGAATTCCGCGACATCGGCAAATATTTAGCCGACTCTTCACGTCACCAGAGGGCTGGCCTTTTTAGGTCAAAGAATCAGCATTGCCATTCAACGTGACAATGCTGCCAGCGTTCTGGACACTTTTCTCATTAACAGCGATGTGGACGAATTTTTCGATGCCCTATGAGCTATACTCGTCCCGGATCTTTTATGCCGCTTGCACATATTTTATTAATTAATTTAGTTATGTATAATATTTATACTGTAATCAAATAATAAAGATACCTGAAAAATAATTGATTTTCTTGAAAAATGTACAGAGACGACGTAAATTTTAACTTGTAAACACTATTTTTCATGAAAACGTATGATTTATTTAAATTTTAATAAATAACTTTTACCTCTTGTAATAAAATAAATTAACTTCTCAAAATATTAAAGGACCTTTAAGTTTACTTCCTTGCAACATTAATTTCTTAGCGAACATATTTGGTCGTTACGCGATCGATAACTATGTCGAGACGGCAGGCTCTGGTACCTGACGCAGGTCCTCACCGGACACGGCTGTTTCGGGAGGTTCCTGTGTCGGATGACGTGGGAGTAAACTCCCGGATGTTACCATTGTGGGGATCGCCCAAAGGACACAGTGGAGCATACGGTGAAGATCTGCCCCGCTTGGGCGGAGCACTACTGTGTCCTCATGGACGCGATAGGCGGCAGCGACCTTTCGCGCTTGGCCCAGGTCCAGGCCATGGTACGGAGCGAGAGGGAATGGGAAGCAGTCTCCTCCTTCTGCGAAGCAGTAATGCTCGCGAAGGAGTAGGCGGAACGGGTGAGAGAGACTCAACGGAGTGGCCCTCACATCCCCAGCCGCAGCCGCCGCAGAAGACGCCCTGGGCGTCGGGGGTCGCCGAACGATCTCCGGCCACCTTAGACGCGGGCCTGCGGCCGGCGAGTAATAGGTGGCGCGTAGTGTTCCACGCACGCCTCAAAGAGATGTCAGCCACCACTGACGGGGCCCATCATGGCCGATGCCTGCATGCCAAGGGGTCGCGGATAAATTCGTTACAGAGTTACCGCTCGGCCCCTGGGCACTCAGGCAAGGAAGGAACAGGCTTGGGTTTTAGTCAGTAAATGTCTGAATCACCCTTCCGCTTCAAAAAAAAGGCCCTGGTGTGATAGTGGTGACCGCGGAATACATGCTTAATCAGGGCCCTGCGTCGCACATTCGGGGAATAAGAAAAATTTACGTAAGACGCTTGGTGACACTTGGTTATGATTATGTTTTATTTGTTTCAGGTGCGGTGTGATTAAAGATATCGTTTCAATATTTTTAAAGAGTATTAAATGCTAAAGGACGACAATAAGAAATAACAGAACAATAAGATTTGAATTTGAATTAAAAACTTGCATTTATACATAGGTAGGTATGTAACAATAAATTATGAAGTAAATATTTTCTGTATCTGTTTTGTTTTGAAATTATTTATCATCAGCCTTTTAATGTTCCCACTGCTTGGCACACGCCTCCTGTCTGTGAGAGGGTGTGGGCTGTAATCCACCACGCAGGCCCAATGCGGGTTGGTGGATGTCAGATGTCTGAAAATATTGTCACCCGTGAAATATTTATAAATGAGGAGTTCCGTTGACCATCTGTGAACTTTTTCATCAGTTCCACTTCACAAAATGATACTTTCTGAATGGAAACGCTTGACTTGTTAATGAAAATACCGAAATCGTTTTAAACATGGCTATAATATTTTAGTATTTCTCTTAATTTCACTTTAATCCCACCATCAGAACTGGGTTTTGATACAAACAAGAATCAATTTTCCAAATCGAAACAATAAATGACAGAGTTCTGAGGTAATAAACATAAAAAACCAACCAAGTGCGTATCGGACTTCGCACAGTTAGGATTCCGTACCAAATGAGGGAATTATCAAAGAAAAAATCTGGTGTATCAATATATTGGTATTTGTTAGTAAAATATACGTAAAAATGAACGTTATCACCAAATTTCAAGTTCTAGACACATGAGTGCTAGCAATAGGGCTCCGTTTTAACCCTTTGGGTCGGAACCCTAAAAAGAAAAAAAAATAAACCGAATTGAGAAACTGCTCCTTTTATTGAAGTAAGTTAAAAGCTATGTTTTGATGATGACTGTTATTTGTTAGGCATAACTATCTAAATGCGTATAATATGAATTACAATCAGTATTGATTCAAGACGTTTCTCTGTAATTATTTCCTGTATTCAATCCGCAACACAGTAACACGTTCCAAAGCCAGCATCACCGATGTTGGAGCAAAATCTGCGAAGCTGAAGTGGGACTGGGCAGGTCACACCTAGGGCCAGGATCGTCACACAGTGGGTGCCTGACGACGGGCGGTGTCCTCACCGAGGCAGGCCTAATAAATGCTGACGGACTCGTTCCCGACCGATTGGCCGCAGAGGATAGGACATAAAGAGAACAGTGGAACAGCGTAGGCTTAGATAAAAAAGTGTGTGTGTACTTATGTACCTGCGCACGTAGTTCTAGTTCTTTGGCGTAACAAGATAGAAAACCAAACTGTCACAAAGTTTACAAAAGGAAAACAATCATTCTTCATGAACCACATACTATAGCTAACTTTAGAGTGTCGGTTTTTTGTGAAGGTGTGCGCGCGCATCCTAAAAATTTCTCGCCAAAAGAAGCATAACTTCAAAAAATGTTGCTTCGTGATTTTTATTCTGCATTATAGTTTTGGAGGTAGGTGGAACAGGGTGGACAGTCCCGCAAACCTCCATTCAAAAGGGAATCCTCCCTTTTCAATGGAGGTTTGCGGGACCTCCGACCAGACGAGTGTTGTGTTTGGTCCGGGCTCGTAGTTTATTTTGGACTGTTGTATATTTTCTATTCGTGCGGAGAACTCTGCTTGCGCGATGTAGGATTTGCGAGTTTTTAGTTCGTTTCTGGCGTCATAAATTTAATGTCGCTACGTAAATGATTGTGAAAGAAGTTCTGAAATTTTTGAAGATTCATAACAAATAGTCCAGTTTCTCTAATAAATTTAATCAGTCTATTCAAAATAATGGCTCCAACACTTTGAAAACAGTGTTGTTGACAACTGGTTTCATTGGCTCCAGTTTGATCGTATGGAACGTGTTGTTGTCTGAATTGATGAAATTAATCTCGACTCTGGACACCCGTTTAATGGGTATTTGGTAATGTGTTGTGGTGTTATTCTTTCCTTTTTCTGATCTATATCGGAGTACTGAGCGGACTGAAACAAAAAACAAATGACTATTATTGAGCTAGTTCCAACCGCGACTGCTGAGCATGTAAAGTTCTGGGTTGGATTTCTAGCCTGGGCTAAGTGTTAGTAAGTATTTTTAAAAGGAATTTCTCAAAGTATTCTATTATTTTGAATTATATATAGTAGGTGTGTGTGACCAAAGAATCAACATACTTAAGTGGCAGTGAGCAGGGCACATTGCTCGCAAAACAGATGGTCAATGGGACTGAAAAGTTATGACCTTGCGACCGCATATCGCAAGATGCAGCGTTGAAGGCCTCCCACACGGTAGAGCAATGAACTGGTGAGGGTCGCAGAAATTCTATGGATGCGAGATGCACAGGAACGATCGTTGTGGGACTTGAGGGAGGCAGTGGCCAAAATGATCCCATTTCGGAATAAAAAATTCATATAGATCTGATGATGAGTTTCGGAGACAGACAACGGAACTCTTCAATAATTGACAGCACATCAACCGCGATGGCTGCGATCGTATGTCTATGTATTAACACAATTTAATGGGGAACCACAACTAAAAAGACAAAAAAAAAAAATTTGTACAAAAAATAGAACCGACTTCCAAAAAAAGTGCAAAATAACTTTAATTTCGGAAGTCGGTGTCAAAAAAACGAAGACACAAAACCAGAAACACCGACTTCCGAAATTAAAAATATTTTACGAGTACAGTCGGTTCTATTTTTGTAAAAAAGTTTACATAGATACACGAGCTTAAATGTATGGGTACAATGGCCGTCTTATCGCTGACAAAAAACTTAAGTATATCTAACATAATTGCCAATTCATAAAATATTCCATTTACCTGGTCGCGCTGTGAGCTTGTACATAATATCAGCGAATTCCCTGGATATAATATCAATCGTACTTTTGTTTCCATACCACACATCCATGGCACTGTTGGAGATCCACTTGGACGGTCTATAATCCCTTTGAACAGGCTTCGCATTACCTCTTATATTGTGTCTTTTTGTATCACCTTCCAGTACCAAAATGGTAACGACTAGAATAATTACTCTGACTTCGAAAGTAGAGAACATCATTGGATGGTTGAAATGTAACTGTGGCTATTTCTGGGTCAAAATATCAATTTAAAGTGTCAGTTTGTAGCATCGATTGCCAAAGTTTACTCGCTTTGTTCTCTTGTTGATGGATAAAAGATAAACGTTGGTTTTAAACAATCATTCTATCAATGAAACTGTATACCTTCGTTCGATGTTTTCGGGTCAATGTCCTAAACATCTTTGGTACCTTAAAGCAAGATAACCAGTCTGTGTGCAGTCATGTTTTCCCTTGAGAGCGGCCAACCCGTCATACTTTTCATACAAACGCTCATACGTGATAATGCCGTTGTAAGACATCTATCTTTGATCTAATAGGTATCTTGTGCACTATATCTAAGTTTCAATGAAATCAAAAAACAAAAAATTGGAGAAACAAATTCAGTATAAGCCTCCAAAAATCTGCTGCATTGCACAAATTTTACCTGAACTTTGGCCGTTCATAATGTACTTATAAATTGTTAAAGTAAAGAAAACATCTTGATAGAAACCTTGCACATGTAATGGAAATTCTAAATGATAAATAAATATTTCACAAACTTGTAAGGCTTATTCAAAAACACGTATTTCCAGGACCAAGTGAAATTTTCGAACACTATTTTTATGAAATTCTATTATTATGTAAATAGGTAACTAAATAAGTACTACCAACTTCCTAACAAATTATTGTTACCGCGGGTTTGTGTAGATAGGTAGGTAAGTACCTATGTCAAGGGAAACAACAAGCTTTTCGACCAAGTTCGCGTTGACGATAGACGGACCGGGAAGAGCCCTCTTAAAGACTTCATGCCTTGTGAGGCGTTGTTCACACTGCGATGCATCGCCGCGGGAAACGGAGCGGTCTGCAACATCAAATTAATTGTGCGAAAACAGGTGATGTATTTCAATTACTTTAAAAGATGAGGGGGATTTGTCTGAGGGATCAGCTGTTGGCAGATCTGGGAGGTTCAACGGCCCTTTGTGTTAGTTGGCAGTAACAATTTAACCTTTGAATGGCTTGTCATAAAACGCCATTCGGGCGAAGTTAAATAATCAGTTATTTTTAACCGACTTAAAAAAAGGAGGAGGTTCTCAATTCGACTGTATTTTTTTTTATTTTTTTTATGTGTGTTACCTCATAACTTCTTACTACGTGAACCGATTTTAAAGATTTTTTTTTATTTGAAAGCTCTTGCTTCACATTTGGTCCCATTTTAATTTGGAGAAGATCTGATGAAGAACTTCGGAGATACACAATGGAACTCTTCAATAAATGATAGCAAGCCTTCCAGAAGTGCTGCAATCGCATGTCTGTATATTGTTTTCACCACTTCACAACATTACATCACGCTGATGCGCTCTGAAGTGGTATACAGATTTGTACAGTCACCCTGATACACCCTAATTTCACCAACTACTTTCAAATTCCCTATTTTTGGGGCTATCAATTCGGGCATAGCTTTACTATTAATTTAGTTTTAGAATGGGGTAAAACAACTAAAAAGTGAAAAATAAAAAACTTTTTACAAAAAAAATACAACCGACTTTCATAAATAATACTAAAAAATGAAAAATAACTTTAATTTCGGAAGTCGGTGTAAAATAACGAAGAAACCAAACTAGAAACACCGACTTCCGAAATTAAAGTTATTTTGCATTTTTTAGTATTATTTATGAAGTCGGTTGTATTTTTTTTGTAAAAAGTTTTTTTGTTTCAATTACTAATAACTGTGAAATATGTGAATATGCTTTTTGCTGGCATATATACTTATTGTGCTTTGATACCCCATTGTCTAGTATAGTCCCGTTTTTTTATTATTTATTTGGTATTAGTGGGTGAAACAAATAGTTCTTTGAACTTGGTGCATCGAAGTTGATTTGTGATCACTTGTCTTATCTTTAGGAAATTAAAAAACTGGCCAAGTGCGTGTCGGATTTCGCACGATTTCGCACATTAAGGGGTCCGTACCAAATATTGGTATTTGTTAGTAAAGTATACGTTTTTTTTTTTGGGGGGTGGGAAATCATCTCATAACTTCTTCCGCTATAGGGTGGAGCGGAAGGGCGTGTCAGACTCTTACTGACTAAAACCCACCCCTGTTCCTCCCTGCCCTACGTGTCCGGGGGCGAGGTAACTCTTTCGAATGTATCCTCCACCCCCAGGTAGGCATTGGCCGTGGCAGGCCCCGTCCTTTGCTGACAACTCTTTGAGGCGCGCGTGGAACACTACGCGCCGTCGACTCTCGGGCCTGGTGCTGATCGGACGGCGAATTACCCGCTGCTCGCCGCCCGCAGGCCCGGGTCT
Source organism: Polia nebulosa (assembly GCA_951329385.1). Lineage (NCBI taxonomy): Eukaryota > Metazoa > Arthropoda > Insecta > Lepidoptera > Noctuidae > Polia > Polia nebulosa. Next base: position 5,574,155 of record OX589593.1, read on the forward strand.
ACGGTGGCTGGAGATCGTCTCGCAGCCCCTGGCGTCTCCTGCGACGGCTGCTGCTGAGGGCGCTAGGGCGACTCTGCCTCTGTTGAGTCTCCCTAACGTGTGCCGCCTCCCTCTTCGCGAGCATTACTGCTTCGCAGAAGGAGGAGACGGCCCCCCATTCCCTCTCGCTCCGTACCATGGCCTGAACCAGGGCACGGCGCGAGAGGTCGCTGCCGCCTATCGCATCCACGAGGACACGGCGGTGTTCTGCCCAGGCGGGGAAATCCTCCACCGTATGCTCCACCGTGTCCTCTGGGCGATCCTCGCAGTGGAAACACGCAGGGGTCACCTCCGCCTTGATCCGACACAGGTACCTCCCGAAACAGCCATGTCCGGTGAGGACCTGCGTCAGGCGGAAGGTGAGGGCGCCATGGCGCCTCTCCAGCCACTCCTCAAAGAGGGGCACTACCGCCTCGATGGTGACGTGCCCAGCGCTGGGTTGCGACAGTCGCTCTCTCCATGTCACCATGAGATCCTGCCGGAGCTCTGTCCGCCGAGCCGCGAGTTGTCGCGGCAGCGGAGTTTCGCCCCGGCGTTTAGCCTCCTCGCGCCACTCATACAGGTGCGCGAGGATTTTTGCCTCCAGATCCCACGGTGATAGTAAAGTATACGTAATAATAAATATTATCACCAAATTTCAAGTGCATAAGGTCAATGGGAAGTTAAAAAATTTTCGTAACAAAATTTTGTGACAGACGCCGAACAGACAGACAGAAAGACGGACACGTGAATGACAACAATAGGGCTCCGTTTGGACCCCTCGGGTACGGAACCCTAAAAATCCAGCCCATCATAATGATGTTCTCTTTTTTCTCAGGATAGACCCAATTGCGATGTTGGTGATTCTTAACTATTGGATCTTGGATTGCTTGTGTGTGTGTGTAATTGACATTGACATCATCATCATAATCAGCCTCTTAATATCCCCACTGCCGGGGTACAGGCCTCATCTCTGTGATAGGGTGTGGGCCATAATCAACCACGCGGGCCCAATGCGGGTTGGTGGATGTCACATGTCTTCGAATGATGTTTTCCTTCCCCGTTTTGATAGCAGTGGTGATGAAATAATTTTACACAAAGTTAAGTGCCTGCCTGGGTTTGAACTCAAGACCTACAACTTGTAAGTCATGGCTGTTACCACTGGGCACTACATGCATACATAATCAGCCATTATAATGTCCCCACTGCTGGGACTCAGGCCTCCTCTCTAAGAGAGTGAGTGGGCTGTAATCCACCACTAGGGCCCAGTACGGGTTAGTAGATGTCACAAATTTTCAAATTTGTGATTCTAGGACATGTTGATTCCCTCACGATGTTTTCCTTTACCGTTTTGAGAGCAGTGGCGATGAAATAAATTACACAAAGTAAAACGCCTGCCGGGGTTTAAACCAACGACGTACAACTCATATGTCAGGGCCGCTATCACTGGGCCACCACTGCTCGTGGTGCACGACATGCCCCTTAATCAAAATCAACCTCGCTTGATCAGAAAAATTGCAAGTCATTTTTACAAATGATAATAATAATAAAAAAAAATTTTTTTCTAAAAACCCGACTGTAAAAAAACAACTAAAAAGTTCCAAACAAGTCACTTTTCAAGCAGTCTGATGCAGTTGGTGGCAGTTACATTAGCTCAATTATTGAATCTGAATCAGACTGCTTGAAAAGTGACTTGTTTGGAACTTTTTAGTTGTTTTTTACAGTTGGGTTTTTTGAAAATATTTTTTTTATTATTTTCAACATTATAATGAGTTATATTTTTGGAATCTCCTCCTTGAACGCTTTAATTTGATATCCTACTTAATAATAGTTCTACGAATTTCTTTTTTTTCTTTTCACAATATAGCGTCTAGTTGTCGCCATATTGTATTTTGATTACAGCCTGGGCAAAAAAAAAAACGGGACATTCGCTGCAGCGAATTTTTGCGCGGTGCGACCGGCCGCGCCGAAGCGTCAGGCGACTAAAACAAATCACGCGTAGCGGTGACCGGCGGCGGCGGTGCGATCGACGAAATTTGCCGAGCGAATTGCAAGAGCGTCTGGCGGCGCGGCGGGCGACAGAAACAAATGTATGGAGCAGTACAACGCATGTCACGGTGTCGCACGGTAGACGCGGCGAATAGTGCAGGAACGAAGCTGAAATATTTTATTTTAGATTTTCGATTAGTCGAAGTCATATTATAATTTAGATTACTTAAATTCAAATAAATAATGTAATTGTCTAAATATGTGTCCCTAGATCTTTAAATATTTTATATATCTACGTACATTATGTCGTATGTACGTAGACATATAAAATATTTAAAGATCAATTTTTTTTTTTTTTTAAAGAGAATTTTTTTGCAGCACTGCATTACAACCAGAACTGGAGCAAATGGTAAATGCAGTATTTACCATTTGCTCCAGTTCTGGTTGCATATTTATAAGAATATAATCAAACGTTTCGACACTCATGCGGATATTGAAAAAAAAAGAGTGGCACTCTGGGAATGCCGACAGAAGTGAAAACTTTAACAAAAATGCCCAACGCGCCTAAAAAAGTTTTCAATCTGCTACGCGGATCTCGTAGTGGTGACAGTGTCCGTGTCGGTGTAGGTGCTAATGTCGGTGTCGGCGTTGATGTCAGAGTTGGTGTCGCGCGAGTTCAATAGTTTTTTCTTATCTCAAAAATGCCCAACGTGCCTAAAGAAATTTTCACTGATAGAATCTGGATATAGTCTGTATTTATCGTACTTCTTGTAGAATTCTCCATCTTTAACCCGATCCTTATTCAAATCATGTTCTCCACAATCTCTTTCAAATATAATATCTTGAACCAAAAAATTACTACTTTCCAGGCAATATAGAGATAATTTTGGTAATGACATTTCGCTATCGGTCTATACTGGTCGCGGCGGCAAATGCTAGTGAATTGACGCCCCGCCAGACGCGCCGCTGGTCGCGTCGCCAGTTCCCGTGGCCAGGTTGTTACTGTCATGTCTTTAGAAGCACTCGCAAGATTAAGACGAATCAATTGACGTAAAAATTATCAAAATCGGCCAACGTGTTTTGTCTCTATAGTGCCACAAAGGAACAAACATACATACATATATAGGCTGATAAGCACATTACCCTCTCTTGCGTCGCGCAGTCAGTTAAAGACAAAAATAAAAACAACATAATAAAAATATAGAAAAGACCTGTAAAGACCCAGCCTTTACCACTTTGGGAATAACAGTTCTGGTATACACACAATTTAATTAGCATATATTATTAAATGTTATGTTAGTTGTGGCAGCACCCCTTATAAATAATGTATGCCTGCAATCTGTTACATTTAGGGTGGTGTCTACAACCTTTGAGTTTGATATGCTTTGTTTAACTTTGATAGTGATTCTGCTTACCATATAGGAGCTGATGCGTGATAGATGTATCGTGTAATATTCTGTGTATCGTTACGCTTGTTACCTTAAAGGATAGTCAGAATATTTACTGTGCTATTTTGATTGAGGGTTACCATTGGGGTTTCCTTAAGTGACAAATAAAATGTTTAATGTGATGATCACATTAAATAAAAATAATTATAACGGCTGTGTTCTTTATTAGGGGCTCGTGGGTTAATAATGACAGCCACATTGGTCAATCTTTAAGGTTAAGTAACGCTTGGCGAGGTTAGTCCGAAGATCGGTGAATTTCTATAGCAGATCGACGCACCTGCCTGTCTCGGAAAATTGGCGGTCAGCACGGGTCAGGGAAAAAGAAAAAGAAGTGTGCCAATTAGCCTTACCAAGAGTTGTCGTATTGTAACCATCAGTAAGAAGATGGCAGAGGGCAGGTATTTTTTTTTTTTTTTTACGTTTTATAGGCTCGCGCTTGACCACTATCTCACCTGATGGTAAGCGATGATATGGTCGAAGATGGAGCACGCTTGCCTAGAAGTAACCTATTCACTCTTGACTTAAAGACTCGCAGGTTGTAGCTTACAGGAAACACAGACTCCGGTAGAGAATTCCACTCTCTAGCTGTACGCGCAATGAATGTTTTCTCAAAATGCTTTGTGCGTATGGATGGGATATCCACCATGAACCGGTGGCACTTCGCCGTACGCCTTGTGGTCCTTTGATGAAACGGGCTTGGCGGAATCAAATCATGCAATTCCGTCGCACACTCCCCAAAATGTAATCGATAGAAAACCGACAGGATAGCAACTCGGCGTCTATGTTCAAGACTTTGGAGTTTCGACTCAACGAGTCTATCATTGCCGATGATCCTCTTGGCTCGTTTCTCAATTGACTCAAGGGCATCAAGCTAGTATCTCGCAGATCCGTCCCAAAGATGAGAGCAGTACTCCATACACGATCCGACTTGCGCTTGATAGAGTTGGAGCAGCTGTTTCGGCGGGAAGTATCGTCTCACCTTTGCGAGGATCCCCAACTTTTTGGCAGCCACTTGAGCCTTAGCCTCTATGAAGGGACCAAAATTGAGGAGAGAGTAGGTATTACGCAGTAGCTCTGTGTAAATCTCTGGTAAGGGAGAGGGAAAATACAACCTCCCTTCCTATCCGTAGTAGATGCACCGGGTGCCGGAGGGCGTGGTTAGACCGCCGCACAGACCGCCGCGTAACAGATTGCACACATATCAACTCGGAAAAGGATCATCAACGTATCACCTCTCGCCTCATCTTTAGACAGACGTCAGTCTAACGTGCTTAACGTAGCCAAAGCGGATCAGCAGCTCCGGTACGTCGACTAGGCTACGGCTAGGCGACGCCACACTTAAGGCTCGTCGACCGCTGGTTGACCAGATGATATCTGTTTTGTTTGTTTGTTTGAAATCTAACCCACAAATTCAATTAAACACGCGTGCAATACGACTGGAAGTTGCCTTGTGAATGACATGACAGCACTTTCGGCAACAGTAGTGTGCTGCAGACAAGCCGCGGGAGGAGTGAGACTGAGAGGGCACGGAGAGACGTAAGCGCGGGGACGACGAGCCGGAAGCGCGGGTACGACGAGCTGTAAGCGCGGGTACGACGAACCGTAAGCGGGAACTGCAAGTTGACCATGTACCGCACCGCGGTTCGTGAGCTTGTCCTGAGGCGAGGCAATTACGTTAAGATTCCGATTAGTGTACATTGCAGTAGGGAGTTTCATACAAAGAATACTGCACGGCTTGAGTTGATACGGTGACGATCCCTTTCTGAATTGATATGTGTGCCATACCTTCAGGAAATGTGTTACCTGAACAGAAAAAGGCCCGAGACGCCGGTGCACTGTGTTCCACGCACGCGTCTCTAGAGGCATTGCCATTATCTGGCCGGGGGAGCGGGATAAAATGAGAAACGACTCCAGTGCCCCGACCAACCGTAGCTGCAGAACACTGTGTGATTGGAGTAGAGGTGTTGAAGCGTCCATGAGGATGTCCACAAAAGGCAGTAAATTTATGTAAATTCAGCTTCATCAGGTAAGACTAGTAGCTAATTCCAGCAGAGTTCAAAAGACACGGTTTTTTTTTTTGTGTGGTGGGAAATCATCCAATGACATCTCCCGCTTTAGGTGGAGCGGGAGGGCGTGTCAGGCTCTTACTGACTAAAACCCACCACTGTTCCTTCCCTGCCCTGACTGCCCATGGGCGTGGTAATTCTGTTTCAAATTTATCCTCAACCCCTGGGCAGAAACGATAAGGATAAGGGTGAACTTCCACTGAAGCGGAGCTGGGTGGAGTGGAGTAGAGACGTGCAGGAATCGACCAATCACAATGGTTGAAATCCTCACCACGTCACTCGTCTTGTCTGTGATTCGTCGATTCCTGCCCATCTCCGCTTCACTCCACCCAGCTCTGCTTCAATGGCAACGCACCCGTAAAAGGATTACCTTCTATTTATATATTCTTCATCAGTCATTATCTTTCTGTCCATTAAGCCAGAAAGATGATGACTATGATATATTTATCTAATGCATATTTTATAGTTTTGTTATGTAACATTACCTAACTCAAGCAATGCCATTGTGCCTACAGCTAAGGAGTGGAATTCCTTGCCAGAATCTGTGTTCCCTCATATCTTCAACCTATGGGTCTTTATGTCAAGAGTGAATAGGTTACTTCCAGACAAGCATACTCTAATGTGGACCATATCGTTGTTTACCATGAGATGAGATAGTGATCAACCAATATTTGTACAAATATAATTATATAAATGACATTTTTTTCAGTAATATGCTTACTAGGTGCGTTCGAAAAAGAAAATAAATGTAGTTGTTTTTTTCTGAAGCTGTTTAAAATAAAATTAGATGAATTAATACAGTGCTATCATCTCACCGTGACAACTTTGGTGAAGTGATCATGAAGTGAGCTATCATCACTATATTTGTCAATAAATTACTATATTTAAAAATTAAATATTTATTTTAGTGACCAGTTTTTTAAATAATAATCTTAAACATATATTTGTTAATTTTCCTTTGTTGTGGAAAATTGGCTGCATCTGAAAAAAAAAAAAATATTAAGAAGACGCATTTTTGCTTTTTACAGATTTTTTTTATTCTTATGGTTTCTATGATAATACTCTTCTTCATAAAGATGCAAAAAACATCAATAAAATTGTCTATATCTATAATTATTAAATATTTATTTTCACTAACTTTCATAAAACTCAAAGTAAAGAGGACACAAACAGTTAAAAAAATGGCTAAGTGCAAGTTGGATTGCACACGAAAGGTTCCGTACCATAAACCAAAAAAATCACATTTCTGGTAAAATAAATTAACAAGCTAGATCGGGGCTCCAAAGAGAGGAAACTCCTCACAATACCAGCCGTGTCCAGGATTAAATTACACCTAATTTAACCCTCTCACAGAGAGGAGGCCTGTGCCCCAGCAGTGGGGACATTACAAGGCCGATGATGATGATGACACCCAATTTAATAGCGATTTGAGTAAAGAACTATTTACTTTCTTTTTTTATCAAAATTTTGACAAAATTGGGGAATAGCAAATATTCATCTATTTTTTAAATCGACTTTGAAAAAAGGAGGAGGTTCTATGTTCGACTGTACGTGTGTTTTTTTTTATTGTTTTATGTATGTCCACCGATTTCTCGGTCAGTTGTGGGCTAATTTACAAAGTTCTTTTTTTATCCAAAAGAGTATCTCCAGAGGTGGTCCCATACAAATTTTATCGAAATTGCTTCAATGATTTCTGAAAAAATTAAGTCGCGGCCGTTACTACTGGGTCACCACTGCACTCTCAATGTAATATGTCCTTTCATAAAAAATAGTTTTTTTTATGATTTTCCGATTTGCACCTAAAAGTGACCCCATAATTCAAATTAATATATTTACATTACACGTCCATGTAATGAAAATTCGAAGACATGTGACATCCACCAATCCGCATTGGGTCCGCGTGGTGGATTACGGCCCACACCCTCTCACAGAGAGGAGGCCTGTACCCCAACAGTGGGGACATTAAAAGGCTGATGATGATGATGACACGTTCATGTATGAATCCCAAATATTAATGTGTGTTCTTTAAACCCGTGGTGCGTCCAATTAGCAGACACAAAAGATAATAATTTTGACTCGCCCACTAGGTGTCCGCTAGACGCGGGTAAGGTTTCAACTCAATCGGTCCAGTAGATTATAATAATAATATAATAATAATAATAATAATTTATTGACCATAAGCCAGTTTTATAAAGTGAAATATACACAGTTAAATAATTAAAAAATTAATAGACACAGTTAAATACAAAAATAAAATAAATTGATTGAAGGCCTAAAACTGGTCATTTTTAAATTCTCTGACTCCTAAACTAGGTGTAAGTTCCTGTGACTTAGGAGTCAGTGATCCTGCGTACAAACAAAGCCAATCAAAATGTGTCAGTCATTTTACAATAAATAATGGATAACAGTAAAAATACAATTGAATTAGAATTATAAAACCAATATAATTATATCTTAAATTAAAATTCAGTATTTTAAGCGCATGAAAAGTATGTTTGTGTGTGATATGTGTAACTGTGTAAGTGTGTAAGGGTGTTTTGTATGTATCACCGTAAATTAATGCATGTTACCCAGCAGAAGATCTTCAGTGTTATCATAAGAAAGTGTTTGAAGGTAATCCCTAAGTAGATTTTTGCATTGGGATTTCGTGTACTGATAAATCTTTAACTTTCTGTTAAGGGTGTTATACAATTTAATGCTAGTAACGTAGAATTGATGTTTGGCAAAGGCTGTTCTATGACGTTCCGAAGAGAAAACGTTATGCCTATGTCTGCCAGCCGTCTCCGTAAGGGGACGCAATGAGTGTTTGCTTAGAGTAGACAGGAGCACATAAAGTCGCCTGACTGTGAGTACCTTGCAGTCAGCATAAAGCTGCACAGTGGGATACCGTCGAGGACGAAAGAGCATCACCTTCAGGACGGCTCTCTGCGCTCTCTCTAGGCGGATGAAGATGTTTTTTGTGGCACCTCCCCACACTGGCAAACAGTAAGATAGGACGGACTGACACAAAGCATAATATACTAATTTTAGCGTATCATGGTCAGCAGAGTTTCGAAGCTTCTTAAAAACATAGATCAGCTTACGGATTCGAGAAGTGACTTTGTCTATGTGTGGTTGCCAGTTTAAATGCTGATCGATGAGTACTCCCAGGTACCTTACACAAGCAGATTTAGTGAGGAATAAGCAGCTGCACTGCCTTTGAGACATACAAGTGTGTGCTTGCAGGGTAAGGGAATTGAGCGGGCACTGATTTGACTTAATAGAAAAGGGAATGTACACCGTTTTGTCAAGATTTAATGTTAGCAAATTATGGGCCAACCAGTTCATAACTCTGGATAACGCAGCCTCGGCATTTTGATATGTCTGAGACCAGTTAGAGCCATCTATTACGAGGGCTGTATCGTCGGCATATGTAAAAATCTGACAATTTTCAAGAGGCAGCTTGCATAGCTCATTTATATATATGAGAAAGAGAGTAGGCCCTAGAATGCTGCCTTGCGGAACACCATACGTGATGGAGAGGTCGTCACTTTCGTGAGGGCCGATTTTTACCTTTTGGGTACGATCACTGAGATAGTCTGCAAAGATTTTCAAGGGGTGGCCTCGAATTCCAATGCTTTCCATTTTTTGCACCAAGGCTGGTACAGAAACAGTGTCAAATGCCTTTGACAGGTCAAGAAAAACACCTAAGCACTTGTGTTTCTTGTCAAGCATCCTAACAACGTGGTCAGTTAAAGCCAAAACCGCGTCTTCGGAGCTTACTCCCTTTCTGAAACCGTATTGATTTTCGGCTAGAATACCGTTTGCCTTGAGAAAACTAGTAAGACTTCTATTCAGTATGCGCTCCAAGATCTTTGACAAAGCTGTTAGTATTGAAATTGGACGGTAGTTGTTTACATCATCCCTGTGTCCAGACTTATGAACAGGGTGAACTACTGCTTTTTTAAAAGCCTTCGGGAAGACACCAGCGCTGATAGAAATATTACAGACATGAGTAATAATCGGAACCAAGACACATCGACAGGCTTTTATAATTCTAGAAGGAATATAGTCCACGCCAGTTGCACAATCAGACCTGAGACCCAAAATGATGGAATCAACGTCTTCCTCGGTCACCTCAAGGAGAGCCATTGAACTATTTGGATTAGAGTTAGCCACAAAACTTTGCCGCATAGAAGGTTGTTTAATTTTAGAAGCTAATTTTTTGCCGACATTAGCAAAAAAGTTGTTGACACGATTCAACGAAATTTTTGGGGTATCAGGTAACTGTAACAGATCAAAAGAGGGAGGAGAACGAGTTTCAACATCTGAGACTTTCTTAATAATATCCCAGGTAGCCTTAATATTGTTTTTAGCCTTGCAGAACTGTTCTTTTTCGTAAGAACGTTTGAGTTTCTTTAACAAGGAATTACAGAAATTGCGATACCGGGTATACGTGATTTTTAAAAGTTGATTATCTTCCGACTTTTTGAGTTTGAAATGCATGCGATCACGGTGACGTATACAACGGAGTAGCCCCGGCGTTATCCAGGGCTTCAAGTTACGTTTACTCCTAGGCACGGTATATTCCTGCGTGTGCTTTTTTATAATCGATCTAAGATTGTCTACTAATTTATCTGCGGCTTGATTAGGATCACATATGGCCAGTACTGGAGACCAGTCATAGTTTTTGATGGTCTCAATGGCAGAGTCGTAGTCAAGCTTTGTTATAGTACGTGGAACGTCCATGTTTGCATTCCCGCTTTGAAGAAACACTAGTAGCGGTTGGTGATCTGTAATGGACGATTCTATAACAAAAGAAGTAGCAGATTTTTTTGTTTTTAGAAGAATGTGATCCAAACAGTTTGTGAGTCGTGTCGGAAATAAATGAGCTGGGAGTAGTCCGTTTGAAGCGGCACATGTTAGATAGTCATTTGAGTGACTGTCATTATTGTCAGTCTTAATGTCAATGTTGATATCACCGAGTAGCACCACGGTAGGAGTAGGTATTTTGAGAACGTTATCGAGACTATCAACAAAATTATTTATATTTTTAAAAGAAGGAGAACGATAAATGGCCACTATTGTAACATTCTCTATGCAACAAGTGAGGCAATTTGCATCAGCAAAATATGGTTCTTTTACTTCAGCTATAAGGGATGATTTTACATAGATAGCGCATCCATCATTTTGATTATATATAATTTTAGTTGCATAAGATGTATAGCCATCCAGGGTCGGCAAGTGTGAAACTTTACTTAGCCAACACTCAGAGAGCACGAGCACGTCGCACTGGAAACCCAATAACCGCATGAGCACCGCTACCTCATCGAATTTTTTTGAAATGCTTCGTATATTTAGATGTAATATTTTTAATCTTTTTGTTGGTTTGTTTATGAACTGCAAACAGCTCCCAGGTTGACACTTAATGGATTTAGATACTTTTAATGAGTCTAATTCACTATTAATTAAATCCAGATTAGCCATTTGTTATGATAAAAAGAAAAACTGTAGAAACGTTGATAAAAAGGCGCTGTAAAGAACAAAACTGCAAATAGGATACAAAAATATGAGGCACGGTGTAATTTATCGAAAATTGGGATAGGAAAAAAGTTGTAGTAGAGTGTTGAAATTTAAGTGACCCGCATGGGTTAGTGTGTGTGGTGTAATGTGGTGATATTGTTTTGTATTGAAGTATGAGATGTAGGTGATACGCTTTACAAAAGGCTTTAATTAAAATTAAACATTTGAATTTTAATATATAAGTAAAATAAGGCATGCTAACTATAACTTTACACGATAAAAAAATAAAAATTATAATTTCTGTTTTTTGATTCAAAGCAAACTGACTGTGACGGAGTCTCTAAGGGTTCCGTTCTTTCATTCGGACTTCGCAACCCTAAAAATAAATTAAATAAACACCAGTATGATCTTACTTACCTACTTAATTTTTCTTAACCCTGTCCTTCACTTCAACAATTTTATCGATGGCCTTCGAACCAACTTCCCATAGCTCTCGAGCGATCAAGCTCATAATTGTTTTATTAGAGTACACAAAATCCATTGCTTTTCCAACCCACCTATCTTGGCGAGTAAAACCTTCATGTTCACTTTTCTTCAAATTTTTTTTAAAATCCTCAAGCGTTTTAAACGAATTTGTTGAGTAGTCTTCTAGAATTATGAAAGCAAATATTGTGAGGCATAATGCTACTTGTGTTAACATGTTGTTGCTGTGGGTACTTCACTTGTCTACTAAACCGTCAGGTGATTGTCCTTACTGAGTGTTTGTTTTTTTAAGATTTCTAAGTAAAAGATAAAGAGGGTGCCATATGGTAATTTTTGTGACGATAGGGTTATCTGACAAGAATGGATATTAATTTATAGATATGGTCAAATTAATGCCCGGGGATTGAGGATAAATTCGAAACAGAGTTACCTCGCCCCTGGGCACTCAGGGCAGGAAGGAACAGGGGTGGGTTTTAGTCAGCCAAAAAAAAAAAAAATTTTAAGCTTCTTAAAATTATGAGCTTCTCATTTTTATGCCGCTTGTGCATATATTATTTTTATATTAGCTCGCATATACTTTGTAAATTAAGACTATAATTTGGCCTGGTATATATATCACTTAAGGTGGATGCGCCAGGGTAGCCGTTTTTTGCAATTTGTAGGCAGTATCAGGTTGTATGTTGGTCAAAATACGATTCGTTGCCGTAGCAAGTACGTATTTACAGAACTGTAATCATTAAAACATGATATTTGACATCAATTCTAAGTGAGACAGATATATTGATGATTTTAATGATTACAGTTCATTAACAAACAAGATAAAGAGTATTCTATTCTATTCTATTCTAAAGGTTAGAGTTTGCAAAAGAGACAAGCGCCTTTAAAAAGTTTAGAACTAATGCATATGAAGTGTGTAGTGATTAAGAACAACATTTTTTTTTATTTTTTGCACGCGTTTGACCACTATCTCACCTGATGGTAAGCGATGATGTGGTCGAAGATGGGAGATTGAAGTATATCCCAGGTTGCAGCTATCAGGAAACACAGACTCCGGCAGGGAATTCCACTCCCTAGCTGTACGCACAATGAATGTGTTCTCAAAACGTTTTGTGCGTGTGGATGGGATGTTCGCCATGTACCAACAGACACATAATTAATATAACACTATTTTCCTGTGTTTATTTTTGAACTATATTTCATACAACAAAATAACACAATTTTTTTTTTTGTGTGAAAACAGCATTAAAATTAGTTATTAAATGAAGCAACAATTAGCATTTAAAATATTGGTATAAGAAAGAGTTGGATCGCGGTGGGGACATCTCGCTATCTCTTTTCTACGCGCGTAACCTAATGACAGTGACATCACACGTCAGTATGTGCTTATGCATCCTTTTTCTGGTATTTCACAGTTTCCCCTTCCACTAGATTTGAAAGGTTTCTATCTTACTTACGAGTTGTACATCGTGGGTTCAAATAAAATCAGGTGTTTTACTTTGTGACTCAAAACTGTGAAGGAAAACATTGTGAGGGCCTAGAACCAAAATTCGAAGACATGTGATTTCCACCAACCCGTACTGACCTTGCATAGTAGATTACGACCCATTCCCTCTCCTAGAGAGAGAGCCTGAGTCTAAGCAGTGGGAATATTATAAAGCTTAAGTTACTTTTTGACACAAATAAGTAATAAAAAAAACAGTGGCACTCCGGGATTGCCGACCGAAGTGAAAACTTGAACAAAAATGCCAAACGCGCCTAAATAAGTTTTCACTTCAATCTGCTACGAGATCCGCTACGAGTGCTACGCGTCGTAGCACTCGTAGTGGATAACGTAGCGGTGTCGGTAATAGTGTCGCAAGTTCAATTGTTTTTTCCCGTCTCAAAAATGCCCAACGCGCCTAAAGAAGTTTTCACTTCAAAACTGTGAAATACCATAGTCTAACAGTCAATCTATACGCAACCCTATAACATTCATTGTTCCAATAAGCAGAAACAGTTAATTCCGCCAAGTGATATTGCCTGTTGTCAATGTTCACCATTAGCTGCGTATTGTAATGCTGCAGATAAAGGTTCGTTAAGTTCTGTGAATTAAATCAATAATTATTATCCGTATATAGACACATAATAGGAGGACCTGGTGGCTAAAGTAATAACAGCCACACGGATCGATCCATCAGATTAGGTATGCTATGCTTTCCGGGGTTGGTCTATAGATTGGTGACCATCTTTACATACCGAGATTGCTCCGTGCCTTGGAAAGTACGTTGAGCCGTTGGACCCGGCTCTCAATCGTGGATCTTTGACAGTCGTTACGGGTCGTCAATAGCCTGAAATTCTGGCAACCAGTCTTACAAAGGGGTATCGTATTACCCAGTTACTGGGTTGTGGAGGTTAGATAGGCAGTCGCTCCATGTAAAATACTGGTATTTAGCTGCATCCGGTTAGACTGGAAGCCGACCCCAAGATAGTTGGGAAAAGCCTAGGCAGATTGATATAGACACAAATTAGTATTTTTTATGTCATACTATCTTTTGCCAGCAGCTTTGTCTGGTGAGAGTTGGAAATTATCCCAATGGAACATTATACCCGGGATAAAAAATATTGTATGTCTTTAGGTGTTTAGACGGACAGACAGTCTTTTTTATTTTCTGATTTATATTATTAGTATGGATTGAAAAAAGAATTAACACGAGACACACAATACTGATAAAATTATAAAAACAATTGAAGAACTGGAAAGATACGAGTATGTCAACAATAAACCGAATGCTTACAGTTGAATTTTATTGCCGTCAACCAAATTCCGTGCTAGTATTGCGGGCCGAAAAGATACGCTGTCAGCAGTGGACAAGCTAGGGTCTAAATAACTAAGAAAATAACCTCCCACGTAAACCTCCTTCCTCTAAAACTTCATAAATATCAAAGAGCGAACGCAAAGCAAAATCTTTGCAGAAATAAAATCCCTAAAATACGGAAGTGTATAACCATTTGCATTAAATTTTAGCTCATGTTTACGACGAAGATAAACCTGTTATTTGTGAGCAGCTGAAATATTTTATGTGTATATTTACTTTTTATTGTGTACACTTACATTATACTAACGCATCTTCTTGAATTATAGCTGAAAAATAACTGCACATTTATGCGACATTTTTGTTTATGAAACGGATTGTAATGGAGTTAGTTATTGTGATAGTTGAGCCAGTTAAAGATATTGAATAAGATTTGGATACGGAAATGCTTAATAAGATTGCAGAAAAATAAACACGATACTGACTGGAGAATGTTGTAAGAAAAATAAATGAAAATAAACATGAAGGACAGATTCAGAACCGATGGTTGCTACATTATTAAATAGCTTGGTATTTTTTTGACTGGTACATAACATTAGGAATGTTTCTTGGGTACAAAAATAATAATTCAATTTAGTGCGTAAGTTAGATTATCAACAAATATTGGACACGTATTGTCTGTTTTTCAAAATAAATAAAAATTTACAGATTAAACATATCAACGCTTAGGAGTGGGGGCTTGTAACGTCACTTCTAGATAAAAAATTGATACATTTATGACGTAGGTGTGACGTTGTACGAAATATCAACGCACTGCATTGTATCGTCCTCATTTTTTATTTGCGTGACAAAAGAAAAAACATGACGTTACCAACGACTACAGAAGACGGTGATACCTATAATTACAAGATATTAAGTTATCTTTGCATAGGTATTGGCTGCAACTATAACATACAACTCTACTTACCTTGGCCTATTTTTATTGTAAACCACAACATTTTTTTTTTCTTTACGAAGGTGTACATAAACTATTTTTATTTTATTTTTTACCAATAGTTTTTGGTAGTCTAACTGACTTCATCTCTCTCATCTATAGTCATCTACCCCATTGTGTTCAAAATAAGAAAGAAAGAAAAAAAAATGAAAAAAAAAACATGAATAAGCATGTAGCTGAGGTCTGAGGTAGGCATCAAATTGCCTGTATTACGAATCAATATATTCAGAAACAAGACTATTTAGTTCGATCAGTAGATCGTATACAGATCTTTAGAACTGTCGTGTAAGACATATTACTACTAACCCTTTTGCTAAGGTAGTTCCATTGAATATTTCGCAGCTTCAGACCTTGAGAGGGTTAACGGATCATCCATCACTAAAGGAAGCCATTTGCTGTCATTGACAGATTTATGAAAGAACGACTCACGTTTACTGCTTATCTGTATAGCCATAGCCGTGGTTTCATTAAACTTCCATCTTTTTGCTTTGTAAAATGACATAAGGTTTAAATTGCAATAGCTTAAATTGACTCGCCCTCGTAAAATGCAACAACTATACCACAAACTAAGTTAAAATAAAATTGATGTAATCCAAATAAACTGTGGTACCTGACATAACTTTTCATGTTTTATTAAAATTGTTTTCGGTTGAAATTTTTAGGGAATAAGCAAATGGAATCCCACGGTCCCACGTCGAATTTAGCGATGGTATCCCCTGAGTAACAGGATACGCGTGACAAGTGGTCCAATACTTATTTACCGTGGATTCCGAAATTTTCCCATCTCACTTTGGACTTCCACTAAAATTTCGTTATGGAAAATTTTCATTCAAATAGAATACGTGAGAGTATTTTGATCTGTTTTATGGAGACGTGCGCCGGTTATAGTAGTTTCGTGATAGGGGAGTTAAGTTTTAGTAAGGTACGGCTCTCTTTTATAGATCTCCTTAGCTAAATGAGATTTTTTTGATGGATGTCTTCATAAACTTCCACTTGCACTACAACGGCTGTACTGTTTTTATGGCCTTGATTTAAGTAACCCATGGCACCATAACTCTAATCAGGTCTCATATTCAGTGATTTAGTTAACTATAGTTTGACCGTAGAACAATAATTTATCTGTTATTATTTTTGAAGTGAAAACTTCTTTAGGCACGTTGAGCATTTTTGTTCAAGTTTTCACTTCAGACGGCACTCCCGGAGTGCTACTCTTTTTTTTCTGCTTTCCTACATTGTGTCCCACTGCTGACCAAATGCCTCCCATTTCTCCTTCCAAACCTCTCTGTCTTGGGCGATTTCCGGCCAAGTTTGTCCCACAAACATGATCAGAGTCTTTTGACTAAATACTTTTTAGTTAACGTTAAAGCAAACGCTTCGTGAAAAATGTATGGCAACGACATTTCTGGGCGTGAGTCACGTGACAGTTCTCTCCGCCGGTAATGTCCTTGCCATACATTTTGCACGAAGCGTTGGCGTTAACGTTAACTTTTATAATTGAGCTACCGGCTTACCGTTAGTGCTATTATAAAAGTAATTATTTGGCTAAGGGGGCTGATCGACATACCAACTTCGCCTTGGTCGACCTCGACGGGGCGATATTGATGTCATTCATTACTGACATAGCTGGTAGGTATTCATGCGGGGAGGCATTTGCCCAGGATTATACAGGCTGTGAATAACCAGTTATTAGTGCAACTCAAACTACTACTACACTACTACTACAACTACTACCAAACTACTACTACACTGGTACAACCACTGGTACTGGTACTGGTACTGGTGGTCTGGTACTGTGGTACTAGTTCAAATCTTAATAGGCAATTTACCTGCACCAATCATCAGTCACACACTCTCAACAACGCCACATTCACTCCCAAAACTTCCAGAAATACTATCAATTTGTTTCCCTCTATCCCGGTAACAAGTTCTTTCAAAAGGCGCCCTTATTCCCATTCACCCAAACAATAAATCCCGCAACGTCGTCCAAGTCCCTGTAGACTATCTACGTCCCGCAGACATACCCGTGAAGATTTGAAAGGATTGCTATACGACCCCGAAATAGACAGCTTTGGAGAACCAAAAGCCTGTCTTGCTATAAATTAAAACAATGAAACAAAGATTAGTTGGTGAGAAAGTGATTGAGTTTGACTATTTTAAGAAAATTTAGTTTTTTAAGGTTCCGTACCCGAAGGGTCCCAACGGGCTCTGTTTATATTGTTGTCACTCACGTGTCCGTCTGTCTGTCCGTCCGTCATCCGTCACAAAATTTTGTTACGAAGAATTTATTTAACTTCCCATTGACCTATGAACATAAAAGATGATAATGTTTATTATTACGTATACTTTACTAACAAACCCGACACGCACCTGGCCAGTTTTTTTTATCTTCTAGCATGAACCGTTGTGCTCAATTTGAAGGAGGCAGATGTTTTATATCTAGGAGATAGATACTAGATTATTTTGAACTAACGGTACGTATTATTATTTGATATGCGGGTGTCTTTAAACTTTATTATGACCCCTTTAGACTTTATTTATCACAAGCTTCTGACAGCGGCTTTGCCCGCGTGGAATAAGAACTTCCCCGATAAAAAAATAGCTTATGTGCTCCACCCGTTCTGGTCTTATTGAGTACCTAACCAAACATACATCCAGACTTTCGCATTTATAATATTAAAGTAGGAAGTAAGATTAAGAGGATTTAAGTTACATTTAGAATAATACCCTCGGAATCCATGGAAGTATATTCTATCGGATAAAAAAACAATTCTGAAAATCGGTCCTCAATTGACAGAGAAATGGGCGGACATACATAAAAAAAAAACAAAAAAAAACACATACAGCCGAACACAGAACCTCCTCCTTTTTCGAAGTCGGTTAAAAAAAAACCCCAACGTTTAAAAGAAAAACACAAAAGAGCTGATGACCTTCAAACGGCTGAACCGATTTTGATAAAACATGTCTAAGAACCATCGTTAGAAAACCTGCTTTCAAATAAAAAAAAGGTTTTTTTTTTATTTAAAATCTGGTTTTTTAGCGATGGTGGCGAAGTTTTATGGTAAACACTTTTTGCGTCGGGGGTTAAAAAAAAACCTGCCAAGTGCGAGTCAGACTCGTTCACGAAGGGTTTCGTACCATTATCTATAAAAACGGCAAAAAAATCACGTTTGTTGTATGGAAGACCCCTTACATATTTATTTCATTCTTTTTTTTAGTATTTGTTTTTATAGCGGCAACAGAAATACATCACCTGTGAAAATTTCATCAGTCCAACTATCACGGTTCATGAGATACAGCCTGGTGACAGACGGACAGACAGACGTACGGACAGCGGAGTCTTAATAATAGGGTTTACCCTTTGGGTACGGAACCCTAAAAAGAGATAAGTTTTTCATTACTAAAGAAAATTCAATAACTTAATAAATCAAAAATACTTTACCCAATTATTCATAAACATCCACTGAATAAATTAAACAACATTACTTATGGAGTAAAATATTCCTAATTATGAATTCTAAAGAATCGCTAAGTTCGCGGATCACCGTCTGGAGCTCTCAGATAAGGCTTGCTTACAAACCCTGAGTTTATTTAACACTTTTGTGTGTTCAGCTCTCTACGGATTCCATTGTTGACAATTTTATCGCGTTTTCATTTTTCTTTTTTTTTGCGAATACCGAGGCCCGACTTCAGTCTGATCCGAAATTTTCGGGCGCTCCAACGAAAATACCCGATTCTGATACTTTTTTAGGGTGAACTTTGCAATGTGTTTACTCTGATCTTTAAATGAAAGGAAAGCGTTTTTTTTGCGAATTTTCAGTAAAGTGATTTTCAAGAGAACGAACGAAAAAGGTAGGTTTTGGAAGCCTTCGTTATAGACAAAATTTTGTAAACGTGTAATTCACTTGAATATGTGATCTGCTCTATAAGTATTGTGAGCTTAGGTGGCGGCGACCTGGTATGGGCATGTGATGCGGAGGAATGAAGAAAATGTCGAGAGGAAAGTCTTGTGTATGGATTTGGATGGCTATAAGAGTAGGGGAAGGCCAAAGAAACGATGGTTGGATTGTGTGAAAGAGGATATGGGTAGAAAGGGGGTGACTACAGAGATGACGACTAATAGAGTAGTATGGAAGTAAAAAGACATGTTGCGCCGACCCCAAATAAATTGGGATAAGGGCAGGAGAATGATGAGGTGGCGGCGACCTCTCGCGCCCGGCCCTGGTTCAGGCCATGGTACGGAGCGAGAGGGAATGGGAAGCAGACTCCTCTTTCTGCGAAGCAGTAATGCTCGCGAAGGCCGAGGCGGGACGGGTGAGGGAAGCTCAACGGAGTGGTCCTCACGCCCTGGCCGCTACCACCGCAGAAGAGGCACTGGGCGTAGGACGTCGCGATACGATCTCCGGCCAACGTAGACCTAAGCCTGCGGACGGCGAGCAGTGGGTAGCTCGCCGTCCGATCAGCACCAGGCCCGTCAGTCGACGGCGCCACGCACGCATCAAATAGATAATTGTCGGCCCATCGTGGCCGATGCCTGCATGCCTAGGGGTAGCGGATAAATTCTTAACATGAGTTACCGCACCTCTGGGCACTCAGGCAAGGAAGGAACAGGGGTGGGTTTTAATCTGTAAGAGTCTGACACGCCCTCCCGCTCCACCCAGAGCGGGAGATGTCATTGGATGATTTCCCGCCCCACAAAAAAAAAAAAAAGTATTGTGATCTCTTTTCATGTGTCAAACATTACAAATCAACAAACAGTTACCACTATAAAACACTTCATTAACACGATTTCAAATCATACGAGTTAAACATTACTAGTTAACTTAATTATTTATTGACAGTTGATACTATAATACCTAAATAATACAACAGTATAAATTCTAGAGCCAATCTGTTTTACTAACAGAAACAATGATCAATTCAATCACGATCTAATCATGTTGATACCGGAACAATCACGGAAATTCCCAAATAATTTGATCCATTTATAAATAAAATCTGATCCATCTGTAAATAACTCAATAAAGCTACCAGACCCAGAATCCGTGTAAATCGAATCAAATTATCAAATCCACGTCATTGCAATAATTTGCAAGAGGATTACGATCATAAAAGTCTATTAACGTCTGACGAGGAAAAGAGACCAATCAATAAAAATAGGGTCAGAAACGTCGACATTATCTTTCGAGACCGAATGGCTCTGTTATCGATTCCAATAAATGCCGTTCTTTTATTTCGAAGGAAAAAAAAAAGAAATTACAGCGAGCAGCTGAAATTCTCATTAAAATTCCATTACGACACCGTAGTCGAATATGGCTATAGATTTTGATGGCGAAATTATTTTTTATAACAGCATGTAACGACATCGGGTCGTCTGTAATTTCAGTAGAAGTTTCTGTGCCAGGAATTTTAGGAAATGATTATAAAGTAAATTAAGTGAACTGAGTGAATGTGACTTAGTGCGAGTTGTTAGCCTGTCGGTTTTCTATCGGTTACATTTCGGGGAGTGTGCGTCTTAATTGCGTAGTTGAATTCCGCCAAGCCCGATCCATCATCGGACTACAAGACGTACGGCGATGCGCCACTGATACATGCTGGACATCGCACTCATACCTACAAATCGTTTTGGGAACACATTCATTGCGCGTACAGCTACGGAGTGGAATCTCTTACTGGAGTCTGTATTTCCTACTTAGCCACAACCTTTTATTTTTTTTGGGGTCGGTAATCATCCAATGACATCTCCCGATCTGGGTGGAGCGGGAGGGCGTGCCACTGTTACTGACTAAAAACCCAGCCCTGTTCCTTCCCTGCCTGAGTGCCCAGGGGAGCGATAACTCTATTACAAATATATCCGCTACACCTAGGCATGATTTGCCACAACCTGGGGTCTTTAACTCTTCACACGTCACTTGCACACCAGGTGTGCAGATAACAATTAAAATCTATTGTGTCTGCTAATTGGGCGTGCGACGGGTTAGGTTAAGAGTGATTAGTTTAGGTACTTTCAGGCTAGCGTGTTCCATTGTCGACTACATCATCGCTTACCATCAGGTGAGGTAGTGGTCAAGTGTTAGCCTATCAAAAAAAAAAACAAAAGACATCTGAAAGACGTCGCAAGGCGCATTTTCAGTAATTCTGCTTCAGATTTGTGTCAAGAATCGATAGTCGCTGTTAATTTTCAAAAAAAGCCTTCTGAAAAGTTGGAACCGGTAACATAGAGTTTTTAATGTAATAAATTGATCTAGCCAAACGCAGGTGTGTCGTACCTTCTTGAAAGACAAGGATGAAAAGACTCATGTGGCCGTTTACTTTCTATGACCAAAAACATTATGACCAAATTTTCATTAAACTTCTGAGATTCTTATTCTGTTCTTGTTTGATAAATATGAGATTAAAACGATTTATAAGAAAATCTAACTTACAATTCAGCCATTTAAAAAAAAAAACTTACAATTCAGACTGCATTGTAATAATAAGTATCTAGGTACCTACTTAATAAATGCATTGTACAAGATGTGTCGCAGTCGCCCTAATATTTCAATGTGCTCTTGTCTTTGGGTTGATAAGAATTATTATTATGCTGAATACTGATCTAAATGAGAGAATTAATCATTAAATTAACTTGGCCTATCGAGAAACTTACTCAAATATCACCACAATGCTCTTTTTTATATTTCAATTCAAGTTTATTTTAAATTCCTGTGAAGCCCCGCAATTCACTGGTAAGTCGGACAAAAAAAAAAAAAAAAATTAAAGAGAAAAAAAAAAATAATCGGCTGTCAACCCGGGTTGTCGTCGGGGTTCAATTTGACAACCCGGATTTGGCCGCGGGGCTTCACAGGTTAACCAAACAATATTTTTATCGAAAATCATTGTGTTGCGTGACTTGAAGGTGGAATTTGTACATACAATGTACATTTTGGTACAAATTTGTTGGTCAGACAAAGTCAAGCTCCTTATAGCTTCCAAAGTCGACACCCACAAATATGATAAAACGCGGGTATTTTGGTATGACACAACAAAGAAATAGAATCTACTTTGTTATTCCAAAAATACAACAAGAGGATCAAATTGTCAAAGGAAAATGCGAATATAGACCGAAACTAATATGCCTTTTCCACGCATACACTCGGATAATATTATTTCAAACAAAACCTATTCAAATACGGTAAACTTGGGATCCTCTCCCGGTAATCACGGATCCGATCAGGCTTTGATTGACCTTTATGCAAATTTCAAATTCGCCCAGGAGTACGCTTCCCAGGTTGTTTAATTGAATAATTAACCTGTCCGACGCACTTCGTTATAATTTTAAATTACTTTACAGATTCGCCATTTGTGCCGCCTTCAAAAATTTCTGGAAATTTATTCGTGATTTTTTGCGCTAAAAATACAGTATCTGGTGTTCTCGATAAGGCGATTGTAATAACAACTTGGTGGCGGTAAACAGAAACGTTGTTATGTTCATTGAATACGTGTGTTCTTTTTTAGGTAAGTATGATATTTATAAATCTTTTGAATTTCTGGTACATATTACATAAAATGTGGCATCTCCTAATCGAAATTTCATAGAATTTCGTTTCCCAGAAAATGTTTCATATAATATTTGGTCCTCGTTATCTTTATTTCAAATATTATTGTTTAATAACTGTTAACTTGAATTAAACATACTTTACAGAAACACAATTCAATGAATTATACAGTCACATGTTTTATTTAACAAACTTATCAAACAGTAGAATTATTTTTCAACGAATATTGCTTGTTCGGCGTATTTTCCATGGTATTTCATTTCAACGAAAATGTAATTAAAGTCCTAAAAAGTCAATATGTTGTGCTACTAAAGTTAGTGACAGAAACCCTACCTTACCTTACCCCTATAGGCGCGGAGGGGCGAGGCGGCCCGCGACCTGAGGAGCAGGTGGTTTTAACGCTCGACCGACGGGACCGTCGTAGCCTGGCAGCGCCGGAGCTGTGACAGCAACAATGCCTGCTGCATGTTGCATGCTCGTTTACATGCTGCATGCTTGCTTGCATGTTGCATGTTTGCTTGTACGCTGGATATTGCATGCTCGTTTGTAAGCTGCATGTTTGTTTGCATGCTGCGTAGTTGCCTGCACGCTGCATCTTGCATGTTCGCTTGCATGCTGCATGCTTACTTGCATCCCGCATTATTGGTGCATGCATGGTGTATTAACTTCTGTATCACTCATTTTAAGAAAAAAATCAAAATAAACACAGTTAGTATGTGCATGAAGTCACTGTTAGTGAGTGTAGTATCCACGCAATGTGTATAATAATAGTATTGTACTTGGCTTGCCAATGCACCACCGCACTGGCCGACAGTCCGACCTCAACTGCCGTCCCCACCATTCGGAACGTTATTTATAACCACCGACGGCGACGTATGCGCTCATGACAAGTCATAAGTATATCTACATACACTACATCCCTTCCTTATTTTAATTTATTTTATTTATATCTAAGTACTACCTGTATTAAGTTCTATAGATTTAGGTATACATAATATTGTGTACCTATGTATTTTTGAAAGTATTTATTTACTTACAAATATTCTGCATGTTACCATTTTACTCATAAATGGAACGAAAATTTTTTAATCACTTCGTTATGGTATATTTATTTAACTGGTCAGCAAATGTTGTGGACTGTATTATATATTGTAGGTTGTCGCTCTTGGTTATAAAGGCGACGCTTGTTCGTAGGTTATGATGTAATGGTTTGTCGCTTGTGACAATGAAACAACTGTAGTTCTCAGGTGTCTTGATAATATTTCCCTGTTAATCCTGGAGATGTTGCTTTTTCGGGTCTGAATCAGATTATATTACATAATCATATATTTATATTTTTCCAATAATCAAAGTTGGCATTATTGTTTTGATTTAACTTCTTTATATTCAATGTAATATGCTTTGATATCATTATTATCTGAATCTTTCTTCATCTTCCCTTTTTTTTTTTTTTTAATTGATTCATAATTTATTATTCTTATTTATTACTTGAAGTCAACATAGAAGTACATTTTGGTGATCTGGTCTATCAAATGATCATCCTTCCAATCAAATTTATATTTGTCTGCCTGTTTTCTAAGCATCAACAATAACATGTACTTACTCAGTTGGTTTCAGTTTAATGGTAGTAGCTCAACCAAGTAAATATTAGAACCAACTATAAACAAATATTTCCCAATTGAATGGAGGTGATTTGCATTGCAACATAGTCTCAATTTGATGAGAAAACCACCACAAAATGTCTAATTTAATGTAGGCGTTTTGTCACTTACGACAATTAGCGATCCTATTTTTAAATTTAGTGGAGATTGATACCTGTAACCACATTTTCCAGTTTAATGGCGGTAATTTTTTTTTTTTTTTTTTTTAATGATTTAATGGAGGTTACGTCAAACCATAGAGTTTTCTCAATTGAATGGAGGTTACTTCCAATCAAGAAGTTTTTCGAGAACCAATGATCGTTGAGGTAGACGTGTTCTTGAGTGAAGACCGCGAATCGTCAAACGCAAGGCAGGACGCCCTCAGGGTGGATGAAACGACGACCCCTCCAGGATGGCCGCCAGTAGCCGGATGAGAGCCGCCGAGAACCGAGCCGAACAGCGCGCAACCGGACTGGCCGACGTCCAGCAGCAGACCACCACAGGCTGATGATGATGATAATGAAGTGTGCCCAATTTAACGGATGTACCTTTTTATCAACATGTTTCCAATTCCACTCCGAAAATATCCACTCCGTCTTCTGGTGATACATTTGCATCTTGTATATTATACAATATTTCCTGTAATTCTAGTCCACCAAAATGTATCAGCACAGCAAGTTTCTTCTCACTACTCTCTATGCCAGTAGCTTCCAGGTAGATCACAAGTGCCCGCCTCCAGCACTCCCATTTCGTTCCTACTGATGAAGGTCTTCTCAATCAAAATTTTCACTATTTTTCCTTAGTCAATATATTCCACTGCTATTACTTGTCAATTTAATGACCAGTGCATATGTTCTACTGCTGTTACCCGTCAATTTAATGACCAGTAGATATTTTTTACTGATACTGCTTGTTAATTTAATGACCAGTAGCTATATTCTACTGCAATTACTTGTCAATTTAATGACCAGTAGCTATATTCTACTGCAATTACTTGTCAATTTAATGACCAGTAGCTATATTCTACTGCAATTACTTGTCAATTTAATGACCAGTAGCTATATTCTACTGCAATTACTTGTCAATTTAATGACCAGTAGCTATATTCTACTGTTTATTGTTTTCACTGCTTTACTTTACTTGAGACTACTTTACTGTAGACTCTACTTTACTGGAGACTCTCTTTTACTTTTAACTTGACTAAACTCTACCTTACAGTTAACTTGACTCAACTTCACAGTTAACTTGACTCAACTTCACAGTTAACTTGACTCAACTTCACAGTTAACTTGATTCAACTTCACAGTTAACTTGATTCAACTTGACTTAACTTGACAGTTAACTTGACTTAACTTGACAGTTAACTTGACTTAACTTGACAGTTTACTTGACTTAACTTCATAGTTTACTTGACTAATTTTCACAGTTCTCTTGACTTATTTTCACAGTTTGCTTGACTTAACTTCAGTCAACTTGAAAATAATCGTTATTGTATGCTACATGTTCAATATTTGATTATATAATAAACATACTTCGCAATACTAATATCTTATTCCTGACCTGGCTAAGCTCGTGATCTGGCATACTGAAGTGTATTAACACCCACGGCTAGTAATACATGACTCTGGACTTGAACCCGTTCGTTAAGTTTTCTTTACTGTATGGCCAAAATGCGTTGAACCCAACCTATGGCTTGGCGTGTTTTACTAGTAAGAACTGTCACTTGTAATGCAATAGTCCGATCCTGCAAGCATCAACAGCGTTACACTTTTCTATACAGATGTTGTAATATTCCGACCCTCCGGGTAAATATTTAAAGACTGTTTCTATTTTTTTCTAGCGCTGCTCTAATGAGGTACTATCAGCTTCTAAATCCAGTTTTTCTAATCCCGGTAAATTTGTGGGACATCATGATGAGTCAATCGGGGAGGCCTTTTAATAATTAAATTACCTTTGCTATTTTGTTTAATATGATATTCCAATTCAATGGTAGTACCTTTGGATCAAATATTTCTCATGTGATGGAGGCACCACACAGTACCATTATTTTATTTGTATATGTATCCGCAATTTATCATACTGTGAAGGTAGTATGCACTTGATATATATTATTTGTACAAATTCCCACACGATAATTCACAAACAAAACAATGAAGGGTAGTCAATGTATCCCACTCAATTACCAAGTGTATTTATTTTATTGTTTGATTCGTTTTGATGTTGATCTCTTATTTAAAATGATGCTTCTATAAGTATTTTAACAATAATTTTATTGTAAAATAGAAATAGTGCTCGACACATCCCCTTCTGTTTTTTTTTTTTTATTATTATTATTTCCGACTTGGTTTAGTTACATTTGCGCTTCTAAATATGGATAGTAGTTTAATGGCAATAGTTCAATATCAATTTAATGATCAGAAAATTCTTCTTTCTTTTATATTGCGTCAATTTAATGACCAATAATGCTGTTGCGGATTTATAATTATCCTCTGAACATTGTCAAACGGTGGTTATTTATGACCAGCAATGCTGCTTCTGCATCATAATAATGTTGATGTCAATTTAAATAATGCTGCGATTTTATAGAAAAAGGAGCCTTTTTGCCTCAAGTCTTTTTTTGTTGTTGTTGTTTTTTTTATTTTTTATTATTAGTTAATTGTCAATCAGTACCTATTTTTGTATCATAATACTGCTATGCTAAACTTCAAAATAACTTCGTTATTCCTTTTGTGCCAATTAAATGACCAGGCACTACGCCAGCTTACATAAAATATAGGTAGGTTACTCGGGATCTATCCATTTATTTAAGTAACACCGATTGTTAGACTTTGAGTCACTGGATGACTGGACGGTGGTTTGAAATATTTCCATCCATAAATACCACTCCACTCAAACAATACTGCTGTCTATCCTTTCGATAAGTACAAGCGTGATATTTTGGGTTCAAAATAACAATCACAAAAATACTCCACGTCTCTGACCACGTCTTAGAGATGTGGTGATGACCATTTTCATAATCATTGAAAAGAAAGTCTGTTAAATTGAGATAGTGTGATATTATGATAGTATTTTACCTCTTTTACTGAGACTATGTTTTAAAGAATACTTTTGTTAAATTGTTTTCTTTGAATTTTATAGGTATTGACCTCTGTAACTGATATAACCTATATAAACAGGGTCCTCTGTAAATGAGATAGACCTACTTATACCTGGATATCTGAGACCCTGAGTAAGTAGAATACCTCTTTAAGTGAGACGAATTTTCAGGTCCCCCAACATCCCAGTTGTCCAGGTTTCACTAGGTTGCGTGTTTCCCCACTTCAAGTAACATGGGATAAGGCCAGGAAAATAATGATGTCAACTTACGTAGGTTGTTAACAAAACAGCACAGTTTGATATTTGCACCCCAATGACACACACATCACTCACATCCTAGTGTTGTTATCATAAGTTAAGCAATAATCACCACCGTTAAATTTAACGTTTTATACTTTTGAATTATAATACTCATTTGTTAATTAAAATAAAATAATGGTTCAAATTATAATGATTCAACTCTAATAACTTATTTTGTATTTATTTATTACATGTTACCTAAGTAGTATAAATTAACTATCTCGTCACTTCACCGACCACATTTCCTTTTTTTTTCACTTTATTTAATATTTTATTTTTATCCTCGTTGCCAAATGTAGTATCCACGCAATGTGTGTAATAATAGTATTGTACTTGGCTTGCCAATGCACCACCGCACTGGCCGACAGTCCGACCTCAACTGCCGTCCCCACCATTCGGAACGTTATTTATAACCACCGACGGCGACGTATGCGCTCATGACAAGTCATAAGTATATCTACATACACTACAGTGAGAATAACATGATTGTTTTCCTGCTTGACAAGAATTTACCTGCATTATTTTTGTGAACGCGTTGTTGTTATTTTATAGGAGGGTATTCATTTTATCAAAGGTATAAATTGAAACGTTTAAAAACTGTCACTCGATAAAATGTTGTTCTTGATAATAATTTTTATATTATATAAATAATATAAGGATAAAGAATATTTGATTTGTTATTCTATGATATGAATATTCAATCATTAAACTTTATGTGGAACAAAAATCAATGATTTAAATTAGTTCAAAGTGAGTATTCTGCGTATTGATTATTCTATGAAATGATAATTTGAGAAAAATTATAGGTGAAACGAAATTCTTTAAAACTGTTAGCTATAAAACAACGCACAACCGTTTACACAATTTAATAGTCAACCACAACTAAAAATGAACAATAAAAAAGATTTTTAGAAAAAATATAACCGACTTCCAAACGAACAAAAAAAGTGCAAAATAACTTTACTTTTGACCGTCAAAAAACGAAGAAACAAAACTAAAAACACCAACATTCGAAATTAAATTTATTTTGCACTTTTTTGTTCGTTTGGAATTCGGTTCTATTTTTTGTAAAAAAGTTTTAAACAAGCCAGCCAAGAAATACATTTACAAACGATCGCAGTAATCGCGAGTCATTTGCTGTTAGTTATTGAAGATGTCACGGTACGGAGGTGTTGTCACGTTGCAGGACCGCAGTATTGGTGACTCGTAGAGGAGGTCGTAGGAGTGACACGCAGAGGAGGACGTAGGAGTGACACGCAGAGGAGGACGTAGGAGTGACACGCAGAGGAGGACGTAGGAGTGACACGCAGAGGAGGACGTAGGAGTGACACGCAGAGGAGGACGTAGGAGTGACACGCAGAGGAGGACGTAGGAGTGACACGCAGAGGAGGACGTAGGAGTGACACGCAGAGGAGGACGTAGGAGTGACACGCAGAGGAGGACGTAGGAGTGACACGCAGAGGAGGACGTAGGAGTGACACGCAGAGGAGGACGTAGGAGTGACACGCAGAGGAGGTCGTAGGAGTGACACGCAGAGGAGGACGTAGGAGTGACACGCAGAGGAGGACGTAGGAGTGACACGCAGAGGAGGACGTAGGAGTGACACGCAGAGGAGGACGTAGGAGTGACACGCAGAGGAGGACGTAGGAGTGACACGCAGAGGAGGACGTAGGAGTGACACGCAGAGGAGGACGTAGGAGTGACACGCAGAGGAGGACGTAGGAGTGACACGCAGAGGAGGACGTAGGAGTGACACGCAGAGGAGGTCGTAGGAGTGACACGCAGAGGAGGACGTAGGAGTGACACGCAGAGGAGGACGTAGGAGTGACACGCAGAGGAGGACGTAGGAGTGACACGCAGAGGAGGACGTAGGAGTGACACGCAGAGGAGGACGTAGGAGTGACACGCAGAGGAGGACGTAGGAGTGACACGCAGAGGAGGACGTAGGAGTGACACGCAGAGGAGGACGTAGGAGTGACACGCAGAGGAGGTCGTAGGAGTGACACGCAGAGGAGGACGTAGGAGTGACACGCAGAGGAGGACGTAGGAGTGACACGCAGAGGAGGACGTAGGAGTGACACGCAGAGGAGGACGTAGGAGTGACACGCAGAGGAGGTCGTAGGAGTGACACGCAGAGGAGGACGTAGGAGTGACACGCAGAGGAGGTCGTAGGAGTGACACGCAGAGGAGGACGTAGGAGTGACACGCAGAGGAGGACGTAGGAGTGACACGCAAAGGAGGACGTAGAGTAGGAGGACCGCAGGAGTGACACGCAGAGAAGGAGTTGAATGCAGAAATCACACGAAGAGTTAACACGTTTATTTTGTTATTTACACACGTAGGCTTGAATATTAGAAGCACTCATTAATATTACGAACACCATACACTGTGACTTGGTACGTAATTAAATTGTATTATTGCACAACACACAAGAGTCGAAAAATTGTAATAGCTTCTACTAGCTCGGCTGCAGAATTAGAACTGATTATTAATATAGAAACAGAGACATGACAGAGAAAACAAGTAACTTTTGAATTTTAAATTAAAAAAGGTAGGAAAGAACGTAGTTTTGGAATAGAGGTCAAAAAATAAACAAGGCTTTAACACTGCCTTGTTACAAAGGGTTCCACTATCTATCTTCGAAGTTCTTCATCAGATCCTAATGTATAATACATATATAAAACCATCCTTGAAAATATGTATTTGAATAATGAAAACCCGATCCAAATCTGATCAGTAGTATTCGAGAAAAATTGTGAACAAACCAGCATATATACATAAATACGGGTCGAATACAGAACCTCCTTTTTTAAAGACGATTAGAAAAGACGTGTAAACAATATAGTACAAACGGAATAGAACCAAGATATTACAGAATATTCACCTCCGTACCCGAAGGGTAACCAACGGGACCCTGTTACTATGCCTCCGCTGTCCATCCGTCTGTCAGCGGGCTATATCTCACGATCCGTATTAGCTACACAGTTGAAATTTTCACAGAATGTGTATTTCTGTTGCCGCTAAAACAATAAATAATAAAAATTAGTTAAAAATTAAAGGGGCTCACCAGTGAAAATTTCAACTGTCTACCTACCGATCACGAAGTACAGCCCAAAAAAAACCCAAAAAACACGTTTTTTTTCATACGTCAAACGGGTTTTTTTTAATTTTTTTACATTACCTATATGGTACTTCCGTACCATAAGCTAAGCCTCTTCGTGTGCGAGTCCGACTCGCACTTGGCCGGTTTGTTGTGAAAATCGCTAACTGATTAGCGGATTCTAAATTCAAATTCGCCAACGAAAATTTTGAATTAAGAATCTGCTTATCAGTGTTTATTAATTCGTTCGTTTTTTATAAACAAGGTTGCTAAATTACTATGATTTTAAATTCAAATTAGGAACTAACCAGCCTGTTATTTATACACAGATTTAACCACAGAATCAACACAAAACGCTGTATTAATTCAACATCAAATAAAATGACTGAGGAGAAAACATAATCGCTTAGCATCGTCTTTGAATTGTTTTAACAGGAGTACCTACCTTTTATTTGTTTTACTCTCTTTCTAAAAATTATCATTTACCAGCGTAATATTAGTCGAATCAATCCATCTGCCGTCAAAAATCCATCTTCAATTATTCTGCCAACTCGAATCCCGACGTTTCCTATCCGTCCATTAAAATTCAGCCACTCGATAAATAAAAGCGAAATTTTAATAATAACAAGTCTCAATTGATCCCCAATTTGTAGAGCTCATGAATCACAAAACTTTGAAAGCCCATCCTAGACTAATTAGTTCTTTATTGATCCGAAAATCTCGGGTCCAGTGGTTTACCCTTTCCATTTTAATGAGACCGGTCTTAGTTACATGAACATGTTTCCCTGTAAGCCGTATAAATATGGATGGGTGTGTGTGTTTGTTTTAGTGGTGGATGCATTATCGAAAATAGGGTGACCTTTTCAGTTTTACCCGGTATTATTTTAGTTTGGTTTGATCTCAGAGAATAGAGGGTTTTGTATATTGATTGTTACTATGACTGAGATTCTAAAAACTAATTGTTTTTTTTTTTAATTTTTTGTATTCATCCAAAATATAACAAAAAACTTTTTTACAAAAAAAATGGAACCGACTTCCAAAAAAGTGCAAACAACATTAATTGGTTGCTGGTTTTGTGTTTTCGTTTTTTGACAGTGACTTCCGAAATTAAAGTTATTTGCACTTTTTTTGGAAGTCGGTTCCATTTTTTTGTAAAAAAGTTTTTTATTTTTCACTTTTTAGTTGTGGTTCTCCATTAAATTATGTTAAAAATTCATAAATATACGATCGCAGCAATTGTGGTTGTTTTCTATAAATTTTTGAAGAGTTCCGTTGTCTGTCTTCGAAACCGATCATCAGATCTATATGAAATTTAAATGGGACCATTTTGGAACAAATCTTCTTTCGAACAAAAAAAAAATTTTGCACTTCCGTCTATATAATGACAGAGTTACAGAACATACATAAAAAAAAATACAAACATCCGAAGTGATAACCTCCTCCCTTTGGAAGTCGGTTAAAATACGAATTTTAGCGAAAAAATAGAAATAACTCATCAAATCCATTCGAAACTAAGTAAGTTACAAACCTTTCAAATCTGGTAGAAGAGGAAACTTTACAGATTTTTTTTTTTTTTTTTATAATCAAAACGTTGCCCCACACTAGGAGCAAAAAACGCACACACTGGCTGGCGTATGACATCAGCGCTATAAGGTTACGCATACAAAAGAGATAGCGAGATGTCTCCACTACGCCCACACTCTTGCTCATACCAATCAAAAAACCCAAACCAACCACCCAACCCACCAACCAACTAAACCAACCAATTTTGATCCTGTTTTCAAAATATTTTTAGTTATGTGTTGTTTCATGTCTCAGTCTCAGGAGGAGCTCGTGGCTAAAGTAGTAACAGCCGCGCAGGTCGATCCATCAGGTTATATTATATAAGCTACACTTGCCGATGTTGGACCATGGATGTGTGACCATCTTTACATACCGAGACTCCTCCGTGCCTCGGAAAGCACGTTAAGCCGTTGGTCCTGGCTGTCAATCGTGGATCTTTGACAGTCGTTACGGGTCGTCAGAAGCCAGAAAGTTTGACAACCATTCTTACCAAGGGTTATCGTATTACCCACTAACTGGGTTGTGGAGGTCAGATAGGCAGTCGCTCCATGCAAAATACTGGTATTCATCTGCATCCCGTTACACTGGAAGCCGACCCCAAGATAGTTGGAAAAAGGCTAGGCAGATGATGACACTGGCGTATGACGTCAGCACCATTAGGTTACGCGCGTACAAAATAGATAGCGAGATATTCCTACCACGCCCACACTCTTGCCATACCAATAAAATACTAATTGGTGATTCATCTACGAGTAATAACCAATTTTATTTGTGTTGTTTTATGAAAAGTATTGTACAGAAATAAACACAGGAGAATACCCTATTATTCTCGGGTTTCGGAGAGTATTGTCGTGTCACTAATTAAATGCTTATTTTTTTATTTATTTCACCAATGGTAGCAACTAACGCACGTTTGGTGACTTTTCACGTAAATAATAATAAGCTTTATTTATGTCTTACAATAAATAGTATTAATCTAGTATATTTGATTGTTTATTAGTAGTGTTTGTATGTTTCTTAAGGCGCTATTAGCTGCCAACCTTGAGTGATTAGCTTGCGTGTTCTGCGCTGAGCTCACGCATCGCGTCGTAATGCGTAATAGGACTCGCCCATCAAGGAGCGCTATCCGAAATTAGACGCATCATTGATACAATACAATACACATAAAACAACAACTATTAAACTAAAACACTGAGACTAAATTATAAATAATTAAATGATCTTTAAAATGGTGAAGATTTCATAAAAGTACGATGTTTTTGCGTGATTCTCAAATTTTTATCCGAGTTAGACATAACTTTACAAATTAATTACACTATGTTATAAAAATATATTTTCAAAAATTCTGAAATCAAATTACGACGTATATAGTCTAGAGTAACATATTTTTTTCAAAGAAATAAATCAAGTGGTTTAGACGTGATGTTAAATTAGAAACCATTAAAAGTCGTATAACTGCGCCTTAAGATTATATTACTCGTAGTATTGTTATTTTATTTTGATTATTATTGTTATAGTATGTAAGGGCTGCCTTTTGGGGTGAAAGCCTCCTACATCTGTTGTGCCCATCTAGTGTCTTCTCTGTCCTGTGCCACTCTTAGCCAAAGTGCTCCGGCTATTTCTGCGAAATCGTCGCTCCATCTTTTTAATCGACTTCGAAAAAGGAGGAGGTTATAAGTTCGACTGTATGTTTTTTTTTATGTATCTCCACCGATTTCTCTGACAGTTGTAGACCGATTTTCAAAATTCTTTTTTTATCCGAAAGAATATACTCCCGAGGTGGTCCTATATAAATTTTATCGAAATTGCTTCAGCGCTTTTAGACAAACTGAACAAAAACGAAAAATACGTATACATAGATGACGTTTTGCTTTTCTCCAATTACGAGTATGTTTAAATTCCACGTTCCATGTTTTTGAAATTTTCAGTTTTGTAGTACCAACAACTAAAAAGTGAAAAATAAATAACTTTTTTTACAAAAAAACAAACGACTTCCAAAAAGGAAAATACACTAAAAATTTAAAAATAACTTTAATTTCGGAAGTAGGTGTCAAATAACGAAGAAATAAAATACAAACACCGACTTCCGAAATTAAAGTTATTGTTTATTTAATCATTTATGTACACACAGAGACACAGTAACAATAGACATCATTACAAATTTATTACAAAGGAACTGTTTATTTCTTAACCTCTAAAACCCGAAGACGCGTCACGTTTCAGCATCTGTCACTCCCCGTTGACAGGCGGCCATCGTGTAACTACAGATTTTGTCAGGTTCCAGGTGTATGAACCTTTTCACAGGTCTAAAGACCTTGGCTAATAGTGATAATAGCGGTTTAAAACGCGTGAATCGGGTTTTTGGCAATTTTTTTGGCAAGGCAATCTAGCGGAAAACTAGCGGTACACATGAGAGCCGCTCGGGGTTTAAAGGTAGCTACCAGAAAACCTGCGAAAGGAGAAGTGAGAAAGAAATGTAGACAAACGTGTGTAAGAAACAGAAAAAAGAATACGAGATATCTAATACTAAGGTATTTAATAAAACTAAATACTACTTATACTTAATACTGTAAATAGATCTATGACATACATGTATATAAATTATTATAATAGAGAGGAAAGATAGTGCTCTTTTACACGATTTTTGAAAAAAAAAAGTGACTTCAAGTCTCGAATGCTAGGCGGAAGAGAGTTCCACAATCTTAATGCATGGACAGAGAAAGAATAGGAATAATAACTGGATTTATGAGGATGGGTTTTGAGGAGGGATCTAAGGTGAGATCTGCACGGCGCGTTTTAATTTTTAGTGTATTTTCTCTTTTGGAAGTAAGTTGTTTTTTTTTTTGTAAAAAAGTTTATTTAATGGTCTGCCTCGTCTTCTTCTTTTATATAACGGGTCACATAAACCTTGCCAAACTTTTCTTTTAGAAACTGAGCAAGGGTATACCAGTATATTAAACCGATTTTATTTGGTCTAGTTGCTTCTGTTGAGTCGTGTTGATTGACACCCACGAATACAATATTACAGTCACAGAATTCATCCATTTTACGACCCTATTTTCCCCAATCTGATTTTCCTTCAGATTCACGAATAGCAACGCGATCAATGTTCATTTCCATATTCCGATTATAAGCCAGCTTCATTTGCAAATCAATGCTTCTTATCCATATTTTGTTTGTATAAGCAACGTAGTAGGTAGGTGTATACTAGAATATTATAACGGAAGCCATGAGAGTGTAGGTGGAGGTGAAAAGCTTGATCAGAACAGTGACATGGGGACACAATAATGAAAACTTTTTTTTTTAACCGATTTCAAAAAGGAGGTTATCAATTCGGATGTTTGATTTTTTTTTTAATGTTTGTTCGGGCATAACTCCATCATATATACATAGATGGATTTGCAAAATTCTTTTCTTCGAAAGGACTTTATTCCGAACATGATGGGATGGAATGGGATCATCCCATTTAAATTTCATATAGATCTGATGATGACTTTCGGAGACAGACAACGGAACTCTTCAAAATATTACAGCAAGTCAACTGCGATAGCTGGGATCGTATGTTTAAGTAGTGTTAACACAATTTAATAGGGAACCATAACAAAGAGAAAAATAAAAACTTTTTTATAAAAAAATTGAACCGACTTCCATAAAAACTTTTTTGGAAGTCGGTTCCATTTTTTGTTTTTTACTTGGACTCATAGCGTTAGTAACAAATTACTTACAAACTATGTTAGTAAACACAATACAAATTAACACAAAACAATACATAACAGTAACAGTAAGACAGAACAGTACAAAACAACACAGAACAATACAAAACAATCCCGATCATTTTTAGGGTTCCGTACCCAATGGGTAACCAACAGAACCCTTTTACTAAGACTCCGCTGTCCATCCGTCTGTCAGTGGGCTGTATCTCATGATCCGTAATAAGTAGACAGTTGAAATTTGCACAGGATAATATATATTTCTGTTGCCACTATAAAAACAAATAATACAAATAAAAATCAATCAAAAATTAAAGGCGGCTCCCCGGTGAAAATTTCAACTGTTAAAACCAAAAAAAAAAGTTAGAAACATTTTTATTTTTTTTGAGTTTATTATCAGTTAATGGTTTGTGTGCGACTTGGTCGTTTTTTTTTATAAGATCTCCGTTACAATTCCGCTAAACTTTCGGAGGTGGATCCAGATGCAGTAGGTAGTATGATTGCGGAATTACGCTTCGGAGTTTCATCTCTATACTAATAATAATAATTTCATTTATTTCAGGCTATATAAGCCCATATAATTCAAATACATACCTACATACATTCAAAACTTTAAACTATATTCGTATGCCAAAAAAAATTCAAAGATATCAACAAATTAAAAAATGTCAATAAACTAAATTAAAATTGTCAAAAAGTAAAAATGTCCATAGATCAAATTAAAAATTACAATAAATTAAATTAAATTTCTATCTATGATTCATTTTTTTTTGTATATCTGCAGTTTATTTGAAATATGTAAGTGCTTTGCGTTTGATTTTATGTGAAGGTGAATGCGAGATTCCGTTACAACCCTAATAGGTACTTAGGAAGGTAGCAAAACATTTGCACAAACAAAAACATTACGTAGGTACTAAATCAAAACGATCATTTTCCCGT
Organism: Polia nebulosa; assembly: GCA_951329385.1. Taxonomy (NCBI): domain Eukaryota; kingdom Metazoa; phylum Arthropoda; class Insecta; order Lepidoptera; family Noctuidae; genus Polia; species Polia nebulosa. The sequence goes on from OX589593.1 coordinate 5,611,327, forward strand.
ATTACCTAGTCAATTAGTTAATCGTTTGGCAAGATGAAGACTGCAATAAACCTTGTCCACTCAATTTGCCGCCAAAGTAATAGCACTAAAGAGATTTTGTTATAAATAATTTAAGGAATCACATTTGATTTACGTTGCCCATAAAACGCTCGAGCCAAACCACTATGTTTGTATTAATTTCCCGCCATAACACGCCTCCCGAAATTGCTGGGAATTTTGCTTTGAAATTTTTGGTCCAGCATAGGACGGGTTTGGATTCAAGTACGCTTTCTGTGTTTAATTGCTAACAGAGTTCAGAGTGTGTTTTAAATCTTTTGCTTTTATCTAGGTAGGAAATGAAAATAGTGCTTCGTTTGAAAATGATACGCAGTCATAAATCTAAATTTTTAATCAGAGTTGAGTAAGGGGGCACGGTCCTGAAAAAAAACTTAAATAAAGATATGAACATTTGAAAGTTAGAAAGAAAAGAAGAAAGAAAGAAAAATAATTTATTTGCCACAAACCTTCCGACATACACAACAATGTCATTTTGCTAACTTAAACCTAATCGATCGATGTAAAAAGTATCCATGGAGTTTCTTGCTCATTTATCTTTACAGAAACCAACGCTTTTGAATGGGCAATTAGCTACATTTTATATGACTACCCAATTTCTTTACGGTTAAAAAGTACATCTATATACTTTAAAATAATAAATGCATTGAAATTAAGTATCACTTTTAAGTTACTATATAAGTAAATTATACTCAACAAACCAGAAATCTTTGCAGTAAAATTTTTTTAGCCGCTTTGAGGGAAAACTTATGAGTCGCGAAATGTTCGTGACGTGTTGCGCCAGACTGTCGACGTGCAGTAGCCTGTGAAAATGAAAACTAACTATATGAAAATGTATAAGATATTGCTCGGAGTGCCAGATAGGGAAAGTAGACTAATAATGATAATTTGAATTTACTATTTATGAAATATTCAATTGTTTATACCATAATTAATAAAAACAGTTATTCCCAAGTTACAAGTTTTCACTTCTGTCGGCAGTCCCGATGATTGTATATTTTTTCACATCACATCTAACCTTACACTAAAGTCGATGTTATAGCATTTAATTTTTGTTTGTATTTGATTTTAACTTTGATTTTAATTTCGATTTAAGAATTTGATTTTAATTGAATTATTCTTGTTTATTTATCAGACTATAATTACAATACATATTATACTAAACTAATAAATAACTTAATAAATAAAATATGTACAAGAGGCATAAAAAATCCGGTAGTGGTAAAGCTCATTGGGCATCAAAAAATCAAATTAAATTTTAATTTAATTTGATTTTGATTTTTGTTTTGATTTGAATTTAATTTAATTTTTTTAAATGTAACATAGTTAAATTCTCGGTGCACTACTACCAATGTTATGGGCCAAATGTGTCTGAAATAAAAAGTATTTTTTTATTTTATTTTTTTTAGCAAATGTTAAGCACACTATGAGCGCCTACAAACCCTAAGCCAACCTACAATACTGTAAATAAGCGTTCGCGCTGTGTTTATTAAGAGTGTACATAATTTTGTAGGTATCTATTGGTTGAACCACCTGGATCTAGTAGCATGCAAGTTTACATTAGATTTCCCATCAACTTACTAACGCTACCACGACCGGACCATTTTTTTTTTTTTTGGTTTGAAAGTCATCAAATGACTTCTCCCACTCTGGGTGGAGCGGGAGGGCGTGTCAGACTTTTACCGAATAAAACCCACCCCTTTTACTTCAGTTGCCTGTACTCAGGGACATGGTGACTCTCTTTCGAATTTATCCATGACCCCTAGGCAAGCATCGGCCCCGTCAGTTATATCTGACATTTCTTTGAGGCGCGAGTGGAACTCTACGTGCCGTCGATTCTCAGGACTGGTCCTTGTCGGACGGTGAGCTACCCACTACCCGCCGTCCGCAAGCCCGCGCCTTCAGTGGCCGGAGATTGGCTTGCAAACCCTCCCACCATCCAGCAGTACTTGAAACGTCTCACCAAGCGTTTTCTAGATACCGCTGCGAATCATCCAAACCCCCTAATCGCATCGGCCGCCCGATACGAACCCTCCCGCATCTCCAAGGTGCGCCGACCCAGACATACCCTCTTCATTCCTGACGACCCTACCACCCTGCTCCAGGAGAGCCGTAGGGAAACTAGCACCACAGCCCGCCAACGCACACAGCCGTCCTTCCGCCCCTGCCGTAGAGGCCCGCGAAGACCTGTTCAATGCCCTCCCCGTCTCTCGCCAGCACGTGCCGCTGAGCAAGCATATCCCCCAATTAATGAGAATCAGATCCAGCCTTCCCTTGCTGTCCCCTCAGTGACGCCCTAAGCCGAGGCCCGTACCCCGCAGGGGGTGCCCTTAGCGTAGTCACTTAGTATGTAAGAATAATAATAAGTCCTGGCTGGAGGCTTATAAATTAGAGCCTTCACAGGCAAGTTCGGTTGAGCAGTCGACAACCAATAGGGTTGAACTGCGAGTAGTCATTTATAAAAAAAAAAAAAAAGCTTGCAAACCCCGACGCTCAGGGTGTCTCCTGATCGGCTGGTGTTGGGGACGTGAGGGTGTCTCAGTTAAATCTCACTCACCCGTTTCAACTCCTCTTTAGCGAGCATTACTGGTTCGCAGGAGGCAACTGCTTCTCATTTCCTCTCGCTCCGTTCCATGGCCTGGACAAGGGCCAGGCGCAAGAGGTCGCTGCCACCGATGGTCTCCACGAGAACATGGCGGGGCTCCGTCCAAGCGGGGCAGAACTCCACGATATGACATCCACTGGGCGATCCGCACAGTGGTGACACCCGGGTGTTTCTTCCCACCTTAAACGACACAGGAACCTCCCAAAACAGCACTGTCCGGTGAGGACTTGCATCAGGCGAAAGGTGAGAACGCCGTGGCACCTCTCCAGTCACTCCTCATAGAGGGCCTTACCGCCGCAATTGTGGCGTGCCAAGCGCTGGGTTGCGACAGTAGCTCTCTCTATGTCGCTATTACATACGAAGCGCTGTTCGGCGAGCCGCGAGTTGTTGCGCCAGCGGAGTTACGCCCCGGCGCGCGTTTCGCCTCCTCGCGCACTTCACCGTCACTTCACCTAGTCGTATCCGATGTTCCACAGAGGTGGCCCCAGGACCGATCCCTGAGGGATACCGCACGATCTCTTGCCGATTCCACTCTCCCTGGTGACCGGGGTGGATGACGGCCCTATCCATCAAGTAGGCCTCGACCTCGCGAAAGCAAACTGGCCCCTCTCCATGCATGCGCTCTCGGGTAGGAGTGTAACAAGGCAGTGTTAAAGCCTTGTTTATTTTTAGACCTCTATTCCAAAATTACGTTCTATGCTACCTTTTTTAATTTCAAATTCAAAATTACTTAGTTTTCTATGTCAATAGTCAGTTTTTATATTTTAATAATGAGTTCTAATTCTGCAGCCGAGCTAGTAGAAACTCCTCATTGTTATTTTTTTGACTCTTCAAGTGTCAGTTACCAGTTTCCTAGAATTTTGCATTAATACAATTTAATTACTAGTCACAGTGTTTGTGTTCTTAATATAATATTAAAGCCCACTGTTGTAAATGTGTTAACTCGTCGTGTTATTATTTATTGAACTCCTCATCTACGGTCCTCCTACTCTACGTCCTACTCTGCGTGTCACTCCTACGTCCTCCTCTATGTGTCACACCACCACTCCGGTCCCGCAACGAGACACGCCTTCCGTACCGTGACAGGAGCCTCGACTGAGGGGGTAGAAGCCCCCTCAGTCGAGATCCACCAACGCCAGGACCTAGGCTTTACCATGAAATCCATTGGGTCCTGAGGTAGTACTGTTGGCATTCAGCCTATGCACCGCTACTCTCAGCTCTACCTCGGTCACCTCCGGAGCATCGTCGTCGTCGTCATCGGTGTGGTCCGCATCAGGCACCGCAGAAGGCGTAGCCATAGGCGGGGAAGTATGATCCCCTCGCAAAAGGAACAGATCGCTCATCACATCCTCCACGAGCTGCGGCCGGAGACCAGTCCTGTGCGTCTCAAGGTGTCGTTAAGGTAATTTTTTCGAAAATTAACATCTCGTATTACATTAATTTTCATATAAAACAGGGGATAAAAGTTTATATGGAAATGTGTCATTTTTGCGAACCAGAAATTCCATCTTCATAGAGGCTGTTATGATTTAAATTGTATGCAGGTTTCATGTGGGCTGACTTCCTTAGCATATAAATTAAAGAAAAGTATTTTTAAGAAAACTTTTGGATAAATTAAGTTTCTTGTGTGTTTAGTCACGAGAAAAGCTCGTATCAAAATTGTCACACTAATATTTTAAAAGCGAAAGTTTATAGACATGTGTGCGTTTATTACTCCTTTAAGCTCAAACGGCAGACCGAATTTGAATGAAATTTTGTACCAGGATAGTTTCTGTCTAGATTATTCTAGAGACTTACTTATATTATAAAGAGGGAAAGTTTGTGAATTTGTGAAGTTGTAGGGGTAATCTCTGAGGAGGCGAAACGCTGTGGTGAAATTCCGCTGCCGCGACACCTCGCGGCTCGGTCGATGGAGTTCCGGTAAGGTCTCATGGCGACATGGAGAGAGCGACTGTGTGATGCGATAGGCGGCAGCGACCTTTGGCGCCCAGCCCTGGTCCAGGCCATGGTACGGAGCGAGAGGGAATGGGATGCAGTGTCCTCCTTCTACGAAGCAGTAATGCCACCGTACGAGGAGGCGGAATGGGTGAGAGAGGCTCAACGTAAAGGCTGTCACGCCCCCAGTCTCAACCGCTGCAGGAGACTCCCTGGGCGTCGGAGGACGCAGGACGATCTCCGGCCACCGTAGACGCGGGCCTGTGGACGGCGAGTAATGGGTAGCTCGCCGTCCGATCAGAACCAGGCCGTGAGTCGACGGCGCATAGTGTTTCACGCGTGCCTCAAAGAGATGTAAGCCACCACTGACGGCGGGACCCATCATGGCCGATGCCTGCATGCCAAGGGTTAGCGGATAAATTCGTAACAGAGTTACCGCTCTCCTGAGCACTCAGGCAAGGAAGGAACAGGGTGGGTTTTAGTCAGTAAGAGTCTGACACGCCCTCCCGCTCCACCCAGAGCGGCAGAAGTCATAGGATGATCCCACACCCAAAAAAAAGAGGGTAATGTCTGGATCTACAGAACCGATTTTAAAAATACCTTTACCTATTGAAAGCCACGTTGTTTGTGAGTGTCATAGGCTATAAATTTAATAAATCCACCCGGACGAAGTCGCGGGCAAAGTGCTTGTAATTTATAAAGATGCGAAGTACTTATAATACGCTGCGGTGTCGTACCGAATCCATTGTTGCGTTTGTTACAAAGAGGATAAGGTATTTATAAGTTGTTAAAACCGGACTCAAAATGATTCGTATCCAAAGTAGTAAGCAAAAGTGTAAAAACGGCCGTTTTTGGTACTTTTGCTTACTACTTTAAAGGGTGTCATATTTATTCCATTAGTTCCCGCTCGTTATAGCCCTAACGGTTGCCATCTAAGTTATATACTATGTCTACTTATGTGTAAGAAATTGTCCAGAACAGTAATTAATTAGATGCCAAATAATTATCACTGTACGGAACCTATATAATTACATGTATTCTTGTCTTACAGCTATTTATATAGACGTCATATTGATTTTGAAATCAAATAGCAATTTGCTAAGATATGATTTGCTAAGGTAAAAATAGTTACGAAAATGCACAAAGATAAACAAAAAAAAATTCTATCCTACTAATCCTACTATATTATTCTAACTGCCTAGCCTTTGCCCAACTTTCTTTTTTTTTTCTTATGGTGTGGGAAATCATTCAATGACATTTCCCGCTTTGGGTGGAGCTGGAGGGCGTGTCAGACTCTTACTGACTAAAACCCACCCCTGTTCCTTCTCTGTCTGAGTGCCCATGGAAGCGGTAACTCTGTTACGAATTTATCCGCTACCCTTAGGCATGTTCCCAACTATTTTGGGGTCGGCTTCCAGTCTAACCGGATGCAGCTAAATATCAGTATTTTACATGGTGGGACTGCCTATCATACCTCCACAACCAGGTAACTGGGTAATGCGATACGTCTTGGTAAGACTGGTTGTCATACTTTAACACGCTTTTGACAACTCGTAACGACTGTCAAAGATCCACGATTGACAGCCGGGACCAACGGCTCAACGTGCTTTCCGAGGCACGAAGAAGTCTCGGTATGTAAAAATGGGCACCCATCCATGGACCAAATCCGGCAAGCGTAGCTTAACCTGATGGATCGACCCATGCGGCTGTTATTACTTTAGGTACGAGCTCGAAGTTTAGATTGGTGAATATTTGTTACTCAATCACGCCAGCACAGCTGAGCGGATCAGCTGCCCTACCATGACGTCTTAAAACCATCATCGGTGAGAGAAAGGGATAGTGCTATTCGTCCTGTATAACGACGTCTGTCTCACCGAAAAGATGATGGTTTTAAGACGTCGTGGTAGGGCAGCTGGATTAACTTTGGAATAGAGATAATTAATCGTCTGGAATAGAACCTATGCTATAACTTATAATGTAGAAAGTACTAATTAAATTAACTAAAACGGCTCAGTTGGCGCAGTGGTTGCGCGTTCGGCTGCTGCGCTGCGTGTCGCGGGTTCGATCCCCGCACGGAACAAACATTTGTATGACCTACAGATAGTTGTTCCGGGTCTGGGTGTCTTGTGTATGTGAGTTTACATGTTTGTGAACGCACCCATGATACAGGAATAATTCTTAGTATGGGGCAACGTTTTTTAAAAAAATAAAAAAAATTCCACGCGGACGAAGCAGTTAACAGAAGCTCACACAGTCACACTGAGTTTGAAAAAAATAAATTATTATTTCATACAAAACTCTCAATATATTTTATTCCTCTGAAAGATTGCAAATGAATTTAAAGTCGGACTGTTTAATGAGAAATATGATATTATTAAATGTTAGAAAATTATTTGGGGTTACAATACCGGTCATCGAATAAAGACAGAAAAAGTTTGAACATCAACACACAATATCATTCAAATCGAAACTCATCGTATGAGACCAAAACCAAGACCCGTAGCGCAGAGACCCAATCGACATTCACCCTATGCGTCAATCATAAAATCGTTTGAGGATTCTCTTTGAATCCACACGATCTATTGCACGGAGATAAGTAGTTTGTGACGTCACACGGTTCGCTCCTGTGCGTAAGGGCCAGCTCACACCAAGACGTGACGATGACGATGCTTGAAAATACTAATTGTTACGTGTGACATTTAAAGTCATAACGCCGAGAGCGCATCGCGAAGTCACGGTACGGTAAACATATCTACAGTATTCTATCTTCAAACAAACGGTCGGAACGCGACTCCTAACTACGCGCCTTGAGTTCTGTAAACACTCGGTACTGTAGAACCCCAAGGTACCAGTTCGGCCCGCAGGGATCCTGGGACATTCTAGTATGTTCAGGGTAGAGGTCTCACTCGCTGGCAACGCGGGAGTGTCTCTTGTTGATATGTGCAAAGAGGGATAGGGCTCTCTAAATAACTATGTTGGTAATCACGGCGAAATACAAGTGCCCACTTCGGCCAGGCAAGCAGAACTGATCCCTAAAACAAATGTGATGCCTACACATTCAATATTCAAATGGCTCTCCAATAATTTTAACAGCCAGCTGAAGACCGGTACAGACCCGCTGAGATTAGGCTGTGTCTACAATCGTCACAGTACACAGACATTCGCGATTGTACCGCAGTGATGAACGAACGGTATGCGTGGTGTGATAGTGTTCGCGTGCGATTTGTGAATATTTCATTGAAATAAGTACAAGTACTTACTCAATATGGCAAAGATTAATAATGGACTAGACTAGATAGTTATCCGAATGCGGATTTTTACAAGCTATTATTTAATGTATGTATGTATGTAACTGTTTCTTCAGGTGGAATCTTGCAACTCAAATTAGACCCACTTTCCGATGTCCGATTGGACTCAAATTTGGTATACTTATGTATCTTTTGTGACAATACAATGGTTTGGTACCATGAAGCTGGTCTGATGATGGAGACGGAAGATGGTCATAGAAACTTCTGATCTAAACAAGATAAACCCATCGAGTCTGGACTCGATTGATTCGTCTTGAGGAGCATTTTACACTTAGACGATATCCAGGATCTGATGATGAAGGTGAAGGGTGGCCGCAGCATCTCTGTAATAAAACAACATAAGCCCACTGAGTTTGGGCTCAATTGATTCGTCTTCAGGAGCACTTTACATCACATCATAATATCCGTAGAATATTTTAGAACATCACGCCTGCTCTAAAATACTTACTAACCAACTAAAAAAATATTTTTTTAAATAAGCTTTTCTGGGACTATGAACTAAAAAGTAAAAATATATTCTAGTAAGTATTTTGCGTGTAGCTACTTACTTATATTCTTAAAAGCTTGAGGCATAGAAGTATACTAAGTACTTAACCTGTAACGTAATCTACGCGTCTCGGTATGAGCTGACCCTAAGTAAAGCAAGGGTGTATGACGTCATAGACTAAGCTTGTCCAATAGGGTATTGACGATCATTGGTTTTGAACGGCAGCTGCTTATCATTTGCAAAGCAGGAGAGAAACGGAATACACAGGTGGTTCAATTTGACTTTTGATGTGGATTATGAGAATTCATGTTTATACTTATGAGTAGCGCATATACTTATAAGTAAGTGTAGTTGTAGCTATGGGGCATATAATGTAACTGCTTTTTTGACATGAACGAGAATGGCAGTTGAGAGTCTGTCATGCTCACTCAAATGTCTTGTTGATAACCTCAAATAATAATAATAATAATAATAATCATAACATAACATAATCTGTGGTCCGGCTGTCAAATTGAAAGCATCAAGTTTTTTTTCACTCAAATATTTTTCAATAATTTTATATTCAACAAAATGTTTTTCATACGCAAATCAGTAAGAAAAAAGAACCAATGTAACGCGCTCATCCCTGTTCTAATATAGCGTAGGGCATGCGCGGGTGAGAAGCCTGCGGGAGGGGCGGGAACGCACCCCCGAGGCGGTATTGTGATGCGTTGGCGCCAGTCAGTCGGTCACCAAAAGGGCTCGGGAGTTTTTGCATGCGCACTTGTGTGTCGCTCGCGTCTTCGCTAACTCTAGTATTTGGACGTAGTACTTAATTGTGTAATTATTGTTGTACTTACGTGCCTATTTGTATTGTTGAAGAATAAACTGTTAAAGGTACAACGTGTTTTCTTCCAACACCGAACGTTATAAGTGGCGCTTCCAACTAGTGGCCGTGAATCCAGTCTAAACCGGTTTGTAACCGACAGCGCGTCCGTTGAAGTCGTGTGCTCGTGCTTCGTGATCCCGCGTGTACGTACAGAAAATACAGTGAAGATGCCACGCAAAGCACGTACGGCTACGGACGCCAACGTGAGTGAGGCACAATCCAGCTCGGAAGATGAAGCCGCGAGACCTTTGCCGGTACTCATGTCTGGGGACCAGTTGACTTCATTCCTTACTGCCTTCGCGAAGACTCAGGCGGAAGTGAATCGGCAGCTTGTTGAATCCCTCATGACATCGTATGCGAGAGGTGAGCCATCAGCACCCCTAGCAGGCTCAGGCGCTACGATCGCTTCAGCCTCACCGACACCGTCGCTGTCAACAAGTAAGTCTGGAAATATGTCTAAGTGTACGTCACGCTTCGATGGTCAGAGCCGAGACCCTGAAGTCGTAGAAGCATTCATCGACTCTGTGGAGATATTTAAAGAGTGTTCGTCGGTCAGCGATGACCTTGCACTACGTGGTCTACCCATGCTGCTCCACGGCGAGGCTGCAGTATGGTGGAGAGGGGTCCGGACCGAGGTGTCCTCGTGGCCCGAAGCTGTCAAAAGACTTCGATACATGTATGGTGTTCCACGTCCTGGCTACAAGATCTTCCGTAACATATTCGCTGACGAGCAAAACGGAGAGCTCGCTGATACATTTATTGTTAAAATACGTGGTATGATATCTAAATTACCATATGTGTTGCCCGAAGAAGCGAAGTTGGACATGATATACGGCTTATTACATAAACGTATTCGCAAACGTTTAACACGGGATGCCGTAGACAGTATCGAATCTCTGATCGATAAGGCGCGATCAATAGAAGAATCGCTCATGGAAAATTCTAGTACGCAGTCGGCGCATGCGCGAGGGACGCGCCCTATGCTGCCGCACGCGCCCGGTTCGCGAGCTTCTCGCGTTGCATCGGAGAGCGCGAATTCGGCGGGAAACACAACGTCCGAGCGTCTTCCGAGAAATACCGCGGTAGCTCAGCGGTCGCAGGTTCTTTCTCCGCATCGTTCGTCATCGCCTTCGATTCCAACCAGTGCAGATAATAATCAGTGCGCGAATAGAGTGAAAAGTGACAAGAGTGATAAAAAGCAATTTTGTGTGTATTGTAAGTCCCGTGGTCATACTCGTGATTCATGCCCGAAAAAAGACTCTAAAGCCTCGGTTAATAGTAATAAATCTAATGTGTATTGCTATGGTTGTGGCGAAAAGGGTTATATTAGAGCTAATTGTCCTAAATGTAAAAATAATAACATTTCGACTTGCGATGTTGCAGATTTAAATACGCAGTCACAAAATAATGTATTTTACTCGCTTAATACGATATGTAATGTTAAGTGTATTAGTGCATTATTGTAACTCAAGGCCGACCTATTTTAAATATTGAGATTTGTGGGCATAGTGGTACAGCGCTTATAGATACCGCTGCCCGGCGCAGTATCGCAGGTTCAACGCTGTACTCACTTTTGTTGCGTTTAGGCATTCAATTTAATTCGCAAACTATGTCGGTTAAGCTTGCTGATGGTAGCATACGTACCAATCATGTTTTGCTAGCTTGTGTAAATGTAAATTGTATGTCTGTGTGTGTACCTATAGAATTCGTTATATTCCCTGACGCCTCAAATAACGAGACTCTTTTAGGGATAGATTTCATTACGAAGTTTAAGTTAGTCTTGAACTTTTCGTCTATGACATGGTTTACAGCTGATCGGCCTCAGGTCATTCACCCCCTGCTAACAGAGAGTTCACGCGACGTGGTGGAGTGTGCCTCTGTCAACCTATTGAGGGAAGATGAAGGCACTTTGTTGACTCATGAGGAACGTTCCAGTTTAGAAGAACTACTCGGTGAGTATTCTGATATTTTTGACTTGGTTGGGGATCCGACACCATTTGCCGAACATCACATAGATACGGGGGACCATCCCCCTATTGCTGTTCCACCATATCGAGTCATGCCGGCGAAGAAGGAAATTATTCGTGTGGAACTCGATCAAATGTTAAAAGAGGGAATCATTGAGGAATGCGAGTCTGCCTGGTCTGCACCAACGGTTCTGGTACCAAAGTCTAATGGTGGGTATAGGTTTTGTGTGGACTACAGGAGGCTCAATGCAGTGACAAAAAGTGATGCGTATCCTATGCCACGCATCGACGAGTTGCTGCAATCAACAAAGAAGGGTTGCGTAATGAGCTCCTGTGACCTTCGAAGTGGTTACTGGCAGTGTAGTATCAAGGATCAGGATAAAACAGCCTTTGTCACACCGTTCGGTACGTATCGCTTCAAGCGTATGCCGTTTGGCCTTAAAAATGCGCCGGCTACGTTCCAGAGGCTTATAGACAGGTTTCGTTCGGGATCCTCGCTTAAGGATGTTACCGTACTAACGTATCTCGATGATATACTGGTGATATCGGAGTCGTACACCCGTCACCTTTCCGATCTCCGTGCGGTATTTGACCGTCTCCGCTTATTTAAGCTCCGTGCGAATCGTGAAAAGTGTGTGTTCGCCAGGGAAAAGGTCAAGTACTTGGGTCACGTAATCTCTCAGGAAGGTATATCACCGGATGAGGACAAGGTACGGGCTGTTCTGAATATGAAGGAGCCTACGTGTCTTCAGCAGTTGCGCACTTTTCTTCAAACATGCTCGTGGTTCCGCAAATTTATACCAGACTTTGCGAAAGTAGCTGAACCACTCACGCGCTTAACCAAGAAATCGCACGTGTGGGAATGGAGTTTGGAGCAAGGTAAGGCTTTTGAAACTCTTAAGAAGCTGCTGACCACGTCTCCTATTCTGGTCCAAGCGGATTACACGAAACCATTTCTTCTGAGGACGGACTCAAGTAATTATGCTTTGGGTGCAGCTTTACTCCAGGGGGAGTCACCTCATGATGAACATCCGATAGAATACGCTAGCCGTCTGCTCACTCAAGCCGAGCAAAACTACTCGACTACTGAAAGAGAGGCTCTCGCGGTAGTCTGGGCTGTCGAGCGATTCCGCGGCTATATTGATGGTCATCAAGTCCGTGTGATGACTGACCACCAACCCTTGAAGTGGCTGTTTTCCCTCAAGTCACCAAGTGGCAGGTTGGTTCGCTGGGCCATGAAACTGCAATCTTTTGACTTACGCATTGATTATACACCAGGTAAGGCCAATGTACTAGCCGATACTCTTAGTCGACCTGTGACTGAGGATGGTGTGTCACCGGGATGTGATATCTGTCCGGTTGTCGTGGACGTACCACACTGGGATGCAACTTCGACCCGGGAGGCTCAGTTAGCTGATCCAGAAGTTGCCAAGATTATCCAGGACTTAGAAGGTAAAGATGAACTTGCTGTTACACGCTGGACTGAGAGAGGCTATCTCTTGAATCAAGCTGTTCTGTATAGGTATGTGCCGGATACTGACTCCGAGGAGCCTCAACTCGTCATACCAGAAAGCCTGCGAAGCAAAGTCATGTTAGAGTGCCATGACTCACCCACGGCCGCTCATGGTGGTATCGATAGAACATTGCATCGTATCTCGCAACGGTTCTACTTCCCTGGTATGCGACGGTTTGTAACTCAATATCTTAAAACCTGTGTAGAATGTCAGCGGTACAAGCCGTCTAACATTAAGCCAGCTGGACTGCTGCAAACTCCAGTCCCAGCTCAGCGATTTGAAACCATCGCAACTGACCTCTTTGGTCCGTTGCCCAGAGGACCGCAGGGCGAGAGATGGATCCTTATTGTGGAGGATACTGCCAGTAAGTGGGTAGAAGTCTTTGCTCTCACGGAAGCTACGGCAGAGATGTGTGCTAAGACTCTGGTTAATGAGGTATTTATGAGATTTGGTATCCCTCGGCGCTTGATCTCTGATAACGGGGTGCAATTTGTTGCAGACGTCATGCAGAAGGCCATGTTTGTTTTAGGTGTAAAGCAGAGCTTGGTACCTCTATATCACCCGGAGTCAAATCCGGTTGAGCGAAAGAATCGGGACCTCAAGGCTCAACTAGCCATCTTGGTTGAAGGTCGTCACCAAAACTGGCCAGAGGTATTGCCGTTTGTGCGGTTTGCTTTTAATAGTTCTCTCACCAGGTCTACAGAGTACACGCCTGCTTACCTGACTTTCGGTCGTGAGCTACGGTCCCCTCTGACTGTCCAGGCGGATCTAAGAGCGGTCGTAGAGTCGGAAAATTTCGTACCTCAGATTACACCATACTTACTCAAGCTCGCAGATACCATCTCGACAGCCAAAGAGAACCTTGAACGTCATCAGGATGCTCGCAAGGTTTATGCTGATCAGGGCCGGTCGTCTCCTGAAGAGTATGTTGAAGGTGACTTGGTGTTAATGAAGACCCATGTGCTCAGTAACGCCACAAAGGGTGTAACTGCCAAGTTCAACCCGAAACGTGATGGACCGTACGTAATCTCTAAAAAGGTGAGTCCAACTACGTACCTATTAGCCCATAAATCTGGCGGAGTTTTTGGTAAGTACCATGTCTCAGACTTAAGGCGCTATCATGCCAGAGAGGGTGAATGTCCTGAGCCGGTCGTTCCGAAGCGTGGCAGAGGTCGTCCGCGCAAGGCTATTGTCTAAGTGTTAGATAGCGTTATTCGTAGGGTTTTTTGACCAGGTGGGAGACCCTCACCTGATCAAAAGGGGGAGTGTGTAACGCGCTCATCCCTGTTCTAATATAGCGTAGGGCATGCGCGGGTGAGAAGCCTGCGGGAGGGGCGGGAACGCACCCCCGAGGCGGTATTGTGATGCGTTGGCGCCAGTCAGTCGGTCACCAAAAGGGCTCGGGAGTTTTTGCATGCGCACTTGTGTGTCGCTCGCGTCTTCGCTAACTCTAGTATTTGGACGTAGTACTTAATTGTGTAATTATTGTTGTACTTACGTGCCTATTTGTATTGTTGAAGAATAAACTGTTAAAGGTACAACGTGTTTTCTTCCAACACCGAACGTTATAAGTTGTGTAACGCGCTCATCCCTGTTCTAATATAGCGTAGGGCATGCGCGGGTGAGAAGCCTGCGGGAGGGGCGGGAACGCACCCCCGAGGCGGTATTGTGATGCGTTGGCGCCAGTCAGTCGGTCACCAAAAGGGCTCGGGAGTTTTTGCATGCGCACTTGTGTGTCGCTCGCGTCTTCGCTAACTCTAGTATTTGGACGTAGTACTTAATTGTGTAATTATTGTTGTACTTACGTGCCTATTTGTATTGTTGAAGAATAAACTGTTAAAGGTACAACGTGTTTTCTTCCAACACCGAACGTTATACCAAACAATATAAAAAAAGAAAACGTACATCAAGACTATATTTTTGACCGATGACATGTATGCAAGATGCAAATATAATATAACAGACGATTTAATAAAATGCTGACAAGAAGCCGGGCACGAAAGACGAACACACACCCAACATCTTCGGGTTCGTCGCTCAGCTCCGCCTCGCAGCCGCCGGGACCTACGCCAACCGTGAGTCCAGTGATTCCGGCCGCTGCAGTTGCGTCGAGCTCGAGCGACGAATACACCACTCCGCCGACGACACCACCACCTGCGCGTCGACGGGGAAGAGGCCGACCACCAGCCAGCTTGGAACCTCGAGGCCCGCCGGCCTCTGATAGGGTTCCCGCTGCCAGTGGTAGTGTGCAGCGCATGCGATGGACGCAAACCATTAACGAAAACGTCATGCGCTCATACTTTGGGGCTACAGAGGGGGGAAGTAAACTGACTGCGTACCGTGGTCGGATGCTCTCTCTGTTTCAGGTGCTTGAGCCAGCTGTCAACGTTTCGGCCAAACGACTGTCGGATCAGGTGCGGGTCATCCAGCGTAACCGTATGCTGGATGACGCCGTACTTGATAGACTTCGCCTCGAATCACGGAGTAGCCGTGTCTCACCTGTTTCGCCACCGGCCGCGGTGCAACTGCAACCCAGTGCTTCACCGCGACCCGACGACGTTGGTGAAGATGATGATGACGCGGCTATATCCGTGAGTACTCAATGCAATGAACGATTGAGGAGCGCTTTGGAGGATTCATTCCGGGAGTACCGCTCCACACCGCCTTTGCTTAGACCTCGTCTACCTCGTTTGCCCATGCATAAGAAAAATAAGGCGCTGGTGTGTGCTCTAGATTCGCAGCTATCAAATTGTTTTGATAACAGCAAAGACCTTGCCGATACCCACTCAATCTTATACTGCGCAGCTGCAGCGGCATGTCGTGTAGCTCACGTCAAGTTCACCAATTGTGACAGAGCTACACGACCTGCTATACCAGCTTGGCAGTGTAGAATTGAGCGTCGTATCGGTGAGGCTAGAGCACTCATCGGCAAGCTTATCTGCTTCAGGGAGGGCAACACTCGCCCTAGGGTGATGCGTTTCGTGAGGCGGGCGTTCTCGGGGACTGATATTAGTTCCCGAGATTATCTGACCCGCGTCACAGAGCGTATTGACTTCCTGAAGCAGAAGGTCTATGCATGGGCAAATCGTATTCGTCGGTACAAGCGGCGAGTGGAGCGGTACACTCAGAATCGCACTTTCCAAAGCAACGAAAGGTGGGTTTATAGGGCTTGGGAGCGACCGGACCAAGGTGTGTCTGATAAGCATTTACCGGATGATGACGCTATGAGTTCATTCTGGCGCAGCATCTGGTCGGTGCCTGTCAGGCACACCGAGGGTGATTGGACTCGAGAGGTCGAGCGTGTGTGCGACCTTATACCAGAAATGGGGGCAATTACCATCAGCCCCCAAG
The DNA here is from genome assembly GCA_951329385.1 of Polia nebulosa. NCBI lineage: Eukaryota > Metazoa > Arthropoda > Insecta > Lepidoptera > Noctuidae > Polia > Polia nebulosa. Next base: position 5,627,416 of record OX589593.1, read on the forward strand.
ATGTAGCTCGTGCAGTCCGTCCGTTGCCTAACTGGAAATCTCCAGGGCCGGACGGGCTGCACAATTTCTGGAGTAAATGGTTCCAAAGGTCGCACGCTCGCTTGGCAGCTCAGTTCCAGTCTGCCTTAGAGTCAGGGTCGCTGCCCCAGTTTCTTACGACAGGAATAACCCACCTGCTCCATAAATCAGGTAGTACTGCGGAACCTAAGAATTATAGACCGATCACGTGTTTACCGACGGTCTATAAAGTTCTTACATCCATTCTGAGAGCTAAAATTAACATCCATATTGATAAAAATCGTATCATGTCAGCTTCCCAGAATGGATGTAGGAATGGGTCCCGCGGTACTAAGGAGCTGCTCCTCATCGATATTGCCATTAGCCAACAGGTTCGTCGTTCTCGAAGAGATCTGTCGACATGTTGGATAGATTACAAGAAGGCCTATGACTCAGTGCCACATACATGGCTCATGAGGGTGCTGGAGTTGTACAAAGTTGATGCAAATCTGCGCACCTTCCTGATGTCGTGTATGGGGCAGTGGAGTACAGTCCTTCACTATCCAGGATGTCGGCAGATACAGGAGAACAGCGAACCTATAAGGATCGAGCGTGGCATATTCCAGGGCGACAGTCTGAGTCCACTGTGGTTTTGTCTAGCCCTCAACCCTCTCAGTACACTACTGGAGGGTTCGGGACAAGGCTCGGTTGAGAAGAGGTGGTCAGGTCATATCACACCTCCTTCACATGGATGACCTGAAACTCTTTGCCCCCAACAACTTGCAACTGATGAAGCTACTGAAGGTAACAGAAACCTTCAGTAGCGCCATCAGGATGGAATTTGGTGTGGACAAATGTGCAGTCATGCATGTAAAGCGAGGGGAGATTATGGAATCCGTGGGAACTCAACTCTCGGATTCCATACACCTTAGATCCCTCTGCTCAACTGAAACCTACAAGTATTTGGGTATGTCGGAAGCGTTATGCATCAATGCTGCTGACGTGAAACAGTCGTTGGGGGAGCGCTTCTTTGGCCGCCTGAATAAAGTACTAAATAGTCTTCTATCAGGCGGGAACAAGGTGCGCGCCTTCAACGGTTGGGTCATGCCGGTATTGATGTACTCTTTCGGCATACTCAAATGGACTCAGACGGAACTTGACGCCCTGGATAGGAGGGTCCGCACACTGCTGACCGCAAATCGGATGCATCACCCACGATCATCGGTGATGAGGCTGTATATCCCGCGGAAATGTGGGGGTCGTGGCTTCTTAAATGCTAAGACCCTACACAACCGCGAGGTATGCAGCCTTAGGGAATATTTCCTAGAAACCGACGTGGGTATGCATCGAGATGTGGTCGCTGTGGACAAGGGCCTCACCCCGCTCTCCTTGGCAAACGAGAACTGGCGCAAACTTAAAGTACTGGATACTAATGACCGCAGGGAAGTATGGCAGAGCAAGGAGCTTCACGGACGCTTTTACCGGGTCCTACATGGACCCGATGTAGATCTCTTAGCGTCCGTATCCTGGCTGCGCTTTGGTGACCTATTCGGGGAAACCGAAGGTTTTGTCTGTGCGATTATGGACGAAGTTATGATGACGAATAACTACCGGAAATATATTGTGAAGGACGGTACGGTTGACATCTGTCGGGCATGCCACCGACCCGGGGAATCAATCCGACACATTATTTCTGGTTGTTCTCGTCTAGCTAACGGAGACTATTTGCATAGACACAACCTTGTAGCCAGGATTATCCATCAGCAACTTGCTCTTAAATACAATCTTGTGGAATCTGAAGTACCGTACTATAGGTATGAGCCCGACCCAGTTCTCGAAAATGGCAATATCACGTTGTATTGGGATCGATCTATCATCACTGATAGGACTATTGTTGCCAATAAGCCTGACATAGTGGTGATAGATCGACAAGAGCGTCGCACAATGATTGTTGATATAGCTGTCCCTCATGACGAGAACCTCGTGAAGGCTGAGAAAGATAAAAAACAAAGTATCTTGATCTGGCTCGCGAGGTTGTCGACATGTGGGAGGTGGATACAGCAGTCATTGTGCCGATAGTCGTGACGGCCAATGGCTTAATAGCCAAGAGCCTCGACGAACACCTAAGGAGGCTCTCGTTGGGCAGCTGGATCAAGGGCTTGATCCAGAAGGCAGTACTCCTGGACACGGCGCGCATAGTTAGGAGGTTCCTCTCTCAGGAGCCCTGACCACCGGTAGCTTGGACCCTATCCCGATACCGGTGGGATACTATTTTTTATATTTTTAAATTTTTTTATATTTTGATATTTTAATATTTAAAAATGTAAATTGTATGTTTAAACTATAAAATAAATGGAATAATAATAATAATATGCCACAACTATCACATAACGCCATCTAGTCCCAAGCTAAGCAGAGCTTGTGTTATGGGTACTAGACAACTGATAAACATACTTATATATTTCTAAATATGGCGCGTGTATTGGGTCATTTGTTTCCCTTCAATATGATTGAGATGAGTGGTACCTACTGATTCACGCCTCATATATATATAATCCGTTCCGTTCATGAAAACGTGTGCCGTCAGCTGAGACTGGTCATTTCTTTTGCCATTGCCAATTGCCACTGCCTTATTTTAATCATTTTATTTTCGTTTTTGAATTGTTTATTTAACATTGTTCTCATACAATAGGAGCAACAAGACATATGTAACCAGGATTTTTTGTCATACATAATATGATTTAAAAGAGTATCCATGGAGTTTCTTGTACGTTCTTTCTCATAGAGATCTACGCCTTAGAATGTGCAATTAGCGTCATCTTTCTGACTGACCGGCTTATTGACAATTCAAAAGTGCCTGTAAATGGTTTTTTTGAAATAAATGCTTTGAATTTGAATAATAATAGGTACGTAGCTTCATCTTTCGTGCAAATGAATATACATGACAAAAATAACGCCTAAAAAGAAATAAATTAGGAGGTGATTATTCAGGTTTCCTACATTTCATTTTCTTATGTAGGTAAATTTAGAGCAAACCAATACTAAATACTGCTAGAATAAATTACAAAAATCTCTCATACATTAGAAAATCTGTACCTACCAAATTAATGAGAAAATAATTAAACAGACAACAATGACACCTAATTAGTCAACGTTATCAAACTCACAAAGCAAAATCCTATCACCGTGACAACACAGCATAATTGAAACAATTTTTAATTAAAGTAACTCACTCGTTAACGAGGGAACAAGCATATCAGATTCTAAAATGTATGTCAGCGTGTAAAAACCAATTTTGTGCCCATGAAGCCTCACTGGCAAGGAGTAGTTAGTTACAGAAAGTCAGCTCCATAAAACGAGGGAAGACGTACGCACACATAGACACGCTTCGAATTTTTGGTACGATTATTTCAAGTGAAGTTCAGTGCCTGTTTTAATAATTATTCGTAGTTTTGTGTCTCAAGCAACGCAACTTTACAATATCTGGAATCATTGAAACAGGCGCGATCACGGTAGAATAAAGCTGAGAATTTTATTGTAGTATTGACTACCTCTGAAGCTTGCCGTGAAGGCTGACATAATATGTTACATCTGGATTCTTATGGAAAATAGTGACAGTTTTCTGTATCTAAAAACTAAATATTTTCCAAACTTGACACTGGGTAAATGCACAAAACGTGTGAACGCAAAATTTAAAAAAATAAATAGACACACTTCACGTACAGCGAGTGCTAGCGCACGCGCGACTGGCATTCGTTTGAAATCACCGACGCCCGTATGTACGCGTCCATGTGTGCATGCTGTTCGCCGCTCGTTGTATGACAATGGTCTTCTGAGCATCCGTATTCTGTGCCTCTGGGGTATATTAGACTCCCCTACATAGCAATTAATTCATAGTAACGCCAAATTTAATTAATCCTCCGATGTTTGGAATGATAATTGGGGATTGCCGCGGAATTCCACACTTAGAAGGGTGATGGAATTGTAGGGTTGTCTTAGGTGCGAATGTTCAGACGTTTTGGTTTCCAAAATATATTATTATGATGTTGAATTTTCGGGCTCGTGTTGGTAGGTCGCGATTGAAGTTAATAAAGGAGTCATTGTTAAACTGTAATTAATTTTTTTCACTTGAGAGGTGTATTTTTAAATGAAACGAATTTAATAGACTGATTATTGTTATTCATGATTTGAGTTATACCAATAGGCTAGTTGCCTAAAATATCTAATCAGTCTGTCAGACCAAAAAATATTGGACATGAATTTTGTCACGTAAATGAAAAATATGAACGATACAGTAGTGCTATTCTGTAAAATCTCACCGTGAAAACTTAGGTGAAGTGAACGTGAAGTGGGGTGTCAATCCACACAATTAAGGTGGCATGACAGTTCACTTTATGCTCACAAGTTTTCACGGTGAGCTGTAACTGAATCGATCGGCAGTACGTTGCCCCCACTCCTGAACTTTGATGCATTTTTATCTTTGTCATTTTTTATTGGATTTGTAAAGCAAAATCTACGTGTCTAATATTTTTTTATAATCTAATAAAACTTACGGAGTAATTAGAATTGTTATTTTTGTTCCATGGAAACATCCCTTAGAGTTTTGTAAGTAGGTTTAAATATCAATGTTCTACACCTAATTGCGAATACAAACAATCCGCACATCATATCCTGTGGGAGTGTACTTTTTGGCAAACTGAGCGCAATATTATGTTGGATAGTATTCAGCCTACGTCTGGAGTTGTCTATTATACGGACTTTGTGGAAACTAGAACGAATTTCCGTGCGTTCAAGCGTTTTTGCCATACCTATTATTGGAATCAATTGTAACAACAGCTCACAATTTTAGGACCAGTGGTGCTTGGCAACTGGGCTTACCCCAGTTGTAAAAAACCTCTTTGTGCCTAATAGCCTTGTTTTGTTCTGTCTCCAGCTTGATTAGGGGGAAAGTGGAAATTATGTTTTTATTACTTCTCCGCTGTCTTTTCTGATTAATTTCGTTGCGGGACCCAAGACAGTTTAATCGTTTCTCTGGGACTCGTCGAGCTTCACTGCCTCGACGTTTTTTCTGGTGGTCGCCACTGTTGATTCTGGCTTACAGAAGTTGCAGTGGTTTGGGAATAGTGTGGTGGGCTTGTCCCAAATTAAAAAAAAGGTTTAAATATCAAAATTCTAAAATCCCCAATATTTTCACCACTCTCTTTTACAATTGGTCCTTATTATCAAGGGCCATAACTATACCTACATTTTCACAAGTCTGCCAACAAGTACACTTTCTTTGAAGTTCACAAGTACCACTCAGTATGATGCTTGAGTTCCAAAAAACTCGAAGCAAATGCAAGACGTTTCTTAAGATGGGGGTGCAAACTTTTTGACAAATACTGGCTGTTTGACAGATGTATGAGAGCAGTTGAATATCTTTAATTTTCTTGTATTTGTTTTTTTGTCTGTGTGAGTAGAAACTTTTATTGTGCTGTAATTTGTTAAGAATGGCGAATCACACTAATCACACTAATATTACAAAGGCGAAAGTTTGTATGTGTATGTTTGTTACTTCTTCACGCTCAAACATATGTACTACTTACTGATGAAGTTTTTCATATATTTTTTTTTAATATTCATTTTTGACATGAATACTTGTTTAATATTATATTATATTTTTTTTTGACTTGAATACTTTGTTAAGTATTATATTTATTTTTTGATTGACATATTATTATTACTATTTTGTTTGACACAAATATTTACTTTGTAAAGTATTATATTTTTTTTTTTTTTTTTGATTACTTAATTATTGTAAATGTGAGGGTTATGTGGGTTATTATTATTATTTTCTCCTCCTTTTTACAGTAATTTTTAACGTTGTCTGACAGTTTGAGTACTTTTGCGGCCTACCCAAATGTCGTTTCTTTGGTATTGTTCGTCATGTCATTGAGCTCCTTAGTGGTTTTTAAGTTGAGCTATTCGACTATTGACAAATGCTTGCACTGACTGGACAGGTCCACTCAAATATGTTTGGTTCTTTCTTCAAAAGACCACTACAGACACTAAGCTGCATGGTCCTCATATAGAATAATGTGAATGCGAGAACTATGTATGTCGTTATATTCATGTAGATTTTATGATTGTCTGGCAGTTTGAGTATTTTTGCGGCCTACTCAAATGTCCTTACTTTGGTATTGTTCGTCGGTTCGTTGAGCTCCTCAAAGTTCTGAGTTGAGCTTCGCGATGACTGACAAATATTTGCACTGTCTGGACAGGTCCACTCGAATTCGTGTGTTGCTTTCTTCTCAGGGTAGTCAGCTAGGAAACACCGGCCTCATCTAGCTTAAACTGACGAAAAACATTGACGTGTAAAAGTGTTACTTGTAACCTATTTACTGAATAAACATCATTTATCATTTATCAAACGGCTGAACCAATTTAGATGAATTTTGATAGGTAGAATGCTTATACACTGGATTGACACAGACTACTTTTCATTCCGAACTACGCGGGTGAAACCACGGGGCGCAGCTAGTAATAATATTTATACAAGTATATACGTAAAGACTGTAGGTTTATTTTAAAATGTATTCCTATGAACTAATGTTTATAACTGTCTAAAGAATACTATGAAGTTTAAGCAATTTTTTTATTTGTAATGGTTTTAGACATTATTATTTCTTATATCAGAATATACATATTCGTTTACGATGAGAAACAGTAGTTATACAGCATGTAACAAAAACCCAGTCCGATCCTGAAGGGTATTACTTAGTATCGTACTGCGTACACATATACTCGTACCTACGTAATCATTTAATGGATACCTACCAGATAATTATTTTTCCCCAATGAAAATAATTAATTTAAAAAAAAAGAAAAACTTATCAAAGGCGATATGTACTGCCGAAGCAAGTACATCAAAGGCGATACTGAGCACTGGACAAAGTTTACATACCGTTTCATTTCAAAGATGCCGCCTGAGCGAGACGGACTGACTACAGCGCGGCTAGTGCAGAGCGGTATCGTTTGAAATAAAAATGGGTATAAATGAAAAGATTTCGCCGGCCGGTGGAATGTTATCAAAGCATGAAAATTTGCTATAATATTAGTGTTAAATTTCTCACATTTTATAAAAATAAAAAATCTGGAACGTTTGGGTTTTAAGAGTTACATTTTTTTTACAACTTTTTCTAGTACGTATGTTAAACCAGGAATACGCCTTTATTAGATCGGACAGGGTTTTTGTTACATGCTGTATATACATTGTAAACGTTCGTAAGGAACGAGTATCGAAACGGCATGAAATTTAAAAAAAAAAGAAAAGACAATAGTGAAACATTCATTCAGTTTGGTTTTTCGCATTTGGATAAACCGAAATATTGCGAGTGAGACAACAGTTCTATCTTTGAAAATCTTTGTTCTTATTTTGGACCTAATCAAATTTCATCTGTACAGCCATATCAGCCATATTTTATTTCCACAATATTTTTCTCCGAGTGAAACTTATTTATTCATGCTCCTTCTCTAGATCAGACGAAAATCTCAATATTCAACCTAGTTTTTAGGCTTATACCTAATAAATCTGAATTAATTTTATGACAAGTCATATAAATGTAGAGTATACAAGAACATCAGCTCAAAATTTGCTGACGGCATTGTTTATAATCATGATCTTGATGATTTAACAGTCAATACAACCAGACTTACCAAGGGGTATCGTATGATGAGACATGAAACAATGCAATCATGAAACTGACCCTAAGATAGTTAGGAAAAGGCTAGGCAGATTGATTAACTTGATCTTGGTGATTTAATGTTTTTTGCTCCACAATTTTTATTGTTCTAAAAAGTGCTCCCTAAGTCGAAAAACTATACAGCTGCCACCTTCATTGAGTCTGTAAATTCCTTTGAACTTTAGTTAAGATTGCACAGCAAATATCTCATTCCACCTCAATCAGGTTCACTCAATTGCCCCTTATATCTAGAAAGGGACAATAAGCAGATAATATACACCTCCTAAACCACTCACGACCCCTCACGAGAATCCCCTCTGTTGTAGATGCCAGTATAGCCCAAATTACATGCACAAACAGAGTGGTAATGAATATGTAGCCAATAAATTCTACTTCGTCAAAGTTACATTAAAAAGTCATCATATTATTCATCGTCATCATCAGCCTTTTAATGTCCCCACTGCTGGGGCACAGGCCTCCTCTCTGTGAGAGGGTGTGGGGCGTAATGCACCACGCGGGCCCAATACGGATTGGTGGACATCACATGTTTTCGAATTTTTGGTTCTAGGACATGCCGGTTTCCTCACGATCTTTTCCTTCACCCGTTTTGAGAGCAGTGGTGATGAAATAATTTACACAAAGTAAAGCGCCTGCCTGGGTTTGAACTCACGACCTACAACTTGTAAGTCGCGGTCACTGCAAATCATATTATTGATTCGTGTTAATTATCTTAACTCATATTATAGACACGTCAAATTGATTGTTTGTATGAGCTATCGCGGAATGCGTAAGCTACTTTTTATCCCAAAAAATGGACGATGAAAAAATTTTCTAAACCTCGTAGTTAACTGCTGAAAAATATCTCTTCAATAGCACGAGTGCATATTTATTGCATGACTCACAATCAAATTCAATGTTTTAATGATTATGACTAACCACGCTGTTAAGCACGTTACCCCAGTCAGTAGTTCATGAAAAGCAATTATTGGATCTCTTGTTCCGGAAACCATGACTGTTGAGTGCCAGCAGCAATTGCTCCATGGCATATGCATTGTAGATCTACATACATACGTCCCAAAGAACACATCTGAGGTGACGTGAGCAGGAGTGTACCAAAAAGTATATTTTTTCTTCGTCGCTTATTTGCCAGACATACAGAAAATAGCCTCTATCCATACAAAGGTCAAAAAGTGTAAAACGCCATCATTACGCGTCACATGAAAAGTGTACCACAGACTATCTTTGCGCGTATGAAATCCTACCTTTGATGTTGTTGAGTGGCCCTTCCCGAGTGCGTCTGGGGGAGTCAACAGCCCTCCCCTTGTGAGACTAAGACTTCAAACGTTCTGATTCGCTTTTACACCTTGGAGTAGGCAGTTATGCCGAGATCCAGACTCAGATTTGAACGGACAATAGGGCGCCGTCTTTGGGTTTTTTAAAGCCCCTAATTAAAATGCTTTGATTATTTTCTTTTGGGTTTATTTTTTTTTTAAAAGCTAACCGCTTTTTTGATAAGTTTGTAAAGTTTCTGTTAATTTGTAGGTTTCATGTCTGCGTATCTGAAAGATTATGAACGTGGTATGATAAATACCTGTCTGGCTATGAAGCTTTTAGAACTTCTTTATATAATGTTCCAAATGATTTTTTGACTGAGAGTTTTTCAAATTATTTTGTTCAGATATGTCTGAAATTCTTGCAAAAACCAAGGTTTATAAGCATAATTTAATTAGTTTCATGTGTCCTCAGCTACGTGAAACTTCGGCCTTTCAAAGACCACTTGATCAGTGAAATAAAAAATTCCAATTACCACGGTTAAATATAAATGAGGGTGGCAATTCCTACCTTCTTTTAATCTCACATTGTTATCGGTCTTCTACAGAATGTACTTCGGAGAGTGTGCCCAAGAACTCCACGAGCTTATTCCACCGGCCCTCTGCTACCATCGGATTTTTAGATGCACAGCAAGTTACCATCCGTACCTTGTTGCTATTCCACCAATTCGCACTAAGCGTTTCTAAACGTCTTTAATAATGTACACAGCAAAGCAGTGAGACTCTCTACCTGCGTCTGTGTTTCCGAACACATACAACCCTAATCTCTTCAAAGTTAAAGTGAAAAGGCATCTTCTGGGTAAATTCGCTCCATCGTCAACTCTGTATGTCACCTGTAACCTAGACTAGAGTCAAGAGCAAACCCATCTCTAATAAAAAATAAAATAAATCACTGAAACAATGCCCACATCTATCTTTTCAATTTTGTCCCGAAACGGTATAACAACAGGAATCCCATCCACGTGGTAACAGGAAACTTTTCTCATATCCCAGTAATATCTTTCAGAGAGGAAGGAAACCTTAATTTAGTTGAATTGTAGAGCGTCCCTAGAATGTTGTCAGGAAGGAGCAATTATTAAATAGTTGGTATCTCCGACATTGTCACTGTAAATGGTAGAACGTGATATTCGAGAGTTCTTAAAGAGGAATAAAATATCTATACTGCTTACATTTATATTGTTTCTCTTTTGATACCAAGTGGAAGATTAAACTGCATCAGATCAACTGCAGTCGTACTAAAAAAGGTAGTCGGGACTGGGCATTGTCACCTAAAATTTATTTAATCATTATAGAGTATCCGAGAGCCCAAATACGTTACCTACCTACTTAAGTGACGTCTTTGAATGTGGCAGCAAGGTATAAGACTTCTATAAAGCCAATTATGAAACTTGTTTTGATTGAAGCTACGTGTATTGCTGTGAATAATTTATGCAGTCATGTTGTATTGCTGTGAATAATTTATGCAGTCACAAGAGCCGTTTTTCGCTACTTACTGACCACAAATTGTCGAATACTGTTTCATCCAAGCGATATAAAAAAATAATTGAAAGATTCCATCATCATCTTTCTACTCTTATCATAAAATTGAATATTAATTCAATCAGAGTAAATGAAAATTAAAAGCATAATAATACCCATTATTAGAGTTAAACAAAAAAATAATTATGTACAGCTAAAAATAAAGATAATTTTTTAAAAAATACAAGAAAATATAAGTTAACCTACTTACAATGATAAATCAAGATCGTAAACAAAAATATAATTATTTTAAAGAAAGCTTACAGAATAATATTACATAGTTTTATATAGGTATTGTACATAGGGAGAATTACTAATAACAAGCTTCCACATAGAGACACATAGTGCGTTGAACTAGTAAACAAATAGAATAAAACAATAAAAAAAAGTGTTAAGGCTGTCAAGTCAGGTCAAGTAAAAAGTCCCCGCCGCATCTGTCTGTCTGTCTGTCTGTTCGCGATAAACTCAAAAACAACTGACGAATTTTCATAAAGTTTTCACCAATAGACAGAATGATTAATGGAGAAGGTATATAGATTAAATTTGTACCCGTGTGAAGATGGAGCGGGCTGCTAGTTGTAAATAAAAATTCTTTGTCAAAAACTAAGAAAACCTCGAACGTATAAGTTTACGTCTATGTTATCGAGCTATGAGACGACAATTTGTCATTACTTATTGCGCAGTTTTAGCTTCAAAATCAACACTTTATTGCAAACTTTCTATAACGTGTGGCACTATTTATTAGAACTGAAATCATTTACCAAGAAACTTGGAAGTTCGTTTCCTTTTTGAAAGGAGTTACTGTAGTTACAAATAAATTGCTTCAATGTTTTTGAAATGTTATTTTGTAGTTTTGATCAGAGGTATAAAGATTCGCAATTTTCGCAGGTTATTTTTGGCCAGGTTCTGCTACTTTTGATTTGGATTTATTTTTAACTAGATTGCTATTGAAAAAAGGAGCTCGTAGCTAAAGTTATAACAGCCGCACGGGTCCCATCAAGTTAAGCTACGCTTGCCGGGGTTGGTCCATGGACGGGTGACCATCTAAACATACCGAGACTCCTCCGTGCCTCGGAAAGCACGTTAAGCCGTTGGTCCCGACTGTCAATCGAAGAGAAGCCCGAAAGTCTGTCATCCAGTCTTACCAAGGGGTATCGTATTACCCAGTAAATGGGTTGTGGAGGTCAGATAGGCAGGCGCTCCATGTAAAATACTGGTATTCAGCTGCATCTGGTTAGACTGAGAGCCGACCTCAAGATAATTGGGAAAAGGCTAGGCACCCAACTCATTCCTTCTATTTGAGGATTGTTCCTCAAATTAGGTAAACTTTAAAAAAAAAAAAACGGTTTTTGCAAGTACGGTACTTAAATGGATATCGAAATCTGAAATTTAAATAAGAACTCCTACAGACAAACGCGATGTGACAACGACGCGACAACGCTTCTCTTCTCTATCTCTACATAGTATAAAACAAAGTAGCTTTCCGTGTCTGTTTCACCGATAAATCCTCCTAAAGCACGCAACGAATTTTGATGCAGTTTTCACTTATATAGTATGTAACAAAAACTCTGTTGTTCTTTCTACCGTCAATTATAAAAAGCTGTTAAAAAATAATTAAAATAAATATTTAATTATTAACTAGCCTATAGAAAAGTTTTTTATTTTTAAATAGTGTAATGTTATTACTTCATCTCTGATATAACCCAAAGTACCTACAACCACCAAACACACTCAGACAAATGCACTCACACACACACACAAAATACAACATACTCGCATACACACAACACACTCAACATTACACACTACACTACACATGAGCAAGCTTGCACTAATTGTTCTGATTTTAATTTTATTGTAAATTGTTGATGTTCCACGAAAGGGTGAAGACACTGACTCCTGTAACACAGGTACTACCTAGCACAGGAGTCAGGGCTTCAAGTGAAAATGTAACACCTTTATGTCAATAAAACATTATTATTATTATTCCGTTTATTCATTTTTTAAACATATTAATTACATTTTTAAATATTTAAATATAAAGGATAAAAAAAAACATTTAAAAATATAAAAAACAGTATCCCACCGGTATCGGGAATAGAGTCCAAGCTACCGGCGGTCAGGGCTCCAGAGAGAGGAACCGCCTGACAATGCGAGCCGTGTCCAGAAGTACTGCTTTCTGAATCAAGCCCTTGATCCAGCCGCCTAACGAGAGCCTCCTGAGGTGTTGGTCGAGGCTCGTGGCTATTAGGCCATTGGCTGACACGACTATCTATTATTATTATTATTATTATTATCCATTTTAAGGACCTCAAAGTGTTTTGTATCCAAAGTACCAAAAACGGCCGCTTTTGACACTTTTGCTTACTACTTTGGATACGAAACACTTTGAGTCATGCTTCCACAACGTAAAAATACCTTATCCTCTGTGACGTAAGGGCCTACGTGGGATGAAAAATAACAACACGCAAGTCGGTCAACGTTAAAAATATATATTTGAAATAGAGAAAAGGGTGTGGGGAGGTTTCCAGTCACATGATCCAGAATTCCCTGGGAGATAGCACGCTACTGCCCTGGCTCAGCCTTGGTGTCTCGGGGAAGCCACGTTGCGCTTGCCCCCGGAGGTGTTGGCCGGCAGGCGGCAGCGCCGGCTCGCAGGGTCGACAGGAGCCAGGATGGATCGGCCGGCAGGTGGTCTAGCCGGCTCGGAGACGGCCTCCTGAGGCCACGCGGGTAAATATGCACCCGGCGTGGAGCGAGCCGCCGTGGTGAGTGGCCTAGTGGCCGCGCCACGAGGCACTGCGGCAGGATGGCCGCGATGGAGGACGATGCAGGTGCGTGCCCAGAGTGCAGGGCTCCAAGTCCTCTCCCTCCATTTCAAGAATTTGGGAAGCCGGGTCAGGAAATCAGGAGCTGGTAATCCGGATCTAGGACCCTGGGAACAATGTCCAGCGTGTCAAAGGTGGAAGATAAGCTTCTCCGCTGATTTTGATACCTTGGCATGAGCAAAGCGGCTGTACGTGCGCTAACAAGTGTGGTTGTCAAAATCAGTCGGAGTTTACAAAGGTGAGGTGGAAAAGCATGAAAACATTCACATTCGAGAGCAGCAGCAGCCACGCGCAAGTCAGCATGTACATAGCTAAGGCTATATGTATGTGCATAGTAAAGCTGATCACGCGGAAGGCGTGATTACAATGTGCGACAGATCTTTTGTAGGTTATGAGCCTTGATTATAAAATGCTAGGAAATGAAATTAAGGAAGACATGTTCTGGAAAGAATTTATACACAAGATTAGGAACACAGAATGCACAAAGCTACCTGTATGCTGTTCAAACACTCACCCAATTACAGGGGTTGAAGAACACGTAATTAAATTGGCAAATATTTGCCAATGCAAACGTGCAACTGCTAGGATTTGGCGATCGCTTCACGGCTCAAGGGTGTTCGACAGAACAAGGTGAGTGTGAGTCTCACGCCCGCAGCTGGATTAAGATTCGAAAAGGCCTCCACGTTGTACTCGAAGGGTTTTTATATCTACGCCGTCATTGACAGATGTCATAGAATCCAAAGACAACAGTGTTGTCAGTCAACTAAAATTGTCTATGCCTACCAAAGCCATCACAATGGCTTTTGGTCTCTGGATTTATTCCGTATGTTTATGTTTTATCAAGATTGTAACGCCACTACGTTACACCTCTTTGTAACAAACGCAACATAGGATTCTTTAATCTTTATTTTCTACGCTTTGCTACGATTTTTTATTCAATGAAGGCGCCACTTGGCGGCTATATACGTCTTAAGCTACGATCCTTATATAATCTTTCTGCGTCGTTGACGTCCAAACATCTGGTTATAATACAAACAACATATTTACCGAATGTAATTGGCGTTTTGGCCTTTAGCCGTTTTAAGTGAAAATATGAATTAAATCCTTTCGGAATGCATCGCAAGCATAAAATTATTAGTTGTATTTGTCCAGGTTTACAAGCTTGATGCGGACGAAGTTGCGGGCAACAGCTAGTTATTAATATTTGTAATGTTTAACTGATTTCTTACCTAGCGAAATAAAGATATAGTTGTAAAATCAAATAATCTAAACATTTTTTTTAATGTGTCGATTTTAATAGTTATTTGATTTTGACCTCTCAACTAGCCAATGTAAATGTACACATCCTTAAAAGGAACAACAGGGTTTTTGTTACATATTGTATAAAGAGAAAACGTGAAAGGTTTTGTTGGCTTCACTCGTGTGAAGCCGCGGTGGGTCGGCAGTTTTAAATATATTTCTAAAATTTTTTTGTGTACGAACATCTAGTTGTGGCTTCATTACGCCTGTTTATTGGAGAACATTTAAACAAACCCAAATTTCCTTTAAACACAACAGTCCAAAAACTAAATTTTTAAACGCTGTATGATTTTGCAGAGCCCCAAGGCTCCAGTAAGGCCTGCAGGGCTCCACAGGTGCTCTATAGCTTGGGGGATTGTCGCACTCGCTAGCTACGCGAGAGTGTGGTGTGTAAGTGACTGGCTTACATGTGGAGTGTGATTAAAGAAAGAGAGATAACGCTAAGGATTTTATTTTGATTGAAAAATAGATACATGTGCCCACTTCAAACGGGCGAACTCAAGTCTTATCAAAAAACAAATGTCATGCCTACACCTCTGCGAGGATCGCCCAGAGGACACGGTGGAGCATACGGTGGAGGTTTGCCCTGCTTGGGCAGAGCACCCCCGTGTCCTCGTGGATGCGATAGGCGGCGGGGACCTCTCGCTCCGTGCCCTGGTTCAGGCCATGGTACGGAGCGAGAGGGAATGGGAGGCCATCTCCTCCTTCTGCGAAGCAGTAATGCTCGCGAAGAGGGAGGCCGCATACGTTAGGGAGACTCGACAACAGCCGAGTCGCCCTAGCGCCCCCAGCCACAGCCGCCGCAGGAGACGCCAGGGGGTTCGGACGCCGCGAGACGATCTCCGGCCACCGTAGACCCGGGCTTGCGGACGGCGAGTAGTGGGTAACTCGCCGTCGTTGCCTGCCCGGGGGTGGAGAATAAATTCGAAAGAGTTACCTCGCCCCTGGGCACTCAAGGCAGGGAGGAACAGGGGTGGGTTTTAGTCAGTAAGAGTCTGACACGCCCTTCCGCTCCACCCTAGAGCGGAAGAAGTCATAGGATGATTTCCCCTGCCCGGGGGTGGAGGATAAATTCGAAAGAGTTACCTCGCCCCCGGGCGCGTAGGGCAGGGAGGAACAGGGGTGGGTTTTAGTCAGTAAGAGTCTGACACGCCCTTCCGCTCCACCCCAGAGCGGAAAGAGTCATTGGATGATTTCCCACCCCCCAAAAAAAAAAAAAAAAAAAAAAAACCCCCCAAAAAAAATAAAAAAAAATGCCTACACCTACTATATTCGAATGGCTCTTCAATAATCTCAACAGCCAGCTGAAGGCCGGTGCAGACCCGCTGAGCTTAGGCTGTGACTACAATCGCCACAATACCTACTTTCAAAGACTTTTATACCAAACGTCCACTCAAAACTAGAACATAGCCGTTCGTTACTTAATAAGTTTTAAAAGCAACCGCGTTCCACTGTGGCGGTTAACTTTGGCAATTAGTGTTAAGTGGGTTTTAACCTAAATAAAACAATTGTTACATTGTTTACCTTAACTGTG
This sequence comes from Polia nebulosa, assembly GCA_951329385.1. NCBI lineage: Eukaryota > Metazoa > Arthropoda > Insecta > Lepidoptera > Noctuidae > Polia > Polia nebulosa. The sequence goes on from OX589593.1 coordinate 5,643,644, forward strand.
TGGAGTATTCATATTTTGGACTGGACCTTTAAACTGACTCGATCTATTTTAATTAGTGAAGTGTTATAGTTTGTGGCTCAGAGATTTTATAATGAACTAGCTTCTACCACCGGCTTTGCCTGCGTGGGATTAGTACTGCCCTCGATAAAAAACTTGCAACCCCTTTTTCACCCCCTTTTTTTTTTTTTTTTTTTTTTTTTTAAGGGTTGAATTTCGAAGGGTCGCGAATAAATTCGAAACAGAGCTACATCGCCCCTCGGTACTCAGGCAAGGAAGGAACAGAGGTGGGTATTAGTCAGTAAAGAATGGCCTGTTGGTCTAGTGGTTAGTGACCCTGACTGCTATGCCGGAGGTCGTGGGTTCGATTCCCACCCAGGACAAATGTTTGTGTAATGAGCACGATCATTTGTTCTGTGTCTGGGTGTAATTTATCTATAATATGTATGTATTTAGAAATATATAAGTATGTTTATCAGTTGTCTAGTACCCATAACACAAGCTCTGCTTAGCTTGGGACTAGATGGCGTTGTGTGATAGTTGTGGAATATTATTATTATTATTATAGTAAAAGTCTGACACGCCCTCCCACTCCACCCAGACCGGGAGAAGTCATTGGATGATTTCCCACTCCCACAAAAAAAAAGTGTTGAATTTCGAAAAACCTACTCTTAGTGGATACCTGCTCTTCATAAAGAATACATTCTCCAAATTTCATGTCTCTCGAACCAGCGGTTTAGGCTGTGCGTGGATGTATATATAAGTCAGTCCTTTGAATTTTATATATTCAGACTGGCTTCTGCCAGCGGTTTCGCCCGCGTGGAATTAATACTTCCCCCGTTAAAACCTTAAACCCCTTTTTCACCCTCTTAAGTGTTGAATTTAGAAATCCCTTTCTATACCTACTCTTCACGAAGAAACACCATCCAAATTTCATGTCTCTAGGACCAGCGGTTTAAGCTGTGCATTGATATCTCAGTCAGTCAGCCAGGACTTAGAATTTTATATATACAGATGAGCAATAGGTATCTCAGAGTAAATTCAGTAACTAAGCATAATTCATTATCAGAGCCAGATTTAGGTATAGACATTTTGCATTACTGCATTATTTATGTAGATAATATCCACTAATCAATAATTATCATCGTCATAATTTCTTCAGCCAACAAACGTCCACTCCTGGACATAGTCCTCCCCCAAGTGTCGCAACGACTGGTACTGGAGGCTTAGACAAAGTCACATTATTTTACATTAACGATAGCGAAACGATAACGAAATAGGATAAATTCGAAATAATTATGTGGAAATGGCTTATGCTTTCGAAATGTCACGTGATCAATCGTGGATAGATCGCTAATTGCGATCTCAATCGCTCTACGCCACAAAAGTGCGGCCGTGCGAAAAAAAAAATATTACAAATTATTTAATTTATTCATTTGTCACCTACTAAATTATATTTTAACGTTTCAATAAAAAAAAATAAAAAAAAAACCATTTTATTTATTATTATTAATTATTATTATTTAATTTATTCATTTGTCAACTACTAAATAATACTTTTACATATTTCAATAAAAAAAAATAAAAAAAACATTTTAATTATTATTTCATTTATTAACTTATTACACATATCAATTATAATTTTAAATATTTTTAGCACAGCATACAAAAAAAAAAAAAAAATTTAAAATTATATATAAAATAGTAGTCCGCCGGTGTCGGGAGCAGAGTCCAAGCTACCGGTGGTTAGGGCTCCAGAGAGAGGAACCTCCTCACAATGCGAGCCGGATCGAGGAGTACTGCCTTCTGTATCAGGCCCTTGATCCGACCGCGCAACGACAGTTTCGACAGGTTGTCGTCGAGGCTTTTGGCAATCAGGCCGTTGGCGGTAACGACTATCGGCACAATGACAGCCGAGTCCACATTCCACATATCGACAACCTCTTGTGCTTGTCAAGATATTTGATTTGTTTCTATTTCTCAGCTTTCACGAGGTTCTCGTCATGCGGAATGGTGACATCGATTGTCATTGTGCGGCGCGCTAATCGGTCTATCACCACTACATCCGGCTTATTGGCAACAATAGTCCTGTCAGTGATGATAGACCGATCCCAGTACAACATGACATGGCCATTTTCGAGAACTGGGTCGGGCACATACTTGTACTCGTAATACGGCACCTCAGAATCCACAAGTTTGTATTTTAAAGCAAGCTGCTGATGAATAATCCTAGCCACTTGGTTATGCCTGTGCAAATACTCGCTGTTAGCAAGACGAGAACAACCAGAGATAATATGTCTGATGGACTCACCCGGACGGTGGCATGCCCGACACACGTCAACCGTCCCGTCCTTCAGGATATGCCTCCGGTAGTTATTCGTCAAGATAACTTCGTCCATAATCGCACAAACAAAGCCTTCAGTTTCCCCGAAGAGGTCACTGAAACGTAGCCAGGTCACGGACGCCAAGAAATCTACATCAGGCACATGAAGAGCCCGATAAAAGCGCCCGTGAAGCTCCTTGCCTTTCCATACCTCCTTGCGGTCATCAGAAGTGAGTATTACAGGTTTGCGCCAGTTCTCTTTAGCCATGGACATCGGGGCGAGTCCCTTGTCCACTGCGACCACATCGCGGTGCATACCCACGTCGGTTTCAAGAAAATATTCTCTGAGGCTGCACACCTCGCGGTTGTGGAGTCTTCGCATTTAAAAAACCTCGACCTTCACATTTCCGCGGGATGTACTATTGAAGACAAAAGTGCATGGAGAGCCTAAGGTCGACTTTTGACTGTGAGGTTTTGCATTACGTATCATGACTTTCATGAGACGACTAGATGGCGCTGTTCAATCATGAAAATAACACTGCAAAGCTTATAAACCTTATTATGCAGAGGCAGATAATAAGGTTTTTAATACCTAAAATAATTACTAAGTAATAATAATATATTTATATTCAAATAAACAAAAATTACTATATTTTCTTATTTCCGAGTACTTAATACAGCGCCATCTAAACCAAACTAAATAAGCCAATTGGTATATCGGTTAATTCGACTACAGATGGCGTCGATCATAAATAATAAAAATCCCTACATTCACAAAGTAGCTCTTATTTTCACGTTCCAGAATAAATAATCAGTAGCTCAGGTGAATAAGCATGGCAGAATATCATAGATCGTTCAACAGGGCACCGATTCGCAACCCACCTGTCGACTTTTTTTAAATTTAATTATTATAATATATAATTTATATTCTATTTTTTGTATTTTTAAACGTTTTCATTTTATTTTTTTGTTATAAATAATATAAAAAATATGAGGTATAAGATGTATAAATGAATATAGGGATAATACACAAGTATACATATACTACTATATATAACATTATATAAATATATATTATATAAATTACTTTCATAATTGGTGGTAAGTATTACTATTATTAGTAAAAAACATTTATGTAAGAAGATTTAGATATATTTTTCTTACAGCTTAAGATTTACTAAGTTTAATTCTCGTAAAGGATAAGAAATGAAACTATTTTATTGATTATAGTTTAAGACATTTAATTCTCAAAGAAGAATACAATTTATGTCTTTCTTTCTTATAGAATGTATAACCTAACCTAGCAGTTTTACATCCAATTAACAATGATTTAATTCACTTGTTAAGGAGAAATACAAGTAAAATTTATAACTGAATAACTCTATTACAAAATAGAAGACCTTAACAAAGTAAAACTGTATAATAGATATTATAAGTATTCTAAATCAAAACTGTGTTGTGCTCTTCTTCTATTATTTAATTTTATTTACATTATGTTATAATAACTTTCACTATATATGCAACCTTAGTTCTGTAAATATTTTACCTACTCATAAATTATAAAAAAATTACGTTTTGCATAATTATGTTTAGTGGTATTGACTATAATGATTGATTTGTGCATTATGTTATGACTAAGGTTCATAGCTTAAGTATTCGTTCCAGAAGGAGGAAGAAATTGAAGCTGAACCTAAAATCAATAACAATTGTAAGACCGGGTTATAGCTGTCATTTTGGGACCGAGTTGTTTATAATAATAAATAAATAATTTATTATGTTGGAAAGGAATCTATATTTATATTGTTTTTATTTTAATTTCTTATATTATATAAGAAATCAAAATCATTAGTGTAATCACATTTTGTTGTTATAAAGTAATGTATAAATTTATCCAACTTACACCAAGTTTGATTACTGTAATTTATCATATAAATTATAGCTACCCCGGTCTTTTCATTTTTACTCAATCATTATTACTCAATTCAATAGTCAACACTTTATATTCTTTAATATTTCATGTATCCGCCATTTTGATCGATTACAGCTTGCAACCGCGAACCCATGGAGTCTATTAATTTTTCACATAAATTGTGACCCCGTATAGAATCCCATACCTCCATGCAGTGAGTACTCAGTGCTTCCTTAGTCCTTTCGTTCCTATTGTCCCACTTTTGAACCATAACACCCCATAAATTTTCAATGGGGTTTAAATCTGGCGATCTCGCAGGCCAAGGAATAATTCGTATGTCCGATTGCTGGCTAAACCACTCTTGCACAATTATGGAACGGTGTATAGGACAATTGTCCTGCACGAACGTTATTACTGGCATGTCTTCTACAGGAAAAACATTCCGCACAGTGGGCAACATGACGTCATTCAGCACATCTAAGTAGTTAACACTGTTTGCACGACTGGGTATTACAGTAAGTTCTCCTGGTCCTGCAGCTGTCATCCATCCCCAAATGTTCACTGTTATACGACCGGATTCAGAGTTAGGCACAACGTGATCACTATCATAACGCGTATTATTCCTACGCCACAACCTAACTCGCCCGTGCTGGCTAGACTTGAAAGTCTTTTCATCACTGAAGATAACGTTGCTCCAGTCGAAATGTCTGTATTTCAAAGCGAACTCCAATCGTGCTCTTTTATTAGCTTCGGTTAGCAATGGCTTAATAGCATGTCGACGATAATGCAGACCTTCACTATGAAGAGCACGATACACCGTCCGCAAAGATGTATCAAACAACTCTGCGTAATAATTATCTTGTTGGTGTAAAGCCATTTTCCTCATAACCTTGCACCATAAGTTGACGCTGGTCTGAGTCAATATGGCGTCTTCTGCCAGATCTACTGCGGTGTTCCAACGAACCCTCTTCTTGAAACCGCTTTATCCATAAAGTGACAGTCTTTACCTATAAGGGAAATATATTATTTATTATTTTCGTGTATCGATAACCATGGATAATAAAATAAATAACGAACAGTGATTTTAAAACATTACTTACGTTTAAGCCAGTTTCTCTCGAAATTTCAGAATAATTTAGGCCTTGATTATGCAATGCTATTATTTGGGCCCTCGTAGCCATATCAATATTAGAACGCGAACTCATGGTAAAGATAAATATTAAAAAAATGTTAAATGCAATCGTAACTGAACTCACTCAAAGATAGTAAAGAACGTTATGATTGAACAAAAAGATTTAATTTTTATACAGTCAATATTAAACTACCCTCAATTCTTTTGAGATTTATGATACAGGTTAAAGTCGCTAAACAACTTCGATATAATAAAGAGTAGGATAATTTCAACTCATTGCGTAATGACGCAATAGTCCAGTGGTATCGGTAAATTTTATGCCACCGAGTTCGAATCCTAGTTATTACGAGCTTTGCTTTATAAGGTTTGTAATGTCGTAGGAGAATTTGTGTTAAAATTAAGTAATATTGTAACTAGCAAAAAACAAGATAATGTTCTTTAACGAGAGATGTATATTTTCCAATCCAACTACTATACTAGCGCCATCTATGTCGTTCAAGACGTATTATTAAGGCGATGAAACCCTGTACAAACGATTTTGGTTTGGAACTCTCCATGCACTTCTGTCTTCATTAGTACAGTCTCATCACCGATGATCGTGGGTGATGCATCCGGTTTGCGGTCATCAGCGTACGGACCCTCCTATCCAGGGCGTCTAGCTCGGTCTGAGTCCAATTGAGTATGCCGAAAGAGTACACTAAAACCGGCATGACCCAACCGTTGAAGGCGCGCACCTTATTTCCGCCTGACAAAAGGCTATTAAATAGCTTTTTCAGGCGACCAAAGAAGCGCTCCTTCAGCGATTGCTTCATGTCAGTAACGTTAATGCCTAACGCTTCCAACATACCCAAATATTTGTATGTTTCGGTCGAGGAGAGGGATCTAAGGTTTATGGAATCCGAGAGTTGAATCCCTTCGGTTTCCATAATCCCTGCTCGCTTTACATGCATGACTGCACATTTGTCCACACCAAATTCCATCCTGATGGCGCTACTAAAAGTTTCAGTTACCTTCAGTAACTCCATCAGTCGCAAATTGTTGGGGGCAAAGAGTTTCAGATCATCCACGTAAAGAAGGTGAGATATGGCCTGACCACCTCTTCTCAACCGATAGCCCAGGCCTGAAACCTCCAGCAATGTGCTTAGAGGATTCAGGGCTAAGCAGAACCAAAGTGGACTCAAACTGTCGCCCTGAAATATTCCCGTTTAATCCATATAGGCTCATCACTCCCCTGGATTGGTCGACATCCTGGATAGCGAAGGACTGTCTTCCATTGCCCCATACATGACCCAAGGAAGGTGCGGATAGTTGCATCTACATATTTTGTACAACTCCAGCACCCTCATGAGCCATGTATGTGGAACAGAGTCGTAGGCCTTCTTATAATCTATCCAGCATGTCGAGAAATCCTTGTGGGATCGACGAACCTGCTGGCTTATGGCCATGTCTATGAGGAATAGCTCCTTCGTACCGCGGGACCCGTTCCTACATCCATTCTGAGAGGCAGACATAATTAAATTATTCTCAATGTGCAGATTAATTTTCGCTCTCAGGATGGATGTAAGAAGTTTATAGACCGTTGACAAACATGTAATCGGCTTATAATTCTTGGGTTCCGCGGGACTACCTGTCTTATGGAGCAGGTGGGTGACATCGGTTGTTAGAAACTGAGGCAGTGACCCAGACTCTAAGGATGACTGGAATTAAGATGCCAGGAGCGTGTTAAAATTTTTCTGAATATGTATGTGTAGTTATGTTACCAGATGTATGTAAATGTTTAATATTCGTTACTCATTTATTTATCTATTGATCATCTATTGATCATATATTGAAAGTATATTGAAAGTATATTGAAAGTATATTGAAAGTATATTGAAAGTATATTGAAAGTATATTGAAAGTCTATTGAAAGTCTATTGAAAGTCTATTGAAAATCTATTGAAAGTCTATTGAAAGTCTATTAAAAATCTATTGAAAATTATTGAAAATCTTTTGAAAATCTATCTATCTATTTATTTACCCATTTATTTACCTTTTTATTTACCTATTTATTTACTAATTTATTTACTTATTTATTTGCTTATTTACTTACTGTGAATGTGGTGTTTTAAGGAAGGGATTTATTAAGAAAAGCACAAAGACAAGAGTATGTATTTATTTCCAATAGGCTTGTCATCAATTGAAATCTATTAAAGGATGTATCACCTAAGCCATATTTACAACGATAAATATCTTGTGGTATATAACAACCACTATCGTAGTAGTGTATATAACACAACGTTAAGTAACAATATACATAACTTTACATTACATGGCTCATAAATATGATATAAATATTCATCAACATCATTAATAAATCAACAATAGTCAGAATAATATCATACCTTAGATGTTTACGCCTTGAAAGCCGAACAGCAACTGAGCCGCTCCACTGAGGTTCCGCTCTTTTATACCCGTTAACAAACAAGTATGATTCACAAGTGACAGTTGAGTAATATCAGTCTTTGACTTATAGGAAAATAAGTTTGTTTCAAAAAATTCATTTAGTAAATTCATTAATTAATCTTAACAATTCGTATATATTTTTATATTACAGCCAGACTGACAAGTACTTCGCTCTCGAAGTACATTATATACCCTTTTTCTACAATTGTAGTTAAAGTTATTTATATTAGACATGTTAGGGCTCCCACCTGCTGCACATGAGATCCAAACTAACAATATGTCAGTGACCAACCAGCAGTAAATTATCAAAAGCCCCTGACCTTAGACATGCTAGGGCTCCCACCTGCTGTACATGAGATCCAAACTAACAATAGGTCAGTGACCAACCAGCAGTAAATTATCAAAAGCCCCTGACCTTAGACATGTTAGGGCTCCCACCTGCTGTACATGAGATCCAAACTAACAATAGGTCAGTGACCAACCAGCAGTAAATTATCAAAAGCCCCTGACCTTAGACATGCTAGGGCTCTCACCTGCTATACATGAGATCCAAACTAACAATAGGTCAGTGACCAACCAGCAGTAATAAATTCTAAAATTTGTATTTTACGTTTGTTTTGCCAATTGCCTAGACGTGTCAAGTCCGCTCCACCCGCTGCTAGTGGCATAGACTTGCACCAAACAATTGACCGACCAGCGGAAACAAAATTTTACTTTCTTTTTCTTCCCCCTTTTTTTTTACAAAAAGTTTTTATTGTAATATATCTCTACAAACAACAGTCCAATATTATATGTAATTATCCGATCCGATTATCCGTCACAATATCCATACAATTAAATTATTAATTAAATATTTTTAATTAGAGATCACTTAAAACCATTTCATAAATTATTTCGAAATTTCACAAATTATAACATATACAAAGTTTAAAGTTAATTATCTTTATATATTAATTGAGATATAAAATGGCCATTCTGTGTGTTTTTTTTTTTTGTATATTATTGCCACAGCCACAGTAAGAATCTCATGGTTTCAACACTAATTTTCGTCACAGTCAGAACCTCCTAGCCTCTGTGACTGTTTTTAAAAATGACCCTAGACTGGTTAAAATTTTCGATTTTCCTAAATAGATAAATTTCATAGATATATATTTGGATTTTGATACGGCTTCCCTTACAGAGAAGAGAACGGGCTCACTCCCCGCCCTTCCTTGTGGATTTACGACAATTCCTGACATGGATAATCCCCACCGTTTATTCGAAGTGAATTCCCATACTACAGCTCCTTGTTCCGACCTATATAAGTTTAAGGAACAAGGAGGGGAAACAAGGTGAGATTAATATTGGGAATTCACGGTTAGTATAGTAGTACATAAACTAAATAAAATAAGTAATAGTAGTACATAAACAGAATAACAACAAGGTATGAAGTCAATGAGACAAGAGGGATGCAAAGTGCATTATATAAGGTGGGTGCGTCACGCTTTATGCTTAGGAAGTCAAACATTACAGTTACGTTAAATTATATGCTTAGCGCTCTAGGAACCCATTTAGTGACATGGAACAGTTGCCTCGTCATACGTGTACAGTTAGGGCTGATGCAACAGGACAACTATTTGGGCACTGTAGCTAATCTAAATGAACACGGCCCCTATGCTCTATATAAATGTCTTACACAACTCTAAGACAGAGAACTGCGAAGTCCACCTGCCGTTGAGGAAGACAAGTTTAGGTTTTAGGAGACTTTAAACGCGTACAAATGTAAACAACCCAATTACGTTAGCTTACCCCTTTTCTAAGGTCACACAAAACTTGCACAAGCGTTTCGCGGGCTCAGTCTGTAGCAGAATTCATTGCGACATCCTTGGTGCATACCGAAGTGGTTCAATCGTCACTCCAAACTTCCTTAAACTCCCCAGTTCGTGTATATACGGTACAGCCTAGAGGCTGATGTCATCCAATTCTCGTGTTTCGCCAAATAGTGTCGATTCAGATATAGGCCTACAAAACGGCCGGGGTTTGGTTTTAACGAAACACGATAACCTAGCGTTTTCAGAACGATTAGTTAACCCGTTGAGGTGTCTACCCCAGAGGAAGCCTTTATGAACCAAGGTCTACGCAAGAATTTTGTGCTAGACCATAAATACAGGAAGCAGTAATCATCGCCAGCGTTTAGTTAATCCTACAATCCCACTTACGGGGTGGCCATTAAGCCTGAATATCAACTGCTCACCCTCCAGCTTCTCTATTGCCAAACGCCAGTGACAGATATCTGCCAGGGTGTGAATTTAAATATATATGGGCACATATTATAATATGATAATATAGCAGTAACTATAAAATATGATAGAATATAGAAATAGTCTCGCTACGCTAAGATAAATGTTTATAAATAAACTGATGCTCGCATAAAACAGCCAAAACTCACCCATTCATTCTCCATCGCAGTCACCGAGATTCACACACGTACCGTTACACTCTACTTACGGATATTTAAACCCTAGTATAAACTAAACTCATAATATTCAAGTATAAACTAATACTCTTGCCTAATCTCTTCAGAGACGCAACCACACACACTTCAAATACTAATTAACCTAACTGGACTAGCCCATCTATATTTAACTTAATAACAACACTCGTACTTCTAAAACTACAACTGGACATAGGCCTTCTTCCTAACTCCTCGACCACGACCCACGCCATCTCAAGTCTCAAGCCGTCTGCCTCGTCCTAGCCCCATAGCTTTCGCCTCCATCGCCAGCGCACGCACTCTCGTTTTTTTCTTATAGTGACGCCTGTCCGCTCCAACTTTTGCTAATCCACAGGGGGGCCGGCTCTGTGTCACCAAGACACTATTTTTTACTACACTTAACGTGCACTTTGCCCGAATGAGTCGTTGATGTTTCATAGAATTTGTTAGAACCCATGACATCTTAATTGTCATGAATAATTGCTTTCAAAGAGCGCTGACATAAGTATTACATATACTTATGTCAGCTGCTTATGTTACATAGTATGACATAAGTTATTTATTTGCTTATTTATTGTTTTACCTTTCCTCGTAAAACAATTCAATATTCCTTTCCCAAAGGGTCTTTATCGTGTGACGCTATTTTAAACGAATAGATATTTCATTTTTAATTGCGTTCCGCTGTCAATCCTAAAATTCAGATGGAAGTGTGTTTCTATAAAAACTCGGCCATGTGTACAATGTGCTTGGTTTTGAAGTAAATATAATTTCTATGAAATAAATTAATAGGATTAAAGGTGGACGGTCACATTCCTCCCTCTGAAAATCAGACGCATGACGCAGTACAGCGGATGAGCTTTCACAACAGGGTGATGTCCGACTTTCCATGAGAATTATCATAAGAAAATAATACACATAACCCATCTGGTATGTTACAAGAATCTAATTTACTATTCTGATTGAGACATAAATTCAATCAGATATAACGTCTGGTATAGCTTCGTGATGTTTCAAATACACTTCTTCAAGTGATACACAGTTGCTCGTCCTATTTCAACCTTAGTTTCTTATAACACTCTTGGCACGCGTAAATAATTAACTTTACTGTGAGTCTGTGCATGCTTTTAATTTAGTATTGGTCACCAGAATCTCATCTTACATTCAGCTTCATATCCGCCTAAGTGTTAAAAGAAAAACCAATAACAATACCCATTTGGTATGTTAAATGAATCTGATTATGTCCTTTCCAGTTGGAACACAATTCCAATAAGGCTCAATAGCCGCCATGTTTAAGTTGCAAGGGTTCCAAAGACCTGCTTATTTATAATATAGTTTTACAAAACAGAGTCTTATCTAGCCTTCAATCGATACATAACAGCTGCATTTGACCTATTTCTCTAAGAAATACTCTCGATGTATTCAAATTACGGAATTCCTGTGCATGCTTATACTTTAATTGTACATACCAGGGCCTCTTCTAAGAATATTTGTGCTATCAGGCCACATTACCTACGGTGCTGTCTTGTTGCAAGCTCAGCCTACCGCAGTCGCCGCTGGACAGAACCCTTTCCTCATTCACCTGAACGCCAATCAGCAGTTGAAGTCGGCTTCAGGAGTAACTGAAATAGTTCGCACACGAGCATATTAGATTACATTCCACTCTTACGCCTCCCTCCAATACTAAGAGGATAGAGCAGTCTGGAAAATCAGATGTGGTTGTAAAATCAAATTAAAGCGGTCCTATTAGAAAATATCAGTTTTACAATCCAATAAGGCTCCAGAAAGGTCATATTAGGCAGAATTTACAAAACCGGTCAGTTTCGCATTCCTCCAATGTTTGGAGAGAAATACCAAACTAAGCTTATCTGAGCAGTTCAGTTTCCAATTCAAGGACTTTTGGAAAATACATTAAACTGATTCTATGAGAACATATCAGTTTGGCAAACAACCATGTTTTGATAGGTTAAATCAAACTAATTTCACGAAGGCAAATCAGTTTTTCAATCAAACTATGTATGGAAAACATAGTAAACTGATCATATGATGACAAGTCAGTTTGGAAAACCCTATTGTCTGTGAAGCTACACATATTAGAATCTGTAGACACGCAAGATGTTCTAAAATAAATAATTATTCTTTTTTATACTCATTGGAAAGTCAGTACATTGGCCCTCCCTCGGACTGTAAAATGGTTGACACAATAACTCTTTGGCATATTAATTTTTCAAGTGATAGCTCGCCATAGCCATAAACGTTGATGTAAAATGGCATACAACAAGGATCACAGCGCGTATTAACAGTTTGAGTTAGATAAAAGTGAAACTTAGCTTCGCAACAGGAATCACGCTGCAGCATCTGCTGGAATCCATTGTTGTCAGCTAACTAGATGAACTATGGACCAAGCGCCACGCACAAACCGTAGTTTTATATAACGCGTAGTTCCAGCAACGTGAAGTCTTAAATATCCTGAAATTTGAAATAAGGCCACACGAGTATCCATTCAAATATATCACAACAAACACTGCCGCATTGGCAAGATTAATTTTAACTTACTATGATAATTATTAGTGTACCTACAACTACTTTCTGGGTAATTACAATTAATTTCATAACGTAGATACGTGTCATTACGTAGATAATTTGTACGTTTGTTATACCTTACATAGGTACTAACGATTTGAAGTTCACCAATAACCACCTAAGTAAGGATGTGTTCTACATTAATTTCCACGAAACCACATTTCACTATCACAAACTTGTAGACTTAAAACTCATGCTTGCAGGGAGTCGAACCCATGATGAACGTTAGATCAGTAAAACTGAAACTAATACCTATTCAAAACTTCCTCATTGTAATTGTATGGGGACCGAACCCATTATTATTATTAGTACAGAAACCCTCGCACACAGTCATAAAACTATTACCTATTTCTTTGCCTCGCACATGTGCAATTTGAAAGTTATTCCATGGGGACACATTCCTGGAATAAAAGTATTCTAGCTTCCTTTCTAAAGTGCAATCTATACCTATATCCAATTTCATCAAAACTGGATCAGTCGTTTATTCGTGAAATGAAACTCTAACTCTGAACTCTATTGAAAGTCTATTGAAAGTCTATTGAAAGTCTATTGAAAGTCTATTGAAAGTCTATTGAAAGTCTATTGAAAGTCTATTGAAAGTCTATTGAAAGTCTATTGAAAGTCTATTGAAAGTCTATTGAAAGTCTATTGAAAGTCTATTGATAGTCTATTGAAAGTCTATTGAAAGTCTTTTGAAAGTATATTGAAAGTCCATTGAAAGTCCATTGAAAGTCTATTGAAAGTCCATTGATAGTCCATTGAAAGTCCATTGAAAGTCTATTGAAAGTCTATTGAAAGTCTATTGAAAGTCTATTGAAAGTCTATTGAAAGTCTATTGAAAGTCTATTGAAAGTCTATTGAAAGTCTATTGAAAGTCCATTGAAAGTCCATTGAAAGTCCATTGAAAGTCCATTGAAAGTCCATTGAAAGTCCACTGAAAGTCCACTGAAAGTCCATTGAAAGTCCATTGAAAGTCCATTGAAAGTCCATTGAAAGTCCATTGAAAGTCCGTGAAATGAAACTCTAACTCTGAACTCTATTGAAACTCTATTGAAAGTCTATTGAAAGTCAATTGAAAGTCTATTGAAAGTCTATTGAAAGTCTATTGAAAGTCCATTGAAAGTCCATTGACAGTCCATTGAAAGTCTATTGAAAGTCCATTGAAAGTCCATTGAAAGTCCATTGAAAGTCCATTGAAAGTCCGTGAAATGAAACTAACTCTGAACTCTATTGAAACTCTATTGAAAGTCTATTGAAAGTCTATTGAAAGTCTATTGAAAGTCTATTGAAAGTCTATTGAAAGTCCATAGAAAGTCTATTGAAAGTCTATTGAAAGTCTATTGAAAGTCCATTGAAAGTCCATTGAAAGTCTATTGAAAGTCCATTGAAAGTCCATTGAAAGTCCATTGAAAGTCCATTGAAAGTCCATTGAAAGTCCATTGAAAGTCCATTGAAAGTCCATTGAAAGACCATTGAAAGTCCATTGAAAGTCCATTGAAAGTCCATTGAAAGTCTATTGAAAATCAATTGAAAATCAATTGAAAATTATTGAAAATCTTTTGAAAACCTAACTATCCATTTATTTACCCATTTATTTACCTTTTTATTTACCTATTTATTTACCTATTTATTTACTTATTTATTTACTTATTTATTTACTTATTTATTTGCTTATTTATTTGCTTATTTATTTGCTTATTTACTTACTGTGAATGTGGTGTTTTAAGGAAGGGATTTATTAAGAAAAGCACAAAGACAAGAACATGTATTTATTTCCAATAGGCTTGTCATCAATCGAAATCTAATTGCCTGTTCGCAAAACTAGGTCTTCGTTGAGAAGAACGGCAAGAAACTCCACGGTAGCTCTCTTTTATTATTATATCGACACATCATAAATAATCGTTTATCGCAATAAATCTTATTAAAGGATGTATCACCTCAGCCATATTTACAACGATAAATATCTTGTGGTATATAACAACCACTATCGTAGTAGTGTATATAACACAACGTTAAGTAACAATATACATAATTTTTCATTACATGGCTCATAAATATGATATAAATATACATCAACATCATTAATAAATCAACAATAGTCAGAATAATATCATACCTTAGATGTTAACGCCTTGAAAGCCGAACAGCAACTGAGCCGCTCCACTGAGGTTCCGCTCTTTTATACCCGTTAACAAACAAGTATGATTCACAAGTGACAGTTGAGTAATATCAGTCTTTGACTTATAGGAAAATAAGTTTGTTTCAAAAAATTCATTTAGTAAATTCATTAATTAATCTTAACAATTCAATATAAATAGATAATAATAATGTAATAATTATATATATATTAAGCGCGTGTGAGCTACTGTACCATTTAAGCCGAAAGTTGTGCAGTCCGTCCGGTCCCGGAGATTTCCAGTTAGGTAACGGACGAACCGTTTTGGCTACATCTGATGTAGTAATGGTGATTTAATTATTATTATTTATATTAATTATTATTATTAAAAAGCTGTTGTCGCGTTACCGATCGATAACGCTGCGGTATCTGAGAGATAAATTAGAGTCGATTAAAAGCATAGATCAGTGGTAGCCCAGTGTTAAGCTCTGACTTACGTATCGTAGGTCGTAGCTTCAAACTTAGGCAGGCACTTTACTTTGTGTAAATTATTTCATCAACTCTGCTCTCAAAACGGTGAAAGAAAACATCGTGAGGAAACCGGCATGTCCTAAAACTAAAAATTTGTAGAAATGTGACATGCACCAATCTACACTCTGCCCAGGAGTTGAGGATAAATTCGAAACAGAGTTACCTCGCCCCTGGACACTCAGGGCAGGGAAGGAACAAGGGTGGGTTTTAGTCAGTAAGAGTCTGACACGCCCTCCTGCTCCACGCAGAGCGGGAGATGTCATTGGATGATTTACCACACCACAAAAAATTTAAAAAAAACCTACCTACACTGGGTCCGCGTGGTGGATTAAGGTCCATTCCCAGTCTCAGATAGGAGGCCTGACTTAACATTAAAATATTGATTATGTTTATGCTTATGCCAAACAAACCTTTGTGTTTCTCCCCGTTTTATAAATTGTAAAACAGTTTAAAAGATCCTTTAAATAAAACAACGAATAATACAAAAATAACAAGCCATCAATTAAAAAAATTTGAAAAACCCCCAACGCTTAAAAGAAAAACGAACATTTAAAAATCACAAAAGAGCTGTCTAAGAACAATGGCTAAAAAACTTGATTTCAGATAAAAAAAAAACTCATTCAAATCGGTTCACCCGTTTAAGATCCACGGTGCCACAGACACACACAGACAGACACACACACATTATAACGGTCAAACTTATGACATCTCTCTTTTTGCGTCAGGGGTAAAAACGCATTTCTACCAAAAACACTATCAACCAGCATAAACAACGCTCTACATTATACGAAAACTCAATTCTTTCCCAAACAGATTCTATGTCTAAGGGCCGATTTCACCAATTCTAAACGCAGTTTTCGACGTTTAAAGCTCGCTTAAACGCGTTTAGCCGCTGTCATAAAGCTGAAGAGTTTGTTTGTTTATTTGGTTGAACGCGCTAATCTGAAGAAATACTGGATCGAATTGAAAAATTATTTTGGTTTTGAATAGTCCATTTATCAAGGAAGGCTATAAGCTATATAACATCACGCTGCGACCAACAGGAGCGAAGCATCAATGAAAAATTTGGCAAAAACGGGCAAAAATCCTTTTAGAGCTTCAGTTGCGTGCGCTGCGTAAACGGTTAAATTTACGTAAAAAAATATGTATGACAGAATTGTTCTCTTTTTAAAGTTCTTAAAAAAAGCAGACAGCATTTAAGGTTAACTCAATATTATTTTTATTTGGTTTTTGTCATATAATGATTTGCCACCATCATCGGAGCCCAGTGGGACCTCCCACTTGTTATTCCTGCTCCCAATTGAATTAGTATTATTATTAGGTAATCAATCAATTATTACTAACACTAGTCTGTAAGCTCGCAATTGTACTAACAAATATGGATGTAATATGAGTCCGAAATAAATGATTTATTATTATTATTATTTCGTATATTTATTTTTACACATATTATTTACATTTTTAAATATTTTTAAAAGAAAACATATAAAAAAACCTTTAAAAATATAAAAAATAGTATCCCACCGGTATCGGGAACAGGGTCCAAGCTACCGGTGGTCAGGGCTCCAGAGAGAGGAACCACCTGACAATGCGAGCCGTGTCCAGAAGTACTGCTTTCGGAATCAAGCCCTTGATCCAGCCGCCTAACGAGAGCCTCCTGAGGTGTTGGTCGAGGCTCGTGGCTATTAAGCCATTGGCTGACACGACTATCGGTACAATGATCGCTGAGTCCACATCCCACATGTCGACAACCTTATTATTATTATTTTTAACGCTAAGCTTAATTCTGTAAAACTTAGTTTATAGAGCGAATGGTGAAATCGGCACTAAAACACAAGAAGAACATTGCCATAACATATTTCATAAACGCGCGACCTATTTTCACACTCAATTGGTAAGAAAAGCGACCATCATTCATTTCCGCTCTGAATGATCGTATGGTTTAGTACCACCTTGATTGAGTGATTAAAATTAAGCACGTCTTATACTCAATTGTCTCAATACTGTGTGAGATACGTGTAATCTACAGATCCAAGAGTACTGTATTTATATATCTGTGGCATAATCCCTTCTTTGTGCTGACTGTAAATGTGTGACGTATTTAAATCTATATATATAAGTGTTATGAAGAGGGCTGTGTAGCGCGATTCGGACTCGCGCACGAAGGGT
Source organism: Polia nebulosa (assembly GCA_951329385.1). NCBI lineage: Eukaryota > Metazoa > Arthropoda > Insecta > Lepidoptera > Noctuidae > Polia > Polia nebulosa. The sequence goes on from OX589593.1 coordinate 5,661,319, forward strand.
TCCGTACCATTATCTATAAAAAAATCATGTTTGGTGTATGGGAGCCCCCTTAAATATTTATTTTATTCTGTTTTTTTTTTAATATTTGTTGTAAAAACGGCAACAGAAATACATCATCTGTGAAAATTTCAACAGTCGAATTATCACGGTTAATGAGATACAGCCTGGTGACAGACGGATAGACAGGCAGACAGACAGACAGACATACGGATGGACAGCGGAGTCTTAGAAATGGTTTCCTGTTTTACCCTTTTTTTTTTTTTTTGGAGGGTAGGTAATCATCCTATGACTTCTTCCGCTCTAGGGTGGAGCGGAAGGGCGTGTCAGACTCTTACTAACTAAAGCCCACCCCTGTTCCTCCCTGCCTTGAGTGCCCAGTGCGATGTAACTCTTTCGAATTTATCCTCCACCCCCGGGCAGGCATCGGCCGTGGCAGGCCCCGTCCTTTGCTGACAACTCTTTGAGGCGCGCGTGGAACACTACGCGCCGTCGACTCTCGGGCCTGGTGCTGATCGGACGGCGAGTTACCCACTACTCGTCGTCCGCAGGCCCGGGACTCGCCGTCCGCAGGCCTGGGTCCTGTTTTACCCTTTGGGTACGGAACCCTAAAAAGAGGCCACTAGCGCACGCAAATTGTTGCAAACAAATTCAGCCAATTGTAGCAATTTGATTTAGTCGGCTAACAGCAGCGAGCGAAGAAAAGCGTGTCCGTGTCGTGACAATAATGTATTTTTTTTTTTTTATGTTTGATAGGCTTGCGTTTGACCACTATCTCACCTGATGGTAAGCGATGATGTATGTATGTATGTATTTATGATGCTAAGTTGAGTGTTAAGAGTGTAGAAACTATAGTTCCAAGATAAATAAGAGTGAAGGAATTTCATACCATAATTACTATACACAAGTATGTTGTAATATCAACTCAACGATATTATCTAAACGCCGCTTTGTATGAACATAGCGTATCTTTCTTTTATAATTTCTGAAACTTTATGAAAAGTGTGAGAACAGAAACACCAAAACACAATATTGAATGTGTCTATGTGTGTGTATATTGTATGTTGGTTGATTGTAATGTTTTTAATTATGGACTCTGGTCTGAAATAAAAATAAATATTATTATTATTTATTATTATATTGTTGCTACAAGCGAGTGACTGCTTCGGAGGTTCCCTCTTGAATCTCATATAATTAAAAAATATAATTATGTTTCTACATATAAATTGTTCTAATTTTGCATAGTTTCCGAGAGCTCAGCAAGCATTTAGTCAATTCTTCACATGACCAGAGCGCTGGCCTTTTTTTCGGCAAAAAAATCGGCATTGCCATTCAACGTGGCAATGCTGTCAGTGTTCTGGGCAATTTTCCCATTGGCAGCGATGTGGACGAATTTTTCGATGCTCAATGAGTTATTACGCCTCTCTGTTTTATGCCGCTTGTACATATTTTATTTATTTTCTTTTAACCTGTTTTTCCAATTTAGTTATACATTACTTTAATTATATATATAATATGTATATTGTAATCAAAGAATATAAGATAATAGCTACTTACAATAATATATTATGTAGGTGTGGTACCTACATAATATCACAAAGCGTACATTTGTTTTTAAATTAATAAATATTAAGTAGTACTACATATTTTGCCTATTTAATAGTATCTATTATTTTAATTGGAGAGGCAGGTATTGCATTTTTAGTAGATTTTGTATTAACCTTTAAAAGTATTTCACGGGCCCGCCTTTCTGCTGACAAGGTTGATATTCTCACACGGCCTCCTTGAGACATCACAGTATTATAATAAATAAGAGCGTGGAGCTAAATGGTGTGTACTCCCAGTGTTTCTTAAGGTTCTAGTGTCCTGGTAGGGTCACAGGAGTTCCGATGTTTGGCTCCCAGACTGGAACGGGCCGGGGTTGCCTTGAAGCAGCTCTTGTCCAATCTGGTGGTTTGCCTCCTGCCGGAAGCTCTACATGGGAGACGTGCGGTCCATGGCCCTTTACGGGGCACCGGCGTGGTTTCACCCGTACTAATACATTTTATCCTTGGATTATCACATAGGCTACTGCCTATGTGTTAATCCAGGGTATAAGCTATCTGCATACCAAATTTCATCCAAATCCAGCCATTTGAGGGTGAAGAAGTAACAAACATACCAGAGCACTAACAAACTCTCGCCTTTATAATATTAGTGTGACTAAATAAATGATAGGATGATGATTGACTAAGGTCTATAAGTAAGTATATAGAAAGATTATTATATTAATTTATTATTCCCTGCATTGCGCATTCTTATTGCCAAAATACCAGACTACTTATTCATAATTACCAACACTTTATTTACTAGAACCTATTAGATTGAAACAAATGTGATTAGCGAACTACAAGAAAATTGGCTCCCATTCAAAATAAGATACTAGGCGCCCATAACTATAGTAGCAATTTATCTTATCCTTGGCTAGAGAATGTTATTACAAGGAGAATTATTGTTTGACCCATAAAAAGTCTAAAGTTGTGGAAACATATTACTGTGCTATTTCATTCAAGATATCATGTTTTGCTTCATAATCTTAGCTCTCTTGCTGTAGCCATTTGTGTGCAAAATATTGGTGCGGATTCTCTTGTTTTAATAATTAAACTAAAATTAGAGAATTGCTATATTTTTAACCGACTTCGAAAAAGGAGGAGGTTATCAATTCGGATGTTTGTATTTTTTTTTTTTTTTTTTTTATGTATGTTCGGGCATAACTCCGCCATATATTGACGGATTTGCAAAATTCTTTTTTTGTTCGAAAGGGGCTTATTCCGAAATGGTCCCATTTAAATTTAAAAAAGATCTGATTATGGGTTTCGGAGACAGACAACGGAACTCTTCAAAAATTGACAGCAAATCAACCGCGATTGCTGCTATCGTATGTCTATGAATTGTTAACACAGTTTAATGGGGAACCACAACTAAAAAGTGAAAAATAAAAAACTTTTTTACAAAAAAATAGAACCGACTTCCAAAAAAAGTGCAAAATAACTTTAATTTCGGAAGTCGGTGTCAAATAAGGAAGAAGTAAAAATACAAACACCGACTTCCGAAATTAAAGTTATTTATAAATTTTTAGTGTATTTTTTTTTTGGAAGTCGGTTGTTTTTTTTTGTAAAAAGTTTTTTTATTTAGTAACATATACGTAATAATAAACATCATCATCGTCATCAGCCTTTTATTGTCCCCACTGCTGGGGTATAGGCCTCCTCTCTGTGAGAGGGTGTGGGCCGTAATCCACCACGCAGGCCCAGTGCGGGTTGGTGGATGTCACATGTCTTCGAATCTTTGGTTTTAGGACATGCCGGTTTCCTCACGATGTTTTCCTACACCGTTTTGAGAGCAGTGGTGATGCAATAATTTACACAAAGTAAAGCACCTGGCTGGGTTTGAACTCACGACCTCCAACTTGTAAGTCGCGGCCAATACCACTGCTCTCACAATAAACATTTTACCAAATTAAAAGTTCATAGGTCAATGGGAAGTTATAAATGCTTTGAAACAGACGACGGACAGACGGATAGATAGACATAGATATAGTGAGTGACAGCAATAGGGCTCCGTTTAGACCATTCGGGTACGGAACCCTAAAAACAAAATCGGGTCAGAAAAAGAAAAGTTGATTCGACTCACAGTAACTTATCTTAATTTGACCACCTAAAAACCTTGTTCAGACACTTCAATTCAATTTGGTGACATTAAACGATTCCAAAATTTTAGTCCACGTTTAAAATTTAAACCTTAATAATATAGGATTAAGTCACCAAATCGTTGAGACACTTAACACAGATCAACAGCTAAAAAATAAAGAATAGCAACATTGCAAATTAGAAACAAAATATAAAACACTCCCTCCAAATGTAAATTGAATTGCGCCACCAAATTCAATTTGGATTACCTTCACATTCGCAAAAAAGTATATCTGAAACAAATTCCTGTTTCATCAATACATCACTGGAAGTTAAACAACATTGTTTTTGCTGTTGATTTTTTGGAAAATAAACCTTACTCAATCGTTATAATGAACCTCTGTTTTCAAATAGATCACTCAAGTTTGATTTGTATTATAAATTCGAGAAGGATTTGTACTGCTTTACCACTGATCTTCAAAGTGGCAGAATGAATAATGACGACGTTGACGCATTATGTAAACAATACCCAGTATATAGCTTTCTTCAAAACATGTTTTTTTACAAAATAACGATGATGGACCACTTTTACGTTGGCCACTTGGGAATTCAAAAAAATATTTGGATTTTATCGATGGCAGGTCAGATTTTTCAGGTTTATTGGAAACCATCTGATTTGTTTAGCCTGGTGCCCTTAAACTGTGACAGATACTTATAGACAAATTACGGTTAGTTTAATGTCGAAAATGCGTTCGATACACGGTTGATGCCGTGGTTGAGCGTTTGGCTGTTGCGTTGTGTCTCACGGGCTCGATTCCCGCACAGAAAAAATATTTATACGGACTTCAAATAGTTGTGCCAGGTCTAGGTGTCGTATGTGTGTGAGTTTAAATGTTTGTGTAATTCCTAGTGTGTGGGCGTAATTCCTAGTTTAGTTCCTAGGTTGCCTCTCCGATACCTTCTCCGAGTGTGATCGGCCCTCTCACGATCCCGCTCGACGGCCCCCATCTGAACCATCGCGGTCTAATAAAAAGAAGGTCATTTCCCTGAAACGTTCTGTGTCTGCCTGCATAGCTCTCACTACTGCGTGCAGAGACAGCTCTCGTTCGATCCCGGCGATCCACCACTCAAAGGTCCAGGCAGGGCACTCTTCGAGCGTGTGCTGTGCCAAATCCAAAACGCTGTCACAATAGTGGCAATTTTCCGTGGCTTTTCCGCCTAATCCTAATCAGATACTCACCGAAACAACAGTGCCTTGTCAGTACCTGAGTGAACCTGTGGGAGATGCTTTCCCCTCTTTTCAGTTATGCTTCGCAGTGCAACAGGACGGCTTTGACAACGCGCATTGCCTGCCTAACACAACGGGAAGTACTGAGTTAGAGCGGTTGCGCACTATGTTCGATACTTATCCGTCAAAATACAGATCTGTACAAAACTCGGACCGAACTCGGATCGGTAGTGCGTAACCTACCATACAAATTACGAGTATTCTACGACCACGCCGGACCGTATTTTCACGGTTAAGTATCGGACGTAGTGCGCAACCGATCTTATGTTTCACTAGCAAAAAAAAAAGCAAGAAAAAAATCCGTCAACTTCAGAATACTAAAACAATCTCTTTTCTGCCCATCGCGATGGCTTCTAGTTTACTTTTAAAAAGATGTTTTCTCCTCATTTTAAAATCAAATTACGAAGAACTTAGCTTGCTAACTTCTGATGGAAAAGTTTAAACAAACGTTACACTTGCAATTTTTCAAGATGGATTAATGTCTCATCCAGTATTCGACGTTGTAACTTATTTTTAATGTTTGACGGACTTACGTTTTTTTTTTAAATAATGCTGTGTTGTTAAAAAGAAAACAGATTCTCTTTAGGAATATTTTGTCCATAGAAGATAAGCACTAAGAGAATCGTTGCGTAACAATAACGTCTGGTAATAGGGTAGTTTACAGAAAATTGTATGTTGAACTTACAATTTATGATGAATCACTTTTACCCTATCGTTCGAAGACAGAAGATTAAAGGTCCAATGAGGTGAGACCCACAAGCAGTATCTATGCCGTGGTCATCTAATTATGGGCATCTCTGGACACGTGGATGCTTGTGTTCGGAACCCGTTGCTAAGACCGCATTGTTCCTCCAAAACGTAGCCATTCAACCGCTACCCAAGCGAACTTTGACATAGCAGCTACGCCACCCGCTCGATCGGCATTACTTCACGCAAGCGGGTCTGTGCCGTTACCAAATTAAAGCTTAATATCTAGTAAACTACTATAGCTACAAACATACAAAAAATTAGTGATATAGCTGCAACTATAGAGAATCGATATAATTGAAAACTAATACGATAACGTGTTCTAAGTACTTCAAAAAAAATGTAAACCTTAACGTAACCGTTAGCGGTATACGTTAAAATTGGTTTCACCTATGTTTTTACCAATAATTTTGTAGTTTGTGTCTTTAAAACCTACTTATCATTAAACTAGACTATATAACCTTTTTTTTGATATCCCTGAGTCGCCATGTGAAATGTTCTAAGTACCACATTAGACCCAAACAATCACCCCATCCCCACCGAATTTTAGCGCCGACGGCGGGTCAAGGTTACGCCAAGATGGAATATTTACCTATTTTGTCGTTGTATTTTACTGTTCTATCTCTTTGTAAATACGAATTAGTAACTAATAACCGTAATACTAATGATGTATTACGGTATTACTTAGTAAATCGTACTTAAAATAAATAAATAACACATTATTTACTTACGTAAACATTCCGGCTATTTCGATGTTTCGTATTTCAATATTGTCATTTTCAACACACATTGAACCTTTGACATGTTTAGTTATTCGTAAAACTTGATTCTTTGTGGATTTTTTAGATATTCAACACAATTACACTCGATTTTAAGTAAATTCTAGTTAAATAAACAATTCACATAAAAACACATCGCGCCATTTTTGACAATGACATTTGACAGACGACATTTGAACTATTTATTGTAATTTTAACTCTATGCCTCCGTGCGGGGTGCCCAGGAACAAAAAACGCGGACTTTAATACAGCGCCATCTTTTATTTACTTCTTAAAACTCAAACAATGCGACCACAGTAAAAAATCGATTTCAAGTGAACAATCCGCTTACTCTACAAATGTGACAATGGCGCTTGAGAGTAATTTTAATTTCGCAACAAAATCGACCATGGCGCGTGAATGGGTAGTGAAATCTATGATCCGACCATTTTATAAAGTTTTTCCATATTATAAATTAAATCTAACGTAGGAACCCTGCCGACAAGAAAAAAATTCGGTGAAACTCATAAATGCCATACTTAAGACTTAGCGTCAGTACAGAAAATCCCAAGAAAAGTACTTACATCGTCCTACATTCTCATGCTTACAGCATTATAACTTGACTCTGGTCCCTTTTACACCTCGAGACATCATTAGGTGCTTTTAAGTAGTTTTTTCCAATATATAAAATTTAGAGGCAGACTTCAGATCAAGTTGGAAAAAGAAAAAAACGTCAAACGACAATCTGTCAACTCGCAAAATAACGCTCCATTCCACGAATCTAAATTTATTCTATTTTTAATTGTTACAAAACAAATCAATTTTCAATCAGTCTGATGCAGTTAATGGCATGAAATCCATGAGTGAACTATTTAGATGTGTAATGCAGTCGGATTTTTTGAAAATATCCCATTTATTTTCAAGAAATTAAGCACTAAAACTGACGAGAACACAAATACATCACCCAATTCTAACGCCACCACAAAAAAAAAGTTAGACACAAAGTCTCCATTTGTCCCCAACAATACAGAATCCAGCCATTAAAACCAGCACAATACAGTAAATATAGGAACAAAAAAAATCCCGTGAGTAGAAAATGGGAACACTTTACCTACTTTGCTATGGCGATGATAGGCAAAGCCGTGTGTTGGTAGCGATATCGCATTGTGCGCCACGAGACACTATTCAAGTGGCTTTTTTAACATCAAAGGCAGTTTTTGCTTTGAGCCAGGGGCGTATCTGTTTTCCGGAAAGACACTTCTGGTTTTGATACTCTGTGGAGTATAGGGGCCTACTGGTACGTAGTTTTTAGGTGTTTCCGTTGTAGGATTTTGATGTGATTTTTGTTCTTTATCGTGTATTCAAGATATTGTGTTTCTTGAGTGCTTATTTCAGGAGGTAGAAAATGACCCAGAAAATTTGTGGATTGTGGATACATACAAGGTGTAACGAAAAGGTGTGGTCATATTTTAATAAATGCATCTGCCCATCGTTATGAACAATTTTATTCAAGAAATCTAGAGAAAATTCTCAAAAAATAATTTACCCTCCATACAAATATTGACCTGCTGATGATAACTTTTCTCTATTTTTTTTTGAAGAGAAAGTTGTTCATTTCAATGAGAAGAACCGGTTCTAAAAATATGACCACACCTTTCCGTTACTCCCTGTAAAGTAATTATGTTTTCCGAACGGAGAATGAAAGGAACGTCAATATTAAATTTAACGCACACGGTCTTACTGAAACCGAATGTTTATTTGTTTCAACAGTTCCCAGAAAAAAGAGCTTCATACTTAATTAAAAACGAAATTGGCAAACAGAAAACATTCATTAATTCGAATCGGCTTAGCCATTGCGGAATCTTATCAAAACATCATTAATTTTTTTTTTACCCAACATCTATAGAGCAATCTTGCCAATACCGCGATCCTCGAAACGAGGAAGCGAACCTGTAATCTTTCAATTACAAATTCAAGTTCCATCCGTTCCAATTAACTTCAATATTGATCAGGGAATACGGTTCGCGATCACTTTTATCGGTGCTGCCAATTTAATAAAAATGTCAAGTGGACCACGCTATTACGATTGGTATTACCTATCTATACCTGTGAATTCGTTTACAATGCAAAAAATATAATTTTATTTTTGATACCTCTTATTTTTGTCATTATGGCTTTGGTTTCTGTTATCGAGTTATGAAGAAAGACTTCTGAGAATACTTCGACCTTATTTGATTGAAGTATGCTATTAGGTTTTTCAATTAATTACACTGTCACAATATTATTATCGCAGCCTTTGTGGTTTCATTAGAGTGTTTTTCATTGTCTTTGTCAGCTTGAAGTTAATTAACGAGATTGGTCAACGTTGCAATTATTATCTAACTCAATTTGAAGCGCTTTATTACGAAAGCATTTCATATATTTTTTTCATGCTAATAGGTGACCCACTGGATTTTCAATGGTCTATGGATTTGTGCTATTATGCCATGGACACAGATCGAAAGTCTGTAATTACTTTGGGATCCACCCTCCAAAACTAAAAACACGCCGTCAAGTCATTAGCAGACACAATTAAAAACCTATTACGATTACGAGGAGCCTGACGGATTAATGCACAAGAAGTAGTATGTTAGAACACAGTAGTTAATTATTTCATGAGCTTTACGATAACTGACAAATGCTTGCACTGTCTGGACAGGTCCACTCAAATCTGCGTGGTGCTTTCCTCAAAAGCCCATCTCAGATATTAACGTACAATTATGGTTCTCATATGATTTGAACAGTACGTATTGCATGGATTGGAACACTTTACTTTGACCTCTGAGTTTGTTTCGGTGTTTCTTCTCAGGGTGGTCAGCTAGGAAACACCGGCCTCATTTAGCTTAAACTGACAAAAAACATTGACGTGTAAAAAAATTAACACTATTTTATATTCGTACCATTAAATTCCTATGAATTTCTACGTGAGAATTTCCTCATTGCTAAATTCCCTGGTAAATGTTTCATCATCGCATCGTTACCCCACAATGGCGTCAGTAGTGGACAAAATTTGCTAAAAGTGTAATTTGTTGCGACGTAGCGCACGGCATCAGTTCAGCTGTACTGCACCGACACAGATGTAGAGACGCTGACCAAATGGAAGCGACTTAGACTCAATTTTGTGTTAAGAATTGCAATAAAAAAACGGGGATGTCTGTTTTGGACGCGTCTATTATCTATATACGAAAAGAAGAAGAAGAAGGCTGATGGGGGCAGCATATACCAAGCGGTCCACATTGCAGAAGACCGCAAAACTTGGAGCCGCGTCGTATGTGGTCGCGATCCTCAGCAGTGAGGGAACGATCAAGAAGAGAATTATCCATATGTTGATGGAGATCGAAGGATTGTAAACGAATATGGGAATGAAACCCTTTTCATTTTTTCTTAATTCGTACCATGATTTCTTGATTTCTCTAATGTTAAGTTATCAAACAGATTTTATTTTAGGAGCAAATATTGTAGCGCTGTCTCACACAAAAACAACAAGCAGATATGAAACTGCTCTATTCAACAACACAAATTCTTTTCTCACTAAAAACTTTTAAATCGGATTGCTGATCTGGAAAACGCATTACTAATGAAAAACAGGATTCAATGTGAGATAAACTGCATTGTCCAATTAGTTGATTGAAATTTTGCGTAAACAAAACTATGTTTCACGTCGCTGACAGGGTCGATTTCAATATACAGTGTAAAACTGTGAAAAGAATACCTCGGATAATCCCTTTGGCAAAAAATTCAACTGTCCGAAATACTTCAACAACGACCGAACGATTTATTTTTACAACGATTAATTTTAAAGTGGATAAGTATTTAAAATTAATGCACCTGACAGACTGATGTTATTTTAATTCGCTGACAGAATGGTTTTTAGTTCTGTGCCTTCTGTAACTTAAAATAGGTTGTCGGGTTTGGTCATTTTGATTAATGTAACGATACATCATCATCATCTGCCTAGCCTCTTCCCAACTATCTTGGGGTCGGCTTCCAGTCTAACCGGATGCAGCTGAATACCAGTATTTTACATGAAGCGACTGCCTATCTGACCTCCACAACCCAGTTAATGGGTAACAGGATGGGATGGGTGTTGGGATGTAACGATACCTACTTCAATATTAATGCAGCAGTCAACAATGGCTTTTATTTATGTAATGGGAATAAGGTTAGAAATTCTGTGATGTTTAGGAGTATGCTCTATAATAGGGTGAAGTGATTGCGAAGCCCAGTAATGAAGGTATGGTTAGCTTTGTAAGATATTCGAGGAAAGCATGATCATCCATTGCACAGGATATTGGAATCATTAACGTTATACTTTTGTTTTAGCAATATATTACACTTGTAAATTATAAAAGAGCGGCGCCACCTGGCACAGGCATCTATATGCTTAAAAGAAGTCGCCACCAACTGTATAATATTTATTTAAAACGTGTAATAACAAAATAAAACATTTTTGATTTTGATTTTTGATCTTTTTTTTATTGGAAGCCTGTTTCTAGTTGAATATTTTCCCCTACCCCTAGACATCCACATCCATACACAAGACTTTTCTCACGACATTTTCTTTATTCATCCGCATCACATCCATACAACGACAACCGATTTCCACACAACTTTTCAGTCAGCGGTGCTACTTTCAGACTTCCTCTTATATACTCATTCCTAATTCTATCCATGCGCGTAACACCACACATCACTCTTAGCATTCTCCTCTCAGCTGCGTGCAATTGCTTTTCATTCACCCCTTTTGTGGCCAAATATTCTGAACCATACAAGACAGGAGGTCTGACCATTATTTTATAAATCTTTTCCTTAAGTTTAAGGGGAATGCGGGAATCCAGTAATAATTCTGTGTTCGCTTTGCACGAGTGAACCGAGATACCGAAAATTGGAGCAGACTGGGAGAAGCGCGCCACCTAGCATGATAGCTTCAGAACTGAAGAGACCGCCGAAATCGCAGAACATGTAAACAGTTGTCAAGGTAGCATTCAAGATGTCAGTGTCATCCATTAATTATTAACGTGAAAAATTATATTTCAAAATCGTCCTTACTATTGTTGTACTAATTCATCCAGGCTCGGCTCAGTATGTTTTAGACTCTCATTTCTATCAGTTATCTCAGCATTCATCCCCTCGCTGCGATCTTCTATTGTTTTCATGTTCTTCTTTTTCGCGTATTCATTTATGTGGAACATCCATCCAAACTTTAGCTCTCAAACGGCCAGCCAAGAAAAATGAGGCGAAGCTGCTACAACAGGAGTCACTATTTCTAACACCGCTGCTTTTACCATAATGGATGTTTGTGGCCATTATTCCACGCTCGTGTTTCAGTGTTAAGGTGTACTGGCATTTTTTCAAATTAGTCTTCTTTCCATACGAGATAAGGATGTTATTTATGAAGTCCTTAATTACACTTGAGTTATAGCTCTAGGGTCATGTGGATCTGATTCGTGTATTCTAGGCTAACACGAATTGGCTAGACTTGTAATTGCTGACTAATTTTGCTTGGAAGTTACTTTTTCGTTGTTAGTTTTTAACCGAATTCATTTGGAAATGGTTTCTAATGTATGTAGCTCAGTGAAATCCATTCGCAATCCGTATTTTCGCCGATTCGTAATCAAATCCAATCGCAATGAATTAGTTGCCATTAATTTTCGTTGTAACCTCTTTCTCAGATATAATGTACAACGATTTAAAATGACAATTCTCTTATACAAATATAGCTTGCTGATTAGAGTGAATGCCAATAATTCACCCAAACGCCGAAAATTTTCAATAGATTCGCATCCAACGAAAAATCCTTCGCAACATTAAAACCAGTAAAAAACATTGACTTTACCGGGCATCACAATCGCTTGCTACGCAGGACTAAAAGTCAAAGCTTCCAATAAAAATCATCCGATGTGCGTTTACGGATTATTTTATTTTAAAGCCACTCTTAAACCTTTTAACAGTCGTCAATTTTAACGGCCCCCGTTTCATTTTAACGAGAAAAGCCGATGTCCGTCAGTAGCTTGTTACTGAACTTTGACAAAATCAACTAGGGTATAAAATAAAACGGTTTTTATAGGCTTACGAAGGTGACAGTTCGGGCCACCTTTCGTTTTAGTCTGGAATAACTGGGTTACGTTTATATAATGAAGCACGTTGTTTGTTTTTATGAGCTTTCATCTGAAATGGGCCAGCTGATAAAAAGATCTCGTTATCAAGGTTGCATGGTTGTGATATTGATGTTATATTTTTTTTTCTATCATGATTGGCTCGTGCTTGATATATCACCTGATGGTAAGCGATGATGTGGACGACAATGGAGCACGCTTGCCTAAAAGGAACCCATTCACTCTAGACTTAAAGACCCCTGGGTTGTAGCTATCAGGAAACACAGATTTCAACAGAGTTTGTTTAATTTTTTGGCATTTAACTGTACGTGAAACTGAAACTATCTAGTATAGTGATCTGTGTTCCAGTTAAAATTTAACACAATCGTGCCAGATCAAATTTCAATGTATCGCTGACCGAACTGTTCTGCGCAATAATGGTCAGGCGACAGGTGACCACAATCTGCTTTTACCTTTGAGAGCTCTAACGCCTCAATGTCGATATTAGTATTTCGTTACATTATAATTACGTTGCTCCACTTTAAACCACTGCTCTCAAAATGGTGACGGAAAACATCGTGAGAAAACCGGTATGTCCTAGAACCAAAAATTCTAAGATATGTGACATCCACCAATCCACATTGGGCCTGCGTGGTGGATTACAGCCCACACCCTCTCACAGAGAGGAGGCAGTGGAGACATTAAAATGCTGATAATGATGATGATGACTTTGGTTCTAAAAAGTTATTTTATTTGAAACAACAGGATTATTGCCTGAATAACCTGCACTTTAGAATGAAAACTCGTCCTCTTCTTAGAAATTGTTAAATTTTTATGTACTTCCAAACTCCAAGCTGTTACTGAGTGATTCCTAGTGGAAAATATCCTATAGCACTTTTTGCTCAACCCGTAAACCGTACCCAGGACTTTGCGCTCAACGATAGCGACCATTGACAACGAGGCAGTTAACAACTTAAGGCGCTATTACTTGCTGGTAATGATCTTGAGTGGTTAGCTTGCATGTTCTGTGCTGAGCTCACGTAACGCGTCGTAGGTACGTCCACCCAGTAATAGGACTCGCCCATTAAGGAGCGCTGTCTGAAATTAGACGCATTATTTATTTATTTTACATAAAACAAAAAGTATTATACTCGTACTATAAGACGGATACTAAATAGTTAAATTATCTTTAAAATGGTGAAGGTTTAAAAAAAATACGTTACATTCTTTGTGCGTGATTCTCAATTTTTTATCCGCGTTAGATATTACGGTAATTTCAAATATTCACATATCAAATTACAAAAAAAATTGTCTAAAGTAACATATATTTTTTAACCGACTTCCAAAAAGAGGAGGTTCTCAATTTGTATGTTTTTTTTTTTTTTTTTTTGTATGTATGTTACCCGATTTCTCCGTCAGTTGTGAACCAATTTTCAAATTTTTTTTTTCATCTGAAAGAATATACTCCCGAGGTGGTCCCATATAAATTTTATCGAAATTGCTTCAGCGCTTTTTGAGAAACTGAACAAGAACGGAAGATACGTGTACCTCGATGACGTTTTGGTGTTCTCCAAATGTTTAAATTCCACGTTCCATTATATTGGTGTTTTTAGTTCTGGGGTATAACAACTAAAAAGTGAAAAATAAAAATACACTAAAAATTTATAAATAACTAATTTCAGAAGTCGGTGTCAAATAACGAAGAAGTAAAAATACAAACACCGATTTCCGAAATTAGTTATTTATAAATTGTTTGTGTATTTTTTTTTTTGGAAGTCGGTTGTTTTTTTTCAAAGAAATAAGACAAGTCGTTTAACGTGATGTTCAATTAAAAACCTTTAGAAGTCATGTAACTGCGCCTTAAGTAGCGGTGACTTAAAGATCTTCCAAAAAATTTAAAAAGCAAGAATAGGTAGATATACAAACTATAAAAACAAAAACCAGAAACAACACACTCAAAGCAAATTAGGCTAATAGGTTGTCGTATACCAAGATACGTTTTCTACTACGTTAATAGTAGTAGTATATTAGTAGTGTAGTACTATAGTGTAGTTAATTTAAATAGTAACAAAGGTATCGCGTCGTTTATCCCTGAGCTCGTGAATGTGGGCCATCGATTCACATTCACTCTTAATCAGTCTGAAAGGCGGAATCTAATTAAACTCTAATACAGAGTAAATGAAATCAGTGGGCGAACAGATAAGCGGGTAAAGGAAAAATAAATAGCTATGTAGTTCTTCTATGCTTCCTGAATAATACTACGAAAAATGTGAAATAGTATTGTGTCATACATGTTTTTTTTTTCATCTGTTACTTTTTTGTTGTTGGTTTTTTTTTTAAATCAATAAGAATGTAATAAAGGGCTTTTAACTTTATCTAGTCGCGTAAAAATACTTTAGGTACTGTGTAGACCCCACGAGTATTTGTGATAAAAAACTATAATAGATTAATGTTTTTAAAGGAACTGGAAAAACAATCACTCAACTAAAATGATAATCTTCTAGAAAGTAGAATAGAAAATAGAATATAAACTTCGAAATTGACACAAAAGATGTTTTTTGTTTAGTTACCAGCTGCATCGCACGTTCTGAAAATACATACCTTCCCGTGCAATAGAGGAGAGTTCAGTAGCGGCTGTGACTGTGCGACGCTTTCCCAAGTCGCCTCTATAAAGTATTTGGGTGTAACGTTGGATAACCTACTTACCTGGACTGTGCATCTCTCGTTGACTATGGCTAGAATAAGAAAATTAGTATATATTTTCAAAAACTTACGGACAGTAGCGAGTGGTACTCTGCTTGTACAAATTTACCGAGCGTTGTGCGAATGCATTATTAGGTACTGCAAATGCAGTACCTAATAATGCCCCCCATGCACAAATGCGCATGGGGAGGTGCGGCAAAAACTCATATGATTGGAGTCGAGCGGGCACAGCGGATGGCTCTTAAAGTTCTTTTAAACTTACCGTATCGTCATCCTACATCTTCAGTGTACGAACTGGCAGGAGTCTTATCTGTGAGAAAAATATTTGTGTACGAAATGCTACGAAGGTACCACAGACGAGTTCCTCCTAACCTCACCATATCACGAAAGCGAGTAGAACGCTGCCCTGTGCCTCGTACTAGAACAGCATTTGCTAGAAGACACTATAGTTTTCTAGCTCCAAAGACGTATAATAGATGTAATGAAATCCAAAGAATTAACATTTTGAATAATAACAAATTTAAAAAAGTTGTATATGTATGGCTAAATACAATGGACTATATGGATGTAGAAAATCTTTTAAAACCATAATCAATCTACATTCACGCACTCATCACACAAGTACACACTACAACACTACATGCACACACCCACACGTACACACACACACACACACACACACACACACACACATGGCAACACGTTTGTTAACTCTTTTTATTTTTAATAGCTTAAACTCTTTCAATTTTATTTTATAATTTATTCTGTACGGGCATAAGATAATTGTCACACTAATAAGGGGATGATACTAACACCTGCAACACAGTTTTTACTAGTGCAGATGTTAGAGAACCCTATACTGTAATTGTTCAGTTATGTCAATAAAGAATATTATTATTATTATTTCGTATATTTTTTTTTACACATATTATTTACATTTTTAAATATTTTTAAAAGAAAACATATAAAAAAACATTTAAAAATATAAAAAATAGTAGTCCACCGGCATCGGGAGCAGGGTCCAAGCTACCGGTGGTTAGGGCTCCAGAGACAGGAACTTCCTCACAATGCGAGCCGTATCAAGGAGTACTGCCTTCTGAATCAGGCCCTTGATCCAACCGCGCAACGACAGCTTCGACAGGTGGTCGTCGAAGCTTTTAGCCATCAGGCCATTGGCGGTAACGACTATCGGCACAATGACAGCCGAGTCCACATTCCACATATCGACAACCTCGTGTGCCAAGTCAAGATATTTAATTTGTTTCTCTTTCTCAGCTTTCACGAGGTTCTCGTCATGTGGGATGGTGACATCGATTATCATTGTGCGGCGCGCTAATCGGTCTATCACCACTATATCCGGCTTATTGGCAACAATAGTCCTGTCAGTGATGATAGACCGATCCCAGTACAACGTGACATGGTCATTTTCGAGAACTGGGTCGGGCACATACTTGTAATGCGGCACCTCAGAATCCACAAGTTTGTATTTTAAAGCAAGCTGCTGATGAATAATCCTGGCCACTTGGTTATGCCTGTGCAAATACTCGCTGTTAGCAAGACGAGAACAACCAGAGATAATATGTCTGATGGACTCACCCGGACGGTGGCATGCCCGACACACGTCAACCGTCCCGTCCTTCATGAAATGCCTCCAGTAGTTATTCGTCAAGATAACTTCGTCCATAATCGCACAGACAAAGCCTTCAGTTTCCCCGAAGAGGTCACTGAAACGTAGCCAGGCCACGGACGCCAAGAAATCTACATCAGGCCCATGAAGGGCCCGATAAAAGCGCCCGTGAAGCTCCTTGTTTTTACAATACCTCCTTGCGGTCATCAGTAGTGAGTATTACAGGTTTGCGCCAGTTCTCTTTAGCCATGGACAACGGGGTGAGTCCCTTGTCCACTGCGACCACATCGCGGTGCATACCCACGTCGGTTTCAAGAAAATATTCTCTGAGGCTGCACACCTTGCGGTTGTGGAGAGTTTTCGCATTTAAAAAACCTCGACCTCCACATTTCCGCGGGTTGTACAGTCTCATCACCGATGATCGTGGGTGATGCATCCGGTTTGCGGTCATCAGCGTACGGACCTCCTATCCAGGGCGTCTAGCTCGGTCTGAGTCCATTTGAGTATGCCGAAAGAGTACATCAAAACCGGCATAACCCAACCGTTGAAGGCGCGCACCTTATTTCCGCCTGACAAAAGGCTATTAAATAGCTTTTTCAGGCGGCCAAAGAAGCGCTCCTTCAGCGATTGCTTCATGTCAGTAACGTTAATGCCTAACGCTTCCGACATACCCAAATATTTGTATGTTTCGGTCGAGGAGAGGGATCTAAGGTTTATGGAATCCGAGAGTTGAATCCCTTCGGATTCCATAATCCCTCATCTCTTTACATGCATGACTGCACATTTGTCCACACCAAATTCCATCCTGATCGCGCTACTGAAAGTTTCAGTTACCTTCAGTAACTCCATCAGTCGCAAATTGTTGGGGGCAAAGAGTTTCAGATCATCCATGTAAAGAAGGTGAGATATGGCCTGACCACCTCTTCTCAACCGATAGCCCAGGCCTGAATCCTCCAGCAATGTGCTTAGAGGATTCAGGGCTAAGCAGAACCAAAGTGGACTCAAACTGTCGCCCTGAAATATCCCCCGTTTAATCCATATAGGTTCATCACTCCCCTGGATTGGTCGACATCCTGGATAGCGAAGGACTGTCTTCCATTACCCCATACATGACCCAAGGAAGGTGCGAAGAGTTGCATCTATTTTGTACAACTCTAACACCCTCATGAGCCATGTATGTGGAACAGAGTCGTAGGCCTTCTTATAATCTATCCAGCATGTCGACAAATCCTTGTGGGATCGACGAACCTGCTGGCTTATGGCCATGTCTATGAGGAGTAGCTCCTTAGTACCGCGGGACCCGTTCCTACATCCATTCTGAGAGGCAGACATAATTGAATTATTCTCAATGTGCAGATTAATTTTTGCTCTCAGGATGGATGTAAGAAGTTTATAGACCGTTGACAAACATGTAATCGGCCTATAATTCTTGGGTTCCGCGGGACTACCTGTCTTATGAAGCAGGTGGGTGACACCGGTTGTTAGAAACTGAGGCAGCGACCCAGACTCTAAGGATGACTGGAATTGAGATGCCAGGAGCGCGTGTGAGCTGCTATACCATTTCAGCCAAAAGTTGTGCAGTCCGTCCGGTCCCGGAGATTTCCAGTTCGGTAACGGACGAACCGCTTTGGCTACATCTGAT
The DNA here is from genome assembly GCA_951329385.1 of Polia nebulosa. NCBI lineage: Eukaryota > Metazoa > Arthropoda > Insecta > Lepidoptera > Noctuidae > Polia > Polia nebulosa. The sequence continues at coordinate 5,679,883 of OX589593.1, forward strand.
GGATTAATGGTGATTTTATCCATTTCTGGTATAGCGTCACACGTGCGCTCGACATCACGCATCCAATCACCCTCAGTATGACAGACGGGCACCGACCAAATGCTGCGCCAGAATGTACTCGTGGTAACATCATCCGGACGGCACCCGTCAGTCACATTTTGTTCAGGTCGCTCCCAAGCTCTATATACCCACCTCTCATCGCTCTGGAACATGCGATTCTGCGAGTACCGGTCAACTCGCCGCTTATACCGCCGAATACGGTTTGCCCATGCACAAACTTTCTGCTTCAGGAAGTCGATGCGCTCTGTAAATAAATAAATAAATATTCCACAACTATCACACAACGCCATCTAGTCCCAAGCTAAGCAGAGCTTGTGTTATGGGTACTAGACAACTGATAAACATACTTATATATTTCTAAATACATACATATTATAGATAAATTACACCCAGACACAGAACAAATGATCGTGTTCATCACACAAACATTTGTCCTGGGTGGGAATCGAACCCACGACCGCCGGCATAGCAGTCAGGGTCACTAACCACTAGACCAACAGGCCAGTCACGGGACATGTATTCTCGAGGACTAATTTCAGTCCCCGAAAATGCCCGCCTCACAAAGCGCATCACACGTGGTCGTGTATTGCCCTCCCTGAAGCAGAGTAGTTTGCCGATGAGTACCCTGGCCCCATCGATACGCCTCTCGATCCTGCATTGCCAGGCTGGTGCAACAAGCTTTGGCCGAATAGCTCCTTCACCATTCGGAAACTTCACGTTGGCCAAACGACATGCTGCAACAGCCCCGCAATACAAGATTGAGTGCGTATCAACGAGGTTCTCGCTGCTATCAAAGATGTTTTTAAGCAGCGAGTCCAAAGCACACACCAACGCCCTATTTTTTTTGTGCATGGGTAACCGTGGTAAACGGGGTCTAAGTTCGGTCGGAGTGGATCTATACTCGCGAAGCGCATCCTCCAGAGCGCTCCTCAGTCGATCGTTGCACTGGCTACTTACCGTGACAACCCTATCATTTCCCTCATCACTTACGTTAATGGCCCGCGCTGGGGTTGCGCCCCTAGCGGGCTCTTGTACCGCGGTCTGTGTCGGGGTCGAGGTTGTTCAGTACCTCTGAGCGCAGCCTATCAAGTGCAGCATCGTCCAATTTGTGGTTACGTTGGATGACCCGCACCTGATCCGACAATCGTTGTGCCGAGACGTTGACGGTTGGTTCCAGGTCCTGGAACAGAGACAGCATCCTGACACGGTACGCAGTGAGGTTAGTTTCCCCCTCTGTAGACCCATAATATGCGCGCATGACGTTCTCGTTCATGGACTGAGTCCATTTCATGCGCTGCACACAACCACCAGTAGCGGGGACCCTGCTCGGGGTCGGTTGGCCCCTAAGTCCCAAGCTGTTCGGTGGCCGGCCTCTCCCCTGCCGACGTACAGGTGTTGGCGACGTCGGCGGGGAGAAATACTCGTCGCTTGAGCTCGACGCGGCTGCAGCCGCCGGTAACACTGGTGATCCAAGATCCGGCAGCGGCGAGGCGGAGCTGAGCGGCGAGTCCGGGGGTGAAAGGCGTGCGCGACGGGCAGCTGCTCTGGTCAACATTTTATTTATTTCATTCCATTTTCATTGTTGTTTTCCTGTAAGCATAGTACGTCGTCGTTGACAGACGTCATTCTGTGATTTCTTGATTTTAATTTTCTTCTTTTTTGTTTAGGTACTTTATTTGTTTGGTTTTTTTGTAATTTTTCAGTTTAGGCTTCCTGTATGGTAATATTAAGTCCGAAATTGGGTAAAAAAATGGGTTTTTACGATTATAAATGGAATAGAAAAAATATGACTTGTGTTGCCAGTGGGTTGCCAGGTTTATTATTATTATTATTATTATAGTTAGCACAGTAATCTCAAACGGTTTGGTGTTCACTAAATATGTTTGTTGCATTTATTACATTTCAATCTCATTTTTCAATCCTTGGTAGCACATAGATGATAACGGCCTTGGGAACCACTTGAAGTGCTTCCAGAAGTTGAAGGTTCCGAATCACTTTCGAGTCTTTAAACTAAAATTGTGCTATACCTACGAACAATCGCTGGGGGTCCGTTTGACCCCAGGTGTACTGTGTGGCACGTATAATCGACGCTGTGACCAGTAAATTACTCAGTACGGAGAGTCGCATGAAAAAGGAAGACACTTGAAAGGATAGTCGTATACGTTTTTTTTTTTTATGTTTGATAGGCTCGCGTTTGACCACTATCTCACCTGATGGTAAGCGATGATGTGGTCGAAGATGGAGCACGCTTGCCTAGAAGTAACCTATTCACTCTTGACTTAATGACTCCCAGGTTGTATTTTACAGGAAACACAGACTCCGGTAGAGAATTCCACTCTCTAGCTGTACGTGCAATGAATGTTTTCTCAAAACGCTTTGTGCGTTTATGCAGAAATATGATCAAATCTCATTTGTTTGGGGTCCAGTGGAGCCAATACGATTAATTAAAGGTTAAGACAAAGTCTCGGACTTATTGCGTCAGTTAGTTGGTGGGCGTTATAATTTTCTTTTTTTTTTAATTTGAATAATTATAATAAAAAATATGGCACAAACTCCATTTTGCGCAGCTACTTGACTAAACAAAAATCCGGCTAAGTGCATGTCGGACTTCGCACATGTATTGTTCCGTATCAAATGTATTTTTGACTATTTTTTGGCTTTGGGTCAATCAGATGATTGACCCAAAGCCAAAAAATAGTCACACACACACTGACATATACACACACACATACACATATCACAGTATAAGCATGTGCTTATACTCGTACTGTGAAAAATTTTAAGACTGTAGCTCCAACCGTTTGACTGTATAACCTGTCTGACAGACGACAGACAGACAGACGGATAGACGGACAGACGGACAGACGGACAGACGGACAGACGGGCAGACGGACAGACGGACAGACGGACAGACGGACAGACGGACAGACGGACAGACGGACAGACGGACAGACGGACAGACGGACAGACGGACAGACGGACAGACGGACAGACGGACAGACTGACAGACGGACAGACAGACAGACGGACAGACGAACAGACGGACAGACGGACAGACGGACAGACGGTCAGATAGACAGACAGACAAACAGAAGGACAGACGGACACGTGAGTGACAGCAATAGGGCTCCGTTTGGACCCTTCGGTACGGAACCCCATAAAGTGCAACAAAATGGCCGATCTTTACTCATTGTTGCGCTGGTTATTTTTACGCTATAACGTCCTATTAGCCTGGAAACATGAAAACAAAATACTTGACTGTATCACTGCGGTAGTGGGCTTAACATTATTTGTGTGCACTGGCTTAGTAAATTAAAAAGAAAATGGCCAGTCTACGTTGTGAGGCTTTGTTTCCGTTAAATTAGAGCTGATTGTTATGATAGGCTTAATTTAGAATGGTGTGGCTTTGCATTCTAATTTACATTTGAGTAAATTAGACTGCTGATGTAGTTTTTTAATTGAAGAGAACTTAATTTTGATAACAAATCTAAGGCTCATAATATGCCAATTCAGTTTTAAAAATCTCAATTTCAACTTAATCACTTTGATGACGGACAAAACAGCAAGCTATAACTGTCGACTTGATGATTCGAGGGTGAGTCGACTTGGAGGCCATTTATGCTCCAACTTGCCTCGACTACAAATCGGTCTAGATTGTACTAATTTTATATTACACTCATTATAATATTTTATACATGGAATATAACCATTCACGCGCCATGGTCGATTTTGTTGCGAAATTAAAAGTACTCTCAAGCGCCGTTGAGTTTTGAGAAGTAAAAAAAAGATGGCACTGTATTAAAGTCCGCGTTTTTTGTTCCTGGGCACCCAAGAGTTGATCTTTGTTCTTCATTATTGGTTGATTGACTTACTTTCGAAAAACCAAAGTATCAGATGAATAATTTCATTGAAAATATTTAAACATCACCAACTTATGAAGGCTCTAAAAATAGTATTTACGAATGAGACCCCAACATACATTGCAATGCTTTGTTGCATTAGGTGTGCTTAAGCACGAGTACCACTATTGTACTAATAATATAATTACCTTTAAAAGGAATATTTCTGGTTAGCATCAGTTATTTAGTGCATTTCTACGTAGGTACTATAGAACCTTTTCTTTAATAATCCTTAGCTTTGCAAAACTCTTTCAGTAGTTCGATACAAGCTTTCATCTCATGCAGCAGATATTGTGTAGGTATTAGAAGTTTTTAAACCGCTGCACTGTTAACATAAAATGAATAGAAACTGCAATAATTCAAGTTTATTGTGAGCATGTTTTTTTTTTAATATGTTAATTTTGCAGGAATATGAAGCAAAAAAATTCAATTCCTTAGGCATATTTTTTCTAGAATATGTTTGTAATTGGAAAATCAGATTTAATGTTTAAGTATTTTGAAACAGTACATAAAAATTCAAATAAGTACTTATAGTTCAATCATTTGGGGTTCATTAAGGGGGATTTGCCGGGTGTTTTAAAAATTTGGTGACTTTATAGATTTCGACGTGCTCTTTTTGTATTTTCACTTGGCCACCTCATATCTTTGCCGCTCGTATCGCCATTTTTACAAACATACAACCAGAACTGGAGAAAACGGTAAATGCAGTGCTGCAGAAAAATTATTTTTGACGTTAAGGTATGTACACTACATACGACATAATGTATGTAGGTATATAAAATATTTAAAGATTTAGGGACACATATTTAGACAATTACGTTATTTATTTGAATAAGTAATATAAATTATGTGACATCGACTCATCGAAAATAAAATTATTTCTAACTTTTTAATCGGCCTGGTTCCTGCACTATATGCCACGGGGCATGCGCCGTACTCATTTGGGGCATTTGTTTCAGTCGCCCGCCGCGCCGCCAGACGCTCTCGCGATTCGCTCGGCAAACTTCGCCGGTCGCGCCACCGGTCGCCGCTACGCGTGGGATGATTAGTACATTTCTATTCATTTGTTTTAGTCGCCAGACGCTTCGCCGGTCGCACCGCGCGAAAATTCGCAGCAGCGAGTGTCCCGTGGCCAGTCTGTTAGATTTACTAATAGAGAATGCACAAGGCATAAGTCCGTTTTTGTACCACACAGTAAAAAAAATGTGCTAACAAAAGAACATGGAGTTTTCACCAAAAAAATTTAGGGCATGACCTACAATTATTTTTCCAGTACATTCACGAAACTGCCGCCTGAATAGCAACTGTTTGAAGAGATCTATTGCGCAGATCTACGATTAGGACGACAGACATTAAAGATAAGGAACTCGTTCCAGAATCACAGACGAAGCACCTGAGGGTGCATGGAGCAGCTCAATGGAGACTTGCTAATGAATGATCCACAAACGAAAGAACATGTCATTCGTAAAAAAGGAAGCGCTTGAAGCATTCTCTTTTTACAGTGTGATATGTTTTATATTTTATCTGGCCCATATTATCCCATGCTGAGCAAAGTCCTCCCTCGATTACTAACATTTTTTTTCGTTCTGCGTTACTTCTTTCCAATTCTTAACTAAATCCAATTTTTCCTGCCATCTCCTTCGTGGTCTGTAGCGGCCCTGCCTTGCGGTTTCAAGGTACCTACCAATCTTGTGGTGTATGACCTCATCGCTCATTCAGCATGCGAGTAACATATCCAGCCTAGTCCCATTACAGCTAGGCAGCCTCTAGCAGTATGAAATATTTTGAAGTTTTAAAATACTACGAGTATTATGTATCTACACATTTGTCAAATTGCTGTAAAACAGCTCTAGCCCAGAATAACGTGTATGAGCTGTTTTCACACTAATATTATATAGGCGAAAGTTTGTAAGTGTGTGTGTTTACATGTTTGTTACTTCTTCACGCTCAAACGGCTGGACCGATTTGGATGAAATTTGGTATGTAGACAGCTTATTAACAGATAGACAATAAGTCTACGCGTGTGAAACCTCGGGGCGCAGCTAGTCATAATCTAGAAGTTGTAAGTTATCCTACTAATCCTATCCTACTCCTACCAATATTATAAATGCGAAAGTATGGATGGATGGATGTTTATTACTCCATCACACCAGAACGGCTGAACGCGACTGGATAAAATTTGGCACAGGTATAGATTATAGTTTCGAATAGTACATAGTTTAAAATTTATAATGGGAAAAGTACAAATACCACGCATTTCCCATTTAAGCAAAAAGCCTTTCGAATCAATAAAAGGGAACGCGCAATGTATAACAACCATTACGCTAACTTTGACAGCGATGTAGCGGCTGATCGGTCATTACCCGCCCATAGGGCCTTTGCGTGACTAAAACTTCCTTACTTCACGTTGCATGCTATTTAACACGGTAAAATTTGCTTTCAGTCCATTTTCGAATAAAGCGACTGTCTGAAATGGATTAAATTAGAGCTGAAAGTTAGATTTAAAAGTTATAAAGGTTTTTTTGGGCGTTCCTTTTGATAAGTATCTATGTTTACTAGCTCTTATCCTATGACATCCAGCGATTGTCATCATCAGCATAATTTCAGCTGAAAGACGTCCACTGCTGGACATAGGCCTCTCCCAAGTCCGGTCCTGTGCGTCTTGCATCCATCGGATTCCCACGACCCTCATTAGGTCATCGATCCGGTTGTGGTAGTCCTTCCAACGCTGCGTTTTCCGGCACGTAGGCGCCACTCTAGAACTTTTTGACCCCATTCGACTATCTGTTCTTCACAGCGATAGTGTAATGAGAAAACAATAAGAAACAAACAAAAAACTATCACGCCGATTCTAGCAAGCTCGGAATAAAGTAGGTATATACAAAACAGGTTTTTCCTTTCCATATAGCCATGTAAGAAATTTCGTAATATGCTTAGGCATATTACGAAATTTGTGAATGAATATAGATAAGGCTGAATTCTAGGTTTAGACCTAGAATTCAGCCTTATCTATATTCATTCATTTTCTGTATTCATTCGGCTATGTATGAATATCTTAGCAAAAACAATACGAAAGTACAAACAAGTCTAATAGGCAAAGATAATTAGACAAATGTCCCACGTGTGAGTACAAATACTACCCCATTAAGAGAATTTTCTAAAAGATCTGCACACTAAAACTATTTTTAGAAAAAGTTCCTAAAAGCTCAACTCTAAAGCTTTTGAAAACAAGCCAGGAAAAGAAAACATTAGCCAAAATTTAATTAAAAAGATATCTTTTGTTGGCTCGATTTTACTGTGTGTATCCTTTTGAATGGAAATACTGTAAAATGTTTCAGTAGATATAACTAAATGAGTGCGGATAAAAGATAAAGTTACTTTAGGATCGATCCTTTTATCCTATCACTTACTTATCCTATATTAGTTGCTTTGTAAAGCTAAGTTTACCTACATGTAAATCTTCTTTAGACGTCATTGTATGAGGTTGACACAGAAACGTCGTAAATACGTATAAAAAATACTTTTATTTTTAAATATTCTCATGTAAGTGAATTCCAACTCTTATGAGAATAAATTTTAATGATCTCAAACCTTAAAAAAATAATTGATTTTCTTGAAATATGTACAGAGACGGCGTAAATTCTAACTTGCAAGCACTATTTTACATGAAAATATATAATTTATTAAAATTTTAATGAACATATTTACCGCTTGTAACAATTAAATTAACTTAGTAAAATATAAATCGACATTAAAGTTTGCCTCCTTGAAACATATTTTTTTTAGCGAACAATCGTTAGGACATAGCGATCCCTACGTCCTAACGATCGGTCGTTACGTGACCATTAATTGTTACAAGCGGTATAAATTAAAATTTGTTGCTGTCGTTACGTGGTTGGATCAAGGACCTGATACAGAAAGTAGAACTCCTCGATGCGGTTCGCATTGTGAAGAGGTTTCTGTTTCTGGAATCCTAACCACTGGTGGTAGCATGGACGCTGCTTCCGACACTGTCAGACTACTAATTTTATATATTTTTATAAATGTTTAAAACTAGACATTTCACAATACTAAATGTTGGACGTATTACAAAAGACTAGGCATCGATTATGTTTTGTGGGTAGGTTACAAAAATATATGAGCAAATGTTAGTTCGATACACGGGTTCAGCAGTCAAAATACGTAAACATGTTTCTATAAAACATAGATCAGCGGTAACTGGATGTGGCTCGCCACTATTTTAAGGAAAGTGAGTTGTTTTAATATAAAGTGCTTGAGTAGTTTATTGAAAGTGGTTTTGGATTTAAATTTTTTTCAGGCTAAGATCTATAAATTTTCCTCACAGATGAGGCAGTATTTAAAGGCTGGTAATTTAGCGATCGGTAGTTAACGTAGCGATCGCTATCAATTTCGAGACTGCAGCCCCAGGCCGTTGACAGAAACGATAGTCGGCACTATGACAACGGAGTCCAAATTCCACTTGACGACAACCTCGTGTGCTAAAATAGCATTTACAAAAGAGAAGCTAATGCCCAGCTGTGAGCGAAGTCAGACTGAGGATGATAGTAACAAAATCGTTTATAAGGATAATCTTAACCACAAACTAGCCACGACATTCACCTTGGATCAACGACACACATACTGAACCAACGACTAGATATGCAAATCCCAAAATATATTAGTCGTATAAATAACAAACATTATTCATCCTCTCCAAACAAAACACAATTGATCCCGATGCGATATTAATGCAAAATTGAAAGCGGCTGTTTCGTCCTTCGGATAGCCAATGCTTTCGAAACAGCGCTTTCTGAATGCTAATGGGAAGATCGAACGTAGTCAATTGGTGTTCATTCGCGTTATTGTTGATGAGTTAGACGCTCGGGATTTCTATGGGGTGGCTCTGAATGGGACAGTGGCTGTGGTTTATAAATGCTTTAGTCTTGGAAGTGATTTGGCTCTATTTGTTATACTTGATTTTGAATAATAGAACCATAGTAGCGTCATTTTAGTAGAAGTGGATGTATGAGCTACAAAATCACTAGGTACATATATTATAAAACAAAGTCTCTTGCCGCATTTGTCTGTTTGTCCGCGATAAACCCAAATCCTACTGAACGGATTTTTTAGACACACATAGACCGAGTGATTAATGAGGACAATAGAAAATGTTAAAGTGTATAATTTGTACCCGTGCGAAGCTGGGGTGGTCGCTAGTATTATTCAATTCTCTTGGAAGTAGGTAGATATTATAGAACGCCAACCATAAAACAGGCAGGAAATACTCCTTAACCAATGATTTGCTTACTACTGCGTTGTTGTTCTGCTGACGGCAAATTATGCGTGTAACTGGAGAATAAAGTGCAAGAAACAGTTTAACAAATTTATTTATTCAGACTTTTTGCTGTTTTAATTTTAAGGTAATGTGTTGTAAACTATGTGTATTAATAATAAATCATTTAATTTCTTCAAATGTTAAATATTGTTAAGATTTTTTTTAATAACCTTTTGAAGAAAGAAAGAAAGAAGAAAGAAAAATAATTTATTCTGCACAGATTTTTGTGTAGCATAATTACTTAAAACATAATATTTAAGATACTATAAGTATTTCTTATCGTGCTAGTGTTTGTTTTTCCTTAAATAAATAAAATATTTTAAAAAATAGTAGGATTAGTAGCCGGGGTCGGGTTAGTCCATGGATAGGTGATACCTAGACTCGTTCCGAGCACGTTAAGCTGTTGTTCCCGAGATCGTGATCTTTTACAGTCGTAACGAATCGTCATAAGCCCGAAAGTCTGACAACCAATCTTACCAAGGCGTATCGTATTGCCCAGTAAGTGGGTTGTGGAGGTCAGATAGGCAGTCGTTCCACGTAAAATACTGGTATTCAGCTGCATCCGGTTAGACTGGAAGCAGATCCCAAGATAATTGGGAAAAAGGCATATATATATAAAAGAAAAAAAAAGGTAAAAGGTATATATTTATTGGTAGTTATTATATTAAATATATATGTATGTTTATTATTAATATATATATTTTCGTTCACTTTTTTTTTAATATTTCTACTTGGTGTTGCTTTGTTTGTTTTTTTTTTTATGCACCTGCCATATTATCTCTCCACCACCCTTGGTTGACTGGTAGAGAATGCCTAAGGCATTAAGTCCGCCTTTGTACTTTAGTTGCATGAAGTGTAAATAAATAAATAAATAAAGGCTAGGTAGATTGATTTAGTAGGAAGTAGGATCTTTACTTTGAATAGATATAATGCATCGTATATAAACTGGTTCGTCATCAAAAGCCCAAGCAATATTGATTTGGAAAACAAAGCGAAAACTGCCACCATCTTTATTGTTTCAGCCAAAATCTGCCTTCAGTTGGACGAAGACTTTCCCCAAACATCGGACAGGACTGGTACAGTGCTTTGCACCCAGCAGACTCCCGCGACCAATACCTAAATATCATGGCCATAAGTCTACGTTATAAGGGTTTCCTTATGTGAAAAGTGTACCTATAAGCAACACTCTTCATCATCATTCTCCTGCCCTTATCCCAATTTATTTGGGGTCGGCGCAACCTGTCTTTTTCTTCCTTACTTCTCTATGAGTCCGCTGAGATGAGAATGCTAAGAGCGATGTGTGGTGTTACGCACATGGATAGAATCAGGAATGAGTATATAAGAGGAAGTCTGAAAGTGGCACCGCTGACTGAAAAGTTGTGTGGAAATCGGTTGTCGTGGTATGGGCATGTGATGCGGAAGAATGAAGAAAATGTCGTGAGGAAAGTCTTGTGTATGGATGTGGATGGCTATAAGAGTAGAGGAAGGCCAAGGAAACGATGGTTGGACTGTGTAAAAGAGGATATGGTTAAAATAGGGGTGACTACAGAGATGACGATTAATAGAGGAGTGTGGAAGAAAAAGACATGTTGCGCCGACCCCAAATAAATTGGGATAAGGGCAGGAGAATGATGATGACTTCTCTATTAGTCGTCATCTCTGTAGTCACCCCCTTTTTACCCATCTCCTCTTTCACACAGTCCATCTATCTATGAGCAACACTCTTACTGATACTAAAGAATATTGTCCTATTACACCTTCAATACCAGGAATTTAATTTGAATTCACTTGAAAATATTTATTAATTCGCTTACTATTTCGATTGTTCGTTCTATTGGCGTTAGTACAAGACACTGCACTTAAAATGTATTTAAATTGATCCCTTAATTGGGATTCCTTGCCCGAAAACTCATGAATAATGGTCACTTTGTTTGAAAGTTTGTGCTAAGGTAAGCTTTCTGAAATGCAAGGTAAATAAAATTTATGAAATAAATAACAATAGAGTCGTAAGGACATAAGAGTCAGTTAAAGGATCATGTCAAGCCGAAGTCGATAGTTACGGGTAGTTAGAAGCCCAAAATTCAGACAACTAGTCCTCCCCAGTAACTAGGCTATGAAGATGTCTAGGTTTTTTATATGTAACCAACATAATTATAAAAATCCGGCCAAGTATGAGTCCAACTCGCGCATGAAGGTTCCGTACCACCATACAAGATTATACGCGTCTAATTGTTGGCATTACTAAGATCGAGCAAAAAAAAGCCAAAAAAAAACACGTTTCTAGTGCAGCCCCCATTAATTTTTAATTTATTTATATTACCTATTTGTTGTTACAGCAGTAACAGAAATACATATTCTATGAAAATGACGGACCGATGGACGGACGGACGAATAGGGTCCCTAGGTTAGATACCCTTCGGGTACAGAACCCTGAAAATTAAGGCTGAAACTACAAAAAAAAATAATCTGACTTTTAAACTCCCGCCAAGGACAATCTTGAGACGGCTGATCTTGCTCGGAGAAGAGCTCGAGGCAGTTGCCTCATCGACGTCTACTTCTCGGAGCAGGATTGGCCGAAACACGCGGAAGAAAATTGGGGACTCTGATTGCCCATCGAATTATGCCACGGAATATGGCAGCACTGTGATCAGTTGCTGTTACGCACAGCGAGGCTCAGGGGCGACCTCTTTAGGGCCCTTTTCCTGTCATGCAAATAGCCGCCTGCGTGCGGATCTGGTCCACGTGCGGGCTGCTGGCATACTATCATTTCATGCATGTTTTTCCTATCATGTGGGCAGCACGCGCGCGGAACGCGGATTTGCACCCGCGTGCGGGCGCACGTTCTTCTTCCGTCATTGTAGTTTTTACTGTCGTTCAGGTCCCACGCATGGTCACAATACAGCACGCATAGTGCAACAGGCACGACACTGCAGCGGCTAACGAATTTTTTGTCCTGCGTGAGGACCGTGCTATCACCCGCATGCGGACGAGATACGGCACGCGGGCGGGATGTGCCATATCAAGCAATGCACAAAGGGAGTGGTCTTTTAAAGGTAACGAGAGTCAGGGGCTTGGGATACAATCAAATTCACGCTCACCCTCGACTGCATCTGGTATACCTGCTTATTTATATTATGTAATGAACACCACGAAACAAATATTCAAATAAAATCTTAGCCAATATAAATAAAATAAAAATCTGGTTGAAAATAATGGCAAATACTAGGTAAAGCTCAGTTTTCGTCAGTAGCTCCCTATATTCTTAAAGAATTTCTTATAAAAAAGGTAACAATATTGCTAGTTCTATTATCCTACCCTCTAAAACGCGCTTAGATACTTCACCTACGTCGTAAGTGAAAAACCTTGTTCGATACCCGCATTCACATGAACACCTAAAACCTGAACGTTCTAGAATACTTAAATTACAAATTTTCGCCGAAGATATCACACTCAGAGACGTTACTTAGAAATATAAGTTAATAGTAAAGAAACATTTTTTAAAACAAACAAACCTCGTAAAAAAAAAAAAAAAAAAAAAAAAAAAAAAAAAAAAAAAAAAAAAAAAAAAAAAAAAAAAACAAACCTCGTGTCTGTGTTGTTGAGCGTCGTAGAGTTTCTCTATCTAAAGCTAATACTGAATCTTGATTCAGGTCATGCTTTCCATAAAAATGCATTGTCATCTGAACTGAACCAACATGTAAAAATTGAACTCCGTAGGATAAGACTAGATCTACTATCTAGTTCAGCTTGCAAGATTTGACCTGGACAAACAAACATTACAAGTTAAATAAATCTAAATTCTCATGATTCATTAAAATCGAAATTGAGAAAAAAAAACATTTTAAATTGTACCTACCAAGATAGTATTAGTTCATCATCTTCATCATTTCAGCTGAAAAACTTTCACTCATGGCACAAGCCTCCTAAAGTCAATACATCAATAGGTTCAGTGTTTCCCGCATACTGTTAATTTCCGCAGCCTTCACCAGGTCATCGACCCACTTTTCGACCTTCCATCGTAATACTGGTTAATTCAAATAAACTTTGAGGATTAGTCTCCGAGTGCGACGGTAAATTTTTTCAGTAAGTTAACTGTAAATGATTGATAAATTCTATGAAACGACTCTGAATAAGAATCTTAAGTAATTGAACGAAAATGTTATTCTATTCCGTGTCCGTACAAAGTGTAAGGTAGCATCTCACTGTCTGCCAAACAACCCCTTTAGATTCTTAACACGCGTCCAGTAATGTTCCAAGACGGGTTATTTGTACTTTCTATCGATTTTGCTGCCTCTTCTTTACTTTCTTTAACTTCTGTGTTACGGTACAATCTTGTAATCAAGTTTTGAACGAGGTTTAGTGTAGTGATCTTTTGTTTTTGGTATCTTAGAACCTTTTTTGAGGGTTTGAAGTTTTTAAATCTATTTAGATTCAAAATTTCCACCCGCACAAAACGTTTTGAGAACACATTCATTGTGCCTGCAGCTAGGGATTGGAATTCCCTGCCGGAGTCTGTGTTTCCTGATAGCTACAATCTAGGAGTCTTTAAGTCAAGAGTGAATAGGTTACTTCTAGGCAAGCCTGCTCCATCTTCATCGTCACTGTTACATCACTATTACATCACTGTTGCGTCACTGTTACATCACTGTTACGTCACTGTTACGTCACTGTTACGCCACTGTTACTTCACTGTTACGTCACTGCCACGTCACTGTTACATCACTATTACATCACTGTTACAATGAGCCTCATCAGAAGGCTTAAAGTCGCCCAAAGGGCAATGCTCGGAGTTTCCTTGCGTGATCGAATAGGAAATGATGATATTGATGATATCTGTAAGAGAACCAAGGTTGCCGACACAGCCCGAAGAATCGACAAACTGAAGTGGTAATGGTCAGGGGTCAGGGGACATATTATTAGAACAGAGGGTCGATGGGGCCGAAGAGTTCTGGGTTGGTTACTGCGTACCGGAAAACACAGCGTTGGAAGGCCTCCATAAAGGTATACCGATGACTTGGTGAGAACTGTGGGTTGCCAATGGTTGCACGACGCTCGGGACCGGCCGTTGTGGTGATATTTGAGGGAGGCCTATGTCCAGCAGTGGAAGTCTTTTGACTGGAATGATGTTGAATATGACTGAGACGCGTCATACGATTTCTACGAAACTGTTTCATATGACGTTGCAGATTGGTGACATAAAGGCGACGTAAATGATGTGTGGACACACACATGATGGTGTGGTACATACATCCAACATAATATATATACTTTCGTTTCGTTTTGACGAATTTTGACCCTTGCCGTAAACAAAGATGATCACACTGATGTTTTATTTCAATGGGTCATCTTTTATTGACCACATTTAACACAAACAGGCTTATGTCCTCTTCTGTCCCTTTTTGGAAAACCTCTTAATTAATTAATTGAAGAGACACTCAAAGAGATTTATATACAACAGTACTATAAAGAACTAAAATACCAACATCTTCACTAAACGAAAATTTATTTAAGCAGTTTTAAAGGCACTAAAAGATGCTGTACCAAGGACTATAACTCAAGCAAAATAGACTCTCGGTTTACGCCCCGACAAATTCTGACTACACTCAAGAAACAAGTCTTAGACGGTACAGAACTAAATCTTTATTTTTCCTTGTACATATAAATCTTCGGGATCGGTTCGTTGCACAGATTACTGTAGAATCCCTCTTAGTAGATGCAAGACGGATAACTGGTGGCCACGTCACAAGATGCTTGTAAGGTCTGTTTTTATCTCAAAGAGTAGATGAGATTGCTATGTATTCGTAAATATATTTTAAGTTGTTAATTTTAAAAAATTATATGTGAACTTAGTATTTTTATTTAACACACTTTTCTAAGCTTCTGCTGTAACTTTGTCAATAAATAATTAGTTAAATTTGACCCACTGCCCGGTTTCAGATTAAGCTGAAATTGGTCATACATGTTAAGTTTGGATGACAATGCATGGTTATGATAAACGATTTTATTTATGTAAGTAGGTTTTAACACACTATTACACGTCAACATTTTTTTTTGTCAGTTTTAGCTAGAAGAGGTCGGTGTTTCTTAGCTGACTACCTCGAGAAGAAGCACCTAAAAAAATTCAAAAGTAAAAGTCTTTTTTAAAGTGTAATATGTACTGGCCAAATCATATGAGACCCATGTACGTTAATGTCTGGGATGAACTTTTGAGGAAAGCAATACGCAGATTTGAGTAGACCTGTCCAGACAGTGAAAGTATTTGTCAGTTATCGTAAAGCTCAACTCAGAACTTTGAGGAGCTAAACGTTAGCAAAAAGATGACGTACTAGTTATTTTGTATGCATACTCATGTTATGGGTATTAAATAAAAGGATTTTGCTGAAAGTAATAATAAAAAATAAAGTGCTTTTTAGTTATTTAAACTACAAAAAATTATATCAACTGTTCTCAATGTTCCTCTAGTGCCTATAATTTTGTGTCCAGTTAAAACTGTCATGTGAAAAAGCGCGTCGTAAGTGTCCGTAAACCAAAGAGCGATTAGTAATTTTATTACACGGCTCATCCTGAAAACAATTATCTTACATGGTAGTATTCGTCTCCAACGAACTCGGGTCGCGTAGTTTTTTAGAGTTCTAAAACACAAAAAAAAACAAAAATAAAACGCAGCTAGCAATGTCTAGCTGTCACCAGTGACGTTTAGCAAATGTCAAATCACTTTTCAACTTCGCGCGCTCGCGTTTCCGCGTAAAATATTGTGTGTGATATAATTGTGTGTGCTAAATTATATATCTCACGAAATTATAACTTTTCTATAAATAATAATACCATGTCTAGCTCAGAACAAGACCCTATTATGGAAGAACTGTACAGAATTAAGAAGAAACTAAAAAAAATAAGTCATCGGCGCCGCCGACGCCATCGCCGCCATGTTTCGTCTACCTCCCGGAATCGATCTCGATCTAAGACTAGGATCAGATCCAGATCACAGTCGACGAGTCCACCGCAGTCACCCTATCGTGATAATCACTCGATGTCACATCATCCGTCGCCCCCCACGGCTCCGGAACAACTAGGAAAGGAAAATGTTGGTAAGTACCTACGTCTTGTTTCTAGGAATCAGAACAGAACTAGCTTGGACTCGCATCGAGAAAATCTATAGAACGAGATTCTTAAATATTTACGCCATTCGTACATACAAATTGAGGTGTGAATAAGTCGACCTTGACCGCCAACCGTGCCAGTACGAGATACTTCCGCACGAAGATCAGATTTTGATACGAGATATCAACTCTGATAAATACCCTACTGTATTGTGCGTGACACAAAGCGGTAGTCGTACGGTCCTAGCAAACACTACTAGTGTATTGTTTTAGAGTTACAGGAGGTTAATCTGCTATTTCAGATCCTGTTATTATCAATGTGGAGAATGTGGACGAGCCTGTAATTCCAGAGGTCTTGCTAGTTGCCTTGGGTAATGATAAACCCTTAGAGGAAAAGTACGGGCCAAATATCAACAACCTTATTGGCTCAAGGTGGGAAAACATCATATTAAATGATGATTGTGAAGAGGTAAAAGATATTTTGAAAACATATAAAATTCCCAATAACTGTCCACTCTTAGAAGCACCGGAACTAAACCTAGAGGTTAAGGCCGCTATTAACGAAGCAGCCTGTAATCGGGATCAGGTGCTGAAAACCAAACAACAACATTTGGGCATTGCTCTGACTTGTTTGGGTCATGCAATGACCAAGATTTTAGCTGGGGATGAGGTGTCAGGAGCCCTGAAATTGCTCAGTGATGGCACTAAAATTTTAACATCTCTCCATCACGGAGAGACCAATACAAGGAAGCAGTTACTAGCACCTCTCCTGGACAAATCATTTACAAAAATGGCTGAATCAATACCAAGAAATAAATACCTATTTGGTGAAAACCTATCTGAAAAAATTAAAAATAACAAAGAGATAGAAAAATCAGGATTTGAGTTGAGAAAACCTAAGCCTACATTCAACCGTTCGGGAAACGGGAGAGGCCCTTCACGACAAACACAACAGAAGACACAAACAATGCGTGGAGGGCACAAGCGTCCAGCAGTACAGTCACAGGCAAGGAAACCCTACCAACCAACCAAGAAGCCAATGAAACGGGCACCTGTGAACCGCCCCGAGAGGGACTACCAGCGTGCTCGCCCACGACGCTAATTTCACAACAGGTACAACATGCAGGTAATCTGGCTAGATACTTAAGTTGTTGGCAGATTATTACAAATGATGTGGTTATACTAGATTGGGTTCAAGGCTATCATATACCTTTCACATCTGCTCCGTTCCAAACTAGAATTCCATCTAATAATTTCTCACAATCTGAGGAACTTAATATTAATAAATCCATTAATGATTTATTGAAACTGGGTGCTATTACACCCTGCCAACCAGAAAGAGAACAATACATTTCAAACATATTTTTGGTACCAAAACCCAATGGCAAATTTAGATTCATTTTAAACTTAAAACCTTTAAATAATTTTATCTCCACATCTCATTTTAAGATGGAAGATTTACGTACCTCTACTAGGTTGATACATAAAGATTGGTTTATGACAACTATTGATTTAAAAGAATCTTACCTTTTAGTTCCAATTGCTGTAGAAGATAGGAAATATCTTAGATTTAACTTCAAACAGTTGTATGAATTTACAGCACTGCCATATGGCCTATGTACAGCACCTAGTGTGTTCACAAAAATATTAAAACCTGTGATGTCATACATTAGGAGTTTGGGCTATGTAACAGTTATTTATTTAGATGATATTCAATGTATAGCAAGGACATATGAAGAATGCCTAACTCAAACTCATCATATCATACAGATCTTAGAATGTTTAGGTTTTATACTAAACCATGAAAAAAGTAGCTTAATTCCAAGTAGACATTGTAAATTCTTAGGATTTATTATTAACTCTCAAAATTTAACAATAAAATTGCCAACAGAAAAAATAAAAAAAATTATTAATTTGATTAAGCAGTTTATGTCACTGAAAAAATGTAAAATTAGGAAACTTGCTCAACTACTTGGAACATTGTCTGCAGCTTGTCTAGCAGTTACTTATGGTCGACGACATACCAAACTTTTGGAAAGAGAAAAGTTTTTAGCCCTACAGTCATCTAATGAAAACTTTGAAAAATATATGAATATTTCTTCAGAATTAATTCCTGAACTAAAATGGTGGCTGTGTAACATACCTAAAGCTAAAAAATCATTTGCTACACAAAAATTTTTTTTAGAAATTTTCACAGACTCTTCACTTACAGGTTGGGGGGCTCATTGCCTAGGTGAATCAATTGGGGGACTTTGGAATTCAGTTGACAAAGAGCAACATATTAACTATTTAGAAATAGTAGCGGCTTATTTTGGCTTAAGATCATTCACGAAGAACTTGTCAAACTGTCACGTATTACTACGAATAGACAACACAACAGCCATATCTTGTATTAATAAAATGGGTAGTGTCCAATTTAAACACTATTACTCAAGAATTATGGCAATGGTGTGAGGATAGGAACATATGGGTGACAGCTTCCTATATAAAATCCAAAGAAAACACGGAGGCTGACAGAGAATCTAGGAATTTAAATCATGATACAGAATGGTCCTTAGCAGACTATGCTTATCTAGAAATTACCCAACACTTTGGAACACCAGAGATAGATTTATTTGCTACTCGAATAAACACCAAGTGTGTAAAGTATGTTTCTTGGAAAAGAGACCCAATGGCCTTTGATATAGATGCATTCACATTAAATTGGAGTAAATTTTTCTTTTATGCATTTCCCCCATTTTCAGTAATAACTAAATGTTTGGAAAAAATTAGAAATGACCAAGCTGAAGGTATTCTTGTCTTTCCCTGGTGGCCAGCACAGCCATGGTTTCCCCTAGCAAAATTATTGATGATATCGAAACCAATAATATTTGATGCTAACACTGAATTGCTTTCATCTCCTTTTAGCAAACAACATCGCCTGAGCTCCCATCTTACCCTGGCTGCAGGACACTTCTCCGGACGGCACTTCAGTTGAGATTACTCCCTCAAGCTTCCTTGGAAGTAATGCTTGGGTCCTTAGCGCCAAGTACCCAAAAACAGTATGATTGCTGTTATAAAAAATGGTGGGCATACTGCCACAATAACAGTATTGATGTTTATAAAGCTTCAATACCACAAATAATAGGCTTCTTGTCCGAATCATTTAATAACGGATGTAACTATTCTACATTGAATACTCACCGCTCAGCATTATCCCTGCTAATAAGCTCTGAAGTTGGGAGGGATGAGAATGTGAAGCGGTTGCTGAAGGGAGCCTTCAGACAGAGGCCATCTCTTCCTAGGTACACAAACACTTGGGACCCTACAGTGGTATTAGATTTCATTAATAAAATGCCAGTTGTTCTAGATTTAAAAGAACTATCAAAAAAATTAGTTACTTTATTGGCCCTTACTATTGCCCACAGAGTTCAAACTCTGGCGTCAATTAAGGTGAAAGATATTAACTTTACTGCTGATTGTGTCATCATTAATATCTCAGATGTTCTAAAAACATCTATTAGAACTAAAAATAGTACTACCTTGAGCTTACCTTATTTTGTCCAAAACCAGTCAGTGTGCCCAGCTAAGACCTTAGAATTGTATATGGAAAACACTAAGGAAGCTCGAGGAGATATGCCCTACCTATTAATTACCACTAAAAAACCTTATAAAAAAGCTACACCGCAAACCCTAAGCCGTTGGATTAAGGAAGTCCTTACAGATAGTGGCATTGACACTAGCATTTTTTCTTCCCATAGTACTAGACATGCATCCACATCTAAGGCAAAAACAGCAGGGGTGTCAATTGAAATTATCAAAAAGACTGCTGGCTGGTCAGACAGGTCAGCTATCTTTGCCAAACATTACAACTTACCAATAGTTAGCGGTAGAACTGACCTTACATTTGCCAATACTATTTTAAAATAACCTTTTTAATTTATTACATTTCTCAAAGAATTTCAATTAAGACTGAACTTGTTTGTACATTTTAGTAATGATTACCTATGGTTAAGTTTGAATAATTAAAACACAATAGTGATAGATTGCTATTAGTTGATTTCTATGTTATTTGATATTAATTATCATCAAAATATGATATTTGTTCATAATTATTAATATGTAAATAAGCTTATTACAGTTTGTTAAGTACCTTTGTTAAGTTAGTAACAACTAGATTATCTGGTTATTGATGTTTTGAAACTTGATATATTTTGATTGTATCTTATTCTATTACAAAATTTTGTAAAGTATTATCGGATTGAATTTTTATGATCCTTTTACATACACACACACACACATGTATAGATGTTGCCATTACATAACTCTAAACATCTACCATGTAAGATAATTGTTTTCAGGATGAGCCGTGTAATAAAATTAGGAAATCAGACTAACTTACCCTAAGTGACGTCTGATGGTAATTTTATGAACGGCTCATCCTGAAAACAATTAGCTTCCCACCCTGTCTCATACTTACAAGGTATCACCCACCCATCAAGTAATGGCAACCCTTATTTGTACTCTAAAGAAAGTGATTTGACATTTGCTAAACGTCACTGGTGACAGCTAGACATTGCTAGCTGCGTTTTATTTTTGTTTTTTTTTGTGTTTTAGAACTCTAAAAAACAACGCGACCCGAGTTCGTTGGAGACGAATACTACCATGTAAGATAATTGTTTTCAGGATGAGCCGTTCATAAAATTACCATCAGACGTCACTTAGGGTAAGTTAGTCTGATTTCCTAATTATATAAACAAAGTTGACATTATTACCTGTATCATTGCCAACAACGGGTTCCGCAGGTCAGTTTCCAATGCTGACACTCAAGCAATGACTGATAACCTCAAAATCTGTGCAATCTGCACGTCAGCCAAACAACGTTTGTTTTGGTACCGTCGGGAGGGAAGCTCCAGAGCGGTAGGGTAGGCTTTTTTTTTTTAGGCTGAGTCAGTCACCGACAAGTGCTAATTAAATGCTGTATTGAATGTTGCCAATTGACCAGACAAAGAGAGATTGCTTGAGCAAAATGACTTTCTTTCAGTGATAGTGATTGTCAAAACTTCAAAATAAGAGATAGAAGATTACATTCAAGTTTGGTACCGCATGCCAATCCCTTAGATTTTCGACTTTTAAAAGTGGTCACTCTCGTTAGAATATATCTCTTTGCCCTCTGCACGTTTGCTTCCACATAATATTCATGAACTTAAAAGCGCAAATTTTACTTAAGAATTTTTATCGAGAGCTTTACTCCACTCACAATATCACAGCTAGCAAAAGAAAATGAGCTTGTTAAAACTCAAACCATTATCCCATCTCTTCAAACCTTTACACTAGATGTATCAAAATATTTCCTTAGCGAGGATATAAGATTACACAGACGGTAAACTCTGAGGCAGCGAGGCCTGATCCTAGCACACTACATTTACTCCGATACTCTTGAAGTACCAGCTACAGCGGGATTACGTTCCTTACAAAGTACGCGTCTTTTTGCTGATGTTCTTTTAATTTGGGTACATTGCAAGCTTTTAGTGGATGTTGGTTCAATGTATGCAGTTTTTAGATTGGAGTACAGTCGGGAAGTGAGGTTTTTTGGTCGACAATCTCGTCATTGGCTAGGTTGTAGATTTTAAACTTAAATTGCACTAGGATTCCTAGAATAGACCACTATAACATTTCTCACTAAAAACCTCCGTCTACTGCAAAATATTCAGAAAATCAGGCATTTAGAATGTATTCTGTTAAACAGCCTTTATTTATTTTTTGGGGGGTAGGAAATCATCGAATGTTTTCTCCCGCTCTGGGGGGAGCGGGAGGGTGTGTAAGACTTTTAGTAAATCAAACCCACCCTTGTTCCTTCAGTTGCCAGTGCCAAGGGCCGCGGTAACTCTATTTCAAATATACCCGCAACCCCAAGCCTGTTACACAGCCTCAGTGTATTTATTTTTGAGAACAAAAAGAAATACACTGAGGCTGTATAACAGGCTACTATTACCAGGTACCATTTAATGCTTCTGCGTTAAATGGTACAGTACAGTCAATATTAAACGTTGTCAAATTGTAGGGAAACTAGTGGGATTTTTGTATTGATTGAGGAGACTGACATTAGAATTACAATGTTTATTAAAAATACAGAAATCTCCCCTCAAATTTGTTATTAAAACGATTACAATTTTACTTATCTTTTAATTAACGTTAATCAAGGTGGCAATGCGACCAATCTTCTGGACACGTTTCCGACTTGCCGAGATGGCAGCGATGTGGAGGAGTGTTCGACGAAGTGTAAAGAAGTGTATTCTGTTTTTAGGGTTCCGTATCCGAAGGGTCCAAGCGGAGCCGTATTGCTGTCACTCACGTGTCCGTCTGTCTATCTGTCACTCGTCTATTTGTTCTAGTCGTGAATTTTCACAGTATTATTTTCATCTTGTTGACACAAAACCTTTTTACTATTGTCAAAAATACATAAGATACGGAACCCTCAATGTGCGAAGTCCGACACCCACTTAGGCGGTTTTTTTTTAATGTAAGCAAAGTTTGTTTATAAATAGTTAATGAATATGAAAATAATATTTAAATCATTTATGTAAGTGTATTTTGTTACTTTCATCTTATTAAATCTTAATAACAGATCCACTTTAGCAAGTATTTTACCCAAATTCACTATATGTACCTACATTTCCTACTCGTGAATAGCGTAGACAATATTCGCTGCTCGTAATGCGTCTCCAATGGTAATTGAATCAATGTGACTACTATGTCGAATGAAATCGACTCCGATTACCGACGATGATGCCCGATTGGAGTGCAGAACTTCATCGCATTTGGATCGTCGAGAACCATTTCTGTCGCAAGAGTTTTATGAGAACAACACAAGCAATCCAGGACAGCATACCTTTTTTTGATTTTTGGGGTGGAAATCCTGCTCTGGGTGGAGCGGGAGGGCGCGACAGACTTTTACTGACTAAAACCCACCCTTATTCCTTCCTTGCCTGAGTGCCCAGGGGCGCGGTAACTCTATTAAGGTCAATGGAGGCTATTGCAACTAAAAAGAAATATGTTGAAACTTGAACCTGCACCAAAAATTACCACTTGACTTTATGGGGTAATCTATTATATCTATACATTTAAGCATATATCTGAGATTACTTTCGACCTAATATAATGTCAAAATGTCGTAGGATTTGGTTAAAATCTTATTAAAAAATCCATGCGGACAGAAAAAGTTACATTAGCCCCATGTTGAGGTAAATGCAACTATCTAAACTAACTCATTGGTTTTTGTAGCAAATATGCTCACAATCGAAGCACTTTGTTACCCAGTGTGTAATTTACGCAGGCATATTCTCTGATTTGAACCAGTAGAGCCCCGATCCAACTAAAAGTATGTTTCGTAATTTTTGGGGCTAATGTAACTATTTTCTATAGAGTTAGTGTTGTGTTGACGTAAAAAATATCGATAAATTGTAAAATGTGTAGGCTATCGATACTGATAGGTACCTAAGAAATATAAAACCATGCTTCGTTTTCATTTTTTATTCCCTAATCATCACAACCAAAAAACAAAAGTTTCAGATACTTCTCAAAACATAATACAAAAATTTCTAAGAACATAACAAAAAAGTAATCTAAAGTAATTCAAAATCTGTAAGGATTTTTTTTCTAAACTGCAATATTAAGTTTGAAATAGACTTTAGAGATCCTAAAATAAGTAGTGTAATTAATTCTAAAGAAAAATACAAAAATAATAGGAACCTTTAGTTTGGCTTAACTTCACTTTGTATTTAAACAATGGCACATATTTATCACATTTTCCTATGAGATATTAAAAAAATGACTTTTGCTTAATTCTAAATACAGATAGATACACAACAAAAATTACACTTCATACACATCAATATTACAAAATACAAAAAGTCTTAGCGTCTTCATCTGATATATTATCATCATCTGATTTATAGGAACAACTGCTGTTGCTGTCTGTTTCACAATGGTTCTTTTTTATTTTAATATTTCTTTTAATACTCCTGTTTCTTTTTTTATTTTGCTTTTCATTTTTGTATCTTTATCCTTTATTGGTTTACTATCTTTTTTTGGTTTCTTCGTTCTTTTTTCTTCTTGTTCTTTTTCTATTCTCTCAATAACTTCCTTATAAGTTAGTATCTCCGCTCCTCTCGTCACGCTTTTTTTTTATATAGTTCACGACTTCGCGCGTACTTATAGTACGCGCAAAGTCGTGAACTCAATGCATTCGATCGGAACCCATATTTAACCATAGTATTTCCATCTTGAAAGGAAAATAGATTTGAATCTGTAATAAAACAAATTATAACATTTATTTGCGGAATTTATCCCAGGCCCCGAATGGATTCAGTTAGAGGTAGAGAATTTTCTAAACTATGCTGTAAGTATATCGATTTACAATTATCGATATTCGACATCACTGGTTTTTTTATTTTGATACAAACACGAAGGGGCTATTGTAACTAAAAAATCTAGTCGCAATAGCCCCGCAACGACATAAGTTGAGGCTAATGTAACTATTACGTTATCTTACGAAATATAAGGTATAACGTTAAAAACATAAGTCTATAGAGTACTTACCTTTATCTTTTCTTCGTTTCTGCATAAAAACTTGTTTGAAATGCACGAAAAGTATTTTTTTTAAATAAAAGTTTATGACACGCTCGTCACCAAACACGTGGTCAAAATGGCGACTAACGAAAAAGCTCTGTATGTCAAACAGTATTCATCTCTCTGACGCCATCTGTTTATTATAGGTTAATCTACGACTTTTCTCCAGGCCCATAGATGGCAATGAATTTAAAAAACACGAGAATGGAAGATATCGCTATTGGTTGCTTTAGCCCCATAGTTGCAATAGCCTCCATTGACCTTACGAATTTATCCGCGACCCCTTGGCATGCAGGCATCGGCCATGATGTGCCCCGTCAGTGGTGGCTGACATCTCTTTGAGGCGCGCGTGGAACACTACGCGCCATCGACTCCCGGGCCTGGTGCTGATCGGAAGGCGAGCTACCCATTACTCACCGTCCGCAGGCCCGAGGACAGCACAACTTAGGAGAGGAGTAAGCTGTGGCAAGAGCGGTGTCCGCCACCACTTGGCTTTCTTGGGCCCAAGGAGCACCTGCTTCCCGGACGTGATTTGCAGTGGGGTATTTGGAAAGCGCTGAATCGATTGCGTACACAAGTAGGCCATTGCAAGTATAATTTGGCTAAATGGAGGATAATTGATCCCTCAAATACCCAGTGCGAGTGCGGTGCTCCTGCTCAGACTATGACCCATTTACTGGAGTACCCAAAATGTCCATTCACCTGTACCCTGGAAGACCTGAGTAAAGCTTCCAGCGAAGCAATAAACGTGGCCACCTACTTGGGCGCAAACAGTATGATTGTATATAAACAATGTATCACCGAATCTGAAAGAAGAATTTATGTCACAGGTAGCAGATAAACTGGGATTTGGTAATCGAATGACCTACGAGACGTACTAACATTAACACTTACTAAATTAAATAAATATAAAGGCCATTTATTCTACTACTTACAAATTTAGAGGAGCTCGTGGCTAAACAGCCGCACGGGTCGATCCGTCAGGTTAAGCTACGCTTGGCGGGGTTGGTCCATGGATGGGTGACCATCTTTACATACCGATACTCCTCCGTGCCTCGAAAAGCACATTAAGCCGTTGGTCCCGGCTGTCAATCGTGGATCTTTTACAGTCGTTACGGGTCGTCAGAAACCCGAAAGTCTGACAACCAGTCTTACCAAGGGGTATCGTATTACCCAGTAACTGGGTTGTGGAGTCCGATAGGCAGTCGCTCTATGTAAAATACTGGTATTCAGCTACATCCAGTTAGACTGGAAGCCGACCCCAAGATAGTTAGGAAAAGGCTAGTCAGATTGATTTACTATTTTAGAAAAACTTAATTAGGTACGAGTATAAAAAACACTTTAGAATTTACATGTTTTTAAAATAAATCATCAGCTCTCATTCTCAAACTATGACACGTTTATCTGTACCTAAAGAGAAAATTCAAAGTCCTGACTGACTGACTGACAGACGGATATATCAACGCACAGCCTAAACTGCTGGTCCTAGAGACACGAGGTTGTATTCTTTGTGAAGAGTAGGTATCCACTAAAAAAGGAATTTTTGAAAGTTTATGACGAGAGAAGTACTAATTCCACACGGGCGAAGCCGCTGGCAAAAGCTAGTTTTCTTATATTAGCATTAATCCTCGCTATTCATAGCGGTCACCTCTGCGGCATAAGCCTCCACTAAATCGCTCTACACGTTTCTACCACATGCTTTTTGCATCCAGTTTGTCCTATAAACAGCTGAAATTGATGGATGAGACGCGCAATAACTTGAATTAAGAATCAGCTAATCAGTGTTTAAATTATGCATATGGTGAGCGGGCGGGTGACGTCAGCCGGATGAACAGTGACCGCTGGGCAATGTTATGGTCTCCACGAAGTGGGTGCCTGAGGTCGGCGCCACCGAGGCCAGTCTAAGAAGAGGTGACGAGACGACCTTGACGCTGTCCGCATGGGCTGGTTCGACGTAGCTCGTGACAAGAATACCTGGAAGGACTTGGGGCAAGGCTTTGCCCAACAGTGAGACACGAAAGGCTAAAGAAAAAATAATAGTAACGATGAGAGAGTTTTATAAATAAGGCTAATTTTCATTTATTTTTATTGTGCTTATAAAGTCGATGTGCGAATAACTTACTATGACTTGATGTCTTAAGTTCAGGTCAGAAGTTGAGTTCCACCTTGCTTTATAGATTTGATGTGATTTTTTTATTTTGCAAATATGTGCACAGTACATGGTGATAAACACATAAAAGGTAGGTTTATATTTTACCAATAAAACTTCCATGTAAATCATACCTAGAGGTTTATTATATTGTTTCTTTTTTTACGTAAAGTATATTTACTATAGATGATGATGAGTTCATTTGCTATTTTACTGTAGATTACTATAGTAATTTATAGTAAAATATTATAGTTTGAAAAAACTAAAAAACATGCTTAGAGTTACGTCATTTTATGTTTCGTATTCTGCTCAGCACACCCTTTCATTTGAAACCCATATCATGGTAATGCATAAAAAATAACTTGTCCACCATCTTTGTGAGTTAGATTATATATGTTAGATTTAAATGACGTCACTAAGTTAACCATGCATTGTAATCCAAACTTAACATGTATTCAAAATTTCAACTTCATCAATAACCGGGAAGTGAGTTAAATTTGACTTCTAAGATTTTTTTACATACTTACAAGTAAGGCGAGTAGTGGGTAGCTCGCCATCCGATCAGGATCAGGCCCGAGAGTCGACGGCGCGTAGTGTTCTACCCGCGCCTCAAAGACTTGTCAGCAATTAATGACGGGGCCCGTCCTGGCTGATGGCTGCCCAGAGGTCGTGGATAAATCGAAACAGAGTTAACGCACCTCTGGGCACTCAGGGCAGGGAAGGAACAGGGGTAAGTTTTAGTAATTTAGTCACTAAGAGTCTGACACGGCCACCCGCTCCACCCAGAGCGAGATGATGAGTTCCGACCCCCAAAAAAAAAATGCCGCTCTAGCGCCGCGCGATCTGCCCGCCGGCTTCGAGACCGGGACTGCTTTGCCGCGTCGCTGCCCGCTCCGCCGCCGCCGAGACCTCGCCAGCCGCTTAATTCGTGTCCACAGCCTAAGGGTTAACGTTAAAAAGAACAGACATTACAAGATCGACAAAAAAACGAAGTTCGAATTTGCGTAATTCCGTCTTTCCGTCTTTCCGTCTTCCAACATCCCTAATAACAAAGCTGGCTTCATAATAAATATCCTTCGACTCACATACCCACAAGTCTATTATTGTTTCCTGCGTATTTCCTCGGAATATTTTAAGGAAAGCTATAATTCTTCTCCCCCATTTTATTATAATGAAGGATGCAATAGATGTTTTCTTTGTGGGTAAAGTTTTTGAAATTCGTGAAATATTGCAACATTTATTACTATTTTTATAGTTTTGTATGCTATAAATAAGGGGCAATGCACTAGGGTTGATAATGTTTAATTTATTCTATGGACTCGGATAATTATGGGTTTAGCTGTAATGTAATTGGGAGTCTATGGATATTGGTATTTCATAACCAACTGGAGACCTCTGATAAGCTGGCTTGTATTACAGTTGTGTGTTGTGTGCCAGCACCGTATAAAATTGTTTTACCACACCTCGTTTTTAGGGTTCCGTACCCGAAGGGTCCAAACGGATCCCTATTGCTGTTACTCACGTGGCCGTCTGTCTGTTTGTCCGTCTGTTAAAGGCATTTGCTCTGAATCTGCTCGACCGATTTACTTGAAAGTTACCACACACATGAATATTTGTGACCCACTTGAGGGTCACTTTTGTCAAGTTTTTCAAACTGAAGGTACTGTGCGACATAAAAATGAAAGTGCTAAGATTGTAAGGGTCTGTTACGTATTTTGTCACTGTTATTTAACGTGTCAGGTACCGCGATTTTTTTTTTTTTTGGTTTTTAATAATAATAATTAATATTAATCAATATAATTTTTAATAATAATGCCTGTCTTACTGGTGCGGCGTTGAGTCCAGAGAATAGATGAAAATTGACCATGACCCTTTATCTCCAAAACTACCGAGTCTATAATAAAAAAAAAATACACAATTGTACTTCTTTACTTCTTTTTAGGGTTCCGTACCCAAAGGTTGACCAACGGGACCCTATTACTAAGACTCCGCTGTCACTCTGTCTGTCAGTGAGCTGTATCTCTGGATCCGTAATAGGTAGTCAGTAATTTTCACAGAAAAAGAAAAGGGGAGCCCCCTTTCATTTTTAATGAACTTTTATTATTTTTTTGTTAAAGCGGCAACAGAAATACACTGCGGTCTACTTATTACGCATCTTGAGATAGAATACCCAAATAAAAAAAAACACGTTTCAAGAGACGTATTTTTTTGTTTTTTTTTTCAGTTGTTGGTACGGAACCCTTCGTGTGCCAGTCTCAGACTGGCACTTGGCCGGTTTTTTATTTCTTATAGATTACACGAAAACCTTTATGAAGTCTATGGTTTAAAAAAGCAGCATACTAAAAATATTATAGTTTCGTCCCTTGGTAAGCGAGTCTGACTCGCTCGCGATATTGATAAGCATCGTTAGCAATGCAGTTTTTTTTATCATAATGTTTGAATTACATTGAAGTAAAAATGCTTATTTAAAGTAAAATAAACTTGCCCTTCTTCTCTTGAACCCTTATTTTTCTATTCCGTTAAGGCGCGGTAAAAGTCAAAATAAATTGGTTTCTTGGATAGTCGAGTGTGACGTAATGCAATGAAAATATCCTTAGCAAAAAATACAGTGGACAGAGAAGGGTTTAAAGAAAAATTTTAACCGAATAGAATAATAAAAAAAATAGTTTGATATTCTCAATAAAAAATTTGGAAATTGCTCCACAAAAATTAACTTTGGCGTCGAACATCTCTGTATTTTCAGCGATAACAGCATTTTTTTTTTTAAATTGAATAGAATATGCATTTTAGTAAAACTTTGACCAGAAAATTATTTAATTTATTGTGTATATTCTAGATAATCTAAAGAAAACGTGTAAAAGAAATGCCTATTCGCATCGTCAACACAATTATTATGTTCAATTCTCAACCTTATTTGAAGGTATTTCAAATCGCAGTCAGTCCGCACCTTAACATACCTAAGGCAATAAAAAATCTAGTTGGTAGTAAAGCCTGACAAAGTTATACAAACCATAAAAAATAAAAATATTAAAAAACTCACTTTATAAGAGAAGACGCTAATTCACGCCCACAATTTACCTACAATTTAAAATCAAGAATATTCATAACCCCAGTTGACATAAAACATAGACAGATGACAAACATAAACGGTCATTTAAAACACAAATATTTTTTGCCTACATTCGGGACAATGTAGCCAACGAAGCAAGAAAATTTTACGGCTTGGAGGGACTTGGGGCAGACAAACGGTCTAATTATTGTCTTGTTTCCCTTATAACGACATTTTTTGTTGCATAAAAATATGGGCAAGAACCACCCTATGCCTGGAGGCACGGTTCACGTTTTTAGGGTTCCGTACCCAAAGGGTAAAAACGGGATCCTATTACTAAGACTCCACTGTTCATCTGTCACCAGGCTGTATCTCATGAACCGTGATAGTTTGACAGTTGAAATTTTCACAGATGATGTATTTCAGTTGCCGCTATAACAAAAATACTAAAAAACAGATTACAATAAATATTTAAGGGGGTTTCCATACAACAAACGTGATTTTTTTGGCGTTTTTATAGATAATGGTACGGAACCCTTCGTGCGCAAGTCCGACTCGCACTTGGCCGGTTTTTATTTGGTGAAAAAAAGGTTAAAATAAGAACTTCAGAATGTTACAGATTTGTGTGTTCTAGATTTGGTACTTTAAGAAACTTAATGATCTGAGCTTTGCTGGTCCAGTGGTGACGGCCGCGACTTGGAAATTGTAGGTCGTGGATTCGAACCTAGGCCAGCGCTTTACTTTTTCTAACGTCATGACCTAGAACCAAAAACTTCGAAGACATATGGCTTCCTCCAACCCGCATTGGCCTTGCATGGTGGATTACGGCCCACATTCTCTCAAAGAGAGGAGGTTTGTGTTCTAGTAGTGGGAATAATATGGGCTGATTATGCTATGCTTATTTTTTTTATTTTAGACGGGTTTGCTCTTGACTCTAGTCTAGGTCAGAGGTGACAGAGACAAAGTCGACGATGGAGTGAGCTTACCCAGAAGAAGCCTGTTCACTCTAACTTTGAAGAGATTAGGGTTGTATTCATTCGGAAATAAAGACGATACATACAATTTTCACAAAAGTCTTGCACCTAGTATTGAAATTGGGGCTATTTGACCTCCTACAAGAATTTAGTCCTTTCCAAATTCCATGATTAAATACAATTATTTTAATTAGACCAGGAGTTTCAGTTACTTGAGTTCATCATGCTGTTATAGGAAACAATGATCTGAACGAAGACTACAGATGAAAGTTGTCAGAAGCACGTTAGTGTTGTGATTAGTTAATTGAATTTTCAGCAGCTAACATATACTCGTATATATCTCATATCACTTGGTGACGGGCGGGCATATTTGGGGAACTGTCTTTATGTAGAACTTTGACGTTCAAAAAGTGCTGGCTCTAAGCCTAGTTTGAATAAATGACTTTTGATTTTGAAAAAAAAAAACTTGACTTGAGTTTTCGATCGAACCTTACCAACAAAAATACAACATAATTAAAAAAAAAACCGGACAAGTGCTTGTCGAATTTCGCACAATAAGGGTTCCGCACCAAATATTGGTATTAGCTATTAGCATACGTAATAATAAATATTATCACCAAATTTCAAGTTTGTAGGTCAATGGGAAGTTAAAAAATTCTTCGCAACAAAAATTTGTGACAGACGACGGACGGACAGACAGACAGATGAACACGTGAGTGATAACAATAGGGCTCAGTTTGGACCATTCGGGTACGGAACCCTAAAAACTGTTTTACAAAAAGATAAAAGTTAGAAAAAAAGAACAAAAAATTGCAAAATATCTTTAATTTCGGAAGTCTATGTTTCTAATTTTGTTTACTCCTTTTTTTGAAGTCAATTAAAATCTAGGGGTTGTTTGCAAATCCATTGTCCTTTAAATGGTAAACATACATAAATGAGCAGTTACAGTGAGCACGTATAATATCTACTGAAAATAAGCATTGTTTAATAGAGCCCAATGCATAAACTCCTCAGTTCTCTGTTTAAAACTGTTTCTGCAAGAACAATTAATTAACTTTTATGCAACGCATTCTTTCGAAACAAGTTCTTACGAAGCCGTGAATGAAAAACGTAATAAAGAGAAAATATTTTAAATAACTCAAAAAATTCTCGCTCTCCATTAGGTTTAATTTGACCACAGCACTTCATATTTAGATAAAACAGTAACTAATAAAAACCGAAAAAATAAAATAGACATTGACTTCCTGGTAAGAAGCAATAGCGGCAATTCAGCGAAAGAAAAAAAAGGAAAAAAGGTACGAAAAGATAAATTTTTCCTTTTGCATTTTGTTTCGCGCTACTCTCCCATTTCTTTTGTTCCGAGTGATTTATGTAGTACTGGTAACATTACAAAACATTTAACATACAAAGAAAGTAAATAAAAATTTAAACAGAACAGCTTCAGATCTTTTTAGATGACTAGTGTCCTGAACTCGAACTGTTTTTTTTTGGCTTTGTCCTTTATCAAGTTTGGTAATCGGGTAGATAGAAGTTGGTTGGAAAAGTGTTTTGATAATTATGTTTAAAGGTTTCACTACTTTTACCCGACTGCCCAAGAAAGAGGGTAATGCGTTTCGAGAGTATGTAGGTATGTATGCTTGTGCGTACATATTTGTACGTCTGTTTCTTTTAGTCTAAACGGCTGGATGTATTTTAGCAAATATATGCAAACAGCCGAGGTGATCTCTTCTTTAAGAATGTATAAAAAAAAAACAATATGGCTGCCATTAGGTAAATGTAGTAGTTTGTTTTTTGTGAAATTGTCATGTGCGTTATCAAAATAAAGGGTTACAGGAAACGATTTCAAAAATAGGATTTTCAAAAAAACCGACTGCAAGAAACAACTGAAAAGTTCCAAATAAGTTTCTTTTCAAATAGTTGGATGCAATTGATGGTATTATACACCACCAAGTCATTGTGTTACTCATACATTAAAAAGATATAAGGCGTTTAGGCAGGTTCGAGGTTTACTTTGTAGTCCAACTTGACTGACCAATATGGTTAAAAAGCAATTGTAATACACTAGGTTTACTCTATATTTATTTATTTTTTATATCCTCTCGTTTGGCCACTACCTCACCTTTTTTTGAAGTGAAAACTTCTTTAGGCACGTTGGGCAGTTTTGAGATGGGAAAAAACAATTGAACTCGCATTGGCATTTTTATTCAAATTTTTTGTTTTCACTTCTGATGGTACTCCCGGAGTGCCAGGTTTTTTTAAAAAAAAGATGGTATGCGATGATGTGGTCGACGTTGGAGCCCGCTTCCCTACAAGTAGATTCAAAAAAGGAAGACGCATTTTGCGTCGAAAAATACACGTAAAATGTTAGAAAAACGCAGGCGAGTCTGCGCGACCGAGCGTTAGAGTTAGGTATTAATATTCATGAACCACAAATTGGAACAGTGGACCAAATCACTGGGTTTTCCCAGGGATCAGTTATCGACATTCTTTTAATTTTAGTCAGTGATTAGATTTCAGGAAGACTGACACTTAATCATTTCAATAAATTGTTTGTTCTTGACACTTTAGATCATTTAAAATTAGGTTTATTTTGTTAGCGTGATTGTTTACAAGTTTTAATGATGTTTAAATACAGACTATTTAACCTGCTTTTTCTTTCAGGTACCGCGCGCGTCAAACGTCACCATCCGTCAAGCCCCGTTGACAGTCGGCTATCGTGCAAAATATGTCTATTAATACCTTTTTAAAAATACCTCAATGTGAATTTTGAAAATGTATGGTAACTACAGACTATATCATGTTCCGAGTATTTGAACCTTGCCACAGGATAAAACAACTTTTTTTTCCGAGTTGTTGAGGTACTCAACAGTAGTTTGGCTTTGACAGCCCGGGTTGTCAGCTGGTACCTCAGCAGAATTAGAAATAAAACGCATGTAGTATTAAAGTAAAATATAACGACGACACTGGGAATTCTAGTACAGGGTCTAGAGTTTATATTTAACTAGCTTTTTCCAACGGCTTTACCCGCGTGGAATCAGTACTTCTCCCACTATAATTATAGCCTATGTGCTATTACAGACTATCTTGTAATATATAAAATCTCGTGTCACGGTGTTTATGGTGGCACTCCTCCGACACGGCTCGACCGATTTTAATTTTTTTTTGTATATTTGGTAGGTACGAGAATAGGTCGTAAAGTATTTTTCACTAGTTATCTATATCTGTTTCATCCGTACCCGTTCAGCAGTTCTGGCGTGATTGAAAAAAATTAAATTAAATTTACACACATCCTTAATTCCATATAACCAAACATTTCCATTTATAATATTAGTAGCCAGTAGGATATTTGTATATTTTCCTGGGACAGTAAAACAATAAAAAATATATATATGAAAAAAAAAACACAAAATTCAGTTTTACATATTTATGTTTACAAATGTATAAACACTCATAGATATCACAGCATTTGCGTTTTCCTGGGATTGTCAGGTGGTAGGAAATATGCTGCCACAGCGACGCCACCTACAGAACAAAAAACATGATTAAAACCCGGTTATATTGTTTATACGGCATATAAAGATACGTACACACTGTATCAGTCACGTCTACGTTGCATTGAACGGTCAGTCACTTCAAAAGTATAGTTTTTTAGTATTCGTAAGACACCGGCTCTTAAGGCGGAGGTTCCCAAAAACGGTCAAAAAGGTTGATTTTTAAAGCAGTGTATCTCTTAAACCGTAAATAATTTTGACAAATATAAAGAAGATCATATTTTCAAGTCCTATTTCAATACAGTGATGGAACTCAAAACATAATTTTACATATTTTGATGCATCAAAAAAATCTTCAAACATACCTCTTAATTATCTTTAAAAGCTGTTTTCCCTTCATTATCAATTATAATCATAATAATCGATATACCATAAAATTCCAAATGCTAAACTGCACCCAGTGATGGTTTTTTTTTTAAATTATTAGTATTATTATTAAGCCTTTATTGCTGAAGAACTAAACACAAGTATAATCTGATAGTATTAAAAAACTTAAATGTAACACATCGGGTTTTCCAGATTAGTGATCAGCGTGTCCTGTGACACATAGGCCTCTTCCAGCTGTTTCCACTCATTACTGTCTCTAGCTTTTCTAGACCAGGTAGCGCCTCCAATTTTTCTTATGTCGTCTATCCATCTCTTTGCCTGTCTCCCCTTTTCCTTTTGCCATCACGTGGTTGCCACTCTTTTATAATTTTTGTCCATTTTATCTTACTATCTCTTGTCATCTGTCCTGTCCATCTCCATTTCAATTGTCTTACTTTCTTTATTATGTCTTCGACTTTGGTTCTGGATCGTATTTCAACTGCCCTTAACCGATCTTTTTTAGTGACACCAATCATGCTTCTCCCCATTCCCCGTTGACATGATCTCAATTTTAAAAGATGTTTTTGATTTAGGGCCCACGTTTGGCTCCCATATGTCAGGCAAGCGTCTAACGCACGAGCTGAAGACTTTTTTCTTAGCTGCCATGGAAAAGTATTTGCTTTTAAGTATCTCTTTGAGTGACCAATATCTTTTCCATGCACAAGCAACTCTTCTTTCGATTTCTATGTCCGTTTGATCTCTGAATGATATTAACTGTCCCAGGTATGTGTAGTTTTTCACGTATTCAATGCTTTCGCCATCTATTGTTACGGCTATTTCATCCCTGTTTGTCATTACGTTTGTTTTAGATTTATTCATGGTAAGACCTACTATTCTACTAGCTTCTGTTAACTGTTGCAGCTTTAGCTTAATTTATTAGTAAATCCTAAGTAAATCGATAAAATACTTCATATTTTGCAATAAGTTGCGAGTATTTGTCGTCGCGCATCTCTTTCTTTTCTATGCAGTCCGAGAAAGACCACGTTTTAGGTTATGTCTGGGCCTTAAAACGCGGAAACCTCGCAAGCCAGGCGGGACACCGGGTCACGGGCTCTCAGAGTGTGGACTCTGTCTGCCCACCGAGTGGTACCCTAGGACAGACGGAGGCACAGTGATCTTGCTGCCGTGCACATCGAGGCTTAGCGGAAACTCCTTTATAGTCTCCTCAAGGATGTGCCCTATCAAGCGTTGTATAGAGCGGGTTCCAGGGTGGTATTTTAAGTTGGCACTCCCCTTTTCCATATGCTGATGGTAATCACCGGGGTATTTTTAGTGAGGTAAAATCCTACACTCTCTGGTCTTTTCCCCTAAGAGTCCAGGCGCCTTTTGAAGGTTCCCCCCGATAAAAAAAAAACAAGAAGGACACCGGTCCAGCACGTCACACAGCACAACCAGTGCCTACTGGTTTTTCACATACAATCAGTGACTGATCGGCGACTTGAGGTGACGTGCCGGCGCGGCGACGTGCCAGCTGTGTGTGTTTGAACCTTTAGAAGTAAATAAACTGTCAGTAGTCAAATAAAGTCGAGATAGGTAACTGCTGAGGAGATAATATTTAGAATTCGAAAATTAAAATTAAGCCAAACTCCAGGAGCTGCAGACAGAAATGACCTTTTTATAGCACTTTGTGCATTATTAGCTTCTATTAGCGACTTGGCCCGCGTGATTTTCGTATAATATCCCATGGAAACCGTACATTTTTCCTGGATAAAAAGTAGCCTACGTACTATTTCAGACTATAATCTATCTCTGTGCCAAATTTCATTGCCGTTTATTAATGATTGAGTAACAAAAATTCGTCAATCCATCCCTTAATGCATCTCATCTTTTGCATCTTATCATAAGTAGGAAGTTGTAGGCGACGCCGAGCCCGCCTGGAATATGTGTGTATGTGTGTGTGAAACGTATGAACAATGACAATGAACAAGTGATTACGTGGTAATGTGATTAGGGTTATGAATATCTATGAATATGATAAGTATGGACTTTTAATGGTTAACATTTTCTAGGATAGATTTTAGTTGCACTATCAGAAATATGTATAGTTTATAGTGCATAGGAAGTGACGCCGCGTGCTCCGGGCCGCCGCACACAGCGCGCCCTGGCGGGACGCGGCGACTATTAAAATAGACAAAGGATAATTCGTGTAGGCTAGACTATGTTAGAATTTCATGAATGAATGTCTCACGAATTGTATAAAGATAAACAGTAAATAGATTCATAATGATGTATGAACGATATTCGTTGTGAATCTCCCCACGTGGTGAATTAAGAATAGTTAGGGCGCCGTCCGCGCAAGTAAGGCAAAGAACAAAGAAACAGACGCCGATCGAACAAGGCAAACTATGTAGCATGGTATTTAATGGACGATCGGCTATGTATTCACCTATAGTATTTTACGAAATGTATGTCCTACTATTTGTATGTTTGAATAGGTCACATAGTGGCTTGAATCGGGACTAAGCCCTATGTTGACTTAGATGTAAGACAGATGCTAGGAATACTATAGGATGACTTGCATGTTAGTTAGGTCAGGAACGTTGTATCATAACTTGCATGTTAGTTAGGTCAGGTACTCTGTATTGTAATTCATAACCTGTATGCTAGTTAGGTCTCATAGTAGTTATAATTAGGACTAAACTCTATGTTGGCTCACCTATAGAACAGTTTGTTATCAGATATGTCGTACGAATCATACAACAAGAATTAAGAGACAAACCGCCGATCGCGCAAGTAACGAGCCCGTGGTATTATTCGTACGACATAAGCTGTATGTACTAGGAAACAGATAGAAGTAGATTTCCCACATAGCTGCATGTTAATTTGACGTAGATTATGAAATTACATTAGCTTTGTGTACATTAGCTAGGATAACGAATTGTATAGCATCATAGGTAGAATTATAAATCTAATTTATACAGCAGCTAGAATAGCATTTTTGTGCTATTCTAGTCTAGGTTAAGGACATAGACCACAAGTATGGACCGATCTATGTCAATACTAGTTAAATGCATGTTATATGTAAGTAGAATAAGCTAATAGAATATTGTATAGATTCATTTGATATTCAAGTTTTGTTAGTTTATAAAAATGCCACGCTGTTTCACATCTGGCAGCCAGATGTGAAACTTTCTAACATAAGCCGGTCGTTGACCAATCAGCGGCCGGGTGCGAGCGCGACGCCGCGGACCGTAGAGGGGCGCGCTCGCATTCAATAAAAGAGGGCTGGGTGGCCGGTTTCAGTCTTTTCGGCCTCCAGCTCTCCTACAAGCAACATCTCCGGGATTAACAGGGAAATACAATCAAGACACCCGAGAACTAGTTGTTTTATTGTCACAAGCGACAAACCGGTTTATATACAGTATATATACGGTGGTATACGGTATATTTCATCATACCTACGAACGAGCGTCGCCCTTATAAACAAGAGCGACAATCAGCAATATAATAATATAATACAGTCCACAACAGAAGTAAAATAGTAGGATAAGTAGGATTTCAGACTCTTAGGTAAGCATAAAAAAGAGTAGGACCGTCTCATCACAATCTTCCTGCCCTTATCCCATGTTACTTGGGGTCGGCGCAATTCGTCTTTTTCTTCCATTCTGTCCTGTCAGCCGTCACGCCATCACTAACTCCCTTTTCTTTCATGTCACTTCTCACACAATCCATCCATCAACCCAAATGAATATATTTACAAAAAACTCTTAATAAGAAAATGCATGACATGACATACTACAATGAATTATAGTATAAATAAATATTTGACACGACAAAATATAAGTGCTAACATATCCAATGTGTATTATTATAGTAAACTATAAATGTATTAAAAAACCCTAGAATGATAATTTAGATTTAGTTCAGAAGACTGTTATACTAAGTTTTTTTCAAAAGCTACCTCTCATCTACTGTTTTTTTACCACCTAAGTACACATTGTGGAATGCAAATAAAAAATTTGAGTATTGAGTACTATTGATTATCTTTTCTTTGGCCTCCCTCTCCCTCTCCATCCATCCACATTTATATTTCTCTTTTAGTTACATGTGTTTCATCTCTCCCCTTCATATTACCTACCATACCAAGATAAGCGGTTCCCTTTCAACTTTTCCTTCTGATGACGTTTAAAGAATACTTACTCAGAAGGTAAGCACTAAAAGCATAGATGGTGGTGTCGCAGTTCGTCATCAGAAATATGCCGAGTAAGTTAACGCCGGCTAAACCGCTGATACGAGCCACCATCACGCCAAGGCAAGCTGCCATGCCCCTGGAAAATAAAGTTTTCAAATGCAGGGTGATAGAGGGTGGAGTTAACTTAAAACTTCATGGTTATGATTATTGTATGAATTTAGGTACGTTTATTGCCAGATATTAACTTTTCTTAAAAAGGGGTCGTCATTACCATAAAATTGGTGATGGTATATAGAAGGCGAATTTACCACACCAAAACGGTGTCAGTTTGTAAAGACAAAGAAATTTGTTTTTTTGCCGAAAACCTTCCAAAACCTAACATAACATTCTTTTATCTTTTTTTTTAGTTAGCCTGAACTGTTCCACTCCTGAGCAAAGGCCTCCCCAAATTTTTCTCTAAGCTGTGCTTCTTCAAGAAAATTCACCAAAAAGCTATCCAAGGCATCCCGCCTTCTTCTTCTCGATCTGCCGCGACCCCGTCTAGCTGTAGGAGGGCTCCAGTATTGTGATATACTTTAACGGCATCCGACAGACATCATGACCTTCTCAGTCTCCTTTCGGTCTTGCAGCTTTTTGAGCTACGTCGACAATTTGCATTCTGGAGTACAGCGTGGTATTTCTTATACTGTCAGACGGTTTAACATTAAGTATGCTGCGCTCCAACGTCCGTTGGCAGACCTAATAATTAATTAGTTCTCAAAATACATAGACGTCACTTAAAAATAAGAGAAAGATAATAACACAAACTGACCTATATGATGTAGGAAACAACTCCACGTAGTACGCAAACAGCACTCCCATACACAAATTTGTCATCATCATCCCAACATACAACAGCAGACTTGCAATATTATTCTGATTGAAGACTGCTCCTAAGCTTGACAGCAATGGAATAAGAAGGAACGCTATCATCATCGCTTTCTTTCTAGATGCAAATTTTGATACAGCAAGGGTAATGCCAGCAAAGACTAGACCATGGGTGACGCCTGATAGTAAGGTTTGTGTCCGGATTGATGATGAGCAAGTAATCTGGAAAGAATAATTTTCGTTTGGGTATTTTGTTGGGTAAGATTAATCAAATGATATGTTTCAAAGTCTCCAGATTTTGTATGAAATTATTAATGAAAAGTCACAAGAACTTTTGGTCCTTTAATTTGGTTTATAACTGTACGATGATGAGTTACTCTATCGTCTTTAAATCATTAATTATACAAGGCTGTTAAATGATAAATGATAAATGATGTTTATTCAGTAAATAGGTTACAAGGAACACTTTTACACGTCAATGTTTTTTTGTCAGTTTAAGCTAGATGAGGCCGGTGTTTCCTAGCTGACTACCCTGAGAAGAAACACCGAAACAAACTCAGAGGTCAAAGTCTCTTTTAGTGTTCAAATCCATACAATGTGGACTGGTTAGATCCTATGAGAACCATGTACGTTTATGTCTGGGATGAGCTTTATGAAGAAAGCAACACACGAATTCGAGTGGACCTGTCCAGACAGTGCAAGCATTTGTCAGTCATCGCGAAGCTCAACTCAGAACTCTGAGGTGCTCAACGAACCGACGAACAATACCAAAGTAAGGACATTTGAGTAGGCCGCAAAAAATACTCAAACTGCCAGACAATCATAAAATCTACATGAATATAACGACATACATAGTTCTCGCATTCACGTTATTCTATATGAGGACCATGCAGCTTAGTGTCTGTAGTGGTCTTTTGAAGAAAGAACCAAACATATTTGAGTGGACCTGTCCAGTCAGTGCAAGCATTTGTCAATAGTCGAATAGCTCAACTTAAAAACCACTAAGGAGCTCAATGACATGACGAACAATACCAAAGAAAAGACATTTGGGTAGGCCGCAAAAGTACTCAAACTGTCAGACAACGTTGAAAATTACTGTAAAAAGGAGGAGAAAATAATAATAATAACCCACATAGTCCTCACATTTACAATAATTAAGTAATCAAAAAAAAATAAAAATATAATACTTTACAAAGTAAATATTTGTGTCAAACAAAATAGTAATCATAGTATGTCAATCAAAAAATAAAAATAAATATAATACTTAACAAAGTATTCAAGTCAAAAAAAAATAATAATAATAAAATGTCAATAAAAAAATAAAATAAAAAATATAATGCAATACTATACAAGTATTCATGTCAAAAACGAATATTAAAAAAAAAATATATATAAAAAATTTTTCATCAGTAAGTAGTACATATGAAAACAATGGCTCATGTATATCATTGAAGCAGCTCAATCCCACGCCTTTTTGTCCTCAAGAAAGTCATTAATTGTGTAAAAAGCTTTCTGGCATAGCTTACGTTTAATAAATGATTTAAATTTATTTATGCTTAGTTCTTGAATTTGGCTAGGAAGTTTATTATAGAAACGTATACATTGACATCTAAACGAACCACCTATTTTTTTCTTGAGCCTGGTTTTTGGTACAATAAATTTGTGTTTGTTCCTAGTATTTATGCTATGGATATCACTGTATCTTTTAAACAGATTAATATTTTTATGTGCATACATGAGATTCTCATAAATATATTGAGAGGGAACAGTCATAATATTAATCTCTTTAAATTTGTCTCTGAGGGAGTGTCTGGGACTTAATTTATAAATTGCACGAATAGCCCTTTTCTGTAAAACAAAAATTGTCTGAATATCGGCGGCATTTCCCCACAACAGAATGCCGTACGACATCACACTATGAAAATAACTAAAGTATACTAAACGAGCTGTCTCTAAATCAGTTAAACCACGAATTTTCCTTACGGCGTATGCTGCAGAGCTAAGTTTTTTGGACAGTTTATCTATATGGGGGCTCCACTGAAGCTGCGCATCCAAAGTTAAACCTAAGAACACTGTGGAATCCTCGGGTTTCAACTCTTCACCCTTTATTGACACACTAGTGTTCACTTGTATTACATTGGGTAATGTGAACTTTATGCATTTTGTTTTTTTCTCGTTAAGGAGAAGATTATTGACATTAAACCAGTTAACTACAGTTGAAAGAGCATTATTTACATTATCAACAACCACCTGCTGACGTATGAGTTTAAATAAAAGTGAAGTGTCATCTGCAAACAGCACTATATCATGTTTATCCTTTATGAGGTAAGGCAAGTCGTTGATATAGATTAGAAACAAAAAAGGACCCAGAATTGAGCCTTGAGGAACCCCCATTCTGACTACAGACCCGGAAGACCTTTTGCCGTTCACATCAACTCTCTGAATCCTATTACCCAAGTATGAAGTAAGAAGATCCAGAGAGGCGCCCCGGACTCCGTAGTAGTGCAGCTTCCTGATCAATGTATCATGGAGAACGCAATCGAAAGCCTTAGACAAATCGCAAAAAATGCCCAACGCATCGCATTTATTGCAAGCGTGATGATGCTTGTTGTGGCTGCAGGCAGACCCATTTATTGCAACAGAACAATACGTATGAGGGAACGTATTGTTGATGAACTCCCATATTTAGCCAGTTCAGTATAATGTCTCAAGTAACAAGGAGCGAAACCATAGGTTTTATTTATACTTTTATGTCACGTGGTTGATAAGTTAGCATATAGTCATAAGAGTCAACGCTGATATACAAGCCTTGGGTGGCTTGTAAATCAGCATTGACTAGTGTTGTGGATATGCTGCACACTGCTCAAAGTTTTCTTATTCCGCTCTTTTTGCCGCACTAGAATCCAGAATTTCGTGTCTTTGTTGCTTTATGTTTATGTTATGTTTGCACAGTGTTGGCATTAAATGTTTTTTCTTTCTTTGTGTTGCCACCAACCAATGGCCCCCAAATCCAGAACCCGTTCTGTTACTGAGTATTAATTTACGTACAGGTATTTATACCAACTCAAAATAGTACTTACCTCTTCATCAGTAGAAGAGGCTGTATGATTTGATATACTCGTGATAATACTGCATAAGCTTCCTGATAGGGATTCGGAGCTGACACCGGCTGTGAAGGCCTCCACAATATATGGCATCCACATCACGAAACTATTGTTACTGAGAAAGATGAAATTACATAGTTGTGAAATAATTGTTTAAGTATTTAAATGAAATGTAAAATTTGCAAGCTACAATTGTTAATATGATTAAAGAAAATGTAACTAAACGAGTGATCCCTTAATTTACTGACTCCATATTGAGTAATTATAATTATATTTTTGACAAGAATTAAATTCTTATATGTTGGTCTGTTCAATTAGAAAGGAAAGCCAAGGAAACAAAATGTATCTTAGGTAACGAAAAGGTGTGGTCATATTTTAAAAACTGTTTATGTCTATGAAAACGAACGATTTTCTGTATGGAAATCATAGTCAATTCCTAAAATAAAATTCCGTACAACGTTATCCTCAGAAGGTGAATATTAGCATCATCATCTTCCTGCCCATATCCCATGTAACTTGGGGTTGGCGCAACACGTTTTTCTTTTCTTTCATTCTGTCCTGTCAGCCGTGACGCTATCACTTACTCTCTTTTCGTTCATATCACTCCTCACACAATCCATCTATCCTTTCTTTGGCCTCCCTCTACCTCTCCATCCATCCACATTTATATTTATAACTCGTTTAGTTACATGTGTTTCATCCCTCCTCTTCACATGATCATACCAAGATAAGCGGCTCCCTTTCAACTTTTTTGTCACTGGCGTTACTTTTAAACTAACTCTAATGCACTCATTTCTCACTTTATCCATTCTCGTTACTCCACACATCCATCTCAATATTCTCATCTCCACCAAATGCAATCTTTTTTCATCCGTCTTTTTCACAGCCCAACATTCTGATCAAAGGTAATTAGCGTGGGAGGAAATATCTTAATATCTTTG
The DNA here is from genome assembly GCA_951329385.1 of Polia nebulosa. Lineage (NCBI taxonomy): Eukaryota > Metazoa > Arthropoda > Insecta > Lepidoptera > Noctuidae > Polia > Polia nebulosa. The sequence goes on from OX589593.1 coordinate 5,724,020, forward strand.
TCTTACTTTCGAAGTAGAAGCAGTTTTACTACTTCTTTCCGTTAAACCCAAAATAAAATTAAAAACCGGCCATGTGCGTGTCGGACTTCGCAAATTTAGGGTTCCGTACCAAATGAGGGAATAATCAATAAAATAATCTAATTTTTCAATATTTTGGTATTTGTTAGTAAAATATACGTTATAACAAACACATTATTACCAAATTTCAAGTTTATGGGTCAATCGGAAGCTAAGAATTCATTAGGAACAAAAATTTCGTAACAGACGGCGCGGCGGCGGATAGATACACAGACGGACAGACGGACACGTGAGTCATAGCAATAGGGATCCATTTGGACCCTTCGGGTATGGAAACCTATAATCGATAGTAATTAACATTTAAAAAGTACATAACTTACATGCTGTAAATAACGGTTGTCAAAAAGAAAAGCTGTAAGGTTTTCCAAAGCAAAGGTGGCTTAAATAACGGTACTGTTTGTCGCCAAAGGGAAACTAGTAAGTTGGCTTTGTCATCATTTACTATTCTAGCCTTCGCTTCTTCTTTTAATATAACTTTTCGGACCTGTAAAAAAAAACACGTTTAATTTTGCCTTTTGCTGCTATAATATTATGTTGATTTGTCTCGAGGTCCTTTTTTTTTTTTGGGGGTGAAAATGTGCCCAGGGGCGCGGTAACTCTGTTTCAAATTTATCTACAACACCTGGGCAAGAGCTTAAAGTCCTGGGTTGGATAGTCAGGTCGGGCAAAAGTACTATTAGGTTTTTCCATTAGTAATTACTTTGTAGCAGTAGTTTGGAAGTTGCTATTTATTTATTTATTTATTTATTTAAACATTTATTACGAGTTACAATGAGACTCATAGGGTATGGGGGGCTATGTGACACCTCTGTGTCTCGGAAAACAAGAAAAGCCGTTGGTCTTGCGCCTGATCTCTCCGCGGTCGTGTCGGATTACCGTCATAACGGACTATGAGAGCGATTGTCGCAACTCAGCGCTGGGCACGCCACCATAGCGGCGGTAGTGCCCCTCTTTGGGGAGTGGCTGGAGAGGCGCCATGGCGCCCTCACCTTCCGCCTGACGCAGGTCCTCACCGGACATGGCTGTTTCGGGAGGTACCTGTGTCGGATCAAGGCGGAGGTGACCCCTAGGTGTTTCCACTGCGAGGATCGCCCAGAGGACACGGTGGAGCATACGGTGGAGGTTTGCCCCGCTTGGGCAGAGCACCGCCGTATTCTCGTGGATGCGGTAGGCGGCAGCGACCTCACGCGCCGTGCCCTGGTTTAGGCCATGGTACGGAGCGAGAGGGAATGGGGAGCCGTCTCCTCCTTCTGCGAAGCAGTAATGCTCGCGAAGAGGGAGGCGGCACACGTTAGGGAGACTCAACAACGGCAGAGTCGCCCTAGCACCCTCAGCCGCAGCCGCCGCAGGAGACTCCAGGGGCTGCGAGACGATCTCTGGCCACCGTAGACCCGGGCCTGTGGACGGCGAGTAGTGGGTAACTCGCCGTCCGATCAGCACCAGGCCCGAGAGTCGACGGCGCGTAGTGTTCCACGCGCGCCTCAAAGAGTTGTCAGCAAAAGGATGGGGCCTGCCACGGCCAATGCCTGCCCGGGGGTTGAGGATAAATTCGAAAGAGTTACCTCGCCCCTGGGCGAGTGAAGGAACAGATAGTGCACGTGTATTTGCGTTCACGTTTCTGCACTATAATATCTCCTACGTACTTGGCTTCGTTAAGATTGCCCAGCGTGATCGGAATTCAGTCGGGAGTATTTTTATAATTATAATGCTGATTTAAAAAAATTGTGTTTAAAATTGAAGTTATTAAAAGGAATTGGAGAAGGCCTTTGCTCTGGAGTGGGACAATAAAATATATCAAAATATACTGTACTAGTACTTTGTCCGCGTGGATTTTTAAAATACAGCCTATTATAAGTATAATTTATAGCCTATAGCGGTTCAGTAGTTCCAGAGATTACTTCCTACAAATGATCTCACTAACTTACAAACTTTACCTCTTTATAATATTAGTATAGAACACTGTATGAATCAAAGAGTATTCAAATTACACCAATTCTGAAACGTACACACAAAGTTGCTACCTAAATTAGCTTAAAATTCAATTAGAATATAAATTACACATAATCGTTATACTCTAAATTATATTTCTACAGTCGGGTCATAGGAAACATTTTCAAGATGGTTCTTATTTTGAAGATGTGCAAATTGGCTATATCATACAAAATAGGAGCAGTGGTGGCCCAGTGGGAACGCCCTCGACTTTTGAGCTGTATGTCGTGGGTTCAAACTCAGGCAGGTGCTTTACTTTGCGTAATTTATTTTATCACCGCTGCTCTCAAAACGGTAAAGGAATCAATCCTGAGGAAACGTCCTAGAGCCAAAATTCGAAGAAATGTGACATCCACCAACCGTCACTGGGCTCGCGTGGTGGATTACGACCCAGTCCCCCTCCTAGAGAGGAGGCTTGAGTCCCAGCAGTGAGATCATTATAAGGCTGATAAGGTCATGTATGTATGTTATAAAAAATAGGCACTTTATAATCAACTCATACATACCGGATACTCAATCTCGTTACATCCATTCCTCACCCACATTTTCCCAAGATACTCCAAAGCTTCTCTTTCCCGACCAGCATTGACTAGAAACTTGGGGCTCTCATAGAAGAAATGCAGCAAGAAGGCGCTGATACCAAGTGGAGCTGCCATCACGAGGGTCAGGAGCCTCCATGGTGTGAACTTGATGAAAACCAAGTCACTGGCGAAGTTTAGTTGGAGAATGAAGAACCCGGGAACTAAGAAGAATGTTTAGGTTATCATCAAGCTGGTAGGTAAACTACAAGAGGAACTGCTAACATTTTGCTAGTTAAGTTCTTATATGTACCTGAAGAGCAATCACATGTTAAAGCTCAGTGGAATATTTTTTTTATAAGAGTTCTCAGGATATCTCTTCAAGAAGTAAATCAAAGAGCACTTCACTTAATAATAATATGAACATGACTAAAACATGAGATAAATAATTTAAAAAACAGTAGCTGATTATTGTCACCATTTAATGGAAACATAAGGTAGCAGTCGCATTTGAGTAATTGTCTCAAACAATGGTAAAAAGAGATGGCACGTGTGAGGAAATTAAGTTGTTTACCTTATTCTTACTTCTTCTTCCTCGTATAGATGATCCCAAAATTATTTTTTTACAAATAATGAATCCTAATTATCAAAGGAATAATTTGTGGAAGAAAACAAATTACAAACTATGTCTCATCGTTTCCGCTTTGCAGGTAGATACAATATACTTTCATATTTTAACGGTTATTCCTTTTATACATTCGCAGAACTGTAGCAAAAATATACATGTTGACTTTTAATTAATTGACAACGTTTGGGGAAAATCTATATACTATAAATCTATATACTCATGCTCATATACAACTTTTACTATAGTGAGCTGTTCAGTGGATACATTTGCGACAAAATATAAGGAACGACTGATTTTTTTCATAATTTTAGAATACTTTCCCTTGAAAACTTGCCAGATAATTTAGTCACACTTTATGTTAAAACTCACCAACATAACAGAGGAGGAACAACATCAGCGCACTAGTCATTATGAGCATGTAGAAACCCCTGACTTTGGTCGAGCAGGATTCACCAAGAAGTGCATAAGCCCCCGATTGAACTGCACTGCAACTGTTTAGTAGTGATAATAAATTTGATATTTTGAACAACTACCAGTATATTATAGTCTATTTTGCTGTAAAAATATCTTACAGTTAGTGTTAGTTTCACGAAAAAAAAATAGGCAGTTATGGGGACTGTCGACAGAAGTAAAAACTGTGTGTTACGCGTCGTAGCGCTCGTAGCGATGTCGGTGTCCGATGTATAGTTTGTTCCATTTTAAAAATGCCCAATGCGCCTAAGGAAATTGTCACTTCAAAAAAAACAATAAAGTAAACACATTTTTTTCTACATAATGTATTAGATAAATCACACTCTTTTCATGATTACATTAGAAAGAAAGAAAACCACACTAAAACCAAAGAAAAAACATTACCTAACTACGTACATATATACAAAAACAAAATACGTTCAGGCGTCGAAGTACTCCTCCACATCATCATCCTCCATAACGAATATTAGATGAATATTAATCTTCCAAAAGTAACTGAACATATTTTTTGCTAAATTTTAATTATCATCGATAAAATTGAGGGCGCTCAGATCATAAGACCCAATATAGTTTGATTTATAAATTCCAAAAATATGGTCTGTTTCCGTTTTATTACGCAGTTACATTTTAATAGTTGACCAATTACGTCTATTGAAATTCTTACTTTTAACATAAAATGTTCATACTTACAAACATGAACTAAAAACCTTGAGCACAGCCAACATGATCCAGTTTGAGGAAAAGGCGCTTATAAAAGAAGATAGAAAACTGCCCCATAAAGCGATCAACAGTGTTTTCCTTCGACCTTCTGTATCCGATATGTAGCCCCAAGGTATTGACATTACAATCGGTCCTGAAATAAAATCAAGATTGAAAGTCAACACAATTTAACAGATAAAACTGGTAGAAGTTAAAAATAACTTGGTAGACCAGAAGATAGAATATATGAAGGAAAATAGAATTTGTGACATCGATGAGAACTTTAAGAAACATATTACAAATGGGAAAATCGTTGTTTCGTACATTCAAAGATCGAACCGCCGATGCATCGTATAACGTTGCATTTTTACAGTTGTAATAACGTTTATTTCATCATCATCATCATCATCATCCTTTTACTGTCCCCACTGCTGGGGCACAGGCCTCCTCTCTGAGAGAGGGTGTGGGCCGTAATCCACCACGCGGGCCCAGTGCGGGTTGGTTGATGTCACAAGTCTTCGAAGTTTTGGTTCTAGGACATGTCGGTTTCCTCACGATGTTTTCCTTCACCGTTTTGAGAGCAGTGGTTATGAAATAATTTACGCAAAGTAAAGCGCCTGCCTGGGTTTGAACTCACGACCGCAAGTAAGTCCCAACCCCGTCCGTAAGTCGCAGCCAATACCACTGGGCCACCACTGCTCTTATAACGTTTATTTAAAGATTTTAAAACAATTATGTTTCAAAAAACGTATTTCCAAAAATCGCGGTCGAAATGTCGTAAGGCTCCTAAGTTATTTCCTTGAACAAAACTGCAATTGGGAATACACTAGCAGGAAAAATATTGTAGCACATAACATTTAAATTATTCCCATGCATATTACTGATATATAACTAAACTAAAATTAGAGAATCGCTATCTTTTACTAAAAGGCAGTGCGAGTAAAGGACGGCTATAGCTATGAACTAAGTTAAAGATGTCAAACTAGTTTACGCCTTACGCTTCACCGTATTTTCAATCGACATGTTTTTACGTGTACCCTTAATTTGTATGGAAATTATAATTCAACTAAATTTGACAGCTCTAATTTACGTCCGTCCCTTTCTTGTTTTATTAGAGAAAAAAAGATAGGAATAGCCTAAATTAAGTTTTGTTTGTGCACAACAGACTCCGCACCAATATTTAAGAAGAAGAACATACCAACGAAAGGCATGGACAACATTGTACTCTTCTGCCATAGTTCTAATTGGAAGTCACAGGTGCACCCAGTAACGACGACGGAAAATCCAAATATGTCAATCCCCATTCCCAGGAGTCCTATGCTAAGAGCTGTGAGAAGACCACGATTGTACCACCCATTGCCTGAAAATATTCATTCATTACTATAATCATCAACATCATTTCAGTCGAAAAACTTCCACTGCTAGACATGAGCCATCCCCAAGTCTAACCCAAACGACCGGTCCTGTGCGTCACGTATCCATCGGCTACCCGCGACCCTTGGTCATCGGGTCGTGGGAGGCCTTCCAACGTTGCATCTTCCGGTATGCGGTCACCACGCCAGAACTTTTCGGCCTCATCTACCATCTGTTTTGCGAGCAGTGTGCTGTGTCCACTGTCACTGTCTTCATACATTATATGTTTTATAATCTATCCTTCAAAAATTAATAAACAAATAAACCAAGGAATATCGTGTTACCAAGTTGTGAAAGTATTCAGCTGTATTCGGCATCAGAAAAAGAAAAGTCCACTAGTACTTGATTTTAAACTGATTGGCATTGGAATTTGTCATCATTGAAGTATCATTATTTAATTTTATAAACCGTTTTATTTTAATCAGCGGAGATTTATAAATTGATGCATATAAGGATGTATTATATTAATGCTTTACCTGTCAGGTCAATTGCTTCTTCATATTCGTATACTTTTTCTTCAGAGTTTCCATTGTGTTCCAGTTTTTCACGTATTACACTAATTTCAAATTTATTTGTACGTATCCAAACCATTGTTTTTTTTAAATTTAAGTAACTTTATTTTTACTGTAAAACACAAATGTCTGTATATCATACGAAATATTTCTAAATCTACGACATCATTTTTGATAGATAAGTAATTAAAAATAGGAACTTGACAACTGTTACTAAGCCTGGATTATAGTTTCAACAAACACGTAAAAACACGCATCAATGAATTAACTAAAATGGGCGTCTACACTTCCACGGTTACGAGCCATCACCGAGTAAACTATATATTTTGTCAGTTGCAATATTTATAACACATACATACCTAAGACTACTTCTCTGTTTTTCCGCATATTCATAAAGCCATAGCATTACGGCTAGTGTTTACAAGCGGTAAAGACCTGGTTACATGGTGCATTAGTTTCGGCTGATTGCAAAGATCTTAAGATGGTAACATTAATGTTGCGAGAGTGTAAACTCTTGATTAATATGAATATATCATTTCAAATACAATAAATCATTATACAAATTTATACAAATTGGATTATTTACAATGTATATGTAATTTCACGGGTTTTTTTCTTTAATTAACATTGTTTACAATATTATCCGGTGACATATACATTTGTATATATGTAGGTATGTATATCGGGCTTGTTGCCGCAACTCCACGCTCTAGGCGCGTATTTTGCGAACGACATATATTATTAAAGAATGTCTTATCATTCAGCCAATGCGTGAATATGATGACCGTAAAATAAAAATAAAGTTGTTTTGATGTGACCCCACCATTGCGACGGTAATGCCCCTCTTTGAGGAGTGGCTGGAGAGGCGCCACGGCATCCTCAGCTTCCGCCTGATGCAGGTCCTCACCAGACACGGAAGTTTCGGGAGTTTCCTGTGTAGGATAAGGCGGAGGCAAACGCCTGGGTCTCCCCACTGTGAGGATCGCCCAGAGGGCATGGTGGAGCATACGGTGGAGACCTGCCCTGCTTGGGCGCAGCCCCGCTGTGTCGTCGTGAAGGCAATCGGCGGCAGCAACCTCTCACGCCCGGCCCTTGGCCAAGCCATGATACGGAGCGAGAGGGAATGGGAAGTAGTATCCTCCTTCTGCGAAGCAGTAGTGCTCACGAAGAAGGAGGTGGAACGGGTGAGGGAGGCTCAACAACAGAGTCGCCCTCACGCCCACAAGAGCAGCCGCCGCAGGAGCCGCCAGGGGCTTCCGGCGCCGCGAGACGATCTCCGGCCACCGTAGACCCGGGCCTGCGGACGGCAAGTAGTGGGTAGCTCGCCGTCCGATCAGCACCAGGCCTAAGAGACGACGGCGCGTAGTGTTCCACGCGCGCCTTAAAGAGTTGTCAGCAATAATGACAGGGCCCGTCATGGCCGATGCCTGCCCAGGGGTTGAGGATAAATTCGAAACATAGTTACCTCGCCCCTGAGCACTCCGGGCAGGGAAGGAACAGGGGTGGGTTTTAGTCAGTAAGAGTCTGACCCGCCCTCCCGCTCCACCGAGAGCGGGAGGTGTTATTGGATGATTTCTCACCCCCAAAAAAAAAAAAAAAATGGCCTTCCCAAGTGTCGCCACATCTCAGAAATAAGTTATGCATAATCCGCAAAAAGTCCTAGCATTATTACAAATCATCTGTTTTCAATCAAAAGATGATATTAAGATGAGTTGTCACAGGCATAATTTTCTTTTTTGAAGTGAAAACTTATTGAGGCGCATTGGTTATTTTTGAGATAGAAAAAAACTATTAAACTCACGCGACACCGACCCAATACGAGTGCTACGATGCATATCGTCGTAGCACTTGTAGCACATCGCGTAGCGGATTGAAGTAAAAACTTCTTTATGCGCGTTGTGCATTTTTGTTCAAGTTTTTACTTCTGTCGGCACTCCCGGAGTGCCACTCTTTTTTTAATTTATATTTGAGAAATAAATGTTGTGTCAAACCGTCGATTTATAAACAAAAATTTTAAAGTAGAGTATTTATCTCTGTCAATTTTAGCCTGAACACCGTCGAACTTAAGCATTAAAGAAGGTTTTGATAAGATCCTAAACCTAACTTAGAAGAAATTGTTATAATAAACTAAGTTCATAGATTTCTTTCTGACTGACCGACTTGCCAATCTAAAAGTGCCTATTAATAGTTTATTTGAAATAAATGCTTTGAGTTAGAGTTTGAAATATTATTTTAACATGTACCAGTATATTCAATTGTTAGTTGGTCAATAAATAAGTGCTCAATTCAGAAATAAGCCCTAAAACTATTATTATAATTTCCACTTTGGGTACGACACCATTAAATATAAAATCCAAAAATAATAGGAATTAATATGAAGTAAACAAAACAATAGCAACGATTGTTCATATTTCCATGCTTTGCAAGTCTGCAAATTATTTCATACAAGAGTATGAAATTATTCAAACATTTTTAAAAATTGTAGTTTAAGATATTTATTTTAACTTTAACTTGACATTGAAACTAACTAATGCGGTATAAGATATTTATTTTAACTTTAACTTGACATTGAAACTAACTTATGCGGTATTTTGCAAACACGTGTCTTTTTGTGCACTATAGTAACATATTGTCTTTAAAAACGTGATCACAATCTACGAATAAGTGGTATATAGATAGGTAATGGTTAAAGCCATCGTTCATATGATTGATGTGATTAGGTTCGTGTGTCAAATGTTTATATACTTCGTTAAACACGTTTCCAGCATATGAGTTGGTCTTATAGTCACAAATGCTACTACTACCTGAGAATCAAATCCAAGTCATCGTGATTTTATCAAACAAAAAAAAGGAGGTTCTCAATTCGACCGCATAAATTTTTTTTTGTCTGTTCAGCCCTCACTCTATTATCTACGAAACGATTTTGACGGTGTTTTTATTGTTAGATAAGGTATACTTCAAGGGTGGTCCCATGTCAAGGAAGTCAGGATCTAATGATAGAATCCTGATAATATTGAGAGAAACCCTCGAAAATTATAGACACGAATAGTGTTTAGAGTTAGCTCTTAGCTGAGCTGATGACGGAAACCATTTATTTCTTAAAAAATTAGACAATTATAATAAGATGATGCGAGCTACCAGAAATCAAATAAAAAACTTTCGGTTTGTTTAATTTTTTATTAAAACCTTTTTTTTAATTCTCTCATCTGGCAAAATAGTTTTTGGCTTTTGGATCATTGCCAAGGCTGAACCAAGTTTTTGAAGGGTATGAAATTATAAAAAAGGTTTAAAAGATTTAAGTTAATTTGATGTAATTTAATACCAATATAAAATATCTAATATTTTAATGTTTGAATTTTTAGAATATTTATTCTTATTTCAGTTGTATTATCATTACTAGTTTTCAATAAATCTTTAAGCACTATATAGTTTCAATTTTCATTTTTAATTTATTAGTTTTTTTATTTTAACAGATATTGTGAATGATGTGATTTCTTGTTAGTGAAAGGGTATACTAACTAAAAGCTGCTTTCAAAACGATGAAGGAAAACATCGTGAGGTAACCGGTATGTCCTAGCACCAAAAATAAGATAACATGGTGACAACCACCAACCCCGCGGGCCCGCGTGGTGAATTACAGCCCACACCCTATAACAAAGAGGAGGCCTGTGCCGCAGCAGGGGGTACATTAAAAAAGGCTGGTGATGACACCAACTAGATACTTGAACACACATGCATCCTTTGCTAGAGATCCTATGTAAATAAATAAACTTCTCAGTAGCAACCCAGGGTCTGGATTTCAGACCGTTTGATGGCATTTTACTCGCACCCAATTAATTACATGGGGCTTTTATTGTAACTGACGAAATGTGGGAAGACCAGCATTTCCTTATGGGTCGAGACCTACTGGTGAGTCACGAGCGAGTATTGAATGTGCCCTGAGAAACTGATGCTAAAGCTATACTGACAAAACTTTTTTACAAAAAAATAGAACCGACTTCCAAAAAAAGTGCAAAATAATTTTAATTTCGGAAGTCGGTGTTCCTGTTTTGTGTCTTCGTTTTTTGACACCGACTGCCGAAATTAAAGTTATTTTGCACTTTTTTTGGAAGTCGGTTCTATTTTTTTGTAAAAAAGTTTTTTATTTTTCACTTTTTAGTTGTGGCTCCCCATTAAACTGTGTTAACAATTCATAGACATACGATAGCAGCAATTGCGGTTGATTTGCTGTCAATTTTTAAAGAGTTCCGTTGTCTGTCTCCGGAACCCATCATCAGATCTTTTTGAAATTTAAATGGGACCATTTCGGAATAAACCTCTTTCGAACAAAAAAATAATTTTGCAAATCCGTCAATATATGACAGAGTTATGCCCGAACATACATAAAAAAAAAAAAAAAAAATACAAACATCCGAATTGATAACCTCCTCCTTTTTCGAAGTCGATTAAAAAAATAGGAAATAAATATATCTTTTTCACACTAGAAACTCTTGGGTAGACTTACATACACATGTTGTTTTTTTTTTTGGGGTTTGAAAATCATCCAATCACTTCTCCCGCTCTGGGTGGAGCGGGAGAGCGTATTATACTTTTACTGACTAAAACGCACCCCTGAGCCTTTAGACAAAATACATTTCTGTTAACGTTAACGTTAACGCTTCGTGCAAAATGTATGGCAACGACATTACTGGGCGTGAGTCACGAGACAGTTCTCTCCGCAGGTAGTGTCCTTGCCATACATTTTGCACTAAGCGTCAGCGTTAACGTTAACAGAAATGTATTTTGGCTAAGGGGGATGTTCCTTCAGTTGCTTGTGCCAGAGCCGCGGAATTTATTCGCGAACCAGACAGGCATCGATCCTAGCGGACGCAGTCAGTAGTTGCTGACATCTCTTTGAGGCGAGGCGTGGAACACTACGCGCCGTCGAGTCAGGCCTGGTCTTTATCGGACAGCAAGCTACCCATTACTCGCCGTTTGCAAGCCCGCGCCTACGGAGGTTGGGAGTTGGCTTGCGTCAGCCGCTGCAGGAGACGCCCCAGGCATCGGGGCCCGGGGCGTCTCCTGCGGCGGCTGCTAGGGACGTGAGTACGTCTCCGTTGATTCTCCCTCACGCGTTCCGCCTCCATGACTGGTTCGCAGAAGGAGGTGACAACTTCCCATTCCTTCTCGCTCCATACCTTGGCCTGTACCAGGGCCGGGCGCGAAAGGTTGCTGCCACCGATCGCCTCCACGAGGAAACGGTTATGCTCCGCCCAAGCGTAGCAGACCTCCACCAATTGCTCCAACATATCCTCTGGACGACCTCCACAGACCTTATACACCTCTCTCAACCTAACCTAACCTAACCTAACCTTACCTTTCGGGGAATACGGTCGTGATATTATTACTGTCTCTAAAACCCAATTTATTTACCTACCCCATCAAATCAACCAACTTAATAAATGTTATCGTTAACTTAGCAAAATCTAATCACAGAGTGAAATTAAGGAATTCCGATAACTAATCCCTAGGAAAGTCCGGTCATTTGGTATACTGTTCCAATTTGTGTTTCATGAATATTAATAAGCCCAACGTTCGACCACGCGGCGTTGTCTGCTTTTTTCTTTTACATGATATTTTTCTTTGTAAAACGTTTTGTGGATCGTTAAATTTATTTCAGTTGCTATTTTGGTGTGTGTTTTCAGAAGACTCCCAATAATTTTGAATTCTTTCATAGCATTCTTTGAAGCGTAATGGCATATGTATTTTTTTTTGGGACAAGGCCGCCACACTATTCCCAAACCATTGTAGGTAACTTCTGTAAGCCAGAATCAACAGTGGCGACCACCAGAAAAAACGCCGAAGCAATGAAGTTCGACGAGTCCCAGAGAAACGATTACATTGTCTTGGGTCCCGCAACGAAATTAATCAAAAAAGACAGCGGAGGAGTAAGAAAAACATAATTTCTACTTCCCTCCTAATAAAGCCGGAGACAGAACAGTGCTAGGCCATTAGGCACAAAGGGGGTATTTACAACTGAGGTAAGCCCAGTTGCCAAGCACCACTGGTCAAAACACTAATATTAATGGGTCCTAAAATTGTGAGCTGTTACATTTGATTCCAATAATAGGTATGGCAAAAACGCTTGAATGGCATTTCGTTCTAGTTTCCACGAGATCCGTGTAATAAACAACTCCAGACGTAAGCTGAATACTATCCAACATAATATTGCATTCAGTTTGCCAAAGAGTACACTCCCATAGGATATGATGTGCGGATTGTTCGTATTCGCAATCAGGTGTCTTTTGCCATATGTAGCTGAGAATATTTCTTTAACCATTGCATAATCATCGTCATCATTTCAGCCGCAAGACGTCCACTGCTGGACATAGGCCTTCCCCAAGTGTCGTCACATTAACAGGTCTGTAATTTGTGCGTCTCGCATCCATCGGATTCCCACCAGGTCGTCTCATTGGTCCTTCTTGTGGAAGGCCTTCCAATGCTGCGTCTTCCTATCGTTTCGTTTAATATCTAACTCACTGTTGAGGCTCAGGCCTCCTCTGTATGAGAGGCTGTGGGCCGTAATCCACCACGCGGACCCAATGCAGGTTGGTGGATGACACATGTCTTAGAGTATTTTTCGAAGTTTAATACATGCCGGTTTCCTCACGATGTTCTCTTTCACCGTTTTGAGGGGTTTAGATACTGGGCAAAACTTCGGGCTGCTATACTACATTCATATTAGTAACAGTATAAAAAAAAAAACTGTGACAGTAGAGTCTAATACTTGGATTATTTTGTTAACTCATTAAGAAATCATACTCCAAATTATTATCATTATTACATTTACTGATGTCGCAATAAGGTGTGTCATTCCGCGCCAATTGCAAAATGTACATACATAATTATTTACACACATGGGCAATATGTTGGCCTTTTGTAAGCTAATTTACTGTGTTATCAACTGCGTTACAAATTCGTGTTTACTCTCATTGTGAAGGACATTCTTGTACTGCTATTATGTCAAATTCATTTATTTCCCATTTTGTTGCTATTTGCACATTCAGATGATAACACCGTCACGTTAATTGCTTATTGTTTCTATTCTGCATAGGAGACGTGTTTGATGGTATGGAGCGTAATAAATCAGTCTATTGTGCTCTGAAAACTAGTCTCATTTTTAACGGACGAACCGTGAACCTATTTTATAATATATATTACATGATTAGTTTTTATAAGTTCACTAGCGACCAGCCCTAGCTTCGCACGGGTACAAAATATATACCTAAACCTTCCTCATGAATGTCTATTGGTGAAACCGTATGATAATCCGTTCAGTGTTTTTTGAGTAAAACACGAACAGACAGACAAACAGACGGAGGCGGCGAAGGTCTTTGTATTGTAATTTATGTAGTAATAGTGACATGCGACTTATTTTTATATGTGCATATATAATGATTAACGATTCTACTGCTTTGCACGATTTTTAAGATTTGACAAAACATCGTAATTTCTTTTTAACAAATATGAAAAAACCTTCTGGATTAAGTTCTCAAAATAATAATGAAAACCACATCATAATCATCTTGATTGTAACAACGCGGTCAGACAGACGGACATGAATATCGTCTTTATTGTATAATATATATTATAGTTACCGATTATTTTAAACCTTAAGTACCCTGGTTCATGTTTCCACTGAACAATTTTAACTTTGATCTTTTGTTAATTGACTTTTACCCTTATTTCAAAGTAGCATTGAAGTTTAAAATGTCAGACATTTACAAAACTTATGTTTTTACGTTCTGCTGAAATTACCAACCCGCATTGGGCCCGCGTGGTGGATTACGGCCCACGCCCTCTCACAGAGAGGAGGCCTGTACCCCAGCAGTGGGGACATTAAAAGGCTGATGATGATGCTGAAATGTGGGAGGTACAGCAGTCATTTTGCTGATAGTCATGACGGCCTATGCCAAACCAAGAGCCTTGACCAACATCTGAGGAGGCTCTTGTTGGGCAGTAAGATCAAAGACTTGATTCAGATTGCAGTACTCCTGGACAAGGCGCGTATTGTTAGGAGATTCTAAACCTAGGAGCCCTGGCCACCGGTAGCTTGGACTCTATTTCCGATACCGATTGGATACTATTAATTAATATTATTTTATAGATTTCGATTTCTAAAACTGATTTTTAGGCATAGGTAAAAATTAATTTAAAAAAAAAGGTGTGTGTGCGATTCACACACGATAGAAGTGAAACTTCAGTAAATCGACAAAAGAATGAGATGAATATATATAACAAGGGTTTTTTTTTTTTTTTTTTTTTTTGGGGGGTGGGAAATCATCCAATGACTTCTTCCGCTCTAGGGTGGAGCGGAAGGGTGTGTCAGACTCTTACTGACTAAAACCCACCCCTGTTCCTCCCTGCCTCGAGTGCCCGGGGGCGAGGTAACTCTTTCGAATTTATCCTCCACCCCCGGGCAGGCACCGGCCGTGGCAGGCCCCTTCCTTTGGCTGACAACTCTTTGAGGCGCGCGTGGAACACTACGCGCCGTCGACTCTCGGGCCTGGTGCTGATCGGACGGCGAGTTACCCACTACTCGCCGTCCGCAGGCCCGATATAACAAGGGTAGGATAGTTACAAAGTTTAATTGTTTAACACGTTCAACGCCATGTCGGACAATGCTGGGCGACACTTAACTTTCCCTATAAGCCACACAAAAATTTGAAATTGACAAAAAAACTACTTTTCGATTTATTTAATTATATTAATAAATATGCATTTTTAGTATGTATATTTCTGTCTCATTCTTTCCTGGCTTCATCCTACACATTTTTGTATTTGTGTCTCTTACCTGTCGTTTTTTTCGTTGCATCCGGTTTGAAATCACAACGATTCTAAAGAAGTTTCACTTCAAAAGTTTCACTTCAAAAATATTTTGACATTACTAACAGAACACTTCAAAATTTATTTATTTTTAGTATTGATTAATAAATACTCATAAATAAGAAATTGCAGCTTTGGTATCGTTCTATTGTCTCTGGGACCCTCAAGATAAATATTACCTAATTAACTCTATGTGGAAGTTGATGTCGTTCCATTTCGCCGCACAAATATAATATTCTCTAGCTAAATATCTTAATTACCTCAATTTGGACCCCATGAAGACGACAAAAGACGCCAATGGGCCGTTCAAAGTACATTAGGTCGCGGTCTTTTCTAATAAAATTTGAGTAATTATGTTAAGGTATTTTGGAATAATCTCCTCAACAATTGCTTTGATGTCGTTACAATTTTTTTAACCGGAAATTAACTGACATTTTGGACAAAGTATACTTTATGATGGGATTAACTTTATTGTTTGAAGTTGATGCAAGCATTTTTAAACGTTTAAGAACAAAAGAAGGGGAGATAGACAGGGCCGCAATGTCGTGGTGTACGGGTTGCAGTAACAATGGTCAAGGAACCCAAAGTCGAGGCATACTATGCATACCTTCTTACATTAAAATCTAAGTCTTTCAGAAAAGTGAATGATGTATATTATCTACGTTACTCTAGCGCCTGACACTAGTTAATATTAACACTACTCAATTTCACAAATTTTCAGAAAATAAGACAGTAAGCCATAACTCATCATACATTATCATTTCATACCTCAATCATATGATATCAAAAAGCTAAAACGTATCATGACTAACTTTAGAAGTCAGGCTATAGTTATAACACAGATGATAGGTAATATCGATACCATTTTATTAGTTCGAAGTAAAAGCACCCCAGGCTAAATCACAAGTACCTATTTGATTATGTTTTGGTACACATATAGGGTCTAAACAGACATATCACAAAGCCGTTAGCTATTTTAGCTTACTGTACGTCTAACCCAGTAGCTTTGCGCAAATTGCTGGGAAACGACTTTTATTTCTAGGTATGAAAAAAAAAATCATTTTTTTATTGCACGCAATATAACGCGAACCCAGGCAAGTGGAGTTAAACGCCGCCACTTCGCTCTAAGCCACGTAGGTACTAGTCGGATACCTTTGATATCCATTGCATTTTCGTAACTGCAAATGCGTAATTTCGAAAAAAAAAATGAAAATTCAGGCGCAAAGTTTGTTTGCAAAAAAGGTTAGTAATATAATAACAGTCGGAATTAATTTTCGTAAAAAAGTGAAATAAAAAAATTGCGACTTTGACCTTCAATATCTCCAGAACCAGTGGATTCCCAGGTATGGTCTAGTGGAAAAAAAATCCAAATAACGTGTAGAATATGTGCAGCATTGTCAGCCTGTAATGTTCCCACTGCTGGGACACAGTTCCCTCTCTGTGAGAGGGCGTGGGCCGTAATCCACCACGTGGGCCCAATGCGGGTTCATGGATGTCACATGTCCACGAGTTTTGATTCTAGAACATACCGGTTTCCTCCCAGTGTTTTCCTTCACCGTTTTGAGAGCAGTGGTCATGAAGTAATTTACACAAATTAAAACGCCTAAGAGCAGTGGTGGCCCAGTGGTAACAGCCGCGACTTAAAAGTGGTAGGTCATGAGTTTAAACCCAGGCAGGCGCTATATTTTGTGTTAAATTACTTCATCACCACTGCTCTCAAAACGGTGAAGGAAAACATCGCGAGGAAACCAGCATGTGTCTTAGAACCAAAACCACGAAGACATGTAACATCCACCAACCCGCATTGTGCCTGCGTGGTGGAATACGGCCCATACCCTCTCACAGAGAGGAGGAATGTGCCCCAGCAGTGGGGACTTTAAAAGGCTGATAACGATGATGAAAACACCTGCCTGGCTTCGAACTCACGACTAACAACTAGTAAATCGCTGCCGTTATCACTGAGACACCACTACTCTAATCCACGTGCCTTAATATAAGCCTTTAACCATCGGTAAACTAAAGAAATTGAACATTAACCCTAATTCCTTCCAATATATTATTCAAAGCAAACACACACGGACATAAACCATTCGTTTTTGAACAGCGATCGATTTACGACCTACATACGAGTGAGTACTAGCGCTGTTTATCTTGAAAGCGGCTATTCTCGAAACTTAATGAGCGAGAAATGTGCTATAAAGCATATACAGCCGAATGGCGAAGGGTGGGACCGTGACGATGCAAAGGACCTTAAACCTATGGACTGGGTCATAGACTAAGGAAACCGACTAGAAGTGAAAGTCATGTAGGATTTAGTTCTCTTTGAACTTGCGCTGATAAAAGATGCCTATCGCAACCCTGCTTTTAGCACTGCCGTCCACAAGCTATAATGTTTAGTTATCTGACAAAATCACATTTATGAGACACGCACCAAAATTCAGCGTTGAATTCATAAAAATCAAGGAATAAACGGAGATCTTATTAATTTATATCGAAATCTATTGATAGAAAAATACTGCTTAGACAGAAACATAGATTAGGCTGATTGCCGTGGCATCAAAAAACGAAAACCCGCCAAATGTCAGACAACGACACTTTAGCTTAAGGCTCTACTACCGGTCAAGTGGCGCCCTCATTGAATGTGTCAAAAACGGCCATTTTGGTACTTTTGCCTACTATTTTGGATACGAAACATTTTCAGTCCTGTTTTAATAACGTAAATATACTTTATCCTTTTTGGAACAAACGTGACGTAGGATTCTTTAATATTTATTTTCTATGCTATGCTACGATTTTTTATTCAATGAGAGCGCCACTTAGCCGGTAGTAGACCCGTAAGGACGACAGAGCATGTCACGATTGCACGAAGCGTACTTGTCCGAAGAACGTTCGCCCGAATATTCGTTTGTCCGAGGAACTGTTGGTGGACCGAACAATTTCCCCAAGAACGATCGCTTTGATGATCATTTGGTATATAAAATGGTTGTCGAAAAAACCGAAAATATAGCTCGACAACCCTCACTCGTCACAGAGTTGTAAATTATATCATTTTTTGGCAAAGACACTAACAGCTGCACTACCAGTAGTGTCGTTTACAATTAACAACACTACTACGCTTATTTTGGATTAAATTGTACAGTCAACGCAGCAAAGTTCAGAAATATAATTCTTTATTTATTACTAAATAAAAGCAAACTTATTTGGAAAAAACCTCAATCATATGGAAATACTTATATTATATATTTGCTAATCGAATATGAGCACCTGAGCATAAACGTACATTTATAACCATGTTGAACGTTTCTTATAGTGCACATTAAAGTTATTGGAGCAACATTTGTAAAATAAATTTGAGAAAATACAACCAACTTCTAAAAATTGTAAAATAACTTTAATTTCGGAAGTTGGTGTATATATTTTTTTGTTTCTTCGTTATTTGACACCGACCTCCGACATTAAAGTTTTTTTAGAAGTCGGTTGTATTTTTTGAAAAAAAGTTTTTTTTTTCTCTTTTTAGTTTTATTTTTATTTTTGTTGTACACCAGAAGTAAAACAAAAGATTAAAGTTATACCCGAATATCGATAACATCAATAACATGGAATTTGAACATTTGGAGACAACCAAAACATCATCTGTTTAAACATATTTGTTATTTATGTTGATTTTTTCAAAAGTGCTGAATCAACTTCGATAAAATATACATGGGACCACCTCTGAAGTATGACCTATCATACAAAAAAAGAATCATCAAAATCTATTTACAAATAGCGGAGATATCGCGTAATAAACATACAAAAAAAAAAAACCTACAGACGAATTGAGGACCTCCTCTTTTTTGAAGTCGGTTAAAAATTATTTTTATGATGCAAACTACGTTGCAAATGTAACAATTCAACAATTATTTTCTTTAGAGCACACAGAAAATATTTGTTGTATTGTTCAATACGGTTAGGTATGCTTAATGCGTCAACTGCGTTTTGTGCTGGAGTGTCACTTCCATACATTCTTATCCTTTGTCAAACCCATAGAATCAACCCAGTTCTGATATGAGATTAACTGGGATAAAAATAAGGGGACGGAACATGAATATTTTAAACTGAGTTTTGTAAAGGGGTCTATTAAATGCGACCGACTTTTCTATTAAGCTTACAATGAGAAAGCCAAAAAGAAGGGTTGGGAATCTGACAGGCCATGATGAGTTTCACCGAGGAATTAATAAGTAGGTTTTTTATCATTAGTAGGTTCACATTTGACCATTATCTCACCTGATGATAAGCAATGATGTGGTCGACGATGTAGCACGCTTGCCATCATCATCATCATCTTCATCAGATTTTTAATGTCCCACTGCTGGAGCACCGGCCTCCTCTCTGTGAGAGGGTGTGAGCCGTAATCCACCATGCCGGCCCAATGCGGGTTGCTGGATGTCACATATCTTTGAATTTTTGTTTCTAAGACATGCCGGTTTCCTCGCGATGTTTTGTTTCACTGTTTTGAGAGCAGTGGTGTGAAATAATTTACACAAAGCAAAGAACCTGCCTGGGTTTAAACTCACGACCTACAACTTGTAACTCACGGCCGTTACCACTGGGCACGCCTGCCTAGAAGTAACCTATTTACTCTTGGCTTAAGGACTCCCAGATTGTAACTTTCAGGGAACACTTACTCTGGCAGGGAATTCCACTCCTTAGCTGTACGCACAATGAATAAGTAGGTACTATTACAATTTTAGGTCCTCAGGTTTTACATACTTCAATCTGCCCAGACTGTTCCCAACTATGGGGCTGACTTCCAGTCTGGCCGGATGCAGCGGATTACCAGTATTTTATAAGGAGCATGGGTTTCGCATTTTATGATAGAAAAATAACATTATTTCACATTACAGTAACTCCAAATTGCAAAGTAGCTGAAGTTTAATACTGAAAATTACGGTAGCCTCACTTGGGAGCATAGACAAAAATAGGTTTTTTTTAAGGTAGTTTTTTATTTTATTCAGGGTTAATCGGAATTAATATCAATTAGAAACCTGAAGTCCCCGAATAAGCAGCTACAACTACTACGCTATTGATCAGTATGAGGTCCTTAGTTCGATTCCTGGGTGGAAAATATCTATTGGGTTTATCCATCAGGATTCTCTCATTAACATCACGGAATATAAATTTGTGCCCAGTTGATGGAAAAAGGCTCGCATTTTATACCATGGCACATAAAACATTACTGGCCAAATGTGGGGTACTAAGTTATGGTTATGTTATGTTAACAACATCATCAGCCTTTTAATGTCCCCACTGCTGGGGCACAGGCCTCCTCTCTGTGAGAGGCTGTAAGGCCCAATGTGAATTGGATACATGCAAGCGTGATATTAAGATCACTGAATACATAGGCTAGGTACCTACTTACGCCCTACATCATCATCATTATCATTTCAATTTTAAAGACATCAACTGCTGAACTCCAAGGGTCACCACAACAACAAACAAACGATCTTGTCCGTCTCGTATGCCAGCGGATTCTCGAGTCTCTCACTAGGTCATCGGACCACCTTGTGGAAGGGATTACAATGCTACGTCTTCTGTTAAGCGGTCGCCACTCTAGCACCGTTTGGCGTCATCGACCATCACCTCTGCGAGCAATGTGCCCTGCCCATCGCCACATAAGGCACAGTTATATGCCAACGGCCTTGAGTGGTTAGCTTGCATGTTCTGTGCTGAGTTCACGCACCGCGTCGTACGTTCACCCAGTAATAGGACTCGCCCATCAAGGAGCACTGTCCCAAATTAGATGCATTATTAAATTATTATACATAAAACAACAGGTATTGTACTCGTATTATAACACGTATATTAAAAGATAAAATTATTAAGTTATCTTTGACTTGATCACTCAAAGGTTTGCTGGGAAAAAACTTAACATTGTGTTAAGCTCGCCTTTGTACATTAACTATTTAATGACTGTCTACTATGTTAGTTGTTTGGTGTACAATAAAGAATTAAAGAAAGAATTAAATAAATGAAAATATTTAAAGTTTCATAAAAATACGCATAACAGTTTTTATCCTAATTCTTAATTTTTAATCCGCGTTGGCATAATTTTAGAAATTAATTACGCTATGTTATAAAAATAAAATTACAAATATTCACATATCAAATTACGAAGAAAATTGTCTAAAGTAATTTTTTTTTTCAAAGAAATGAGACTAGTCGTTTTGACGTAATGTTCAATTTAAAATCATCAGAAGTTGTCTGCGCCTTAAGCTTGTCCTGCATACAGTAAACAAATTCACAGTAAATCAATCCAACTGAACGTATATAAGGAATGTACATTCAATCAAATAACGTAAGACGGAATCTTCCTCATCAAACTATCGTATTACCGAACTGTAAGTCAACTGCATGCTTGTTAGAGAATACAATTTGCAGGAGTCAACTAGATGAAACGCAATATTGTTACTGTTAGAGACCTTAGTCGTACAATCTATTGATTTATGTTATTTGTTTAAGGCGCGACTTCTAAGATATTAAATTGAACATCACGTCTACACGTTTTAAAAAAATATATGTTGTTATAGACAATTTTCTTCGTAATTTGTTATGTGAGTATTTGAAATTACATTTTAAAAACATAGTGTTATTAATTTGTGAAATTATATCCAACGTGAATAAAAAAATTGAGAGTCACGCAAAAACTATTAACATATTTTTATGAAATCTTCCATTTTAAAGATAATTTAATTATTTATCTTTTAGTATACCTACGTGTTTTAGAATAATAGTTGTTGTTTTATAAGTAAAAATTAATAATTATTTATTTATTTATTCGTTTCGTTTTTTCGTTTTTTTTTTGTTTTTTTCGTTTGTTTTTTTTTTTCGTTTCGTTTTGTTCGGTTTTTTTATTTGTTTTTTGTTTATTTGTTCGTTGTTTGTTTATTTGTTTAATTCGTCTTATTTGGGACAGCGCTCTTTGATGGGGGAGTCCTATTACTGGGTGGACGTACGACGCGTTGCGTGAGCTCAGCACAAAACACGCAAGCTAACACTGGATTGGTAAGTGTGTTTTGTTATGGTGTTGCTTTGCATCCTTACATAATATTTAGGTACGTAACATACGAGTAGCTTCAAAGGATTTGGCTATAAAACACCCACATTACAGTGACAGACGGACACACGAGTTATCTACAAGAATTCCGTTTTTATCATTCGGATTTTCGGAACTCTAAAAACACATTGCTCAACTTGGGCATCCAATTCAGGGTCTTATTCTCAACTGTAGCGCCTGCGAAATCTAGATCAACAAGAACTTTTATACCTTAAATTATAGAATATATCATTCATCTTCTGAAACTTACACATACTAGCTCATAGAAATTCCACTCACAGGAATAACTGAAAAATCCAATTGACTGAATAAACATTTATTTTATTCAATGAAATGGCGATTTTTAGTACGAAATCGAATTGAAACTGAAATCTACTCAATTATGTAGGTAACTAGTACCCAATTAGGTATGTTTACCACGTACAATTGGTACGTACTGGTGTCAGTAGGTTAGACGAACTGACAAAAGTCAGGTCGTGAGTTCAAAATTCACTACTTTTATTATTTGAATACCGAGAACCGAATTAAGTTTTCACAAAATAGAAAAGGCTAAGGTTTCCGACGCCAGGCACAATGCCGACGCGACAATGGGGTTACACGTTTTCAAAGAAGTCGTCTTATCCGAAAAGTTTCTACAAGAACACGTTTTCGCGTAATACCTATCCTTATGAGCCTAAAATTGAAGCAAATAACATCATTTTATTTTTTTAAGATGTCCAACAAATAATACACCATACTTGCTATATTGTAAAGGACAAGAATAAAAATCTATGTGCTCCCTCAATTATAGAGACCATTGTCATTCTTTCACCTTTTTAGGGTTCCGTACCCGAAAGGACCAAACGGTGCCTTGTTTTGTTGTCACTGAGCATCCGTCTGTCCATCTGTATATCTATCCGTCCGTCGTCTGACACAAAATATGTTACGAAGAATTTTCTAACTTCCCATTGATCTACGAACTTGAAATTTGGTTATAATGTTTATTGTTACGTACACTTTACTAAAAAATACCAATATTTGGTACATAACCTTTAATGTGCGAAATCCGATACGCACTGGGCCAATTTTAGGGTTCCGTACGCGTAGGGTCCCAACGGAGCTCAATAGTTGTCACTCACGTGTTTGTCTGTCTGTCTGTCCGTCCGTCATCTGTCACAAAATTTTGTTACGAAGAATTTTTTAACTGCCCATTGACCTATAAACTTGAAATTTGGTGATAATGTTTATTATTACCCCTTTGTCTACTATAAAATACCAATATATGGTACGGAACCCTTAATGTGCTAAATCTGACACGCAGTTGGCCAGTTTTTGTAATAAATAAGGCCTGATTTCTAAATAATTTATTTATAGCTTTGTGCCACTGCTCTGAAGGAGATGTCGGGCCATCCTTTACCTTGCATCGTTCACCCAATTCTGGGGGTTATGACCACGACATGAATCCATTACCTTATAGAAAGGTAACCAACGAGACCCTATTACTAAGCTTCCGCTGTCTGTCCGTCCGTCAGCGGGCTGTATCTCATAATCCGTAAAAGGTAGACAGTTGAAATTTTCACAGAATGTGTATTGCTATTGCCGCTATAGCAACAAATAATAAAAATAAATTTAAGAATTTAAATGGATGACGATGTTTGATGGATGTACAGACGACTTTAACCCAATCATGCGAAAGTGTGTCGCCTCTATCAGAGAGGCGCAGCGGGTGCGGGGCAGCGCTAACAGCCTCTTGGTCACTGTGGCCAATAGGGCGGAAGGTAATACTTAGGCAATGTACCAAGACACTAGTAATGCCTTTAAATCGAGCCTTTAAGTGATAATTAAAGTAAAGTAAAAAAAAATAAAGGACCCCATATAAGAAACGCAATTTTTTGTCTGTGTGGTACGGAACCCTTCGTGTGTTAGTCTGAATCGCACTTGACCGGTTTTTAATGATGATTCTCCACTTGCATCCTACTACTTCAAACATGCACAGCTTCCGAGGCCTCTGAATTGGTCTCTCTTGGTGAACTTTGTTCTCTTAGTGTATCACTCCCACTTTTACCCTTGACAATTACGGGTGTAATTTTATTATTTAGGGATAACACAGTTACACGTTAAAGTGATACGATGAGATTCGAAAGATAAATAGGCAAACATAACATAAACCGAGTATATTAACAATAGTGTTATTGCCACAACACAATACAACAACACAACAGCAACAACACAATAGTGTTATGTCCACAGATTTATCAAATAAATGACGACAAAAATTTAAAAAAAAAATAGAACGGACTTCCAAGATCCGAAATTAAAGTTATTTTTCATTTTTTTGTTTTTTCTTGAAAGTTGGTTCAATTTTTTGTAATTTTTTTTTTTTATTTTTCACTTTTAAGTTGTGGTTCCCATTAAATTGCGTTAACGTTTAAACGATCGCAGTAATCGCAATCTACGAAGATGATCATCAGATCCTAATGCTACTATACTCGTAATATACTAAACCATTCCTTGAAATATAATTATGCATTTGAATAACGCAACTAAAAATCCTATTCAAATCGGATCAGGAGGTTTCGAGAAAATAGCGGACAAACAAACATATATACAGACACATACATACGGCTCGAATACAGAAGCTCCTTTTTTGAAGTCGGTTAAAAGCGGAAACAGATTTTACGATATTGTGTTATAATTTATTTGAATTAAGTATTTTGATGTTATTGAACATAAAACGTGAGTTTTAACTGATTTATTAAAAATAGAGAAAATGTCTTTGTCCATGAAGTGTGCGTTATAAGTGTTCACAAGGCGACAAAGAGGTACTCGGCCCGGGCGTTGCTCTTAAATCAGTCCACGTGGAACTGGCGGGGCACGCGAGCCCCACATCTGATTACATTTCTGGGTACCTTATAACAAATTAAATGTTTTGTAATTTCAGTCAATGCCTAGCTAATCGAATGTGGCTGAATACCAGTATTTTAAATGGACCGACTGCCTATCTGACCTCCAAAACCCAGTTACTGGGTAATACGATACCCCTTAGTAAGACTTGATGTCAGAAATTCAGGCTTCTGACGACCTTTAACGGCTGTCAAAGATCCACGATTGACAGCCAGGACCGACGTCTTAACGTGCTTTCCCAGGCAAGGAGGAGTCTACGTATGTAAAGATGGTCACCCATCCATTGACCAACCCCGGCAAGCGTAACTTAACCTGATAGATCGACCTGTGCGGCTGTTGTGACTTTAGCCACGAGCTCACAAAACATGCAGGATAAGTATAGTTATGGTCGTAGAAGTCCAGAAACGTGCTGAGACACACATTTAGTAGTCTTCGGGCCTTCACCTCTGATATAAGTGTCCCTCTTTCAAACTACTATCATAATACAAACATAATATTCTCATGCGTACATAGATTTCATCTAAAATGGCTTCCGACACCATAGTCACTATCTCAGATGACAGATGACATGCACAGCACCAACTTATGGCTACGCATAAAATTCTATATCTCAATTTCTTATTTTCACTTTGGCCCGTGACGTCACCGGGAATAGGGGAGTGTACAACGCACGGTGACACATCCAGCTATACTATTCAAGTATAACCAGACCTTTCAGTGTACGACAAGGCTGTACTATACGGGGTCAGGTTTTACTGGATATTTTTGGATGTGTCGTCGTCATGTGTACTTACAGTATGAAAATTTAAGAACGTCTCCAGTCCTCTTACTCCCTACGGATATGGCCGCGCCGCGTGACGAATGCTGTGTCGTAAGGATGTGGAATTAGAGAATGTGGAAAGGATAGTTTTTGCTTAAGAAAAATACACCCATATATTATAAAAACTCATACCTTTTCCCCATGGTAAACATAGGCAAAAACTATAGAACGCCATCTGCTTCGATCCTTACTTTTTCCTTTTGCTTCGTTTGTTTACATTCATTTTTGATTACTAGAAAGAAGAAAGAAAAAGTATTTATTTGCCACAAATTTACGACATATATAACAATATGCACAAAAACACACACTACACAAACATCAAAACACAACACACACAAATATCTGGCTGGTATCTGGGTTACTACATAAATATCTGGCCTTTCTGAAAAACATCACTAATGAGCATGTGTATGCCCATCTGTAAAGAAAATTATTCTTCCTCCGGCTAGCGTCAGAGATATTTTATGGCATGAGACCCTGATTACCAATCCTCGGGTATACTGCGCACGTGGTTTGTATGTAGTAAATAAGAGTCCTTTGAATTTGGTCTTCACATATATCACATTTATTTTCAACACTGCATCACACCAGATAGCACTCAGTACACAGAAAATTGTTTGTTGAACTTACAATTTATGATGAATCATTTTTACCCTATCGTTCGAAGATCGAAGATTATAGGTCCAGTGAGGAGATCCTCAAGCAGTATCTAAGCCGTGGTCATCTAATCGTGGGCATCTCTGGACACGTGGACGTTGGTGTTCGGAAACCTTTGCTAAGACCGCATTGTTCTTCCAAAATATAGTGAAGTTTATGATCCGACCATTTTATAAAGTTTTTCCTTATTATACATTAAATCTTACGTTTCCTACGTTAGATTTAATGTATAATAAGGAACCCCATGTATATTAAAGGCCCTGCCGACAAGAAAAAATTCGGTGAGAATCTTAAATGCCATGCTTATGACTTAGCGTCAGTACAGAAAATCCTAAGAAAAGTACTTACATCGTCCTTCATTCTTATGCTTACAGCATTTGAACTTGACTCTGGTCCCTTTTACACCTCGAGACATCATTAGGTGCTTATAAGAAGTTTTTTTCCAATAAATCAAATTTAGAGGCAGACTTCAGATCAAGTTGGAAAAATAAAAAAACGTCAAACGACAATCTGTCATCTGTCAACTCGCAAAATAACGCTCCATTCCACGAATCTAAATTTATTCTATTTTTAAGTGTTACACATCTAGGATGTCTCGGATTACACTCACATCTGCCTTGTAACCTTGAGAGAAAAGTTTATGATAATCATTATCACTTTGACGAGTTTTTTTACGATGTTGTTAGCATGTACACAAAAAAAAAACAAACTATTAAATTACAACGTACCTATTTACAAGCTAATAAAAATAAATATTTAGAGGATTGTAAAAAGGAATCGAAGAAATCATAGGGCATCAAAAAATTCGTCCACATCGCTGCCAACAGAAAAGTGCCCAGTAGCTACACTGGCAACATCGCAACGATGCTGATTCTTTGGCCGAAAAAAAGGTAAGCTCTCTGGTTACCTGAAGAGTCTACTGACTGCTTGCTGATGTGAAAAACTTGATTCATAAAAGAACATCATGGCGAATAACACTACACCAAAAACCGGCCAAGAGCGAGTTGGACTCGCGTGCAAAGGGTTCCGAACAAATTATATATTTTTCTGGTTTTTTTTTTATGCTACTTTCTCCTTATAGGTTTTCCTGTATTATATGAGTAAAGAACTACATTCGAATTTTTCTTTTAAAGATAGGTTTCAGAGATAAAGAAATGGTAATTTTTCATCAATTTTCTTAAATAACTTCGAAACTATATATTTATCGCATCATGGGTGGCCGAGTATGAGTCTTACCTTCTTCACAATCCGGCAATAGTTTATGTTAGATGTGGGATACTATCGTGGGTACTCGAACGATAGATAAATCAAAATAACTTAAACAAAGTAACGGTAAGTTCTTTGGTACTAAGCGTTCCACCAAGACTGACTGAGCTTGGCTGTCCTCGCTGGATCCCCTCTACCGACGATCGTGTCCAAGCAGTGGGACACACTTGCGTTACCGATCGCCTCATTACTAGTTTTCGAAAGAAATGGATAGATAGCGCTGTTTGTTGTATCATAGCGCCCTCGATCCACGACATATTTTAATTATAAAAAATATATTCAAGACCCTCACAATGTGCCCTTTTATTTCATATGTTGCACGTTACAGTTTAAAAAACTTTGCTTTTAAATTTGCCGATTTTCACAACAGAAGTGTTCGCAGAACACGATCGTGTTTGGGTCACAGATATTCATGTGTGTACCAAATTTCAACTCTATCGGTTGATCAGATTCGGAGCAAATAGACTGTGACGGACGAACACTTAAACAGACACACGAGGGATTTTCAAAGGGTTCTGTTTTTCATTTGGACTTTCGGAACCGTAAAAAAGGCCCTAAGGATCTTAGAGAGAACACAAGCGTAGGCTATAAGTACCTACTTAGGATTCTTCATATGATCAGCTGTTTACTGGTTGCATTTAATGAATTAATGTGTCAATTAACTTGATCGACATTGTGATCAACCAGAGTCTTATTGTCCGAAATCAAGCATTCAATTTGTGAGAATAACATAGGAGCTACAATGGCGTAATTTCTATCGAACCTACCTTTTGAGTCGTCAATAAGATATTAAAGCATATTTCCATCACCATAACGAAGACACTGTCTTTTAACCGTTGTTCTTAAATACAATATTCTTTAAATACAAGTTCTCTGAATATCTTTTATCTGAAACAAATGTGCGGGGTCCTTTTAGGGTTCCGTATCCGTTGGGTCCAAACGGAGGCCTATTCTTGTCACTCACGTGTCCGTCTGTCCGTCTGCCCGTCTGTCTGTCTTCCGTCGCCGTCGTCTGTCACAATACTTTGTTTGTGAACAATTATTTTACTTTATATTGACCTTATCGATTTACTCAGGATAAACTGCTTTTATAGATAAATAAGAGGTACTCGTATGTTAGAAGATTTTTTTGATGCATTAAAATATGTTAACTATTTTTAAGTTCCATCACTGTATTCAAATACCTTTATGACCGTTTTTGGCAATATCCGTCTTAAAACAAGAGTGAATAGGTTCCTTTTTGGCAAGCGCGCTCCATCGTCGACCATACCATCGCTTACCATCAGGTGTGATGTTAGTCAAGCGCGAGCCTAATTAGATTCAACGTTCTATGTCCATTGAACTAATTCCAGCTAGCGTTTACATTACTAACATATACATACGAGTACTACATTGTGCTAATCTAAGTAGGTACGTACAGTAAGTGGTACTATAAATAAGGTAGTAATGGAGCTTTGCCTTCGCCTCCGTAGGCGCCGAATTTCTGCATCATTTCGGTACTAAGCGAAGGTCTCTCAATAAAGAGTATTCGTTTTTACTAAGACTTCGAGCCGAGTTCAGGTATTGAAGATAAACTCGAAGTTAAAATTTTTGCATCAGTTAATCACTTAGAAGGTGTATAAAAACCGGAAAACTGTTTTGTGCAATATAGTTTACCTCTTAATCAATACCTAAAGTATTTTTCCTTAGAAAATAAAATAGAACAGAAGGAGATATACATTTCTTTCTTGATGTGTAACATCTTTCATTCCTGTAGTCTGAGCGAGGGATTTCGTGAAATGGGATGGAAGCGTGTAACAGGAAGCTGGAGAAACGCGCGCTATTTGATTTGACCAATAAGCGCACGCGGTGGTAGAGTTGGCCATCAGATGGTAGAGCGCGCGTACGATAAGTCTGCGCGCGGTCGAAATCGGAACTAAATTTTTTAATTTTATTTTTCATGATAGAATGTCAATGTTGCCTATTACCATGGTAAGATGTCAAATGTTACTCATCATATCCGACTACTGTAAGGCTCGCTCGTTTTTTTATCCATTCCTTTCACATACTCATTCTTCTATATTAACCTCCGCATCAGCCATGAGAGCTTGATGCTCTGCATCTCCATTACATCCCTACTACAAATAATACATTTAAAAAACACACCAGATTTCGTGTAAACTATTTTTAGCTGCCTGGCCCGGTTTGAACTACTTTTTTTCCCTAACCATGTTGAATTTGTTATTTTTTAAAAGGTACTTTGGTGTAATGCACTTTTATTATTTGTTGATTAACCTCATGCGTGTCTGGCGGACTGCGCATGGACCGTAAATAATCAAAATAAATTGTGTCTGCTAACCAGACGCGCGACGGGTAAAAAAATATCACAATTTTGATAACCTATTTAAGTTAAATTCCTCAACAAGGATTAAATTATTTCTTTAAAGTCACTGCGACTTACACGTTTATGCGGAAAACTTAAACTAAAGGAAACATATTTCTTCTGACTTTTACAGTCAGAAGAAAAAAATTCCTTCTTGCTTGCAAAGGCCTTGAAAATGTTTTCAGCTAGAAAACTTTCAGTCAACGATGTGTTGTATTGCGTCTTGCTTGAATTGCCGTACTACCTGAGATTTTTGAGGCAACTAGTAGTCAAATTGCAGCCATATGTAAAGTTTATTGGTGCCATAGTATACTAGTAATTCATCGACTATTTAGTTTCTAGACGCCACATATGGCTATGGATTTTATCAATATTACTTCAACCACGGTTACTGACACATCCCAAAGAATCGCCAAACTAAAATTGCAATATGCAGAACATTATGATCGATGGAGCTGAAAAGCTCTGGATTGGCGACCGCGTACCTGAAGACGCAGCCTTGGAAGGCCTCCCGCAAAGTGGACCGATGACCTGGTGAGAATGGAATCCAATGGATGGAAGACGCACAGGACCGATCGCTGTGGCGACACTTGGGCAGACTTATGTCCAGCAGTGGACGTCATTCGGCTGAAATGATGATGATATTAGTTTCACAGTCTATTGAAATGAAATCTCTTCGAAAAATGCCTCTTCCAGCTCTAAATATCAGTGTAAAACAATTTCGATATTCGATACATGGCAGCCAATATATTTACGATCGTATTTTACTTCTGTGTTTATGTGTGATTACCTGCTCTCGTAAAGCCTTATTTACTTTAACATACCGACGCATAACCTTTTGATTCTTTGTACAAATGATTGGTAACTCAACTGGGAGAAGTACGGAAATAGATTGTATTGGTTATTTGTTTTTATAAGGATATCTGGTGGATGCTAGAGATACCATGAAACGTTTTGGGAACATGGTCATTGTGTGTACAGCTAAGGAGTGGAATTCCCTATCGTAGTTTGTGTTTCCTGAAAGCTACAACCTGGGTGCATTTAAGTCAAGAGTATATTACGTCTAGGCAAGCGTTCTCCAACGTCGACCACATCATTGCGTACCATCAGGTGAGATAGTGGTCAAATGCGAGCCTCAAATTATTCCCTTTAAGGGGCTACCTCCGCATAAGTGGCGCCCTCATTGAATAAAAAATCATATCATAGCATAGAAAATAAAGATTAAAGAATGCTATGTTGCGTTTGTTACAAAGAGGATAAGGTATTTTCACGTTGTTAAAACAGGACTCAAAATGTTTCATATCCAAAGTAGTAGGCAAAAGTATCAAAAACGCCCGTTTTTAACCTTATATGTTTTATTATTCACTTTTTTTATTCGTTCGTAGACATATCAATTAATTATTATATATTATTATTAACTAATTAGTATTGTTATTTATTACTATTTAATTATTAATTGCGCTAATTGGCCAAATCAAATCCGCGCGCGCTCTTTGGTCAAATCAAATAGCGCGCTTCCTCAGCTTCTTGTTACACACTTCCGTCCCATTTCACGAAATCACTCCCACAGCATGCAGGAAAGCGAGAGGAAAGATATTACACATCAAAAATTATATTGTTACAAATCGAAAAAGCAATTACTCAACCTTTTCATTTCAAAACTTCATTGTCATTGTTTCATTAAAAAAATGGAACTAATGATCAGTCAGATCTTATATTGAGGGTTAGCTAACATTGCATACATCAGGTGTCTGCACTGAGGCGTCAGGTCAAGACACTTGTCAAAACTCTGTAACTTATATTAAAAACTTATTAGTTAAATCTACATCAACGTCATGTTTACGTCATTATGTTACGTTTTTACAGTAGAAGAGCTCTTGCCTAAGTGGCACCAACTGGTGGTGTAAATTTTCGTAAAAACCTTCATAGAGATCCTTGATTTTTTACTCTTTCGAAAATATACATAGTTTATTGTTTGCGACGACATTGCAATATCAGTATATTGCAATATTGAAAAGAAACAACTCTTAGATGATGCAGTGGTACAATATGTATAGGTTCTTTTAAGATTTTCAGAGATTTTTTTATCTTTGATATGTCTACTTTTGGCCACTATCTCACCTGATGGTAAGCGATGATGTGGTCGACGAGGGAACACGCTTGCCTAGAAGAAACCTTTTCACTCTTGACTTAAAGACTCCCAGGGTAGCTATCTGGAAACACAGACACTGGCAAGGAATTAAGCAAATCATACATTTAGTAAACTTTTATATTTCTAAAGATTTAGACACACACAATCCAATTATTAATTTTTTTTTTTTTTTTTTGATAAAAGAGAAATCGTTTAGCTTTAATACATAACCATAAGCCAAGCATCAGATGGCATTCTCGTAATTGCTTGTTATATCGTTCCCCAATTCAAAAGTCTATCAGTTACCCATTCAAATTCTATAAAGAACTGGAATAAAAAGACTGGAACCTTTTCCTCATTCAAACAGTCATCTAACAAAGTAAGCCTTTTTCATTACATCCCGTTTTACATACGACAGTATTCCTTTTCACGGCCAAATTCAATACGGGGTTCTTTCTAAAACATATATATTGGGCTTTTTCCCTTTAAGATATGATCACACGTAGAATAAAAACCGGTCAAGTGCGAGTCGGACTCACGCATGAAGGGTTCCGTACAATATGAGAGAAATCAATATTTTGGTATTTGTTGGTAAAATATACGTAATTTTAAACATTATCACCAAATTTAAGGTTTATAGATCAATGAGAAGTTAAATAATTCTTTGGAACAAAATTTTGTGACAGACGACAGACAGACGGACAGACGGGCGGACGGACACGGTGAGTGACAGAAATAGGGCTCCGTTTGGACCCTTCGGGTACGGAACCTTTTTTTTTTTGGGGTAGGAAATCGTCCAATGACTGCTCCTGCTCTGGGTGGAGCAGGCGGGCGTGTCAGACTTTTACTGGCTAGAACCCACTCCTATTCCTTCAGTTGCCTGAGTGTCCAGGGGTGCGGTAACTCTGTTTCGTATTTATCCGTGACCCCTAAAATAGCTTTTCCTTTTTTCAATAATAAGTAAGTATCTTTTAATACGTGTTACATGTGGGTGTTGGGCCGTGTTCCTTTGATATTAGAACTTCTTTGAAGTAAAAAGAAAAATGTTGGCTATTAATTAAAAGTACGTGGAAAAGGTTGACACTCGCTGGACGCCTGAGGGAGGACAACGCCGTTGAGGTCGACCGCAGTGTGTAGGTGCCGTGACGACCTAGACATGTTTTCAGGACACTCGTGTCGCAGAATGGAGAATTTTCAGAAGAAAATGGGATGGCCTTTGCCCTGTAATAGGACACAATAGGCTCTAAAAATTGTTGTAAAGTTAATGTATTTGTTGTCCTTACTATTTTTTTTTGGATATTTGTTAGTGAACTCAAAGCATATAATTTTCAAATAAACCATTGCAGGCACTTATGAATTGTCATGAAGTCGGTTAGTCAGAAAGCAGAAGCTAATTACACATTCCAAAGCGTACATCTCTATGGTGAAGAACGTACAAGAAACTACATGGTTTATTAAAAGAGTGTCTTTTAATAAACCATGTTATGTATTGCAACAGTTAAACGAATTTAGACTAAGTCCCATATTCCAAGTCAGTTTAAAGAACCTCTACTCGACTCAGTCGTCATGACACCGGTACCTCTCGATAAATGTAAAAAAATATGTCTGTCAATTTGATGATTTGAGGTGAAGTCCTGTTGGAGTATATGCATGACTTCGATGATTTGAGGTGGAGTCCTGTTGGAGGTCATGCATGACTTTGATGATTTGAGGTGGAGTCCTGTTGGAGGACATGCATGACTTTAATGATTTGAGGTGGAGTCCTGTTGGAGGACATGCATGACTTTAATGATTTGAGGTGGAGTCCTCTTGGAGGACATGCATGACTTTAATGATTTGAGGTGGAGTCCTGTTGGAGGACATGCATGACTTTGATGATTTGAGGTGGAGTCCTGTTGGAGGACATGCATGACTTTAATGATTTGAGGTGGAGTCCTGTTGGAGGACATGCATGACTTTAATGATTTGAGGTGGAGTCCTGTTGGAGGACATGCATGACTTTAACGATTTGAGGTGGAGTCCTGTTGGAGGATATGCATGACTTTAATAATTTGAGGTGGAGTCCTGTTGGAGGACATGCATGACTTTAATGATTTGAGGTGGAGTCCTGTTGGAGGACATGCATGACTTTAATGATTTGAGGTGGAGTCCTGTTGGAGGACATGCATGACTTTAATGATTTGAGGTGGAGTCCTGTTGGAGGACATGCATGACTTTAATGATTTGAGGTGGAGTCCTGTTGGAGGACATGCATGACTTTAATGATTTGAGGTGGAGTCCTGTTGGAGGACATGCATGACTTTAATGATTTGAGGTGGAGTCCTGTTGGAGGATATGCATGACTTTAATAATTTGAGGTGGGGTCCTGTTGGAGGACATGCATGACTTTAATGATTTGAGGTGGAGTCCTGTTGGAGGACATGCATGACTTTAATGATTTGAGGTGGAGTCCTGTTGGAGGACATGCATGACTTTAATGATTTGAGGTGGAGTCCTCTTGGAGGACATGCATGACTTTAATGATTTGAGGTGGAGTCCTGTTGGAGGACATGCATGACTTTAATGATTTGAGGTGGAGTCCTGTTGGAGGACATGCATGACTTTAATGATTTGAGGTGGAGTCCTCTTGGAGGACATGCATGATTTTAATGATTTGAGGTGGAATCCTGTTGGAGGACATGCATGACTTTAATGATTTGAGGTGGAGTCCTGTTGGAGGACATGCATGACTTTAATGATTTGAGGTGGAGTCCTGTTGGAGGACATGCATGACTTTAATGATTTGAGGTGGAGTCCTCTTGGAGGACATGCATGACTTTAATGATTTGAGGTGGAGTCCTGTTGGAGGACATGCATGACTTTAATGATTTGAGGTGGAGTCCTGTTGGAGGACATGCATGACTTTAATGATTTGAGGTGGAGTCCTGTTGGAGGACATGCATGACTTTAATGATTTGAGGTGGAGTCCTGTTGGAGGACATGCATGACTTTAATGATTTGAGGTGGAGTTCTGTTGGAGGACATGCATGACTTTGATGATTTGAGGTGGAGTCCTGTTGGAAGACATGCATGACTTTGATGATTTGAGGTGGAGTCCTGTTGGAGGACATGCATGACTTTAATGATTTGAGGTGGAGTCCTGTTGGAGGACATGCATGACTTTAATGATTTGAGGTGGAGTTCTGTTGGACGGCATGCATGACTTTGATGATTTGAGGTGGAGTCCTGTTCGAGGACATGCATGACTTTGCATTATAGAAGTAAAACTTAGCTCATAGTCAGACCATGGTCTGGATTAGGTCTTAGTAAAAATCTTTTTATCCTGGTAGTATGTTCCCTTATCTGGACCAAACTGGATGCGAAAAGCGCATGACAGAAACGTGTAGAGCGATTTAAGGGAGGCCTACGCCGTAGAGGCGAACGTTACGAATATCGATTAGGAATGCAAATAAAAGAAAAGAAACGAGTCTAGTTCGAAAAGAAGAGCTAAAAATTTACTGTAGAAACATTTACATATTCTAAAGTGTTTAGTGTTTATATAATTATGTGCGATTGGCTTCATCTTTCTGACTGACCGACTTGACATTTCAAAAGTGCCTGTAAATAGTTTATTTGAAATAATGCTTTCAGTTTCAGTTTTATACTTAATTAAGAATTTCTCCCATTGTAAGTAGTGGATTAGAGGGCATTTTTATTATTAACTGACTTCAAAAACGAGGAGGTTATCATTTCGGATGTTTACATATTTTATATGTATGTTCGGGCATAACTTCATCATATATGTATAGACCAATTTGCGAAATTCTTTTTTTTTTCGAAAGTGGTTTATTCCGAAATGGTCCGATTTAAATTTCATATAGATCTGATGATGAGTTTCAGAGACAGACAACGGAGCTCTTCAAAAAATGACAGCAAATCAACCGCGATTGCTGCTATCGCATAAATATACATTGTTAACACAATTTAATGAGGAATCACAACTAAAAAGTGAAAAAAAGATGTCGGCGTCAAAAAACGAAGAAACACCGACTTCTGAAATTAAAGTTATTTTGCACATTTTTTGTTTATTTTTGGAAGTCAGTTCTATTTTTTGTAAAAAAGGTTATTTTATTTTATTTAGTACGTTCTCTTACGAGAGTCATCGACTTTTACGCGAACAAAACCGCTGTCATAGGCCAGTTTATTAATTTTATATTATATATCGAAATAAAATGACCTGTTTAACAATTATGTCTTGAATCCTGAAAAAAATAACAGACTAAAACTAGCCAAGCCACCGTACAAAAATAGCCATGAAACAATCTTTATCTAAATTCCCAAAATATTAATCTAAATAACAGCCTTCCAAAATGATTTTACTAAAAAAATATAGTTCCGTTTATTAAAAGAACACCCGCTGTTTGTATATGAAATATACTGTGTAAAATTCTCCGCAACCTTGATAGTTTATTGTGAGAAAAGTCTTTAAGATTAGGCTCTTAATGTGGGTCATACATAACCCCCTGGAAAGTTTTCCCAGGAAAAAGGGCGCATCTGACCAAAACACAAATTAGAGAACAAGAATAATAAGTTGCCAAGCGCGTGTCGGGCCACGCGCAGTGTAAGTTAAATAGTCACCCGTTATATATGACATAGAAGGGGGCTTTATGTTTATTACTATGAACATATTAATTACTAAGTATTTTCTGTTTAGTACGAAATTATCCAAGTAGGTATTTTTTATAAATTGGCGACTATTACTCTTAAACTAATAAAGCTAACTTAGCTGTGATAGCTTCAAAGTTCGTTATATATTCTACTATCACAATTGTTTTAAAATTTTTCATCCCAACAGTTTAACTTGTAGTTGGGGGGACGCTCGACTCGAACAAAATGTATCACTTTAAAGTTTAATATTTCGCAAACGAATTACTGAATCGTAAAATAGTCTCCAGCAATGATTATAAAACATCTATCCAACGATATTCCACACTATAGAATAGGCGAGAAAAAAATAAATCATCAAAACCTTACAAAAATCTTTTTAAAATTTATATTGTTTCGTTTTCTTGGCCTGATTAATAAAGATACCAATGCAGAATTTCAGCTTTCCAGTCCTAACAGTCTCTTAATTACCCTCGGACGGAGAGATAGACAGACAGAAACTTTAAGGGTTTCTCATATTTTTTAGTGCCACAGAACCGTAAAAATATCTGAAATGTTCAAAAGTTTTCAGCCGAGACTTGAGTTTTCACTAAAGTTAGTTGAGCTTAGAAGATCTTTGAAACATAAAAAATATAACTTGATGTGCCTTGTTTTCCTGATTCCGAATATGTAAATAACTCAATTTTGCCTTAAAGAGCAGATGTGCCGTTTTTGTTGGACGGCAGCATAACCCCCTGGAAGGGTTTCCCGCCTGTGGTTTTCCCGTCATACCCACGTGACAATGTGGGTGGATGCTGCGAAATTTTTATCTTTAATGTACGAGATTATGCTCATATTAAAGCATATTTTAAGAGCTTGCAGACAGTTTTAATGGAGCCATTAAAGTCGCGCAAGATGTATTTAAAAGTTCTCTTCCATTTGGCAGTGGGACGTAACTTAAGATGGATTTGGCGCTTTTCTGTATCTTGTAGTTGAGTTGTTATTTGTATTTTATAATGACGATCGTACCTATATTGGTGTTAATACTTGACCTTGAGCTGGACAAGCATAGTAAGTACTGAAATTAAATGCAATATGCAATGATGCAAGCTTACACTGATGCACGGCCATACTGTTCATTTTGTGTTACAGTATTTTTATCAGACATAATTTGTTTCATTTGTGCTGCCTTCATTCGTTGTGATGTAAAAGAAGCCGATTTTTTCGCATTTCTGTTTAAGTTTAGTTATAAAAATAACTGAGTTTCAGTTTTTTTTGTATTTTAATTTATGATGGGGTCGAGGGGCGGGGTCGCTAGTACCTACTAGCGACCCCGCCCTGCCTTCGTACGGGTAGGACTAGTTATCTATAAACCTGGTGACTTCTCTAAGGTGGATGAGGATGCCATGACGGTCCAAGTGAAGAAATTTAACCCGTCATGCCCCTCATTAGCAAACACAATTAAAAACATATAAGAGGGGCCTGACGGATTAAGCAGATAATATCAACTATACGGAGCCTTCGCGAGAGGGCGCCGGTCATGCATACATTCGGAACAGAGTTACCGCCTGGGCATTCAGGCAAGGAAGCAACAGGGGTGGATTTTAGTAAGTAAATCTATGACGCGCCCTCCCGCTCCACCCAGAGCGGGAGAAGTCATTGGATGATTTCCCACCTTCAAAAAAAAATAAGGTCCCATGCGTGTAGTCCGGCCGATTACATCGCTTTACGAGTGTTAATTAACATCAAGAAGTTTGCTCACGTCAGACTTTCTGTATATTTTGCGGGTCTTTGCAGTTGCACGGGCTATTGCTACCTTGAGCCAAACTTCAGCAGCTACCAGACGGTGGACCATTGAGGAATGACGCCATTTGGAACTAATCGCCAGGACAATACGGTTCTTGGTGACTCCGTCGGGTGAGTTCCAGGTGTGTTTGTGGAAAACACTCAAAACTAAAACACAATCAGAAATCCATAACAACCTTATCTTAAGAACCGGCTAACATCGCATGCATGCTCTTCCCGTACTCTTAATTCTGTCCTACAGTTATTTTTATTTTGTAATATTCATCTAAATTAAATGGTGTGACCAGCAATTAAGCTCTAAATTAAACACTTAAGGTGACTTTCATCTAGGGTCACGGATAAATTCGAAAGAGAGTTACCGCGGTCATTGGTACAGACAACTGAAGGAATAGGGAGGGTCTTAGTCAGTAAAAGTCTGACACGCTTCCGCTCCACCCAGAGCGAGAGAAATCATTGGATGATTTCTAACACTCCAAAAAAAAAATGGTGACTTATTTATTTCCAGTAGGATTAATAGTATGTTTATCTGTAAAAAATCACCTTCGCAAATATAGCAGCCTTTTATACTAAAGAAAATCATTAAAACTGTTACTGTGAGTTAACTGTAGAAGATAGAAGTATTCAATTGCGTAATTTTCTCTATGATTTTTTAAGAAATTTTGAATCTTCAAGTACATCATTTTGATATATCTAAACTCACTTAAGATAAAGCCATGAAAATTATTTCTAACCGACTTCAAAAGGGGGAAGTTCTCAATTATTCGTCTGTAGGATGTCTTTTTTGTATGTTTGTTACGCGATTACTCTGCCACTTGTGAATAGATTTTGATGATGCTCTATTTGTTGGTAGGTCATATTTCAGAGGTGGTTCTATATAAATTTTATCGAAATTGCTTAAACGCTTATTGAATAAAAACTACTATAACTAATAATTCGGAAGTTGGTGTTAAATAACAAAGAAATAAAATAAAAACACCAATTTCCGAAATTAAAGTTATTAACCGACTTCTTTTACAATTTTTAGTTTATTTTCTTTTTGGACGTCGGTTGTATTTTTTTAAGTTTTTTATTTCCAATTTTGGTTTAAAATATGTTTCTTTTTTCTATTTACCCAAAAGCTTAATTAGGTTAACCTTTCGTGAAAAAATATCTAACTGATGGAGGAGTAGGCGAATAAACAAACAAACAGATTGTTTTGTTTTCTTCTAAATTCGAAGTAATTCAATTCAGAGTACATTTTGGTGCCTAGGTTTCTGATCACATTAGCATAAGTATGACGTGTGGGAATACGACGAAATATAATTGAATAGGTTTCAACAAAATAAATATCTCTTCGTGTAAACGTTTCAAGAATTTTTATAGTTTATTTATAACGAAATGCTATAGAAATAGAGTGTTAGTTTACAATGTAATATAATTCAAACATGTCTAGACGAAACAGTTATACGTATTTTAGTATCACACTTAGTCTGTTTACTTTAAAATTGGTTTGGTAATAAAATCTTGTTTTCTACGATGAGAATTGTAACTTAAATCGAATTGAATACTAGTATGAATTGCGATTATAAATAACTAAACTGACTGCGATGGTTTATCTATAAATGAAGTCTAAGAAGCATGATAAGAGAATAAAAAGATAAAAGAGCAGTGTTTTAGGTCGTGGTTTCGAACCCAGGCTGGCACTTGGTACTTTGTGGAAACATTGAGAGTAAAGGGGGTATACTTTCTAACAAATAAAGCAAATATAACGTAGTGTAATACTTGTTAGACCAACTGATAAATAACTCGAGTAGGTATTTAAAAATTGTTATCTATCCGTTTTGTCAGTATTACATTGATAAGTCGGTTTTATTAAGTTCTTTTGTTATAAATTGTTACACTTAAATAATAAGGTTCATTATGACTTAGAACACGCGTCTCCTTACAATCCCACCACTTCAAATATTCATGAAATTCAAATCAGAGAGGTCTAAACGCTTCAGAAGTTTGAAGTTCTCTCAGATAAAACTTACAGTTAATATCGTTGACTCTGATAGCAGTTTAATTGGTCATATAATAGGAGGCTACAATCTTAAGTTAATTTAATCTAAATGGGCTTAAAGCAGTGATTTAGTGAAAACAGTTTAGAGAAAAAAGTGTAATCTTTCAGCTGGAGTTATTCAATTCACTCACACAGTTACTTTGGAATGTGTGTGCTCATTATTTAAAACGACTCTAATGTAACAAGCCTTATATTTTACCGACTTCAAAAAAGCCGGCCAAGTTCGTGTCGGACCTCGCACATTTAGGGTTCCGTACCAAATGAAGGAATTATCAAAAAAAAATCAGATTTATCAATATATTGGTATTTTTTTTAGTAAAATATTTATGTATTACAAACAATTTATCACCAGAAGTTTATAGGTCAATAGGAAGTTAAAAATTATTCGGAAAAAATATTTTGACAGACGATGGACAAACAGACAGACGGACAGACAGACACGTGAGTGACAGTACTGCAGTAGGTCTCCGTTTTGACCCTTCGAGTACGGAACCCTACAAAGGAAGAGTTTCTCAACACGGTTGTATTTTTTTTTATGTAACATATATTTTACCCTCACGCTTTAAACTAATAAATAGTTTCTTACTCTGATGAAAAGGGCATCAGAGTAAGAAACTATTTATTAGTTTAAAGCGTGAGGGTAAAATAAATAGTTTCTTACTCTGATGCCCTTTTACAGATAGACTGGCTTAAATCCTTGTATTTTGAGTGGTGGAAGGATAGAGTCGACGATAGAGCGAGCTTACCCAGAAGAAGCCTATTCACTCTAACTTTGAAGAGATTAGGATTGTATGAGTTCGGAAACACAGCCGCAGGTAAAGAGTTTCATGCCTTTGCTGTGCGCATTATGAAAATCGTTTGAAAACGCTAAGTGCGAATTGGTAGAATAGCAACAAGGTAGCGATGGAAATTTGCTGTGCGTCTAGAAGTCTGATGATAGAAGGGACGTATTTTTTGCTTTACTTAAGATAAAACGCATCAAATTTAAGGAGTGGCAGCTGGTTACGTCACTAAACGGTACAAAAGTGAATCGAGATGTGACGTCACGCGAAATTTGAACGTCCTTATTTTTTGTTTACGTGACAAAAGAAAAAAAACGGGTCCAGTATTTTTTGGTGATCTAACTGAAGGATTATTTAGATTTTTTTAGAAAACTATCCGAGCCTGAGTTAACTTCATAGAAAATACTGATTATCAGGTGCATCCGATTTGAATGAAAGCAACATAGTTGTAAAAAGACTTGGCAGAAGATGTTGACGAGTTTTTTTTTTTTTTTTGATAAGCACGCGTTTGGCCACTGTCTCACCTGATGGTGAGCGATGACGTGGTCGAAGATGGAGCACGCTTGCCTAGAAGTAACCTATTCACAGTATTCACTCTTGACTTAAAGACTCCTAGGTTGTAGCTATCAGGAAATACAGACTCCGGTAGGGAATTCCACTCCCTAGCTGTACGCACAATGAATGAAGTAGTTCTAATAGTTTTTAGGGTTCTGAAAGTACAAATGAACCTTTAAAGGATCACTCTTGTGTGTGTCTGTCTGTCCGTCTGTCTCAGCCAATTTGCTCCGAATTTGCTTGATTGATAGAGTTTAAATTTAGTACACACATGAATATCTGTGACCCGAACACGAACGAGTACCCCAAATAAATTAATTTGGATTATGGGGGTAACTTTTGGGGTGAAAATCGGATAATTAAAAAAATTTAGTTTTTCAAAGTGTGCCGTGCGACATATCAAATGATAGGGCACATCATCATCGTCATCATTTCAGCCGAAAGACGTCCACTGCTAGGCATAGCCCTCCCCAAAGTGTCGCCACAATGACCGGTCTTGTGCATCTCGCATCCATCGGCCACCCGCGACTCTCACCAGGTCATCGGTCTGCCTTGTTGGAGGTCTTCCAACGCTACGTCTTCCGGTACGCGGTCGCCACTCCAGAATGTTCGGCCCCATCGATCATCTGTTCTGCGAACAATGTGCCCTGCCCACTGCCACTTCAGTTTGGCGATTCTTCGGGCTATGTCAGAACTCTTTCTTGCGGATATCATCATTCTTGATCGAATGAAAGGATATATTTCATAATTTAAAAAAAATGGTATTTTTTAAATTATTTAAGAAAATAGGTGTAAAATTACCTCCTTCCTCTTATCTGCGAAACCACTGGTCCAAATTTTTCAAAAATAAAGAGGGAGTCCTTTACTTAAAGATTACACAAAAAACTATAGGGAGGAAGTAGTTTTAAAAAAAAACCTGCAAAAATAGGATTTGTTCGGAACCCTTAGACAGCGAATCCGGCTCACTCTTGGCCGGTTTTTTGACGTGCACAGCGACCGACAATGGCCACATTTTGCCTTTCTAACAAACAAAATAACTGCATTCAAAACAAGAACGCTATTTCATGTCCAAAACTTTACCAAAATAATGTAGAAAACACACTCAAAAATAGACAGAAGATATTATTATCTAGCAGTAGATGTTGTTTTCCATTTTCTTGACATAATGTACCTTAGTTGGGAGAAACTAGAGAAGCAAGGGACGGTTATTGTTGGTGCAATATACAAGACAATATTTAAGTTATTTTGGTAGCATTGTGAACGGGAGGAAATACATTATGGAGCTTGTAAACTGTAGACTGTTACTGTAGTTGTTACATACTTTATTGTAAGACTGGGAATTTTCTGTCTCTCTCACGAGACTGATCCGAGATGGCTAAAGGTGTCTTGGCCACAGTGAAGGGATTTTTTTTGTGGTGTGGGAATCATCCAATGACATTTCTC
Source organism: Polia nebulosa (assembly GCA_951329385.1). Taxonomy (NCBI): domain Eukaryota; kingdom Metazoa; phylum Arthropoda; class Insecta; order Lepidoptera; family Noctuidae; genus Polia; species Polia nebulosa. The sequence continues at coordinate 5,767,658 of OX589593.1, forward strand.
GCTCTGGGCGGAGCGGGAGAGCGTGTCAAACTCTTACTGACTAAAACCCACCCCTGTTCCTTCCCTGCCCTGAGTGCCCAGGGGCAAGGTAACTCTGTTTCGAATTTATCCTCAACCCCTGAGCAGGCATCCGTTTGCTGGCTAATGGTGTCTTGACCACAGTGAGAGGTAATGAGACAAGATTATAAAATTCAAATCTGGTTTATTAACAATATTTTACTGCTTATATTAGTAGTATTTTGACTGGCCTGTTGGTCTAGTGGTTAGTGATCCTGACTGCTATGCCGGAGGTCGTGGGTTCGATTCCCACCCAGGACAAATGGTTGTGAAATGAGCACGATCATTAGTTCTGTGTCTGGGTGTAATTTATCTATAATATGTATGTATTTAGAAATATATAAGTATGTTTATCAGTAGTCTAGTACCCATAACACAAGCTCTGCTTAACTTGGGACTAGATGGCGTTGTGTGATAGTTGTGGCATATTTTATTATTATATTATATTATACTATTTTGTCTTAAAAAAGTAAAAAACAATAATTTGGAAGTTATGAGATAGGACAATTAATATTCACACACTTTACTCAGTATGTAGTTTGCAAATTGGGAAGAAAGTGACATAAGTTACTATACTAATTTTTAGCACAAGATTGACTTTTTTTTATCTTCTGATTTAAGTATTCTGCTTATTTTAGGGTTCCATAGACCTAAAAAGGAACCTTTATAGATTCGCCATGTCTTGCTGTAATTTTGCATGGGAATACCACACGTAAAGTGGGAATGTTTATTTCTCTCGCCTATCCTATAGTGTGCGTGAGGGAAGCTCAACGGAGTGGCCCTCACGGCCCCGGCCGCTACCACCGCTGGCGTAGGACGTCGTGAAACGACCTCCGGCTACCGTAGACCCGGGCCTGCGGACGTTGAGCAGTGGGTAGCTCGCCGTCCGATCAGCACCAGGCCCGTGAGTCGACGGCGCGTAGTGTTCCACGCGCGCCTCAAAGAGATGATTTTTAGCCACCACTGACAGTGCCCATCGTGGCCGGTGCCTGCATGCCTAGGGGTAGCGGATAAATTCTGAAAATGAGTTACCGCACCCCTGGGCACTCGGGGTGAGTTTTAGTCAGTTAGAGTCTGACACGCCCTCCCGCTGCACCCAGAGCGAGCGAAGTCATTGGATGATTTCCCACACCCCAAAAAGAAAAAAAAATCCTATAGTGTGGAGTTTGTTGGATAGGTCTTTCAAAGTCATTGGGGTTGTGAACACTAGTTTTTCGATTCAGTGATTCGGATTGCAATGTTTAAGTTATTTTTGGAGCATTGTGAACGGGAGGAAATACATTATGGAGCTTGTAAACTGTAGACTTATTGTCAGTGTAGTTGTTATTTACTTTGGTATTGTGTGACTGTGCATTTTATGTTTTTGGACACTTTTAATTCTGATTCTTTGTCAGTTAAGTCAAGAACTTATAAAAGTTAGTAAAGTATGTTACTATAATCGTTTTTAGCATCAGATTGACTTATATTTTATTTTTTTAAACTTTGTCCCACTCTAGGAATTACTCCTGTACCGTGGGTGCGTTCAAAAACATTTCAACTCACATAAACAAGACACCCGGACCCGGAACAACTATCTGTAGGCCATACAAATATTTGTTCCGTGCGGGGATCAAACCCGCGACACGCAGCGCAGCAGCCGAACGCTCAACCACTACGCCAACCATGCCGTCTTTTGATTTAGGTACATTTCATTCTGCTACTTTTAGTATTACTTATAGCCGTCTAGGTGGACTACGTACAGCGGAAGACGGTTAGTACTAGAAAGCTGTCATTTTGCAGAGTTTTAATTAATCAAACTGACAAAGTGGTCAAAAAAATTTTGAAAAAAGAAATGATTATCACACGTAAAGTGGAGATGATTCTTTTTTTTAACATCAGATTGTCTTATTTTCTGATTTAGGTACATTTCATTCTGCTTCTTATTGTATTAGGTATAGCCCTCTAGGTAGACTACGTACAGCGGAAAATACGAATTCGAAAAGACAAATATAGTGAACTTACACGATTATTACGCAGTCTTAGTATCTGATTAATTACTGGCCAAATCGATGTGCTCACAGAACTAAATTAGTTTTTTTTTTGCACTCAAACTAAGATAGAGTACCTACCTACTCTTAATTCATTTAGTATAGATATGACCTAGTTATAGATATTAAATTTTAAAATTCTACTCTAAAGATTTACCTTGTCTAAATATAATTTCTATCAATATATTCATAGTGCGTCCAACATCCGATATCTTAAAAGTCTCCAATAAAAAACCTTCTATGTATCTCTTTTCTTTGATAAAAAATTTAGTAGCTTTATTTGGCGGATAGTCCCGAGAGAAATATTGGTTTTACGTGACAAATGCGATCCGTGGACCCATGAAAATATACTACGCGTTTGATATATTGTGAAACCGAGACTCGTAGATACGATGCATTGTTTTGTATTTACTTCAAAGTGCTATATTTTTTTCATGAATTACAGTTGTTTAATCGCTATATTGATCATCATCATCATCATCATTTCAGCTAAAAGACGTCCACTGCTGGACATAGGCCTCTCCCAAGTGTCGCCACAATGACCAGTCATGTGCGTCTCGCATCCATCGGCTACCTGCGACCGTCACCAGGTCATTGGTCCATCTTATTGGAAACTTTCCAACGCTGCGTCTTCCGGTACGCGGTCGCCACTCCAGAACTTTTCAGCTCCATCAATGTGCCCTGCCAACTGCCTCTGTCTTCGGGCTATATTGGTAACCTTGTGCTCTTGCGGATATCATCATCAAAAACTACAAGCATAGCCTTCTTCAGTACGCTTTGAGTCACTTAAGCCTTCTGATGAGACCCATTGTGAGACACTGTAGTATGAGGGACGAGAAGATACCGCGCAGCCTCCCGAAAGCCACCCAGCCGAGTTGGATTCGACGACTGACCTCTTTCTCGAAGTTAGTGTTACCTAACTGGATCGTTTGTCCCAGGTTAAGGTACTCGTCTGCAACTTCGAGTGTTGAGTCTCCGATCTTGATTTAGTTATATTGCTATATTGATGCATCACTGTAATATCGACCACACCATTAACACTGAAGATTTAAATTCTTCTAAGCCTGTCAATGTATAAGCAACACAACTGTAACCATTATATATTTTGTAAAAAAAAACATGATTTAAAAGAGTGTCAATGGAGTTTCTTCCACGTTCTTCTCCATAGAGATGTAGGTACGCTTTGAAATGTGCAATTAGCTTAGGTAATCTTTCTGACTAACCGACTTCTTGACAATTCAAAAGTGCTTGTAAATGGTTTAGTTGAAATAAAATGCTTTCGTTTGAATTTGGTGGCAATCGTTAAAGTGAATTGTGCGGCAAAGATATACGAGTCCTGTGGTGAAACGAATATTTTTTTTTTTTTGCAGGAAATTCATTATTGTCATTGTACTTGAACAACACATAGCACTCCTATAGGATTATAGGTAAAAGGAGGGTGTGATCGAGCTCGCTAATAACTGATACCAGTACGTGTATTTCTCGACCCCCCAACTCTTGGTATCTGTAGTAACTGTTGGGTTTTAGTCGGTGTAGGAGTCTCGCACATCGAGGGTCGACGGCGCGTAGTGTTCCACACGCCTCAAAAAGATGTACATGTCAGCCGCCACTGACGGGGCCCATCATGGCCGATGCATGCATGCCAAGGGGTCATGGATAAATTCGTAACAGAGTTACCGCTACCCTGGGCACTCGGGAAAGGAATGAACAGGGGTGGGTTTTAGTCAGTAAAAGTCTGACACACCTTCCCGCCCCACCCGGAGCGGGAGAAGTCATAGGATGATTTACCACCCACATAAAAATGGAATTTCACCCATAACCCTCTCTTCAACCCAGAAGGAGAGTAGGTAACCATGAGGACTTCCCCACATTATAATTTTCTATTGTAAAAAAAAACTAAAAACACGCTATATTTTATATTTTTCTCAGCAACCCTTTTTATTTGATACTCATATCATGAAAATGCATAAAAAATAACTAGTCCGCCATCTTTCGGAATCCGCCATACTTGATTTAGAATGACGTCACTTAGCTAACCATGCATTGTAATCGGTCCTTGATATATGTGCGAAGTTTGAATTCAATCCGACGTTTTGAAGTGGGTGAAAATCACGTTCAAAAATTCCGTTTCGTAGATACATACCAAGATAATAAAAGCGTGTTAAAAAAGGGGACTACATTGTTTTGAAATTTGAGCAAAATTAATCAACTAATCAGATTTCAGAATAGAAAATATTTTTTGAAGAAGATGTACAGTTTTTTTGTTATTTAAATTTGACAAAAGCAGTAAGTAGATGTTCATTATACACGAGAGTAGTGGTAACACAGTGGTAACAGTCCCGACTTAAGAGTTGTAGGTGGTCGGTTCAAACCCAAACAGGCGCTTTAATTTGTGTAATTTATTTTATCACCACAGGTTTCAAAACGGTGAAGGTAGACGCCGTGAGGAAACCGGCATATCCAAGAACAAAAAAATCGAAGACATGTGACATCCACCAATCCAAACTTGGCCCGTGCGGTGGATTGCGACCCATTTCCTCTTCTAGAGAGGAGGCCTAAGACCCATGGGAACATTATAAGCCGATTATTTTATGTATTTATGTTAGGTATTCACTTAGTTAAATGGCCTGCAACTACAGAATAAATTAGTACTACGTCAATCTACCTAGCCTTTTCCTAACTATCTTGGCAACTATATTTATGGAGCGACTGCCTATCTGACCTCCACAACCCAGTTACTGGGTAACACCCACCCCTTGGTAAGACTGGTTGTCAGACTTTCGGACTTCTGACGATCCATAATGACTGTCAAAGATCCACGATTGACAGCCGGGACCAACGGCTTAACGTGCTTTCCGAGGCACCGAGGAGGCTCGGTATTTAAAGATGGTCACCCATCCATGGACTAATCCCGGCAAGCGTAGCTTAACCTGATGGATAGAACTGTGCGGCTGTTATTACTTAAGCCATGAGTAGCTCCTCCTAAATAATAGTACTACGTCTATAACATCAATTCGTTTACCTACCTTTCACTGTATTTTTACAATGTTATTTGAACGCCTTTCTATCCTATTCCAGAGTATAATTTGACGCAGGTAAAAGATCCCAGCTGTTTAAAGTTTTATATTAAAGCTTGGATGATACTTGGAACGCTTATCACGTCTCGCCATTTATTGTCCATCCAACTGGACATCTCTACGAGCTGTAGCGCTTCCTTACATAATATAAAATGCAACGTCTCTCTTTCCGTCCGTTATTGTACATTTAGCTTTAAAATCACTATAAAGATTTTGTTTTGCTAAAAAGTAGGTAAGTACTTTAATTGACATCTAATAGAATTCCTTCTTGGCATTATTATCGGTATCTGTTTGTAGATTTGGTCGCAAAATTATATGAAACAGACAGCAAGCTACCTTTAACCAAGTTATAGGTAACAATAAATTATTCTCGTTTATTAATTTTCTTTACAATTTTTTTTTGTTTGTGTATAAATTCTGTTGCATTTTTGGTGTACAATATAGTTTGTTCTTTATATTCTAAAAATCTTCTTCTGTTCTCATTTATGATATAATATCATGCTATTTCTTAGAAATATACATTTCTATACACACATACATACACCACACACACTCTATCGCACTGTTTACATGTTGGCAATCTTTAATATTAAAAAAGGATGTGATGAAATACAGGCCTAGGCTTAGTTCAGACTCCAGATCTCTCACAAATTACAATTGTTTTGCCATAATATCTGTCGACATACTTAGCTAGCATTAAGTTATTTTGTGGAGATATATATAAACATTTTTATTATTATTATTTAAAAGTATTAATTACGAGTATAATTAGCCCACCGGTATCGAGAACAGGGCCCAAGCTACACTGCGCACACGCGACGTGACAATTCAAAATTGCCTGTAAATGGTTTATTTGAAATAAATGCTTTGATTTTGACTTTTACTTTAACTTTTGACTGCCAGGGTCGCGGGAGTGTTTGAAAGAGTCACTCCAGCCCCTCGCACTGGCAACTGAAGGAACATGGGTGGGTTTTATTCATCCCTCCACCCAGAGCGGGAGAAGTTATTTGATGATTGCCGCACTTTCCTGATGGCACTAGGTTTCCGTTACCTTCAGTATCGCCATCAGTAGCAGAATAACAATAAAATAGTATTGTTAAGGTTGTCAGTTACAAGTGCAGATCACTAAAATTCATAGCAGATTTTCAGAAAACTATTTAGTAGAGTACACAATTCCTATGAACTAATTTATTCAAATGACTCAAAATACTCAAAGCCAATGATAAATTGCCTCCGAGCATGTAACATCAAACGTCATTAAATTCCCGGAGGCATATTTTATTGAATGCCTATGGGCATTTCGTATAATGAGAGTAGGTACTGTGAACAACTAATGTCCTAACACTACACAACTCTGTTAACACATAATACCAACAATAAAGCCTTTTAAAGAAGGCTTCCGTGAAAACTGGAGGTAGAGGCTCTAAGGAAAGTGACTTTGCCCCAGCAATGGCGACTGTTAATAAATATTTTTAAAAAATAACGAGACTACAAAACAAAATAAAAAAATAAAACAGACAAAAAAATGCAATAAAACAAAAAACAATTGAAAAATCAAAAGAAAAGAAAAAAATATTGAATTGCATTTCGGAACTTAGTGTTTGTATTTTGTTTCTTCGTTATTTGACGCCGACTTCCAAAATTAAAGTTATTTTGCTATTTTTAGTTTATTTTTTTTTTGGAAGTCGATTGTATTTATTGTAAAAAACTTACTTATTTCAATCTTTTTAGTTGTTGCACTCCAGATTTAAAACTAAATACTTGTAAAGTTATGCCCGAATTGATAACCCCAATAACATTTTTTGGCAAGGCAAACCTTGTAACCCCGGTGACTCAAATGTGTGCCGCTAGTTTTCCTTGCCAAAAATCCGATTCACGCGTTTAAACCGCTATTATCACTATTACCCAAGGTCTTGACACCTGTGACAAGGTTCACACACCCGGAACCTGACAAAGTCTGTAGTTACACGATGGCCGACTATCAACGGGGACTGACAGATGCCGGACACGTGACGCGCGCGGGGCCTAAAAAGCAAATCACTTTTCAAGCGGTCTGATGCAGTTGGTGGCAGTTATTTTAGTACATTATTAGAATGCATGCTACCAACTGCATTAATTGTCTACAGCCTACTTACTAAGTCTTTTATTTTGATACCCCTGGTAATACAGTCATAAAAAAAATCTTTATTACAAAAAAATAGAACCGACTTCCAAAAAAAGTGCAAAATAACTTTAATTTCGGAAGTCGGTGTTCCTGTTTTGTGTCTTTGTTTTTTGACACCGACTTCCGAAATTAAAGTTATTTTGCACTTTTTTGGAAGTCGGTTCTATTTTTTTGTTAAAAAAATTTTTGTTTTTCACTTTTTAGTTGTGGTTCCCCATTAAACTGTGTTAACTTAAATACAAATTCATAGACATACGATAGCAGCAATCGCGGTTGATTTGCTGTCAATTTTTGAAGAGTTCCGTTGTCTGTCTCCGAAACCCATCATCAGATCTTTTTGAAATTTAAATGGGACCATTTCGAAATAAACCCCTTTCGAACAAAAAAAATGTTTTGCAAATCCGTCAATATATGACGGAGTTATGCCCGAACATATACATAAAAAAAAAAAAATACAAACATCCGAATTGATAACCTCCTCCTTTTTCGAAGTCGGTTAAAAACAGGCACACACCTTCGCACCCGCCATTTTTATTTTTTTCGAAATAAGCTAGATTCATAAAAATAATTAAGTAGTCCTTCAGTCAGTCTGTCACAAAAAAGAAAAAATATGTGTCACAATGTTTTCTGGTATCTACCAAAAAACATTGGACAAGTATTTTTTAGTTTTACACGTAAACCAAAAATCAGGCCGTAAAAACAGTGCGTTGAAATTTTGCGTGACGTCACACCTCAATACACTTTGTACCGTTTAGTGACGTTACAAGCCCCCACTCCTGAACTTTGATTTGTTTTATCTTTTTATTTTTATGTTGGTTTGTTAGGGCAAAAAATACATGTACAATACTTTTTTGATAATCTATCTTACGTACTAAATAGAATTATTATTTTTATACCCAGGAAACATCTCTATTCATTTAGCCTATGTTACTTCGCCTGTCAAGACATTGGTCTTGACAGACGAATTGACATTAAAAAAATGAAAATAAGGTATCATTTAGATTGCTAAATGATACCTCATTTGTTAAAATCTATCCAGCCGTCAGTTCAGTGCGCGAGAGAAATAAACACGTAAACAAACATACATAAATAATCTCGCAAAACACTAATTTCCTTTTGGGATCATCGGGTAAAAAGGCCAAAATTGACAAGCACTACCGAAATGTCACATGGCATGTCATGTGTTTTTTTTATCAGTTTTATTGATGTTACCATTGGTTCATTCGTTATACAATGAAGAAACATAAGGTACTTACACATATTATACTCAACGATGAGCGAGTAGCGAATAGAGCTTCAAATTAAAAAGGAGTTTGCGAGCAGCGAGTAGCGAATGTGTAGTTCCGATAGTTTTGTCGCTGGGTTGTTCGAGTGCGACGGGCGATTAGTCGCACCACTCGCTCGGGTTGGCCTCTCGGCGTGAGTTCTGACCACCAAAGGAGCATCGCAGAGCGAGTATCGCCAAGCGAGTAAGCTTTGATAAATCTTGTCGCTCAGTGACAAAATAGTAGTGCGAGTCCTCACCAGCAGTGTGAACAGTCAGCGATAAACTATTAAAAAAAACTTTTTAACAAAAAAATTAACCGACGAAAAAGAACTAAAAAGCAAAAAATAAATAAACCTTTTAAGTCTTGAGTAATGAGCTTATTTACCTAAATAAAATATCAAATTTTATATAAACTAATTTTGAGTCGGCGCCAAACAACAATCTGATTATTAAATATCTAAATTTTATAAGTACTTACAAATGAAGAGGGCTGTAAGTAGGTAATTAATCATTTTATTAATTGGCGCCGACTCAAAATTAGTTTATATAAAATTTGATATTTTATTTAGGTAAATAACTCATTACTCAAGACTTAAAAGGTTTATTTATTTTTTGCTTTTTAGTTCTTTTTCGTCGGTTAATTTTTTTGTTAAAAAGTTTTTTATTTCATGATTTTTTGTGGCTCGCATCATATTTTAACACTCTAAGGCTAATTTCTAATTCTTCATCATTCCTCTTGCCACTGAGCTGATGATATAACAATTCTTCCATGAAGTTCCCAGGATATTGACCAGTTGAGGTTACCTCCAATATTGTAAAGACGTCTTTTCGTCAAAGCATATTAAGTGGTATTTGTCACTAAATCCAGTTTTTATATCTGACTTCTATTGTTTAGGAAAGGTATGGTTTCCATCATCAGCTCAGTTTCATGATGTGATGGTTCCTAAATGCAAATAAAAAGTAAACAGAAACAATATTCGTGCCCAATTTTCGAGGTTCTCTCTCAATTTTTTCAGGATCCCATGAGCAAATCCTGATATCCTTGACATGGGACAATCCTTGAGGTATACCCTATCTAAGGAAAAAAGAATCATCAAAATCGGTTCATAAATAACGGAGTGAGGGCCGAACATAAATACAGAAACGCTAAACGTGCCCACAATTTTCGAGGTTTTCTCTCAATTTTGTCAGAATTCCACTGTCAGATCCTGATTTCCTTTACATGGGACCACCCTTAAGGTATACCCTATCTAACAAAAAAGGAATAATCAAAATCGGTTCATAAATGACGGAGTGAGGGCTGAACACACATACAAAAACGCTAAACGTGCCCACAATTTTCGAAGTTTTCTCTCAATTTTGTCAGGATTCCATTGTCAGATCCTGATTTCCTTGACATGAGACCACCCTTGAGGTGTACCCTATCTAACAAAAGAAGAATAATCAAAATCGGTTCGTAAATGACGGAGTGAGGGCTGAACACACATACAAAAACGCTAAACGTGCCCACAATTTTCGAGGTTCTCTCTCAATTTTGTCAGGATTCCATTGTCAGATCCTGATTTCCTTGACATGGGACCACCCTTGAGGTGTACCCTATCTAACAAAAAAATAATAATCAAAATCGGTTTATAAATGACCGAGTGAGGGCTGAACATACACAAAAAAAAAAAAAAAACATATATACGGTCGAATTGAGAACCTCCTCCTTTTTTTTCGTCGGTTAAAAATGCATATCTTTTGTTTTCACGGAATGTATAATATCTATTGGTCGTTTCCTGAACGTCAAAATAGCCGATTGTTAGTCGCTTCCTCGCCAGCGTTGGGACAACTGCCTGTGGGCAAGGTGACTGCGTCCTACAGACCAAAATTTCTCACCACTTGTGAAAACTATTTTCATTAAAGACTTGGAACAAAATAAAGATATAGCGACAAAGTTAACAACATTAATAACAGAACTAAAGCTACGATTGTCTTAATGAAAAATCACTGAGTCAATTTAAAATGCATTTCTGATTTTATTTACTGTTGGAGGTACTGACCCGGATATTGTGGACTCAGCAAAGATTATATTAACCCCGACGCCTCAGCGAGTCAAGTGCTATTTGCGTCCAAAAGTGAATTTACGACGGTGCAAAGAAAAGTCAAGAAATAGGTATTTGAGTGCCTTCATAAATCTACTTGCTTTAGAAAAATCTGTCTTAATAAATACTTACCAATAAAGATTCAGCTTTTATTGTGTTACGTGTTCAAGCGATGTAATTTACATGTGTTGTCAAATTGAAAAAGGTGTTTTAGGGTTTTCGTAATGGTTTTGTATATTTGTATACAAAAAATAGTACCATAAGTATATATATTTTTTAAGACTATATAAGAGCCGCACAGGTCGATCCATCAGGTTAAGCTACGCTTGCCGGGGTTGGTCCATGGATAGGTGAACATCTTTACTTACCGAGACTGGACCATGCCTAGGAAAGCACGATAAGCAGTTGGTCCCGGCTGTCAATCGTGTATCTTCTACAGTCGTCACGGGTCGTCAGAAGAACAGAAAATACTAGTATTCAGCTGCATCCGGTTAGCCTGGAAGCTTACCTCAAGATAGTTGAGAAAAGGCTAGGCAGATTGATTTTATTATAATAGTCTATCTTTACTGTTTATTACTATGTAGATTCCACTTTGATAATGTTATGCCTTAATTAATCTCTTTAACTTGTGTTGGTCAACACTATTACTGCAATGGATTGGATTCGAACCATATCACTTTCAGTCGACCATTTAATAGCTAACAGTCGGAATGTTGCAGTTTGGTATTTCCTCCATGCATTTTCAATCAGCGGCAATGCTCCCTACTTTGGTAGTGTAAAAGGTTCCAACCTGCAAAACGGACCGAAAGCAATTTATCGAACACTATGTCGCCCCGGGCGGTTAAACAGAATTTTGCAACTGAATTGCCGTTCCGAAGGCAAAGGTCCAAAACAGTTTAATCGTTGGTCCTAGATTTTCAGGAGAAATACGAAAATTATTTCATTTTCATGGGTAAAGAAGACCATCAATGGTTTCGGCTAAAGTCTTCCTACTAACAAATCTTGAATCTACAAGTCTTGAATATCAAAAATGAATGACAATTTATCTTCATCGGATTCTAATGTATTATACACTAAAACTTTTTTTTTTGGGTTCAGAAATCATCCAATGACTTCTTCCGCTGTAGGGTGGAGCGGAAGGGCGTGTCAGACTCTTACTGATTAAAACCAACCCCTGTTCCTCCCTGCCCTGAGTGCTCAGGGGCGAGGTAACTCTTTCGAATTTATCCTCAACCCCCGGGCAGTACTAAAACCTTCCTTGAAAATATGCATTTGAATAACGAAAACCCTATCCAAATCACATTAGCAGTTTTCGAGAAAATCGCGAACAAACAAGCATACATACGTGTCGAAAACAGAACCTCCTTTTTTGAAGTAGGTTAAAACTAACCATTTTATTAATTTAAACACTGATTATTACAACGTACAGCTAGGACTCAATTTACATTGCTGCAGAATGGAATGGAAGTGAATTTTTGCAACGAAATCATACATAGCACAGTGCACTTTATGTCAATTGCATAACGTACAAACTAAATACGAGCCAAAAAAGACGTCACGCGTCTTTTTTTGGGTCGTCCGGGGAATCCTCGCACATTCTCGAGAATTTCCGTAACTACAGTCGGTGCCGTCTGTGGAATCCGCGGGAAGTGGCGCGAAGGTGGAGTCAAGTAAGTCGATAGTAGATGAACTAAACATTGTGGATTTGGGTGGTAAAGTACTTACTAATTTTTTTTCCGTAGACAGTTGAATTTTATGGATAAAACGTATGCTATCTTGAATTTAGAATCCGATAATCAGTATTTAAACTAAGCATATAGAACATAAATATGTACCGTGTAAGGCACATTAAAAGAACATACATGTGCCAGTAATTCAGTACATGATTCTGGACCCAGCATTGGAATTTTTCGTCGACGTTTTCCTCAATTTTTTATTTTTTTTTACTTTACCTTTCAAAATCGTTATTCCTATCCAACCCAATTAAAGTTTCAATTAAAAAGTTATTAAATTGCTATTTACACTAAAAACAGCAATGTAAATAAAACACGTACAGCTGTTTCGCTAGAGTTCATTCACATCGCCGGCCTAATACCTACATACCTACGGCGCGTGACGCGCTCCTAAGTAGAGCGTTGAGATCGCATTGTTAACAGTACATTACGTGCTCAAAAATTACAATTTCTGTAACCGATCATTACCGAGATTAATGACTATTAAAATTATGTTAGTGGCATTTTTTTATTTTTTTTTTTTATTTAGGCAACCAACAGCGATACATAAAATATATTACAGAATAAATGTGTCACAGTATTAATGGTGATTAATAGGTTTCCCTTTGTATCTGGGATAAACATAATGCGAACGGATAGTGAGAAAATTAAATTGCACAGTTCAGAACACTAGTATTAAAAGTTAAATTTGGAACAAAACTTGAACATTTTAATTGAAAGATAAATCGAAATCAATTGCATGTCATTTGCCTTCGCTTATAGTTTTAAAAATTCGTTTTTTGAATGTTTGCTTATTACAGTCAAATATGTCAACTTGAGAGAAGTCTGTGTTATAAACACGAGTAATGCGAGTCATTACACAGTTTTTGGAAAAAATTGTGGAGTGCTGAGGCACGTGCATATGCGTAAATGGATGTGTGACGAGTGCGCCGTAGTGGTGCGTTAAAAGTAACCTATGTGACCAACTCCGGGCAATCCAGCCGTCCATTGTTAATGTCATAAAGTAAACACCATGTCCATCACTTTACGCCTCTCATCGAGTGTTAGTAGACCATAAGTACGACAGCTATCTTCGTACGATATCGGGGGTTTGCAGAGGTGATAGTTGAGATGGTTAATACATTTTTGTTGAACCCGTTCTATTTGGTTCTTATACATTTTGTATTGGGGGGACCAGATTGGGCACGCATATTCCAAGACGCTGCGCACGTATGCTAAATATACCGATTTAAGAGCTCCAATGTTATTAAATACCTTACAAGATCTAAGAACAAATCCTAGGTTCTTGTAAGCTTTTGCGCTAATAAGGTGTATGTGTTCTGAGAACGATAATTTACGGTCAAAATTAACTCCTAAGTTCCGAACTATCGTGACTTTCTTTATAATTCCTTCATTATAATTCCATTAAAATTATATGAATATTCAATAGGGTCTTTCCTACGTGTGTAACTAATACATTGACATTTTGTGATTTTACTGTGATTTTGTTTTTTTTTGTAATAATTATTTAAGTTATTATGGTCCTCTTGAAGGGCCCCACAATCATCGGTTGATCTTATTTATAAAATATTTTTTTTTGTAATCAGCGTACATACACACAGCGTATTGTGAGTGTGCAAAAGAATCAGTGATGTCAAATAAATAAGCGTTGTAGAACAAAGGTCCCATATGGAATCCCTGCGGAACACCGCAAGGGATTTCAATGAAGTTAGAATGGTATCCTCCCAGTACTACAGCTTGTGACCTTTTAAACAAATGACTGAACTCATCGTAAGAGATCCCCATTGGGTATACCCAGTCTGTACAGCTTACTGATCAAGATGACGTGATCAACACGATCAAAAGCTTTTTCAAAACCCGTGGAGACCACGTCAACTTGCCCACCATTATCTGTATTCTCAAGAAGAAAATTCGAAAAGCTGGCCAAATTCGAGACAGTCGAGCGTTTCCTCAGGAAATCGTGTTGCTTGCAGGAAATACCTTTAAGGATAAATGGATAAATAGCGGTGTCCGCTTATCTTGGTATGGTCATGTAAAGAGGAGGGATGAAACACATGTAACTAAAAGAGTTATGAATATAAATGTGAATGGATGGAGAGGGAGAGGGAGGCCAAAGAAAGGATGGATGGATTGTGTGAAGAGTGATATGATAGAAAAGGGAGTTAGTGATAGCGTGACGACTGACAGGACAGAATATAAGAAAAAAACGTGTTGAACTGACCCCAAGTAACATGGGATAAGGGCAGACTGATGATGAGATGATGAGCGTTGTCAACTAGTTTCTCAAACACCTTTCCAATTGTATTTAGTATTTAAATACCCCTGTAATTTGATATCACCGTTCGTGAGCCCTTTTAATGAATTGGAACAATCAATGCTTTTTTTCATTCATTTGGAAACGTGCCTTCTTTTAAAGAGATGTTAAAAATAGTACATATTGGAAGTGCTAAAGATTTCACACAGTTTTTCCAAAATACTGGAGGTATTCCATCAGAACCAGGACCCTTTTCGACGCCTAAGGCACTCAACGACTTCTCCACTGATAACAAAGAAAATTGTAAGTTGGAGATGATATCCGGACAGTGATCTTTTTCGTCCGTGACCAATGAACTAGCAGTGCTATAGTCAGCGGGTTCACCAAAAACGTCGTGGAAGAAGTCATTGAAAGCCTCGCAAATTTCGCGTCCCTCAGTATACTTAACGTTATTGTGTGATAACATTTCAGGATAGTTATAACCTCCATGCATGGTCTTTATGTAGGTCCAAAACTTTTTTGGATCTTTTTCAAACTACGCTCCATCTCCTGCAAGTTTTTATTATAAAAAATCTGGTGGACTTGACGCTGTCTGTCCCGCAACATTGCGAATTCGTAGTCGAGCAGATTTCCAAACCGCTTCCAACGCGAGTGTGCCTTACTCTTTTCTTTAATTATTTTAATTAGAAAGTGGCTATTTCAAACTGGATATTTACATGAAACTGACTTTCGGTTAAAAGGTACATATTTATCAATCCCCGACTGAATTATTTTGTAGAATGTGTCTACGGTGTCATTTGTTGATGTGTTGTCTAAAACTGAGTGCCAATCAATATTAGAAATATAATTATTTAACATGCAGAAATCAGATTTTCGGTAATTATGTCTAGAAGTGGACAACTCACGGAGATGGGAAACCGTAAATTTAATTATATAGGCATTAGGTGTAACCTTTTCACGAAGTTTGCGTTATCTTGTTCCTTACAGCCTGTATATCGGATGTAACAAGACAGTTTCCGAAGCCGAAAGCCACATTATATTCTCCTCATTTTTTGGATATTTTTTTCCACTGGACCATACCTGGGAATCCACTGGTTCTGGAGATGTTTAAGGTCAAAGTCGCAATTTTATTTTACTTTTTTTACGAAAATAATTTGCAAGTGTTATTACTGAACTTTTTTCCAAATATTTTTACCTGAATTTTGGATATTTTTTCTAATTTTCAAAATTACGCATTTGAAGTTACAAAAACGCTATGAATATCAGACGTACATGACAAGTACGCGACTTAGAGCTAAAGGTCGGGGCTTAACTCCACTTGCCTTGGTTTGCGTTACATTGCGCGCAATAAAAAATAGTTTTTTTTTTATATCAAAATAAAAGTCCTTTCCAAGCAATATTTTTTGCGCAAAGCTACTTTGTTCGATGTACAGTATGCGTAGTTGACGGCTTTGTGATGTGCCTTTTTATACCCTGTATAATAACGCTGAAAGCTGCCAGAGTTAAAAATGGGAATTTAAAGGCTGCGGAATCCTAAAACAAAGATTTTACTACATGAATAAAATAACTATAAACATCGTCTGTATTACTCCGAATTTTATTACATTCGAAAAAGCTAAATTCGCAACATATTTGAAAAGTTTCATCTAAAATTGAGTTGCCATAAATTTGTGACCAAAAAAGAAATAATTCTATTATTCAAATCAAAGCTGCAAACATTTTAAAACTTTGTGAGGATAATTTCTGTGATACTGAAAATGTCGAACCGGATTACTGGGGCACTAATTTCGTAGAATTTAGCTACAGAGTCTATTTTAATGAGAAATGTATTTTTATAAGAGGCCATGTATTCAGTGCAAATTTTTTGATCTTTTATTTGGAAAGTCGTGGTTCTGAAATGAAACCGTTCTATGTACTCGTAGTTTCTGAAATAAGTTGATTAGTTTCGGTGACGTTGTAATTTCCTTTTTCTGTTACTTGACGGTTTCTGCTTCCACTAGATTTGAAAGGTTTATAACTTACTTAATTTTGAACAGATTTGAAAAATTATTTCGATTTTCGATTTTGAATAAAGTTTCTTTTTGAAACAATTAATAAATATTTTTCTGTAATTTAAAAAAAAAAACTAAAAACACACTTTATTTTTATTTTTCATGTTTTTCTTAGTAAAATCTAGCCCGCTATCTTTGGGAGTCTGCCATACTGGATTTAGAATGACGTAAGTAACGTCATTCTAAATCCAGCTAACCGTGCTTCGTCGTCTAAACTAAACATATAAGCAAAATTTCAGCTTAATCGGAAGCCTGGAAGTGGGTCCTTCTAAAATTTGTTTACTGAGTTAGTTATAGGTGAAGTTAATAAGACTGTGTTAAAAAATCACTCAAATACCCTATTGGCCAAAAAGTTCTAGATTGGCGCACCGATAAGGTGCCGACCGATGACTTGGTGAGGGTCATGGGAATCCAATGGAAACGACATGCACAGCTACATCCAGCAACGGACGTCTTTCAGCTGAAATAACGAGTGTTTCCAAAGACTTTATTAATTTAAGGCATAATATCATTTTCTGTCAACCTTATCTTGAGATGAAAATGAACCTCCTGTAATTTAGTCTTAAATGTACTTAAGTAACCACAGATTGGTAAAGTCAGAAGAATTAACTGTGTAGTGAATTGGCTAACAACTTAAAATTGTTTGTAAATTCCATTCACAACTTTAATTTAATATGTCAATATCAAGACAAATTGGCGTTTTTTTTTTTTTTTTTTTGGGGGGTGGGAAATCATCTAATGACTCTTTCCGCTCTGGGGTGGAGCGGAAGGGCGTGTCAGACTCTTACTGACTAAACCCCACCCCTGTTCCTCCCTGCCCTACGCGCCCGGGGGCGAGGTAACTCTTTCGAATTTATCCTCCACCCCCGGGCAGGCACTGGCCGTGGCAGGCCCCGTCCTTTGCTGACAACTCTTTGAGGCGCGCGTGGAACACTACGCGCCGTCGACTCTCGGGCCTGGTGCTGATCGGACGGCGAGTTACCCGCTACTCGCCGTCCGCAGGCCCGAGTCTACGGTGGCCGGAGATCGTCTCGCAGCCCCCGGCGTCTCCTGCGACGGCTGCTGCTGGGGGCGCTAGGGCGACTCGGTCTCTGTTGAGTCTCCCTAACGTGTGCCGCCTCCCTCTTCGCGAGCATTACTGCTTCGCAGAAGTTGGAGACGGCCCCCCATTCCCTCTCACTCCGTACCATGGCCTGAACCAGGGCACGGCGCGAGAGGTCGCTGCCGCCTATCGCATCCACGAGGACACGGCGGTGTTCTGCCCAGGCGGGGCAAACCTCCACCGTATGCTCCA
This sequence comes from Polia nebulosa, assembly GCA_951329385.1. Taxonomy (NCBI): domain Eukaryota; kingdom Metazoa; phylum Arthropoda; class Insecta; order Lepidoptera; family Noctuidae; genus Polia; species Polia nebulosa. Next base: position 5,785,666 of record OX589593.1, read on the forward strand.
CCGTGTCCACGGGGCGATCCTCGCAGTGGAAACACGCAGGGGTCACCTCCGCCTTGATCCGACACAGGTACCTCCCGAAACAGCCATGTCCGGTGAGCACCTGCGTCAGGCGGAAGGTGAGGGCGCCATGGCGCCTCTCCAGCCACTCCTCAAAGAGGGGCACTACCGCCTCGATGGTGGCGTGCCCAGCGAAGACAAATTGGCGTAGCGGTTCAATTTGGTTAACATTTAATTTTACGAACTGTACAATTTTCTACAGCCACATAGCGAACAAACAATATTAGAATCATAACTACATAAACCCTACCTGCAATGTATGTATGTATGTATGTATGTCGGGCTGGTTTCCGCAACTCCACGCCCAAGGCGCGTATTTTGCGTACAGGTGGGACTGCATTGTCATTCGATCCACCCCAGCTCCTCGAGGAAGGCCAGCAGCACCCTGGTGTTACTGACCATCTCGCTTAGGTTACCTGGATGTCCGAAGTGTTTTGCCCTGTATGCAGCGACTACTGGGCAGCTTAGCAGCAGATGAGCCGCTGTCTCGTCCTCCTCCATGCAGGCTCTGCAGAGTGGACTGTCTGTGACTCCTATGACAGAGAGATGCTTATTAAAAGACCCATGGCCAGTTGTAACGGCCGTGACTTTCCGCAACTGAAGTTTGGTCAGTCGTAGGGCTTGCTTTGTGAAGCGGTCATTGATGGAGGGGAGCGCCTCCTTGGCCTGCCTACACTCCCTATGATCAGCCCATAGCTTGTTGTGTTGATCTCTGGTGCGTTTCCTTACCAGATTGCGTAAGAATCCAAAGGGGAGAGGCACAATGGGTTCAGGTCCTATCGCTGCCATGCTCGACCCCCTTCTGGCGAGTTCGTCCGCTGCATCGTTGCCACGGGAATCGCTGTGTCCTTTAATCCATTGAATGGTTACTTTGTTGTGTTTACCTACCTGATTTAGGCGTTGGTGACACTCGTATATCAGCCCAGAGTTAACTGTTTGGCTGTTTAGCGCTTGCAGGACTGCCATGCTGTCCGAAAGTATACGTACCGAGTGGTCCTTAACATCCCTAGCTAGGATGGCTGAGGCTGCCAGGGAAATTCCCAAGCACTCTGCTTGGAAGACTGTATTATGGACCCCCAGTGGTGTGGCTATATGGATGTTGAGGTCCTCCGAGAAGATCCCCGCGCCCGTGCCATTACCTGTTTTGGATCCATCAGTGAAGATCCGCAGTTCTGCGGGGCATAGCCCCTCACAGCGGTGGTCCTCATGCAGTTGGATTTTGTATTTTTTGTCAAAGACAAATTGTTTGGGTATCCGGTCGTTGATTGCTCTAGTTATTGGGAAGTCGTTGTTTAGTCCCATGAGCAGAGCGGTGTGTTGAGTTTCTCTCTTACCCCAGAGATCCAGTGTTTTAAGGCGTACCGCGGCCATCGTCGCCTCCTGCTGAATAAACAGATGAAGCGGCGGGAGGCCCAGCATGGCTTCAAGCGCTGCCGTTGGAGTGGTCCTCATGCAGCCTGTGGTTGCCATGCAGGCCAGCCTTTGCATGTGTTGTAGTTTGTTTACGGCTGTGACTAGCTTGGTGCGGGGCCACCACACCACGGCACCATAGGTGATCATGGGCCGAATTACTGCGCTATACAGCCAGAGTATAATTTTGGGAGATAGGCCCCACCTCTTACCTATCATTTTCCTACATTGCCAAAAGGTGATGCAGGCCCTGCTTAGTTTATTGTCTAGATGAACACTCCAGTTTAACTTACTGTCTAAAGTGACCCCTAGGTATTTGACTTCGTTAGATAACTGGAGTTCTGTATTGAATAGCTTAGGCAGGCTAAAGCGGCCCAGCGCTCGTTTTTGGGTGAACATGACTAACTCAGTTTTGATGGGGTTTACTGATAAATCATACTCCCTGCACCATCGTTCCACGATGCGTAGCGCTTGTTGAGTGAGGTTGCAGATCGTTCCAGTCATCTTCCCAGGTACGAGGATTGCGAGGTCGTCTGCATAACCTATTGTGTAGTAACGGTTCGCGTTGAGCTTGGTAATCAGGTCATTGATTACCAGATTCCATAAGAGGGGTGAGATAACACCACCTTGTGGGCAGCCCCGGGCTATCAGGGCCAGCTGTTGTTCTTCCTCAAGGCGAATAACACGTTTGCTTAGCATGTTGGTAATCCAGTCAATTAATACCTGTTCTACACCATGCCTTGTGAGGGCGGCACCAATGCTGGAGAAGTTTGTCTTGTCGAAGGCTCCTTCGATGTCTATGAACGTGCCCAGGCAGGTACCTTTCTGGTGAATCGCTTCTTCTATCTGGCTTACCACCATGTGAAGAGCAGACTCTGTTGACTTACCCGAGCTGTATGCATGTTGGTTACCGTGTAGTGGTACTGCTTTCAAGGCGCCATCTCGCATCTCCCTTTCGCATAGTCTTTCCATCGTCTTCAACAAGAAGGAGGTCAGACTTATGGGTCGGTAGGATTTGGCGTTTGTATAATCACTCTTACCTGGTTTAGGAATGAATATTACTTTCACTTCCCTCCATACCTTTGGAACGTATCTCCAGGCCAGGCACGCTCTCATTATAGGCACCAGCCTTGCTGCCAATGGGACCCCACCCCACTGCAGTAGGGCAGGAAACACCCCATCGGGCCCAGGTGCTTTAAAAGGTTGGAAGCTTTGGATGGCCCATTGGATTTTTTCCAGTGAAATCATCCTATGTGCGTACAGCCAATCGTCATCCGATGGTGTTTGTGTATTGTCTTGCCAGTCGGTTACCTGTGCGAAGACGCTCCCTGGGAAGTGAGTTTCAACTAGGAGGCGTGTCGTTTCTTCAGGCGACGTGGTGAGCGTGTTGTCAGGTTTACGGAGTGTGGCGGGCCCAGGAGTACCCTGTTGCGCCAGTATTTTCCTTACCCTGTTTGCTTGTTGACAGGACTCAATGCTGCCACAGAATTTCCGCCATCCCGCAGTACGCCTGGTCCTGATGCATTTTTTGTAGCTGGATTTGGCCGCATAATATGCATCCCAGTCCACCTCCGCGCATGTGTTCATGGCTCTGTTTAGAGCCTTTCTTACCTTACCGCGTTTGCGTTCCAGATCCGCGCCCCACCAGGGTTGTTTACCCGGTGTAACGCGCGGGGTAGTTTCTGGGCAGGCAGTATGGTAGCTGCTTATCAGTGACTCGGTGAGCTTGCCTACGTGTGCGTCGATTCGCGTCGTATCCTCAAGACTCGTCGAATCGCATGGTGCTTCCAGCTTGGAGCTTAGGCTGCGTTTGTATACGGTTCTGTCCGTGTTGCGCGGATTACGCCGCGGTGGTTTAGGCGGTACACTGACCTGTACGTCAAAGCGGATCCACCTATGATCTGAGCAGGAGGCCTCCTTGGAAACCTGCCACCCAGTTGCGAGTCCCGCTGCGCCTTCTGTTGCCAGAGTAAGGTCTATGATTGTACGGCTGCGTCTGGTTACGAATGTCGGTTCGGAGCCTGTGTTTAATAGGGATAAGTTGGTTGTGAACAAGTAGTCCACTAGCGCCTTACCTCTTGCATTTTGCGAGTCCATACCCCACAAAGGGTGATGTGCGTTTGCGTCAGCCCCTATCATCACCTCAACTCCGCTACTCTCGCAGTGAGTAACGAGGCGGACCAGGTCGTGAGGGGGCGGTTCCTCCGCCTCAGGCATATACACTGAGGCGAAGACAATAACCATCTCTTCCTCACCGCGCTGCATCGTCAGCCTTGCTGCAGAGACATCTCTGCAACAGAAATCATTTAAGAGCTGTGCTTTAAGGTTACCTGTGACATAGATACACGATCTAGGGTGATCGTGGTCCATAGTAACAAGGAGCTTACCACCAAGATTGGAGAGTCCTCGTATTTGACCACCCCTAATCCACGGCTCCTGGATCAGGGCAATGGCCGTATGTTGCACCTCCAGCCACTTGCGCAGTTGAGCCGTCGCGGTCTGACTGTGGTGGAGGTTTGCCTGCACAACTTTACTGGCCAACGAAGGGGACGCCATCGCAGGCAGGATCCTCCTCGTCACCCTCCAGTCGCAGCCCGGCAAACAGGTCGCCCTCGTCGAAGCCATCCTCTCCCGGGCCGGAAGCCGGGGACAACACACAGTCGTCGAGCTCCCCGCCCGACAGAGGGACGGCACCCACAGCGGCGTCAGGGGCAGCCGACTCCACCACTGCAGCGGGGTCGGCCTCCGTTGTCTCCGGGTTGTTTGTAGGGGGAGTGGTCTCCCCTGCTTCCACTATCTGGTTCGTGGCCCGATCCCAATTACGGGGGACATCTATAAACCTACCCTTGGGACCCTGGAACTTGATGTACACAGACCCCAGACCAATGGATAGCCGGCGCTCGGCGTCCATAAGTGTCGGGATCTGGTCTTCAGGGACACCCAGCACCACGAACCAGCATGTATCCTGCTTGTCGGCGTGTATAAGTACCCACCTTCTTACGTCGACCCAGGGGTTCTGGTAACAGAGGGCTCGACCAATGTTCCTCGAGTCCTCGTACACTCCGTGGTCGTCAGGTATGGCGATGCCACAACGCACCCGCTTCAGGATCTCCGACTGACTCTTAACGACTAGCGAGGTGCTAGCCGAAAGAGCCAAAACAGAGACCGTCTTCTTCAGCCATGCTAAAGTGTGGTCGTTTCCGCACCACAGCTTGAGGACTCCTCCGACATACCGCGGCTTGGCGTTGAACGTCGGTCCGGGTGTGTCCCGCATAGCGGAGCAGGCCTCGCTGATGATCTGCTTGTGGATGGCTGCGAGGACCTGGTCCGATACTGCCTGACTGATAGCCCCCGTGCGGTCGCAGGTTATTGCGACGCTCAGGTGTGCGTTAGCAGCTTGGGCGTAGCTTAAGTTGGTGTCCCGCTTGGATTGATCAAGCCGCGGCCGCTTGTGCTCCCCACGAGGTGTTATGGTCTCGTTGAGAGCTCGCTTGGCCATGACCTGCCCACTCCGAGCGGGTTGCTGCGTTTTTGTTGCTGTTTGCGACTTACCTCCTGCAGCAGTCTGCGATTGGTCGGGCGTTGGTCGGCTAGTGCCTTCCTCCGCCGATCGCTTACCTGCCGAGAAGCTGAGCTTACCCGCGGCTGCAACCTGCTTACTGGGTGGTGGCTTGTTTTTGCCACCTCTCCTGCGTTCTTGACGCCGTTCCTTGCGCGTCAGCCTTTCTCTCCTTTTGCCCTGGTTTGCTGGAGCTGGCTGGCCTGAAGGGCCTGCCTTCGAGCAGTGGGCCTGTGGAGATGCATTCTTGCCCTTGCCTTTCCTTTTGATCACCTGCCAGGCGGTGTCAAATTCATCTCCGGTGCAGACCGTCTCCGTTTGACCGGTGACGTCCGCGGCTTGGGAGTTGGCTTGAGGAGCCACGGGAAGGGGAGGAGGGTGCGTAGGAAGGGGAGCACCGGCAGTGGTATTAGTCGTCGCCGGTGCTGACGCCTTTGCGTGTGAGGAAGGTCCGGTACTGGTCCCATGCAGCGCCGGGGTCCTCCGTTTAGGTTGGGACTTAGCTTTGGTCTTAGCTGCGGTTTTCGCCACAGCCAGACCGGCACCCGCGCTGGAGCCTGCAGCGTTAGCCGCAGGGCTTCCAGGGGCGGACGAAGTGCAAGCACCTCGCCTAGGAGTTTCGTCAGCTTTCGCCGACTCCACCCCTGTGGTTGTTGTGTGTTCATGTAATGGCCTTGTTTTGTCCATGTTTGTGTGTTGTGTAAAAATTCATCTCTCTGGCTCCCACCCTCCATGGAGCCCGCACCTGGGAACGTCGCACTTTTGAAAAGAGCGGACGTTAGGACTACCAGAGAGATATAGGTGCGCGAGGCTGGTTTACAGTGCGACATCGGGTGCTCGATCGGGTTGGTCGTCGGAGGTCGAAAAGGCCTACCCCCAACGAACTGATCAACCCTCACTTACACCGTCAGCATGACCTTTACCCACCGCTTCCGCCGTCCGAGGACGACCTCAGCGGACCCCACGCACCTCGCCTGTGGCCCTCTGACGGGACACGTGGCCATTTCCCTGCCATTGGCTAATTGGCAGAGCTACCGTTTTGCCTGAAATCCAGACCAAAGAGGGCGTGTTGCCTCACGGACACATAACCGCCAGTGCCGATCAGCTCAACCCCCCAGGACTCCTTCATCCCTGCTTACGGCGCTCAACTGCGCAGGTCCTAGCGCAGGTGACTATTTTCTCCTACTCACCGTCAGCTGGTTTTAGTGACGGCCGAGCCCACAACCACCCAGTCACGGAAGGGTCGCGGTTAGGAGAGGAATTAGGATATAGGTAGGATACTCAAAGGATGGTGTAGGAGGTGGCGGTGAAACTTGGGACAGGAAGTTGATAGACAGGAGAGTATGGGGTGAATGGAATAAGGGATGGGAAGGAGTAGAAAGCCCTCTACTCTACGGGTCGCCCGGTGGTTTTGGTTACGTCTAATTCTTAGGGAATTAGACCAAAAACGGGTGGCACCACGGGAAGGTAACCGACCGGACTTGCCTTGAGGATCAACACGACTGTAGCGCTCTCCCTCAAAGCCACGCCATCCTACCCTCTCTGAAGGAGGAGGTAGGATAGGTCTGTATCTACACTACCAAGCAAGCAAAGCAAGCATGTCGTTGTGCAACCGCAAAAGCATACATACAAACCCCCCCCCCCTACCTGCAATAGGGAATATGCATTTTATTTTTTTATTTGTTCAATTGAAGACATATAGTGAAACAAATATGAAAGAATTTTCAAAATATCGTCATCAGCGACGAGGTTCTATAGCTTAAAGTTGTCAATAAGAAAGAGAAGTCCGACGTGTTTTTTGACATCAAAGGACATGATGCCCATACAACTGCCATAGAAAACAGCGTTTTCAAAAGAGGGGCAGATATATTTGTTTAAAATTGTTACATCTCGTTTAATTATTGATCAATTTTGATTCTGTTTTCACTGTTCGTACTCGATTTTTGTATATTCATCGATAATCTGGTTAGCTAATAAATATTTTTTTCATTCATTATCCCTATTGATAATGGGACGCGCCAGATTATCCTTTGCACGCGTAAGTTGATAACTCACGCGTGCAAAGGATAATCTGGTTTCCTGTTCGTTTTTTTTTTTTTTTTTTTTGGGGGGTGGCACATCATCATTCTTCCGCTCTAGGGTGGAGCGGAAGGGCGTGTCAGACTCTTACTGACTAAAACCCACCTCTGTTCCTCCCTGCCCTACGTGCCCGGGGGCGAGGTAACTCTTTCGAATTTATCCACTGAAAAACTTTTTAACCGACTTCAAAAAAGAGTAGGTTATCAATTCGAAAGTTTATATTTTTTTATGTATGTTTGGGCGTAACTTCGTCATATATAGACTGATTTAAAAAAATCTTTTTTTGTTCGAAACAAAATTTAAATGGCACCATATCGCATAAACCCATTTCTAAATGGTGCCATTTAAATTTCATATAGATCTGATTATGAGTTTCGGAGACAGACAACGGAACTCTTCAAAAAATGACAGCAAATCAACTGCGATTGCTGATTACCCTTAAATATGCATTGTTAACACAACCAAATAGTGAAAAATAAAAAACTGTTTTAAAAAATACCTGTGAAGCCCCATGGCAAAATCCGGGTTGTCAAATTAAACCCCGAGGACAACCCGGGTTGACAGCCGATTTTTTTTATTTTTTTATTCTCTTTAATTTTTTTTTTTTTTGGTCCGACTCACCGGTGAGTTTCGGGGCTTCACAGGTTAAAATAATTTAAAAAGTTCAAAATAACTTTAATTTCGTTAGTCGGTATCAAAAAACGAATAAACATAACCAGAAACACCGACTTCCGAATTAAAAGTTATTTTGCACTTTTTTCCAGCAATATTGTTAGCACAATACCCTTGAACTCGATCCCGGAAGCTACATAATATAAAAGTGAACTGAGTGTACGAATATACGAAGTTTAAGTGTGGGATCTCGCTGATCGGGTCGGATTTTGTATATCAGTTGGTGAATATGCTGTGTAAATAGAAAAATCCTTAGCTTTCTTCGAGTATTTTTTCGAACTGGTTTTGAGGTGGCGGTGGGCTCTATTTTTTTTTTGGGTTATCGTTCCAATTTGTAAGTTACTTAAGGTTAAAAACTTAACTAACATATGCAATACTCCTATTCCAGTTATGCTTTTTTAAAATAAATAAAAAAAACATATTGTACCTGTACAGCACAATTTTTCGTAATAAGCTAGTTTCCAAAAAAATCTAACTAGTCCGCCTCTTAGATTACCAAAAAATATTGAACACGTTTTTTGTTTTTGGTCACATAAACCAAAAATTAAGAATTTCGCGTGACGTTATATCTCGTATCGTGTTCAATACACTTTGTAATGTTTAGTAACGTAACAAGCACCAGGCCCGTAGGTCACCAGGCCCGTGAGTCGACGGCGCGTAGTGTTCCACGCGCGCTTCAAAGAGATGTTGTCAGCCACCACTAACGGAGCCCATCGTGGCCGGTGCCTGCATGCCCGGGGGTAGCGGATAAATTCTGAAAATGAGTTTCCGCATCCCTGGGCACTCAGGCAGGGAAGAAACAGGGGTGGGTTTTGTCAGTAAGAGTCTGACACGCCCTCCCGCTCCACCCAGAGCAGAAGAAGTCATTGGATGATTTCCCACACCCCGAAAAAAAAGCCCCGACTCTTGAACTTTGATGCGTTTTGTCTTTGTCATTTTTAATTGGTTTGGTAAAGCAAAAAATGCGTGTCCAATATTTTTTGATAATCTAACTTACGGACTAAATAGAATTATTATTTTTATACCCAGGAAACATCCCTATTCATAAGAACTTATGATTTTTAAATCAAACATCACAGCCCATTTTCACCACAAATTCGTTTAGCATTAACTGCATTTAGTGGCTTGTGAACAATAGACCCAAAAACCAAACATTCAAACCAACTTTTAATTCAAAAACTATTCACAAACAACACCGCTACATTGTATTCTAATCCCCCAACTTTTATATTAACCTAAGTTCGGAACTATTTGATCAAATTACATTCATTCATCACTCCATAGTTCGGGTAACATTAGCCTGCAGTACGAGTATATCATGCGAGTTACAAGGCCACAGGAGTTTGACATACGGAGGACAGGTTTCAAAGCTACTAATCTAAAGTTACGTTCGTTAAAATTCGCAATTAGTTTACGATCTTTAGTTACCGTCAACTTATGAGCGAACGTAGAGTAACTCCGAGTCTTTGAAAGCTTGATCATTAGTGATCATGTCTTTGATCAGTTAATCAGCAGTCAAATCTCAAAGTTACTGCGACGGTTTGACCTACTTTGATATGACAATGACAACATATTTATCATTTCAGTTGAAAGACGTCTGATGCCGGAACTAAGCCTCCTCCAAGCGTTGCTACGTTTGCTGGTCCTGTGCTTCTCGTATCCAGTGGATTCCTGCAGCCTTCACTAGATCATTAGACCACCTTGTGAGAGGCCTTCAAACCTTCAAATACTCGGTCACTACCTTATGGTGGTACACAATATATCGGTAGTCGGATAGTATTTACACCTAGATATGATACTGAAGGATTAGCTGTCCAGGTACTTGACTTGACACAACGCGCGCACCTCTGGGAGTGGCGCGAGGAAACAAAACGCCACCGGGGTGAAACTTCGCTGCCGCGATACCTCGCGGCTCGGCGGACGGAGCTCCGGCAGGATCTCATGGCAACATGGAAAGAGCGACTGTCGCAACCCACAAGTCACCCACTGGCCACGCAACAATTGCGGCGGTAGTGCCCCTCTTTGCGGAGTGCCAGGAGAGGCGCCAAGGCGTCCTCATCTTCCGCCTGATGCAGGTTTTCACCGGACACGGTTGTTTCGGCAGGTTTCTGTGTCGGATAAGGCGAGAGGAAACGCCCGGATGTCACCATTGTGCGGATCGTCCAGAGGACGCGGTGGAGCATATGGTGGAGATCTGCCCCGCTTGGGCGGAGCACCGCTGTGACCTCGTAGAGGCGATAGGCGGCAGTGACCTCTCGCGCCGGCCCTGGTCCAGGCCATGGTACGGAGCGAGAGAGAATGGGGAGCAGTCTCCTCCTTCTGCGAAGCAGTAATGCTCGCGAAGGAGGAGGTGGAACGGGTGAGGGCGAACCAACGGAGTCGCCCTCACGCCCCAGCAGCAAACGCTACAGGAGACGCCCTGGGCGTCGGGGATCGTGGGACGAACTGCCGGCCACCGTAGGCGCGGGCCTGCGGATGGCGAGTAATGGGTAGCTCCAGGCCCAAGAGTCAACGGCGCGTAGTGTTCCACGCGCGCCTCAAAGAGATGTCAGCAACGAATGACGGGGACCGATGCATACATGTCAAGGGGTCGCGGATAAATTCTAAACAGATTTACCGCGCCCCTGGGCACTCAGGCAAGGAAGGAACAGGGGTGGGTTTTAGTTAGTAAAAGTTTGACACGCCCTCCCACTCAACCCAGAGTAAGAGAAGTCATTGGATGATTTCCCAACCCCACAAAAAAAAGGTACTTGGCACAACCATTCTTAAAAAAATTAAGAAATGACTCCCTTAATATAAGTACGGTCCGTCAGCGCCATTTTGAACGTCAACATTAACTTAAGATAGTGAAACTGGTCCTTAGTTCATGATATGCATAAACAATTCCTAAGTTCGTTGCGTGTATGCTTTTGTGTATTCAGAATGAGGTATACGATGTATTGTTTTAAAATTATGACCGTGGAAGTAAAGAGTGTGGAGAAGTGGGTATCAAGGTCTTTTTAAAATTCCGCTGTCCATCAGTCTGTTAACGGTTTGTATCTCATGAAGAAAGGTAGTCTCAATAGGTAGAAATTTGAAATATGCAAAGTATAGTGTGTATTTCTGTTACCACTATACTATTAAAAAATCAAAATATTATTAAGTATTAAAACAACACCACCACCATAAAAAAATAGTCATTTTTCGGCTTTTTTGCGTTATAATTATTTTTGTTATATCGTAAAAACGGAAATTAAAGCATAAAACTGTGTGTGCATACACAGGCATAGTGATAATCCAAAAATATATAAATGCAGGCAGGTACGAAATCATTTGCATGGGAGACCGACTCGCACTTGACCGGTTTTTTATTTAAGTTTCGTGATGACTCAGCTCTTGTTTTTTTTTTGTTTGGCAGGGTTGGAAATCATCCAATGACATCTCCCGCTCTGAGTGGAGCGGGAGGGCGTGTCAGACTCTTACTGACTCAAACCCACCCATGTTCCTTCCCTGCATGAGTGCCCAGGGGTGCGGTAACTCATGTTGAGAATTTATCCTTTACTCCTAGGCATATGACTCAGCTCTTGAGGTCGACCTTGACTGACAAATAGGGATGGATGAAGTCATCGATGGATCGATTGAACCTAAAAAGGCATCATTTTCGGCTTTAAAGTTCAGTCTACCTGCTTTGCCTTGGTTAGTTTTGCTAAACAAGGTAGAGAGGACAATTAAACAATAAACGAAACTACTGGAAATACGCATTTTTATCATGGAATAGCTTTTACTATGGGACCAACACTGAAATCGCGAAAACAAATCAGCTTCTTCTTATTAAGGCCCTTCTCGCGGTCCAGTGGCGCCCTCATTGAATAAAAAATCGTAGCATAGCACAGAAAATAAATATTAAAAAATCCAACTTGACGTTTGTTACAAAGAGGATAAAGAATTTTTACGTTGTTAAAACAGGTCTCAAAATGTTTCGTATCCAAAGTAGTAGGCAAAAGTGCCAAAAACGGCCGTTTCTGACAGTTTTGCCTACTACTTTGGATACGAAACATTTTGAGACCTGTTTTAACAACATAAAAATTCTTTATCCTCTTTTTTTTTTTTTTTTTTATGTTTGATAGGCTCGCGTTTGACCACTATCTCACCTGATGGTAAGCGATGATGTGATCGAAGATGGAGCTTGCTTGCCTAGAAGTAACCTATTCACTCTTGACTTAAAGACTCCCAGGTTGTATCTTACAGGAAACACAGACTCCGGTAGAGAATTCCACTTCTTTGTAACAAACGTCAAGTTGGATTTTTTAATATTTATTTTCTGTGCTATGCTACGATTTTTTATTCAATGAGGGCGCCACTGGACCGCGAGAAGGCCCTTAAGAATCGATCGTATCCTAACCTTTTAAACACTTTGGGTTCAGAAGCTTGTCACGTTGTGGAGGGACGGAGGAGTGACACAATGAGTAGGTAGAGGAGTAGTTGGATGAAGATAATAAACACGACGAAAATATTTCAATATTTACAGAAGGTTAGATTATATGAAGCACTCTAATGAGTTCCTAATGGCTAGCACTAGGTACATAGTTAAATTGTATTATTGCCAGGACACATGCTTGAATATGCCTAGTTATAAAAGCTGCACTTCACTGCTCTAGAAAAGTCTTGCAAACTGGTAACTGTCAGTTGCTAAAGAAAATAACAATGATAAAGAGAGGCTACCAGCTCGGCAGCGGAACCCAAACTGATTTTAAAATGAAAAACAAGAGTCTAGATAGAGAAGGGGAATCTTTGAATTTGAATTTAAAAACTAGGTAAAAAAGAATTATGTAAAAGCTATTCCATGATACATTACATGGCTTGACTCTAGTCTAGGTGACAGAGACAAAGTCGACGATGGACCGAGTTTACCCAGAAGAAGCCTGTTCACTCTAACTTTGAAGAGATTAGGGTTGTATGCCTTGTTACAAGCTGGCCACATTAATTGCAGCGTCTGTTGTGTTCATCAGATCCTCCATAGAACAGGTGTTTGGGCACTTGGGGCATTCCAGTATGTGAGTCATGTTCTGGACAGGGGCACCGCACACATTGAGTACCAGACGAGCGATATAACGCTAATTAAGTCAGCTCTTTGACAATGTTTGTTGTCTATGTTTGCATAACTCGACGAAATGAACAGCTGAATTTTTTATTTTATGTATTGTTGCATAGTCGTCTCTACACTCTATGTAATTTCACTTTCTACCTATCTATACTCATGTTCTAAAGAGGTAAAATTTGTGAGTTTGTGAGGTTGTAGGGGGTAGGCTTTGGATCTACTGAACCGATTTAGAAAATTCTTTTACCAATATAAAGCCACGTTATTTGTGAGTGTCATATAGCTATAAATTTTTAAAATCCACGTGGACGCAGTCGCAAGTGAAGTGCTAGTCGGTAATAAAGTACACAATCATAACATAATGTATCACATAAAACCAAACATCAAACGTCCAACACCTACACGTACATAAGCACATTACACTAACACCTATGCAAACTATGTACCTCTAACGTAGTTTCCTCGACAAGTTCGAGGCATACACGGTAAAGCCCTTAGATCGCATAAAAGCATTACTTAATAGGGTTTATTATGAGGCCTCCGCTTAATTAACAGTGGTGTATGTAATTCTGGTCGTATGTGTAATACAGGCTTACGTTTAGTCAAGTGAAGTGTGAAATTGTAGAGAGGTGTTGATAATTTTGCACTAATTTTAATGTTGTTAGTATATTGAATTTGTGAATTGATGAAGTAAATATATTCTGCCTAACATTTTCCCGACTATCTTGGGGTCGGCTTCCAGTCAAACCGTATGCAGCTCAATATATTTTGTATTTTACATGGAGCGACTGCCTATCTGACCTCCACAACCCAGTTACTGGGTAATACGTCACCCCTTGGTAAGACTGATTGTCTTTCGGGCTTCTGACGAAACGTAACGACTGTCAATGATCCACGATTGATAGCCGGGATCAACGTTTAACCTGCTTTCCGTTATGTCTCGGTATGTTTAGATGGTCACCCATCCATGTACCAACCCCGGCAAGCGTAGCTTTACCTGATGGATCGACCCGTGCGGCTGTGAAAAATGACTGAGAAAAGGTGGACCGATGAACAATTTTATTGAGGTTCGCGGGTAGCCAGTGGATGCGAGACGCACTGGACTGGTCAGTGTGGCGACACTTGGGGGAGACCTATATCCAGCAGTGGACGTCTTTCGGCTGAAATGATGATGATGAATGAGACAACAAAAATAGACAAGTAGTTACGTGACCTGCTGTTGGGCTTGTTTGGTCAACAAATCGGCATTGCTATTCAACGTGGTAATGCTGTCAGTATTCTGGGCACTTTAGGAGCTCGTGGCTAAAGTAATAACAGCCGCACGGGTCGATCCATAAGGTTAAGCTACGCTTGCCGGGGTTGGTCCATGGATGGGTGACCATCTTTACATACCGAGACTCCTCCGTGCCTCGGAAAGCACGCTAAGCCGTTGGTCCCGGCTGTCAATGGTGGATCTTTGACAGTCGTTACGGGTCGTCAGAAGCCCGAAAGTCTGACATCCAGTCTTACCAAAGGGTATCGTATTACCCAGTAACTGGGTTGTGGAGGTCAGATAGGCAGTCGCTCCATGTAAAGTACTGGTATTCAGTTGCATCCGGTTAGACTGGAAGCCGACCCCAAGATAGTTGGGAAAAGGCTAGGCAGATGATACGTTAATAAGAAGATTATATACATAGTGTATCGGAAAGGTGTGGTCATATTTTTAAGAACCGGTTCTGCCCATGGAAATGAACAACTTTCTCTAAGAAAAAATAGAAAATTCCCAAAAAAAAATTGGACTTTTCATACAAAGTTATCATCAGCTGATCAATATCTGTAGGGAGGAAAACATTTTTTGTGAATTTCCTCGGGTTTTCCTGAATAAAGTTTTTCATACCGATGGGCAGATGCAGTTCTTAAGGGCCTACCTCCACATAAGTGGCGCCCATTGAATAAAAAAAGTAGTAAGCAAAAGTAGCAAAAACGGTCGTTTTTGACACTTTTGCCTACAATTTTGAATACGAAACATTTTGAGTCCTGTTTGAACAACGTAAAAATACCTTATTCTATTTGTAACCAACGCAACATAGGATTCTTTGATCTTTATTTTCTACGTTTTGCTACGATTTTTTATTCAATGAGGGCGCCACTTGGCGGCCATATACGCCTTAAAATATATGAACACACCTTTCCGTTACACCCTGTATATACCTTTTAAGATAATTATTTGTTTAGCTGTGTATAAGTATATTTTATTCATAGAAATAAATGTAAATTATCGTAATAGTTACCTAGCAGACAAATTGAATATACATGTAGGCAAAGACGTTGCCAATCCAGAGACATAATATTAAAGTGTTCATATATACTTTCATGTCGAAATTTTTTCGGCTAAGACATATGCGCGGTGAAAGTTTTTAACTGACGAGTTCTTCCGCAAGGAACTAAATTGCTACTATGTAAACCATTTTACCCGTCAGGCCCCGCACGCCCCACATCGGGGACGCAACAATAGGTTTTTAATTGTGTCTGTTATTCCGGGGCCTGACGGATTAAGGGTTTATTACCGGCCAAGTGGCGCCCTCATTGAATAAAAAATTGTAGCATAGCATAGAAAATAAATATTAAAACAAAGAGGATAAAGTATTTTGACGTTGTTAAAATAGGTTTCAGAATGTTTCGTAAAGCAGTAGGCAAGTGTCAGAAACGGCCGTTTTTGGTACTTTAACTTTACTTTATCCTCTTTTTAACAAACGTGACGTTTGATTCTTTAATAATTATTTTCTATGCTATGCTACTATTTTTTATTCAATGAGGGCGCCACTTGGCCGGTACTAGGGCCTTAATAGAGTGGCGACTACGTAGTACGTAGCGTTGGAAGGTTTCCCACAAGAAGGACTAATGACATGGTGAGGTTCGCGGGAATCCGATGGATGCGAGACCAGTTTTGGTGACACTTGGGGGAGGCCTGAAAGCCTTTAAACCTTTAAGCTAAAATGAATGCTAAATAAGAAGAGTAAAAATTATATATTAGTAAAGAACTAGCAATTAAACCGCAGATAAACTCCTGTATACATACAGGTTACTGAAAGAGAAAATCCGTTTCCAGAATAAATCAAGCTAATAGTGAATATCAGCGCGCTTGCAAATATTTTCATTGGGCCAATTGATTGCAATCCGTATCAGCTCAGTTTAAAAGCAGGCTTTTTCAGTTAAGTCGCGTTTAATGGGCCGCTCAAATAAATCAACGGAGATATGGATACTGCCATTGTATATGCTCGGTTCGAAAATGGGGATTATTTTTCGAAATAGCAGTTTTTTTTGGACCCTGTTTTAAATGTAGTTTTTAACAAGCTTTTATTTAACTGGCAATGTATGTATGTATGTATGTAACTATATTTGTTTGGGTGGAATCCTCCAAATCAAATTAGACCCCGATGTCTGATTGGACTCAAATTTGGTGTAGGTACTTATGTATCTTCGGTGACAATACAGTGATATGGTACCATGGAGCTGGTCTGATGATGGAGACGGAAGATAGCCATAGGAACTTCTGAACTTAACAAGATAAACCATCGAGTCTGGACACAATTGATTCGTCTTTAGGAGCATTTTAGGCTTATACGATATCCAGGGTCTGATGATGAAGCTGGAAGGTGACCACGGCATCTGTGTGATAAAACAACATAACCCGACCGAGTTCATCATCCGAGGATACCGCACGATCTCCCGTGAGGCGGCGAGCCTCCTTGCCGGACTGTCACCGTGGGATCTGGAGGCAAAAATCCTCGCGCACCTGTATGAGTGGCGCGAGGAGGCCAAACGCCGGGGCGAAACTCCGCTGCCGCGACAACTCGCGGCTCGGCGGACCGAGCTCCGGCAGAATCTCATGGTGACATGGAGAGAGCGACTGTCGCAACCCAGCGCCGGGCACGCCACCATCGAGGCGGTAGTGCCCCTCTTTGAGGAGTGGCTGGAGAGGCGTCACGGCGCCCTCACCTTCCGCCTGACGCAGGTGCTCACCGGACACGGCTGTTTCGGTAAGTACCTGTGTCGGATCAAGGCGGAGGTGACCCCCAGGTGTTTCCATTGCGAGGATCGCCCAGAGGACACGGTGGAGCATACGGTGGAGGTTTGCCCCGCTTGGGCAGAGCACCGCCGTGTCCTCGTGGATGCGATAGGCGGCAGCGACCTCTCGCGCCGTGCCCTGGTTCAGGCCATGGTACGGAGCGAGAGGGAATGGGAGGCCGTCTCCTCCTTCTGCGAAGCAGTAATGCTGCGAAGAGGGAGGCAGCATACGCTAGGGAGACTCGACAACAGCCGAGTCGCCCTAGCGCCCCCAGCCACAACCGCCGCCTGAGACGCCAGGGGGTTCGGACGCCGCGAGACGATCTCCGGCCACCGTAGACCTGGGCCTGCGGACGGCGAGTAGTGGGTAACTCTCCGTCCGATCAGCATCAGGCCCGAGAGTCGACGGCGCGTAGTGTTCCACGCGCGCCTCAAAGAGTTGTCAGCAAAGGGAAGGGACCTGCTACGGCCGATGCCTGCCCGGGGGTGGAGGATAAATTCGAAAGAGTTACCTCGCTCCTGGGCACTCGAGGCAGGGAGGAACAGGGGTGGGTTTTAGTCAGTAAGAGTCTGACACGCCCTTTCGCTCCACCCTAGAGCGGAAGAAGTCATAGGATGATTTCCCACCCCCCAAAAAAATAAAAAAACCCAACCGAGTTTGGGCTCGATTGATTAATCTTGAGGAGCACTTTACAACACTTGTACTCTACAATACAACTAAAAAGTAAAAAAAAAATAAAGAAATTAAAAAAAAAACAAGCTTGTAACTTGACAATGAACTAAAAAGTTAAAAATATATTCTAGTTAGTATTTAGCGTGTAGGTACTTACCTATATTCTAAAAAGATAAAGCTTATTTTTAAAAACATTTTTTTATTTTAGTTTAATGAAGCTGTTAGTGATTTGGACACGAAATATGTATGATGAATCTAGTGGAATTTATAATAATATAATATATATTAATATAATATAATATATATTCCACAACTAACACACAACGCCATCTAGTCCCAAGCTAAGCAGAGCTTGTGTTATGGGTACTAGACAATGATTAGTAATTTGCATTTTCATCATGATCATCAACATTATCAGCCTTTTAATGTCCCCACTGCTTGGGCACAGGCCTCCTCTCGCTGAGAGGGTGTGGGCCGTAATCCACCACGCGGGCCCCATGTGGGTTGGTGGATGTCACATGTCTTCGAATTTTTGGTTTCAGAACATGCCGGTTTCGTCCCTCTTGCCGGGGATTTGCGCATTTTGGTCTGTGTGAATGGTGATACAGCCAATGATACGAGTATTATACACTTAGATGCGCTACCAGCGCTCAATATTGGCAATATTAAAGCAAGGCAATTGCCCAAGTTTCACTTAGTCACGTACCACACAGTGTCGCTCGTACTTCTCTGTGACAATTTGAATTAAATATTTCCTGTGTATTTAAACGATGTACAAATTACACAGAGAAAAGAAAAAGTGTCATTTCATGCATTAAAGGTCTACTACCGGCCAAGTGGCGCCCTCATTGAATAAAAAATCGTAGCATAGCCTAGAAAATAAATATTAAAGAATCGAACGTCACGTTTGTTACAAATAGGATAAAGTATTTTCACGTTGTTAAAACAGGTCTCAGAATGTTTCGTATCCAAAGTAGTAGGCAAAAGTGTCAGAAACGGCCGTTTTTGGTACTTTTGCCTACTACTTTGTTTTGCCTACTGGTTTGGCTATTTTCAAGTGTCCTAATGTTCGTGGATGACGCGTCTATTTATAATAATTATGTGTATGGATTACGTTACTTACGTTACGTTGGATATACCTAGCTGTAAAGGACGTGATGACTGACATAGCGACTAATATACATGATGGACACGATAATACAACAACAAGTGAAAACACAGGCAACTTACAAAGGGGGACCAAACCTGAAATCGTGAAAAAATACAATCAGCTATTCAGTAGATACATATAGTCGAGTACTCACCTCCGCACACGGATCGTTAACGTAGTCGTCTCGGAAGCATATCGGCATGACGCAACGGGCATGAGACCTGCTTAGTTCTACAATCGAATTATATAATATCGTTTTGTACCGCTTATCTGTCCTATACAACAATAACAATCATCATCTCTTTGATATTTTACCCGTGCAAAACCGGGCGGGTTGCTAGGTTTCAACCGACTTCATAGAGGAGGAAGTTACCAATTCGGAAGTTTTTGTATTTTTTTTTTCGGGCATAACTACTTTATAGATAATTCCTAAATGATACCATTTAAATTTAATATAGATCTGATGATGAGTTTCCGAGACAGACAACGGAACTCTTCAAAAAATGACAGCAAATCAACTGCGATTGCTGCGAGCCTGCGATCGTATGTCTATACAGTGTTAACACAATTTAATGGGGAACCACAACTAAAAAGTGAAAAAAAAACTTTTTTACAAAAAAATAGAACCGACTTCCAAAACAGAGAAAAATAACTTTAATTTTGGAAGTCGGTGTCAAAAACGAAGACACGAAACCAGAAACACCGACTTGCAAAATTTTATATTATTATTTTTTTTTTTTAATAATACAAACTGTTTAATAGTGTATTGGATTATTTTATTTTTCACAATCAGAACAGCACACGGTGCTCAAAAACCCATTATAACTCGGTTACTATTTACTCCTTGGCTGTAGCTCGGGAGTACCTCGTATATAATGGGTCATTTTAGCCCCTTTTTGATATGTGAATATTTGAAATTATATTTTTATGACATAGTGTAATTAATTTGTAAAGTTATGTATAACGCGGATGAAAAATTGAGAATCACGCAAAAACTATAAAGCGTATTTACATGAAACCTTCACCATTTTAAAGATCATTTAAGTATTTATATTTTAGTATAATAATTGTTAAATTAATAATTCGTCTAATTTCGGACAGTGCACAAATTACAAAAAATAAAAAAAATGGCCCAGTTTTACCGCCGTATCTACAGGACTATCAGTCGAATTCGAAAAGTTTTTAACATAAAAAATTTAATAGGAACCTAGACATACTCTTCCTTAAAATTTTTGTGCAAAAAATAATTTAATCAGCTTAGTTTTCGAGCACAGAAAAAAGGGGAATACGAAACGTCGATCTCGTCAAAAATTTTGTGATAAAATTGATCTGAGCTGCAGCTGTCCCTATCGCACTCTACGGTGCCATGCTTGAGGCAGCACGACGGCCATAATTCTTTCAAATACCAATTTTTCAAATTCCTCGCAGGCCCTGTTCCCTCTTAATAGCGCCTTAAAATAATTTGCCCGCACTGTTGCAAAAGCACTACCAGCGCGAGCATTTCAACCTGTCAACCAGGCTTTTCTCATTATTCTTTCAAGTCACAAACAAAAAATACACTTCAGAAAACAGCAAGGAATAGTGATGCATCCACACCGAAGTTTTTTTTGTGCAGCATCATTTTGCAACATGACAATCAGTTGCCATAATCATGTTACAAAATGTTGCTCTACAAAAAATTACTTCAGTCTGGATGCACGTTAAGAACTTCTTCATACCGCGATACATTACTCCGAGAGTGTACCAGGGCACCACAAACTTGCAAAGTATCTATTTACTTGAGCGACATAAACATCTTCAGTAGCAACTTTAATCACAGCCAGCTATTAAGTTTTCCGCAAGGAAATAATGCTTCATTAAAATTTTAACATAGCGGTTTAATTTTCTATACGAGAAGGGATTTTAATGAACCGTGGTATAAGACAAGAGTTTTAATCTGCCGGTTTTTCCTTCACGGGTAAAATATAAAACGGCTTGCTAACACGTAGTGCTTCAGTTTTATATATTTTTTTTAACGTGTAGATGAATGTTAGGTTTTTAGAAGCAGGGTTTTTATGTTGTTAAATGATTGACGATTATGCTTTAAAGGGTTTTTTGAATAAACTCCTTATATTTTAAATAAAACATCTGAATATGAGTTATATAATGCCTGTTTATCTATTAATTTGATAGACTTGAAATTGAAGAATTTTTTTCAGTTACTACAAAATAATAAAATAATGAATAATAATTTACGTCTGTATATCAGATATGTATGTGTTATGTGCATGCATGACTTTTGTGATTATAAAGAAAAAAAAATAGTTTTAGTCGCCAGGCTCATCATTTCAGCCGAAAGACGTCCACTGCTGCATATAGGCCTACCCCAAGTGTCGCCACATTGACCGGTCCTGTGCGTCTCGCATACATCGGCCCACGACCCTCACCAAGTCATCAGTCCACCTTGTGGAGGGCCTTCCAACACTGCGTCTTCCGGTACCTACACCGTGGCCACTCCAGAACTTTTCGGCCTCATCAACAGATCTGATCTGCCAGTAATGTAGCCTGCCCACTACATTACTAATTTGACGATTCTTCGGGCTATGTCGGTAACCTTAGTTCTCTTGTGGATATCATCATTTCTGATTCTATCACGCAAGGAAACTCCGAGCATTACCCTCTCCATTGCCCTTTGGGTGACTAAGGTTTCTGATGAGGTCCATTGTGAGCGACCACGTTTTGGTTCCATAAGTCATCACTGGCAATACTCAGTGGTCATAGACTTTCGTCTTGAGACATTGTCGCTAGGCTCACGCAAATTAAATAAAATAAAATAACAATTTAAAAAAAATAAAGTAACATAACGTGTTTGCCTCACGGCTGCGCCAAAAAGTTTTATTTCAGGAATGTTGCCAGACAGATGCTGTCAGAATCTGGTCTTCCAATGAACCTTGAGAGACAGATGACGGAGCGAATGGTTTCAAATATAATATACCACATACAATAAACAAATATAAATACTTTTGATAAATCATCATTCACCTGCCCTTATCCCAATTTATTTGGGGTCGGCGCAACATGTTTTTTTTCTTCCATACTCCTCTATTAGTCATCATCTCTGTAGGCACCCCCTTTTTACCCATATCATCTTTCACACCGTCCTACCATTATTTCTTTGGCCTTCCTCTACTCTTATAGCAATCCAGATCCATACACAAGACTTTCCTTACGACATTTTCTTCATTCCTCCGCATCACATGCCCATACCACGACAACCGATTTCCACACAACTTTTCAGTCAGCGGTGCCACTTTCAGACTTCCTCTTATATACTCATTCCTAATTCTATTCATGCGCGTAACACCACACATCGCTCTTCATTAGTTTAGTGTTATTTTATTGTTGCTTGGATACTAGGCTTTTGTAAATTAATGTGCGTTTGTAATCTGTTCAAAATAAATATTTTTTCTTTTTTTCCATTGCTTTTCATTCATCCCTTTTGTGGCCCAACATTCTGAACCACACAAGACAACAGGACTGACCTTTATAAATCTTGCGGGAGTCGCAGAAGGTCCCGGTGACTTGCCGCCATTTCATCCATCCAGTGTTAATTCTGTGCTTAACAGTCCGATCTATTTCGCCATCGCTTTGCACGAGTGAACCGATATACCGAATATTGGAGCAGACTGGGAGAAGCGCGCCATCCAGCGCTATAGCTTCAGAACTGGAGAGACCACCGAAATCGCAGAACATGTATTCAGTTTTGGTTCTGCTGATTTGCAAGCCAACTTTCTCCAGCTTCTATTGCCATTTCTCCAATCTGCTCTGGATCTCAGGTTCATCTTCAACGACCAGAACAATGTCGTCGGCAAATAGCACGCATCAGGGTGCCTCCTCCTGTATTTCCGACGTAAGAGCATCCATAATCAACAGGAAGAGGTAAGGACTATAATATAAAAATATAAATACTTTTGATAAAATAAACAAATAAACGTGTAGTTTCACAAGTTCAGATACAATAATTATAACGTTTAGACGCAAAATTTCTTTCTTGATCTTTAATTTAAAAAAAAAAAATTAAACTACTATATTCAAACAATATAGCTAAAAATGCCCCCCAGCAAAATAACTAAACAACGAAGCAAGATTAAGATTAACTAACTACTATAAGATTACCCGAGGGATTTTATTTGCTCGCTATAAAGCTGAAAGAGCTAAGGCATATTAACCTTATCTCTTGAGGACTGTTTATCATTAAACTGAGGATTAACCCGGTAGCAACGTTGTAAACAACGGATTAAGTTGAGATAAATATAATGCTTAATCTTATCAACACTTACTTTTAATTCGTTGTTTACTGGTGAAATGTTGTTTAATCAGGCGTTGTGGACTAATTTTGTCATTTCGTGAATTCTATTGACTTCTTTGTTGAATAGAAAAAGTGGTTCTTGGGCTGAACATTCAGCATTGTAAAGAATGCCTAGGTAAAGTTTGAGATAAATAAAATATTTGCACTATTTTTAGTATCAGCGACACTCCTTTTCAATTAATAGCGACGCGTTACGAGCTGTGAACTTTCAGAACCTTTTCCTTAGGCAGCGTTAATGCATAGCTTCTTTCTATCTTCTAAAGCATTTTGTTTTAAAGCATTACGTTTTAAATTTAAAGAATTTCATTTTGTTGCTCTTTTAAAGCATTATTGGTTTTAAAACATTTCATTTTGCTTCTTACTATCTTCTAAGGCCTGTAGGTAGACTTTTATCGTATATAAGCTTCTGCCAAAGGTTTTGTACGCGTGGAATTACTTCTCTCCATTATAAATTATAGCTTATAATTATGTTATTCTTATGTATATATGTAAGATTACTGTAAAATTCTATTAAAATCCGTATGGTTTGTGCATGAAAGAGTAACAAACATTCATACACCCAAACATTTATAAAATTAACATATAGTAGGATATGTTACCAAGGAAAATCTCTAAAAGCAATTTACACTAACAAAACAAGATAATATACCATTATTAGTAAGTATATCTTCAATGTAACACGCAGTAAACAAAAGCTATTTCAATTCTTTAAACATGGTCAGTGCTAAAAAGTATATACCAATTCTGCTTACAGATTCAAATTCCTCGCACCAATCACTTTTCTTTTCTAGCTCCCCAAAAATATATCCCTTCACATCCCAATAGACACAAATACTGCAAAAATCCCCGCAGCCCGTTTCTCAGGTACGCCACTACATAAGAAACGGGCATAAATTTTGCCCGTACGCCCAGACTCACCCATTTTCATATGGCTCCAGAATATGGGGTATTCTCAGACGGTTCCCTGATAGATTCTGAGGTTTACGCAAATCCTATCTCTTTGTGACAGTAATTTGTCTCCCTGGGACCCTTTGTTTTGTCCTTTTGGTACAGTATGGATTCAATATATTCTGTCCTGTTTTTATGTATTTGACAGATAGAATTGATGTGCAAGAGAATAACAAGAGGAGTAAATAAGTAGTATATTTTATAAATTTAATCGGTTGCTAAGGTGTCTTAAGCTTTCTTTTTGTTACTAGGGGTTGGTAAATGGACTGATGACTTAAAAAACCTAATAAGTCCGTCCGATAGATTACCATAAAATATTGGACACGATTTTTATCTTTTGTCACTTAAACAAAAAATGAAGACGTCACACTTGAATTGAAATTGTACGACTTTTTACTGAAAAGTGACATAACAAGCCCCCACTCCTGAGCTTTGATGCGTTTTATTTTGTAATTTGTTATTGATTTGATAAAAACAAAAATACGTGTCTAATATTTTTTGCTAATCTAACTTACGGACTAAATAATAATATATTATTTTACCCTAGAATAATTCCTAATGTAAGGTTGGACCGTTGAGGAAAATCCCCTTCAAAGAAATCACGTGTATTATAATTGTATTTCCTTTGATCCATGTTAAATAAAATGCTGTTTATTTAAAGTAATATTATTCTGGTACTGGTATTAGTATGGTCATGTGAAGAGGAGGGATAAAACACATATAACTGAAGGAGTTATGACTATAAAAATGTAAATGGATGAAGAGGGAGAGAGAGGCCAAAAAAAAGATGGATGGATTGTGTGAGATGAAAGAAAAGGGAGTTACTGATATAGCGTGACGGCTGACAGGACAGAATGGAAGAATAAAACGTGTTGCGTCGACCCCAAGTAACATGGGACAAGGGCAGGAAGATGATTATGATATAAAGTAATATTGTAAGCCTTGGAGAACAGACAGAACTTAAGATCGTAATTGAAAATATCTGCAATAGAGCAAAAGGAAAAAAATGTCATCAATATCTCGCCGTTAGCAAAAATTGTATAACACAGCCTTGAAAGATATAACTCAATTTCTTTTATATAATGCCCAAAGTGAAAATTGAATCTTATTATATACTGGTCACGGGCTGACGTCGACTTTTGAATAAGAATATTTTCTTACGACGACGCCTCGACGCTGCATCAGTTATGTGCCATAAGTTAGAAGAGGCGTCAGGTGCAAGTTAAAATGCTCGAAATCAAAAACTTGAATCTTGCCAAAAGATAAATATAAGACTGAATATACAAAGCAAAAGATTTAATCACTTTGAACAAATACAAAGCAAAAGCTACGGTTTCGATTAAAAACTTAAAAGAAGAACAGTAATAAAGCATTATAAACTAACAAGGTTGTTGGTCTAAAAACCGATACGATAGCCAACAACTCCACATCCAAAGATGGAATACAGGAATGGACAGTCATAGAACTTTTAATACAAACCATTGGCACACCGCCAGATGAAAGAACTAAAGAAAATGTTGTCAACACAGTCCCTTCCAGTCGTTAACTTTGGAGTCCCTGAATGGAATACTTTCGTGTCTTTCACCGCTGCAGTTCCCCACATGCATCACAACATTAGCATAACGTGAACAGGTGCGGGCGAATAACTGAGCCGTCGCAATGCGGTATAGGGGATCTTATATTCATATTATTGTAGCGACTGAGCCGTTGGCCGGGCGGTGACGATTTCAAATTCAGAAATCAAAAATGTTTCAACGTAGACGATTGCTCTTTTAAAGTCTGCGCGCCTGGTAGCAGCCAGAACGTTTTGTATTTTTTTCTGATTTTATTTTTGATAATCCTGCCTCACCAAGCAGAGTTATTGCTTTCTAGAAATCAATTTCTCATCTATCTCTTATTCGAGATTGGGAAAAAAATATTTTTTCAATGTAACAATGTTAGACTGAATATTAATACAAATTGCATTTATAGAGTTTTCTTGACTTATTACCGAGATGAAAGTATTATTATATCCTGATCCAGGTCAAGACCAATTAGTGTGTTGCAACCAAATCCGTGCAGACGTTAAGACGTGAAAAGATTTTGAACAGACAGACAGAGTTACGTACACATTAAAGTATGAACATCCACTCTGCTACGACAACCATTAACTCATCGTAGTCTAATCCGAACTCCATTAAACCAATTCATACTACCTACCTACTTATCTGATCTCATCTGCGTCCTAAATGTCCCACTGCTGACAAGGCCTCAACCCCGGTCTTTACACGGTTCCCAATTTACTGAAACTAATTAATAGGGTCAGGAACACGGCCTAGCGCTCCAAGACTTAAATTACTGTTGCAGCCGCCGAACTGAAATAGTACTCGTCAGATTGGATTCTACATTTCTAGGGCTGGGTCTCGATGTTTCTAGATTTAACTATGCCTGAGATATTGAATTATTTATTTCCATTTCATGTTAAAGTTATATTTTGCCAGCGGCTTTGTTAGCTTGAAATTCGATAATTATATCTCATTTCGTATTGCTAATACTTTGTCTTTATTCAAGTCATAGCTACCATAGTTACACTACTCGTTTGCCAACTTTCATCAAAATTCGTTCAGCCATTGAGGTGAGACTCACTAACGAACATACCTACAGAATTAAAAAATAGAAAAAAGGTTATATTATTCTAAATTGAAGTCGTAAGTAAGCGGCTGTTTTATGTGAACGAAGGCTTTTTTTCGAGGGTTTAAAGAAACAACCTTTTTGTACTGACAGGTGTACAGTTACGAGCAAAAATATGTACACAAGCAAACTTTACTTGTAAGCTCGAGTATCTTAAAACCGTCCATTTATGAGCTTACAAGTAAAGTTTGGCTGTTTACATATTTTTGCTCGTGACTGTACCAACTACTTTTCTTAAAAAAGTTTTGGTTTCGTATTTTACACACTTACAGAATTCCATGACCTCATCAAGGGCAATGGAGAGAACAGCGTTCGGAGTTTCCTTGCGTGATTGAAATAGGAATGATAATATCTGCAAGAGCACTAAGGTTACCGACATACCCCGAAGAATCGTCAAACTGAAGTGGCAGGGCACATTGCTCGCAGAACAGATGGTCGATGGGGCGAAAAATTTCTGGAGTGGCGACCGCGTACTGGAAGATGCAGCGTTAGCAGTCCTCCCACAAGAGGGACCGATGACCTGGTGAGGGTCGTGATACTATTCAGAATTTTGTCCCATAAATAAATACATTCCACTTTTCCCTTACGAAAAGCATATTTTTCGAAATTGTGCAGATACATTTAAAGCAAAGTAGTACATAGTTGAACAAAGTTAAGAGCAGTGGTAGCCCAGTGTTAACGGCCGCAACTTACAAATTGTAGGTCGTGAGTTCAAACCCCGGTAGGCGCTTATCTTTGTTTGTCTAAATTATTTCATCACCACTGCTCTCGGAACGGTGAAAGAAAACATTGTGAGGAAACCTCAAACCTCGTCTTAGAACCAAAAATTCGAAGACATGTGACATCCATCAATCCGCATTGGGCTCGCGTTGTGGATTACGGCCCACACTCTCTCACAGAGAGGAGCCCTGTGCCCCAGCAGTGGGGACATTAAAAGGCTGATGATGAAAGTAGTACAAAAAAGCTTGTAAAAACAGCTCTCATTTCAAATGCCAAACAAGGCTTCTAAACACTAAAAAAAAATTTACCTTAATATCAATACTTTGGAGTACATTTAAAATATGAATACAGCATAAACGTCAGCCCGACTAACAAGTACTGGGAGCTGGAATAATATATGACCTTCTGGTGCAGAACCACTGAAACTGTTACTCCAACCTGCCTTGTTGAATATTTATGTGTTCAGAAATGTCGTGGTTTTCAGTATATGTGGATAATTTCATCACTTTTGGATGGTGATTAATTTTTTGGAAACTTCCGTTGCTGTATTCGAGTTAAGCTGTCTTGTTACGGTATGTTGGGTTTTTGTAAAGCTCAATTGTATAATTATTATATAGACTAATATTGTAATACCGTTAGTTTAGTGAAAACCACGTAATATTGTAAACTCTTCAGTTTATAAAATACTTGAAATGATATATTCATTATTATGTCGAGAAGTTTACGTTCCTGATAGATTAATTATAATTTTACGGTGTATGCAAGTATTCAGTGACAGCTAGATATAAGTTATTAATTTAAACTCATTTTAAGTGGACTGTAAGTGATGGACTGATGACTTTTGAAACCGAAACGTGGTCGCTCACAATGGGCCTCTTCAGAAGACTTAAAGTCACCCAAAGGGCAATGGAGAGGGCTATGCACGGAGTTTCCTTGCGTCATCGAATCAGGAATGATGAGATCCGCAAGAGAACCAAGGTTACCGACACAGCCCGAAGAATCGCCAAACTGAAGTGGCAGTGGGCTGGGCACATTGCTCGCAGAACGGACGGTCGATGGAGCTGAAAGGTTCTGGAGTGGCGACCGCGTACCCGAAGACGCAGCGTTGGAAGGCTGTCGAGGGTCGCGGGTAGGCTATGAATGCGAGACGTACAGGACCGGTAATTGTGGCGACACTTGGTGGAGGCCTATGTCCTGCAGTGGACGTCTTTCGGCTGAATTGATGATGATGAAGTGGACCTTGTTCTTTATGAGTAAAAAGTTCAATAAACCTAAAAGGTGAAATCGTTTGATCCTGATCCGATTCCGACAATTATTTCACTAATAGAAAGTATCACTATTTTTTTTTCTTATATGCACGCTAAAACGTATTGTGCGTATAGGTGGGGTGGCCACCATGCACCTACTGGTGGCGCATCGCCGTACGTCTAGTTGTCTGATGATGGCATGGTCTTGGCGTAAGTAAACTATGCAATTCCGAAGCTCACAGCTCAAAATGTAACCGATAGAAAACCGACAGGCTATCAACTCGGCGTCGATGCTCAAGGCTTGAACTTTGAGTTAATTCTTTATTAATCTTAATTTTCATTCCAGATGAATGCACGATTCACTTGGCAGGGATGTGAAAAAACTTGTGCATAATTTCACATACGCAGCATTATCCTACAATTTGTATCCAACAGAATGCAGTAATTAAAATCCTTTACATCCATAAATAGGTCGAATAACAGCAACAGTAACTATAGAACTATTCGAAAAGTCCTGAAGCTACTCAGTAATAAATTATGTTCAACCTTTTCCTCGCCATACTTTGCGTATATTAATTATACAACTGTTTCGTTAATATCATGCTATTGAGCAAATTTAAAATTCATTTACGCTACGGGTTTAATAATGAAACTATTCATGGCGTTCCGAGGAAATTGTTTTCTGCTGTACTGTTGAAGACAATAAATAAGGGTATCTACGTTTCAAGCCTGCTACAATTCCTTGCCAGGCTAGTTTTCTTGGTCCATCAGTTTCCATTGTCCAGTAGGACATAAAGCTTTTCCAACTTGTTTCATGTATTCGTGAACTGGGTTTAGATTCTACTGGATTCTGGACTTTTTAAATCGTACGATTTTTGCACCTGTGTTTTTGGATTGAAATTTTGAAAGCATTTGGCAGTACTATTTAGGGTTCCGTTCCGTATCCATGGGGTAAAAACGAGACCCTATTACTAAGACTCCGCTGTCCGTCCGTCTGTCACCAGGCTATATCTCATGAACCGTGATAGTTAGACAGTTGAAATTTTCACAGATGATGTATTTCTCTTGCCGCTATAACAAAAGTACTAAAAAAAACAGAATAAAAAAATATTTTAGTGGGGCTGCCATTAAACAAACATGATTTTTTTGCCGTTTTTATAGATAATGGTACGGAACCCTTCGTGCGCGAGTCCGACTCGCACTTGGCCGGTTTTTGTTAGTTTCTTGTCATAATACGCATGATTTTGTCTTATGTTTTTTACATAAAAAGAAATACAAATACAAAGATGTTAGTAACATAAAAAACTTAACAAATAAGTTAGTAAACATTAACAGTAACAGGGGCATGTAGCTTTAGGCTTAAGTACATGACAAAAGGACAATCCAGCTGATTGACAATGACACTCAGGTGACTGTTGGTACTGGCACGCACCCTGTGAAACAAGGATGCTGCTCGCTTGCGCCTGATTGCAGCGAAGCTGTCAGTCTGGGCGTCCGCGAACATCCCTGAGGCACTATAGAATCGTGGCGTGGAAGGTATATTTGTAGCTGGGAGTTGTTTTTTCTTGAACCTGCGCAGTAGTTACCTATTTCTAAACTGATGAAGAATTTTCGTTACTATCACGTTAGAAATGTGTAGTACGTAGTTCGTATTAAAATCCCGACCAAGTTCCAGTCCTCACTGATGGTTACTCTCCCAACTCCGAGTTAAAAGAACACATACCTCATCGCCACTCTACTAACCCGCTTCATCTATTGTCCTGACCACGTTACAGATGACTGGCCGACTGCCACTTGAGTTGAGAATAGTTTTAATATTTTCAAGTAGAGTTGAAAGGAAATGCGGCATTCCACGACCGAACAATACTCCAAGTACGACCGTGCGGAATTTTTATCCGTGCCAAAAAACTTTTATGTTTTACTGCGTACATTCTCATCGGTTCGTTAGTTGAATTGAGCTGGGTATTTAAGTAATTGAGTCAGATTGCGGTATTCGAAGTGCTCTTTTGAACTAACCCGTTTTGTTTGACTGGAAAATTATCTGGCAGCACTCGATTGAATATTGTAATATTAGGGAGGTGAATTCTAAGTTGTTTTTGGGGTCTGTTTGTTGAGAGGTTACTCTCGGTCGTTGCAGTGATTCTGACAATTTTATACCTTTATTGTAAGCTTCAACTTTCATTCTCAATTCTTTAAATGTTGACTTAATATACAAGGTGTAAGGTAAACGCTCCCGATAACGTAGACAGGTGATAAGGCTAGTGATTTTTAGCATTTTGCTTACCTACACTATGCTGTGAGAACAGTTAAATGAATTATTATTTGCAGTTAAAGATACCTTTTTTCTTTACAACTTTATCATGCAATGTAATATTCGTAAAATATCAGCTGACGCCCGCGCATTCCTCGAGTTCAAAGTGTGCGCGCTCTCGCCGACAGCCGTGCGGCGTACCCCACGTCCACGCGACGCTGAAATAAAGCGAAATATCACTGGTACCTGTTTGCATTTAGGTTGTATATAATCTACGTTCTGGCTTCTTATGCGTTCCCCTTACAGCTTGTATGTACTTACCTTTGGAATGCGAAGCGTATGACTCTCTACCATAAATCACAAATATTTTATGTTTACTGCCGTTATAAGAATTTCCTGAAATAACAGAAATCGAAACAAAAATACTCAAAACCCAGTATATAAAAGTAAGGAAACTTATTCTAAATTCAGAACTTTTCCTATTTTGTGGTAAATAAATCGAACCGAACCGTGAATTTAGAAAGAGTTCTACTTCGGGTCCGGACAAACAACGGGTATCTGAAAATTAGTTAAAATCCAATTCGATAATTGTTTTTCTTCGCCAACATTTCAAAAGTTTCCAAAAAGTTTGGTAACTCTTTTCTAACAGTTGGTGAAGTTCCTTGGGTACCAAACGCCATTCGCAGAAAATTAATGGCAAATTTTTCCTGCCTTTAGCTTCCAGTTTTCAAACGTTGAGTTCTCATTATTTTAGTTTAGCTTCGGGTATTTGGAACAATTCTTTTCTGTATAAGTTTTAAAAGTTTTTGTCGTTACATTTCGAGGTAGGCGTGATTAATTTTTCTTCTTGAAAATTTATTACACAGAATAAATAGGTTAAGTAAATTAAGTAGGAACCTAATCATAATTCTACCGTCGAAACAGAAAAAAGAAAAAAAAATAAAGTCTGAAGTGTAACACAAGAAGTTATTACGATAAAAACACTATTCATTTTTATCTTTTCCAAAAAACAAGGATAATAGATAGAAGATTTAACCTCATACAAAATGAATGAATCGTAATACATAAAGTTAAGATAGAAAATACATAAAACATAGAAATATTACAAGTACTAAAACATGGTAAGACAAAAACATTCTGTGACTCTGTCTGCAATCATTCTAGGAGTCAATATATCAAGAATTAATGATGTGGAAATAAAATATAGCGTTAGTAGTCCGCCCTTGTACTTATAGTTTATTTGCTGGCTGATACGTTGAGACCTGCGGATTTATTTTTATGTCTTTTGGAATATGGATTTTTGTTCATTTATTTCCTTTCTAATTTGAGAAAAAGACAGCGAGCAATAAATTCAAGAACTATACCTACATCAATCCTGAGTTCTATTAAAAAGACGATCATCATCATCATCGTCATTATCATTTCTCCTAAGTACCCTAAGTGTCGCCACAACGACCGGTCCTGTGCATCTCGCATCTTTCGGCTACCTGCGACCCTCACCAGGTCATCGGTTCACCTTGTGAGAGGCCTTCCAACTCTGCGTCTTCCGGTCCATGGTCACCACTCCAGAACTTTTCGGCTCCGTCTACCATCTATTCTACGAGCAATGTGCCCTGCCCACTGTCACTTAAATTTGGCGATTCTTCGTGCTATGTCGGTAACCTTGGTTCAAAAATGGTACGCGTAAAGAACCTACATAGTCACTGTTTCATGCTGATGATGAATCTATTTAAACCACCACTATTGTACATCTAATAATAATAATATAATTCTTGTATATATATAATCTGAATCTTGGAAACGGCTCCAACGATTTTCATGAAATTTAGTATGCCGGGTGTTTCGGGGGCGATAAATTGATCTAGCTAGGTTTCATTTCCATAAAACACCATTTACCAAAAAAAAAACCGTGCAAAAGTCATCAAGGTACTGAAGTTTAAATAAATAAATAATGTTCAGCTTCAGTATGATGATCACGAGTTTATCAATTCCTAATTCAGTTATTGTTCTTTTATCAGATATGTAATTAATTTGTTGTAGAGATCAACACTTCATTGTTAGAAACCAGAAATACTCATTTAAGAATGGTATTCTATAGATAGATCAATTAAGCAGCTGACTGACTGACATATTTTCTCTACTTAAAAAATATCCATGCATAAATTTATTTATCTACCTATACATGAAACAAAATTATTGTTAAACTACGTAAACCAACAATAAAATTTGAAAGTATCTTTTATGCGTTGCTTGTAATTCTTCCTCCATTCCCGAAGTTTAAACTAATTGATAAAACACTAAAACTAATTCACCCTCACTCCAATTTCAAACTGACTATTTCCGACCAACTCAATACAAACACCTTTGCATTTAACTGACAATGATAGTTACTGTATCGTAAAACCGAATAATATCGTTCCATTTAAAGCCATCAGGTGGGTTGCACTGCATCCTATACGTTTAATGGTTATCGATTTACCATAGGCCAGGCAATTCCGTATCTCGACCGGGATCTGGGAATCGCTATTGGGTATATCGTTATAATTTATTCATTCCGTATTGGTCGGTGACTTAGGTGTGTTTTTCCGGGTTTTGAAGCTATTGGGTTATTGATAAGAACGATGTATTGCTGTTTGTTCTGGCAAAAGAAAAGATCTCTTTGAATTAATATTAAGCATTCGTCTGGAACACAGTCAGGGTTTGAGTTTCCGTCAACTTTCTCGACGGATAATTTTATACGAATTCCGTTCAATTTTTGAATTTATTAATCAAGTAAATAGTGGATATTCAGAGACATCCCCGTACGGGAAGATGCAGCCTTGGAAAGTTTACTACAAGGTGGACCGCTGACCTGGTGAAGGTCGTGGGAATTCGATGGATGCGAGAGGCACATTACCGGTCGTTGAGGTGCCACTTGGGGGCGGTATATGTCCAGCAGTGGACATCTTTCGGCTGTGATAATTTAGACGTAGTGATACTGGTCCTTAGTCTAAGTCCAGGTAAGGCGTTCTACATGCGGATACTGGACGCAATAAGGTGCTCCGAGTTTATACACTTGCGTGAAATTATGCAAACCAAATTCTCGCATGTGGATCGCATACCAGCTCCTAGTATCTTGAGTATGCTTGTGCCGTACGTGGTACGGGTGTACACACTGCCTCTATGTTATAGCATATATGAATATATATACTATCTGTAGATAAATATAATAATCGTTTGTTCTGGCCGTAAAAAAGCTCTCTTGGTTTTCCATGAAAATTGACCGTAGGAGCTAGCTTTATGCATGCCTACGTTCAAAGAACATGTTTATACTACTCAATCTCACACATTTTTTTAATCAGAATAATTTTAAGTTATGTCCGATGGCTCTGAGATCTTACTCTATATCGGTATATAATTTAACATCACGCTTATATTACCTATGGGTCAGTCACTACTCAATCTCACACATTTTATTAAAATCTGAACAATTTTAAGTTATTTCTGATGGCTCTGGGATATTACTCTATATCAGTATATAATTTAATATCACACTTATATTCTCTGTGGGTCATTCACCACTCAATTTCACACATTTTATTAATGAGAACGATTTTAAGTTATTTCTGATGGCTCTGGGATTTTACTCTATATCGCTATATAATTTAACATCACGCTTAAATTTCCAATGGGCAAGGTTCATCTTTAGTACTTTCCAGTACAAACATAATTACTTTTCAGTACTTTTAGTACAGTACAGCTATCAAAGAAAGTAATTTCGCGTAAATAAAGAACATATCAATATCATTTTCTCCTCGTTGTTATCGGAAAATGTAATCAAGTTCATTCAATCGACTCAACGAAATACGAGTAACTCAATTGGAATTTGGGGAAGGAAGCAAGATATCTGTATTTAAACAATAACAACAAAGAGATTCTATACTTTCAATATTTTAAGAGTATCGAACTGGGTTGCGAAATGAAATGTGGCGCAAGAAAAGAGTGTCTGGAAAAATGTGGGGCACTACGGGCTATTAATAAAAAAGAATCTCGTACCCATAAAGGTATTACTAAATCCACCCACTGACAGGTACAATGCTATAATCCGAAAACCTGTTTTCGTAGAAATCTGTAGAGCAGTTTCAGAACAATATCTATGAAAACGAGTCATCGCATTGTTGACCTGTCTGTGGAAACCGTGATGCCTATAAAATTTTCTGGGCGTCGCGTCGTGAGAAATTTACAATACATGTACACAAGTAAGACAGTATCATCAGGTACAGTGAGGGGAGGGGTCTCTCAGACTTTTAATTGGTAAAACCACTCGGTGTTCTTCAACTACCTTAAGGGCTCGTGTAGACGGTGCCGCCGCTGCGCCGACACCGCACCACCGCCGCACCTCTGCGCTGTGTATACGAGACCCATCATTTTCATTAAACTGGGCATATCAATGCGACACGTGTGATCTTCGTGGTTAGCAATCTATTACTAACCATATATTGGTATGGTGAAATCAAGCGGCGATGGTGCGGTGGCGGCGCGGACGCGTCTCCTATACACAGCGCAGAGGTGCGGAGGCGCACGGTGCGGTGTCAGCGCGGTGGCAGCATCGTGTACATGAGTGCTAAGGGGTGACTTTGAAAGACTTGCCTAATTCTCCACACTATCTTTCGTGGTCAAGAAACCATGGATCCTACAGGGATGGTGAATAGTCATCATGGTGATTATTTAGGTTGTATTGACTCACGCATAAATATCCGTTTCGGAAAGATGGGACCTCTGGCGCGAGAAGCTCGGCTAGGAGCCTTCCACCTGGGCAAGCGTTGTCGTGGCTGACCTGGAAAACTCTAATAGGCTTCGTACTCAGGTCAGCCGCAGTAAAGACCACCTCCATAGGCGAGGGTTTTCGGATGGCTCCGATCTTCGGTGTTTATGCGGCGTCTCACCTCAGATCATGATGCGCTATCGCCATCGCTGAATACTGGGCTTTGATCTTGTGGGGTGGGAATGAAGAAGGAAGGGTGGGTGGCCCTGTTCCTTCCTTGCCTGAGTGCCCTTGGCATGCATGCATCGGCCATGACGGGCCCCGTCATTTGTTGCTCACATCTCTTTGAGGCGCGCGTGGAACACTACGCACCGACGACTCTCGGGCCTGATGCTGATCAGACGGCGAGCTACCCATTACTTGCCGCCTGCAGGCCCGCATCTATGGTGGCTGGAGATCGTCTCACTCCTCACGGCGTCAGGCGGAAGGTGAGGACGCCGTGACGCCTTTCCAGCCACTCCTCAGAGAGAGGCACTGAATGTTGGGCTAAACATTGATATATAAAAAATAAATTTTCTATCAACACGCTTACAAGACGAAGACGTATAAAAGAAACTGAATGACTTTCATTTCCATACGACTTTCCGCTTTTCTTAGTCTATGCTCAAATGCAAGTCCAGAGTGAGGGGTATAAATCGAACGGCAGCCGTATGGTAAGTGTTTGTCCCTCGATACGTTGGGCGCGTGATAGTAGTACACGTTCTATGTGGCAGGTACTCCTAACGGCTTTAGGCAGGCTTTGTGTACTTCTAAAATGTGTGTCTATAGAATTTCCTGTGGTTCGGTCACCAATATTTATTTGCTCGCCTTTTATGACATAAAATGGAATACCGTCGTCGTTATTTTGTTAGGTCACGGTTTATGGTTTTACACGTATATTCAGTAACAGCACATAAAATAATAATGTCGTTTGTTACGTTACAGCATTTACACTGGATGAATCGTATTTTTTCTGGATTGACAATTTCGTGCATACTGAGTACTTCACTCATACTTTTAACAAAAAACTTTTGATTTGATTTGATCTACTGACTACTATTATTGTCCCTAGCAATGAATTTAGTGAAATCTTTTTGTGTTTGATAAGTTTTCTTTATTTTATTTTTTACGATGCAGTTCTGTTCCTTGCTGATGACATATAACAGAACCATAGCAAGCCTGAGCCTCCATAGAAAAATAAGTAACATTGCGTACATTGAAACTGTACAATCATGCTCTTATGTTCCAACTGCTGAAACACAACTCTCCCCTCTGTCAGAGGTATGTACTCGTAGATACTAAAACTTCATTTTTGCTTATTAGGTTGTAATCACAAACCAACTCTTAGCTCCATTACAACACAAACTCTAGCATATCACGCAGATAACACCGCTTAGGCATGATACACAATAACCAAGTATTAATACAAAAGACATTTAAGCCCACCTGCTGTGTTAAATCGAAGTGCAATTGTGCGGACAATCGCATCAGCGGAAACCGGGATTCGTTTTGTTGAGCGCATCGACCTGGGCTCAGGAACGGCGCGAATATGCAATGGTGTAGCACTGGGATTTTTGGTACTTTATGCTTTAATATTTTTCAACACGTCATGTAATGTCATTTTATGGTTATACGGGTTAAGGACGAACAAAAAACGATGTGTCGTGACCAGATCTTAGAATTGAACATTTCATGATGTAAGTATTCAACCATTTCATGAAATGGACGTATTTCATGATAAAAAAAGCCCTCTGTCCACATCATGATATGGCCTATCCAAATCAATGAACACTGCGTTTAATGATATGACAAGTTTGACCCACGACTTTTTCATGATACATAAATCATAAAATATCATAAACTAGTTATGTTGTCCACCGGTAGAGGTGCTCATGTCACTTTGTTTTTGTGACGTTTCATGGTGACAGACAATAATAATTCTCTATAATGAATAAATGACTGTTAAAATGGAATCAACACGTAAACATCATTTCAATATCTATCTCTTTCTAGAATGTTCGACTTGAGTCGCAGACTTAAACAGTTTGTAATAAAATAAGGCTTGTCATGACTTCAGTTGTAAATTGAAGTTCAAATCGACGTTTACGGCCTGATATTTTATGACGACTCATTTAATAGCATTTCAAGTTCATACTGGAATGGGTTTCAAGAGTTCTGGCTGCTAAACCAAATGGTATAAGAACCAGTTCTGTATGGAAATAAACAACTTTCTCTAAGAAAAAGTAGAAAATTAAAAAAAATAAAAATGTACTTTCCATACGAAGTTACCATCAGCTGATCAATATGTATAAGTAATTTTTTTTTTTAAATCCCAACAAATTACACTAAAAATAAATATTTTTCAAAAAAAAACGGCATTAAAATTGCTTAGTAAATGAAGCACTGCAGCAGTTAACATTTCAAACATTGGTTTAGAGAAAGGATTACAATGGGTTTGGAGAGGATCAATTTTGTACGCTTGTAACCTAATAGCGGTGACATCATACGTTAGTGTGTGCATTCTTTTTCCGTCAGTTGTCGTTTCCCCTTCCACCAGATTTGAAAGGGGAAGTTACTCAATTTTAAACGAATTTGAAAAATTCTTTCTTTTTTAATTAACCGACTTCAAAAAAGGAGGTTCTGTATTCGTCGTCTGTAAGCATGTACGTATGTATGCTTGTTTGTCCGCTATTTTTTGAAAACGGCTGATCGGATTTGGATGGGGATTTCATTATTCAAATGTATATTTATCAAGGAAGATTTTAGTATATAAAAATTTAGGATTCGATAATGATCTTCGGAGATAGACAGCGGAAATCTACAATAACTAACAGAAAATGACTCGCGATTAAAAGTCGGTTCTATTTTTCGTAAAAAAGTTTTTCTTTTTAGGGTTCCGTACCTGAAGGGTCATTACCCGAGGGTTCCGTACCCGAGCCCTATTGTTGTCATTTAGGTGTCCATCTGTCTGTCGGTCCGTCCGTCGTCCGTCACAAAATTTTGTTACGAAGAATGTTTTAAGTTCCCATTGACCTATAAAACTTGAAATTTGGTGATAATATTTATTATTGCGTATGTATACTTTACTAAAGAAAGAAAGAGAAAGAAATCATTTATTTGCTGATACACACAAACAAATACTAAAATTTGGTATGTGCGAAATCCAAAACGCACTTGGCCAGTTTTGGAACGAAGTTCCTTATCGCGCGTTGCGAAAGGGGGCTAGACGGATAAAATTAGGACCAAAAGTTGTAACGACACTTTTTGATTAAGACCAAAAGTTGTAACGACACTTTTTGCTATACTTGTTATTTTTTTTTTTTGGAACGTAGTTCCTTATCGCGCGTTCGCGAGATGATGGGGTTGAGATGAGATGAGATGGGATGAGATGAGATGAGATGAGATGAGATGAGATGAGATGAGATG
Source organism: Polia nebulosa (assembly GCA_951329385.1). Classification (NCBI taxonomy): domain Eukaryota; kingdom Metazoa; phylum Arthropoda; class Insecta; order Lepidoptera; family Noctuidae; genus Polia; species Polia nebulosa. The sequence goes on from OX589593.1 coordinate 5,824,783, forward strand.
AGATGAGACGAGACGAGACGAGACGAGACGAGACGAGACGAGACGAGACGAGAAGAGACGAGACGAGACGGGACGAGACGAGATGTTGAAGTATAACTTCTTACGTGCGTACATGAGTACACACACACATTTTTTTTAGAGTCTGTGCGTAATAGCATTTTTACATAAGACTATGAGTCGGCAGTGCGGTTAATATTACAATACATTTGTTAGTAATAATAAAAAAAATATTTTAACTTATAAAAAATAAAATTATATTACAATTCCTAATTAATCGAAAGGAACTTCGTTCCATCCGGGTGTCCCTTGACACCTCTCAAGTTTTTTAAGTTACTTTTAGTAGAGTACAATACCACTGGCCAAGAGCAAAATGTCTCTTCTCCTAAAGTAAAAGCAGGAGCATTCAGCACTACGCTTGTACAAGGCGAGTTGGCGATATTAAACTCATTATTTCCCAACGTATGTACGTAGGAGGTTCTGTATAAGTCACACATTTTCCTCAATATCTATATTATGTACTTACCGTGTTACCAGTTGCTTCAATCAGGCATAGAGGCTATCAATCCCAGCTTTTATTGACGTTACCATCTAATTCCACAAACAACACAAAAAAATACCTTATTTTCCTTGTACCTGCCCCAAATATCTCGGTAATAGTAACCGATCCCCACTATTGGGAGTCTCTTACGTAAATTGGATTTGTGAATAGATATCATCTGGACTCCTACCATGATGTCTTGAAATCATTATAAGTCCGATGTGAGAGAAAGACGGAGCTACACAGGCCGTATAGCACTATCCCTTTCTCACGCCGGATTCGTAATTATTTTATGACATCATGGTAGGGCCCCTGATTGAATTAGTCGGTCTATTGACGCTCTCCCGATCTCCTGGGATAGAAGGTATACACTTACTTGTATACGGGATGTGGTGGGAGTTTCTTGGTGTTTTTCTGAATCAGTTTTTCATGGAGTCAAACGACACAATTACAGTGAGTTATATTATATGTATAACTAATTTAAAACTTGAGTCAGTTTGAGTGTGTGCCTTTACAGTAGAATGGAATAACTGAACGTAATTGAAAGGCATAAGGTGTTGTGAATAAGTAAATTGATTGTAGGTACTTTATTTCTGTTAGAATTGCCAAAAGGTGACAGAATATTAAATAAAAAAAAAAAAAAACTTGAGAGGTGTCAAGGGACACCCAGATGGAACGAAGTTCCTTTCGATTAATTAGTGAAGGAATTGTAATATAATTTTATTTTTTTTAATTTATAAAAATTTTTTTATTATTAACTACGCACACACGCACGCACGTAAGAAGTTATGCTTCATCATCTCATCTCATCTCATCTCAGCTCAGCTCAGCTCAGCTCAGCTCAGCTCAGCTCAGCTCAGCTCAGCTCAACTCAACTCAACTCTTAAGCAATAACAACAACTATAACAAAAGTAATTGTAATAAAATTTTATTTTTTTTACTATAGCAAAAAGTGTCGTGACAACTTTTCGTAAGAATTTTTTCCGTCTAGCCCCCTTTCACAACGCGCGATAAGGAACTTCGTTCCAAAAACTGACAATGAAACCAAAGCTGTGTCGTGTCGTGTCAAGTATGTCTTATTTACTTTTTATTTTTTTGGTGGGAAATCAACAAATAACTTCTCCCGCTCTGGGTGGAGCGCGAGGGCGTGTCAGACTCTTATTGACTAAAACCCACCCGTATTTATTCAGTTACCTGTACCAGGGGCCGCGGTGACTTTTTCAGACACACCCGGGACGTTTAGGTTTGATTTTCATATGTAAAGCGTATAGGACGGTTAGCACTGAAGCCTTACCGGTACTTGCAGGTGTACTTCCAGTCGATCTTGAGGTGCAGCGACGTGCTTCAATGTACTATTCTGTATGAAAGACTACGGACGCAGACTTTTTACCACAACGCGATCGTGTCAAGATTTCTAGATTACTTAAACCTGACGTTTGGGAGGACCTTTTATCCGAATGGCAATGTAGGTGGGAATGTTCCATCAAAGGCAGACACCTCCACCAGTTCTTCCCATCGGTTCGTGAACGGCTGGGTAGGACATGGCTGGAGGTGGATCACAATTTTTCACAGGTCATGGCAACTTTAAGGGTAAATTATTTTCCTTCAAGCTTGTTGCCTCACTTTTATGTCAATGTTCTACATCTGATTGCGAATACGAACAATCCGCACTTCTTATCTTATGGTAGTGTACTCATTGGCAAACTGTACGAAATATTATGTTGGATAGTATTCAGCCTACGTCTGGAGTTGTCTATTACACGGACCTTGTGAAAACTAGAACGAATTTCCGTGCGTTCAAGCGTTTTTGCCATACCTATTATTGGAATCAAGTGTAACAGCTCACAATTTTAGGACCCATTAATATTAGTGTTTTTAACCAGTGGTGCTTGGCAACTGGGCTTACCCCAGTTGTAAATACCCCCTTTGTGCCTGATGGCCTAGCTTTGTTCTGTCTCCCGCTTGATTAGGAGGGAAGTGGCAATTATGTTTTTCTTACTCCTCCGCTGTCTTTTCTGATTAATTTCGTTGCGGGACCCAAGACAGTTTAATCGTTTCTCTGGGATTCATCAAGCTTCATTGCCTCGGCGTTTTTTCTGGTAGTCGCCACTGTTGATTCTGACTTACAAAAGTTCCAGTGGTTTGGGAACAGTGTGGCGGGCTTGTCCAAAAAAAAAAAACGCTCGGGTCGTGTCAAATATGTCTTCATAAGGCACAAAGGCGGTTAGTGCGGTGGTTAAGGCTGCTGCGCTACGTGTCGCAGGTTTATTCTCGCACGGAACAAATAATTGTATGGTCTACAGTTGGTTTGGGCGTCTTGTGTATGTAAGTTTACGTTTGTGAATGTACCCACGATACAGAAGTATTCATAGTGAGGGGCAACGACTAAAAAGATTATTAAAAAAACCAGCCAAGTGTGTGTCGGACTTCACACATATAGGGTTCCGTACCAAATGATGGAATTATCAAAGAAAAAATCTGATTTTTTAATTTATTGGTATTTTTTAGTAAAATTTACGTAATAATAAACGTAATCATTAGGCGTTAGGCGGCTGGATCAAGGGCTTGATTCAGAAAGCAGTACTTCTGGACACGGCTCGCATTGTCAAGCGGTTCCTCTCTCTGGAGCCCTGACCGCTGGTAGCTTGTACCCTGTTCCCGATACCGGTGGGATACTATTTTTTTATATTTTTAAATGTTTTTTTTTATTTTTTCATTGGAATATTTAAAAATATAATTTATATGTATTTACAAATTAATAATCGAAACGTAATCATCAAATTTCAAGTTCTCATTGACCTGTGTCAATGAGAAGTTATAAAATCCTTCGGAACAAAATTTTTTGACAGCCGACGGATAGACAGACGGACAGACGTACACGTGAATGACATCAATAGGTCTCAGTTTGGACCCTTCGGGTACGGAACCTGAAATTTGGTGATAGTGTTTATTATTACGTATATTTTACTAACAAATACCAAATATTGATTTCCCTCATTTGGCACGGAACCCTAAATGTGTAAAGTCCGACACGCACTTGGAGGGTTTTTGTTATCAGATCACTTGTTATGGTTAGCTATCGTGCATTATCATCCAAATTAAACATTTATGCAAAATTTTAGCTCAATCGAAAACCGGGCAATGGGTCAAATTAAACTTCTAAAATACTGAACATAGTTATAATATGTCAAGATAATAAAATCGTGTTAAAACACTTTATAATTGGAACGAAGTTCCTTATCGCGCGTTGTGAAAGGGGGCTAGACGGAAAAAATTCTTACGAAAAGTTGTCACGACACTAATGAGGCTGTCCATCCAAAAAGATTGTGTTGGAAAAACAATCTAATAAAAACTTCTTGTATTTTTGGTGGGTAAGTACAAAGTTTGCAAGCAGATCAAGCATTATCAAACATTATTTGTTATAGTTGTTGTTATTGCTAAAGAGTTGAGTTGAGCTGAGCTAAGCTGAGCTGAGCTGAGCTGAGCTGAGCTGAGCTGAGCTGAGCTGAACTTAGCTGATCTGAACTGAGCTGAGCTGAGCTGCAATGAGATGAGATGAGATGATGAAGTATAACTTCTTACGTGCGTGCGTGTGTGCGTAGTTAATAATAAAAAAAATATTATAAATTAAAAAAAATAAAATTATATTACAATTTCTTTACTAATTAATCGAAAGGAACTTCGTTCCTTTCGGGTGTCCCTTGACACCTCTCAAGTTTTTTTTATTATACTGTTCAGTATTTGCTAAATATTTATAACCTACAAAAGAACTAAGTAACACTGTTGTTCATATGCCTAAATACGTTCCCCGCGTAGGCGTCAACAAATTAACAATACCCTTCATACACACACAGGCTAAACTCATTAGTACGTAAATTTAATTCAATAAAAAGTCTGAGAAACACGTTCCTTCTTATAATTCTTGTTGAGTAGATACTTTAAGTAACTTCAGAAAGCAAGTACTTGTTATGTACGGTGTACTTACTTTTATTATGAAGGCGGAATTTCTCGGAACTTTTTTTTTTTGTTACGAGGTTTCTCAGTTGTAATTATGTTTTCTGTTCGTTGGAAAAAGGTAATAGGTAGTGTGATACAGGTTTTTACGAATAAAGTAAAACGTCTTGTTTTGGTAAGCGGTGTACTAAATAATTAAGGCGCAGATATACGACTTCTAATGATTTTAAATAGAACATCACGTCTAAACCACTAGTTTCATTTCTTTGAAAAAAAATTCACTTAATTTAAAATACTTTTTTTCATAATTTGATATGTGAATATATAAATTATATTTTTCTAACATAGTGTAATTAGTTTGTAAAGTTATATCTAACGCGGATAAAAAATTGAAAATCACCCCAAAACTACAAAGCGTATTTTTATGAAACTTTCACCATTTTAAAGATAATTAAATTATTTATCTTTTAGTAAACGTGTTTTAAACAACAGGTATTATAATTCCTGTTGTTTAATGTATAATAAATTAATAATCCGTCTAATTTAGGATAGCGCTCTTGATGAGCGAGTCCGAATATGAAATCGGTCCACAACTGACGGAGAAATCGGTGGATTTCTCCGTCAGTTGTGGGCGGATTTTCAAAATTCTTTTTTATCCGAAAGAATGTACTCCTCAATCGGTCCCATATAAATTTTATTGAAATTGCTTCAGAGCTTTAGCAACTAAAAAGTGAAAAATAAATACTATTTTACAAAAAAAACAACCGACTTCCAAAAAAGAAAATACAACAAATTAAAAAATAACTTTAATTTTGGAAGTCGGTGTCAAATAATAAAGAAAAAAAATGCAAACACTGACTGCGAAATTAAAGTTATTTTTTAGTGTATTTTCTTTATTGGAAGTCGGTTGTTCTTTTTGTAAGATATTCTAGCGGTGGTAAGAGCGGTCCACGCCACCACGTGACTTTCTTGGGCCCAAGAATCACCTGCTTCCCGGTCGTGATTTGCAGTGGCCTATTTGGAAAGCACTGAAACGATTGCGTACACAAATAGGCTGTTGCAACTATAATTTGGCCAAACGGGAGATAATTGATCCCTCAAATACCCAGTACGAGTGCGGTGCTCCTGCTCAGACTATGACCCATTTACTGGAGTACCCAAAATGAATAAAGCTTCTACTGGGCCTAAACAGTATGATCGTATTTATAAACAATGTAGCACCAAAACGAAAATAAGACTAATATATAGAGCGATAAACGAGGCAGGTTTGTGTATAATTTCGATGGCAGCAAAGTAGAAGAAGACATCTACAAAATCGCAATTTTACTGGAGAGCATATCTAGTAAAAAATTGTGACTATTTTGAGAGTTGTAGACTGATTAACATGAAATTTCCTACGACGCATTGAAATAACCTTCTCTATTGCTTTTATAAAAGAATTAATAACTATATCTTTGTTTTACTGAAATAATGTAAATGTAGATACTTTTTTAATCTGATGTCTTCTACGTAGAAGAAGACATGTGCCTGATATCCGTTTCTACGTTATCTAAAATATCGAATAACTAGGATAACAATCTCCAATAATAAATATCTGGATATTTAAAGAAAATCTAAGCTACATTTTTTTTTTTTTTTTGTGGGGTGGGAAATCATCTTATGACTTCTTCCGCTCTAGGGTGGAGCGGAAGGGCGTGTCAGACTCTTACTGACTAAAACCCACCCCTGTTCCTCCCTGCCCTACGCGCCCGGGGGCGAGGTAACTCTTTCGAATTTATCCTCCACTCCCGGGCAGGCACTGGCCGTGGCAGGCCCCGTCCTTTGCTGACAACTCTTTGAGGCGCGCGTGGAACACTACGCGCCGTCGACTCTCGGGCCTGGTGCTGATCGGACGGCGAGTTACCCACTACTCGCCGTCCGCAGGCCCGGGTCTACGGTGGCCGGAGATCGTCTCGCAGCCCCTGGCGTCTCCTGCGACGGCTGCTGCTGAGGGCGCTAGGGCGACTCTGCCTCTGTTGAGTCTCCCTAACGTGTGCCGCCTCCCTCTTCGCGAGCATTACTGCTTCGCAGAAGGAGGAGACGGCCCCCCATTCCCTCTCGCTCCGTACCATGGCCTGAACCAGGGCACGGCGCGAGAGGTCGCTGCCGCCTATCGCATCCACGAGGACACGGCGGTGTTCTGCCCAAGCGGGGCAAACCTCCACCGTATGCTCCACCGTGTCCTCTGGGCGATCCTCGCAGTGGAAACACTCAGGGGTCACCTCCACCTTGACACGACACAGGTACCTCCCGAAACAGCCGTGTCCGGTGAGCACCTGCGTCAGGCGGAAGGTGAGGTTGCCATGGCGCCTCTCCAGCCAAGCCTCAAAGAGGGGCACTACCGCCTCAATGGTAGCGTGCCCAGCGCTGGGTTGCGACAGTCGCTCTCTCCATGTCACCATGAGATCCTGCCGGAGCTCCGTCCGCCGAGCCGCGAGTTGTCGCGGCAGCAGAGTTTCGCCCCAGCGTTTGGCCTCCACTCGTACAAGTGCGCGAGGATTTTTGCCTCCAGATCCCATGGTGAAAGTCCGGCAAGGAGGCTCGCAGCCTCGCGGGAGATCGTGCGGTATCCTCGGATCATACGGATCGCCATGACCCTCTGGGACGCGTTCATCTGGCGAGCTGATCGCTGCCTCAATGAACGCGCCTACACCGGCGCTCCGTAGAGGGCCATGGAGCGCACGATCCCCGCGTAGAGCCTACGGCAGGAGGCGTTTGGCCCCCTCAGATTGGGTAGGAGCCGCTTTAAGGCGGCCCCGGCCCTGTCCAATCTGGGAGCCAAACGTCGAAAGTGCTCGACGAAGTTCCACCGGCTGTCGAGGACGAGTCCCAGGTACTTCAACGTACCCTCGACGCCGATGCGAACCCCTCCTACCGTGATCTGGGAACCCGACGGTGGCGCGTTCCGACGACCATGAAAACACATGGCCTCGGACTTGTGCAATGCCACCTCGAGTCCCAGTTGCCGGATCCTCTCTATGACTGTCGCAACCCCGAGTGTCATAAGTTCGGCCGCCGCCTCGTGCGACCTCCCCTGCGCTAAGACTAGCGTGTCGTCAGCGTAGCACACTACGCTGACGCCAATGGGGAGGTCGGCGCCCAGCACCCAGTCGTATCCGATGTTCCACAAGGGCGGCCCCAGGACCGATCCCTGTGGAACACCGCACGACATCTCTCGCCGGTTCCATACTCCCTGATCGCCGGGGTAGATGACGGCTCTGTCCGTCAAGTACGCCTCGACTACGCGACGGAGGTAGGGCGGCACCCGGTGGTACCGGAGTGCCTCCACTATGCAACTCCAGGGCAGGGTGTTAAAGGCATTGGCGATGTCCAGAGACACCGCCAAGACGACCCTACCCCGGGCCACTGCATCCCCCGTCGTGAGGGCTCTTACGCGCATGACCGCGTCCACCGTGGAGCGCCCCCTGCGGAAGCCGTACTGACTCTCCGCCAGGTCCGGCCCCACCCGCACCATCTGCCCGACGAGGCGGTCTCCAATTACTCTTTCAAAGAGCTTGCCCACCTCGTCGAGCAGCACAATGGGCCGGTAAGCGGACGGAGAGTCCGCAGGGCGCCCCACCTTCTTGATCAGGACCAGCTTCCCCGTCTTCCACCGACGTGGAAACTGGCCCCTCTCCAAACATGCGCTTAAAAGCCCTCTGAGTCGAGGCCCGAGAGCCTCTTGCAAGGCCAGGACCCAGGCTTTCCCATGAAAGCCATCGGGTCCTAGGGCGGTGTTTTTGGCATTCAGCCTACGCACCGCCGCTCTCAGCTCTACCTCGGTCACCTCGGGAGCATCGTCGTCGTCGTCTTGGTCCGCGTCAGGTACCGCAGGAGACGGAGCCATAGGCGGAGGAGTATGTTCCCCTCGCGAGGGGAACAGAGCGCTCACCACGCCCTCCACGATCTGCGGCCGGAGACTCTGCGTCAGTGGGGGGGGCCCATGGGCGGAGTTTCCCCCGCACCGCTTTGTACGGGCGCCCCCATGGGTCTCTGTTCAGAGTCTCCAGCGACTCCTCGCGGGCCGATCTCTTGGCCCGCAAGATCTCCGCTCGGAGGGCGGTCCTCGCAGCTCTGTACCCCTCGTATAGCTCCGCCTCGACGGCTTCCGTTTCCGGCGTGCGGTTACGGAGCCGCCTGCGGTACCTGGTGTACCGGCGTCGCGCGGCAATACACCCCTGGCGTAAAGCCGTAAGTGCCGTCGACCACCAGTACACCTGTCGCCGAGCACAAGGCTGGACCCGGGGCATTGCCATGTCACATATCTCGGACATGGCCTCCTGGAACCACTCTGCCTCGTCGTTTATGTCGGCAGGCCTGTCCGGTGATGTCACCCAGGCCTGCACGATCGAGGCCTCCAGGAGTAGCTCCCGGTCCAGCTGCTTCAGCGACCAACGCGGACCACTCGGGGTCTGTCGTACCGGCACGCTGGAGGTCTGGGCGGAGACGTCAAACCGGATATACCGATGATCGGAAGACGTCTCCACCTCCTCCAGAACGCGCCAGTCAACTACACGTGGTGACAGGGCGGGGCTGGCGAACGAGAGGTCCACCACCGATTCGCCCCGCCACCGCACGCACGTGGGGACAGAACCCCGGTTCAGGACGACCAGGCCTGTTTCCAGAGCCCAGTCCTCCACCATCCTGCCCCTCGCGTCCGTGTACCGGGAACCCCAAGCCAAGTTCTTGGCATTGAAGTCCCCGAGGACGAGCGCAGGGAGGGAACGGTATCCGACGACGACGTCTCTCAACTCCGCGGTGGAGTTGTGGAACTCGGCGAGAGTTCGGCTCGGGGAGAAGTACACCCTACCACTACTATCTCCCCGAACCGTGCTGCCACGCAACCCCGACCCCTCTTGACCTCCTCGAGGGTCGGGGTACCGGCGGCGGCCGACGAAATGATGGTCACCGAGCCGTCCAGGTCCTCCACCCAGTCATCCCTGGGCGGGACATAGTACGGCTCGGGGACCACGGCGATGTTAATCGACCACTGTGCCATGCTCTGGAACAACAGGTCCTGAGCATCGGCGCAGTGGTTGATGTTCGCCTGGAGGAGGCGTAATGGGGCCGTTATTGGCATTCCATTACAGCCTCCTCCTCCCCAGCCCTCTGCGAGGGCCCAGCCACCGCGATGTTATCGGTGGCGACGACTGTGGGGGCAGCATCGGCGGAAGCGGCGACGGCGGCGGCAGCGACGGTGGCGGTGGTGGCGGCGGAGGGCTTGGCTCTACCCCTGGCCTTGGCGGGTGGAGCGCAGTGATTGCGGCGTTACACGAGCCGGCCTTGTGACCGGGCTGACCACAACGGAAGCAGTGGTTACTGCGGTCCACCTCCGAGGTGCACTTGGCCGCCACATGGTCGCCCACATGGCAGCGGAAACACCTCAGAGGCCTGGGTTCCAGCAGCTTAACCTGCGCTGAAACCCAGCCCACTAACAATCTTCGGCCCCCCGCGGTTATGGCTCTGGCCGCTGACACGGGGCAGCTCACCGTGATGGTTTGCAGCCCCGCAGTGTCAGGATGGATGGTGCCAGCCCTCACCTGCTCAGCAGGGCACCCTCCAGTCCTGGCAACAGCGGCCACCACCTCCTCCTCCGTCACGGAGTCGTCCAGGCCCATAATGCGGATGTCAGCGCACTTCGTGGGCCTGGACACCCGGGCCTCGTCCACCAGCAACGCCCTGATCCTTTCGGCCAGGGCGTCAGCGGCTGGGCCGCTGGAGGCACCGGGGACCTCTAGCATCCGGGCTCCGGTCTTGGTGACCTTCACCCGGACACCGTTGGCGCACCCCACCTCTTCAAGGCTTACCGCCGCCTTTGTTTTGGCGAGCACGCTGCGGTAGGTCACGCCCCTCTTAACCGCCTCCGGCTGTAGTGTTATCACTACAGCTGCGGACTTCGGGGCGCGGAGCCTAGCCGCAGCGGCCCGCTCCTTGCGCCGCTTCCGCCTCTCACGTCGTTTGGCCGCCCTTTTCGCCTTTCCCGCCTTCTCCTTCTCCCCGGCCACTTGCCATTCGGCAGCCTCGGCCGTAGGAGGTTGAGGAGGTTTAGGAGGCGGGATTGGCTTGGGCGGCCGACTTCCTGCCTTGGCTGGGGGCTTCACAGCCACGCCACCTGGCCCTGGCTGCGCCTTCGACGCCTTCGTCGCCTTCGACGGGGAAGACCCCGCGGGCTTCAGCACAGCCCCGCGGTTGGTCTGCCCCGCCGAACCCTGTGTGGGCGCAGCAGCCGTGGCGGCGGCAAACGATCTCGGTTGCCGCCGGTCCAGGGCCGGTTGGCTTGCCGCTAGCGGGGGGCGCAGCACTATGCCCTCCAGCAAGGAGAACCGGCTGTTGAAGGCAGCCAGCTCCCGCCGCACCAGATCGAGAACCTGGTTCTCTGAGGCGGGCAGGGGCTGACTTGGCCCGTGCTGGAGCTCCTCCTGCGCGTCCCTCCGATGACCTCCTCGGAGCTCGGCCAGGTCTGCCCGGAGCTTCTGGTTCTCCTTAACCAGAAGCTCCGTAGTGGCGGTCAGGCGGGCGACCTCCGCCCGCAGTTTGGACGTCTCGTCCAATGCAGACGGAGGCCCGCCGAAACTCGCCTCTGCCGCCGCCACTATGGAGGCCGTGGCTTCTGATGTGGCCCTGCTTCGGGATGTGGGCAGCCGCTTCTGCACCACACCCTTGATGGCGGCCTCCACGACCCCCGCAAGCCTGGCCGCTCGCTCCGAGTTGGAGCTAGCGGCTTCCGGCTCTCCACCCGAAGACCCGGAGGCCGAGGCACAAGCACAAGACCCCACCGCAGCGGGGTGGCGCGCCTCCAGGGCGAGCCTCGCGGCTCTCCTGCCGGCCTTGGTGTGCTTGTTGGGCCTCCGGGTCGCTCCCCTTCCCCTCCGACCGGTGGGGATCTTGGGAGGCGGGGCCATCACCTCTACGTCAGAGGACGACTCCCCGCCATCCCCCGACTTGGAGCGCTTCTGGTTCCGGAAGAACCGCGAGCATTCACCCACGACTCCCCCGGAAGCACCCACTTCCTCATGCTCCGGACTCCCAGAGCCCAGAGCTGCTGCCAGTGCTGCGCCGGACTCCGACGCCGCACCACGCTCCACCTCCTTGCCGACTTCGATTTGGCTATCATCGCCCGACCGCGGCTTGTCGGGCGTCTTGTAGCTGAAGTTGATCATCTCCTCGAATGTAGGAGATGATCTGGAGCCTCCTCGGCTCTTGTTGTCGGGATTGTCCCCGACAAACGGATCCAGGTCGTCGTTAGTGTCCAGAAGATCAGAGCCGCCCCCCCCAGGATACGAACGGGGGCGTGACTGGGAGTTTTTTACTTTAATCTTACTTTCCATATTGTTTCCTTTTAAGGGTGTGGTCCCTGACTCCTCTACTCAACCTCCCTATCTTCTTCTAGCATATCGCATCTGACACATTCACTCTCTCTCATTCACTCACTCATTCACACATTCTGCCCTTATGGGCCCTCCCCAGTTTCGGCGCCGCTCTCAAGGTCACATCTGATGAACAGATGCGTACCAGAGAGCAGCGACGAAGATTCCCCCAGTTTCCACGCCGTTAGGAGGCTCGAACAGCTTGCTCAAGCCTCCCAACGGCGCGGCCCTCTTGTGAGGCGCTAGCATCCGGACATCCCTCCGGTACGCATCCCATAGCCACGCCTCCAAGCTTAGGATTGGGTGGAGGTCGCATCCACTGGCAGTCGACGATGATCGACTGACAATGGACGCGACCCCCGGTGTGTTCCTCTTAGTCGGGCCTCTCCCCTGGAGCCTTCCGGCACAAGTTAGTCACTCATGCCGGAAGTCCCCAGGATCATGGAGACCCACAAGCCCCACCACGACGGCAACGTGGAAACACTCGTTGGGGATCTAAGCTACATGCAATCAATATTTCGCTTTTTTTAACCAAATTTTGGAAATGTCTATATTTACTTTAAATTCAATTTACACATTTCACGAGTTATCTACCACCAAACTTCAGCTATTTATATCAGTTAAATCATTTATTTAGTTCTCAAACTACGCGAAATATATAATTTGAAAAAAGTAAAGGATTAGGAGTATTATTAGAAAATAATAAAAATTCACAATTGATAGGTGACAGATGACTTTTTTTACGTTTCAAACATCTGTCAAAGCTTCGAAGTAAAGGCGAACAAATACAAATGTCCGTTTCTTCTGCGATGTCTTTTTAAAATCGAGTGTAGATGTCCTTATTTACGTGCCAGATTTTCTTAATTATTTTGAAATTTGAAATAATTTTAATACAGACTTGTAGATAGGGTTGAAATAGGCTCATTTTTGTAAAAAAAAAGCGTTTTCGCAAAAATGTAGATGTCCATTTCTACTTTGCTGCCATCGATTTGCACATGAGTGAAGCCGTCGTGGGTCACTATAGTTTACATAGATTATAAATAGATTTTAGGTAGTTTTCCCTAAGATGAATATTTTTAGACTGTAATTTAATTAAACATCGAAGATCTTAGTTTCTTGTTGGTATTTATTCAAAACTGGCTTCTGCCAGCAGCTTCGCCCGCGTGGAATTAGAACTTACCTGTTATAAACTTTCAACCCCTTTTTCACCACCTTAAAGGTTGCATTTCGAAAAACTATTTCTTCGTGGATACCTACTCTTTACAAAGAAAACACCTTCTAAATTTCATGTTTCTCGGACCAGCGGTTAAGTCTGTACGATGTTATATCAGTCAGTCAATCAGTCAGGACTTTAAATTTTATATACACAGATGAACAGATCCCTTTGGAATATCTAATATTTCATAGTGTTCTTGTTGAGAATTTACTAGTCTGCTCTTTAATGTGACATTTAAGTTCCTAGTATACACGTTGATACTAAGAATAAACCTAATCCCTTTATAAATAATATAAATAAATAAATTTTCCTTTGGAGTGTGTGTTTTAATATTATAACATTTATTACAACACGTCTACGTCTACGTCTGTGTCATGGCAGCCAACGTTGAGCCTCCATAAAATATTACGGCACACGGGCCTAAAGGACGTAGACCTAATCTGCAAGCCTAGTGTGATGTTGGAACAAGATGTTAGGTGCTATGGGTGAAAGCTGCCACAATGCGCCTTTTGTTAACTCTCCTTTTATGAAAGGAGCTAGCTTCTGACAGCGGCTCAGCCTGCGTGTTGTAGTTGTTATTATTTTAAAAAAAAACGTTGCCCCACACTAGGAATTACTCGTGTATCGTGGGTGCATACACAAGACACCCAGACCCGGAACAACTATCTGTAGGCCATACAAATATTAGTTCCGTGCGGGGATCGAACCCTCAGCGACACGCAGCGCAGCAGCCGAACGCTCAACCACTACGCCAACCGCGCCGTCAAATCATCAATTAGTACTTTCCCCATTATCAATTACAGCTTATGTGCTATCCCAGACTATGATCCACCACTGTGTCAAATTTTATCCAGATCCGTTCAGCTGTTCTTTTTTTTATTGTTGATAGGCACGCGTTTGACCACTATCTCACCTGATGGTAAGCGATGATGTGGTTGAAGATGGAGCACACTTGCCTTGGAGGGTGTGATTGAGTCATAAACATCCATCCGTCTAACCTTTCGCATTCATAATATTTGTAGGACTTTGATACCTAGTTGAATGTGCTTTAAAAATAAACAGAAGAGATGTTAAAGACATATTTTGAGATTTTATTCTTGATAAAAATAAATGTTTTTCTAAAATAGGATAAAAACATGTTTCCATTTTTAGGGTTCCGGACTAGAAGGGTTCAAACTGAGCCCTATTGCTGTCACTCGCGTGTCTGTCTGTATTAATTATATACTTTATTGTACACCAAAAAAATAAACACAATAAGAAAAACTTATACTAAAAAACATACAATTGGCGGCCTTATCGCATTCCGCGATCTCTTCCAGGCAACCTGGAATGGACAGAGTCTGTACGTTGGTCTATCTGTCCGTCGTCTCTCACAAAATTTTGTTTCGACAATTTTTTTAACTTCAGATTTCGAACAATTTTATTATTACGTATACAAATACAAAAATAATGATTTCCCTCATAAATGGTACGGAACCCTAAATGTGTGAAGTCCGATATGCACATGACCGGTTTTTTTTCTAGCTGCAGATGTCCTGTTTGTTACTGGGCAGAGACTTCACAGAAGTCCTTCTAGATAGTTTTCTCACGATTTCATAAAATGAGAAAAACTCTTAATAATACTCGTATGTATATATTAAACTCGCACTTCGCCCGTGACTTCGTTAGGGTGGGTATCAAAATTTTATAGCCTGTGGCACTCACAAATAACGTGGCTTTCTATTGGTAAAAGAATTTGCAAAATCGGTTCAGTAGATCCAGAGATTAACCCGTACAACCTCACAAACTTTATCTCTTTATAATATTTTTCTAAAAAAATATTATAAAGCCTAAACCCCCTAAACCTTTTTGTCCACAGATCATCTTTCTTCACATTTCAGAATAACATTAATTCAAGAAAACGAAACAACCAAATCAATTTACCTGCCACCCAAAACCCATTGTCACCCTTATACCGGGTGAAACATTGGTGAATTTTCCGGCACGTAACTCTCAGATTTAATGTAATTTATCTGCACTCATGAAGCACTCATTTGAAACGATTTACGCGCGTGTACTCAACACTCATTCCGCCTTTATATTACGTGAAACACTTGTATGAGTCGGCGGAGTTCTAGACTATGAATAAGACTCTTGGCTGCTCTAAGAATAGACCTTTTGAGACTGTACTAGAAATATTCAAATATTTGCCGAAATATATGAAATACTTAGGTAAAAGTCATCATTATTTCAGCCAAAACACGTCCACTGCAGGACATAGACCTTCCATACCATAAGTGTCAACACAATGACCGGACCGGACTTTTTTTTTGAGGGCGGTAATTCATTCTATGACTTCTCCCGCTCAAGGTTGAGAGGAAGGGTGTGTCAGACTTTTGCTGTCTAAAACCCACCCCTGTTCCTTCCTTGCCTAAGTGCCCAGGGGCGCAGTAACTCTGTTACGAATTTATCCGCGACCCCTTGGCATGCAGGCATCGACCATGACGGTCCCCGTCAGTGGTGGCTGACTTACATCTCTTTGAAACGGGAGTGGACTCGACTCGGACCTGGTGCTGATCGGACGGCGAGCTACCCATTACCGGCCGTTGGTGGCCGGGGCCCCCGACGCTGAGGGCGTCTCCTGCGGCGACTGCGGCTGAGGGCGTGAGGGCCACTCCATTGAGTCTCCCTCACCCGTTCCGCCTCCTCCTTCGCGAGCATTACTGCTTCGCAGAAGGAGGAGACTGCTTCCCATTCCCTCTCGCTCCATACCATAGCCTGGACAAGCGCCGGACGCCAGAGGTCGCTGCCGCCTATTGCGTCCACGAGAACACGGCGGTGCTCCGCCCAACAATGACCGGTCCTGTGCGTCTCACATTCATTGGATTCCCGGGACCCTCATTAGGTCTTCGGTCCATCCTTAGGGAGGCCTATCAACGCATCATCTGCCGGTACGCGGTCACCACTCGAGAACCTGCCAGCCCCATCGACTATCTGTTCTGCGAGCAATGTGCCTTACCCACTGCAACTTAAGATTGGCGATGTTTCGGGCCGTAAGAATAATGTCGTCAAAAGAGTGGAGGAAGATATCAAAAAACCAATGGAAGGACTACTTACTGTGTGCAAGATGATATGACTAGAAGTATGGTCCTGTGCGACTCACATCCATCAGATTCCCGTGACCCTCACCAGATCGTCGGTCCACGGATCGCCATCATTATAAAATTTTTCCTAAGCTAAAGTATGCATATGCCATCCAAGAGATATACTGTAATGTTCACATACAGATGGAAAATTACGAAATTTAATAGCTCAAAGGGACACAGCAATAATTGTTACCTGTATTAATTAGGTTAATAAGCATGCTCGCATATTGGTTTGATATTATAACAATTGTGTTTACTATGTAACTGCCGTTTGAATGGAGTGAAATTCACATTGTTCCATTGGTGTCACTTATTGATTAATATTGACTAAGCGGTCTACGTGGAAAATTAACATGTTGTTATAATTATAATAGTGTCAATAATTTAGTTATTACTATGAATAATAATTACAATTTACTTTGTGTATTGAACCTAATGGAGTGGCCTGTATAATTTAATTTTGCTAAATCATGCAGGCTTTATTTGAATAATTGGAAAGCGATAGTTAGATAGATAGCTACACCTGTTACTATGTAAAAAAGACTGGCACTCCGGGAGTGCCAACAGAAGGAAAACTTGAACAAAAATGCTCAACGCGCCTAAAGAAGTTTTCAATCTAAAAATTTGGAAGTTAAATTTGATCCACTTCCTGGTTTCCGATTGAGTTGAAATTTTGTATACATACAATTATTTAGTTTGAATGCCAATGCATGGTTAGTTTTAAGTGACTTTATTTTAAATCCATTATTGCGGACTCCCAAATAAGGTGGACTATTTAGTTTTTATGCATTCCTTCGATATAGGTATCAAATGAATATAATCTTCTCTAATATACATATAAAAATCTCATGTGCAACGCACTGGGCTATAACTGGTGAGCATCGCTCGTACGCCGCTCCCCGTGCCTATAACTTTCAGGGCCCGCTAGGGCCAATGCCGGATAAATTCGAAAGAGAGTTACTACGGCCCTTGGCACAGGCAACTGAAGAAACAGGTGTGAGTTTTAGTCAATAAAAGCCTGACACGAACTCCGTTCAAGAGAATTCATTGGATTATTGATTAAAGAAAGGAAAATTGCGTTAAAAGTATGGCAGAATGTAGAAAATGGAAATGATAATTTGAAAGAAGATAAGAAGAAAATTTATAAGGAATGGAAGAGAAAGGCAAAAAAACTTTTTAACAAAAAAAATTAACCGACGAAAAAGAACTAAAAAGCAAAAAAATAAATAAACCTTTTAAGTCTTGAGTAATGAGCTTATTTACCTACATAAATTATCAAATTTTATATAAACTAATTTTGAGTCGGCGCCAAACAACAATCTTATTATTAAATATCTATATTTTATAAGTACTTACAAATGAAGAGGGCTGTAAGTAGGTAATTAATCATTTTATTAATTGGCGCCGACTCAAAATTAGTTTATATAAAATTTGATAATTTATGTAGGTAAATAAGCTCATTACTCGAGACTTAAAAGGTTTATTTATTTTTTTGCTTTTTAGTTCTTTTTCGTCGGTTAATTTTTTTTGTTAAAAAGTTTTTTATTTCATGATTTTTTGTGGCTCGCATCATCTTTTAACACTCTGAGGCTAATTTCTAATTCTTCATCATTCCTCTTGCCACTGAGCTGATGATATAACAATCCTTCCATGAAGTTCCCAGGATATTGACCAGTTGAGGTTACCTCCAATATTGTAAAGACGTCTTTTCGTCAAAGCATATTAAGTGGTATTTGTCACTAAAACCAGTTTTTATATCTGACTTCTATTGTTTAGGAAAGGTATGGTTTCCATCATCAGCTCAGTTTCATGATGTGATGGTTCCTAAATGCAAATACCTGATTCAGTTATGAAAAGTAAACAGAAACAATATTCGTGCCCAATTTTCGAGGTTCTCTCTCAATTTTTTCAGGATCCCATGAGCAAATCCTGATATCCTTGACATGGGACAATCCTTGAGGTATACCCTATCTAAGAAAAAAAGAATCATCAAAATTGGTTCATAAATAACGGAGTGAGGGCCGAACATAGATACAGAAACGCTAAACGTGCCCACAATTTTCGAGGTTTTCTCTCAATTTTGTCAGGATTCCATTGTCAGATCCTGACTTCCTTGACATGGGACCACCCTTGAGGTGTACCATATCTAACAAAAAAAGAATAATCAAAATCGGTTCATAAATGACGGAGTGAGGGCTGAACACACATATAGAAACGCTAAACGTGCCCACAATTTTCGAGGTTTTCTCTCAATTTCGTCAGGATTCCATTGTCAGATCCTGATTTCCTTGACATGGGACCACCCTTGAGGTGTACCCTATCTAACAAAAAAAGAATAATCAAAATCGATTCATAAATGACGGAGTGAGGGCTGAACACACATACAGAAACGCTAAACGTGCCCACAATTTTCGAGGTTTTCTCTCAATTTTGTCAGGATTCCAGTGTCAGATCCTGATTTCCTTGACATGGGACTACCCTTGAGGTGTACCCTATCTAACAAAAAAAGAATAATCAAAATCGGTTCATAAATGACGGAGTGAGGGCTGAACATACACAAAAAAAAAAAAAAAAAACATATATACGGTCGAATTGAGAACCTCCTCCTTTTTTTTCGTCGGTTAAAAAAGGCGGTTGCAGTTTCTAGGGCTAAAGAGTAGAAACAGTTGACTTACTGGACAGCCCTAGAGGCCAGAAGGAGCTGTACCGGATTACAAAAGTAAGAGAAAGGAGAACGAGGGATATACCCATATAAAATATATGAAAGATGAAACAGGTAAAGTCTTGTTGAAAGATGAAGAAATATAAGAGCGATGGAAGGTTCATTTTGAAAAGTAGATGAACGAAGAGAATGAATGGAATAGTGAGCTCAAAGAGGTTCAAGTAAATATGGGTTTGGTGATAAATAAATAAATAAAGGCAGTTCAATATATGAAAAATGGAAAGGCCATGGGCCCTGATGACATACCAGTAAAAGTGTAGAAGTGTTTAAAAGAGGATGGATGTATGTGGCTGACTTTATTATTCAATAAGTTGTTATATGAAGAAGTGATCCCACAAGAATAATAATAATAATAATAATAAAGATTGCAAGAGGAGGGTGAGATTATCCCGAACTAATTTGGGTTTATGCCAGGTCGAGGGACAATGGACGCCACGTTTGCTCTCCGTAAATTGTGGGAGAGGTACAGACGTGTGCACAAGAACTTACACATGGTGATCATCATGGTCATCATTGGTGGTGGTCATGGTGAGAAAGCGTATGATAGGGTACCTCGGGACGTGTTGTGGTGGGCCTTGAAAGAGAAAGGTTTGCCTGGGAAGTATGTAGAGTTGATTCCTGCTATGTACAGTAAATCTAGTACCTACGTCCGGTCGGCTGCTGGCAATACCGATGACTTCAGTGTGGCTGTAGGCTTACAGCTAGGGTCGGCTTTAAGTCCTTACTTCTTCCTGTTGATTATGGACGCTCTTACGTCAGAAATACTGGAGGAGGCACCCTGGTGCATGCTGTTTGCTGACGACATTGTTCTGGTCGGTGAAGATGGACCTGAGGTCCAGAGCAGATTGGAGAAATGGCAACAGAAGCTGGAGAAAGTTGGCTTGAAAATCAGCAGAACCAAAACCAAATACATGTTCTCCAATTTCGGCGGTCTCTCCAGTTCTGAAGCTAGATGGCGCGAAAAGTTGTGTGGAAATCGGTTGACGTGGTATAGGCATGTGATGCGGAGGAAGAAAATGTCGTGAGGGAAGTCTTGTTTATAGATTTGGATGGCTATAAGAGTAGAGGAAGGCCAAAGAAACGAAAGTTGGACTGTGTGAAAGATGATATGGGTAAAATGGGGGTGACTACAGATATAACGACTAATAGAAGAGTTTGGAAAAAAAAACATGTTGCGCTGACCCCAAATAAATTGGGGTCAGCGCAACATGTTTGGCAGGAGAATGATGATGATCACTGTATTATTACCACCCTCAAAAACCCAAAAAAGGTATTGCTAGCGACACGCCCCGGGTACGTACGATTACAAATTATACACACAAATCTTCCTCGTTTGTTGCTTTTCCTATTAGTGAAAACCGCATTAAAATCCTTTGCGTGGTTTAGGAGGAGTTAGCATAGAAACAGATAGATGTGAATACTATGTAGTGATAGTGATACTCACATAGTTACGAATATCACAAAGACTTGGCTATATGAGCCATATGAAATACCATTTAGTGATAGTGATACTTACACAGTTACGAATATCACAAAGACTAGGCTATATGAGCCATATGAAATACCATGTAGTGATAGTGATACTCACACAGTTACAAATATCACAGAGACTAGGCTATATGAGCCATATGAAATACCATTTAGTGATAGTGATGGTCACACAGTTACGAATATCACAAAGACTAGGCTATATGAGCCATATGAAATACCATGTAGTGATAGTGATACTCACACAGTTACGAATATCACAAAGACTAGGCTATATGAGCCATATGAAATCGTATCGAGGAACAAACTTTGCAACGATGCGTTTTCAAAGAAAATGTTCACAACACATATGAATTTAAATTTAAAACCGTAATTGTATCGCTGTCGCATTGTCCCACATGTTTGCAGGACTCTTGTAAAGCTTTTACCTATTCGCCTTTGAAAACAACTTAAAACATAAAATATTTACCATAACCGCATTTCTTACAATAGTAATCGTAACAGCAAAACTGAAATATTCCTTTGAAGGTGAGTATAGACTACAGTATTTACTAGTAACAGAACTTCGAGCGTTCGCTGTTTTTAAATTAACTCAAACCACACTTCGAACATGACGCTCGATGTTTTGTTACAACCTGATTTTAAACACCATTGAATGTTTTGGTTTACTGGAACTACAAGTTGCATAACTTGTAGGTCCGACATATCAACATAGAGGTAAATGCTCACTCGCCGTGAGCATTACGTCGAACACAGCGACGAACATTCGCAAGAACGATACATTACATAGAAATACTTTAGAAAACTGAACATTGTCTGTATTGCACCTTTCGTAAGAACATAACATTATATTGTAATGCTCTAGCAAATGCTCTAGTCTATACTCACCTTAAGGTAGTTAATAACAAGCACGAAATATTAGAACCCAAAAAAGTACCCGTTTACAATAAGAAACAGTAATAGGGTTCTAAAGACTCAACAATTTTCTGCTACACACAAATAAGCGGCAGAACATGGCTGTCTCACACAGACGACACATTTATTCGAAACAATGCCATTATGTGCAGAAAACACAGAAAATTTAATTTAGTGCACACTTAGGTGGTTCTATCTAGACGGTTGTTTTAAAGAGGTTTTAAATAAAAAGTGAAACCTAAACTGTCAGTTACTAAAGAGTTTAAAGCACGCAATTATTGTCAGCCAGCTTTGCTTGATAACCGTAATCAGTACCTTCTGTTTTGGTCCTTAGACTAAAATAATTTGGTCCTTAGCATCATCATCATCATCATTTTAATTTAGGGTGCAATTTTAACTACTTGCTTCATATTTTTTATTTATGTACTGGCAATGGGTGTTTTACCTGAATTAATAAATGAATTTATTTATTTATTTCAGCCGAAAGACGTCCAGTGCTGGGCATAGGCCTCTGCCAAGTCTTGTTACAATGACCAGTTCTGTGCGTCTCGCATCCATCGGCTACCCGCGACTCTCATTAGGTCATCGGTCCTCCTTGTTGGAGGCCTTCCAACGCTGCGTCTTCCGGTACACGGTCGCCACTCAAAAACTTTTTGGCCCCATCGACCGTCTGTTCTGCGAACAATGTGCCCTGCCCACTGCCACTTCAGTTTGGCGATTCTAATCATAATCAATTTATAATATTCCGACTGCTAGGTCACATGCCAGTCGTATCAATAAAAGGTAGTGGACCGTAGTCAACCGCGTGGGTCCAGGGTGGTTTAGTCGATGACACAGTGTCTTCAAATTTTTGGTTACAGGAATTTGGTCCATAATGACAAAAAAAATATGAGAGACTGGCTGCTGCCAATGGCTTCGACCGAGTGGAATTATTACTTCCCCTATTATAAATTAAAGCATAGGCATTAATTTATAAATTTTTTTCATTCATACTATATTTCAGATTATAATCTATCTCTTTGATAAATTTCGTCTAGAGCCGTTCAACCGTTCTGGCATGATTGTAGTAACAAACTTCCATCCATTTATCCATCCAAATTTTTGCATTTATAATATTAATAGGAAAAGTAGGATTAATTTAGGTATTAAACTAATGATTATAAATGTGAAAGTTTGTGAGAGATAGTATGTTTGTTACTCGTTCATGCAAAAACTACTGAACGGATTTTGATGAAACTTTACAGTAATATTGCTTATACATCAAAATAGTACATAGGCTATAATTGATAATGGGGGAAATACTAATACCACGCGGGCCAAGCCGCTGGCAGAAGCTAGTAATTTTTTTGATAGGCACGCGTTTGACCACCATCTCACCTGATGGTAAGCGACGGTGTGGTTGAAGAAGGAGCACGCTTGCCTAAAATTAACCTATTCACTCTTGACTTAAAGACTTCCAGGTTGTAGCAATAATAATACTAAAGAAGGAATATAGCAGGATTCCCGATATTGTATTTCCACTATGCGGGTTTTAAATGCTTCTTAGCCATCCTATCAATCTTTTACAATACACACCTGCGTATAATAGTTACTTATACCATGACTTCATAATTTTTCACGGCGTCCATATTCACATTTTCGTGTAAAGGTTGTTTAAAACACGCAGGCAGTGTGAGGATGGCGCCAGTAAGCACACAATTATAATTTCGTATTCGGGACGCCGTAACGCAATAATTTAAGCTTACGAATACAATTTGTACGTCACGGCGAACGAATGAACGAATGAAGTGAGCGGAGTGAATAATTTTGTGTACAAGTGTTACGTTGACGGGGTTTTGTTGCGTATTCTGTCACCTGTGCCAAGTAAATTACATTTTTAGAGCACAAATTTAATTATTTACTGACATTTATGGTAATGTGGGCTTTAGGATTTTCCGAGTTTCATTTGTTTTTTTGTTTCACAGTTTCAGCAAAATCTCATTAAGCTGAATTAGTGTTTTGTCTAATAAAGACCGACTTTATTGTCATTGCTCTAGGTTTCAGTTTTAGAGTGTAGTGATATGGGTTTAAATGAAATTACTGAGCCTAAGTAATTTCATTTCAACAAATATTAATTTGAAACTCGCATGATCATTTTACTAATAGGTAACCTACAGTTTGCTGAAACTATATTCTCTATTAGCGTTTTTCCATTTAAATATATTACATCTAGCAAATAGTAAGGATAACTATGAAAGAGAATCCTTTCATTTGATATGTAACACGGAACAATTTGAAAAACAGTTTCTTTATTATTAGTTTTCCCCCAAAAGTCTGTGTTTAGGTAATAGAAATTAATATATGTAGGTACCAAATTTCAACTGAATCGGTGAGGCAGATTTGAAGAAAATTGGCTGGGTCAGACGGACAGACAAACCGACAGACAAACGCACGAGTGATCCTTTAATGGTTTCGTTTTTACATTCAGACATTCGGAACTCTAAAAAGTTCACTTCGTCACATCGGCAGATGTATTCGCTAACTCAGTTGACATCAATTTGATAGGTACTTTGCAGTACATTGCTGCTTTGACGTATAAGAAAAAAAAATGTACTACGTAGTGCTATTATAATCGATGTCCACCGAGCAACGTACTGCAAAGTGCCTATCAAATTGATGTTCACTGAGTTAGCGAATACACCTGTTGAGCACGTTTAATTGGACACCTTTTTAACCGACTTCTCAAAAGGAGGTTCTGTATTTATGTAAACCATTCGGTATTAGTGACACTGTCAATAGATGCCTTTACACTGATTTATTTATTAACTACTTACAACACGCCCTAGCTTTGACATGTGTACAAATTATACAGTCAACGCGTCAGGCCCCTCGCGTCGCCATAACAATAGGTTTTTTAATTGTGTCTGCTAATGAGGGACTTGACGCGTTAAACCTTCTTTATTAATCATTCCGTCTATTGGTGAAAACCGCATGAAATTCCATTTAGTAGTTTTTGAGTTTATCGCGAATAAACAGACAGACAGACGCGGCGGGACACTTTGTAATAAAATGCTAGCTGACCCGACAGACGTTGTCCGTCCGAATTTCAATAATTCATGCAAAATTCCGATACAAAATAAACTTTCATTTTTTCTGAATTTTACAATTTTGCCGGCAACTTTACAAACATTTTCTTTCATAAAAACCTTGTCCTAACAATTACAAACACAACATAAAAAGAATTAGCCAAATAGCTGCAACCGGTCTGAATTGATACGGTTACATACATTCACAATTGATTTTACATCAGATAGATAGAGTAGTGATAGATTTTTTTTTCTATTTATCTATCAATCAGATTTTATCCACACCAATAGCAATAAGTATATTGTCGTCTTTCAAAGATTCCCTCGTTTCACGACTTAGAACTCCCACGTGTATATATTGCACTACACATTTGTATTTTCAACTTCAATACCTTTTTGTAGAAAAACAAGTTGTTACCTAAAAGTAAGAACAAATATGAAAGAACACTAAAGTTACGAACTATAGCATCGCGGATCAAAGGAGTTTACACAGTTCGTTGACTCCGAGCATTTCGTCGCTTTGAACATATGAACACTACCCATCGATTGCGCCTTTACGTTTTTATTTGAGTAAGTTGGTAATGCAAGCGGAATACTCTTTATTTCTATCCTTTTTTTAATATATCTGCTTGTTTCTATGTCTGTATCTCTTCTGTTTCTTTCATTTTCACTTTTCATTAACAATTGTTCATCTGAGACTTGCTTTTACTCGGAACGTGGTCTCTCATAGTATGCCTCATAAGATCGCTTAAAGTCACCCAAAGAGCAATAGAGAGGGCTTGGAGTTTCTTTGCGTAATCGAATCGGGAACGAAGATATCTGCAAAAGAACCAAGGTTACCGACATACCCAGGCCTGCAGACGGCGAGCAGTGGGTAGCTCGCCGTCCGATCAGCACCAGGCCCGTGAGTCGACGGTGGGTAGTGTTCCACGCGCGCCTCAAAGAGATTAGTGTTAGCCACTACTGACGGGGCCCATCGTGGCCGGTGCCTGCATGCCTAGGGGTAGCCGATAAATTCTGAAAATGAGTTACCGCACCCCTGGGCATTCAGGCAGGCAAGGAACAGGGGTGGGTTTTAGTCAGTAAGAGTCTGACATGCCCTCCCGCTCCACCCAGAGCGGGAGAAGTCATTGGATGATTTCCCACCCCCACAAAAAAAAAAGTTTACCGACATAGCCTGAAGAATGGTCAAACTGAGATTTTCTTTTTTTTCGGAACGTGGTCTCTCATAATATACCTCATCAGATGGCTTAAAGTTACCCAAAGAGCAATGGAGAGGGCTATGCTTGGAGTATCTTTGCGTGATCGAATCGGAAACGAAGACATCCGCAAAAGAACCATGGTTACCGACATTGCCTAAAGAATCGTCAAACTTAAGTGGAAATAGGCAGGGCAAATTGCTCGCAGAACAGTTGTTCGATGGGGCTGAAAGGTTCCGTAGTGGCAACCGCGTATCTGAAAACGTAACCTTGGAAGGCCTTCCACAAGATGGACCGATGACCTAATGAGGGTCCCGGGCAGTCGATGGACACAAGACGCACAGTACCGGTTGTTATGGTGACATTTGGGGAGGCCTATATGTCCAGCAGTGGACGTGTTTCAGCTGAAATGATGATGATCATGTTTTTCCCGCTGCTTCGTTCCCGAAGCATTTCTAACAGAAACCGTAAGTACATTTTCACGGGAGAAAAGATAGCCCATGGTACTCATCGCCAATGTGGCTTTCTACCAATGAAAGAATTTTCGCAACCCGATTTTAACTTCCATAGATTACCTTCTATAGATTCCTACAAACAAGTTAACAATTTTACCACTTTAAAATATTAGCTTTCAGAGTTTAGTTTGAGAAAACGTTTACTAAAACCAATCGAAGGATCATTTTGCTTTCATCTTCTGTTAAATGTTAACCTTTCTTGCTGGTAACTCAAGAGTCATTGTTGTTGTGTTACTAGAATATTTATTTATATTAACTGAGAATTCGATTTTACGATTTGTTGTTCTTCGATAACGTGATAATAGCAGCTTTTATCTTCAACGGCGCTCACAGAAAATGCGTAGGACGATCCATTTTTGACCGAAATACGACAAAGCGAGTCAACTTGAACAATACACAAGTCTAACTTTGAGAAAACTCCAATGCCTGACCTTATCAAGTCATATAGCAATGTAAAAATATCTTGTTTTGATAAAATTCTGTCGCCAATTCGCTGGAATTTTAGATAAATATTGGGTCTATTAACGTAATCCACCAAAATATAAGCCCATCAATTTGCGTGTCTTATAATCCAGTTAATACTTGTCGTAAATAAGGACTAGCTATATAAATTTGCTCCCTATTCACAGCGACCTTTAGAAAGGGGTTAGTGATGTCAGGGTGCTAATCCAACTGTGTCACTGCAAATGTCAATAGAACCACCTTTTATTGAGTGCTTTCATTTTAAGCTCATGGATTTACATCGTGTTGTCCTGGCATTTCATGTGTGCTTGGCATGTGTTCATAAGAAGAACCATAATTTAAATCTTGGCAGTCATATTACTAGAAATTTATAGTAGTGCATCAATAAATAAACTAAATTTTTTCAACTTTCTATCCCTGTTTATTATTATTATTTCTCTATTTATTCATTTTTATTTCTTAATTCTTCATTTAGCCAGCTTTTTTTTCTCACTAAGTCTCAGTCAGTGCTAATTGGTTTATATTTTTAGTTCTTTCAGTTCATTCAATTATATAGTTGTCTGGTAGATATAGCTGTCAGCAATAAGACCGCCATTGTACCCATAGGTTTTTTGGTTATTATATATTAACAAAAACCTAAGGTGTTAAAAAATTAACTCTCGAAACTTTAAGAAGTGCTTTGGACCATCGAACTGAATAACTTTTACTATGGGACCAACTTTGGAATAGCGAAAAAAAATCAGCTGTTCCGTACATTTTGACGAGTTTTGCGAACATAAATATAGGCAACAGCTGATTTTTTTTTCGCGATTTCAAAGTTGGTCCTATATTAAAACTTATTCAGTTCTATAGTCCAAAGCACTCCTTAAAGTTTCGAGAGTTAATTTTTTAACACCTTATAAAGATTGTGTAACATTTTTGTGTATCTATCTATTCAGATTGGTCTAGACTTAAGCTTCTTAAGTGCCAGTAGATACTTACCAATTGTTAGCAATAATTCACCGATTGTTTGTATTGGCAAGTGATTCGGTATATTAACCTAAAACATGGTGCCAAGCCAACATTCACTAAATATTGTTCTCTCACATATATCTGTCATTAGTATAATAAACTAGTGCCCCACAGAGCACTAGAATTCACTAATAACATATTTCCACGAAGACTAATTAAATGAAGTAGTGTTTCTGTCCGAAATCCCTGACCAGAACTGTGACCACCTCAAAGAGTTCAAAATAATTATTATTTTAGAGCCCTCTCTTCTGGCAAATGAATTAGTATTTGGATAATGTTATTAGAGATACGAAAAGCCACTGACATAAGTCTGTAATGTTGTTTAAAAAGGTACCCTGTGTGAGGGGCCTACTGACTCATTTGAATTTTTAGCTGGGGAGGAATTAAAAATAAATATTTTGGTTTTCTCGTAATTAAGTAATGAGTTCTGAAATATAATGCCTAATTTCTGATGAAGATCTCGCCACATAAGATTCGTTCTGTCCTCTTACCCCATTACCATTATATAATAGCAGGGACCTATAGGATGGAAATGGACGAATCAAACAACACGTATCTTCTATTTTAACCGTCTTCTAAACGTCGCTTCTTTGTTCGATTGTGTATGTTTTTTTCTTCATATTATCGCACAATCGAACGTTGTTTGATTCGTCCATTTCCATCCTATAGGTCCCTATATGTTTATCGATTTCACCTTCAATTGTGGACATTATCATTAAATACTGTCCCCAGACTGACTGAAAACTGTGAATAGTATTTCTCATAGAAATTTAGCGAAAGATATATAAAATAATAAGAATTTAGCGGAGATTCCTTTCTCAGGAGCCCTGACCACCAGTAGCTTGGACCCTATTCCCGATACCGGTGGGCAACTACTTTTTATATTTTTAAATGTTTTTGTATTTATTTATGTTTTTCTAAGTTCCTAAATATTTAAAATTGTATGTATATAAAATTAAAAAGGAAAAGGAATAATAATAATAATATATTTATTTCACCACAAAAACTCAAACAATAACATATTAGATGACTTGATAGGCTTATTATACCAGTTTTTGAAATGGAATTCTCTGTTGCCGAACTAGAACGGATCCTGTATCTCAGCAAACAGCGCCATCCCCTAACAGATTTCACAACAATTATTATGCCAAACTAGATATACAAGTTGCATCGAATTAGGATAATTATTTCAGAAGTTAACTTCTATTATAGCTCATATTTCATTCAATAAAACCAATAATAATATAATCCATACAAATAAATTAAATTGGAATAAACTTATATCCTAATGAAAGATGTAAATACCGCATAAATGTATAATGGGTGTTTGTGTATATGTGTGTGTGTGTGTGTGTGTGTGTATCTGTGTAGTGTTCATTTGTGCATGTAACCGAATAACAAAAATTTTGTTTGTTAAGCGTCAACTAATTTTGAGTTTTTAGAAGGTCTTCAGTTTCCTCATAAGAAAGACTAACGAGATAATGATGAATTTTCTTCTTACAATGCAATTTAGTCAGTTAAATGTGTTTCATCCCTCCTCTTCACATGACCATACCAAGATAATCGGTTCCCTTTCAACTTTTCTGTGACTGGCATCACTTTTAAACTACCTTTAATGTACTCATTTCTCACTTTATCCATTCTCGATAATCCACACATTCATCTCAAGATTCTCATCTCCGCCACATGCAATCTTTTTTCATACGTCTTTTTCACAGCCCAACATTCTAATCATCAGGCATCCGTCGGTCGCAAGTTGTTCCAGTGACCTGTCGCTATTTAATCCATCCTGAGCTGATCCTGTGCGTTACGTCTCGGTCTATATCGCCATCGATCGGTATAGGCGTTCCGTTGAGAGGTTTAGGCATAGGACTTCAGAGACCGCCGAAATCGCAGAACAGGTATTCAGTTTTGGTTCTGCTCAATTTCAGGCCAATACTTTCCAGTCTTTGCCATCACGTCTCCAATCTGCTCTGAACCTCTAAGAGTGGTGGAGTGTTACCACTATAAAGTGAAAAATAAATACTAAAAAAACGAGCGAGCCTTACAGTAGTCGCGTATGATGTGTAACAGTTGACATCTCACCTTGATAATAAAAAAAACATTAACATTCTATCCTTGAAAAATAAAATTAAAATGTTAAGTTCCGATTTCGATTATGCGCTTAAAAAAGACTTATCGTGGGCACGCTCCACCATCTTACGGCTAACTCTACAACCGCTCTCGCTTATTGGTCTAATCAAATAGCGCGCGTTTTCCCGGCTTTCTGTTTCACACTTCCGTCCCATTTCACTCCCACAGATTGCAGGAAAGCGAGAGAAAAGATGTTACATATCAAAAAACAACCGACTTCCAAAAAACTGCAAAACAAACGAATAAACAAAAGCAGAAATACCAGCATTTGAAATGAAAGTTTTTCACAATTATAAGTGTTAGTTTTTGCAAAATCAGTATTTTTCTTATCTTGCTTTCGTCCGTCATCTCATTATTGACATTAGTTGCCGTTCTTTTGGTCTACTTACAATAGAAAAACCTAAAAGGGAAAAACATTCTCAATTCTTAAATACATACCTCCTAATATCACTCCTTATAAAAACGTCGTCCCAAAATAATATCCCACTTTATCAATAACTGCCACCAATGACATATCAAGGTCAACAGTTCCTCAAACATCTCGAGGAGTGTTCCAACGCTGACGATTCACTCCAAATAAATTCTCCCTTACAGTTTAAGCTTTCACATCACGCGTCGCTGTCAAAATTCTCATACGTTTTGATCGCGTTATTACGTGCGTCGTGCAAAACAAATGAGACGGCTCACTTGGAGTTATTTTGCTGGATGTGACGTGTATTTTTAGAATAGTATTTCTACTTACAGATCATTAGCATTTTGATGTCCCGACTGCTGGGGCACAGACCTCGTCTCTGCGAGAGGGTGTGGGCTGTAATCCACCACGCGGGCACAATGCGGCTTGATGGATGTCACATGTCTTCGAAGTTTTGGTTCTAGGACATGCCGGTTTCCTCACGATGTTTTCTTTCACCGTTTTGAGAGCAGTGGCGATGAAATAATTTACACAAACATTTTCATCCCAGCAGTGAGAACATTAATAGGCTGATTATCCTTTTGCTTATACTATTGATCATTGATTTTATAAGAAACAGGAAGAGGAAGGACATAAGTAGAGGCCGCCCGCCAATGAATTGATGGTCCAACATCGCGAGAGACCTCAAGAAAGCCCAATTGCCTGATGCGACAACCCAAGTCCGTTTGTCTTGGCGCAGAAAAGTGAGGAGACCCGACCCCAAATAACGGTACCAGGGTCGGAATAAGAAGATTGATCATTGATTTTATATCAGCCTGTAGCTTTAATATAAATATTCTTATTTTGAACTAAATAATTATGCAAGTATATTCTGGGATTTTGGTGTTTGATTGTTTTTACTTGCTAGTAAAAAAAATGATATTCCAGTAGGTATTGTGTCCTGAACCTAATAACCCCATGTTGTTTATGTTTTTATTTTGTATGTCCGGCTGGTGTCGGCAACTCCACGTCGAAAGCGCGTATTTTGCGTACAGGTGGGACAGTCTGTTATTCGATCCGCTCCAACTCCTCAAGGTAGGCCAGCAGCGCTCTGGTGTTACTGGCTATCTCTTGGAGGTGACCTGGATTTCCGAACTACTGGGCAGCTTAGTAGCAGCTAAGCTGCTGTCCCGTCTCCAATGTGGTATAAATAAAAGGAATTAAAAGGTCCTTGAGAAGTTGTTATCCGATCTGGATGTAATCGAGCACTGAATTTTTTTTTATTTTATCAATCATTATCAATTCTATCCTACAATTTTCCACCCAATATTTTGTCTTTCAGAAGGATTTATTCAGTATGCGATATAGCAACAAAAAAAACTGCCTAGCCTTTTCCCAACTATCTTGGGGTCGGCTTCCTGTCTACCCGGGTGCAGCTAAATACCAGTATTTTACATAGAGCGACTGCCTATCTGATCTCCACAACCCAGTAACTGAGTAAAACGATACCCCTTGGTAAGACTGGTTGTCAGACTTTCGGGATTCTGACGACCCGTAACGACTGTCAAAGATCCACGATTGACAACCGAGACCAACGGCTTAACGTGCTTTCCGAGGCACGGAGGAGTCTCGGTATGTAAAGATAGTCACCCATCCATGGACCAACCCGGCCAGCGTAGATTAACCTGATGTTATTACTTTAGCCACGAGCTCCTCGCAAAATTGTAACAGTAATTTACCATTAATAGGACTCACGCCATACAAAACATACCTCCATCTCCGTATTACATTATCAATAGACGCAAAGCCCGAACACATTCAATCCAGTCTAATTCAGGTCAACAGCCACTACGCTCTAAAGTTCAGCTATTCCAGTTACCCTATATCCAGGGTACAGGTGAGTGCGTAAGCCTCGCTCACGTAGAACTGACTGACTCTGAATCACAAGTGCGAGAAGTATCGCACTTAGATATGAAATATTTTTCATTCATAAACTACTTTGTTATCGGATATGGAAAAGATGGAGATGTAGGGAGTGGAGTGGATCTTGGAATTTGATTGGGTTTTGAATATGTTATCCCTTTTGATGTTGGATATTTAAGAAGAAAAAGTAGGCAGTTTTACAGAAGCAGCAAGGATCAGATGAAGCTACAGATTTTTTTTGGGTTCGAAGTCGAATGCAAACCAGGTGTGCAGTTATCTGTTCACCTGCAGGCATATTCGCCTACTCAGTTGTCAATTTGATAGGCACTCTGCCATACATTGCTGCTATGACTTCTAAGAAAACCGTAGTGCCTATTATAATCGATGTCCGCCGAGCAATGTACTACATAGTGCCTATCAAATTGATGGCCACTGAGTTAGCGAATACACCTGGTGCTGGTCACCTATTGTGTCTGCTAATTGAGCGTGCAACGGGTATCACATAGGTAATTGGAACCTTTATGCGATAACCTTACAGTTTTTTACAGAAGATATATTTTTTTGTAAAACATCAATGAAACTTTTTAGTACATATTGCCATAATCAACGTACAAGCAGGTACAACAAAGGCAGGGGAGGAAGAACACCATAAGAATCAAAAATTCGTCGATAAATTAATCGCTGTTAAACACGGCTATATACTTCATAAAGGAGTGTATTGAACAAAACACAAAAAATAAATGTTTTTGATATTGTTTCTAACTCCTTACGAAACCTGCCTAGATCTCCAAATGTAGCTAAACTGACCTAATGCTATTCTTTTCAGGAAATCCCCATAAGTCCTGAAATTCCACCAGTAACTCAATAACCATCGTCGTTGTTGTCGTGGTATGGGCATGTGATGCGGAGGAATGAAGAAAATGTCGTGAGGAAAGTCTTGTGTATGGATGTGGATGGCTATAAGAGTAGGGGAAGGCCAAAGAAACGATGGTTGGACTGTGTGAAAGAGGATATGGGTAAAAAAGGGGTGACTACAGAGATGACGACTAATAGAGGAGTATGGAAGAAAAAGACATGTTGCGCCAACCCCAAATAAATTGGGATAAGGGCAGGAGAATGATGATGAACTCAATAACCATTCATATTCACTAAAAGCAGAACAAAATCGCATTATTATGCTGACGCTGCTTTAATCAGAGTTCACAACGCATCCCAACGATTTATGAACCTAATGTATTTTGCTTGATCCCGTACATCACACACAAATGATTCATTGTTATGCCTACACACATTGGCTGTTAGCTAATGAAATACGTCCATTGCTGCATTTGTAATCAGAAAATTCATCAATGTATTAGGTAAATCAAGCAATGGATATTGCATAAGTTCTAGTGTGTGCGTTATTGGGCCAACTTATGGGCAAATAAGCAATGCTAATACTAGATAATATTCGGTGAAATTAACTGTTGCTTCAATTGAATTATAATCCATTGATGATTTGTGTTATTCAAATATTTACTGTTATTGGAAAGGCTTAGTGTGACTGCATTTAATTAGCTAATTAATTTTCGGGTTTACTAGCAATCAGGAAGCTGAAGACTGATTTTATAATGACCCTGGTGGGTTTTAGTCAGTAAAAGTCTGACACGCCCTCCCCCTCCACTTAGAGCGGAAGAAGTCATTGGATGATTCCCCTACCTCTAAAAAAAACAAAATTGTAGATTTAGCTTATCAATGTTTTAACTAATCATTTATGCAAGCAATATATTAGCAGGAATTGGCTGGCAATTGCGAATAAATGCGCTTCTTTTGTATTAAGTATTTTATTATTTTGTTTATATGATAGTTGCTTCGTACCTTAATAGATCAGGGGT
Organism: Polia nebulosa; assembly: GCA_951329385.1. Taxonomy (NCBI): domain Eukaryota; kingdom Metazoa; phylum Arthropoda; class Insecta; order Lepidoptera; family Noctuidae; genus Polia; species Polia nebulosa. Next base: position 5,858,720 of record OX589593.1, read on the forward strand.
AATAGAGGTTTTAAAAAAAATATGGCAATGACATAACCTGTGGAGAGAACAGTCACGTCACTCACGTCCAGTAATGTCAATGCCATACATTTTGTACAAATAGCGTTATCATCAACGCTAACAGAAAAGTAATTTATCTCAAGCAACAGACAGCTAAAATTAACAAAGACTTAAATTGAATTTATCTCTAACTAAACATACTCGTTATTCTTGGGATCATTTAGGTTAGAAATGATACAGCAGGTGGATTGTGGCTGTATGTTGTTTGTTTATAATTTCCTGTTTTACCTTTTGAAATTTATAATATTTAAGTTAATTTATTTCCAGGATATCTTGTTGTTTATGATATTATCACAAATCGTTGTGAGGCATTCTGTTAGGCCAGCCATCTATTATGTGGTCTCACGTGAAACCTGTCTTAATATTAAAAAAAACGTTTTATACAAAAAATACAACCGACTTCCAAAAAAAAATCCCTACACTTATTGAAAAATAGCTTTTATGGAAGTCGGTGTTTGTATTTTATTTTATTTCTTCGTTAATTGACACCAACTTGTGAAATTAAAGTTATATTTCAATTTTAAGTGTATTTTTTTGGAAGTCGGTTGTATTTTTTGTAAAAAAGTTTTTTATTTTTCGCTTTTTAGTTGTTATACCACAGAACTAAAACTAAAAATTAAATTTACGTCCGAATTGATAACCCCAATAACATGAAACATAGAATTTGAACATACTCGTAATTGGAGGTGACCAAAACGTCATCTACGTATACACATATTTTGTTTTAGTTTATTTTTCAAAAAGCACTAAAGCAATTTCGATAAAATTTATTTGAGACTACCTCTGGAGTATACTCTTACGGATAAAAAAATAATTTTGATAATCGGTCCACAACTGACAGAGAAATCAGTTGACATACATAAAACAAAACACATGCAATCGAACATGAAACCTTCTCTTTTTCTCGAAGTCGGTTAAATACTCGCTTACCATAATATAGTTAAAATGCTGATTAACGTACTCCAAATTAAAGATAACAACGTATTTTTCATAACATTCAAAAACAAAAAAAAAACAAAAAAAAAAAGAAATGCTGTCTACCTTTTGGACCAAAACTCTTTCAATTGATTAGTTACCACCCACATTATCCTTCTTCCAGGCAAAAACTTTTGAATTAAGATCCTACTAATCAGTGTTTAAACTAATCACACCTGGTTTTTATTTTTATAAAAAAGGCCGTTTAACTAAATTAATACGACCGTCCATATTGCAGGTACCTACCTATCCCCAAGCGATCAAAGAAAGAAGCCGTAACTTTATTTATGAGTGGTATAGGGTCCAAACGCACTCACGTGTCCGTCTGTCACTCACCTGTCCGTCTGTCCGTCTTTTCGTCTGTCCGTCTGGCTGTCTACCTGTCTGTCCGTCATCTGTCATACAGGTTTTACAGTCAAACGGTTGGAGCAGCATCTCAGCATCTTGTTGACTCAAAGCCATACAAATAGTCAAAAATAAATTTGATACGGAACCCTACATGTACGAATACCGAAACGCATTTGGCCGGTTTTTTTTATCCAAGACCTAATAATAATCAAGACATTTTCTGTTAATAGTGAATCAACAGAACCACCATTTTTTTCTTCATTGTTATTTTTGTGTACCGTGCGTGTTTCGTCGCTAAATAAATTGTATTCTTTCGTTCTTTCTTTCCTTATTTCTTTCTTTATTTCTTACTTTCTTAGATAATATTTTCCATATTTTGTTGTTGACAATAGTATTAAACACTCAACAAGATCATCAAGCATCTTATCAAAGAGAATAACCACTACGAAATACTTTTACAGTCACACATTCTGTATTATACTCCAAATACCTCCCCCCTCAATTTATAACACTTTGAATAAAGTCTAAATATTATATGGAGCAAATGAGTACCGAATTTACCGTAACGTTGAACACGAAAAATATGTTAGCAGAATATGAACCGAGCTTATATTTAATTCAGTGGAGCATAAAAGACTATCTGTTTACCCCTGTGTTGACTGCACGATCAATCATTCAAGCCCAAATTACTTCTAGGCGTCAAACCGTGCTGAGGAAACTTCCATTTTGACTCCGCATGAGCTATAGCCCAGATAGGTAATGAAGTCGATTTATACGTACAGCTTCGGTCAGAGGTGGCTTGCTCAATAATTTAGCCGGATAATTTGTTCGGGAGAGAAGCAAACGTATCTATTATTCAATGGAAAGTCCGAAACTCGCGGGAATGGTCTAATGCATCCGAAAATGTTTTCTATTTCTGACCCAGTTAACGTTTGATGGATCGCTCATACGAATATTGTTATGATTTAATTTTGTACGAAAAAATCTCGGATTGAATCGTTGTTCGGACGTGGTAAAAGATTGATGTGTCGTTTGATTTCTACGGGGAAAACGTTTCCGAATAATCTTGATCAAAAAGTTTATTCTGTGCCATTTTGTGATAAATTACGCTTCATGTCAAATATTCCGTTTTTGCCACACCTACTCTGAAAACTTCTTTTGTATTTTTATAAAGCCATTTTGATGCTAAGTAGATTGTTATTAGGGTAGGTATCTATCACAAGATTACGAACTTTGTAGAGGACATGCGGAACCTTTTAGCGTATAACTTTACTTAAAACTAATTACTTACTTTTGGGTCGAATTAAGGCCACCAGTCATGATCAGAAGCTTCATCTTAAACTTACTTATTCTGCACGTTGCTCTTTTCTTACAAAATAACTTTTTTATATAACCTATCCTATAGTGCCCCACTGCTGGGGAAATGCTGTTCCCACATCCTTCGGGACAATCTTTTCTTGCGCCACTTCAAACTAGCCTTCATGGTGCGCGTTCAAGTCATGTCGCCACCGCCTTCTGAGCTGGCCTCGACGACGCGTTCATCTTCAGGCACCCATACGGAAATACGGAAGATCAGGCTGCGCTAACAGCCCACACCCTCGCACAGAGAAGAGGCCTATGCCCCAGCAGTGGGGAAATTAAAAGGCTGATGATGATGAGGCTACGCTCCGAAACCGGAATCATAAACGAGGGCAAAATGGCTTCCAGGTTCAAATGAAATTGAGCGCGTCACGTCAGCCGCATGCATGATGACGAAGGCTCCACACAACACAATATCTAATGTTGCAAAAAACCTTAGCTACAACAGGTTCTGCTCCAAGGTATAAAAAGTTCTCACCTAATTTTCCACACCCTCATTAAATCTAACATAAAAAGACTTCACCATTTTCGATGTCTCGTCTCCCATTTACAAAAAGAATATTTTTTCAAAGAGCTCGCCAAAATATGCCTGAAAGGACAGTATACTTACTAGACGTAGGTATTCTGAACCCTTTCAAGTTCAAATTTCACAAAGACAAAGGTATTAATGATAATGAGGGTGGGCTTAGTGTTTGTTTGAAGGTATGAGAGGCAGCGATTTTCTAAGAAAGGAAGTTTTTATATCATAACATTGACTTTTCCGGAGGACGTTTACCTTGTAATGCCATCATATATTGCTTCTGCTTAGGTACGACATTATCTGTCTCCGTAGACGACACTAGGCGTGCATCGCGCGTGGGCTGGCAAACGTCGCATTTCTAGAGATTTTTTGTGATTATTTTATTAAAAGGGAATGCCAAAAATGCCTTAAACGGACAGAAACTACTAATAGTCCTTAATTCTATTTAGAATAAAATAAGTATAATGAAATAATTCTTAAGTTTGTTTAACTAGGGTAAAAATATAACGATCACTAAATATATTTCACTTGATATCCGCTTATATTTATATGGAGGTCGTGTTTACTTGACTTGAGCAGTAATGTCAAACTGTCACTAAAGCAAAGGACATGTGGTCCATACAGCTTAGATACGTTTTCTATTTAAAAATAATTAATTTAAATTAATATGGACAAGCTAATATTATTTTAATTAGACACGGTAAATATAGATCGTATAAATTAATGATAACTGTGCACTAAATGTATAAAATAGTTTCATATGGATTATTTGATCATTCCTCTTTGGCTAAATGTCACTTACTCATGTCAAATAAACACGACTTCATGAAAAACCTGTAGAAATATTTATGAATTTCAGCCTTGTTTCGCTAAACATAGGTACCTACGCGTAGTTTAAATACAGACTAGCGCATTTTAAATTCAAGACAACCACGTCTAATCTATCATATTCAGCTGCCAATAGGACAAAACTTCCTTCAAATTATGTCATTACTATATCACAATCACCACGACCACCACTTTTTTTTTACCGCACCCACCGCACCACCAACCGAAGTTATCACTTGTCTAAATTTTATTCTTTGTTTCTTTCTTTCACCCACATCTATCCTTCTTCCGGGTAGAAAATTTTAAATAAAGAAAAAAAGTACGTTTATTGCGGTAAACATGACGCAAAGACAGAGAAACACAACAAAAAAAAAGCTAGGGGAGACCTTGCGTCACATCCACGCAAAACGGCCATCGCTCAGCATAATGCTGCGTCCATATGCGAGACAGAGCCCCAGCGCTGGTTCTCAGTGACAGCCGACGCAGAGTTTAAACTAAACATATGGTAATTTCTTAGGTTTCTGTACCAGAAGGGTACAAATGGAGCCCTATTGTTGTCACTCACGTGTCCGTCTGTCTGTCCGTCGTCTGTCACACAGGTCTTTCAGCCAAACAGTTGGAGCTTAAAGTCTTCAAATTTCCACAGTATAAACATCATGTTGACCCAAAGCCATACAAATAGTCTAAAATACATTTGGTACCTACGGTACCCTAAATATGCGAAGTCCGACACGCACTTGGCAGGTTTTTTTTTAATAGATAAGGCCGTCTGTATGTGCATCAAGTAAAAAAAAAATTGGTTGCCTGTAAAGTCGGTATACGGGCGAAAGTTTTACGTGACAACGACTTTGAGTGGTAAAATAATTTTAATGTTGCCCGAGTGGAAGGGACGCGTGCCTCTCACTCGCTCTCATTGTGAGCGCATAACGTGAGCGGAGCGTAACGCAGTTTCTTGAAGTGTCACCCGGCAAACCAAAGACGAATAAGACGTTGTCACGAAAACCAAACCAAACCAAAAACAAACCAAACCAAAGACCAAACCAAACCAAAGACGAATAAGACGACCAAACCAAACCAAACCAAACCAAACCAAAGACGAATAAGACGTTGTCACGTCAAAAAATTAAGAGTTCAAACGCCTTGTATAAATCTGAATGTATGTACTTATTATATCTTGTTACTAATCTACACATGAATAAATTTAGTTAACATCTCAGAGTATGAATATTTGGTAACTATATTAATTTCCCATTTAAACTTCGTATATTTGCGCCAATAACTTGTTACTTCCGTCAAGGAATAAGCCCAAAAGGATTACAAGGGTCCTTGTGGGTTTGTGCTTCAATAAATATGTATAACTGAGACAGTTATTATTGTGATATTGCTCAATAGCTAGATCTAGTCTCTTTCTATCCGATGTCACACTAATAGTATAAAGCTGAAAGTTTGTGAGTGTGTGTGTATGTATGTTTGTTACTTCTTCACGCTCAAACAGTTAGATCAGTTTTGATGAAATTTTGGTATGTAGATAGCGTATACCCTGGACTACGCGATCTATAAATACTATAGATGCAAATGTTTGGATCTACGCAATTTGTCACAGAGATAGATTAAAGACTGGAATACGACATAGGCTATAAAATGGGGGATGAACTTATTCCAGGCAAAGTCACTGGCAGAAGCTAGTATGTTTATACATATATAGGGATGAAATAAAAACAATGAATACACAACGATCCTTTTTATTTTAGGAAATTTCACAATAAAAGTCTTGATTGGATCTTATCCATAAACGGCAATATGCACAGCAAATATTATACTAAAATCTTATCCTACTTAAACAAAAGAAACTTATGATTTTAAATCCATACAAATATTTACAATAAGCCCTTATTCATGAACGAATTTTCATTGAAGCTTAAACTTAACCTATTGAGTACTCAGTAACTATGTATTACATTTTATTAAAAAACCTCAAATTTTGTGCTTTGTCTGTTTAGGATCAAACAGATTGGTGTATTGAAGCCAAAAAAATAAGTTTACGAATAAGGGCGAGACTTTTTTACAATATTGTCCAAAATTCATACCGAACCGTGGCTAAAATTGAAAATTAAAGTGAAATAAATTCGATACCCTGTTTGCGAAAGGACATTTAAATCCTTCCTTGAAACACGAAGTAAGCATAAGATTTTAAAAAATATTTTCAGATAGTGACACTCAATTGTTAATTTGAAATATTTCTTGATTGTGATTTTGAAATAATAATTTCTTAATTTAATTCTGAGTGTCCTTTTCGTTGTCTGTTAGTGGCTAATAAAAAAATTGTGACAAAATAAAAATCTCGAGAAACAATTATATTACAAAAAAAAGGTGTTTGTCTAAAAATGCTCATCTTAGTCTGAGTGTCGTACCTTAATAATAAATACTTTATTTTTAATAAACAATTTTTGACTTTGTACAGGTTATACGTATATCGTCTTTGGAAATGATTAAATCTAAATAAAATATTGCATTTTTACAAAATTAAACCACTGTTAATATTGAAATTAATCTAAAACGAATGGCCTACTATACATAATTATGTATTTACGCTAAAACTTTTCATCCGTGTCATATCCATTCAATGTTCAGAAGCAAATGACATTTTTTATTTTTCTTTATTAACGACAAACGAGATATTTTTTAACCATAAGTGTTTACCGGCAAGAAACGCGCTACTATCTATTTATTTACATAACAAAATACATTTCAAGTTATAAAAAAAAAAAAAATTACAGGGGCATAACGACAATGCGTGGTCCTATGTTGAATAACGCGGTTGTAATTTTTTTTTTTTCCCATTGAAATGAACAACTTATTTTTAAAAATACTGTTTTTTCCCATTGAAATGAACTACTTATTTTTTAAATACTGTTTTTGCCCATTGAAATGAACAACTTATTTCAAGAAAGTAATAGAAAATGCCGAAAAAAATATTTTGACCTTCCATACTAACTTTGATCAGCAGGTGATTACTTCGTCTTCGGGGGTCGCGAGACATTCTCCGGCCACCGTAGACGCGAGCCTGCGGATGGCGAGTAATGGGTAGCTCGCCGTCCAATCAGCACCAGGCCGAGCCTCAAAGAGATGTCAGCCACCACTGACGGGGCCCATCATGGCCGATGCCTGCATGCCAAGGGGCGCGGATAAATTCGTAATAGAGTTACCGCACCCATGGACACTATGGCAAGGAAGAAACAGGAGTGGGTTTTAGTCAGCAAAAGTCTGACACGCCCCCCAAAAAAAAAAGGTGATTACTTCGTATGGAAAGTACAATAAAACTTTGGTATAATGTATTTAAACTTCCTTGAAGAAATTCGCTCATTTCTATGGGCATACAAAATGACAATCTATTTCCTGAAAAACGCCCGACGTTTGTCGTACTAGTATTTTTTAAAGTTACCTTTTTACAAAATATTGCATGTCATCTGCTTCAAGATAATAAATTATTATTCACAACTTAAAATAACTCCTTTACATTCTAAACAATAAAGAAATGCAGCGTATATTCCAACATTAATTAGTTTTGAAACATTTATTAATTGTAATTTCATCCTGCAACTAAACGTTTTATATAAACAGACTCAAACACACTAAACAATTACTAATATTCTTTCCAAATGTCCTCTTTAGGCCCATGACCACACTGCTAACTACCAACTTAGTCTGTACATTTTCTTTCAAAGAAACATTTATTTACACATTGAAAACTTTGGTTTACGCCTTGAAAAATATTTTCGAATTACGAAATCCAAACACCAAGATTTATTATCTATTTTTTTTTATTTTCAATTATTTTTTGTTGCTCTCAAACACGCACGTAACTTAGTGTATTACACGTAAAGCTATTTTTTTTCAGCATGACAATATAAAATTGTGTACCTAAAGCTGTTCCTTCAATAAAACCTATTTGGTTTGGTTTTGCTTACTTTGGGTATGACTAGAACTATACGGAATGTGTCAGTAACAATAAGCCTTATTCTATTTCTGTAAATTATGCTGAGAATTGTCAGTTCCCATTAAACTCGAGAAAAAAGTGTATGACGATCAAACGCCATATTAAGGTTGTCAATTAAAGTAGATATGTCTCTCTATGAGACATATTCGGATGATAAAGTAAAAAAAAAGTTGTATTTTGTTTGATATTTTCATCTGAACTAAATTGTGTTGCTGACGTGTTTATGAGACGAGAAGTCGAGCTAGCACTGATAAACAAGCCGTTGTAAGTGCCATAAAGAAGTTCGCTTCTGAAAGAGAAAAATACAAAACATATTAAAACAGTTCATTCATTTACAATAACTACAGAGTAAAACGATAAAACATTTGGCGTGGTATTGCTTTTCGAAACGGGAAATATGGGATTATCGTAATACTTTTGGTTAATAAAACACGTAATAATTAACAAAACTGTGCTTGATTGCTTTGTGAAAGTTTCAGAATTTTAATGTTTAATCTAGGCAAAGTATGTAGTTGTTTGACTTTCATTGGAATTTCGATATGAGCTGATTTACAGTAGGTAAACAAAATACATTCACTTTAAATGTCAATGAAAACAAATGGTTATGAAATAGATTTGTAAGGAAATAAAGAAATTAACGATGATAATTTACCTCTAGAACTAACTGCTGCTGCGAGTTGCATATCTGCCGCAGTAGGCATCTCAGGAGTGGTGCTTATGGGACCTGGAGACAAAAAAATATATATTTGAGACTATTACATTTGTTATGTAGCACGGTACATATCAAATGTAAGTGAACTCTTTCATTTGATATGTACGAGTTGCTCGGTACAGTTTGAAAAAGATTTTATTTTTATTTTTTAGTTTGTCCCCCAAAACTTGAAAATTTATTCACGGTAAACTTCCATGTTTGGATCACAGAAGTTCATGTGTGTAACAAATTTTAATTGTATCAATCCAATAGATTCCGAGCAAGTTGACTGTGACAGACTGACAGACAGACAGACGGACGAGTGATCCTATAAAGGTTCCGTTTTTACATTCGGATGTACAGAAAACCAACAGACCAAATTATTTGAATTTAAGCTTACATACATTAGAACTGGGTCTAACTGAAAACAGAGCGACGTAACTCTTGGTGGTAGAATCGTTTGCGTCAATTACTAAAGCTATTGCATTATATCGTGTAGATTGCTAGAACGCTTACCATCAATTTGAGGTTACGTACCTAGACTGCTACAATATTCTCAGTTTACTTGAAGAATATTGCGAAACAGTTTCCTAAAATGAGAACATAGTTTGTTCACGGTTTTTATTAGATGTTCATTGAAAAACATAGCATAATGTTTGTAGTTTATATGGACGCTTTCTTTGGTGTTGCTTATGACATTCCTTTGTGATGTATATGTATTAGTAGATACATAAATTTCTTAAGAACTATCTTTTTATCTCCCAAAAAATCAAAAAGTAATAATACACAATATTCAACAACTCATTGCTTATAAGTAGGCGGTTTAAGCATTCACCATTTCCCTGAAAGACGTGCTGGATGTGCCTCCACCAAGTGTTGCAAATTTTGGCGGTCCTGTAGTCTCGCATCCATCGGTTTTCCGAGACCCTCATAAGGTCATCGGTGACCTTGTGGGAGGCCTTCCAACGCTATGTCTTCCGGTACGCGGTTGTAACTCCAGAACCTTTCAGCCCCATCGACCGTCTGTTCTTCGAGCAATGTGACATGCCACTAAAGTTTGGTGATTCTTCGGGCTATGTTGGTAACCCTGGTTCTCCAGCGGATATCTTCATTCCTGATTCGATCACGCAAGTAAAATCCAAGCATAACCCTCTCCATTGCTTTTTGACCTACTGATATGGCCCATTGTGAGCGACAAATGTTTCAGTGCCATAGGTAGTGTCATCAACTTTGCAATATATGTCATTAATTTAGGTTCCAATTACTTGCATCCATATAGTCTGTATGCAAGTGTAATTTTGCAATATCACTGACCTATCTCGCTGGGTGCGATCGACTATGTAGTAAATTTTTTTGCAATTAAATCACTCGTTCCGAGCACAAAATTGGTATAGTCTCGTGTCCCAAAAATAAAATAAAGTTAATTTATTTTTGGGACATGAGAGAAATTCGTTGCAAAGATTGGTTCATTATATTATGCTGGCTTATTCTCGTTTTAATTTTGTGCATGTAGAATGTATTCAACACGCCTTTTCTATTGTTTATCGTATCAAGTAGCCTTCTTTTGAAAGCCAAAATATTCTCAGTCTAACCGTTAGTTATTAAGTTTGTGTAACTTGTTTGGTGAAATATTTATCAAAATTAGGTACAAATATATTATTTTTTCAAATAATCACTACACTGACACAGAGCTTTCAGTTCCTCCTACAACTATTTATGAAACACGCACGTAGTTTTTAACAACATAAAAAAATAGGAGGTTTTCAATTCAACTGTATGGTTTTTTTCTGTTTTTATGTGTTTTATTAACTCAGAGATATTGAACTGGTGAACTGATTTCGATAAAAAAAATTTTTATTTGAAAGCTGGAGCTTCTCATGTGGTCCCATTAAATAAAAATTTGGTGAAGATTAAATGAAAGAACTTCGCAGATACACAACAGAACTCTTCAATAAATGATAGTAAACCTTCCAGAATTGCTGCAATCTCATGTCCGTTGTTTATTGTTTACACCACTTCACAAACAACATAGCATCACGCTGATACACTCTGAAGGGGTATACAGATTTGTACAGTTCACCCTGACCACAGATAATATAATACTAGCGTACAGATAGATGCCTCATCCCATACAAAGAAACGGTAAAGCCGTAACTACGGGTTTTCGACTTGCAAAAGCAACTTTTGTTCTTGATTCGGGCCCGTCCTCTACACCTCGCTAGATGGTGTTAGCAGCGACGGCTTGCAAGTTGAATTAATTTACATAAAGTCTTACCAATATTTTTTCACACATTGAGGAATTACTATATAGTATTTTTGGCACTTCATAACAGTTTTACTGTTTCAAAATGTTTTGCTAGACAAATTTTAAAGAGGTGAATGGATACACTCTAAAACTTCAAACAGCGCCATCTATTGGTACAAGAAATATAAAAACCTAAGGATTCGTTCCAATAAACATCTAAATTTCAATAAGGAGCCAATTATTCCACAATTTTATGCTTAGGGTATTTTATCGAAAAAGAAGATACAGTTTTTACCATATTTTTTTTAAATATTAATGTAACATATAGACTTCAATAACAAATCGATGCTTATTACGCCATCTATTGTTTGTTGGTTTGAACTAAATTTTCTTTATTCGAGATGAGACCCCGTGCCCTGACACACCCTAATTTTCCCAATTATGTTCGAATTCCATATTTTTGGGGCTATCAATTCGGGTATAACTTTACTATTAATTTAGTTTTTGTTATAAGGTACAAAAACTAAAAAGTGAAAAACAAAAATCTTTTTACAAAAAAAAATACAACCGACTTCCTTATTGTATAACAGAAAAATTAAAAATAACTTTAATTTTGGAAGTCGGTGTCAAATAACGAAGAAACAAAACTAGAAACTACGACTTCCGAAATTAAAGTTATTTTGCATTTTTTTCGCATTTGGAAGTCGGTTGCATTTTTTTTGCATTCTAACCGACTTCAAAAAAATGAGGAGGTTCTCAATTATTTGTATTGGCATTATAGGTATTACAATTTAAACCACGTTGGTATATACCAAAGGCGGAATAAAAAAAATATAAAAACGGCCCAACGATAACCGATAGTTTGTCAACAGTAAATTGGTCTCATTCCCTGGAGACGTCACTCTTGATGTTTCTAAAAAAACTCTATCCATCATAATAATCCATCTTTCAATGTCCAATCTGAAAAGATTTCAGAAGTAAAACTTAGTTCCGGCGCTTGTTGACTTTTCATTAGGATCATAAGGAACAAATGCTATGAAAAAATGTTTGAGCGCCCACCGAGCCACCGATATTCTATTAAGCGCATTTACCCTCCACAATGGACTTAACGAAGCATAAAATTATTCACGAGGACTGTAGGAAACGTTCGTCTCATGTACTTTTAGATAGCTGTGTACACAAACTTTCTACTGATAAAAAGCTTAAAATGGCCCTCTCGAAAATTATTCCGCAAAATTGTTATTTTCATGAGTCCCGTTAAAAAATATAGGCGCCGTTCCTTATTCTTTGTGCTCCTAGGGGGCCACAATAATGACGTTCGTCGACTTATAAAGCGGTTAAGTTGCTTTTTAAAATAAATAAACAGATTTAAAGGCGCTTTGTTCCTTTTTATTATATCCTGTCAGTTATTTTAAATATGTTTTTAACCGAAGAAAAAAAAGGAGGAGATTCTCAATTCGACCGCATATATATATTTTTTTATAGAATAATTTTTATAATAAGAAATAGTTTGTTATGCAAGGCTGAAAAGTTGTTTTTTGGCGCGAGTACTTGTATTGAAAGCTGAGCGTAGCGAGGCCAACACACAACTTTTCACCTCTCTACAGCGAGGAAATGAAAACAAAACAACATGCAAATTAGTGTTCATTTATTTTAAATAGTAAAATTGCTACAATTGGTAGTATTGAAAGTTTTTTTTTGGAACTGTTGTGCTTGTGTTTGTCACTTGTGTAATATCACTAGGTAAATTATTTGGCAAATTTACGGAAAAATGTTTGATTCCATTGTGAATTTTGGAGACAAACGGATTGGCAGACGATTAAAAACGATTTTTTTTTTTATAGTGTCATCGTGCTGCCATTATTCTAAAAATGAGGTTGGCGCACTGACATTAAATAAGTATTAATGCTTTTTCAGTGGACTAGTCGTATAGAAAATTATTGAATAGAAAGGTTCAAATTTTAAAAAGTCTTTCCACGTTAGTGGATAAAATGCACTTTTGCACTTGGATTTCGAATGACAAACAGAATCTTTCCGAGGTTGTGAGGTAAAAACCTATTTTTTTAGAATTCTTACAGTTTTTTTATTTTATTTATTTCTAACTAGTGACCCGCCCTGGCTCTACACGGGTATAAAACATACACACAAGCCTTCCTCGTTTATCACTCTATATATTAGTGGAAATCGCATTTTATTGCGTGGTTTGAGAGAAGTTAGCAGAGAAACACTGACGCGGAAAGTGACTGATTTATACCATGTAGAGATTACAAATTATTATATTAAAACCAGTCACAGCATAACAACAGAGGATTTAACCTCTATGACGTAATAACTAAAGCTAATCCCACCAGTAGTGCTCAATTCAGTTGACATATTATTTATTCTAAAATTGCAATCCATTGTATAATATTCACGCATAGGCTTTGAGTGTGGACGACTTCAATAGCAATTCAATTTTTCAATTTTGTCACGGTATAAAAGCTTATTTATAGTCAAACGAAACTATTCTACCAGCAGAACGGCGAATCAAAGGGAATAAGAGCTATTCGAAAGAATGTTACACTGGAAATTTTATTCGAATCTTGATTATTCCGTTGAGGCACTATTATGCAAATTAAAAACATTTAGAATTCACTCGTTCACTGTTGAGTGCTAAAACATTTTTCGCGTATATTTTAAAATCGGGTGATGCTAGGTTTTTTGGAGTGTATAAAACATTTTATGTGTTAATTAAGTTTGAATTTTCAGGTACGTTTTGACACTGCGTGGGTATTTTCTGATTTTCATTGTTCAAATTTACAGTTTTTTTTTTATTTCAAAGATATCTGCGAGTATTATTTTGATTGAATTTCTAAAATTTTGTTTTTTTTTGTTTTTAATTACATTACTTGGCTTTTTATAACATATCATTTGATTTATTCCTCTATACCCCACCAAGATTAATTAATGGAGCACAGTGAAATAATTCTGCTACTAAGTACCGGTACTGAATTTACAGATTTTTTTCAAAGATAACTGCATGTTGATTCTAACATTTAGATAAGATTATTTTTTATTTACTGCGGATTTTTTATAACGTATCATTTAAATTATTCCACTATACCCCACCACGATCAGTTAGTGGGGCACATTGAAATAATTCAACCATTTACCTGCATCGAAAATATACACTGCTACTAAGTACATACTGAAACTAACTAATAATAAAAAAGTCTAGATAGTAATAATATAAAGCTATTACCTGGATAATAAATGGCTTCTTTTCTCACGGCGTATTTCGCCTGTGGTATTCTTAGTGTGCAGATGAATTCTGCTGGTGAAGGTAGGTCTACATCATTGAGTGTGACGGAAGAGACTGCCGAGTACCTCCCGTTGACTAGATGTACTCTGTGGTCCACTCCTTGCAGGTGCCTGGACAGGAGAAGAAGGAGATTAGTCAAGGTGAACAATGTAGTTAATGAGGGTTAATACGCCAATAAATAAATTACTTTGAGTAGAAGCCAAAAGTCAATATTGGCTTTAAACATAGGGCCTTCTTTAAACAAAGTGCCTTCTTTAAACATATGGCCTTCTTTAAACATATGGCCTTCTTTAAACATAGGACCTTATTTAAACCTATTGTCTTCTTTAAACATACTGCCTTCTTGTAACATAGGGCCATCTTTAAACATATGGCCTTATTTAAAAATAGCGCCTTCTATAGACATAGTGCCTTCTTTAAACATAGGGCCTTCTTTAAACATAAGTCCTTCTTTAAACATAATGCCTTCTTTGAACATAGGGCCTTCTTTAGTAAACAAAAGTTTCAAAAACGGCCGTTTTTGGTACTTTTGCCTACTATTTTGGATACAAAACATTTTGAGACCTGTTTTAACAACGTAAAAATAATTTATACTACTTAGTATTTATTTTCTATGCTATGCTACGATTTTCTATTCAATGAGGGGACCACTTGGCGAGTAGTAGACCCATAAAGACCCCAGGTTGTAGCTATCAGGAAACACTGACTCTGGCAGGTAATTCTACTCCTTCTATAGCCATTTGAAGTTTCTTCGCAGCAAGCCATGACCGATACTTAAATAGCCCTATTAAATTAATATAACCGCCCTTTTTTATTTAATCCTGATATATTATTATCCATACTTTACCCCGCCATGGCCATAAATTTCGGGTTAATGCCGCCCAACTCAACTGGGACTAATATTTAAGTGTATCAGCGCTATTCGAAGCCATTTCGATCTACTTTATAAAAATCTTTTTGTTTGTGGTCAGCCTCCTTGTTTTTAAACACTATTTTGTTGAATACACAGTTTTTCTCAGCCAAAAGGAAAAATATAATATTACTCTTAGTTTTATAATCTATATTTATAGGATCTTCACTAATTTGCTTTGTAAAACAGATTATTTTCTTTTAATTTGCCTACTGTTCAATACAATGTTAACATAAAATTTAATATCCTGAAGTAGTCCTGTAGTAGTAGAGTATTATAAATTAATGTAATTATTTGCAGTGATTTATAATAATTTAGAATCTAATTAATATTAACATTATAATTATTTTTTATTTATATTTTGGTTTTTCTTGTTTTTTATGTGTGCAACATTAATGCACCTAAAACATATTTTTCAAGTGTGGCAACACACATTTTTGCTAGGCTTCCGTAAAATTCATGGAATGTGATTGTTTTTTCTTTTTAACTGAAATAATAGTGAAATTTATAACTATTTTACTTTTTCTGTGTTTTATTACAAATACCTACTAGAAATTTAATTTAATTAATTACTATTTAATTCAATAACTCTTTCAATGTTGTTATTTTATTAGAGAAGAATAAGATTGGCTGTGTAAATTTATTGGTTTCATCTTACTTAAAAACCGTTGGCACTTAATTCGGCCACTTGTGCATACTTAGATCGTAATTTTCATTGTATGCGCCATTACTTATGGCAATACTTGTAGGTTATTGTTTTAAACACAACATCTTGCAGTACAAACTCCAATTTGTACCTACTGAATACTCATGTTTTATAAATAAACTATGTATATTTATCTTTAAAACTCAGATAATTTAACTGTCTAATACTTCTGACAATAATTTCTAGAAATATGAAATTTTACTTGTGGTTTACACATCAAGCTTTCAAGATTGTAAAAAGACGACTTATCGGCAACAATTATTGTCATAAAGTGACATTTATCGGCGACAACGGTTGTCAAAAAGTAACATTTGAAGGCAATAACTAGCTTGACATTGGCTACCAAAATGTCTCATGGTCAATTCCAAACGTTTTGGACACTCTGATCACTTTGGTCACTTGCACGTCTTAAAATAACACAAGCCTCAAAACAATGTCATTTTCTCGAGAGCTATTCTAAGTTACATTCTACCCAAAGGCAATAAACAACGAATTTCACTTACATTACAGTATTTACCTTCTCTGACCTACCTATTGCCTTTAATCTTTCCTTTCAGATTATTTTAGAGCAAGGACGTATCGATTTTCTAATTATAAATACTCAGCTAGGAGTAAATTGGGACTATTTTTAAGCCTGCTCTAAATAATGAATAAACAATGTTAGTATGTACGTACAAGCTGTTTTTTTTTTGAGTTCACTACAAAGCTTTCTATCATAAGTACTTACTAATTTTTAGAGTTCCGTACCCGAAGAGTTCTCTCCGTCTCCTCCATCGTGAGTCTGTCCGTCGTCTGTCTTAAAATTAACTTAACTTCTCATTGACATAAGAACTTGAAATTCGTTGATTGTGTTTATATTATTACGTACATTCAAGTATAAACGCCAAATTGTAGGAATAGTTTTTCTCTACTCATCGACTAGACTTTAACCGTAGAAATTATCAAGAGACTCATTGGGCTTCCTACATGTGGATTGTTTGAAATAAATAGTAGTCCAAAAACTGGTCGTCTCTCTTAACATTTAATGGTAGCACTATAGGTTTTACGAGAACGATGATCTTTACAATATTTAGATATTTTTGAAAAAGACTTTCATAAGCTGGGGATTATATTACCCTTTTTAATAAAGTGATCTGCGATCCAGAGAGTATCTCCCCATTAAGCATCCATCATCGCTGTGGTGATAAAAGTTCCATAACTTCCTCTTAGAATCGTTACGAATACCAAAATCTTGATTTCCCTCATATGGTACGGAAACCTAAATGTACGAAGCCCGATACGCATTTGGCCGATTTTTTTATATTCAGCATGAATCATTTATTACTTCAATCATTTTCATTTTATACAATTTCGTTGAAAATCTACGTGTCATGTGTATGAATACGAATCCACCACTTTCACGCCAATCTTATTTCGAAAGAACAAAAGTAGTTTCGCGAATATAGTTTTGTCAAAGACACAGTGGAAATCCAATTTATATCAAATGTAACCACTTGGATTCTGGACAATCTCGCTTGGAAATAAACACCGGGGTTTATTGCCATATTTTGTATAATATGAAAATTCTCGCAACATATTATCAGGAATGCAAAAAAACAAACAAATGAAATAAAAAAAACTGAGCAAGTCCGAGTCGGACACGCATATGAAGGGTTCCCAAAGAGCAAAAAATGCGTTTCTCATAATTGTGGGCCTACTTTAATTTATAAATTAAAATTTTTATTATTTTTTGTTCAGCAATAGAAATACACATTCTGTAAAAATTTCAACCTATTACGGATCATGAGATACAGCCCGCTGACAGACAGACGGGCGGACGGACAGACGGATTGCGGAGACTTAGTAATAGGGTCCCGTTGTTACCCTTCGGGAACGGATCTCTAAAAATGAATGCTCATTTTCGGTAAGGGTCACAAAGGCAGATGAAAAATAATATTAGAACAACAGCAGCTGACATTCCATTTAATTTAATTTCCAAAATTAACATCGCTCAGGGCTCTAAATGCAGATAGCTATAATTAAATTTCCCTGCACAAATATTTTTCCTTGCTCCGTATTCATTACAGCGAGGATAACAAAAAGGAGAATGCATTTTCTGACTTTTTACTTAAAGAATGCGATGTTCTGCTTAAAAGATAGGGCGCACGCAGTTAAAAATCACCGCAAATAATTCAAAGCCTCGCCGAGTCTATGGTGGTAGTTTTTAAAACATTCTCTTTTGATTAAATTTTGTTGTTAGTTTCAAGACATATTTCCCCGAGGAGGGAAAACTTCATTGTTCCTAGCAAATATGTGGTCGCCGCTTGTAATGTTGGCTACACAAAGTTAAATTAGAAAGTTGGGATCGTTCTAGTTTGAACATTCATTATAAAAATATTCGTGTGTTGTTTCTTCAGACTTTCTCACTGTAGAGGAAGTTTATGTACGACTTTTAGACTTCTAGGTGATATTGGAGACCACCTGTCAAACATCTTCATTGTTAACCTGATTTTTATTGTTTTAAATTAAGTAACAAATATTTTTGAATTATTGGATCATCCCACGGGAATACTGCTTGATTTTGGAATCAAGCAGTATTCCCGTGGGAAGTGGGAAAAACATGGGATGGGGAAGAACTCGGGTTCTTCAGTTACCTAAGTATGATAAATAAGTAACAACAAGTAATAAGTAACTAGGGTCATGGGGCCCGAGTGCTCATCGAGTTTTGCAGCAAGCTGTTAGTCGACTCTTCACGTGACCAGAGGGCTGGGCTTTTCTTTGGCCAACGAATCAGCATTGCTATTCAACGTGGCAATGCTGCTAGCGTTCTGGGCACTATTTCCATTGACAACAATGTGGATGAATTTTTTGGTGTCCAGTGAGTTGTTTTCATACGCATTTGTACATGTTAGGTATTATTGTTAGTTTGTATACAGGGTGTAACGGAAAGGTGTGGTCATAATTTAGAAACCAGTTCTGCCCATGGATATAAACAACTTTATGTAAGAAAAAACTGAAAATTCCCAAAAAAAAATTTGTACTTTCCATACAAAGTTATCATCAGCTGATCAATATTTGTATGGGAGGTAAATTTTTTTTTTGTGAATTTCCTCAGGTTTACTTGAAGAAAGTTGTTCATATCGATGGGCAGATGCATTTCTTAAAATATGACCACACCTTTCCGTTACACCCTGTATATATCTTTTACATGTAACATAAAAGTAACAAACATACACATTAACATACTTTTGCCTTTATAATATTAGTGTGATAAATGCGGAAGTTAGGATGGTTAAATGGATGTTTGTTACAGCTGAGCTAAGCCAGAACAGCTGAACGTATCTCTCTTTGGCATAGAGATAGATTTTAAAATTATAGTCTGGAATAGTGCACATACTCGTACTGTTGAAGTTTAGTACCTGTGAAGCCCCGCAACTCACTGGTGAGTCGGACAAAAAAAAAAAAAACTTAAAGAGAAAAATATATAAAAAAAAATCGGCTGTCAACCCGGGTTGTCGTCGGGGTTCAATTTGACAACCCGGATTTGGCCGCGGGGCTTCACAGGTTAATAATCGTACTGGCTATTAAAGAAAATTGTTCTACGTGCTACATATTTTTGACGTGTATCTGTCATTAAATTTTTTCCTTCATGTACCAATGTACTTATAAAATAAATCTTCCAATCCATATTCTGAGCAACTATATTATTTATACAACACATATGTTACTTATAATTTTATAGTGGGGGAACTTAGACTATGAAAGGTTATAGACGCAACGTCATTGGACATTAAATGAAGCAGGATCGTTAAAATGTGTGAGTGACCTTGACGAACATAACGATGACGTTTCGGCTTCTCATTTTGTCTGTGTGAGCTTATTTCGCGTGTACAGATACAAGCTGACTTCTCATTTTGGTACTTCAGATTGCTGGCTTTTGACACTTTGTCTATAACCTTTCATAGTCTAAGTGGGGTAAGTACTTATTCCACGCACGCAGATATAGTTTCTCATATTTGAACTAGCCACCTCAAAAAATAAGAACCCATGCTTTTTTTGTGGGAAATTAAAAATACTCAGTGACCAAAATGAAATTTTTTAGTAAAATGTATTTCATAGCCAGGTACTTGGCAGGTGAACCAGCTGGTAGCCAAGCCGACCAAGTTTAATCTTGGCCTCAAACGTTGCCAAGTTCTTTTATACCCCTGTAATCAATTGTTCGAAATGTGATATTATTTTAAACTATGCCCAGAGGATTTTTGAAAGATTGTTAAGTAAACTTTTGTGAAGCGGCGAGGTGTTAAAACGTTCTAGATTGCCTTTTCAAAGTTTGAATAAAATTCTTTTATCGTGATTTCTGTTTCATACTGTGACGATTAAATAATATAGAAGTGAAGGTAGGTCCACGCGGGTATAAGTGTCACTAGACAGCTGTCACTGATACTGAATGGACGTGCGCTCAGCTCGCTATTGCAAGACACCAAACGATTGTTTTATTTAACCATCTGTGCTTACTCCTGTGACAAGTGGACGTCACAAGTGGCGACGAGGTTTTGTGTAAGTACACCAATATACAAAAAAAAAAAAAAACAAGAAAAAGGAGTGAACCAACGGGAAATGTTATCCCATAATTTAGCAATATGCTAAGCGGTGTTTACGTGCAACAACTTATACGTACTTGGTTAATTATTTACGATAGGCACAAAATGGCTCAATAAGTGTTTTGCTAATATAATTTTTATTACATACTAGCTGCGTCCCGCGGTTTCACCCACGTAGACCGTAATAAAAAGTAGCCTATGTGTTAATCCGGGAATCAAGCTATCTACTTACCAAATTTCATCCAAATCGGTTCAGCCGTTTTCGCGTGAAGAAGTAACAAACAACCACACTCACTAACTTTTGCCTTTATAATATTAGTGTGATTAGTGTGATTTACCTACGGTAAAATTTGAGTACAAAACTTAGAAAAGTGTGCCTTTCTAAAATAACACCACTACCCACAATATTGTAATTTAAATTCTGGTTACAAGTTATATGCGTATCTTACAAGTACCTACTCAGTTGATACTATGAAGAATAATGTATCTATGTATTAGCTTATTTGAGACGCATGTAGGTACTTGAACTAATATTACAAAGTAGTATTTTGACAGATCCAATTCCAGTCACGCATGTCGGGAAACATAACAAGAGAATAGCTCGTTGTGGTTGTGCTTGTGCCAGACTTTACATAATTACTGCAACGTAAACAAAGTATTTATAAAGTATGCTATGTTTGATTATGATCTGGGTTATTATTTTTATACCTACCTAATATTCTAGGCAAGTGGTAATTTGTCATTTTACTCAAGGTTGTTATTTAATTTTATTAATGTGGCACGTAAACACTGCATTGAGGGATGTGAAATCACCCTTATAGATTTGAGTAGTAAGTCTATTATAGACTGGTACTAAAAAACGCCAAATTAGTAAACTGCATACTACAGTTGGTACTAACAAAAAAAAAATACAATAATATAATTATGTATTTGGATAATTGGCGAAAGTGGAAATGGTGTTTCCATCATAAGTAGTAGGAAGTCGAATTATCGACTGGTACTAAAAATGCCAAATTAGTAAACTGTATACTACAGTTGGTACTAACAAAAAAAAATAAAATACAATAATATAATTATGTATTTAGATAATGGGCGAAAAAGGAAATGGTGTTTCCATCATAAGTAGGGAAGTCGAATGATCGACTGGTACTAACAAAAAAAAAAAAAAAAAAACAAAGAAAAAAATACATGTAATTATGTACATATATAATTAGCGAAATTGGAAATGTTCCATCATAAGTAGTAAGTTGAATGATCGACTGGAACTAATAAAAAAAAATAAAAAAATTATGAGTAGTAAACTGACGTAGGTATCTGGTAGAGGTGGTCTGTAACAGGTAAAATTATTATATTAGAAACCTGTTTCACCTGTTCCACTTCCAGGGACAAAACTGTACCAAAAAAAAAAAAAATAATAATAATAAAAAAATAACCTGTTCCAAAATAACAGCCTGTGCCGTTGCAACCAATGAGTCTTTGATTGCAACAGATTTATAATATAGTACCTAATTTCATTCAGTGAAGTAGAAACAGATGTTATCTCTTTCTGTTAAAATAAGTTAGAAGAGAAAACAATTGATTTAAACTGTTCCAGGTCAGTTTTCTTTCTAATAACGTAAACATCCGTAAGGTAGTTTTAGAAGAGCATACAGACACCAGTTACGGCAGTGTTTTAATTTGGTTGGTCGTTTGTAGGTTGTGGAACAGGCAGGCACTGGAACAGTATTTTTGGTTTTGCGATACCTGTTAAATGTCGTTACTTTTAAAAACCTGTTTTTAAACTGTTTCGATAAATACGCCTCACTCCTAGTATCTGGTTGTCAATTGGTACTAACAATAGTAAATTGGCGTAGGTCGCTCCAAAAATGTCCCACATACCACCCCGCTTTTGATTGCGAAGGCGATCCTGCGTCCGTACGATGGGAAAAATGGAAGAGGGGGTTTGAATTGTTTTAAGTTGCATTAAATATATCAAACCCAGAGAAAAAAAAAGCCACACTACTATATGTAGGAAGTTTGACACTTCAGGAGATATACTATAATATCCCTGGTAAAGTGATAGACGAAGCAGTGGGAATCAATGTAGATGTTGTTCGATACTCATCGAACACATCATCATCAGCAGTTTTGACTCAAGTAGGTCGCGCGGCCGCACCAGCGGAAAGCGTGAGCTACGCGAGTCAGTGCGCGATCGACCGGCATACTTGTAGCGCTCATTACCATCATTAGCATTAATTAGCGTAAAGTTTCGGAATAAACGTACTCTGAATCTTAGCTCAGACTTATCATTTAGCACCCGAAATAGCTAGCAGCACGAACCTTATCGTTCATATTGGTCCTTCGAAACCGTCAAGGACTCCGCGACCGCGATAAATCGTAACGCGAAGTGCTTGTACCGTACCAGCAACCTGTGGGTTGCCGCGAACTAGATTAGGCGTGAGTTCATAGGGATTCACAACCACCGTGGGGAGCTACCCGCGCAGCAGCAACAGCGAGCCAGCAGCATAGCAGCAATAGCCGTAGGACAAGGCGGCTTTCAAGTAAGAGCGTTCCGTATCTTCTGTCTCGCTTAAGTCTAACAGCAGCACAATGGAGACTTTATACTTCCAACAAACTGAATTAGCAGAGAGCATTGCCAAGGTCCTTATTAATTTCAATAAGGATAGCAAACAGCGTAAGACTATCGACTACTGTAAAAAGAGACTAGATCTTTTAGAGTCGTATTGGAGAGAGTATCAGCTAAACAACGGAAAACTTGTGCCGCTTGAAAATAGAGGTCATAGGTACTTCGTAAATTCGGAGTTCGAGCGGACAATGGAGTCTTATAAAGCAGCAAAAGACGCCATATCCGAATATTATGACGCGTTATGTCACCAAGCAAAGCCGCCAGGATTCTCTGATCTAGAAGACAACCCTTCTAATCAGCAAGTAGCGGCAACAGCAGGTCCTTCCGGGGGCAAACACTTACAGCACCAGGACCACGAGCCATCCTCAGCATCCGCCAGCCCGGCGCGCGCTCGTGCCGAGGTGTCTAAAGGCATTTATAGCAAACTAGATGATATGATGCGCAAGCAACATATCAATTTCAAAGCATTCGCAAGAACCGTAGAAAGCATAGATGTCGAATCCTTGTCCGATAAATGGGAGTTTGAAGACGCCTTGCGATTATTACAAACTCGATGGACAGCCGTAGACAACAGCCATTGGGAACTAATGATGGAGTTAGAAGACGACGAGGCGTACGAATTAAGCTACATTAAACATGAACGTACGTATAACAGCTTGAGAAAAGCTATCAGCTCTAAGATGTGGGCAACATCGTACCGTGACAAGTCCACACCGAAGATGGAAATTCCTGTATTCTCAGGTAACTATCAGCAGTGGGTATCCTTCAAAGATCTTTTCGATGAAGCAATCCACAACAATCCTTCTCTATCAAAGGCACAAAAGATGCAATTCCTGAAGAGCAAGGTAAAAGGAGAAGCGGAGCGCTTGATCCAGCATCTCCCGATTAGCGCGGACAACTATAACACCTGTTGGGAAATTTTAACTCACAGGTTTAACAACAAAAAGCAGATATTTATGTCCCACGTAAATTCCTTTTACAATCTTGCCAATATACCGCAGCAGTCGTACACAGCCATCAAACGACTTCATGATGTCACCTTAGAGAGCCTCCACGCCATAAAAAATCTAGGCGTAGATATTACGACATGGGATCCTCTTCTTGTATATATACTAGCACAAAAATTGGATAGTGAGTCTTATTCCGAGTATATAGAGTCGTTGAAGAATTCGCGAGAGCTTCCGGTACTTCGGGACTTTTTGGACTACTTAGAGAACAAGTTCACCACCCTAGAGTCATCTCGGCGACGTCAAGATGGGACACCTAAGGCAGTTTCATCTCAATCATCCAATGGTTCATCCAATTTTAATCGCAAAAATAATTTTAAATTGGGCAATGAATCTAAAAATAGCAAGAAAATGGAAATGGCGAAATCAATGCATGTGTCTGAGTCAGTAAATAAATGCCCTCATTGTTCGGCAAAACATAATTTAATAAGCTGCAAAAAATTTACAGAATTACCAAATGAGCAGAAAATAAAAATAATTAGCCAATTAAATTATTGCGTAAATTGTGTTTACGATCATAATGGCGCAAAATGCTACTCGACAAAAAGATGTCATAAGTGCAATGACGAACATCATACGACTTTGCATGACTATTTCGCAACACAATCAAAGTCTAACAGCTTGACCGAGATTGCGAAACAAAAATGCGAAAACAACAAAAGCATCTACGCTTCTCAGCAAGTAACATCGGAGATTTTGCTAGCCACAGCGCTGGTGAAAGTCACAGCAGCCGACAGGACCCAGCACGTCATGCGAGCACTGATCGATCAGGGCTCACAAATTTCCGTGATCAGCGAGAAAGCAGCACAGCAGCTAGGATTAAAGCGAAAATCTTGTAAAGGGGTTATTTTCGGAGTAGGCGAACGTGAAAACAACTGCAAAGGAAAACTAACGATCGCTTGTCAATCGACTTACACCGATTTTAAGTTTTCTACTGATGTTGTCATAGTGAACAACTTAATAAAAAATCTGCCAAACGAAACGTTCGCTAAGCCATCTTGGCAACATACAGCACATCTTTGTTTAGCAGATCCAGAGTATAACATCAGTCGTCCGGTGGATCTTCTCCTAGGAGCAGAAATCTACGCCAACATCCTTTTAGAAGGATTAATTCGCGGACAAACGTCCTCGGAACCGCTAGCACAGCAAACTCATTTAGGATGGTTGCTGTGCGGTGGCAATACAAGCACCTCATTCCAATGCAACGTGATCTTGCATAACGTTGAAGACATTCAACAATTCTGGACAATTGAAGACATTCAAGAACAGAATTCTATGTCCGTAGAAGATCAGGAATGCCTAGATTTTTATGAAACTACGACGAAACGTCTAGAAAACGGTCGTTATGTAGTTAGGTTGCCCATGAAACCAGAATTAGAAGAGAAGCTAGGATCTTCGAAAGAGATAGCGATAGCACAATTTAAAAATGTAGAACGTAAGTTTAGCAAGAATGAAGACCTAGCGAAGCAATACAAGCAATTTATCCGCGAATATGAGCAGCTGCAACACATGAAGTTAGCGACTTCTAACCGCAAACAGAAGACGGAAATAGAATGTTTCCTTCCTCATCATGCGGTACTGAGAGCAGAATCTAGCACAACAAAGTTGCGCGTAGTATTCAACGCGTCGTCTAAAACTACTTTAGGCCACAGCCTAAACGATCTAATGTACAGGGGTCCAAACCTCCAGTTAGACCTGTTAGAGCTTATCCTGAAGTGGAGGCAATATCGTTTCGCATTCACAGCTGATATTGAGAAATGCTTCCGTATGATTTTAGTCGATGAGCAGGACCAAAGCCTACAACAAATCGTATGGCGACAAAGTCCGGATCAGCCTATAAGAAATTATAAATTAACAACCATAACGTATGGAACTAAAGCAGCACCATTCCTGACAATGATGACTCTGCGAAAATTAGCGTCAGATGAGCAGCAAAAATATCCCAGAGCAGCTAAATGCATCCAGGAAGAGCTCTATATGGATGATTGGGTATCGGGAGCGCATAGCGTCAAAGAAGGAAAGCGGAGGATTACGGAAGTAAACGCATGCCTAAAAAGCGGCGGATTTTCATTAAGAAAGTGGTCCTCAAACGATAAAAGATTGCTTGAAACAGTTGAGCAAACTGCCGACAAACAGCCAGCAGTCTTTACATTTAAAACAGAAAGCTCATCAAAAACTTTTGGGCTACAATGGAACTCAACCGAGGACGAATTCATCTTCAAATATGATTCAAACAGCACACAAACAGCAAAACTGACCAAAAGGATGCTTCTATCCGAAATCTCTAAGATTTTCGACCCTTTGGGATGGTTAGCGCCCCTAACCACAAAGATGAAAATTTTATTCCAGCAAGTATGGCAAGATTCTGAGGTCCAGTGGAGCGACGAAGTTTCTATTAAAACCAAAGAAGAATGGATCAATTTGAAGGGAGATTTAAATCTATTAAATCAGTTCCACATTCCTCGGTGGTTACAAAGCAAAGAGCATGACGTCATAGAATTACATGGGTTTTGTGACGCATCAATTCAAGCCTTCGCCTGTGTAGTATACGCACGAATCGTATCAAATAACTCTACATCAGTAGTGCTAGTAGCAGCAAAAACGCGGTTAGTGCCCTCTAGCAAGGCTGTATCGCTACCTAGGTTAGAATTATGTGCGGCCGAACTACTTACGAAACTCATGTCAAAAATCGTCAAAAGCATCAACAGCGTGGCCGTAAAGATATACGGCTGGAGCGATTCTAAGGTTTCCCTTAGCTGGATTCAAGGGTCCCCGGGGCGCTGGAAGCCTTTCGTAGCGAACAGGGTGAAGAAAATTGCTAGCATTATGCCACCAAACACTTGGCGTTATGTAAACACCAAAGAAAACCCAGCGGATGCAGCTAGTAGAGGCCTGACGACCTCACAATTGCTAGAACACGAATTGTGGTGGCAAGGACCGACCTTCTTATCTTCATCGCACTTCAAACCTACGGGTCAAACGAAGTATACTACTAACGAAGAGATAAAAAGGCAGGTAAACATTGTTCAAAATCCTATCATGGATAGCAGCATAGTCGACGATCTATTACATCGCTACAGCTCGTTTACAAAAATAACACGCATCTTAGCCTGGGTACGGCGGGCATTGACACCTGTCGTTAGTAAACAGAAAACAAAGCATCTCACTTTACACGAGCTTAGATCAGCAAAACTTATAATAATAAAAAACGCACAGCGCGCTGAATTTAAAACAGACATTGAACGCTTATTGCAAAACCAGGAAGTAAAATCTGATAGCAAGCTACTCAACCTTAATCCATACTTAGATCAGGACGGGATCCTTAGAGCAAAGGGAAGACTCAGGCAGGCCAACATAAGCATAGAAATGAAGCATCCAATCATCATTCCATACAACAGTCGACTGACTGAGCTTCTCATCGCGCAAGCCCATGAGCTCACATTTCACGGAGGAGCTCGACTTACTATGTCCTTTCTTAGACAAAAGTATTGGATAATTAAAGGAAATCGAGCCATCAAAACGCAACTTCATAGATGTGTTACTTGTAGGAAACAGGCACCCAGGAAGCTACAGCAGATTATGGGAGATCTACCTGATTTCCGCACCAACCCAGCTCCAGCGTTTTATCACACAGGTGTAGACTACACGGGCTTCATATCTGTGAAGGCAAATAAAGGGCGTGGAATAAAAACAACAAAAGGATACGTGGCTTTGTTCGTCTGCATGGTTACGAAAGCCGTGCACATAGAACTGGTGTCAGACTTGACCAGCACTTCCTTTATCGCAGCATTGAGGAGAATGTCAGCGCGACGAGGAGCCCCGAAACATGTGTACTCGGACAACGGCACTAACTTTGTGGGAGCTAACAAAGTAATGCAGGAGGAGTACGAGCAGCTAAAACAAGTTTTCGGTGACTCATTTTATAGTGAGATAGCGGAAATGGAGATAGAATGGCACTGGAATTGCCCTTCCTGGCTTAGTGCGGGAGGATTATGGGAACGATCAATACGAAGTCTAAAGCAACACCTCAAACGAGTTGTAGCGGACCAGGCATTGACGTATGAAGAATATAGCACCATTTTAGCGCAAATAGAAGCGGGTCTCAACTCTAGACCACTAAGCCCGATATCTGAAGACATAGACGATTTAGATTTCTTAACACCCGCGCACTTCCTAACCGGTAGAGCAGGTCTAACCGTTATTGAAACCGCCAGTGACGCTAGGACTAGATGGCACTTAATAAACAAGATTTTCCAAGACCTTTGGAGGAGGTGGAAAACTGAATATCTTAGCCAATTATCTGTTCGTAGCAAGTGGCTAAAGCCAAAAAGCAACATTAAGATCGGAAATATGGTGACCATCCACGATGATAATTTTCCTTCTGGAAAATGGCCAGTGGGGAGAGTCGTCGAGGTACACCAAGGGAAGGACGGGTTTGTAAGGGTTGTGACATTAAAGACGAAGAACGGTTTAATAAAGCGACCTATTATCAAATTGTCCGTCTTACCAATCGAGCAAGAGGACGCAGAAAAGGAAGCTGAAGAGCAGAGTAAAAAAGCCAAACCCAAGATCACAAAGGATGAAACAAAGGCAAGTACGAGAAAGCATCGTAATTTCGTCAACATCATTTTATCACTATTATTTTTTATCAGCATTTGGAGCAGCAGCGAAGCATCGAACCACATTACCCAATTTAGCGGTAATCAATCCTTATACTACGACCCAATAGGTAAATTAAATCTAATACGGGATCAATGGAAAATTGTGTCGTACTACAACATGCAACCTTATTGGCAAGGTGATAAAGCCGGGGACACCTTCATTAAATATCTAGAGCAGACATGTGAACAAATCAAAGAGCCTAGCCATTGTAACATGATTTTATTACAAGTGCAGCACGATTACAACGAGCTCCAATATCACAATCAGCTGCTGCTAAATCAGCATTTCGGCACTCGGTCAAGAACCCGACGCGGCCTTGTCAACGCGGTCGGCTCCATAGCCAATACATTATTTGGAGTACTCGACCAAAGTTTCGCTGATAAATACCAACGTGATATTGAAATTATAAATAGCAACGAAAAGCACCTATTACAGCTTTGGAAAAACCAAACATCAGTGGTAGAAGCTGAGTATAATATTCTGAAACGAACTGAGAAGACTATTGATACTCAGTATAAGCTCATAAATAGACATCTAAACCTCTTAGATCAAGCGACTAAGCAGATACAATTGCAAGGTAAAAGTACATCAATGTTACAAGAATTCACTCTCGCAGCCATGGCTACGACAAACATGATACACAACTTAAAGCGTGTCCAAGATACATTAATCGACACCTTAGCGGATATTTATCATAGTAAAATTAACATGCATCTACTTACTCCAGAGCAGCTCAGCAACGAACTTCAAATCATTTCCGGTCAAATATCAAAAGAACTTACTTTACCTATCAACAACATCCAGGCCGATTTATATGAAATCTACAAACACCTAAAGATCAAGGCGAGAATTAGTAAAGAGTACTTCATGTTTGAGATCTCCGTGCCACTCATTAGCAGAGACAGTTTCCAACTGCACCGCTTAATACCTGTTCCTCTCCAGGTGGGAAAGGACATGATCAGCATTATTCCCCTCACAGATTACATAGCAACTAATCTGATGAGGGACTCCTATATCGAAGTCAAGAACGACGATCTTCAAACCTGCACCTATCAGGATGAAAGTTATATCTGTCAGCTACGAGGTCCAGTCAAGCGACTGGGTCCAGAAGAAAAGTTCTGTCAAACCGAACAAATAGGTATCTGCCAGCCTAAGAAAGAAACCTGCAAGAATATGTGGTTACAATTACACGACCTATCGTCTTATTTGTATTTCGCATGCGATACCTATTCATTTACAATCATATGTGACAATGAAACCCGAACGCGCCGTGTCAGCAAGGCCGGGCTCATTCAACTCGATAAAGAATGCATAGCTAAGGGCCGTGACATAACACTTTATTCATATCAGCAGGAAAACAAGCTGACTTTAAAACCTGACCTATTATTAGCGAACATAGCTCCAATACAGCACCATCATTTGGTCAATATTACGCTACCGCTTCTCGAAACAACAACAGAAGATGCACAGATCAACAACACACTAACAAGTCTCGGCAATCAGATAGCCGCTATGAAGAAAGCAGCTTTAGAAGAAGGAACATTAACTACGCATGATATACATCACTATGCCATATCATACGTATTGCTAGCAGCAGTCGTCGCCGTCGTAGCGTTCCTGGTGTTCCTGTGGTGGCGAGGCAAGCAAGCCTCACCCGCGCCCGCGCGTGACCCGCAGGCTCCAAGCGAGCCTGCCGCGCAGCGGGCGGCGCCTACCAGCAGTGTGAGTGTTAGTGCTAGTGCGCGTAAATCACCCGTGCCCGAGCAAGGGCCCAGTGTTTGTGGGACCAAACGGTGGTCCAGTTTACGGTACAAAAGAGACAAATCAACGTCACCTATCAGTAAAAGACAATCGGTCTTTACGGTAGATCTAGATAGAGATTAGCTATCACTTAGGATAAGAACATTCAGCATTGTATTAACCTTCATTTAGCATAAACAAATACTGGTTCACCTATGTGTTACTAACCCTCTTAATTGTGTAATCATCTCATCTCATCTTTCCCATTTCTTCCACTCGGGAGCATGTTCGATACTCATCGAACACATCATCATCAGCAGTTTTGACTCAAGTAGGTCGCGCGGCCGCACCAGCGGAAAGCGTGAGCTACGCGAGTCAGTGCGCGATCGACCGGCATACTTGTAGCGCTCATTACCATCATTAGCATTAATTAGCGTAAAGTTTCGGAATAAACGTACTCTGAATCTTAGCTCAGACTTATCATTTAGCACCCGAAATAGCTAGCAGCACGAACCTTACCGTTCAGATGTAAACAACTGGACTCTTGACGACTACTTTTTACCTCGTCAGAGTAAAATATATGAAAGACATTTTGTTCAGACTCTAAAACAACAACAAGGTGAAAAATTCGAAAATGTTCTAGTAAGTACGGCTTCGTCACCAAAGTAGAAAATGAACTTGCATTTCCGCTTGCGAATAAGACAACTTAATTGATTAAATTGTCGAAAACTGTCGTTTCAAGGAGAATCCTGTCAAAAATAATATTGACTATATTTTTCATTTTGATGATGACACGACGCTAAGCTGTCATGTTGGAGGTATTAAAGTATATTTGATTATTTATTCTGGCAGCAAGTGTGACATTTTGAGTGGAACAACTTAGAACTATCTTAAAAAATGCGGAATTACTATCAGTAATCAAATATTGTCAACCTAAATGAAATATTTGTTGCCGGCAGCAACACAGCATTGACAGTAATTAGAACATTTGGTGTAGATATTCAAGTAGCCGACTAACAGCAGACCGCAACATTCTATAATTGTTAAATTCCGCGATAGTGGAGTACCCGTTCCCCTGCAAGGAAAGATTAACAAAAAGATTGACCAATTGATCAAATTGGATATAGAATAGAACCCATTACTAAACCTTCGGGATGGGTATCACCAATAGTGCCCATCTTTAAACCGAAAGGATATGTAAGAGTGTGCGTAGACATGCGATGCGCGAATATGGTTATCGTCAGGGAAAACCATCCATTGCCGACAGTGGATCAGCTACCTACAAAATTTAACAAGGCAGGCGTTTTTCAAGCTCGACATTAAAGACGCATATTTCATCAAAGTCGAAATCAGCGAGGACTCAAGAGATATAACAACTTTTATTTATAACGAGTCAAGGTTTGTACCGATATAAGTGGCTCATGTTTGACATAATCGTATGCGCCAGAGCATTTTCAAAAAATTGTAGAAATAATACTTCTTTCCTTTGATGGTGTCGTCAACTTATTGATGACATTGTCATATATGGCAAGGATGACGCAGAACACAATGCGTTGGAGCCTATCAAACTTGTCCTGCATTTATTTAAAGGAAAAACATTTCAATAAATCAGAAAAATGCGTATCTAATGTCAAGAGCATAAAATTTGGGACATGAATTATCGTTGGAAGGGATTAAAACCCGTGACAAATATGTTAAGGTTGTAGACAGTTTTAGGGAGCCAAAAAACTATAGAAGAAATACAAAGTTTTTAGCACTAATAAACTATGTCAACAAATGGATCCCAGATATGGCGACTACATCAAAACCCTTTAGGAGGCTTTTAACGCTAAAATTAGGAAAAATACCGATATTAGTCACAACAGGGTCCTAAACAAACAGAGTCATTCCTTGTGTTATAAAACTCCTTGAGTAATATCCATACACTTGGATATTCTGACCCAAAAGATAAAACCACAGTCATGACAGATGCCATGTTGTAGTCCGGTTGGATATCCTCATTCAGTCTAATAATAACGGACCACGGGTAATTGCTTTTGGCAATAAGAGCCTTACAGAAGTTGATAAACGTTATTTTCAGACTGAAACAAAAAAAAAAAAAAAGAAGCTCTCGCTCTGGTTTGGACTGTAGAGCACTTTAGAATGTACTTATACGACAAACCACACCATGATCAGTGAGCACCACATTCACCAAAGCATACAGTATGCAAAGCCTCATGCAATAGGGATGAATGTTATTGGTGCCGATTCTCTTGTTCAATAACTAAACTAAAATTAGAGAATAAATGAGAGAAAAGTAATTATGTAAAAAATCTTAGTAGTCAAATTTGACCCACTACTTGGTTTTTGAGTAAACTGATATTTTGCATAAATGTTTAGTTTGGACGACATTGGTGCCGATTGTCTTGTTCAATAACTAAACTAAGATTAGGGAATCGCTATCTTTTACTAAAAAGCAGTGCGACAAAATGACGGCTAGCTATGAAACAAGTTATAGATGTCAAACCAGTTTACGCTTTGCGCTTAACCGTGTTTTTAATCGACATGATTTTACGTGTGCCCTTGATTTGTATGGAAATATCAGTGCAACTAAATTTGACAGCTTCAATTTACATCCGTCTCTTTCTTGTTCTATTAAAGAGAAAAAGATAGAACACACACAAGACAGGACATATACACAGGGTGTAAAAAGAAAGATCACAGAGCCGTTAACTACGCATACTGTATGTCTAACGAAGTAGTTTTGCGCTAATATGATATTGCTGGGAGACGACTTTTATTTTAGTTATGAAAAATAAAACAATGTTTTATTCCGCGCAATGTAACGCGAACACAGGCAAGTGGAGTAAAACACCGTCCCTTCGCTCGTTACATACGTTTGATATTCATTTCGTTTTCGTAACCACAAATTCGTAATTTTGAAATTTCGGAAAAAAATAATCGAAAATTCAGTAACTGTTTGCTTGGAAAAAGTTTATTAATAACACTTAGTATTCATTAATAAAAAAAAAAAAAAAAAAAAAAAAGTCAAAGACAGGGAGAATAATAAAAGAAAAACCCAATAAAAGAAAGCAAATTTTACCCCACACGTTGTAAATTCTAGCGGTTCTAAATATACCATAAAGAACGATTACACCGGACAAGAGTTGCAGAGGAATATTGTCCATCTATAAAGAGTTGAAGGTAAATGGCAAGTATGTGGAGAAAACACACCTGATTCTGATGATACCAGCGATTATTCTGTTTTACATACGTTACATACACATATGTTAAGATTGTTGCATATTATTATATAGATTCAAGTTCTTCAAACTTAACAGACAGATGTGTTGCTGGGGAGTTTGTTGGCCACTTCTTCTTCACAGCTAAAACACTAGGAAGTGGTGACGGGCGGGCGTTTTGGGGGACTGTCTTTATGTAGAACTTTGACGTGCAAAAAGTGCTGGCTCTCAGCCTAGTTTGAATAAATGACATTTGATTTTGATTGCGATTCCGACAGCAAATAGTATAATTATTTGTCAATCTTGTTTGTGTAATTGTAATTAACAATATATAATTTTCTTTTGTTTGAAACCTCTGTGTAAACTATTTCTAAAATTATATTAACGTTAGGTGTAAACTACATTAAGAAGTCTAATTCCAATTGTGCTAATGAGTTTAAGTTTTCCGTTTCACATAAGTCTATTTATAAAAAATTCTGAAAAATTACTATTTGTAAAAAGGGAAGAGGTGTGACGATTAAATAATATAGAAGTGAAGGTAGGTCCACGCGGGTATAAGTGTCACTAGACAGCTGTCACTGATACTGAATGGACGTGCGCTGAGCTCGCTATTGCAAGACACCAAACGATTGTTTTATTTAACCATCTGTGCTTACTCCTGTGACAAGTGGACGTCACACATACCATGATCCCTAGACACCTAAGGGAGAATTTATTTGAACTTTATCCACAAAGGTATAATAGTGGACTTAGGCAAATAGGCAGTCAACCAACGGTGAGAGGGTATGGAGAGACAACATGATGTCATGCATTGTTTTATTTTTAAGAAACGAAAAAATACATAAAAGTTATCATAATTTTAACAAGAAATAAAAAACTTTTCCCGACTTCTAAAAAAGAAAATACACTTAAAAATTAAAAATAACTTTGATTCCGGAAGTCAGTGTTTGTATTTTATTTCTTCGTTATTTGACACCAACTTCCGAAGTTATTTTTAAATTTTTAGTGTACTTATTTTCTTTTTAGGAAGTCACTTGTTTTTTTTGCAAAACAGTTTTTTATTTTTCACTCTTGTTGTTATACCCCAGAACTAGAAACCCCAATAACATGGAACGTGGAATTTAAACATACTTGTAATTGGAGAAAACCAAAACGTCATCTATCTAAACATATTTTTCGGTTTTGTTCAGTTTTAAAAAAGTTTTGAAGCAATTTGACCAAAATTTTTATGGGACCAACTCGGGAGTGTATTCTTTCGGATAAAAAAAGAATTTTGAAAATCGGTCCACAACTACACAAAAAAAATGCATACAGTTGAACATAGAATCTCCTCCTTTTTTGAAGTCGGTTCAAAACTACAATCAAGAATCGCTTTCAAAACTTTTCAATATCCACCCAGCTATTATGTTACACCGGTTCTGTGCGTCTCTCATCCTGTGTTTTCCCGTGACCTTCACCAGGCCATCGGTCCACCTTGTGGGACTCCTTCTGACGCTGCGTCTTCCAGTGCGCGGTTGCGAATCCAGAACCTTCCGGCCGCAACGGCCATATTTTCTTCGACCAACGACAGCTCAAGTTCTTCGGGCTACGTCGGTAACCTTGGTACTACTGCGGATATCTTCTTCAGCAAGATTTTTTACAACCATTTTTTATGATGTTTACGATATAGCGACATAGTGACAGTAGTGAGATAGTGATATATAACAGTGATATTAAATCACGATAACGTTGTGTCGCATTGTGATGATAATTCAGTCTGTATTTACAAACTAATGACCGTAATACGAACTCGTAAATCACAGATTTCAGCATCAAGTCTAGACAACCGTGAGCAATATATTTCACATCGGTGGATTTCATTGGTGTGTTTAAAATCACAAATATTGTATGATCTCCTTTTACGACTAAAACCTTGAAGCAAAACGATTTTTCTTCAAGGTTTTACATTTTTATCATCACTAAACTTTAACTAAATTTGGGTTCACGGTTCAAAATCTTGTAACATAGAAAGTGCAAAGAGGATAAATTCGGCAGTAAATATTCGCCAAATTACCAAACAACGTTACTTACGACCAAATAGACAATAACCGGGAATTGATCCAACAATGGAACAAGGAAACAATACGAAACTAAGGACCGTGAACCGTGAAACACCTCAAATCCCATCCAAACGGTTTGGGACATTCCATATCAAATTGCGCCCAGCATATTACATGGACACTTCCCGCAATGCGGTTGCTATGTGCCACGGGTAACTTCATACATCTATGTCTGACCACCGTTTATAGACACCTATTACTACCCTCGCATACCCTTGTGACGTCAACAATTTCATCGACAAAGGTAGATGAGGAAGGCCTATCTAAGATGGCCGCCTCGCTTCCTTATCAAGAAATTGGAAATTAGAGGGAAATCAGGGCTACGCTTCTATAATTCCTCATCCTATAAACTATTGTGGAGAGGCTGGAACTTGGTACCGACCTTTATTGAGAACAATTGCGCCGTGTAATCAAGAAATTGTTTACTAGCAAAATAATTATCGTTCCTTTTAGCAAAGCTTAAAACCCCGTGATTAAATTAACACTTTTCTGAAATAAAAATGAAGCATGATTTAATTTAGACGCTTATTTTGTTGTTCTAATTATGTAATATTAAACGTTTTACGCTCGGATAGCCTTGAGGAAAGCCTTCTTAAATTTTACTTTGAACATGAAGACAGTACTATAATCTTTGCTGTTTAAGCAGAGTAACCTAATTTTGTCGAGTTTATTTATATTATGTAATGGCTGTACCTACTAAGAGTGGGTTGGAGCGCGTGTAAGTATTTTTAGTAACATCTCATGCTATTTTGACACAACAATGGATTCTTGATTTCCTGTTATCAGTTATGTTACTAAATAAAAATGTGACATTGCCACGTGAAACTTCCCACAAATGTAACAGCTGAGCAGTAGGCTAGACGTCTCTGCTGAGTTTTTAAGGTTATTCTTAAATAGATGCCGGGTATCGTAATTTTAGCTTGCTAAGTTATACAGCATGTAACAAAAACCCTGTCAGATCCAGAAGGGTATTACCTACATGATATTGTACTGCGGACATATAAACGTAATCATTTAATAGATACGAGATAATTATTTTTCCCAAATGAAAATAATTAATTTAAAAAAAAAAACCTTATCAAAGGCAACACTGAGCACCCGACAAAGTTCACCTACTGTTTCGTGTCAAACATCCCGCCTGAGCGAGACAGAGTGCCTACAGCTCAGCTAATGCAGGGCGGGATCGTTTGAAATAAAAATAGGTAAAAATGATTCGCCGGCCGGAGGAGTGTTGTCAACTTATGAAAATTTGCATATTTAGTGTTAAATTGCGCATATTTTATAAAAATAAAAAATCTGTAACTTTAGGTTTTTATGAGTTACATTTTTTCAACAACTTTTTCTAATACGTATGTTAAACCAGGAATACGCCTTTATTAGATCGGACAGGGTTTTTGTTACATGCTGTATTATAAATACTCGTAATTTGGTTTGTTTGTTTGTTACCATTTCACGTTTAAACCACTGAACTGTTTATCATGAGATTTTGTATACCTATACCTACGTTTTCAAGGGTACAGAAAAGGACATAGGGTACCTTTCATTCGGAAAAAAATATTGTTCCCGAGGGAAAGAATAATAACTTTCGATGGTCACAGTTGCTTTAGGACGCCAGATGGCGCTACGTGTCTTTTGAATCATTTTGCTCCCGTGCGAAGTCGGGACGGGTCGCTAGTTAAATCATATTTTGTGGGTCTAACTGTAACAAAGACATATTCACTAGGAACTCAACACAGCCGGGATGTTTTTTTTTTGGTACTAGCCCGCCACACTATTCCCAAACCACTATAACTTCTGAAGCCAGAATCAATAGTGGCGACCACCAGAAAAAACGCCGAGGCAATGAAGCTCGATGAGTCCCAGAGAAACGATTAAACTGTCTTGGGTCCCGCACGAAATTAATCAGAAAAGACAGCGAAGGAGTAAGAAAAACATAATTTCCACTTCCCTCCTAATCAAGCGGGACCTCAGCCGGGATGCTACGGTTGTTCCCTGTAAAATTTAAATAATAACTTAATCGGCGGTATATAAGGACGCACATTCAGCTTCAGAGTCCGTGTTTCCTGATAGCTATAACCTGGAAGTCTTTAATTCAAGAGTGAATAGGTTGCTTCTAGGCAAGAATGCTCCATTTTTGACTACATCATCGCTTACCATCAAGTGAGATGGTGGTCAAACGTTAGCTAATCAATAATAAAAAAATACGCCTACATCCCTTCAAAAATGAAAACTAAAAACGGGCGTCAAATTTTATTCAGTATCTAATTTGTTTCAAATAAATTACTTCAGCTAAATAATACTTCTAATAAATGCAACGATTGCACCAAAAATTTAAAAAAAAACTGGCCGTAAGCGAGTCGCACTCTCGCGACAAGGGTTCCCAACGAATCATATTTTTAGGGAGTGCCTCTACCGTACTATTTTTTTTTGTGGTGTAACTTCAAATTTACGGTTTCTGGATTTTTTCCTTTACTTGTGCTCTATGACGCTGCTTCTTGCCAAATTTCATCATTTTAGGCCAACGGGAAGTACCCTATAGGTTTTGATTCCTTTGAGAGTGTCAAAATATGCGGCATAAACGGCCGTCTCTTTTGATTGTGTTGACTTAGAAGTTTGATTTTTAAATTACTCCAAGGAGTTGCAGACCTGAGTATTTGATAATAATTTCAGCTTGACAAATCTACGCGTTCCTGAGAAAAAGGGTCCTGACAGACGGACAGACGGACAACTAAGTGATCCTATAAATAAGGATTCCGTTTTGTCATTCGGAAGTTCAGAACCCTTAAAATAATATTAATTTGGCAACCATTCATGAAAAACACTACACAGTAATAAAAATCTAACAACTGCATTCTATACAACCACATTAACCAGTAACCTACATTCAGAAATGCTCTAGCAATTTGGACAGCAAAATAACTGATACTCTTAATTTTTTCCACTCGCAATAAAAAAGGCAAAAAGTGGTTTTAGTCGTGTTTAACTTTTTATAAGCGAAAAATTCCCGCTCCAAACTTAATTACTGCGAGTTTTCATTGCGTAAATAGTTCTAGTGACGATTATAAAGAACTGCCTGCTATTTGTTGAGAGGTTTTGTGGTGTTTTTTATTGATAGTTTTCAGACGATCGATAACCGGCCAAGTGCGAGTCGGCCTCACGCACGAAGGGTTCCATACCACTATCTATAAAAACGGTAATAAAATCATGTCCGTTGTATGGGAGCCCCCTTAAATATTTATTTTATTCGGTTTTTTAGTATTTGTTGTTATAGCCGCAAAGAAATACATCATCTGTGAAAATTTCAACTGTATAACTATCATGGTTCATGAGATACAGCCTGGTGACAGACGGACAGACAGACAGACGGATTTACAGCGGAGTCTTAGTAATAGGGTCTCGTTTTACCATTTGGGTACGGAACCCTAAAAAAACAAGCGAGCCTTACAGTAGTCACATATGCTGTGTAACATTTGACATCTCACTTTCGTAATAAGCAACATTAACATTCTATCCTGAATAAAAACTTTTTTAGTGTAAAATACACTAAAAAAGTTTTAAGCTTTTTTGGAAATCGGTTGTTTTTTTTTTGTAAAAAGTTTTTATTTTTTACTTTTTAGTGGTTATACCCTAGAACTCAAAACCCCAATAACATGGAACGTGGGATTAATACATAAAAAAAACATAGATACTTTTTCGAAGTCGGTTAAAAAATAGAACCGACTTCCAAAAAAAATGCAAAATAACTTTAATTTCGGAAGTCGGTGTTTTTGGTTTTGTGTCTTCGTTTTTTGAACTCTTTTTGGAAGTCTGTTCTATTTTTTGCAAAAAGTTTTTATTTTTCACTTTTTATTTGTGGTTCCCCATTAAATTGTGTTAACACTACATATATATAGACAAAGCTTACGTTTGTTGGCTGCCCAGACGACAAAATACCTACTCACAAGTCGTTGAAAACCTACCTGTCTATTTTCCAAAGATCTCTAAGTGAAAATATAGGTGAAGTGAGCTTGAAGCGACCTCCTAAAATAAGGTGTTTATAGCTCACTTCACCTTAGTTTTGTCTGTGAGAATTTTTACACTACAGCTTAGTAAACGTGTTTAATTAAACTATATACGTACAGGGTTGTAACTAAAATGGCTCATCATATTTTAAATACTGATTGTGCCCGTAAATTAGCGTTTTCTGTTGTCATAATTAATTCTCAAAAAATTAGATCTTGTCGAACAAAGTTTTTGTGTTTATAAAAACAATAATGATATCTTCAGCTGATCAAAATTAGTATAAGAAGCCTTATTTTGCAGTGAAAACTTCTTTAGGCGCGTCAGGCATTTTTGAGATGGGAAAAAACAATTGAACTCGCGACA
This sequence comes from Polia nebulosa, assembly GCA_951329385.1. NCBI lineage: Eukaryota > Metazoa > Arthropoda > Insecta > Lepidoptera > Noctuidae > Polia > Polia nebulosa. The sequence goes on from OX589593.1 coordinate 5,898,960, forward strand.
CTATTACCGATACCGCTACGAGTGCTACGACGCGTAGCACTCGTAGCGGATCTCGTAGCGGATTGAAGTGAAAACTTCTTCAGACGCGTGGGGCTATATTGTTCTAGTTCTCACTTCTGTCAGCACTCCCGGAGTGCCACTGTTTTTTTTTTTTTAATTGTCAGTGACTTTCTTGGTGAAAGTTACAGAAGCAGCATTTAAAATATTATGACCACCCATTTCGCTTACACGCTGTATAAAATACCTCCATTTACGCTAAAACTTACTTTTCTGGCGTAGCTATGGTGAGATTCGGCGAAGGGAATGCTCCGTCCGCCGCACAGATGACATTCACAGTGTCGTCATCCGTCTTGTTCTGGATCAGCCGGAAACTCGTCTCCGGTACTGGAATTCGATAGTTTTGTACACGACATTAGAGGCTTGTTTGTACAGTTTCTATGTGTGTGTGTGTCGTTGAGTGTATAAGGCTTGTAAGTGAGTTTTGACGAGTTATAGAGAAGTGCATGTTTTTGCTATGTAACTTCTGCATGTGTTCTTGCTCAATCACGTGTCACAAAACATATTCTAGATCAATATACCGTTATAAAAAAACAGCCAAGTGCGAGTCGGTCTCACCCGCATCTCGAATCGTAGATCAGAACGAATCTAATTATTTTTAACTGTTCTTTTAAACCATCGACTTTGCCTCTAAAACTTATTTTTTATTTTAATTCCAAAACTGAACCCATATTCAAAATGTATTTACCTATTCACATAACGCGTCCCTGTTTAGGTCACAAAATTTCGTTAGTGTACCAAAATTCAACTAAATCGGTTCTGTAGATTGGGATTTCAATAGACAGACATACACAGACACACTAGTAATCCTAAAAGGGTTCTGTTTTTTTTTTAAATTCGGGCGTTCAGAGCCCTAAAAATAATGCGTTTTTAACAAATGGATTGTAAGAAGTAAAAATACTACACAAAAACATATCTGAAATTCCAAATGAACTACCTAAAACTAAACGAACTGTATAAAATCGTTAGATTCCTTACTCACAATAAAAGCAAAATAAAAATAGTTGCTGAATCCTAACAGGCTGTTAACCGACGGTTAACGATCTCTATTAAATTATTCTACCCTCAGTTAACTTATATAACTTTCTTTGAACACGCAGCTGATACGTTTTCTTTCTTTCCTGCTTTTAATAAATGAATTGGCCAAGTGCATGTCAATTCGAAATAAGGTTGGGAATTGGGCCAAGTTCCACCAATAGTGGTTACAAACGTTGTTTTTACGAAGAAAGTGACCAAAATAAAATATACACCTTTAGAATTCTGTCTGAGTATTTTTTAAACCACTAGGTATGACTTTTTGGCAAGTACACAGATAACAGCTGGATAGACTACATTTCCTATAGAGATTCAAGTTTTCAGCTTAAAGCCACTTTGTATTTTAAACCGCAATGACTAACAACGTAACATTATTGATCTCACTTAAACGTAGTAATTTGTTTCTTTCAAACAAGATACGTAATCCTCAATCTAAAAGTTGGACCATCCTCCATGCTACCAGTATACATAACCCCGATTGCATAAAGTCGAATTGGAATAGAGCTATTCGGTATAGTTTTATTTGGCCGGAAGGCTTACAAGTGTCATTGACACAAAAAGAGCGGGCTGCGGATAGCAGATGTTGAATGTATAAAACTGGTTTGGTTAAACAAAAAGGATATCCGATTTAAGGGAGAGGCTGTAGCGAGTACTAAAGACAAAATTGAAGACTTTGAAGATAAAGTAGATGAAAAAAATAACAAAGTTACAAATAACCACGGAGACACTGACGAGAAGGTTGATAAACTTGACATCAATTAAAAAGGATCGATATCAAATGTACATTAGGCCTATCTCTTAACAAACCTTGCCCGTTTATTGGACCAACAGCTCTATCGGAAATGAAACATCAAACAAATTATCTAACTGGCTTAAAAATACAACTTAGTTTAAGTATAACAAAGAGAAATAGATCCAACGAGGTCGTTGTGAAATGCAAAATAAAAACACAAATTTTTGTTAACCTAACCTTCCGAATGATAACAATGTCTAAGTTGCAATTTGTGCTTTATTTGTTCTGCCAATAAAATCCAAGTTAAGTTGACGCCTAGTTTATAAAAAAATATGGGTTATATTTAACATGTAAATATAAACTGAAGCCTATTTAGTACCGTGCCTAAAATTACTTACATAATTACCAATTATTTGTTAAGCTAATCAACTAATCCTCATCAAACGAGGCTAATACACATAGCAGGAACGGGGTTAACCACAAGAGGATAGAAAGGGTTAGACGTAACGAACTTTCCAATAGCCAGTGACCACTTTAGACGTGAAATTGTAATTATAATTACACATGAATCAATATTAATTGAGCTATATTCAACTATACACAATATTTATGTGGATAAAGTCAAAGTTTAAGTTTGACACACCGTCAATAAAGGACATGAAATCGAGCAAGGAGAAGACAAAGTTAATTATTAAAGCAGAAATTGTTATGACAGTAAACAAGAAGATAATTTAGCTAGTTATTAGCATGAATTCTGAAAAGACAGCTGATAGAGACGTAACAAAATATGCGCCACCCAGATAACAGGTGAATGCAGAATTGCAAATAATGACAATAATAATCTTTAATTATTCAGACTACAATGAGGTATAGTGTTAGTAACAAAATAGACAAAAAAAGCTGACGATGACACAGTAATATTGTATTTATTTCGTTTCGTATAAACTTTTTAGTAGCTTACAAAATCAGTTTGCATATACCTATCACGGATACTGTAGTAAAAAATATGAGCCCGAATTCATTTATACCTTGCACCACTTCGCTTATAACTGTGTCAAAGAGACCCACTACGTGTAATGCGGGAAAGTAAACGGTTTACAAGGAAGCAGGCTACAAATATGAAATTCAATGTTTTCTTAGTATGGATTGGATGTCTTGCGTTCGAACTTTATGTAAGTTTAACACGAATTTTCGAGTGTACAGTCGTGGCACGTGTGTATGTAAACGGAGGAGTAGAATGTATGGGAATGAAAATATGTGGGTGAACTGGAGCTTGCATTAAAATTAAGATAACATCGATAGTGTAATGTGGTGTTTATTTGAATTATGAATATGACTTGATCTTAGTTATTTCTTACATAATTATATTTGATAATTCATTCAAAATAAATTTTTCAAGAGGCTCTAGACAGAGTCGCATTTGTCGGCGACAAGAATTTTTGGGGTTCATCGCATAATATTTAGGTAGTGCAGAAAATTCACACATTTCGAACTTTTTGTCAATTTTTTTATAGCTATTTAATGTCATTTTGTGTAGGCATTTATGTTAGTTTTTTATAAATAAAATACTCACCAAAAACTGTCATATGTTTACTCTTGACATCCTCATCAAGAAATGTTGACACTACACAAATATATTCACCAGAAATGTCCGTATCTAATTTAACTATTCGAAGAGCTCTGTACATTTTTAAAGGGTCATCTGATGCTCTGTAATTTAAGTCCACCCGACCCCTCAAAATGCCTATGTCCTGGGGTTTTTGTGACACTATCCACTGATACACTGGTTTCGTTTTGCTTCTGAAGAACCATTTCACCATAAGGCCTGGAGTTCTGTTCCCATACGTGTAATCACAGTCTAATATAACTGAGTCTTGAACACCATACTGAATTATCTCTGGCACTACAAACTTCACTATTTTTATTGCATGTAAACCTGAAACAAAAACAAAGGTTGGTTAGGAAATATTTCTAAAGCAACAAAGCCTAATTCCAATAATTTGATGGTAATGCGACGTTCAAACATTGATAAGGTAGCTATTAATATTCAGGAATCTGCCTACATTCTCACGCTAGACCCAATTTTAATGATAATGAAACGAAATACAAACGGCTTCTCATTAAAGACAGACTTCGTACCGAGGAAGCGTTAGAACTCTTGTTTACAGATTCATTTATTAGTACTAAAACAGCAAAATACAAGAGTGCTCGCAAAGATAATAAACTTAACTTTAACAGCAAGTTCTCTGACTGACAACGTCGCATTAACGTAGACAGGAACAATAATAAATCGGAAAGCAATATTGACGGAAAGAGGGCATCCAAGCGTTTTCTCGGTAATGTAAATGATTAATATTCATTGGACAGCAACAAACAATTTGCTGAAGACACGTGTCCCCTCAAGTTGCTCTTAAAGAAAACTCCCTCCGGCTAATCCATATCCATCAGTCTTGTAGTCCACGAACCATTAATATTTATGCAATTCCAAGTCAACGCTGTTGAAAGCTCATTTAAATTCATCCTTGGTCCTACTTAAAAGCAAGAGTAGGCACGACCTAAAAATTTGATTCGAAGCACTTAAAATTTTATTAGTGGATGCTTCTGGAGCAAATGTAGACAAGTGTTAAATAACAAATTCACAAAGACAACCTACTGGATATGGGAGTTTGTTATTTTGAAATTTTGTTCCGTTCAGTTTTTGTTGAAGTGTGAAGGCAAATTTGTGTTAGGTAGAGGTAACACAAAGGATAACCTAATAGCCTCTTAACTGCCAACAAGTTAGTCTACAGCTTTCAACGGCATCGAATCTCTTGACGTACAAAATAGTTGGATTATTTATGTGTCCCAGTTTCAGAGGTAATATTAAAACGGTATAATTGAGATACAGGTCTGTTTGAAGATCTTCCCTTTCAGCAGGTAGTTATTGGGTACTCTCGTCAATATTGCTTCTGAATAGAAATGGAATTTAGTCGTCTGTATTTTGACATTTTGGGAATTTGAAATGGTATCTAATAATAATAACGAAACTACTTGAAAGCTATAAGATATTTATTAATAAGCTGGATATTTCTGTTGCTGTGTGTGTAATATGATACTTCTAAAAGACATAAATTTTGTGAGAACATCACACGATATGTGTTTCTCAAACGACAACGACAAAGAAAACATCCGGGAAATTTTCAAAACACGAGTGATTTCTTCAAAATGCGACATCGTTACTCGCAATCGTCTGCTTGTCCAAGAGCACTTGCGGTTGCCACAGGGCTTCAAAATTCGTACTAACGAGGTGACTATCCCAGTTGTCACATTTGAATGAAGGCAACGTGAGGTCAGCTGAACGTCATGGTCCAAGATCCCAGAGTCACCAGACATTTGATAAACAAAATGTAAAGATTGAGTAGTGTTTATTATGTACTTTGAACGTACGCATACCTACTAGTTTGGGCTGATGGTCGATCTTTTTGCTGTATAAACCATTTTTGAAAAAAAAAAGGGTGTTTTACACCCTCCCAAATCATGGTTGTCTTTCATTTTCGTTATTTACACCTATAAAAACTATGCCGAAATTACAGTCTTGTGAATAGAATCTCCATCGAGGTGGCGAACAACTCTTAGACTGTTAAAATTACTAATGCGGTAAAATACTATTTAATTACTAATTTGCTAACAATACTGTGAAATAACAGACTTGAAAAACAACATTCAGACTTTAACAATAGTGAATAATTACGTACTTTTGGAAACTTATACAAAAAAACACAGTACACAGACAGTAACCCTAACTCGCACGTATGCGTACATTCAAAGTACATAGTACTAACACTACTTTTTTTTTTGGGTGGTGGGATATCATCGACTGACCTGATGACTGGCCTGTTGGTCTAGTGGTTAGTGACCCTGACTGCTATGCCGGAGGTCGTGGGTTCGATTCCCACCCAGGACAAATGTTTGTGTGATGAGCACGATCATTTGTTCTGTGTCTGGGTGTAATTTATCTATAATATGTATGTATTTAGAAATATATAAGTATGTTTATCAGTTGTCTAGTACCCATAACACAAGCTCTGCTTAACTTGGGACTAGATGGCGTTGTGTGATAGTTGTGGAATATTATTATTATTATTATTATTATCCAATGACGTCTCTCACTCTGGGTGGAGCGGGAGGGCGTGTCAGACTCTTACTGACTGACTAAAACACACCCCTGTTTCTTCCCTGCCCTGAGTGACCAGGGGCGCGGTGACTCTGTTTCAAATTTATCCACAACCCCTGGGCAGATACTAACACTACTTAATCACACACATTTTGTTAATCAAAATGTAAGTAAGTAATGTCTGACGGCTCTGGGATCTTACTCTATTAGTTTGGGTAGCGGTGTTGCGGTCGGGAGGCTTTCTAGTGACCATTGTTGCGAAGCGATAACGTCAGCAACTCGGCACCAAAGCCTTCCCAACAAATATATTATATAAAACGAAAATGTTTTTCAACCATTTCGGTTTCAATATAACACAGATGTTTTTTCCGTAATCTAGACTTGGGATTTAGTTTAGGATTAAAAATGTTTATGGAGCCTTATTCCGAACAAAACTTTTATATTTTGGATGTTATATTCTACACAAAAAAAATTGCGATTCTTTTTGGTCGCTTGATCTAAAAAGTGTCAGAAACAAGTTTGGGTCAACATTATTATACAGCTAGTCGTATCTTCAACTTCTTCAACGTTTTTGTGGCGAAGTTCGCTCTGTCATGACGTAAAGCCCCGTTATCATGTGACAACAGCCGGGACCGGCACTTTTTCTTTGTGGTATTCATAATAAATACACTGACTGTATAAGAATAATAAAAAAGTTGTTTTATTTCTGAACAAGAAAAAGAATTCCGGCATTTTTTAAATAAAGTACTTAAGCTAAAACTTGGTACTTATATTGGCGTAGATTCATGAATAATATTTAATAAACTGACAAGTCTGAAAAATGAAATATAATTAGTAGAACTTTGTTTTTAGAAAATTTGTCATCTATTTTAAGTTAACATCGCCCATGACATAGTTCGAGCCACAAACATTTTTACAGACATGACTTTGCAACACAACATCCCCATAGGAAATCACAATTTCAAACCAACGAAGTTGTGAACACACGAACAGAGATCTTCAACAACTGGGACAAGAGCAAACCGAACTGTTTCTTGTATCTGGTAACATGGATTGTCTAATTAAACTTGGTTAACTCATTTGCCAGGGTTTTGTCTTTGTGCAAAACACGTCCGAGAAAATTAATGTTAACTATTGAAGGCTGTGTTCAATTTGTATTGGCAAAGTTTGACAACGATATTCTGAATACCAACCTATTATTACTTACTTCTATTATCTTGATTATATTTCTCCTATAGTTAGCAGTAACATAAATTGGTTTCATTTAATGGGCTCCGTTCACAAAGGACCATTTTAGGGACACTTCAATGTCTATCGGTCCATTCGTAAACAAACGGTCACTCGCATTTGTAATCCATCAAAGGGCGCTGAAGTTGGGCCAACACTGGCAATTGCGTACACAACAGGAGCCATTATTTCAGGGTATTGATGCAAACTCATATATCGTGGTCAGACTTACAAAACCATTGTGCATTAGAGGCCTATTTAGATGATGCGTCAAAATAATAATAATAAAATTGTTTATTTTTCGCCACAATATTACTCGTAATAGCCTTATTTCTAAAGTGACATATAGGTGGGGCATTATATTATGAGAGACTGGTGCCTAAACTAGGCTCAAGGCCTGTATTTCAGGTCACCAGGACTCCTACATTTAAATTTAACAAAATATGTCATGTGTCTACAAACGGTATGCAATTAGGAAATGTTAACATATAGGCATAAAGATTATATTTGATTTTTTTTTTAGTTAGTATTGTTAGTATCAGGATGGAAGTACGGTTGAGTGTGTACTGCGAGTGTGTGTTGTTTGTGTAGTTAGAGAAGTGTGTGCAGTGGTTGTGTGTGTGGGTGGGTCATGTGTGTGGGGAGGTTGTTTGTGTGTGACTTTTTGATCGCAGCATATTTGCATAGTGATGTTTATGTTAAAATTCTTTATAAGTTTTCAGTGTCATCGTAATTGAGTTCCTGAAGCCAACGTAATAACCAAATAGTTTCATTTTGCACTTTATCTTATTGAGTTCATATATAGATATGACCCTATTTACTTTATTTAAGATACCGAGGTGATAAAAGAAACGTTTTGCAAAAGAAGTTGAAGGCGAACTATGGTAGTTGACAACAGGATTAAATCTTCTCTTAACTCGAGGGAGTGATGGATTGTAGGTTAGTAGTCTATGTTATCTCAAGATGGTTTGTTGAATAAACAGTTGACGCACCGTCAAGACTTTCGCTTTTTGGTATAGTAGTGCTGTAGGGTGGCGATAAGGTAAGGACAAGGACACCTTGAGAATGGCTCTCTGTGCTCTTTCCAGTTTCAGGAGGGTACTTTTTGGAGGACTACCCCAGGAAGTGATGCAGTATGTTATTAAAGACTGAGCAAGAGCATAGTATACCATTTTTTTTTTGTCGTCAGTAACATTTCTTAGGGTCTTACAGACATATATCAGTTTTCTCAGTCGGTCTAACTTAAGGTGTTGATATGTTCCTGGGATTTGAGTGTGCTGTCTATAGTTAAATCAAGGTATTTAATGCAACCGGCCATTTATATGTTATATGACAAAGAGTGTCGGACCGAGTACACTGCCTTGTGGCACACCGTAATTGACTTGACAATCGTCACTGACACTCTCTCCTATTTTGATGCTCTGGGCTACGCTCACTCAGATAATCCTCAAAAAGTGAAAAGAAAGAAAGAAAAAGAATTTATTTCCCACAAATTAACGACAAGAGCAAAGCAAGCAAGCAAGCAAGAGCGCAAGAGTGCAAGTTGGATTCCTCTTATTCCGAGCCATTCCATCTTCCTAATTAAGATCACGAAGAAATAAGGATCTTAAAACCTTAAGGGTTAAAGACTTTATGCCGATTCAGCAGGTTTGATATTTTTATCTTCCTGTTTCTTATAAATGAAGCACAATTCCATACTGTCAGTAATTTTTTCTCTTAAGGCACCAAATTACGGGTAATAAAATTATATTGTTGAATTTATTTTAACTACAAGAAGTTCAATATCTCTACCGAAATCATTGACTTAGTACAACTTACAAAAACGACTTAATTTACTTCAAATAATCTTTAAGATCACACTGAGACATCCTAACGTTTCTTTTACAAAAGTTCCAAAACCGATGAACTCTCCCAAAGCCTTATCGATAGAATAACATTGGTAGTATTGAAAGGCGTTATTATTTTTTAATTCGATTCTGAATCCCTTGTCGACCCTCCGATCTTATTTATATTTAATTTCGTCCGGTGAACACTGTAGGCATCGTATTTGTATCTGAAATCGAATTGGGGCTTCGAATGGCATTAAGAACGTTAAACTTTATCAATTTTCAACACTATAGCAGAAAATTAATTGGAATTGTATTTGCTGATGGTTCAATAGAACTGCTCACCTTTAAATTTTCGTTTTGAAGATGTTTATTATTTAGTAGTATAAGCTGTTTGGGTAATATTTATTTATGGTTACTTGATATCAGTTAGCTGTGATACAGGAATTGTTAAACCTGACGATTTTATAATATTGATTTTAGTCGTAGACTTCCATAGGAGTCCAACTAATAACATGAATTAAGCAAGCTATATTTAATTAGCAAGCAGCAAAACAAGAAAAAGCAAAGCAATTTATTTAATCGCAATGTATCTACGTGGTATCAATATATACCACGTAGATGCATTGAGATCAAATAAATTAATTGAGAAAGGCAACCGTAATATGTAAAATTTTACAAAGCAAAACGATGTTTACATAAAAGATTAAAAAATAAATAATGAGAAGAGGATGTAAATCTCTTCCTGTTCATACCTAATGATTTCCAAGAAACCATCGACCAGGAAAACAAAACAAACAATAGCATTAACATTAACCATCCAAAATTAGAAGGAAACTTCCAAAATAACGTTAATACATTTAGAATCAAGCTGATGTAAACAGAGTAACATTAGGACAATATTTTCGAGTCCCAACCGGCATCAAAAGGTCACGATATATTATTTCCCAGTGGCAACCTCTGGGTAAGTCCGTGGCTATTAATAATGGGTTTCCTTTGCCTACGGTACATGTATGTGACAGTAACGACAATGCTTTTACTGAGTCATTTATCGTGTCGAGTTATTTTTTATTTAAATTATTTTATTCTGTTTGGGGTTTGTTTTAGTGGAGTGGATCTTCTCTTTGATGGTTGAGAGGCTATCGTTAGGTGCTTTGTGTGTTCTTTTATTCTTGATTTTTCCAATTTTCCCTATCTCTTTATAATGTTTAAAGTTATTAGTATGTAAGCTTTCATCAAAAAATATATATATAATATGTAATATATTATAATATAATTTTGAGATAATTATGTTTTAATAGAGAACGTTTAATATTCTTTCTTCAGTATAGGATACACTTTGGTTGGTAGAAATTGAAGGGAGATTTTGATCAACAACAAAGCTATTAATTAAGGCGTTAAAATTCCATTTAATGGTAATCTATATTAGTATTATAATTTTTAACTCGATCTATATTAGTATTATAATTTTACTGACTGGTACTTTTTCTATTTAATAATTTTTTATTTTGCTTTCTGCATGTCTGCCAAAGCCAATATATGTCTGCAAAATGCACGCCTTTTTGCGTTATGGTTTATTTTATTTTATTTTTTGTTTATTGTTTTAGTAGGTCTGTACCGTGTTCCGTGAATAAGTCTGTGGCATCACAGCGGGCCCTAACAGAATACCAGCGCTGCGTTAATTTATTGCTTTATTGCATAAATATCGCAGCATAACGCTGAGTTAGGAGCCTTTTTGGCCTCACACAGTCTTTTTTTTTGTATTTATTTATAATTACTAAGTTCTTGTTGTGAGGTACAAATAAATATTGTTTCTTTCTTTCTAACAACATAACTATGTGTTGGAAATTGCTTTAAATTAAAAACAAAATAAAGAAAATGTGTGGTTTTCAGTTTGTGCTGGCAGGAAATAAAAGACTAGAAAAGTAAACAGGACATTTTTTGGAAAAAAAAAATTAAGCAGTAAAATATACTTTTAGCTGCTACTAATTAATATTTCTGGCGATCTGGGTTATGACTTCAAGCAGGTGATTATGAAAATATAAAACATGTATTTGTTCATGTGTCGTTCAAATGTTCATCCCACACAAACTGCCATAGCACAAATTAAAGTAGAATAATTAATAATAGATGTTGAACCGAAATAGTGGTAGAAAATAACAGGCGGGTAAGAATAAATTACTTTTCAACATTTAAAGAATACGCGATAAGTCGTAGTTTGAATAACTTAGAACCACTTAATGAAATTGAACTGAGAGCGAAGACCTTTATCGATTTGCTGTTGAAGACCCGTTTGGGTAATGTAATGTTTCCTTTACGGGCTTTAGTAGATACAATTAGTACGTACTTACAGAGAAAATGACCCTACTTACGTGCTCTTACTGTCGTCAAAACAGTGCCGTTAAGCTAAAATTATTCATTCCATTAGCATGTTGCGTCTAAGCGTCAACATTTTTGTCAAAGAGATAAGTATTAAATTCTTCTGAGAGCATTGGAAATGGCGAGTAAGGATATTTAATATTTACAAATCATCGTTGTACGGTCACTAATCATAACGTTGTTTTTGAAGAAAAGTTCAGTTTAGATTTTATTATGAATAATTGAAAAGGTTACAACACATGTAACCAAAAGAGTTATGAATATAAATGTGGATGGATGTAGAGGGAGAGGGAGGCCAAAGAAAAGATGGATGGATTGTGTGAGGAGTGATATGAAAGAAAAGGGAGTTAATGATAGCGTGACGGCTGACAGGACCGAACGGAAGAAAAAAAACTTTTTACAAAAAAAATTCAACCGACTTCAATAAATAATACTAAAAATTGCAAAATAACTTTAATTTCGGAAGTCGGTGTAAATTTTTTTTGTAAAAAGTTTTTTATTTTTCACTTTTTAGTTGTTGTACCCCATTCTAAAACTTAATTAATAGTAAAGTTATGCCCGAATTGATAGCCCCAAAAATAGGAAAGTTGAACATATTTGGTGAAATCAGGGTGTATCAGCGTGAACTGTACGAATCTGTATACCCCTTTAGAGCATATCAGCGTGATGTAATGTTGTGAAGTGGTGAAAACAATACACAGACATGCGATTGCAGCAATTTTGGAAGGTTTGCTATTATTTATTGAAGAGTTCCATTGTGTATCTCCGAACTTGTTCATTAGATCTTCACCAAATTAAAATGGGACCACATGTGTAGCGCCATCTTTCCAACAAAAAAAAAATCATCAAAATCGGTTCAGCTAGTAAAAAGTTATGAGGTAACACACATAAAAAAAAATAAAAAATACAGTCGAATTGAGAACCTCCTCCTTTTTTTGAAGTCGGTTAAAAAAACGTGTTGCACCGACCCCAGGTAACATGGGATAAGGGCAGGCAGATGATGAAAAGGTTCAACCGTGAATAAAAAATGGATGTTATATCCCAACCGTAAAAATTGTCAAAAAATATGTAAAAGTGCTGTTTTATTGTTTTCTAAATAAATAGATATAACTAGATAGTGCCAGCGGCTTCACCCGCGTGGAATTAGCACTTCCTCCATTATGAATTATCCCTGTATATCTTCAAAACATTCACCTACCCACTAGGTGAACACGTCTTCTATAATTGATCTGTGTTTAAAAGTTGTTTAAATATATAATAACCACGAGATTCTGCAAATAAATACGATAAAAGTGAAGCTATAAGGACAATAACGAAGTGAAAGCGTTATCCAAAACATTAGTGACGTAATACAGTTAAAAACTTAAAATTAATGTTACTGCGTACAAAAATTCAAGTGACAACAACATTCTACAGTGCTGATCAAAAACCCCTAATTCTAACAGTGAATCATAAAAACTATTCGCCGTCAAAACTAACACAGTGAACCAAAACAGTGAAAATCATAAATAAAGTGATAAAACTTTTGTGCAAAAGTCGGTGGAATGACAGTTATATGAGTCAACGGCTTTTAATTTGAAAAAATAAGAATTGGCGGCTGCAAGATAAGACCGCCAATTTCACCTTGTTGACTAATGTTCACATAGCGAGAACTGTGGCCGATGTGGATCTGTTAACAGCTTGTCTCGAGTTCGAATCCAGCCAAGTGTTTCTCTTTTTGAATATTCATAATTTCTCATCTACTAAAATATTAGGATGGCAAGCAAAAATAACCGTGCCAATTGCATGAGAACGGGCAATAAATCTAAGTGTTTGACAAATAGTCCTACAACGACAAATTTTAATGTAACATATGCTGATAATATAACGTTGAGAAATAAATCTAAGCAAATTACTTCTAAAAATGATTCATTGGAGGTAGCTGCCGAATTAACAGAAAAAGATGAGTACGCATCATTTACTTCGACACCCTCAATTAATGATCTTAACCAAAGCTATCCTGACTTGTACTTTAAATCTAATGACGATGTAATAGAACTTAAAAATAAAATACGGCAACTTGAGGAAAAGTTGGCAAGCGCAGAAACAGAAATAGAGAACTTACTATTAGAAAATAGTTCTCAATTCAAACAAATCACTGACTACAAACTAAAAATTGACAAATTGACACACATATGTACAAGCACAAAACAAAAGACATCCTCGGCCAAAATAAAGCGTAACAATCTTATTAGAACAAGGTTAAACTTTAAATATGGTCAACAAAGTCCTGATGAAGAAACCGAAAACATAATGCCATCATTAGTCTCAAACACGATTGAAGAGGATCCTGATGTTGTCTACTATGAACTACCATCCCAAGTAACCACAGAGCACTTCTGCACTAGTGTACAAAGAGACACATTAGACACAATATCTCAATACGATTCCAGCTTTAAAGAACATAACTCGTATAAATTATGTATAATTAGTGATAATAATGTCAATAATATACTAGGTATTGCCGAAACGACTTTTCCGAAAGCCAAAATTTGCCACTATTGTATGCCAAAGGCAGGTATTGTGGAACTTTTAGAAACATTAGAAAAAAAACTTGTAAATTACAGTTTATATGACTATTGTATAATTCTCTTAGGTGAAAAAGATTTCTTAGTCTCAAATAAGTATGAGGAATTAGTAAATCACATAAAAAATAAACTTGAGAATATAAGGCATACCAATGTTATTTTGTGTTCTCCTAATTTTAAACTAAAATGGAATGTTAATCTATTTAACACCAGAATAGAAGCTTTCAATCGACTTCTATATCGTAGCAACCAGACTTTTAAATATACTTATACTTTTGATACAAATAAGCATCTGGAATATACACACGAAATGTTTTCCAAATACACGGGCAAAGTAAAAAATAGGGCTGTAATTACTTTTTTCCATGACTTAAAAAATTATATAAAGCTATTCCAATATGCGGATAACAACTGTAATGATTTAAATGTGATACACAGTCATGAACATAGTGAATTAAGTCACTTAAAAGCTGGTACTATACCTTATTACTTTAAAAAAAGGGCTAATAAAGCTGAGACAAACAAATTCGGCGATGAGACTCAGTCAAATTCATCGCTTTCCTTAGTAACTCAGGCGGTGGGGTCTGTACCAACATCGAATTTTTTTCGTCAATCACATTGTATCAAATGACTATAGTAACTTAAACATATTTCATCAGAATGTTTGTGGAATTAATAACAAGAAGACTGAACTAGAAGTGTACGTACAAACTCTAGATAAAAAGCTAGACTATATATGTTTAAGCGAGCATTTCCTGAACGAAAACACAGCAATTTTAATTAATATAGACAACTACAAACTAATGTCATACAATACCAGGAAAATTAAAAAGAGAGGAGGTAGTTTGATCTTAGGTCATGTGGATGGACAAATAGAAAATATTGACGCTATAAATAAGTTATATAGAGTAGAATGTTTTGAAATATGTGGTGTTAAAGACGTTCTCACTGGATTGTATGTTTGCTGTATTTATCGAAATCCTGTAAATAAAAATTTTGATATGTTTTTAGAAAAATTGGAGAGATTACTCGATTACTTATTTAACAGGAAATCTATAATATGTGGAGACTTTAATGTTGACCTACTAGTTGACAGTAAAAAGCGCATGGAATTTCTCAGTTTGCTAAGGTGTTATAATTTCAGGCACCAAATCGATTCTGCTACTTTCATTCGTAATAATTATAATTCGTGTATTGACAATATAATTACCAACTTGCCCGATTCGTGTATTCTTGGATGTGCTGTAGATCACAATGGTTTGGCTGATGGCCATGGAGGTATTTTTGCAGATATTCGCCTGGATAATGTAAACAATTCAACGCGAAATGAGTATCCAATTATTGTCACAAATAAAAGAGTTTTTAATAGTAATAATAGTGCCAAATTTGTTCAGGGTATTAAAGAAAAAGATTGGAGTTGCATGGGTATAAATTCGTTTCTCAAAACATTTCAAAAAGTATTCCAAAACAGCTATAAAAAAAAAGATTATAAAATAAGCCTCAAGAAAAATAGACAGTTAAAGTGGATCACTAAAGGAATTAGAACATCAAGTAAAATGAAACGGTTCTTATGTACACGTAATGGTAACAACCTTGATTCAAGTGTCTTAGTTTATAAAAACAAGTATGTTAGACTGTATAGACAGATTGTGGTAAAGGCTAAAAAACATGCAATAATGGAACAAATAAATAATTCCAATAATCTAAGTAAAGAAGTGTGGAAAGTAGTGAGAAAGTGTACAAATAAGGAGAAACCGATAAAACCGGAAATTCGTCTCAAAGTCAATGACGAAATTGTAGTAGATCCGGTAGCAATAACTGACATTCTAGCAAAACAGTTTAACTACAAATGTATACCTAGAGTAGAAAGAGACCAAAATACAGGATTTTTACAAAAGTATACAATCGAAAAAAATGACGAAATGACAATTGCTTCTGTCACTCCAAATGAGGTATTAACCATAGTCAAAAGTATGGAGAACAAGTATTCTTGTGGTTATGATGAGATCCCAATATCCGTAATTAAGGAACACATCTCCATGCTAGCTGAGCCTCTGTGTGATTTTTATAATAAATGTATTGAGGAATCTATCTTCCCGGACCAGCTTAAAGTAGCCAAAGTAATACCCGTCTACAAAAAAGGTAGTAGAACCGATCCTAAAAACTACAGGCCGATCTCCTTGCTACCGGTACTGTCAAAAATATTTGAAAAGATCATAAAAAAACGACTTTTAGCTCACTTGCGTGTAAATAAAGTGTTAAACCAAAGACAGTTCGGTTATCAAAAAGGTGTTGGCACTTCTGACGCTATATATACTTTACTTGATGACGCAATAGTAAAAATAAATAATAAAATGAAAGTAGCCGGCATTTTTCTTGACTTAAGTTCCGCGTTTGACACTATAGATCACGAATTACTTCTTACTAAGATGACACATTATGGTATAAGAGGTAAAGCCTTGAAATTATTCTCGTCATATCTCAAAAACAGAAAAATGTTCGTAGAAATTGACAAAATACAGAGTGGCTACAAAAAAGTTTATAAATCAGGAACAGTAATGATGACTATGGGTGTCCCGCAAGGATCTATATTGGGACCCGTTTTATTTATCTTATTTATTAATGACTTAATCAATTACATGAAAACAATTCTACCTGACATTGATATAGTTATATTTGCAGATGATACAAATGCCATAGTAGCAGCAAATGATATAGATAAATTAACAGAGACTGTAAATGCAGCATTACAAGCATTTCACGAGTGGTTTACTATGAACAAATTGTTAATCAACACTGCAAAGACTAAAATACTATTATTTCGAACGACAGCCCGTAATAAGGATGATTTAGAGGTTGCTTTGAAAAATGATAAAATTGCTCTCGTCAGGGAGGCTACATTCTTGGGTATACATATAGACGACCAGCTAAATTGGAAAAAGGAAATGGATTCTATAAATGCATCAGTATGTTCCGCATGTTATGCTTTAAGATCACTCAGAACAGAGATTGGCATTAAGCAATTGAAAATGGTATATTTCGCATTGGTAGAATCTAAAATTAGATATAGCATAATGTTTTGGGGAAAAAGTTATGACTACAATATCAAAAGAGCCTTTGTGTTACAAAAACGTGCAATTCGCACATTGGTCCGTATACCGCAAAGAGAGAGTTGCCGTGAACATTTTATAAATCTGAATATACTTACAGTGCCGAGCATTTATGTACTTGTACTTCTAAGTAACATGGCCAAATATATGCATGAATATGAGACAGCAGAAGAACGAGAGATTAGAGAAGGCACACGTAGACAAGACATTATACTTGGCAAGATACAGCCTAATTTGAATATTGTGAGGCACAGTCCCAGATATCAATCGGTTTTGTTATTTAATAAGTTGCCTCTAGATATAAAAAGCGCTATCTACTCAAGCTCTTTTAAAAAGCAACTTAAAATTTTCCTGTTGAATAAGTGTCTTTATACTATGGAAGATCTTTAACAAAATTCCATATATGATGTAATACGCATTATTGTAACATTTAGAGTTTATTTTTTTCCCTTATGTAATTTAATTTAATTTTCTTTTTTTATATCATGTAATTTCAGATACAATTTATTGTTTATGAATAAATGACTTATGACTTATGACTTATGTATGCTATTGCAGACTATTATCTATCACTGTGACATTTTTTTTTTCACTGGAATAGATTATAGTCTGAAATTTTCATTTTATTCAAATCCGTTCAGCCGTTTGGCGTGATTGAATAAAAACCGGCCAAGTGCTTGTCGGCTCATGCGCAGTGTAGGGTTCCGTAGTCACCCTTTGTAACATGCAGACTTAGAAGGGGGCTTTATATTTATTACAATGAATATATTAATTGAGTTCAAGGTTCAATTAGATTTTTTTCAAGCTAATAGTTTAGCTTTTAGTGTCTTATCGAGCGGCGTTCGCCTTGAAAAAAAAAATACTTTAAAGTTCATTATTTCGCATACACACTCACACACTTTAGGAGTGCTGTCAGAAGTGAAAACATGAACAAAAATGGCCAATGCGCCTAACCGACACCGCTACGCGTCGTAGCACTCATAGCAGAAATGAGTGCTACGATGGTGTCATTGCTACGACTGCTGTCGGTAACGGTAACAGTGTCTCGAGTTCAATTGATTTTTTCCATCTCAAAAATGCTCAACGCGCCTAAAGAAGTTTATAACCTAAAGTTTTCACTTAAAAAAGAACTACACAAACCCGCAATGATTTTAAAAGACTTATTCAACGATACCCCAAACTACAGAATAGGCAAGAAAAACATAATCATCCCTACTTTACATGAGAGGGAGCTAGCTATCATAAAAAAATGTTTTTCAAAATTGTATTGTTCCGATTTCTTGCTATTTTAATTAATTTATTAATCATCATTCTCCTGCCCTTATCCCAATTTATTTGGGGTCGGCGCAACATGTCTTTTTCTTCTTAACTCCTTTATTAGTCGTCATCTCTGTAGTCACCCCCTTTTTACCCATATCCCCTTTCACACAGTCTAACCATCGTTTCTTTGGCATTCCTCTACTCTTATAGCCATCCACATCCATACACAAGACTTTACTCACGACATTTTCTTCATTCCTCTGCATCACATCCATACCACGACAACCGATTTCCACACAACTTTTCAGTCAGCGGTGCCACTTTTAGACTTGCTCTTATATACTCATTCCTAATTCTATCCATACGCGTAACACCACACATCGCTCTTAGCCTGCCCAGGGATAGCGGATAAATTCTGAAAATGAGTTACCGCACCCCTGGGCACTCAGGCAGGGAAGGAACATGGGTGGGTTTTAGTCAGTAAGAGTCTGACACGCCCTCCCGCTCCACCCAGAGCGGGAGAAATCATTGGATGATTTCCCACCCCTCCAAAATAAAAATAAAACGTAACCTAAATACTTACATAAATATACCTATGCAAAATTGCAGCTTTCTAGTAGGTACTAATAGTCTCGAAGCTATGCCTCGGACAGACTGACAGACAGACCGAAACTGTAGGTGTTACTTGTCCTTGTTGAGACTATGAAACCGTAAAAAAATTCACCAAACTTTCGCATTTATAATAGGTACCTATTATTAAGAAGTAGGATTTATCTTATATATCGAAGCTCATGCCATTTTTACACCAAATCTTAGTGATCTGTCTCCCTATACCACCAATATCTATACAATATTGTTTGGCAATAGTTTGTGCCACATGCTGTGGTGGATAGATAAGCCTGTACGCATGGTAACCTAAGCTTCACATCATTCAAGAATCTATATTGCGAAATCCTCAGAACCTTGTAATCCCTGGATGGTTGAACCATCAATTCCTACATTCAAATTTATTGTTGGTAGGTATATAGTATTATACATTGTAGATGTAATATCTTCAATCTTGTCATGATTATATTTTAAATAGGATTGTTTTCAAAATGTATATTATAAAGGTTTTTTTTTCCAAAATGTGAATGTTAAGGGTCTACTACCAGCCAAGTGGCGCCCTCATTGAATAAAAAATCGTAGCATAGCCTAGAAAATAAATAAATAAAGAATCCAACGTCACGTTTGTCACAAATAGGATAAAGTATTTTACGTTGTTAAAACAGGTCTCAGAGGCCGGTAGTACGGCCTTAATACGCTGTGGTAAAATAGGACCAGAGCGCGCACACGATAAGTCTGCTCACGATAGAAATTGGAGCCAAACGTTTTATAATAATTATGCTAATGAAAATAACACAGTACATTAATTATACCTAGCTAGTTAAATATTTTCAATTACATTTTGATTAACGTAATATCGAATTTATTATTTATAAAGGAAAATCGATTTAGTAAGGCTGAAAATTTGAAGCAGCGCGGCCAGCCGCGCGCCGACTTATCGTGCGCGCTCTCTTCATGTTACCTGAAACGGTATTCTACATTTTTTTTTTGCAACAATTCATATTGCCTAAGTCATTTCGGCAGTCAAGGCCAATTTAATAACACCTCGTTTTTTCTACAAGACGTGCCAAAGAAATCGACATGTGCAGTAAAGTAAAAAAAAACTTTTTTTTTTTAGTAGAATATCTGTGGAATTTCCAGCTGTGAGGAAAGTCTTGTGTATGGATGTGGATGGCTATAAGAATTGGGGAAGACCAAAGTAACGATGGATGGACTGTGTGAAAAAGAATATGGGTAAAAAACTTTTTTACAAAAAAATAGAACCGACTTCCAAAAAAAGTGCAAAATAACTTTAATTTCGGAAGTCGGTGTTCCTGTTTTGTGTCTTCGTTTTTTGACATCGACTTCCGAAATTAAAGTTATTTTGCACTTTTTTTGGAAGTCGGTTCTATTTTTTTGTAAAAAAGTTTTTTATTTTTCACTTTTTAGTTGTGGTTCCCCATTAAACTGTTTTAACAATTCATAGACATACGATAGCAGCAATCGCGGTTGATTTGCTGTCAATTTTTGAAGAGTTCCGTTGTCTGTCTCCGAAACCCATCATCAGATCTTTTTTAAATTTAAATGGGACCATTTCGGAATAAACCCCTTTCGAACAAAAAAAGAATTTTGCAAATCCGTCAATATATGACGGAGTTATGCCCGAACATACATAAAAAAAAAAAAAAAATACAAACATCCGAATTGATAACCTCCTCCTTTTTCGAAGTCGGTTAAAAAGGGGCTGACTATAGAGAGGACGACTAATAGAGAAGTATGGAAGAAAAAGACATGTTGCGCCGACCCCAAATAAATTGGGATAAGGGCAGGAGAATGATAATGGGAAACGACCAATTGGACACGTGCATTACCTTCTGATGTTTCATAAGTGCCCATATAGGCCTACGTCAAAAAAAAATGTATTCTAATCATTTGAAACCAATACGATACCCGTATCCTATCAAACACTATCCCAACAGTATTAAGAAGAAGTATTTAATTATTCCTCCATTAACACTACTTTAACGACGCGATCGGCAAATGAACTCTGTTGGAGGCAGTTATGTCAGAACGATCTAGGTTAAGCGTTTAGACGATATACTTGTAACTAAGCTTACTCGGGTTACAAGATTTAGTTCTAAGTGCTAAATTACGATCTAACTTCTCTGTTATAGGCTGAGATATCGATTATCCTATTAATTTATTCATTTATGCCCGTTTTTAGTAACACTGAAGTGACAACTAAATGTAACCTGAAATCAAGGTTTAGGTTTAAGAACAACTTCAATCAAGCCTGAAGTTACGACACCGATTTTTTAATGCATTAATAGTGATAAGAAAACTTTATCTGGTTGCCAAGCAACAGATTCCTATTGATATTGACAGTGATACCGATCGAACACGAAAAAAACTGGTGCGTGTCGGGTTTCGAACATTTACGGTTCCGTACCTACTGAGGGAATTATCAAAGAAAAAATCTGATTTATCAATACATTGGCATTTGTCAGTAAAATATACGTAACAATAAACATTATCACTAAATTTCAAGTTCATAGGTCAACGGGAAGTTAAAAAATTCTTCGTGACAGACGACGGACAGACAGACGTACAGACGGACAGACGGACAAACGGACAGAGGGGCAGACGGACAGACGGACTGACTGACGGACAGACGGACAGATGGACAGACGGACAGACGGACAGACGGACAGGTGGACAGACGGACGGACGGACAGACGGACAGACGGACCAACGGACAGACGGGCAGATAGACAGACGGACAGACGGACAGATGGACAGACAGACAGACAGATGGACAGGTGGACAGACAGACAGACAGTCAGACAGTCAGACAGACGGACAGACAGACAGACAGACGGACACGTGAGTGACAGCAATAGGGCTCCGTTTAGACCCTTCGGGTACGGATCCCTACACTACATTTGATACCTATATCATGGGAATGCATAAAAAGTAACTAGTCCGCCATCTTTTGGAGTCCACCATATTGTATTTAGACGTCACTTTGCTAACCTTGCATTGATTGATTTGATTGATTTTGAAATTTCTTTATTTTCACATAAATAAAACAAATTAATGACAGTTAGACCTTATTCTAAAAGCATTAAACATAAGAAATGCGTGTTTTTTGCAGACTATAGCGCCTATATAAAACATTTACGCATACTAAAAGTAATGAACAAAACTACTTGTTATGAAACATGGCTAACATATTACTTACGTTTAACAATTGATGTACTTACAGCGCGATGATAAGACACAAACGCACTTTTTAACACAAACTATTTATAAAAGAGATTGTAACAAGTAGGTACACTAATACTTAAAATTATTTTAAACTTAAGATAAAAACTAAATACGTTAAATGCCAATGAACTTCATATACTGGGGGTGATTCTTTCCAAATCTACCTACATTCGTATCGAACTTAAGAAAAAGTCCAGTCATCGAGTAGTTGCGTCTTTGTCACTCATCTAACAGTAAGTGATGTGGGAGGCGATATCGATGATATGTGTCGATGTATTTTAAATTTTTTAATCGTGTTTGACCAATGTTAGAAATAAGTGGATTTTGATGTTTTAACCTTGCATTGCCATCCAAACTAAACATGTCAAAATTTCAGCTCAATCGGAAACCGGGAAGTGGATAAAATTCAACTTTTAAGATTGTTTTACATAGTTACAGGTGAACATAACATCCGCACGGGTCGATCCATCAGGTTAAGCTACGCTTGCCGCGGTTGGTCCATGGATGGGAGACCATCTTTACATACCGAGACTGACAACCAGTCTTACCACCAAAACCAAAGGGTATCGTATTACCCAGTAACTGGGTTGTGGAGGTCAGATAGGCAGTCGCTCCATGTAAAATACTGCTATTCAGCTGTATCTGGTTAGACTGGAAGCCGACCCCAAGATATTTGGGAAAAGGCTAGGCAGATCGACAGGTGAAGTTAACAAATAAATAAAAACATGTTAAAAACCATAGACAAGTAGGTACTATTCAAAATGTTAATTTTAAAACTTACGAGTTGTCGAGTGAGAAGCGAATGCAGTATTGAGTGTGGTTGTTTAGATGGAAGCTTGACATTTTCTAACTAGACTCTCCTTTCCTTTACGTCAGAGAAAACGAATATTAAGGCTACATGCTTTCGTAATCGATAAATTAGTACAATCCTCCCATCACTTACGTTTGTTCAATATTTTATCAGTATTGTATTCAATTAATTATAGGTCACGCGTATTTATGTGTTTGTGGTTTGTTAGTTAATACATTCCTAATGATGTACATTTAAGGCTGTGATTTGAGTCGAATTTCTGGCCGAAGTCTGTGTTTCCTTATAGCTACAACTTGGGAATCTAAGTCAAGACTGGAAAGGTTACTTCTAGGCAAGCGTGCTCCATCGTTGATCACATCATCGCTTACCATAAGGTGAGATAGTAGTCAAGCGCGAGCCTGCATAGCTCTGTCTCTGACTCGCACCAGAATTATGATGAGCTTAAGTCATGATATATTATATGCCCTGATTCAAATAGTGTATATGTTAATTTTATTACACTGATACTTGGGAAGTGGGTTCTGTTCACCTAAAACCTCTAAAACTTTTGACATTATCAATACCTGAGTCTTTGGAGTTTGGTCCTATTTAGAATTCGTAATAGTATCTGTTCTTGAATTTAATTTCAAAGTTAGACAATTTAAGTAGGTCCAGGCATAAAGCGAGGTGAAGTTGCTATGTGGCAAACAACACTCTTGTTGTTACTTTTGAGTAAAAAAATCTGCATCTAGGGGTACAATAATCTTATAGTAAGACTGGAGGGAGATTTAGGTTTCACATGTCACATAATATTATATATTAAATTCAAAGTCTTGACTGACTGACTGATATATCAACGTACAGCCTAAACCGCTGGTTCTAGAGACATGAAATTTGGAGGGTGTATTCTTTGTGAAGAGTAGGTATCCACTAAGATGGGGCTTTTTGAGATTCAGGCCTTAAAGGGGTCAAAAAGGGGTTGTAATTCCACGCGGGCGCAGCCGCTGGCAGAAGCCAGCTGTATTATAAAAATAAAACAAGAAAGTATAGTTTACTACTACTTCATACTCATTTAAAGGCTCCAGCAGACAGGTACGTTGCGATCATACGTTGTAATAAAATAGTTCTACAGGATGAACTATTTCTATGATAACGCGTCATCGATGTAGCACTCTCGCACACAATGTCTGCGGTAAATTTACCTCCAACCCCTGAGGGTTTTATTATTTCTACAAATATTAATACGAACAGAAACCTTCCTATTATATATATATTCAGGAAATCGAAGCTCATTTCCTACATTTTCATAAATGTAGACTCACCCTAAGCCACCAACATTGTTGAATCTACTCAAAGCGTTGATTACTTCACAAAGCTAGCTATATTATATAAGTGGGTCTCTCAAACGCGATTAACTACAATTTGCCCAGCCATTCAGCTTTGACAATAGTTATTGAAGTGAATGAATCTTATGAATGAAGAATTTCAAATAAGATTGAGTGTGGAAATAAAATAGAAGAGAATAAAGTGGCCTGAAAAGATTGCGTTAAGATACCTAATCTTTTTCCATAGCGAATGTGAAATCTAAAAAGAACTATTTTTTTTTAATTTGTGCTTTTTTGAGGCTCTATTTTAAACTCAGGCACACAATTATAAGATGAATCACCATGTAATTTGTTTAAACACTTATTAGTAGGTTCTTATTTCAATATTTTTACCCTTGTCATGTTGATTTATACTAAATATCTATCTCAAAAACGATATTTGTTTTATTTTAAAATCAAGTCGTATATAATGTCTTATACATTTAAAGTAGGTACCTATATTATACATTTTGTAATTTTTTTTGTAGCTGACTGTGCATAAACACGTCAGATTTTCGCGGTCGAGCGAGTTGACGACAAAAAATAGGTAAGATTGGAATGTCACAACTCGCGTGCAGTGCACGGGCGAGTTTGAGGCGTCGTCCTAATATAAAGCTACCATCGCACGAACACACGACAGTCGCGTTCATTTGTATGGCAAATGTATTCGCTAACTTAGTTGACATCAATTTGATAGGCACGTAGTGCCTATAAAATTGATGTCAACGGAGTTAGCGTACATTTCTCGGTGGACATCGATTATAATAGGCACTATGGTTTTCCTATACGTCAAAGTAGCAATGTATGGCAAAGTGCCTATCAAACGTCAACTGAGTTAGCGAATACGCCTACTGATAGCGTTGTAGCGTCGACTGAGAGTGACGATCGCGTATTCGCGCGATGATCGCATTCTATTAGGACAAAGCCTCAAACTCGCCAGTTGACGAACTATTCACTCTCTTTCCTTTTAGCTTAAAAACTAACCAATGAACTATACATAAATAAAGAGTTCAAAATCTAAATCAAACTTGTCCTCCTAAATTGAACTCCTACTACGAGTAGTAGGCCTCGTCTTACTTACACGCAACACAATACAGGCCCTCGTTCCAAAGAGGAATCAGCATAGGCGACCATTAGTGCCCATACAAAGCCCATTCAACCAAATTATCGGACACGATCGTCCTTGCACTACCGCAGTGGTGTCTAACGATCTAGAGCATTCTAGGGCTAGGCTGAATGAACTAGGTTGTACCTTGAATGTCAAGCTGTGTATTCAAAAGTTCGTCGTACGAATACAACCTTATTTATAAAATTCGCTAAACACATAATCCATATGTTAGATTTTCAAAAAATATTGGACACGTGTTTTTTGCTTTACCAATCCAATAAAAAATGACATAGGTAAAAAGGCATCAAAGTTCAGGAGTGTAGTAATATATAATGTAAGTAGTATAGTATAAATTAAACGTGTTTCATATTTATACAATTACAAAGATATAAATAGCACTTCGACCGCGACTTCGTCGGCGTGGATTTCAAAATGTATATGTATATAGCATATGACAATCACAAATAACGTGGCTTTCTATTAGTAAAAGAATTTTCAAAATTGGTTAGATTCTGTAGATCCAGAGATTACCCCCTACTACCTCACAAACTCACAAACTTTACCTCTTTATAATATTAGTATAAATAAAATAGACTCAATACACATACACATAAGACAGGAGGAGCTCGTGGCTAAAGTAATAACAGCCGCACGGGTTGATCCATCAGGTTAAGCTACGCTTGCCTGGGTTTGACCATGGACGTGTGACCATCTTCATAAACCAAGACTCCTCCGTGCCTGGGAAAGCATGTTAAGCCGTTAGCCCTAGCTGTCAATCGGGGATCTTTGACAGTCGTTACGGAAGAAGCCCGAAAGTCTGACAACCAGTCTTACCAAGAGGTATCGTATTACCCAGTAACTGGGTTGTGGAGGTCAGATAGGCAGTCGCTCCATGTAAAATACTGCTATTCAGCTGCATCCGGTTAGACTGGAAGCCGAACCCAAGATAGTTGGGAAAAGACACGTACATAATATATGCAAAATACTAGGTACAAACAGATAATTGGATAACAAATTAGCGCTGTGACGATACTACTGCTGTAACTTATTACGAATGTGCTCGCAAACTTTTACTTTGGCATTTTATTACAAAAATTAATATTACGACCACAATTAATATACGAACAACGATACCACATAATATTGTTCAAGCATTTCTGTGACCATTCGGCGCATTCGGATAGGTTTCAAGTCAACTCCGTTTAATTTGTTACTCAAGTTACTTAATACAATAACTATCACTCGACTAGAAGTAGGGTAGTCTGAGTTTCGACTAACAACAGCCATTAAGGACTTGATTTAGACTTTAGATAATTAAGTTTGTAAGTAGAATAAAGTAGAGAACCTTGTGGAAGTTCTAACATAATTACATATTAGGGTGAAGAGATCTGACCTAAATCACTGGCTTGTTTACTTGTGTTCGAAAGAAGCTAGGTTTTCTTGTTGTGATGATTAGTATAAACTTAAATGGTCCTTGATGAAATTCTTATCTTATTGTGTTTTCAGTCTCTAACCACTATTGAAAGCGACATGACATCGACCAACCCGCTAAAGGCCCACGTGGGTTACGGCCCTTCTCACAGAGAGGAGGCCTGTACCCCAGCAGTGCGGACATTAAAAGGCTGATGATGATGATGATGATTGAAATCGACTCAATTATATAGTTTGTAACCAACTATTTAATAACGTTATTATACAGGATATATAGCCAGTTCAACTACAGCTTGCCAAACAGATGTTGGCTAGAATTATTTGCGATGGTTATAGTATCTACCAATTGACTAACAACATGGATATAAATTATTAGACACAGCTGTCAGTCAGACACTCTTGTTCCAACCGTCGAGCCTGACGTCTGCTTAAATGTAATACTGTAAGTGTAAGTAAAGCTCTTTTTTGATATGTATTATTATGTTGAACTATAAACCTAAGAATATCCTTGTTTCAACAAAAACAGTATTATAGACTTATTTATACTCATGGAATGAACGTCTTGTCTGGTGTCGGTGCTATGGGGTCAAGCAGGCGGGGCGTAATCTTTTCCCCATAGGGGACACCGACCTGGTGACTTGATATTTCTACCTGACACAAGTTACAAATTGTTAACTAATATTTATTTTGTTAATCGATTAAAAATACCTAACACTTTTTTTGGCAATATACATAGTAAGATAGTCGAGGCTGGTTTCCCTAGCTGACGACTATGAGAAGAAAATGTAATCCTACCTCAAAAATCCTTAACTCGTATCAGGTTAGAAATAACGTGTCATTTTAATATTCTTAGGTTTATAGTTCATCATACATAGCTCATAAATAAGCTTTACTCACACTCAGTTTTACATTTAATAAAAGGTCCGACTCGATTATTGGCAGATGAATGCCTCTCTGTCTGTAAGCTGAGTCTAATAATTTATTATATCCTTTATAAGAATATGATAAAATACAGTAGTTCAATGCAAAAGTTAGTACGTTTAAGCATGGAAATAGCAATAATTAACATTTTACATTTACTTTCATTTTTAATTTCAAAAACGAATATGAAGCCTTCCTAAATTGACATCTATCGTAGTAAAATTTGCAGCATTTTTTCTAATGAAAATCAATGTATGATGACATCAACTCAGTCCATGTTTAATCACACATTTAAAAAAAAGAATGAAATGAAAAAAGACATCTCAATATTGACATAACTTTTTTCGCCCTGACAACACAAGTCATTAATTACTAAAAGAAGAAACAAAAACATTTCAAATTGCCACCTCAAAAATTTCCCACACAAAGATGGAACACGCTACACTTTTAATTAATTAAGGCCCAAACGGCGGATGCAGAACAAAGTAGCTTTTGCCACACAAAAATATCGTTGTTTCTGTGAGATGGAAACGAGCACAAAATGTAGGTCAGACCGTCGTGAAGTAACTTACAAAGATGTAAAACTGAGCTCCAAGTCATAAGCGATAAGAGGATAATGGCGCACGACTTTGTACGGTGAGCAACGAAAGTTTTACTTATCGTCTGAATTTTGACGCTAATCGATTTGATACACTGCGTTTCTGAATCTCATAATTCTTCTGCTAACCGTAAACCGTAACCATAGTTATTGATTTTCGCCGAAATTGAAATAAGCATAATTTTTAGGGTTCCGTACCCGAAGGGTCCAAACGGAGCCCTGTTGTTGTCGTTCAC
This sequence comes from Polia nebulosa, assembly GCA_951329385.1. Taxonomy (NCBI): domain Eukaryota; kingdom Metazoa; phylum Arthropoda; class Insecta; order Lepidoptera; family Noctuidae; genus Polia; species Polia nebulosa. Next base: position 5,927,607 of record OX589593.1, read on the forward strand.
GTGTCCGTCTGTCTGTCTGTCCGTCCGTCGTCTGTCACAAAATTTTGTTACGAAGAATTTTTAACTTCCCATTGACCTATGAACTTGAAATTTGATAATGTTTATTATTATGTATACTTTACTAACAAATACCAATATTTGGTACGGAACCCTTAATGTGCGAAATCCGACATGCACTTGGCCAGTTTTTTTCTGTTTATTATCTTATTTCCATATCTTTATATGGAAATAAGATAATAAACAGAAAATGCTCTTGCATCCAAGATAACTATTAAGCACTAAAGAAAACGCTCAAATGAGATTTTACCAAAAGCCCAACACCATTATAATAATAATAATTATATTTATTTCACCAAAAACAACAAAAACAACATTACAGCACTATTAACGGCTTGTACAAAATGTTCCGTTACAAAGAAGCATCTGTAGCCGAACTAGGACGGTTCCTGTATCTCGACATACAACGTCATATCTTCGAGAATAGACAATAATGTGTAGCCCAAAATACATGCAACGAGATGCATCCAACCATGTTTGTAAAACTAAAAAATTATAGATAACATGTCAAAAATTAAAAATCAAGTACGTTAGGTTATTACCAACACTACTGTAAAATCACACATTTTTATAAAATACTTAACTAAATATTCTAACTATTTGTAACCTAACTACATATAATTTAATAAGAATATATAAAAAAAACAGAATTACTTATGCATCGAAGTATTCCTCCACATTACTGACATCGGGGCAAGCCGGAAACGTGCCCAGAAGACTGGCAGACAGATAACTCTGAATGACGTGTGAATAATCATTTTTGTAACATCAAAAGTTTATATTACAATACTTCAAGCTGTTTTCTCAAGACTTGTCCCAAACTTAAAAGCTGCAAGGCGTGTAATTTTACGTGATCTCAAAACGTGGGGCGGTCCACGCCATTCCGTTTGTCTCTTATTTTGTTAATATTATGTGTTCCCGTTTTTCATGTACCTACCAACATTTATATAAGAGCGAGTGAAGAAAAGAAAACTGAGTCGGAACTTGGAAAGCGAAACCAACTCAAGAACAATAACTGGAAGTACTGGGACTAACGAAGTAGTAAAAGCGTGATAAATGTTGTACTACGTTATTAAAAAATAATAAAGTACCTAATAATAATTATAAAATAGGCCATAGAAGCTTAAATAAAATAAATAAAATATGTACAAGTGGCTTAAAAAAGAGAAGGCGGAAGTGTTTTTTGTATGGCACCTAAAATCTACAATAAAATACCACTGTTTAAAAAAAAAGATGCAGGATTTTTTGACAGGCAAGTGTAAAAGATTACCCTGTAAAAGATTTCTTGAATGATAATCCTGCATAATATTTTTTTCATTAATATTTTCATTATCTTTACGGCAGTTTATGACTGTAATGAACATGACATTCGGTATATTGTTTTCTTGCTATAGTTATTTTTTTTTTATATGTGACATCCTTTTAATTATTTTATTAATTATTATTAAGAAAATAAAAATCATCCACAGGGCATCGAAAAATCATCCACATGCTGTCAGGGGGCAAAGTGCTCAGAACACCATTGCCATGTTGAATGACAGTGCTGATTCTTTGGCCGAAAAAAGGGTAACACTCTGGTCACGTGAAGACGACTAACTGCTTACTGATGTCACGGAAACTCGATGAGTAATCGGGCCACATGGTCTATTGTTGATTATATTGATCGCCGCCAAGACAAGTGTCGACTTTAGCTTTCTGTATTTTAAGTTGACTACTGATAATTTGTAGGTATTAAAAATTAAGGGGTGCAGCGGAATTTTAACTTTGTCCTGTTTGTCATAGAGTTTGTTGTTTCAAAATTTGATAATTATCTCGAATTTTTATTTTTCAATATTCATTTGGTTGTATTATATTGGAACCGCTTATCTTGGTATGGTCATGTAAAGAGGAGGGATGAAACACATGTAACTAAAAGAGTTATGAATATAAATGTGGATGGATGGACAGGGAGAGGGAGGCCAAAGAAAGGATGGATGGATTGTGTGAGGAGTGATATGAAAGAAAAGGGAGTTATTGATAGCGTGATGGCTGACAGGACAGAATGGAAGAAAAAAACGTGTTGCGCCGACCCCAAGTAACATGGGCTAAGGGCAGGAAGATGATGATTCATTTGATTGTATTTACTTACGTGTTATATTTTTTATTTTATTTCTAAAACAGTCAAAAGATGACTAATGAATGACAGACATCCTTAAAATCGAGAGAAGACCGAGAGGTTAATATTAATATTTAAAGAAAAATTAATTGTTTTTTTTATTGTTTCGATTACGACCGTTGCTCAAAAGAATGCCATAGTGGTAGGGAAAGAAAATTAAAAGATTTAAAAATTATTTCCATGATTCGTTCAACATCATCATTTCAGCCGAAAGACGTCCCCTGCTGGACATAGGCCTCTTCCAAGCGTCGCCACAACGATCGGTCCTGTGTGACTCGCATCCATCGGATTCCCACGACCCAGGTCCCGTGTACTCCCTTGTGGGCGGCCTACCAACGCATTATTTGTTAGTTTCTCCAAATACCTTTTCTTATTATATTGGTACCGTTTATTTGTAATAGCAACAGGAGTAATATCAAAGTTTATCGTCCTGTTTATAGCTGTCTTGACATGTTCGAGGTGACTTTTTATAGAATGTTTATTACCTACTTTTAGAGTGGCATCAAATCTTTTATAGAACCTGTACAAAAATGGTGCGAATAAATACGATACTTAAGTAGAAAAATAGTGACATTGTTGCACGTTTTTCTTGTTACTGATTAGCAGAAGACGAATAGAAGATGTTTACTTGGTTGCACAAGCCATAAAAAATGTATAAAACTGGTTTCTGCCAACGGCTGCGCTCGCGTTGTATTAGTAGGTACTTCCGCCATTATAAATTGTTTGGTATTCCAGACTATAATCTAGCTCTGAGCCAAATTTCATCTAGATCCGTTTAGCCGTTCTGGCGTGATTAAGTAACAAACACGCGTCCAAATTTTCGCATTTATATATCATTATGATTATCCTGACCATTATGGATAAAGACATCAATCCAATCAATCTGCCCGCGCCTTTTCCCAACTGTCTTGGGGTCGGCTTCCAGTCTAACCGGATGCAGATGAATACCAGTATTTTACATGGAGCAACTGCCTATCTGACCTCCACAACCCAATAACTGGGTAATATGATACCCCTTGGTAAGACTGGTTGTCAGACTTTCTGGCTTCTGACGACCCGTAACGACTTTTTTTTTTAATTGGGACAAGCCCGCCACACTAATTCCCAAACCACTGTAACTTCTGTAAGCCAGAATCAACAGTGGCGACCACCAGAAAAAACGCCGAGGCAATGAAGCTCGACGAGTTCCAGAGAAACGATTAATCTGTCTTGGGTCCCGCAACGAAATTAATCAGAAAAGACCGCGGAGGAGTAAGAAAAACATAATTTCCACTTCCCTCCTAATCAAGCGGGAGACAGAACAAAACTAGGCCATTAGGCACAAAGGGGGTTTTTACAACTGGGGTAAGCCCAGTTGCCAAACTCCACTGGTTAAAAACACTAATATTAATGGGCTTTTTTGCCATACCTATTATTGGAATCAAGTGTAACAGCTCACAATTTTAGGACCCGTAACGACTGTCAAAGATCCACGATTGACAGCCGGGACCAAGGACTGAACGTGCTTTCCGAGGCACGGAAGAGTCTCAGTATGTAAAGATGGTCACCCATCCATGGACCAACTATCCAACCAACATCCATCCGACCAACCATCAACCAACCGGCAAGCGTAGCTTAACCTGATAGATCAACCCGTGCTACTGTTATTATTTTAGCCAGGTGCTCCTCAAAGACATAAATCCACCTATAAGCATTTTTTTTAAATAATTAAGTAAGAGACGATGTGGTCGACGTTAAAGAACGCTTGCCATCAGGTAAGATGGTGGTCAAGCGTGAGCCTGTCCAAGATAAAAAAGGAAGTCAACAAAGTATCATAATTACGGTATATTTGCGCCGTAATGATGGGGTCATAGTTAAGGCGCTATTAGCTGCCAACGACCTTGAGTGGTTAGCTTGCGTGTTTTGCACTGAGCTCACGTAACGCGTCCGTATGTCCACCCGTAATAGGACTCGTCCATCAAGAAGCTCTGTCCGAAATTAGACGCTTTATTAATTTATTACACATAAAACAACAAGTATTAAACTAAAACACTGAGACTAAATTATAAATAATTAAATGATCTTTAAAATGGTAATGGTTTCATAAAAATACGCTTTATAGGTTTTTGCGTGATTCTCAATTTTTTATCCGCGTTAGACATAACTGTACAGATTAATTAAACAATGTTATAAAAATATAATTTCAAATATTCTCAGATCAAATTACGACGGAAATAGTCTAAAGTAACATACATTTTTTTCTAAGAAATAAGACTAGTCGTTTAGACGTGATGTTCAATTAAAAACCATTAAAAGTCGTATAACTGCGCCTTAAGTTAAATATGAGTAGGTACAAGATGGCTATGTCACCGGATAAATTATGAACGCCAAGACTAGTCGTTTTAGTTACCGCTCCCCTGGGCACTCAGGCAGGGAAGGAACAGGGGTGGGTTTTAGTCCGTAAGAGTCTGACACGCCCTGGAGCTCCACCCATAGCGGCAGATGTCATTGGATGATTTCCCACCCCACAAAAAAAGGCTACTCGTTTAGACGTGATCTTCAATTAAAAATCACTAAATGGTGATCCTGTAACGACGGCCTTGGGTGTGCTATAAGTCGCTTTGCACTTCTAACACACAACTTAATCGAATCTCTCTCTCTCTCTTTCTCTCTCTCTCTTATCTGGGTTTTCAAATAATAAACACGGGTGTCCACATCCGCTTCTGATAAACATAATATGAAGAGCGTAGGGCAATAATGACAAAATTATCATAAGTTCAACAGACAGGTTTAGGTCAACATTGCACTTTATCTGTAACCGTTTACGACATAGTGTGACAGCCAGAGATACGATAAGTACATTATTGGTTCCGCCCATGTTATGTTTTACTATCTCAAAGTAACGCAGGTACTACTTTAAAAACTACTGAACAGTTTTTCATTCAGTTTTCACTAATATACAGAGTGATTCATGATAATTTGCGATCCGTGCGAAGCTGGGGTGGATCGCAACGCTAGTAGGTAATATATAATTATCATTTTAAATTTACATTAAAGTTTTTTTTGGGTTCCGTACGTGTTAGTCTGTCCGTCTATCCGTCGTCTCTCACACAGGTTTTACAGCCAAACAGTTGGAGCTACAGTCTTCAAATTTTCACAGTATAAGCATCTTGTTGACCCAAAGCCATACAAGTAGTCAAAAATACATTTGGTACGGAACCCTAAATGTGCGAAGTCCGACATGTAATTGGCCTGTTTCCTTTTTCTTTGTTTTAGGTATTAAAGATAGGAACCCCTTCTCGAATATAGGCCTCCTCAGTTCTCTCTATCGGCGGCTTCTTTCATCCATTGTCGTCAGTAACGTATTACCGGATCAAAACACCGGAACTTCTCCGGAATTCCCATACCTAATCCCAGTCACGGTCTATTAATCTAGCAAAGTTTCATCTAAATCTGTTCAACAGTTGAGGCGTGCGTGAACAACTCATAGCTACCACACATAGTTTTCTACGATACAATAAAAGATAGAAAGTAGTATTATTATGACTTTTGCGGAATCCACATCCGTAAACAAATATATCCGGGCTATAGTAGAAATACATTTTTTTTTTTTACAAAAAAATTGTTTTTTTTTTAAAGTGGTTTTTTATTTTTCACTTTTTAGTTGTGGTTCCCCATTAAATTGTGTTAACAATACAAAGACATACGATCGCAGAAATTACGAGACATTGGCTGTTAGATATTGAAGAGTTCCACTGTCTATCTCCGAAGATCTTCATCAGATCCTAAAGTAGGTATTATATACTAAAACCTTCCCTGAAAAATATGCATTTAAATAACGAAAACCCTATCCAAATCAGATCAGTAGTTTTTGAGAAAATCCCAGACCCCTGAAACCTATGAAATCAGCGTTTTGTATGGAGAATTTTTAAGAAGTTGCATTTTTTATACTAACATTTTCTTAATTTATTTAACAACTATGAACACTAATGTTTTAAAATTTTATGCAACAATGTTTAAAAACTAAGATAACGTATGCCACTTTGCCCGGGGGTTGAGGATAAATTCGAAAGAGTTACCTCGCCCCTGCGCATTCAGGGCAGGGAGGAACAGGGGTGGGTTTTAGTCAGTAAGAGTCTGACACGCCCTTCCGCTCCACCCTAGAGCGGAAGAAGTCATAGGATGATTTCCCACACTTAGATTTAGCAACAAAATTAAGTTTTGGCTAAGTTAAAACAAATGTATTTGGCATTTCTGCTAGCAAAAAGAGGAGTAACTTTTAAGGTATTTTTTTGCCATGTTTATAAAACTATAAGTAATAAGGTTTTTTTACTATTGGCAGTTGTCTATGACGGGCATTATTCGATATAATATCAAGCAATTGATGAATATTTTAATTCGTAGAAGTGACGAGGTTCTCTATTTGTGAGAAAAAAAAGGCAATTTCATATGTAAGGACCCAATACATACGAGTACTTACATATGAATCGAATACAGAACCTCCATTTTTGAAGTCGGTTAAAAAAACACTTCTTTGTTATATCAATGACCGGGACTACGGATACTGGACGGTCCAATGGTCACGTCTGTAAAATGTACCGACTGATTACGTCTTGCGCAGCTAGGAATAACTTTGATTAATTGTTTTTTTATTGTTTACGTAATGATTGTGGAGTTCGAAGAAATTGATAAGCAGGGTTAAAGGGAAAGTACTTTATTTGATAAAAAATCGTCACGAGTTGTTTTTGATTCAATAAATAATACGACAGGTTTATGGTTTAAATATACCTATTTAAACCATAAACAGCCTTTCAATATTCCCACTGTTGGGACTCAGGCCTTCTCTCTGCGAAAGGGAGTGGGCTGTATCCACCACGCGTGCCTAGAGCGGAATACACACGTCTTTGAATTTTTGGTTCTAAAACAAGAGTTGGTTTCCTCATGATATTTTCCTTTACCGCTTTCAGGCGCAATTATACAACTTTTAATTGTTTTTAATTGATCGTCACGTCTAAACGACTAGTTTTGTTTCTCTGAAAAAAATATATGTTACTTTAGACAACACACGTCGTAATTTGATATCAAAATATTTGAAATTATATTTTTATAACATCGTGTAATTAATTTGTAAAGTTAAGTTTAACACGGATAAAAAATTGAGAATCACGCAAAAACTACAAATCATATTTTTATGAAACCTTCACCATTTTAAAGATCATCTAATTATTTACAATTTAGTCTCAGTGATTTAGTTTAAAACCTGTTCTTTTATGTGTAATAAATTAATAATGCGTCTAATTTCGGACAGCGCTCCTTGATAAGCGAGTCCTATTACTGGGTGGGCATACGACGCGTTACGTGAGCTCAGCGCAGAACACGCAAGCTAACCACTCAAGGTCATTGGCAGCTAATAGCGCCTTAAGAGCAATGATGATGGAATATTGAACACAAAGTAAATCGCCTGGCTGGGTTTGAACCCACGACCTGTACTCGTAAATCGCGGCTATTACCACTCAAGCACCACTGCTCTTACCTACTTAAGTTCTTTTATTTATGCTATAATCACACTCCTTTTTCTACAATTTTCTCCATTTTCACTTAATAGACTAACCTAAAACAAACTCTTTCTATACAATCAACTGTTTGATTTTCATGATAAAAAATCTTACCTATAAAAATACACGAAACACTAACATACGCCCACTTGACCTTGTCGACATCGTGTCAAATGTCAACTTCCACTAAAAAAAAGTTACAGAACCCCACTTCATACATATTGTATCCCGTCACATCAACAAAAGATACATCATTTCGCATTACAAGCGCGTTCCCGTATAAAAATAGCGTAAGTATCCATACGTATACTGCCTCGCCAATTTTCTTGAAAGCACGACGCGGACGTATCTTGTGTGACATTTGACACAAACGAGGTCAGTCGACTACACTTTGATAAGTATTGGCTGGGTTTTAATAGTTCTTGTGTGGAGAACCACTTTTTAACCGACTCTGAAATAAGGAGGAGGTTCTATGTTCGACTGCTTTTTTATTAATTCTTTTTTTGTATGTATTTTGACAGATTTCTCTGTCAATTTTGGACCGTTTTTTTTTATACTTCTTATGTGGTACCATTATAAATTTTATCGAAATTGATTCAGTGCTTTTTGACAAATATATGTAAACACAGGTGACGTTTTCTTTTCTCCAATTATGTTCAAATTTCATGTTATTATTTAAGTATTATTAATATATAAGTAGTTTTATTTCTGGGGTACAACATTCAAAAAGTGATAAATAAAAAACATTTTTCAGTGTTTTTTCTTTGGAAGTCTGTTGCATTTTTTGTAAAAAAAAAACAACTAATATTTATCGCGGAACACGAACAAGTTCTTTGAAGAGACTATTAAACTGGGATTGGTACTAAGATCAACAAAATTAGATGATGGTTTTGAAACGAAAAATAAACTTAAACTGGAACACCCTCGATTATAGCTATTAACAACTAACTTTTATCACCATTTCCTGTTTTGATGACTACAGTCAAAGAAATGAGCTCAAATCGACGCGACGCTGAGATACATTCCAGCAATGTCAACCCACAAAAACTGATGCATTTTTGATTTTTCGTTGCCATGACATTGTTATCAAAATATTTCAAAATATTGAGAAACGATGTTTTTTTTTTGTGGGCTGGGAAATCATCCAATGACTTTACAAGAGACTTTGACCTCTGAGTTCATTTCGGTGTTTCTTCTCAGAGTAGTTAGCCAGGAAACACCGGCCTCATCTAGCTTTTTTTTTTTGGTGAGGTGTAAAATCATCGAATGACTTCTCCCGCTCTGGGTGGAGCGGGAGGGCGTGCCAGACTCTTACTGACTAAAACCCACTCCTGTTCCTTCCTTGCCTGAGTGCCCAAGGGTGCAGTAACACATTTTCAGAATTTATCCACTACCCCTAGGCATGAAACCCCCTAGGAAAGAAACGGTGACGACTGTGTGAAAGAGAATATGGGTAAAAGGGGGTGACTACAGACGTCTAATTAGAGGAGTATGGAAGAAAAAGACATGTTGCGCCGACCCCAAATAAATTGGGATAAGGGCATGAGATCTTATCAAAATATTTTTACAAGTTGAACATTTCGAAATTAAGCTAGAACGACTGAACAAATCAAGATGAAAAATAGCGCAGAAAAAGTTAACCGTCTGTAATAGGAGATAGACAATAACTAATAACGGGGGAAGCAATAATTATAGGCGGGCGAAGCCACCTAGCAGAAGCTACATTTCCAGTAGTATGTAAAGTTTTGCTTCTTGCGATTCCGGTACGGACTTGTACAAACAGAGCTCTATTGCTGCCAATCTCGTGACCGTTTGTCCGTCTCCTCGTCGGTCTGTCCGTCGTCTGTCACACTGGTTTTACAGCCAAACACTTCACAGTATAACCATCTTTTTGACCCTTAGCCATACAAATAGTGCCCTGATTCAGGTCCTCACCGGACACGGTTGTTTCGGGAGGTTTCTGTGTCGGATAGGACGGGAGGAAACGCCCGGGTGTTTCCACTGCGCGGATCGTCCCGAGGATACGGTGAAGCATACGGTGGAGGTCTGCCCCGCTTGGGCGGAGCCCCGCCGTGTCCTCGTGGATGCGGTAGGCGGCAGCGACCTCTCGCGCCCTGCCCTGGTTCGAGAGGGAATGGAAAGCCGTCTCCTCCTTCTGCGAAGCAGTAATGCTCGCAAAGGCGGAGGCGGGACGCGTGAGGGAGACTCAACAACGGAGACGCCCTCAAGCTCTCAGCAGCAGCCGCCTCAGGAGACGCCTGGGACTTCCGGCGCCGCGAGATGATCTCCGGCCACCGTAGACCCGGGCCTGCGGACGGCGAGTAATGGGTAGCTCGCCATCCGATCTGCACCAGGCCCGAGAGTCGACGGCGCGTAGTGTTCCACGCGCGCCTCAAAGAGTTGTCAGCAACAGGGACGGGGCCCATAATGGCCGATGCCTGCCCGGGGGTTGAGGATAAATTCGAAACAGAGTTACCTCGCTCCCGGACACTAAGGGCAGGAAGGAACAGTAGTCAGTAAGAGTCGGACACGCCCTCCGGCTCCATTCAAAGCGGGAGAAGACATTGGATGATTTCCCACCCCACAAAAAAAAGCCATAGACTATTTGAGTCAAAAATACATTTACATAGTAAGGAACCCTAAACGTGCGAAGTCCGACTCGCACTTGGCCGGTTTGTTTTGCTTTGTCAATATTTTATGAACTTAAGTTTAACCGCACACTGGCGGCCAGCCCGCGGCAGCCAGCGAAATGTATGCATCGTATCATCAGTGAGCGCACCTGGCCGCCGCAACCTGGCCGGCAGTGCGCGCTTAGGCTAAGAGTTAAAAAACTACAAATGTGTCTTTCTCAAAATAACAGCTGTGTGGATTATTAGTTAGTAATTGCTTCATCATCATCATTTTCAGCATTTTTTTATTGCTTATCGTCTTATGTACCAAAATATGTGTTCTTTAATCACCATTGTACCCATAAAGCATTATTCCCTGATGATGCTTTCAGACACCAATCTCCAGGAAAGCATCCATTTAAGAGCAGATATGACAAAGCATTCTGCAAATGACATTTGTGCCATTAACACAAAGTGTTCAGTCGATCGACTCGGAACCTAAGATTCAACGGAGAGAAATGGGTCGTTATAGTACAAGAAGTGGGTTGAAAATCGATTTTTAGTCGCAATGTAAGACTCGGATCTTGAGTGGTAGCTACACTGGAAGAAGCATGCTTGGAATAATACGTTACAAGTTTGGTGGTAGTTTTGATAGGAAGTGTACCAAATAATAAGGTTCATATTAAAATCAATGAACCTAAATATTTGATAACCACACAGGTACACTGTGAGAGGAGTTTGTTGATAAAGTAATAACAGCCGCACGGGTCGATCCATCAGGATAAGCTACACTTGCCGGGGTTGGTCCATGGATGGGTGACTATCTTTACATTCCGAGACTCCTCCGTGCCTCGGAAAGCACTTTAAGCCGTTGGTCCTGGCTGTAAATCGTGGATCTTTGACAGACGTTACGGGTCGTCAGAAGCCCGAAAGTCTGACAGCCAGTCTTACCAAGGGGTATCGTATTACCCTGTAACTGGGTTGTGGAGGTCAGATAGGCAGTCGCTCCATGTAAAATATTGGTATTCTGCTGCATCCGGTTAGACTGGAAGCCAACCCCTGTTGGGAATTATTATATATTGATCATCATCATTCTCCTGCCCTTATCCTAATTTATTTGGGGTCGGCGCAACATGTCTTTTTCTTCCATACTCCTCTATTAGTCGTCATCTCTGTAGTCACCCCCTTTCTGCCCATATCCTCTTTCACACAGTCCAACCATCGTTTCTTTGGCCTTCCCCTACTCTTATAGCCATCCACATCCATACACAAGACTTCCCTCACGACATTTTCTTCATTCCTCCGCATCACATGCCCATACCACGACAACCGATTTCCACACAACTTTTCAGTCAGCGGTGCCACTTTCAGACTTCCTCTTATATACTCATTCCTAATTCTATCCATGTGCGTAACACCACACATCGCTCTTAGCATTCTCATCTCAGCTACATGCAATTGCTTTTCATTCATCCCTTTTGTGGCCCAACATTCTGAACCATACAAGACAACAGGTCTGACCACTGTTTTATAAATCTTTCCCTTAAGTTTTAGAGGAATCAACGGGAGTCAATTATTATATATTGATATTAAAAAAAAAAACAAAAAAAAACAACCGACTTCCAAAAAAGAAAATACACTAAAAATTAAAAAATAACTTTAATTTCGGAAGTCGGTGTTTGTGTTTTATTTCTTCGTTATTTGACACCGACACTTCCGAAATTAATGTTACTTATGTTTTAATTTTTAATGTATTTTCTTTTTTGGACGTCGGTTGTTTATTTTTTGTAAAAAAGATTTTGTAACGCGCTCATCCCTGTTCTAATATAGCGTAGGGCATGCGCGGGTGAGAAGCCTGCGGGAGGGGCGGGAACGCACCCCCGAGGCGGGGTTGTGATGCGTTGGCGCCAGTCGGTCGGTCACCAAAAGGGCTCGGGAGTTTTTGCATGCGCACTTGTGTGTCGCTCGCGTCTTCGCTAACTCTAGTATTTGGACGTAGTACTTAATTGTGTAATTATTGTTGTACTTACGTGCCTATTTGTATTGTTGAAGAATAAACTGTTAAAGGTACAACGTGTTTTCTTCCAACACCGAACGTTATAATTTTTATTTTTCGATTTTTAGTTGTTATTCCCCAGAACAAAAAATTCTAATAACATGGAACGTGGAATTTAAACATACTCGTAATTGGAGAAAACAAAAACGTCATCTAGGTATACGTATTTGTTCGTTTTTGTTCAGTTTCTCAAAAAGCACTGAAGCAATTTCGATAAAACTTATATGGGACAACCTGGGGAGTATATGCTTTCGCTTAAAAAAAAAAAGGAATGTTGAACATTGGTCCACAGCTGACGGAGAAATCGGCGGACATACAAAAAAAGAAAAAAAAACATAGAACCTCCTCCTTTTTCGGGTCGGTTAAAAATTTATCATAGTTTTGCAGGTCTTTTTAGAAGCCTATTTAACATGCAACTTTCGTGTGTATGTATGTTCGGGTCAAATCTTGCCAGCTGAATTAGAACCACTCTTATCTTATGGAGTTGATTTTTTACGTGGTGGTTCAGGTCCGATGACACGAAAATTAGTGTACACATTTAAGGCGCTATTATCTGCCAACGACCTTGAGTGGTTAGCTTGCGTGTTCTGCGCTGAGCTCACGTAACGCGTCGTATGCTCACCCAGTAATAGGTTCGCCCATCAAGGAGCGCTGTCCGAAATTAGACGCATTATTAATTTATTACACATGAAACAACAAGTATTTAACTATAACACTGAGACTAAATTATAAATAATTAAATGATCTTTAAAATGGTGAAGGTTTCATAAAAATATGCTTTATAGTTTTTGCGTGATTCTTAATTTTTTATCCGAGTTAGACATAACTTTACAAATTAATTACACTAAGTTATAAAAACATAATCTCAAATATTCTGAGATCAAATTACTGCTGAAATTGTCAAGAGTAACATATTTTTTTCAAAGAAATACGACAAGTCGTTTAGACGTGATGTTCATTTAAAAACCATTAAAAGTCGTATAACTGCGCCTTAATAACGACCGGCGGTATAATAGCTTGTTTAAAAAAATGTTTTTAACTATTAACTTATTCATAATATTGCTTCAGATGCTGCTGAAATAAAATCATGTACACCCACACACACACGCTCATATTTAATAAATACAAACATGAAGAAGGAAACAGAAAAAAAAAGGTACAAAGGTGAATTCTTGGAACCTTGCTCCCAAATTACAGCCTAAAAGAATTTTACTGATGACAATAGTGATTCATAGAAATCGTACATTAGATACCATTATAATTTTCATAAATACATTCAACATATTTTACTCAGGACCTCGGTTTCCTGGAACTGCGTAGGTCGATATGCTACATACATACGTTATGTACTAGAGATACCCAAAAATAACTTTAGCGAGAAATCAGAGTTAAAAGCAACCCGAATCCCCTTTTCCCGCAGTGCCTTAATTATTAACATCAGATAGCCAACATTAGGGAGCTAAGGATCCCGCAGGAAATGAAAAGCTAATTCATTTTTCATGTCTTCATTTGAAAGTTTTAATAGGTTCGTGACGCAAGCTGTGTTCCAGATCTTTTTTTAGATAACTAAAAATGTGACCTAAGAACTCGGAAAACTAATTGTAGATTACTTTTTTGAGTACTTTAGTCACATTGAGGGATTTAAGTAACTATCTAGTACCAAGTTTTAAAATATGAATGAGATACCAGTACCGTAGAAAATCCAGTTAGATTTTAAGTTCTCTGAGGACCGGAATATACACATATACATAGTGCTGATGTAGAATTGAAGCATAAGAAGGCTGAAGATGAACTATCGATATTATACTATTTGGAAATACCAAATTAAAAACAGGGAACGTATAAGGTAAGGGAATTGGAATATATTTTTTTTAAATTATTATAATTACAGTTTTTCCCCTTATGGTAAGAGATGATGTGGTCGACGATGGAGAACGCTTGTCTAGAAGTAACTCAATGACTCTTGACTTTAAGACCTAAAGCAATATAATGCAAAGATTGAAATCATTATAATGTTATCCAATTTAACTTGCTGTTCATCCTAGAGTTACTGGAATAGGTACTTTAGCTTGAAGGACACAATTTGTACCAAGTTTGTTGTACGATAGGAACGCTGCCTGACTTTCCAGTTTGTGCCTGAAATAGCTGCAGAGGAAAACTTGTTCCTCAAGCATTCGGTTACAGACAAAGGTATGTACAGACCACTATAGTTAACAGTTTTGAGAGAATACTCCTGAAATATCTGTCTGTGTTTCCTGATAACTACAACCTGGGATTCTTTAATCAAGAGTGAATAGGTTACTTCTAGGCAAGTTAGTCCATCTTCGACCGCATCGTCGCTTACTATCAGGTAAGCTAATGGTCAAACGCGTTCCTATTTATTAATAATAATAATAATAATAAGCTTGTAAAATGAACGGAATGGACATATACCAACGTGAAAACAATTGTACCATCCGATGCTCCGATTGTTGGTCTAATAGCAAGGACTATATACTGCCAAATATGAGGTTCTGTGATGTGTAATTGATGTTTTTTTCAATACCAGCCTTTTCTTTGTAGGGTTGGTGAATCATCCAATGAGTTCTCCCGCTCCGGGTGCAGACTTTTAGTGACTAAAACCCACCCGCCTGCCTCCGCAGGGGTCGCGAAGGATGTTCCTTCGCGACCCCTGCGGAGGCATCGGCCATGACGGGCCCCGTCAGGTATTACTGACATCTCTTTGAGGCGCGCGTAGAACACTACGCGCCGTTGACTTTCGGGCTTGGCCCTGATCGGACGGCGAACTACCCACTACTCGCCGTCCGCAAGCCAGCGCCTACGGTGGCCGGAGATCGTCTTGCGTCCCCTGGCACGACGCCCAGGGCGTCTCCTGCGGCGGCTGCTGCTGGGGGCGTGAGGGTGACTCTGTTGAGTCTCCCTCACCCGTTTCGCGAGCATTACTGCTTCGCAGAAGGAAGCGACTGCTTTTCATTCCCTTTCGCTCCGTACTATAGCCTGGACCAGGGCCGGGCGCGAGAGGTCACTGCCGCCGTCTCAACACCAGCCTAGAGCCGGTTTTTGTACCCGATTGATGACAATAAGCTCGTTCTTATTAGGTACATGGATCTTTAACGTAATTTTTTTAAATTTTTTATTGGCTCGCGTTGGCCTATCTTAACTGACGGTAAGCGATGATGTGGTTGACTCTGGAGCACGCTTGCCTGGAAGTTACCTGTTCACTCATGACTTAAAGTTGTAGCTATAAAGATACACTGACTCTGAAAAGAAATTTCATTCCTTATCTGTACGGCCAATTATTGTGTTCCCAAAACGTTTCATGCGTATGGGTGCGATGTCCACTATATACTCGTGGAGCATTGCCGTAAGACAGAAGTAATGATCCCATGATGGAACGGGCTAGCCGGAATTAAACAATACAATTCCGACGCACACTCCCCCAATTACCGATAGAAAATCGAGAGGCTAACAACTCGGCGCCGATGCTCAAGACTTTGGAGCTACGACTTTACGGGTGCATCCCCATGATTTTCATATTCGATACGGCTGCCAAAAATTGCAAAATAAAGGCGTGATGATATATTGTTATATTTAAGGAAATATTGCTAAAATGTATATACAGGGTGTAAAAGACACATCACATAGCCGACTACTACGCATACTGTACATCTAACAAGGTAGCTTTAAAAAAAATTATTGCTGGGAAACGACTTTTATTTTTACATAGGAAAAAAAACTATTTTTTATTGCGCGCATTGTAACGCGAACCCAAGCACGTGGGGTTGTGTCGGATATGATGGGAGGAAACGCCCGGGTGTTTCCACTGCGCGGATCGTCCCGAGGACACAGTGGAGCATACGGTGGAGGTCTGCCCCGCTTGGGCGGAGCCCCGCCGTGTCCTCGTGGATGCGATAGGCGGCAGCGACCTCTCGCGCCCTGCCCTGATTCAGGCCATGGTACGGAGCGTGAGGGAATGGGAAGCCTTCTCCTCCTTCTGCGAAGCAGTAATGCTCGCGAAGGCGGAAGCGGGACGCGTGAGGGAGACTCAACAACGGAGTCGCCCTCACGCCGTCAGCAGCAGCCGCCTCAGGAGACGCCTGGGACTTTCGGCGCCGCGAGACGATCTCCGGCCACCGTAGACCCGGGCCTGTGGTAGGCGAAAAATGGGTAGCTCGCCGTCCGACCAGCATGAGGCCCGAGAGTCGACGGCGCGTAGTGTTCCACGCGCGCCTCAAAGAGTTGTCAGCAATAAAGATGGGCCCCATCATGGCCGATGCCTGCCCGGGGGTTGAGGATAAATTGGAAACAGAGTTACCTCGCCGCTGGGCACTCAGGGCAGGGAAGGAACAGGGGTGAGTTTTAGTCAGAAAGAGTCTGACACGCCCTCCAGCTCCGCCCAGAGCGGGAGAAGTCATTGGATGATTTCCCACCGCACAAAAACAAAAAAAAGGACGTGGAGTTAAACCGTTTATTAGAGAGAAAAAGAAAGCAATAGCCTAAATTAAGTTTAGTTTGTGGACAATAGAATCGGCACCAATATGTTAGTTTTCTGAACAAGTTTTAGTGCAAAGTCAACCACTCGAAATAAAAAAAATCGAAAGTCATTTATTCAAACTAGGCTGAGAGCCAGCACTTTTTGAACGTCAATGTTCTACATAAAGACAGTCGCCCGCCCGTCACCACTTCCTAGTGTTTTACCTGTAAAGAAGAAGTGGACAACAAACTCCCCAGGAACACATTTGCCTGTTAAATTTGAAGAACTTGAATTCATATAATTATATGCAACAATTGACTGGCCTGTTGGTCTAATGGTTAGTGACCCTGACTGCTATGCCGGAGGTCGTGGGTTCGATTCCCACCCAGGACAAATGTTTGTGTGATGAGCACGATCATTTGTTCTGTGTCTGGGTGTAATTTATCTATAATATGTATGTATTTAGAATTATATAAGTATGTTTATCAGTTGTCTAGTACCCATAACACAAGCTCTGCTTAACTTGGGACTAGATGACGTTGTGTGATAGTTGTGGAATATTATTATTATTAATTTTAACATATTTTTGTGTAACATAATGTAAAACACTAATTAACTAAATGTGAGTCTCATATTCAGGTAAATTGAAAACATTTTCGATTGTGTATAAAGTAAAACCTTTCGTGCAATAGTTTTTTACGACAGCTTGTTTAAAAGATGTTTCATTTCCTCCGTTCCGCACAGCTTACGTAACGTGACCTGAATTATTTCAGCTAAATGTTTCAGGCACATTGCAATTTATAAATGTTCTTATTAAATCATGTTCTGAAGGTGAAGTAAGAAGGTGACGTATGTTTTGTAAAGTCATGAATTACACTCTTCTTTAATGTTAATAACCGACTTCGAAAAAGGAGGAGGTTCTATGCTCGACTGTATGTTTATGTATGTCTACCGATTTCTCTGTCATTTGTGGACCAGTTTTTCAAAAATTCTTTTTTTATCCGAAAAAATATACTCCTGAGGTCCCACATAAATTTTATAAAAATTGCTGCAACGGTTTTTGAAAAACTGAACAAAAACGAAAAATATGTACTTAGATGACGTGTTGGTTTACGAGTATGTTTAAATTCCACGTTCCATATTATTGGGGTTTTGAGTTACGGGGTATAACAACTAAGAAGTAAAAAATAAATCAAATAACCAAGTGATAAAATACTAACACCGACTTCCGGAATAAAAGTTATTTTTAAATTTTTTGTGTATTATCTTTTTTGGAAATCGGTTGTTTTTTTTTGTAAAAATGATTTTTTTAGCGCTACAAACAGCATGGAATCAATGTATGGGATACAGGATACATGTTCGTAAATATACATCCCACTAATATTATAAATGCGACATTTTAGATGTATGAATGTTTGGTACTAAATCACGCCAGAACAGCTCAAAGGGTCTGGGTGATATTTGGTACAGATATAGATTATAGTCTGGAATAACACAAAGGTTATAAATTTATAGTGAGGAAGTACAAATTCGATGAGTATTGGCAGAAGCTGGTAGGTACATAAGCCCACGCCTTTTCTCATGGAGGTAGGTAGAAAATATTGAACGCGACTTGCTTCGATCCTTACATATTCATACATCTGGTAAGATACAATAGAAACCCAAGGATACGCTTTAATTTTACTCATGTCCATAATAAACATCTTTTTACTGTTTATAGGTTCCCACAGATTAGTACGAAAAATAAAAACAGGCCAAATGCGAGTCAGACTCACGCACGAAGGGTCCCGTACCTATAAAGTATCAAAAATCGTATCTATAAAAACTTCAAAAAAATCACGTTTGTTGTATGGGAGGCTGGGAGCCCCCTTTTAATAATTATTTTGTTTTTTAGTCTTTGTTGTTATAGCGGCAACAGAAATACATTCATTATCTGTGAAAATTTCTACTGTCTAAGACAGACAGACGGACAGACAGACATACAGACAAACGAAAGGACAGCGGAGTCTTAATAATTGAGTAATAGCGTCCCGTTTTACCCTTCGGGTACGGAACCCTAAAAAAATTGACTTGAAAAAGTTATCAGAACATTAAAAAATCAGTCTTGACTTTCCTAAAATACTAAATAAGTTAGTAAAACGATGATTTCACACAAATAATTATAGTCATAGATGAACGAGTTAGTCAACCTTGAGCACAAAGACGCGAAGTTTCGGTCAAGCCAAATATTCAGCCACTTTTTGGGGAAAACTGGCCGAAAACGAAACTGAACCTTTAGTCAGACACTACTTGCAAGAACGACTATATACAGCACGTCACCTTTTATAAAAGACGCAACGCTTGCTTGCTTCAGGGCAGTTCGAGTTAAGCTGAGCCGTTCTTGCTCGTTCTATCCTTTGAGGCTAAAAGGCTGAGCATTTTATACTATCGGATGACCGCGGCCTGTTCAGGTAAACCCTCAAAGATAAAATAAAAACATGCCAGAACATGGCCGTGTGTTGTTGGATACAGTTTTACATATGCGAGTGTTATATTTAGTTACAGGTTTTGCTGTGTTATTGTTTAGTTATGCTAGTAGGGCTGTGTATATTGTTTACTTTTTAGGTTTCCGTACCCGAAGGGTCCAAACGGAGCCCTATTGCTGTCACTCACGTGTCCTTCTGTCCATCTGTCCGTCTGTCTGTCTGGCCGTCGTGTGCCACACAGGTTTTGCAGTCAAACGGTTAGAGCTACAGTCTTAAAATTTTATCAATATAAGCATTTTGTTGACCCAAATTCATAGAAATAGTCAAAAATACATTTGGTACGGAACCTTATATGTGCGAAGTCGGACAGGCACTTGAACGGTTTTTTTGTCTGTTTATTGTATGTAGAAACACCTGCAAGCTAAGTTTGATTGCTCTAAGTAATTATCATATTACGTAATTGAGTATGTGCCACTTTGAGTAGCGCAAAGTCGATAAAAAAAATTTAAAAGCTTGTTAGTAAAATTGGATCATTAAAACAGGTTGGCGGAGTAGATATACTTAGGGTCGCGGGAGAGTTTGTCAGAGTCACCTCAACCCTGGAACGCTAGTACAACTGGAGGAACATGAGTGGGTTTTAGTCAGTAACAGTAAGCCCTCCCTCTCCACCCAGAACGGAAGAAATAATTTGATGATATTCCACGCTAAAAAAAAATTGTTGATACACTGGATTAATTTAAAAAAAATAAAGACGAATGTCTTGATAGAAATTAGTTCTATTTAAGAGTAGAACACCAAACGAAAATGACCGCTGAAAAACGGAAACAAAATTACAAACTCAATACAGTCCAAAACCCACACATACAAAAAAACAATCCCTACACGAAACACAATTACTGTGACCACAATATCCCGACACATTTTAAGGACATAAAATTAAATAGGACAAAAACCACTTTAGCGTATCAGTATTCAACACTCATAACACAAACGACTCCACTTTTCCCCGGCTTGCCGGGCTAAAATGACAAGGCATGACTCTGCTCCAACTCGCTAAGTAATTACATACACGTCATGTGAGCAGAGCATATTCAGCGCTAGCGTAGGGTCGCCATGTTGAAACGTTTTTGGAGGCTGATTAGAGTCCACTTTCTAAGCTTTTATTAAAATTGTAATGTTTGTATATTTGTTCAGGTCAAATCTTGCAATCTGAATTAGCACCACTTCCTCTTATCTTACGGAGTTGAATTTTTACATGTCGGTTCAGTTCCAATGACCATGTATTTTTATGGTAAGCATGAACTTTTTTTTTTTTTTGGCGGTGGGAACTCATCCAATGAGATCCCCCACTCTGGGTGCAGCGGGAGGGTGTGACAGACTCATACTGACTAAAATCCACCCCTGTTCTTTCCCTGCCTGAGTGCCCAGGGGCGCGGTAACTCTGTTTCGAATTAACCACAACCCCTGAGCAGGCATCAGCCATGACGAGCCCCGTCATGGTTTGCTGACAACTCTTTGAGGCTCGCGTGGAACACTACGCGCCGTCGACTCTCGGGCCTGGTGCTGATCGGACGGCGAGTTACCCACTACTCGCCCTCCTCAAGCCCGGGTATGGTAAGCATGACCTGAACTGACATTCAGAATTAGATCCAGATAGAGGAGCTCTTCAAAGGTCAACAGCACATACACTTCACTTACAGCTTGGAAAATTATATTTTTACTATTTCTGGTTAGGTTTGTTCACTATGAGGTTGGTTTTTGTTTTAATTATTGGCTCTAGAAGC
Source organism: Polia nebulosa (assembly GCA_951329385.1). Lineage (NCBI taxonomy): Eukaryota > Metazoa > Arthropoda > Insecta > Lepidoptera > Noctuidae > Polia > Polia nebulosa. The sequence continues at coordinate 5,948,741 of OX589593.1, forward strand.
AATCTCAAGTCAGTGTTAGTAAAATTGTTTTTCGTACTTCCTAGATTTGTTTTACCTTAACATTAAATGATTGGTTGCCAGAGAATTACTATTGATATTAAGCGCATTAACTTTAGTATATGGACTTTGTTATCATTATCTTAACTTTTAAACAAATACTGTTTTTATTTCTTTAATAATTTATATACACATACAGATACAGTAATGGATAACATCATGAATACGTGAACAAAGGACCTGCTTTTTTCTTAAGAAATTTCTTCCAGCAGTTATGCAGCAGTTTCTGTGTTTTTTAAAGATAGAAATAATAATCCGATTACAAAGAAAAATCATTGTGTATCACAAGCTACATTCTTCGGTAAACGTTCGAATTTTATCCAAGAGAGAAAAGATGCGGGTAATAACTACTTGTGAATAAAAAACGTATAAATAATTAAACGAAACAAAAAAGACAGAGATGTGAGATGAATTTAGCATGGTTTAGGCTTTATTCAGCTTTTACTCAGCAATAAACTTCTAGTAAATTGAATTCTGCCTTCTTTATGACTACCTAAAAAGTGAAAATAAAAATAAACGCTAGCATAAAACACAACCCATCTAAATCTGGATTAGTAACACAAGGCCGGTGTTCGCAATAGAGTAAATTCGTTCTCGACTGTCGGGTTTTAGCGTAACGCAAAAACTTGCGTAAACCACACAATTTAAAGGGTGCTTAACCACTCACAGCATAAACATAAATTTATACTGTTAGTGGTCTGTTAGATAGGTGTTTGTTTAGCAAACGTTCAACGCATGTATGTCTGTCCAATTGCAGGTCAGACATCAATCCTTATAAAATAGATGGATAAAAGAGTTATCATCGAAGTCAAGTAGTAACAAGCGCTACTGGAGTTCTATTTGAGTTTTGAATTTGGTTCTTGGGTCGGGAAAACTATGACTTTGAATTTTTTGAAGTCTAGTGCCAGTTTTTTTCCAATGAAATAACATAATTATTAGAAAATAATATAAAAGGATATATTATTTCTCTAATTTGTTACAATGCTACGGTTAATTTTAAAGTAGTTTTTAAGTGTGAATCTGAGACTGAAAGCCTTGTCCAATCTGGCATGGCATTAGTCTTGGAAATAAATAAACTTTTTTTTAAAGTCTGGATTCGCAGAAGAAGGTCTAAAATATGTCAATATTTTCAAAACAAAAATTAAGAGAGACGCATAAAGCGATTGTTAGTTTCAAATAGAAAGTGAAATATCACTCTTTCTCTCTAAAATCTTACGAGCATAAACGCTCTTGCGAGAAAATGCTAATTCTGGAAAGTCTCCCATTGCTCAAAATCATGGCCACCATATTTCACACATAATTCATCGGCTGCGAAAGCAAGAAGCTGACTTGTAAATAAATAACGTAATGAAAAGCGTTCATTTCATACTGGACTGATTAAATAATCAGTAATTGAATGTAACAAAAAAAGGTGGTTTTATCTCGTGAGCTATTTTCTGTTTCATCAAAATATCATTACGGCTTAGTGAATTTGTTAATAGGCATGCCATGCAAATGTGAGGTGTTTTCGAGAGACTTATTTAGTTATTAGCTTATGTAAGTAATCAATGCTGACTGAGTAATCATAGCTCATAGATGTAAGTATGTGTACGTTCGATGGTCGTGTAGTACCTACACAAGATTATATTTGTAAAGCCAGGAATGCAAGGCCGTGGTTACTAAACGTCCACAAATCTTCGGCAAAGCGAGGTCGCTCCGCGAAGCCTGCGAAGCTCCCAGAAAGATTCTGTGCTTCTGGGTGGAGTTAGGCTGGCTATGTTAGCCAGGACCCCCCACGCACAACGGACCAATTGGGAATCTAAGTGCGGACAACGGAGTCCCTATACTATACTGTATTATAGTAAAGCCAGAATGAAAGAAAAGGGAGTAAGTGATAGCGTGACGGCTGACAGGACATAATGGATGAAAAAAACGTGTTGCGCCGACCCCAAGTAACATGGGATAAGGGCAGGAAGATGATGATAATTATAGTAAAGCCAGGTTTACATTATTGTATCGTATCGTGGCACCTTCTGACGCATTTAGTTGGCTACAAAAACTCGTAGTGAAATGACGTAGGCCTGAACAGAGTCGTTCGATTGGTGTATCTCGCGCTATGACACGACACGAACAGTAATGTGCCTGTAGCTTTAGACAGAGATGTCCTATTAGTACATTTACCCAGTTCATTTATGTCAATTTTCCATCCTGATATAGCCCACTGCTGAGACCAGGTAGTATGAGGCCTGCAGTTGAGAAATTAGAGATCAAAATACCCAAAACATATATTTATTTTTTTGGGATTGGAAATCATCCCATGACTTCTCCCGCTCTGGGTGGAGCAGGAGGGCGTGTTAGACTTTTACTGACTAAATCCTACCCCTGTTCCTTCCTTGCCTGAGTACCCAGGGCGCGATAATTTTGTTTCGAATTTATCCAAATAACATCTGAGAGTATAACCCAGAAGCTGATGATTAGCTACGACCTGGTGGTCTTTAAGTCAAGAGTGAATAGGTTACTTCTTGGTAAGTAGTGCTCCAACGTCGACAACATCATCACTTAATATCAGGTGAGATAGTGGTCAAACGCGAGCCTCCTCTCTACGAGACAGAATGTGTCGTAATCCACCACGTAGGCCCAGTGCAGGTTGGTTATTGTTGATAACCTTTTTTTTTTGTGGGGTGGGCAATCATCCAATGACATCTCCCGCTCTGGGTGGAGCGCGAGGGCGTGTCAGACTTTTACTGACTAAAACCCACCCCTGTTCCTTCCCTGCCTGAGTGTCCAGGGGAGTGGTAACTCTGTCACGAATTTATTCGCTACTCCAAGGCATGCAGGCACGGCCACGATGGGCCCCGTCAGTGGTGGCTGACAATCATCTCTCTGAGGCGCGTCGACTCACGGGCCTGGTGCTGATCGGACGGTGAGCTAGTCACTGCTCGCCGTCCGCAGGCCCGAATTGTTGATAACCTACCCTTAAAAACTGAGCCCAAAATTGTTTCGACAAAACATTTTTCAGCCATGATTGTAACGTGTCAAAAACTTTCCACTTTTAACTCAATGGAACATTTTAGCTACATTTTCGAGCGAACTTTTAATTAAAATGTCCTTCTCTATTTTGTATTAATTACGGGAGAAACATTTTTCCCAATTCCACTGTGTATTCATTGTCCATTTTCTGCGGTTTGCACATTTTCTGCAAAGAGAGAACTGAGTTTTCTAGTCTGTTCAACGACATGAACAGAACAGAATTCGTTAATTATCTACTCTACGCTTTGTAAATACCTATACTTAGTGACTACTGATCACCAAACTAAACCAAAACTGTGATTAGTTTAGCATCAATCTTTTGCCCGTATCTCAATTCATTTGGGATCGGTGCAATTCTTACGTCTTCTCTTCCCATCATCATAATCATAATTTCAGCCAAAAGACGTCCACTGCTGGACATAGGCCTCCCCAAGTGTCGCAACACGCCGATCCTGTGCGTCTCGCATCCATTGGATTCTCGGGACCCTCACCAAGTCATCGGCCCATCGTGTTGGAAGCCTTCCAACGCTGCGTCTACAATACGCGGTCGCCACTCCAGAAACTTTCGGCCCCATCGACCATCTGTTTTACTAGCAATGTGCCCTGCTCACAGCCACTTCAGTTTGTCTCTTTTCTTTCAGCTTCTTCTTCTACACTTCGCCATAAGTCATCATCTCCTCCTTTCTCGCTATTTCATCTAAAGCAAATATCAATAATATTTTATCTAAACACGGTCTATCCATGGTTTTTCGATCTTCCCCTATTCTCATAGCAATCCACATTTATACTCATAACAACGCTATTGCGTTGTTACTAAGAACCTGAATACCTTGCCGGTAAAGAAAGAAAGAAAATGTCTTTATTTGTATATTCATCAGGTTCACGCATATAAAATAAAATAAACAAGTGGCAATCATTAAAAAAAACCGGCAAAGAGCGTATCGGATTCGCGAGCAAAAGTTCCGTATAAATCATAATTTTTTCAGGTTTTTTTTAAACTGCCTCCTCCTTATAAATTTTTCTGCAATCTATAAGTAAAGAACTACTTTCTTTATTTTTTTTTTCAAAATTTTTGGCCCAGTGGTTTTGGAGGTAAAGAAGGAATGCTAATTTAACATCTATTTTCTTAAATTTTCTTAAAACTATGAAAAAATACGTTCGAGACCCTCGTAATGTGCTTTTTCATGCAATTCTATCGGTCCAGCAGATTTGGAGCAAATTGGCTGTGACAGACGGGCAGACGGACAGACACACGAATGATTCTATTAGGGTTCCGTTTATTCATTCGGACTTTCGGAACCCTAAAAAAAAATGTTACATATCATGTACTTCACGGCTTCGCGTAAATGATTAAGCTATGTGACGCTGAACTTCCAGTGAACCTTGAGTGACCATACTGTTATCATAAAAATATTCATAGTCTCGTATGCAATCTTACGCTGTATTTCTTTCAATGAGTCTGTTAATAGAATAGAATACTCTTTATTATATACACCATTTTGATTACTGAAACATATAAATGAAGAAAACTTCACATAGGGTGACGCAATGGGCGGCCTTATCGCTAAAAGCGATCTTTTCAAGACAACCTTTGGATGGATTTTAAAGAGAAAATGGAAAGACAGTACTGTACTACCGTCATAAGAAAAAAGACGCGTCTGACATATTTTTCGGAATAGAGTCTTTTAATTCTCCTCTTGTAAAAATCTTCGTCTTTAATTACCGAAATTATACAATTTCCATGACTAAACTAGGTAATAAAGTAGCTTCATAATTTGACACGCGCCTAAAACTCAATTAATCAAAATATAGCTCAGGATCTAAGACGCCTAATACCTAATTGACGTCAGCAAAATAATAAAGAATTCAGCGACAAATTACATTATGTAACAGCTTCGTTCGCCATCTTCTCTAATGGTACTTTGTACATGACAAGGATCTACCCACTCAGACATAATATAATCATTTTGTTTACTAAAGCTGGGCTGTTGTTTGGTCCTCGTACCTATATTAAAGTAACGTAATGACTCGAAATAACTAAAACGGAGGAATCACACGAACCACTTATGAATAACCTAACAATAATCAAAATGATGTCTCTATTGAGTACACCACCTAAGAGTTTTTCATATATTAATACTAGTGCTAAACCAATTTGATAAAATTATGTACTCATAATTGAAAGTCTGTAAGCGCCAGGGTTTTTTTTGTGGGGTGGGAAGTCATCCAATGACATCTCCCGCTCTAGGGTGGAGCGAGAGGGCGTGTCAGACTCTTACTGACTGAAACCCACCCCTGTTCCTTCCCTTCCCTGCCCTGAATGCCCAGTAGCGCTGTAACTCTGTTTCGAATTTATCCACAACCCCTGAGCAGGCATCGGCCATGACGGGCCCCGTCATCTTTTGCTGACAACTCTTTGAGGCGCGCGTGGAACACTACGCGCCGTCGACTCTCGGGCCTGTTGCTGATTGGACGGCAAGCCGCAAAATTCAAATTTTCTTACGTTTTTTGCAATTTGCAGGTCAGTATCAGGTTGTATGTTGATCAAAATATGATTCGCGGCCGTAGCAACTACATATTTACAGAATTGTAATCATTAAAATCATCAATACAAACTTCTAACTTCATATTGATGTATGGAATGACTGTTTCAAGAAATCAGACATTTGACATCAATTCTAACTGAAAGAGTTGTATTCATGATTTTACTGATTATAATTCTATAAATACATACTCGCTACAGCCGCGAATCATATTTTGTCCAACATACAACCTGACACTGACCTGTAAATTGTAAAAAATGTGAGTATATTAGAATTTCGGTTCTTGATACGGAAATCATTCATAATAAACATTTATCACAGAAACCTAAAATCAATACTTTAGAACTCACAAGTTACTCCAACAATATCGAACTATAACTTACTACTTAACAGTCTAAACGCGAGAATAAGGAACTTGTATATCTGCAATCTTGGAAACTAGCATGCTCCATTTAGCTGTTAGCAATCCCTGAGCATCTGTTCCTCACAGCTGGAGTTCTATCTCTAGGGAAAAGACAACATTCATAGTAGGAATGCTTGGTACATTATTAATATCTAGCCTCTCAAACTGACTCCGCTAAGCGTTCGAACTCCAAATTGGTTGACCACGAGAATTCAACAGTTCCGAATTCCAATTTTCGGGAATATTCGGCAATCTTCGTTTCGCTATTGTATCTCAATTGTTTCGTTCCATCAGTCTGTAGGTAAATTGGTATAATATTGGATTTGGTACAGACTACAAAAAAGTTGTTGATGTCGTTACAGTCTTTCTTCATTGGTATAATGAATTGATGTAGGTCCAATGAAACGGCAGTGAGTAATTGAGTGTTTGAATTTTTGGGTCTAAATAAATTGGAACTTCCTGTGTAATAAATCAGAACCGACCCCTATCGTAATGAATAGGCACAGTTAATTCGGACAACAAATATGAATACTATCTACCCCGTGGGAAAAAATTGGTCCATAAAAATGTCACAAATGTAATTTTTCATGTTCACACCGCAAACGTGTAGTACGTTTGCATATCAATGTCATAAAAGGTTAAACAAATTGTAGCGAACAGGAGTTACAAATCATTATGCCCTGTGACGTCATCCGTTCACGTCACAGTGCGTACACTGCGGTGCAAAAAAACAACTCCAACGAATGATAACAGAGGGAACAATGGAAAACAAACATCAATAACTCGGAGCCACTCTGTTACTCTGTTTAAACTCTAACAGCTTTTGATACTCAATTATTGTGGTATTATTTGTACATCAAATGTGTATTTAATTTTGTAAAGGGCTTTTATGTGGTTCATAAATGTGTAAATGACAGTGGTGGTCTTCAGTTTTAATTTCTGTGTTTATTTTATATTTTACAAATTTATTCAGCCGTATCAGTGAATGCACAGTTTCGCGTTTCTACGGACTTTTTAGTAATGGAATATATTATTCATGCAGTGAAGGCTAACAAATAGAGCGAAAGTTAGAATTAATAAAATAAAAAGTTACTTCAGAATGTCTATTGTCCTTGTTTCTAGTAACTACCACTAATTGTAGGAGTTTAAAAATTAACCCCTAACTTGAATGACGATTTGTTATGGATTTTGTGTTCGTGGCTAGAATTATTTGAACTTCAGCAATATTTAGTTTCGTCCCCTATTCGACAATCTATCTTATAATAAAAATTTTGTCTGAAACCGTGCCAAGCTAGTCTTTTTTGTGATATAATATCTGTTAACGAAACATTCCAATAAGGAAGCTATTTCATAAACCACCCACGTTACATTTTAGCTCTTATTTCAAAAAGAAGAAGGCACAAATTAGCAAAATTAAAAGTTCATCAAAGAAAATAAATAATCATCTTAATCACACGAAACTTCCAAATTAAATACTGTGACCTTATAATAACTTTTAATTGATCAAATAAGTTTCCGTCAACTTAACTGTAATATTCAAACGACAGTTATTAAAAATTAATTTCACAAATTCTATTTACAAGTTTTCTGTCGGAAATTACATGACTTTAATTGCTTTGATTACTCAGAAGTTGATAAATGAAAATTTAACTTATAAGACGTACCTAGAAAATGAAAATCCAGAGAACTTTTCCTCTGCTAAACCACTGGGACACAGGCCTCATCTCTTCTTCTTTAATCCTTTGTTGTACACCAAACAACTAACATAATACACAGTGATTAAATAGTTAATGTACAAAGGCGAGCTTAACTCAATGTTGAATTTTCTCCCAACACACCTTCCCCCTTCCTTTCTTCTTTCCTTCTTTTTCCTTCTTTTCTTTACCTTTTCTCTGTGAGAAGGTCTGGGCCGTAATCCACCACGCTTGTCCAATGCGTGTGATGTACTCCCGGGATAAAACGTATCCTACCCATGTCTTTCTCCAAGACTCAATCTATCTCGACCGAGGAAGAGCTGAGAGCGGCGGTGCGTAGGCTGAATGCCAAAAGCACCGCCCCAGGACCAGATGGCGTGCACGGAAAAGCCCTGGTCCTGGCATTGCAGGAGGCTCTCGGGCCTCGACTCAGAGGGCTTTTAAGCGCATGCTTGGAGAGGGGCCAGTTTCCACTCCGTTGGAAGACGGGGAAGCTGGTCCTCATCAAGAAGCCGGGGCGCCCCGCGGACTCTCCGTCCGCTTACCGGCCCATCGTGCTGCTCGACGAGGTGGGCAAGCTCTTTGAAAGAGTAACTGCAGACCGCCTCGTCGGGCAGCTGACGCGGGTGGGGCCGGATCTGGCGGAGAGCCAGTACGGCTTCCGCAGGGGGCGCTCTACGGTGGACGCCATCATGCGCGTACGAGCCCTCACGACGGGGGCTGCAGTAGCCCGGGGTAGGGTCGTCTTGGCGGTGTCTCTGGACATCGCCAATGCCTTCAACACCCTGCCCTGGAGTTGCATAGTGGAGGCACTCCGGTATCACCGGGTGCCGCCCTACCTCCGTCGCGTAGTCGAGGCGTATTTGACGGACAGGGCCGTCATCTACCCCGGTTACCAGGGAGAATGGAACCGACGAGAGATGTCGTGCGGTGTTCCACAGGGATCGGTCCTGGGGCCGCCTCTGTGGAACATCGGGTACGACTGGGTGCTGCGCGCCGACCTCCCTAGCGCCGTCAGCGTAATATGCTACGCTGACGACACCCTGGTCCTGGCGCAGGGGTGGTCGCACGAGGCGGCGGCCAACATAATGACACGCGGGGTTGCGATAATCGTGGACAGGATCCGGCAACTGGGACTCGAGGTGGCATTGCACAAGTCTGAGGCCATGTGTTTTCATGGTCCTCGGAATGCGCCACCGGCGAACCAACTAGCACGAACCAGCAGCACGAACTGCCGTGGCGTGGTCACTCTCTTTCGAATGTATCTACGACTAGGGGTCGGACAGACGCTAGAGTCACCACGACCCTTGGCATAGGCATCTGAAGCAACAAGGGTGAGTTTTAGTCAGTAAAAGTCTTACAGACACGCCCTCCCACTCCACCCAGAGCGGAAGAAGTGATTGGATGATTTCCCAACCCACAAAAAATAAAAAAATAGATTGGCACGCCGGGAGTGCCGACGGAAGTGAAAACTTGAACAAAAATGCCCAACGCTTCTAAAAAAGTTTTCACTTCAATCCAAATAGCGGTTCAATCAATTATTTTTCCCATCTCAAAAATGCCAAATGCACCTAAAGAAGTTTTCACTTTAAAAAAAAAGAATAATGAGTGTTTAAACTTTAATGCCATTATTGTCTTTATTAGCGTGGAAATTAAAGCAAAGTATCACACTCCGGATGCTTACAACTTCCGTACGTAGCCCAAGACAACTATGAGATATGTCGCTTGCTTGTGAGACATGTCACGTTAGTTAAACAATTTGTCACTATTTGAACCAATTTAATATCTGAACCGTGTCGAAGTAAGTGATGTAGTGTCGATGCGTGCGCTTGCGGTGTGCGGTCTTGGGTTCTATTTCCGCATGGGAGTAATGTTCGGAGATATCACAGATATATTGGTCTTGAGCTTTAGTATTACGATGTTTATCGCTTTGGCATATCGTTGAAATGACTGTTTACAGATGTTTCTTCTTCATGAATATATTATTTACACTTTGAATATGATTAAAAGTAGGTAAGGAACTTTTTTTGATTCGACAAGACTCGTGTAAAACTAACAATTACTGCCCAACTTGCCAGTACAAACAAAATAACCTTTAAGAAATAAAAAAAAATTAATGATCCAAGAACTAATAACCCGGCTTTACATTTTCAAATATTTAAACATCGACAACACGACAGTCGCAATAAACGTGTCACTTTGTAATCGATAATCGATAAACACCGGTTACATTTTGTGTAATTTATCACTGTGTGACGTGCTCGCCTATGTTTGGTGATTAGCACCCCTAATGGCACCAAATAAATGTGTGTATACTTTATTGTTCACCGATGTGTATTTTTCATACGAGTTTTACGTTATCATGTTGGCTGTCGAATTGACGTGTGCTCGTAATTTGTCTGAAGCGGATTTTATTATGGTAGCTGACAAATGGTTTAAAGGGCTCGTGGCTTAATGAAATCAGCCACGCGGGACCTTCAAGGTTAAGGCCCTACTAACGGTCCAGTGGCGCCCTCATTGAATAAAAAATCGTAGCATAGTACAGAAAATAAATATAAAAAAATCCAACTTCACGTTTGTTACAAAGAGGATAAAGCATTTTTACGCTGTTAAAACAGGTCTCAGAATGTTTCGTATCCAAAGTAGTAGGCAAAAGTGTCAGAAACGGCCGTTTTTGGTACTTTTTATTCAATGAGGGCGCCAATGGACCGTTAGTAGACCCTTAAGGGCCTTCTCGCGGTCCAGTGGCGCCCTCATTGAATAAAAAATCGTAGCTTATCACAGAAAATAAATATTAAAAAATCCAACTTGACGAAGTGCCAGAAACGGCCATTTTTGGCACTTTTGCCTACTACTTTGGATACCAAACATTTTGAGACCTGTTTTAACAACGTAAAAATTCTTTATCCTCTTTGTAACAAACGTCAAGTTGGATTTTTTAATATTTATTTTCTGTGCTATGCTACGATTTTTTATTCAATGAGGGCGCCACTGGACCGCGAGAGGGGCCTTAAGCCATACTAGCTCAGGCCAGTTCGTAGATGAGTGACGATGAGTGAGTTCGTGAGTGAGTGAAATCGTGTTAAAGTTGTATCAAAATATAGTAATAATCCTCCTGACAGAATTTCAATCACGGTGTCCAATCAACGGAGATCAGTCGAGTACGAAGGAAATATTATAGTGCACAAGTGTGTGAGCAAACATTGCTGCACTCTCTATTCCTTTACTCTCAAAGTCCGATGGGCCGGTAATCCGACACGATCGAAGACAGAACAAACGCAGGACGATTTTTTTTTTTTTTTTTGTGGGGCATCTTGCAGGTCAGCCTCTGAGGCGGTCGTCTGCTTAACCGGGCTTGCCTGTGTAGGCTTTAATATATTAAAACCTCCAGCCAGGACTTATTTAAACTTACAAACTAAGTGACCACGCTAAGGGCACCCCCTGCGGGGTACGGGCCTCGGCTTAGGGCATCACTGGGGGGGCAGCAAGGGTAGGCTGGATCTGGTTTCCATTAATTGGGGAGTTTACTTGCTCAGCGGCACGTGCTGGCGAGAGACGGGGAGGACAATAACTTAGATTTCGCGACGGGCCTCGCCGGCGAGGTCGGAAAATCGGCGGTCTGTAATGTTTTTTGATGGTGCTAGTCTCCCTACGGCTCTCTTGGAGCAGGGTTGTGGCGTCATCAGGGACTAAGAGGGTATGCCGGGGGCGGCGAATCCTAGAAATTTGGGGGAGAACGTATCGAGTAGCCGATGCGATAAGGGGGTTACGATGCTTAGCAGCAGTTTCAAGGAAGCGCTTGGTGGAGCGTTTCATGAACTGCTGCAAGGTGGGGATTTTGAGGTCAACATGCAGCTCCTCATTCTTCACAAAGTAGGGGGCATCCACCACCTTGCGGAGAAAGCGGTGCTGCAATGTCGACATCTTGTGGAGGAGACGGGGCTTGGCATGTGCGAACACTGGACAAGCATAGGTCATGATTGGTACGCAGGACGAATGGCTTAAGGCGCAGTTATACGACTTTTAATGGTTTTTATTTGAACATCACGTGTAAACGACTGGTCTTATTTCTTTGAAAAAAATATATGTTACTGTAGACTATTTTCGTCGTAATTTGATCTAAGAATATTTGAAGTTACATTTTTATAATATTATGTAATTAATTTGTAAAGTTATATCTAACGCGGATAAAAAATTGAGAATTACGCAAAAACTATAAACCCTTTTTTTTAATGAAACCTTCGTCATTTTAAAGATCATTTACTTATTTATAATTAAGTCTCAGTGTTTTAGTTTATACCTGTTGTTTTATGTGTAATAAATTAATAATGCGTTCAATTTCGGACAGCGCTCCTTGATGGGCGAGTCCTATTACTGGGTTACGTGAGCTCAGCGCAGAACACGCAAGCTAACCACTCAAGGTCGTTGACAGCTAATAGCGCCTTAACGTGCTATCCGAGGCACGGGGGTGTCAAACTCTATCTCCTTCTCTTAACCCAGGACCCCACCGCTCCAACATTGACGCTTGGAACCACGCGACCAACGAGGTACTAGGTCAAAATATAGTAGGAAAGTTAGTTATAAATCTACAAAGGAGCTTAGTAAGTATATGGTTCATATCTTTGCTGTTAATATGGACCAAACTTCGACGCCTTAGTTACTGGTGCAGCAGTGGTGGCCCAGTGGCAACGACCCGCGACTTACAAGTTGTAGGTCGTGAGTTCAAACCCAGGCAGGCGTTTTACTTTGTGTAAATTATTTAATCACCACTGCTCTCAAAACGGTGAAGGAAAACATCGTGAGGAAACCGGCATGTCCTAGAACCAAAAATTCGAAGACGTGACATCCACCAACCCGCATTGGACCCGCGTGGTGGATTACGGCCCACACTGTCGCAGAGAGAGGAGGTCTGTGCCCCAGCAGTGGGGACATTAAAAGGCTGATCATGATGATGATGTACACTCCGTTGGCTATGGCAATTACTACACGAAAATTTTTGTTAGATTCCATTTTATTAGGACTGCTACTGAGTATAAATATAGCATGAGGTTCGCATGGGTACAAATTATACACTTGAACCCTCCTCATGAATCATTCTGTCAATTGCTGAAAACCGCATGAAAATCCGTTCAATAATTTTTGAGTTTATCGTGAACAGGTAGACAGACAGACAAACAGACCTAGCAAGGGATTTTATTGTATAATATGTAGTAATAATCTCGCCGTGTCCCAACTATCTTTATTTTTAGATTTTAAACAGCCATGAGGTAGTCAGAAGCACTAAAGTGTAACCACAGTCTTGCTAAGCCCTTTCGTGTTATGCAGCATATGTTGTGGAGGTCATATTATCACATACACAGAGTTGTTCTCTGTAAAACTGCCCTCTTTGGCGCCGCCGCGTGGCACACGTTATGTTTGTTTTGAAATGGTTGTCACTTTTTATATTATTTTATTTATGTGAACCTTTTGACTGTCGCCGAATAAATATGTTTTCTTTCTTTTTGGTATTTAGCTACGTCCGGCTACATTCGAAGCCGCTCTTGACATAATTGAGATAAGGCTATGCATATGATTAATATTTGAAACGTTTCCTGGATCTTGCGGTCAAGTCCGACCACAAGCAGTGGGCCACAGATTGTGGTTTATAAACTTTAAATTAATAACCCATCATCTGCCTAGCGTTTTCCCAACTATCTTGGGGTCGGCTTCCAGTCTAACCGGATGCAGCTGAATACCAGTATTTTACATGGATCGACTGCCTATCTGACCTCCACAACCCAGTTACTGGGTAATACGATACCCCTTGGTAAGACTGGTTGTCAGACTTTTGGGCTTCTGACGACCCGTAACGACTGTCAAAGATCCAAGATTGACAGCAAGGACCAACGGCTTAACGTGCTTTCCGAGGCACGGAGGAGTCTCGGTATGTAAAGATGGTCACCCATCCATGGACCAACCCCGGCAAGCGTAGCTTAACCTGATGGATCGACCCGTGCGGCTGTTATTACTTTAGCCACGAGCTCCTCTAAATTAATAACCCTCATGACCATATATTATCACAAAAAAATTAGAGTTATTTTGTTTGTTTTTTTGGGTTCCGTGCCTCAAAAGAAAAAAACGGAACCCTTATAGGATCACTTCGTTGTCCGTCTATCTGTCTGTCAAGACCCTTTTTCTCAGGAACGTGTAGAGGTATCAAACTAAAATCCATTTCAAAAAGTCAGGTCTACTGTTTCTTGGAGCTGTGAAAAAAAAAACAAACTTCTAAGCCAACGCATTCAAAAGATACAGCTGTTTATGCTGCAAATTTTCGACACTCGCAAGGGAATCAAAACCTACAGGGTACTTCCCGTGAACTCAGAATCTTGAAATTTGTTACGAAGCATCGTCTTATATAACACAGATAAAGGAAAAATTGCGAAAAGCGTAAATTTTTAGTTACATCATAATTATAATAAAAATATTTTTTACTTAAGTATAAACCTACAGGTTTGTACGGAACCCTCGGTGCGCGAGTCCGACTCGCACTTGGCCGGTTTTTTCAGAATTCATATAGCCGTGTCACTTTGGCGTAGCCTTTGTCATTTTTTGAAATCCATCCAGCCGCTTATGCTACAGGACGTGCCAAAGAAATAGACATACATACATACTCTTAAACAAAACTTTTTTACAAAAAAAACAACGGACTTCCAAAAAAATACAATATAAATGAAAATATAAGTAACTTTAATTTCGGAAGTCGGCGTTTGTATTTTATTTCTTCGTTATTTGACATCGACTGCCGAAATTAAAGTTATTTTTTCATTTTTAGTCATTAGTGTGTTTTTTTTTTGGAAGTCGGTTGGTTTTTTTTTTGTATAAAAGTTTTTTATTTTTCAATTTTAGTTGTTATACCCCAGAACCAAAAACCACAATAACATGGCACGTGGAATTTAAAACATCCTCGTAATTGGAGAACACCAAAACGTCATCTAGGTATACGTATTTTTCGTTTTTGTTCAGTTTCTCAAAGAGCGCTGAAGCAATTTCGATAAAATTTGTGTCCTCCTTTTAACTTGTATCCTAACCTCGGGAGTATATTCTTTTGAATAAAAAGAGAATTTTGAAAATCGGTCTATAACTGACGGAGAAATCGGCGGGCATACATAAAAATGAATTTAAAAAAAAAAACATACATACAGTCGAACATAAAACCGCCTCCTTTTTCGAAAGTCGGTTAAAAATTATTACCCTCCTTCTCGGGCAGTAAGATTAAAAGTTAGACAGATGATTGAACTGACAAATTGTGCAGTAAATAATAAGTGACTGCAGATGGTAGATATCACCAAGTAGTTCCAATAAACGTCCAGTCCTGTCGGTAGGTAACACAAAGTGGGTCACTGACTGTTCCCCTATTGGAGGTTCCATTCGACTTATTTTGTCAGCGACAGGGACCAGTTGGCCGGAATGTCATGTGTGTTGTCGTGCGCTCTGTTTTTCATCGATAAAAAACATAACCCTTTCTTCGCAGTTGAGTAAATATCGGCTACTGTTTGTTGTTTATGTCAGTGGGTAACTATTAAGTAAGAATTATTGTGGAAAAGGTCCTAGAGTAAAATAAAACAAGGGAATTTGTTTGAAATTATAAGTCTTTGTATTGTTTTGGAGCTGTAGTAATATTTTATTTAAAAAACCGTTCAAGTGCGAGTCGAACTTGCGCACCGAGGGTTCCGTAGAAACCTGTAGGTATATGTATAAGTAAAAAATATTTTTATTAGGTATATGATGTAACTAAAAAATTTATGCTTTTCGCAATTTTTCCTTAATCTGTGCTATAAGAAATTGCTTCGTACTAAACTTCAAGGTTCAGAGTTCACGGGAAGTACCATGTAGGTAATGATTCCCTTGCGAGTGTCGAAAATTTGCAGCATAAACGGCTGTTTCTTTTGATTGCGTTAGCTTAGAAGTTTTATTTTTTCACAGTTCCAAGGGACAGTAGACTTGAGTATTTGACATGTATTTCAGCTTGATACCTCTATGCGTTCCTGAGAAAAAGGGTCTCGACAGACAGACAGACGGACAACAAAGTGACCCTGTAAGGGTTCTTTTTTTTTTGCTTTTGAGGTACGGAACCCTAAAAACAGACTTTTTTAACACATTTATATAATATTAGCTTCACTTGTAACTATGTAAACAAATCTTAGAAGGTAAATTTGACCCACTGCCCAGTTTCTGATTAAGTTGAAATTTTGCGTGCATGTTTGGTTTGGATGACAATGCATGGTTAGCTAAGTGACGTCATTCTAAATGCAATATGGCGGACTAGTTATTTTGTATGCATTCTCATGATATGGGTAACTAATTAAAGGGTTTTCTGAGAAAAACACGAAAAAAAAGTATGGGTTTTGGTTTTTTTAACCGACTTCAAAAAGACTTTCTTTTTTGTATTTTCTGGCATAACTCCGTCATATATTGACGGATTTGCAAAATTCTTTTTATGTTCGAAACGGGCTTGTTCCGAAATGGTCCCATTTAAATTTCATTATAGATCTGATGATAGGTTTCGGAGACAGACAACAGAACTCTTCAAAAATTGACAGCAAATCAACCGCGATTGCTGCGGGGCGGGACTATGAATTGTTAACACAGTTTAATGTGGAACCACAACTAAAAAGTGAAAAATAAAAAAACTTTTTCACAAAAAAAATAGAACCGTCTTCCAAAAAAAGTGCAAAATAACTTCAATTCCAGAAACCGGTGTCAAACAACGAAGACAAAACCAGGAACACCGACTTCCGAAATTGATGTTATTTAGCAATTTTTTTGGAAGTCGGTTCTCTTTTTTTAAACTACAGAAAATTATTAATATCGATAGGCTCTTGTTTGACCATCAATTGTGGTCTACGTTGAATGATGAATCAAGCCTACTTAGAAGTAACTTAATCACTCTTGACTTAGGTTAAATCAAGAAACACAGACTCTGGACAGAGAATTTCACTCCTTAGCTGTATGCACAATAGAATAGAATATTTATTGAATTATGGTTTACACATCATCACAATGAATGTATTACAAAAGCATTTTTTAGGGTTCCGTACCCGAAGCTGTATCTCCGTATTATGTAGACAGTTAAAATTTTCACAGAATGTGTATTTTTGTTCCCGCTCTATGAACAATAATAAAATAAATTAAGCTCCCCTACTAGAATCGTGTTTTTATTGTTTTTTTTTTAAATGCTCGCTGAGTTTGTATTACTATATTCGCTAAAAATAATAAAATAAAAATTGATGGTACGGAACCCTTCACGCGCGAGTCTGACACGCACTGGACCGGTTTTTTTAATCATTGCTAGGCTCGCGTTTGACCACTATCTCACCTGATGGTAAGCGATGATGTGGTCAATAATGGAGCACGCTTGCCTAGAAGTAACCTATTCTCTCTCGACTTAAAAAAGCCTCCTAGGTTGTAGCGAGCGTTTTCTGTCTATAGGTGGGAGGGAGGTCTTCTTACCCGACTTTTTATCAGCCTATGTATGTATGTATGTCCTTTGTGGCACTATAAAGAAAAAACCGGTGGGCCGATTTTGATAATTCTTACGTCAATTGATTTGTCTTAACCTTGCGAGTGCTACCAAAGACATGACAGTAATCAAAATACAATATGGCGACATCCAGACGCCATGTTGTGAAAAAGAAAAAAATTGAAGTCGACCAAATATAGTGGGGTAAATAATAAAATTTTCAAAAAACCCGACTATCAAAAACAACTAAAAAGTGCCCAACAAGTCACTTTTCAAGCAGCCTGATGCAGTTGGTGGCATGAAGTCAATAATTAAAATAAAACAACAGCCACCAACTGCATCAGACTGCTTGAAAAGTGACTTGTTTGGAACTTTTTAATTGTTTTTGACAGACGGGTTTCTTGAAAATTTCTATTTTTTTTTTTAACTTAATTTAGGTACAGATGCTAAGTCAGTGGTTAGATAAACGCAGTTCGTTGTCATCCCAAAAACATCCTGTACCAGAACAAGAGCCAGAACATTTGATCACACAATCCAACCATTCGATGCTAAAAAAGTACTTTCGGCGAGAAATAAAATGAAAAAATAAGAAACAAAACGAGCACATAAAACTTTTACCGGGCAACGGCCGGAACAGAGTCGGACCCGGGTCCATCGAGGCGTTAACGCCGGCACAACATGCCGGATGCCGGCGTCCGGCACGACATTAAAAACGGCGGTCACGTTATCTCTGATGATTTTTTTCGGAAAGATCCAGTAACCCCTTTTTACGTTTGTTATCTGTGTGTGTTATAAAGGGTTGTCAGGTTACGTATGTCTGTGTAATATTTTAGTTTTCATGTGGTCTGGAGAACCGACTTAATTTACTTAATAACGATTTGACGATTAAAAATACTTCTAGGTAGGTACTGTTCCGCTACAAGACAAATGTTGATGTTTTTATACAAATGGACGAGGTGGAGTCGACGATACAACAGTAAATGAAAAAGAATCATGACATTATAAACACATTTTAAAATGGGATCAAACGAAAAATTGCGAAATAAACTCATATGCGCCCATACATTCGTGTTTGCATAAATTCGCGAATACAGGGTTGGCTCCATAGTAAAAGTAGTACCTATAGGTTGTTCCAAATAAACGTAAAATAACGGTCATTGGCCCACCTACATTTATTGACATTTTTAATTTGAAAAACGGAATACATGTCTCAAAGCTGTCCCGAATCAACATCTGTCGTGATCCATAACATTGTCTAATAATGAAAAACGATTAATTTTATATTTAATTGTCCAGGTATCTACGAAGAGTTATTAGGGAAAGGTCAAAGTACTTTATTGCAAATTTATCTGAAACATAGTATAATGATGAACAACTTTTACCTACGCCATTTGTTTTTTTTTATTACCTTTGTTAACCGACTTCTAAAAGGAGGAGGTTATCAATTCGGATGTTTGTATTTTTTTTATTTATGTATGTTCGGGCATAACTTCGTCATATATTGACGGATTTGCAAAATTCTTTTTTTGTTCGAAAGGGGTTTGTTTTGAAATGGTCCCATATAATTTAGATCTATTATATTCATATAGATCTGATGATCGGTTTCGGAGACAGACAACGGAACTCTTCAAAAGTTGATAACAAATCAACCGCGATTGCCGCGATCGTATATCAATGAATAGTTAACACAATTTACTGGAGAACTACAACTAAAAAGTGAAAAATATTTTTTTTCTTACAAAAAAAGGGGACCAACTCCCAAAAAAAGTGCAAATAACTTTAGTTTCGGAAGTCGGTGTCAAAAACGAAGACACAAAACTAGAAACACCGACTTCTGAAATTAAAGTTATTTGCACTTTTTTTGGAAGTCGGTCCCCTTTTTTTGAAGTCGGTTAAAAATAATTGAAAAAAAATAAATGGAACCGATTTATTTTTTTTTCAATTATTTTTAACCGACTTCAAAAAGGTTTGGGAATAACTCCGTCATAATGTAGATGCATTTGCAAATTTCTTTTTTTTTCGAAAGGGGTTTATTCCAAAATGGTCCCATTTAAATTTCATATAGTTAGTTGAGTTTCGGAGACAGACAACGGAACTAAAAATGACAGAAAATCAACCGCGATTGCTGCAATCGCATGCCTGTTTACTGTTTACACCACTTCATAACGTAATAAAATGCTGATACGCTCTGAAGGGGTACACAGATTTATATAGTTCACACTGATTCAACCTAATTTCACCAATTATGTTCAAACTCCGTGGTTTTGGGGCTATCAATTCGGGCATAACTTTAATATTAACTTTTAGTTATGGGGTGCAACAACTAAAAAGTGGAAAATATTTTTATTTTTACAAAAAATACAATCGACTTCCAACAAAAAAACACAAAAAAATGCTAAATAACTTTAATTTTGGTCGGTGTTTTGTTGTATTGTCATCTGCACCTTGTAGAAAAGGTTATATCATATTGGTGATTTCAGAGGAAGCAACAACTGCATGTTTTCTTTATGCTGTGCTTAATAAGATTGGCCAAGAAATCAGGTTGGAAACACACAATGCTTAAAAAATACTCAAAAAAAAAAACTAAAATACAGCTTAAATACTTTTTCTTTCTTTCTTTCTTAATCGTTACGTAATTCAACGAGATTTTTATTTCTCATAATAGTAGTTTTCTACTTTTTACAAGTTTTTATTTGAGTTGCAATATTAATGATTTGTTCGGGTCATATCTTTCAAACTGAATTGAACCGCTTCCCCATGTCTTATGGACTTCATTTTGTACTAGTTGGTTCAGATCTGATGAGAATGCATTTTTATGGTAAGCATAACCTCAATCGACATCCAGGATTAGGTCCAGATAGACGATCTCTTTAACGGTCAACAAAAAAATTAAATTTACTAACTTTTATTGCAGATCTTGGAGACTAATAAAACCAAAGTATAAACTCAGTTCTTGCACCGAATCCGTTTTTATTACTGACACAAGCTGACATGCAGCTTGTGCATACACTGCGGTTTTGTTACAATCCCAATTTACATGGAAACTGCCCGTGTCAGCCCGTAAACGCTGGACATGACCCTTTATATTAAATCGTGTGCCAGCTGCATCAGGCTTTAGGTCTGTAGCGTTGCGTCATCATAGCTGGTCCGTATACGTCCACTATTGGATATGGAGCTAGAATAATAGTTGGAATGGTAACTTTGTAGAATTATCATTATTTTCTTGTTCTTTTAGGCGGCTTAAAAATGTTTTTTTGTTCGTTTGAGGTAATTTCTGAAAGTACGTAAGTTTTTTTTTTTTCGGGGGGCACCTTTAAAAGGCGTCTGGAATTTTGGGGAGAAGACCAGTGAGTTTGGGATTCTTACCTCAGTAAAATCACCAGCTCATGGAAACTTTTAAAATACCACTCCGGAGCCCCCTCTATGCAACACCTGTTAGGACACATTACTGAGGAGACCGCAAAAGGGTCTCACTTGAGCCTCGTTGTGCACGGCAGTTCGTGATCACAGTACCGCCTTATTTCCTGGAATCACTCTGGGCAATCCCCACTCTGAACCCCCGAGATTTTATTCTGAAAATAACTACTGAACTGATGACGAGCACTAATACTGAGCTACACTATCACTGAGTACCATAATCCCGGAAAAATGCACGGTTGCCTTGGCTCTAGCAAAAGGGAAAGTACTGTCTGATTAAGCTGTTAATAAAATATAAGACTGACTGTCCATGCCGGCTAACTGGTCATTCGTGTAAGTATCGCTAACTACTGATGGAGACTTAAAATGCGCTATGAATCGAGATAAGAAGAAAGATAACTTTTTATATCCGAAAAGAAACTGCAGACACCTTTTCAAGATGTCATCTCTAAGATACCATTTAAGATACGTATGTATCGTATGGTAGGTTGACGGAAAATAGGCCACTTTCCATGTGAAAAGTGGCCTATTTCCCATCAACCTATTATCATCATCATCATCATCAGCCTTTTAATATCCCCATTGCTGGGGCATAGGCCTCCTCTCTGTGAGAGGATCATCAACAAAACCCCATCAACCTATACAAAACATAAACAATATACCGTATATACATAATTACTCAAACTTACATTATATATTATGTCATATCCTAGAAAATGACTCAGCTTATATCAGAAGGAACGATCTATTATTCAACAGAGGCTGTTTGTCACAGATGTGAGAGACACATAAAAATTCCCGCGTCATTGCAGTGTGTGCTCTATTCCAAATGCGACACCTTTCGCGAAAGCGATTCTAGAAATATGGATGAAGTATGCAACTGCAGTTATTCAGAACGGATCGAGTTATTCGTGCAAAGTGATTCGGAAAATCGAGTGGTAGAAGTCAAAACAAGTCGATGTGTGTCTTTTCCTGAACTAGGATAGGTTTGTTGACACTTCGTGTGACCTAAGGGCTGACTTTTACTTTGGACAGAGTATAGGTAAGCATTTCCATAGAACATGACAATGCCGTCAGTCTTTTGGGCACATTACCAGTCGACAGCAATGTGAATCAATTTTTGACGCTATGTTTTAGATTATTTTTAGTTTGAAAGTTTTTATTTTTGTTTAAATGTATACTTATAGTTAGTTAGGTATACTTCTGTTTGATGTAGATAAATGTAAATAATTTGACGCATTTAATTATGGTGCATACCTATAAAAAAATTACGGATAGGTTTTCATAATCACTTTTGATTTACTGAGGGAAAGTTACCGTGGCTAACCATCTGATATTGTTGGTTGTAACCATTGCAAATAATTGAACAACCCTGAACAACATGTCATGCATGCATCGTTAACCACGTACAACACCACCGTTATAAAAAGAAATGTGCTAGATGTAGGTATAAACCCAGTCATAGGATTTACACCTGGTTGGGAACCCATCTATAAAGAATGGCTAGAGATGGGTTTCAATACAGTATCTAACCGAGTTTGATCTCGGTTGCGGGTCCCACATTTCGAATCCTTAGAAAACTATTTCAAGACCAATTCCAAATCATCACGCATCAACAATCTTTACGCTTAAGAACCTTATACCAGCCAACCACTACAAAATACGGACGACATTACCGTCTCATTTGCTATAACTAAACTTAAAATACCCAGCGATATGTAAAGTGACCGTACTTGGTATAAGTGGGCCCTGTACGGCATTATAATAACATATTTTATGGAACGGCCATCTTGCTTCTGACATTAATGACTGCTGCCGTAAAATATGAGGCTTTTTCAATCCTGACATAGAATTTTTGGGAGGTTAATTTCGAGTGCAATATTTTAGAGAGATTGTATGTAAATTAGTTGATGTAGAATGGTGAATTTGAAGATAAGTAAGGCTTTGAACGTGTGGCTGTTACGTATTTCTTTTACAAATGAGCTTGCAATTTTGGCACAGAAGAAGAGAGATATCTTGTTATGCAGAAAAGGAACGAGTATTCATCACCACTCTTGCAAAATGCGTACTGGTGATCTGTATGTTCAAGGATTGATCACAATGGTTTACTTTCAGTCAATGTATCTAGGTACTCAAAGAACTCATTCGAGTCAATTATTTTATTAAAGATTGTGTCGATATGAATATACATGGAACCCTTTTTAGGGTTCCATACCCAAAGGGTCCAAATGGAGCCCTATTGTTGTCACTCACGTGTCCGGCTGTCTGTCCGTCCATCGTCTGTCACAAAATTTTGTTACGAAGAATTTTTTTACTTTCCATTGACCGAGAACTTGAAATTTGGTGATAATGTTTATTGTTACGTATCCTTTACTAACAAATACCAATATATGGTATGGAACCCGTATGTGCGAAATCTGACACGCACTTTGCGAGTTTTTTATTTTTTGGTTGGGAAATCACCAAATACCTTCTCCCGCTCTGTATGAAGCGCGAGGGCATGTCAGACTCCTAATGACCAAAACCCAGCCGTGTTCCTTCAATAAAATTGCTTGTGCCAGGGGCTGCGGTGACTCATTCAGACACACCTGCGACATGTGGAACCCTAGAGAAGCTCCGCCAAGCACAAGATGTTTGAAACTTTGGAAAGCAGATGATTCAGAAGTAATTTGTGCTACATTGATGTAATTGCTGCGAGGCGTTCCAACGCGAGGATAAACGAATAAATACATTCCAAGAATGACAAGAGGAGCTCGTGGCTAAAGTAATAACATCCGCACGGGTCGATCCATCAGGTTAAGCTACGCTTGCCAGGGTTAGTTCATGGATGAGTGACCATGTTTACATACAGAGACTCTGCCGTGCCTAGGCAAGCACGTTAAGCCGTTGGACCCGACTGTCAATCGTAGATCTTTGACAGTCATTATGGGTCGACAGAAACCCGAAAGTCTGACATCCAGTCTTATCGAGGGTATCATATTCCCCAGTAACTGGATTGTGGAGGTCAGATAGCAGATGGCGGTCGCTCCATGTAAAATACTGGTATTCAGCTGCATCCGGTTAGACTGGAAGCCGTCCCCAAGATAGTTGGGAAACGGCTAGGCAGATTGATAGTCCAAGATTGACATATTGTGAAAACCCAACCAAGGTGAAATTGACTACTAGTACATTTCAGATTTTGAAACCTTGTGATCAAGAAACGAGTTCTTCAACCTTGGGTTTAGTTTAGGTTGTAGCCTTTAAAAGGCTTGAAATAAAACCGAAGTACAACATAAAAAAGACAAGTTCATGGTCACAGTTTTACTTCGAACAGACAGTCTTGATGGAAATTGTATCTAACAAATGAATCCTTCGCTTTACAATATCAGTTTAAGTTAAAAGCTTCGAACATTCTTTACGTCGAGAAACCAATACCATTTGTACAAATCGTCCCACCTAATGTTCTATAGAAGGTACAAAATGATACATAACAATTGAGTTTTTCACAAAATAAACATAACAGAAGGCTCACATTTAAACCTACATGAAAGTATTTAAGAAAATTCTGTGTTGTTTTCAACATCGCTTAGAAACTGGGAAGATAATCCAGAAAAACCAAGCCATTTGTATCCTAAATTCCTAATTCTTGAATACCGTAAAAAAAAGAATACGCAATTACTTTTTTTTTACTAAATTGCCGAAGGTGAAGTGTAATCCTCCTTTAGATTAACAACCATACATGTATGCTCCCTTATAATAGGTATCACATGTTATGTTTACCTAGCTTTTACATCGTTTTACTCGTTTCTTACTTAAATTAATTCAAAATACTTTAGGAGGCATGCAGAACAGGATGTAAAGCCCCGCAAACCTCCATGGAAAAAAGAGGATCCTCCGACCAGATGGGAGTTGTGGTCTGGTCCGGGCAACTGCCCGGTAGATGATTTCGGACTGCTGTACATGTTCAATCCGTGGGAGAACTCTGCTTGCGCGATGTAGTATTTGCGGTTTTTAGTTCGTTTGTGGCGTCATAGATGTCGCTACAATACATTTGGCTGCCAACCTGACTTGTTATTTCTAATTCCCGTACCAAACATCTCATGTTATATCACTTCATTATTTTTCGTGAGTTTCACTAATACTATTTTACTTTTCAAATCATCATCATCATTTCAGCCAAAAGATGCTGCTGGATATAGGCCTCCCCTTTTTTTTTTTTTTTTCCTCCCCAGAGTGTCACCACAACGACGGATCCTGTGAGTCTCGCATCCATCGGATTCCGTCCATCCGCGATCCTCACTAGGTCATCAGTCCACCTTACGGGGGCCTTACAACGCTGCATCTTCCGATACGCGGTCGCTACTCCAGAACCTTTCGGCCCAATCGATCACGTATTCTACGAGCAATCTGTCTTGCCCAGTGTTTAACGATTTTTCATGTTATGTCGGTAACCTTGATTCTCTTGCGGATATCTTCATTTCTTACTTCTCAAATACCTACTATGATAATTTTTTATTAAAATAATCAACTTATACTGTACCTGATGGTTTATACAGCTATTCGGTAAGACTGCAAACCGACCCAGACCAGACATAGTTGGGAAAAACTTTTTTACAAAAAAATAGAACCGACTTCCAAAAAAAGTGCAAAATAACTTTAATTTCGAAAGAAAACTTGCACTTTTTTTGGAAGTCGGTTCTATTTTCTTGTAAAAAAGTTTTTTATTTTTCACTTTTTAGTTGTGGCTCCCCATTAAACTGTGTTAACAATTCATAGACATACGATAGCAGCAATCGCGGTTGATTTGCTGTCAATTTTTTAAGAGTTCCGATGTCTGTCTCCGAAACCCATCATCAGATCTTTTTGAAATTTAAATGGGACCATTTCGGAATAAACCCCTTTCGAACAAAAAAAAGAATTTTGCAAATCCGTCAATAAATGACTGAGTTATGCCCGAAAATACAAAAAAAAAAAAAAAATACAAACATCCGAATTGATAACCTCCTCGTTTTTCGAAGTCGGTTAAAAAACTCTGCAGATTGATTGATACTACTTCTCATAAAACAGTTGCAGCTTGCTTGTTCTTCTGTTACTATATTAGCTCTGTGTTCTTATCGTGCATCATCAAGAATAGATCTTCTGTGTCCCTATCTATTTTATGGTCCGGTCCTACATTTAGATAGCTCGTGTGGTATTCAGGGTCAATTGAGTAGGGACGACAGGGCTGTTGACCTTGGCCACCGGCCGTTGTCTTTATAATACCTACTTTCGGTACCCTGCAAAATTCCCGAGCCAATTTTCTGAGGTACATGGTGGGTAGGGTTTGTCTTATCCGGCTTTCTTTTAATTTTTTTACCTAAGAAAAACTGTACAATATATCCAAAAATTGATGCACAATTTTTGGATATATGTGAATGAATCACGTGTCAGCGGCTTAACAAATTTTGATAAAATATTGAACACAGATAAACCACGACTTTAATCCCAGCAGTATGTTGCAGTGTGTTGCAATGCTGCTGGAAAAGCTAGTTTTAACTGCTCTATACACAACAGGCGAACACAAGTGGTGCATAGATAGTCGTGAAGCGAATCATATCTGCCCCTACAGAAATGGTCTTCTGATAATCACGATTTCCTGTCATGAGTGTCACGGTAAAGAAGAAGAAGACTAGTACAAGGTGTTTTGACCAACATTTTGATTCGTTGGATAATTTGTTGGTAAACATTTGGGTCAAGACAAAATAATATCTGACAGTAGGTGTCAGTTCTTATACCTAGGGGTAGCGGATAAATTCTGAAAATGAGTTACCGCACCCCTGGGCACTCAGGCAGGGAAGGAACAGGGGTGGGTTTTAGTCAGTAAGAGTCTGACACTCCCTCCCGCTCCACCCAGAGCGGGAGAAGTCATTGGATGACTTCCCAACCCCAAAAAAAAAAAAGTGTCAGTTCTCTATTGGTACCCGATATGTTTATATGAAATGGTATTGCGAATATAAAAAAAAAGGTCAAGACAGTATCCTAGGTCGAAAGAGAGTATTTTTAAGTGTATTTTGTCATTATGTCACAAGACTCTCAACTGCAAGTGCCTGCGCTAACCTGTCACATACCGGGATTTTTTCAAAAATTAAAAATCAACGCACATAATTATTTCAAACAATGAGTAGTACACACTCTCATATGTAATTGATTTCCAGATCTACATAAAATAAAATATTTTTGAAGTTAAATTAAAACGATTCCCAGAAAATAAATGCTTACTGAATCACATACAATTAGAGCCTATAATAAATACCATTTCAATCACTAGTTATAGGATATTAAATTCAAAATGGCCGCTGACCGCGACAGTCATACAATTTTACGTAAATTTACCAACTAATGGTACGGAGAACCTTCAAGGTATTTAATAATAAAGTTTGTGTGAAATAACAGTTATTGTCACCTGGCAAGTTGAAAATGAATGGTTTGCCACAAATTGATAGGTAACGTGGGTGACTGACACACAAATACTTGATTATTTCAGGGCAGTTATAAGGAGAAATAAAAATTTATTGGTACGTTTACCTACGTTTATTTTTTTGATGTGTCACTAACCTTTCGGCTGACTTGGTAAGCGCAAATTTTTTTAATTCCTCTTTTCAGGGATTTTTTTTTCTGTAGCAGAATATAAAATCCTTTTTTAGCTGTCTGTAACTGAGAACACTAAAATTTTTGTTTTGTTAAGAAAATAAACCTAATAGGAATGTCAAAGACACATCACAGAGCCGTTAACTACGCATACTGTACGTCTAACAAAGAAGTTTTGCGCAAAAATTATTGCTGGGAAATGAATTTTATTTTTAGATATGAAAAAAAATCTGTTTTTTATTGCGCACAATGTAACGCAAACCCAGGCAAGTGGAGTTAAACCCTGCCTCTTCGCTCTAAGCCATGTAGGTACTTGTCAGATACGTTTGATATTCATTGCGTTTTTGTAACTCCAAATGCGTAGTTTCGAAATTTCAAAAAAAGAAATTCGAAAATTCAGGTAATGTTTGTTAGAAAAAAGATTAGTAATATCACTTGGAATTCATTTTCGTTAAAAAGTAAAAAAAAATGCGATTTTGACCTTCAATATTTTCAGAACCAGTGGATTCCCAGGTATGGTCTAGTGGAAAAACATTATCCAAATAATGGGTAGTTTATGTGGCTTTCGGCTTCGGAAACTGTCTTTTTACACCCGTTATACTTACCAATATTTTAGGTACTTTCCATGTTCTTAACGAGTAGAAAATCAAGTGATGATAATAAAGATTTATGATCTACATCTATATAGTGACCTACATAGTATCTAAAATAAAACAAAGTCGCTTTTCGCGTCTGTCTGTATCTCCGCTAACTCCTGCACCACGCAATAGATATTGATGCAATTTTCACATATGTAAAGAGCGTTAAAAGAGAAAGGTTTGTTTATAAAATTGCAGCCGTGTGGAGCCACGCGGTTCGCTAGTCCAATTTTACTTCTATTCATTAATAACAGCCGCACGGGTCGATCCATTAGGTTACGCAACGCTTCCCGGGGTTGGTCTATGGATGGGTGACCATCTTTATATACCGAGACTCCTCCTTGCCTCGGCAAGCACGAGGAAATATTTATGGGGTGGGATCATCAATCTTGAGTAGCGATGATTTGGTTTAAATTAATAGTTTTAGACATTACTTATTTAAATACACCCCATTAAGCCGTTGGTCCCGCCTCGTCGTTACGTGTCGTCTGAACTCTGAAAGTCTGATAACCAGCCTTACCAAGGGGTATTACCCAGTAACTGGGTTGTGGAGGTCAGATAGGCAGTCGCTCCATGTAAAATACTAGTATTCAGCTGCATCCAGTTAGACTGGAAGCCGACCCAAAGATAGTTGGGAAAAGGCGCGGGCAGATTGATGGTGATAACACTTATTTAAACCCGGAAATTAAGTTATTAGTCAACAATTATGATTATTCTATATAAGAGGTTCATCAAAAAACTTCAATCTAGTATTTATTTCCTGAAAATGTCTCGTAATTTTCTTCACTCGAATCTTTTTTTGATGAAATTTAGCACAAAACTATAATAAACTACGAGTACCTAGGTACTATTTTTTTTTTTTTTAAAACGTTGCCCCACACTAGGAATTACTCCTGTATCGTGGGTGCGTTCACAAACATTAAAACTCACATACACAAGACACCCACACCCGGAACAACTATCTGTAGGCCTTACAAATATTTGTTCCGTGCGGGAATCGATCCCGCGACACGCAGCGCAGCAGCCGAACGCTCAACCACTACGCCAACCGTGCCATCATATCACACTAATCGGCATGGTCCTCAGCATTTTGTGAATGTGAGAACTATCTATTTAGGTCGTTATATTCACGTAGATTTCATGATTGTCTGGCAGTTTGAGTACCTACTTTTGCAGAATACCCAAATGTTCTTACTTTGGCATTGTTCGTCGGTTAGTTGACCTCCTTAAAGTTCTGAGTTGAGCTACACGATAACTGACAAATGCTTGCACTGTCTGGACAGATCCACTCAAACCTGCGTGGTGCTTTTTCCAAAAGCGCATCTCAGACAGTTACGTACATGGTTCTCATATTATTTGACCAGTACGTATTTTATGTCTTTGAACACTTTAAATGAGACTTTGAACTATGAGTTTGTTTCGGTGTTTCTTCTCAGTCAGCTAGGAAACACCGGCCTCATCTAGCTTAAACTGACGAAAAACATTGACGTGTAAAAATGATCCATGTAACCTGTTTACATAATAAATATCATTCATTTATCAGTCTGTAATAGCACATAGGCTATAATTTTGAGGGTAGTAGTAAGTACTAATTCCTAGCTTGCTAGCAGAAGCTAGTATGGCATATATCGGGTGAAAAGACAGTTTCCGAAGCCGAAAGCCACACATTCTACCCATTATTTGCATATTTTTTTTCCACTAGACCATACCTGGGAATCCACTGGTTCCGGAGATATTGAAGTTCAAAGTCGCAATCTTTTTTTTAACTATTTTACAAAAATGAATTCCAAGTGTTAATACTAAACTTTTGTTCAAACAAACTTTACCTGAATTTACGTTTTTTTTTTCGAAATTTCGAAAGTACGCATTTGAAGTTACAAAATCGCAATGAATACCAAACGTATCCGACAAGTACCTACGTAGCTTAGAGCGAAGGGGCGGGGTTTCACTCCAATTGCCTGGGTTCGCGTTACATTGCGCGCAATAAAATATAGTTTTTTTTTTATATCTAAAAAGAAAAGTCGTTCCCAGCAATTTTTTTTTGCGCAAAGCTACTTTGTTAGACGTACAGTATGCGTAGTTAACTGCTTTGTGATGTGTCTTTTTATACCCTGTATATTAAAAGTCACGAGTCTTCATTTTTAGCTCCATTAACGTAGATTAGAATATGAAAATTGGGTTCAATTATTGCCCACGATCGATTCTACCAAAATCTGAGAATAGGAGCATACATTTAAAGGACTGACCTCAAACGTAGAGGTCATCAGTTAGCAGTAATGCCGTGTCATGACGTGGCTACTGTTGAAGTAATTGTATGTGGCGAAGTAGAAAAGTTTCGCAGGTGTGTGGCAGGTTTTAGTATAAATAATAATTTGTATTTTTTTAAGTGAGTCATTGAATATGAATGGTATGCGACAATTTTGATAAGTTTTAGGGTTCCGTACCCCAAAGGTCCAAACGGAGCCCTATTGGTGTCACTCACGCGTCCGTCTGTTTGTCTGTCCGTCTGTCTGTCTGTCCGTCCATCGTGTCCGTCACAAAATGTTCGACTGTACGTATTTTTTTATTTATTTATTTATGTCCACCTATTTCTCTGTCATTTGGGAACCGATTTTCAAAATTCTTTTTTGTTCCGAAAGAATATACTCCCGAGGTGATTCCATGTACATTTTACCGAAATTGCTTCAGCGCTTTTTGAAAAACTGAACAAAAACGAAAAATACGTATACCTCGATGACGTTTTGGTTTTCTCCAATTACGAGTAGGTATGTTTAAATTCCACGTTCCATGTTATTGGGGTTTTTAGTTATGGGGTATAAAACAACTAAAAAGTGAAAAATTAAAAACTTTTTTACAAAAAAAAAACAACCGACTTCCAAAACAGAAAATACACTAAATATTAAAAGATAACTTTAATTTCGGAAGTCGGTGTCAAATAACGAAGAAATAAAATACAAACACCGACTTCCAAAATAAAGTTATTTTTTTTAATTTTTAGTGTATTTTCTTTTTTGGAAGTCGGTTGTTTTTTTTGCAAAAAAGTTTTTTATAGAATAGGTACCATTGTGAAATGTATATTTTGAGTCGTAAGCGAACTAGTATAATTTTATACTAACTAATAATTATAGATCCGACGGTGTTGATTCTGTTATGCACAAACTAAACTTAATTTAGGCTATTGCTATCTTTTTCTCTCTAATAAAACAAGAAAGAGACGGACGTAAATTAGAGCTGTCAAATTTAGTTTGAACTAATATTTCCATACAAATTAAGGGTACACGTAAAAACATGTCGTCTAAAAACACGGCGAAGCGCAAGGCGTAAACTAGTTTGACATCTCTAACTTAGTGCATAGCTATAGCCGTCCTTTTCTCGCACTGCCTTTTAGTAAAAGATAGCAATTCTCCAATTTTAGTTTAGATATTGAACAAGAGAATCCGTGCCAGTGGATGAACTTTTAATGAAGTTCACGGGATTTGGCATATTTAAATATGATTTAAAATAAATGAACCATAATGTTACATAGTTTCAAGATTTAATTTATTTTCAATACCTACAAAGTAATTAATTTCAAAGAAGTATAATTAATATTTAGTATTCACAACTGGCACGCTTATTTCTGATAAATCATAGTTAATTCGTGTTAACGGATTAATCAGCACGTATTTTCCAAACAAAGCTTTAAATTAATAACATTTTCATAATTCAGAGTTTAAAATAGCAGTGTGTAAAGAATAAAAACCAGTCAAGTGCGTGTCGGATTTTGAACATTAAGGGTTCCGTACGACAGCCTTTTCCCAACTATCTTGGGGTCAGTTTCCAGTCTAACCGGATACAGCTGAATACCAGCATTTTACATGGAGCGACTGCCTGTCTGATCTCCACAACGCAGTAAATGGGTAATTCGGTACCCCTTAGTAAGACTGGTTGTCAGATTTTCGGCCTTCTGACGACCTGTAAAGACTGTCAAAGATCCACGATTGACAGCCGGGACCAACGGTTTAACGTTCCTTCCGAAGCACGAAGGAGTCTCGGTATGTAAAGATGGTCCATGGACCAACCCCGGCAAGCATAGCTTAACCTGATGGACCGACCCGTGCGGCTGTTATTACTTTAGCCACGAGCTCCTCCGTACGAAATATTGGTATTTGTTGGTAAAGTGTAAGTAATAATAAACATTATTACCAAATTTCAAGTTCATATGTCTATGGGAAGTCAAATAAATTTTTGTAACATAATTTTGTTATTGACGACGGACAGACGGACACGAGAGTGACAGCAATAGGGCTCCGTTTGGACCCTTCGGGTACAGAACCCTGAAAATCTATCTACCCTTTTCCCAACTATAGGGTCGAACCGGTTGAAACGAAGTACCAGGTATTTTATATGGAGCGAATGAATATAGGCAGTCGCCACATTCACCTCCACATCCTGGTAACTGGGAAACACGGTACCTACTCAGACACAGATCCAGGAGTTCTATCAACTAATTATCATCTGGGTAGCTTTGTCTTAACCATGTGGAAGGCGGATTTTAATGTAGCCGGATGTAGCTAAATACCAGAAAGAAAAAAAATATATTTGGCGACTGGAAGAGATTTCATTAGAAATAAGCATCACTTCTGTACCTATTTTTCTGAATCCATCTTCTTATCTGTTTATTTTATGTGTGTACATGAATTGTTAAATAAATAAATAAGGTTCACATAAGTGAAATAAAATAAAAATTTGAAATCATTTTTAAAAATAACATGCACTTATTCTGCGTACTGCGCTCCACAACATAGCACTGAATAACCCGAAATGCCTTGTCAAGACTGGTTGGCAGATTTTCAGTCTTCTGACCATTCATAACGAAAGCCACAGATGGGGTGGGTACTTTCCTCGATAAAGAGGGGTCTTGATATGTAAGGGGTCACCCATCCACAGTCCGACCTTTGCAAACCTTTGCATAACTACAAAGATCGACCCGTTTTGCTGTTTTTATTTAGCCACGAGCTTCCCTGCAGCCGAATACCCATATTGTACATGGAGTGTGTAAAGAATACACCTTATCTAAAGCCACTTTTTATATGTAAATTACATGGCTATGTTAATTCCGTACATATTTAACGCAACCATTACACTGATTATAAAGTTGTAATATTCTTTATAAGACTGGTTCATAGCGTGCGTATACCACATAAAATTATAATGTATAGTGGTATTGAATTTATGACTATAAACAAAGTGACATTACCCGAAGTACTGACGGCGTTAGATCAGAAAAAGTGGAAACATACGGATAGCGTAGAGGGAGCGGTTGCGTTTTTGTGTTGCACTTGTATGGTTTTGTAACCTTTTTGTTTCGTAGCTTCTTTGCATTTTTGCAAAGAAGTTTAGATCCTTTTTGTAATAAACATATTTTTTTAACAGAAGGATCCAAACGGAGCCCTGTTGCTGTCACTCACGTGTCCGTCTCTCCGTCGTCTCACAAAATTTTGTTCCGAAGAATTTTTTCCATTGGGCTATGAACTTGAAATTTGGTGATAATGTTTATTATTAGGTACGTATATTTTACTAACAATTATCAATAAATTGATGTTAGTCTTTTTTTAATCCCTCATTTGGTATGGCACACTGAAGAGGAGGGATGAAACACGTATTGACACGGTGTTTCATCCCTCCTCTTCAGTGTGCCATACCAAATGAGGGATTAAAAAAAGACTAACATCAATTTATTGATAATTGTTAGTAAAATATAAGAAGTCGGTTGTTTTTTTTTGCAAAAAAGTTTTTTATAGTATAGGTACCATTGTGAAATGTATAGGTATTTTGAGTCGTAAGCGAACTAGTATAATTTTATACTAACTAATAATTATAGATCCGACAGTGGATGAACTTATCATGAAGTTCACGGGATTTGGCATATTTAAATATGATTTAAAATAAATGAACCATAATGTTACATAGTTTCAAGATTTAATTTATTTTCAATACCTACAAAGTAATTAATTTCAAAGAAGTATAATTAATATTTAGTATTCACAACTGGCACGCTTATTTCTGATAAATCATAGTTAATTCGTGTTAACGGATTAATCAGCACGTATTTTCCAAACAAAGCTTTAAATTAATAACATTTTCATAATTCAGAGTTTAAAATAGCAGTGTGTAAAGAATAAAAACCAGTCAAGTGCGTGTCGGATTTTGAACATTAAGGGTTCCGTACGACAGCCTTTTCCCAACTATCTTGGGGTCAGTTTCCAGTCTAACCGGATACAGCTGAATACCAGCATTTTACATGGAGCGACTGCCTGTCTGATCTCCACAACGCAGTAAATGGGTAATTCGGTACCCCTTAGTAAGACTGGTTGTCAGATTTTCGGCCTTCTGACGACCTGTAAAGACTGTCAAAGATCCACGATTGACAGCCGGGACCAACGGTTTAACGTTCCTTCCGAAGCACGAAGGAGTCTCGGTATGTAAAGATGGTCCATGGACCAACCCCGGCAAGCATAGCTTAACCTGATGGACCGACCCGTGCGGCTGTTATTACTTTAGCCACGAGCTCCAATTAGTTTAGCGATAGTAGAACCTTGTTAAAATAAACGAAATTTGCCTAATCCGTTGAGAAGCGTATATTTGTTGAAGTTCTAAAACTAAGTACAAGCTGGATTTCAAACTTTGCTGTAGGCAGGAAACAAGATCGAGGAATTGTATTATTTCCAGAACGATTAGGCGGAGTTATACCTGACCTATTAGATACTCTTATATTTCTACTTAATAGGGGGTGAGCCAAGTGCCTTCAGCCGGGCAAAAATTATTATTGATAACAGGCTCGCGCTTGACCATTATCTCAACTGATTGTAAACGATAATGTAGTCGACAATGGAGCACGCTTGCCTAGAAAACATTCACTCTCACAAATGAAGACTCCGGGCTGTCATTGAGTAATGCCAGATGGAAAGACTTTGCCTGACCTGGAAATCAAAATCCAGAACTTATGATCTTCCCTACCCGGTCCAGGTCATGGTACGGAGCGAGAGGGAATGGGAAGCAGTCGCCTTCTTCTACGAAGCAGTAATGCTCGCGAAGGAAGAGGCGGAACGGGAGAGACTCAGCAAAGTCCTCACGCCCCCAGCAGGAGCCGCCGCAGGAGACGTCCTGGGTTATGGGGGGTCGCAAGCCGATCTCCGGCCACTGTAGCGCGGACCTGCGGACGTCGAGTACTAGGTAGCTCGCCGTCCGATCAGGACCAGACCCTAAAGTCGACGACGCGTAGTGTTCCACGCGCGCCTCAAAGAGATGTCAGAAATATCTGAAGGAGCCCGTCAGGCCGATGCCTGCCTGGTGTTGTGGATTAATTCGAAATAGAGTTAACGCAGCCCTTGAAACTCAGGCAACTGATGGAACAGGGGTGGGTTTTAGTCAGTAAAAGTCTGACACGACTTCCCGCTCCACCCAGAGCGGGAGAAGTCATTGGATGATACCCCACCCCCACAAAAAACAAAAACAAAAAAAGGACGTCATGATCTTGGGATAACTAACTACCAGCGAACTATCAGTTTTGTATGAATTTTGATTTAACATGTTATGTGAAATCCTAAACCTTTCCGCCTCTTATATCCCGTCAGTATGTTTCCACAATGATTTAACTGTTACGCGGTACTCTGCGGTACATTATAGATGAGATGTGATTTCTTTGATCGATGGGACCCGATTTGGACGACGCTCGTTTAGAACCCTGCCCGACTAATATTTTATTCACAAAATGGCGCTGTGTACCTACCAACTGATAGATACTTAACCTTCCAATTTTATAGGATTTTCGATTATTCATGTTACGGTTTTTGTCATTTTTTAGGTTTGAATTACGGGATCGGACCAAATTATATGATTGATATGAGTCGAGGCGGTAGATCAGAATGGAAATGGTTTGATAAATAATTTTGTTTAAAAGTTTAAAATAGTTTTGATGTTTAGACATGAAATAATATTTGACAGTCAACTTTTGAAAAATACTTCGTAAAAGAGTTCTTGACGACAGTCATTTCAGCTGAAGGACGTCCACTGCGCGTTTCCAACAGTATTCGGACCTTATCTAAGGGTTTTCTAAGAATAGATTTTAGTGGGTACCTTAATCTGCCTAGCCTTTTTCCAACTATCTGTATTTTACATTAGAATATCAGTATTTTACATAGAGCGATTGCTTATCTGACCTGCACAACCCAGTTACTGGGTAATAAGATACCCCTTGGTAAGACTGGTTGCCAGACTTTCGGGCTTCTGACGACCCGTAACGACTGTCAAAGATCCACGATTGACAGCCAGGGCCAACGGCTTAACGTGCTTTCCGAGGCACGGCCGAGTCTCGGTATACGTAAAGATTGTCATCCATCCATGGACCAACCCCGGCAAGCGTAGCTTAACCTGATAAATGGACCCGTGCGGCTGTTATTACTTTACCAACGAGCTCCTCCTAGTAGGTACCTACTATGTCAACTGTAGATTATTATCATATGTGAATAAACTGGCGAAAGTTGCGTTTTTACAACGGTAACTAAAACTAACATTAAAAGAAACAGCCAAGAGTGAGTCGGTCACACGCGGCAAGGGTTCTGAACAAAGCAAACTTTTTTAAACATGTTTTTTTTTATACCATAGACTTTTTACAGGTTTTCCTATATTTTATAAGTATAGAAAAACTTTGTGAATTTATTTCATAATCATTGGTTCAGTAGTATCGGCGATTAGGTGGGGGAATGGTTTTTTTTCATCTACTTTCTTAGTTAATTTAATAACTATTTATTAAAAAAATATATATATTTGAGGTTCTTACAGTAAGCCCCTTCTTTGCTTTGATATGTCGCATGGTAAGGTTTGGTTTTTTTTTTAATATTGTCACATTATTGCCCAAAAAAAGACCCCATACCATATCGAACATTTTTTTAATCACGTTACACGTTCGTGTTTGGTTCATGTGTGTACCAAATTTCAACTGATGTACAGTAGATTCGTAGCAAAATGGCTGTGATAGACGGGCAGACCGACAGTCCGAGAGGTAGAAACAGACTAACATACGAGTGATCCTGGGTTCCGATTTTACTTTCGGATATTTGGAACCCCAACAAACAGGTTTTTATATTAAAACTATGTAAAACGTACAAGAAAATCCATGAGTACTAAATTGTTGAGGTTTTTAAAAGTAACTAAAAGCCATAACTCAAATTAACGACCTGTTTTACGTTTATTAGAGTTAACTAAAGAGTAATATGGATTGGAAGTTCAAAAAGTGTTCTAAATAGGTGTTTTTAAATGGTTTTTAACCAAACTTCAAAACGGAGGAGGTTAACAATTCGTCGGAAGACTTAATTTTTTATGTATGTTCCCCGATTACTCGAAGATGCCTGGACCGATTTGAAAACTAGTTCTTTTGTTTGAAAGGGTATACGTCCCAAGTGGTCTCATTTTGGTGCAGATCTGATGAACAATTTCGGAGATTGGAACTCTTCAATATATGATAGTAAACCTTCCGGAATTGCTGCAATCGCATGCCTGTTTATTGTTTACACCACTTCATAACATAACATCACGGTGATACGCTCTGAAAGGTTACACAGATAATTTGACTAATTATGTTAAAATTTCACGGTTTTCGGGCTATCAATTCGGGCATAACTTTGCTATTTTGTTTTAGTTGTTATGTACTACAACTAAAAAGTGAAAAAAAAAATACAACTGACTTCCAAAATATCTGCAAAATAATTTTAATTTACCTTTATAACTTTTTATAACAGACCGTTCATTTTTTTTATGCTTTTCAACTTTCTTATTTTTTAATATATGTTGAAGATAACAGTTACTATTTATCTTCAACTATTTAGTTAAAACCTACTGAAGTAAATCCAGTCCTACTATATCCTACTAATATTACAAATGCGAAAGTTTGGGTGTATGAATGGAGGTTTGTTACCCAATCACGCTAGAACGGCTAAACGAATCTAGATGGAATTTGGCGTAGAGATAGATAATAGCCTGGAATAGCACAAAGGATATAATTTATCCTGGAGGAAGTACTATTTCCACGCGGGCGAAACTGCTTTATGATATGTAGCAAGTAATATATGAAGCTAATAATATTCTCTGTCCATCTTTTTTATTATATTTTATTAAAAAAAGTTTTTCAAACTGTACCGTGCTACGTATGAAAAGGCTTATTGCAAGGATTTAATATTTTTTTTTTTAATTATCATTTCAAAATATTATAATATAGTTTTTCAAGTCGGAATCATGAATTCTTTATTGTCAAAACCTAACAGTGAAGGAGCTTGCCTTTTGTTTAATCTATTGGCATCTTAAGTTAAGCTACTTAGTGAAAATGACAAAAAGTGAATAAGATTAATCGGACTGACATATACATGTGGTATAAAAGTCCAAAAAAAAAGAATAAAAAAAAAAGTTATTTAAGAAAAGAGACAAAAATGAGCATTCCCTTATCTCAGAAACTACTATGCCTTTGGATATGGTATTCGACTCGATCTTGGCTGGTTTTTTAAGTTGGCATTTCAAATTAAATCTACGAGAGGTTAAGTTTTTTACTGTTGGCACTGAAAAATATTTAATCAAATCGGCTAATACACAATAGAGTCATCATTTAAACCAGAAATAATAAAAAGTTAGTACGTACCGATAGCAAAAAAACTTCAAACATTAATATAATAAAAAGTTATAGCAAGAAGCAGCCAAGTTATTTTATTAGCCGTAAATCTCGTGAAGTAGTGAGATATATCTG
Source organism: Polia nebulosa (assembly GCA_951329385.1). NCBI lineage: Eukaryota > Metazoa > Arthropoda > Insecta > Lepidoptera > Noctuidae > Polia > Polia nebulosa. The sequence continues at coordinate 5,987,381 of OX589593.1, forward strand.
CTGAAGAAATTAAGTGTACATTCTTTTTTTTACAACCCACTGAAGTGATTTACGAGCTCAAATAGGTAAAAGACGAGACTAAAATTATAGGGGATTTTTGAGAAATTGTATCAATGATTTTCAACATGTTGAACAAGATATGCCGAAAAATTCCTTACAAGAGGAAAAAATTCAATTACAAAAAGACATTTTCGATTTCTGCTACTCTCAATATTGAAATTCAATTTCACCTGAATATAATATCTGCCTACTTATTGGGTGTGTAAAAATATGAGCATATAGGTATTACTAAGAAGTTGAAGTAACCCAATTTTTATCTAATTTTCTTATAAGATACCTACTAAATCAATTTGAGCTAACGAGACGTCATTTGATTTATCTTAATCTGGGACGCTCAGTTTGATAAAATGGTCCCCCTAAAATCTGAAAATTAAATTCTCTCAATCTGTTTTACTAAGAACGAAGTTGAGTAATTTTCGTCACTTGAAAAATAAGGAAATATTTAAAGACACTTATGCTAAAATTACTATCAGACCTTGAAAATAGGTAAAGACTACTAAAAACATACTGATGATTAGAAAATCATATTTGAAAATTTCTGTTTTGACTACACTAATCTTAAAGAAGCTCAATACCACAATGAACCAATAAAGTACACATTCATTTAATCAAAAACAATCTTTACCCCAGTTCCTAAAAGATAAAAAGTTTAGTAAAACATCGAGATAGTTGAGCAAGAAGTTAAGGCGACACTTACATCAATTAAGCAGAAAGTCAATGAAGCAGACTTAATCTGGGGTCTTCCAATCTTTATGGGGAGTCGTAAGCTGATGTTCGTCTTAGCATAATGCACATACGTTGCGATTAACAGTGTACTATATGTTTGTTCAGGAGGGCGTTCAGTGGCGCGATACTGTAAATCACTTGGTCCAAACGGTGCAGTTAAAAATTTTGTATTTAGAAAGAAAGAAAGAAAAAGATTTTTTTAAATTTTTTTTTTATTTGTTTGTATTTATTATAACTTTTCTTTTTGATAGTTTGTGTGAACGTATTTTTTTCTTGCTTTTGTGTTGGATTTATAGGGTAAATAATAGGCACAGCAATAAAGAAAGAAAAATTCTAAATTTATTTGTGCGTGTATATTTATTTACTACCTTTAAACGAGCAATTCTTGTATACAGGGTGTAACGGAAAGGTGTGGTCTATATAAACAACTTTCTTCAAGAAAACCTGAGGAAATTCCCCAAAAAAGAAATTACCTCCCATACAAATATGAATCAGCTGATGATAACTTTGTATGGAAAGTAATTTTTTTTTTTGAGAATTTTCTATTATTCCATAGAGAAAGTTGTTCATTTCCATGGGCAGAACCGGTTCGTAAAATATGACCACACCATTCCGTTACATCCTGTATATGGATATATATATAAATATATAATCTGAATCTCGGAAACGGCTCTAACAATTTTCATGAAATTTAGTATGCACAGGGTTTTGGGGGCGATAAATCGATCTAGCTAGGTTTCATTTTTAGAAAACGTTGTTTTATTCAGAAAAGAAAACCGAGCAAAACTCGGTCATCCAGGAACTTAATATTAAAATAAACTGTGAGAGGCAAAAAGGCGCTTAACTCAGCATAATATGCTGCGATATTTATAAACAATAAATAACGCAGCACTGGTATTCTGCTAGGGCCCGCTGTGATGCCAAAGACACAGTCACGGAACGCGATATAGACTAAAATAAAAATAACAGGTTGGTATAAGTAGATACAATAAAAGCTATGATAGACCAAAATCCAATTATACGTTCATATTTGGAAAAAGGACAGTGTTAAAATACGGACATAGAATTAAAATTGTTAAAGCAAAACGACGAGTCATCAGAATAAACTATCCTAATATGTGTCAAATTTTCAAAATAATGACTCATTTCGTTTTTACGTAAATTTAATTAAAATATTTGGCTTGAAGGTTACTTGTTGAAGTAATGAGCAAAAAATAATAAACGGATACTTAAAGACATTCAATAAAATTGATTAGAAAACAAAATTCCCGAACCTTTTCTGTATCTATATTTAAATACTCACAGCTCTATTCACCATATTTCCCGAAATTTAAATCGAGAACGGTTTTCTTCCTTTTCAAGATCGGTATCAATTTCGAAGGAAAAAAGTTGGCAACTAATTTCAAAGAGAACAACGAAAGAAAAGGTAATGGCCGAGCTCTTTAGAGTTTTGGAGCGCTCAATTTCAATATCCACGATATTTATTGTCAAAAATATGAATATTTTAAGTTAAACTCGAGAGCAATATTGAAGTAAATAATGTTTAATATTATATAGTTCACGATAAAATTAATATTCACGAAATTAAAAAGCAGGCGAACTATGTAGGTGTATACTACGTATTTCGTCTTAATTTGATTTCGTGATATTCATCAGGCAGGACCCACTTTTATTTCGGAACATTTTACTCACAATTTTATTACTTTCTGCGACTATTTTTATTTTGGTATTAAGATGAATAATTAGATTCTACTGTTATTCTTCTCCGTAAGTCCCTCAAGCTTAGGTATTCCAAACGTACGAAACTTACCTAAAAATAACTTTCAATGAGGATTTGGAGGAGGAATGATTTTGATTTCTGAAATAGCTGGATCCGACAGACAGCGTTCTCACAAAAAATATTGGAAGATTGACAGCTAACCCTAATATTGACGGCTAGGAACAGTTTGAATGTAATAAAGAAAAATATGTTTTTTTTTAAATTGGAAAAATGCCACGGGAACCGTTCCCATGGATTTTTTCCAATTTGTCTCTTAATACGAACCTTCCTGAGACTTCAACGAATAGTTAAAAAGAAACATCCAAATTGCTTCAGTCGTTCTCGAGTTTTGTGCTTAGCAACACATTTAGCTATTCATTTATATATATATATATATATAGATTAAACATGGACATAAAAACGGTTATGATTCATACCTATGTTCCGTTTATTGATTTCATAGCAATACTGTGGTTTTAGACAATCCCTAAGTAAAATTAAACTCTTCTTCTATTGATAAAATTTAAGAAGTCATTAAAACAGATAACCTGGTCTTTATTATTATAAACAAATTCGATGTTTCATAATTAAGTTCTACTAGCTTCTGTTTCTGAATTAGTACTTCCCTTATTATAAGTTATAGCCTATATGTTATTCTGATGTTTAAATATATAAATAAATACAATCTTATATATCAGACAAAGTCACTGCACTTACAACTTAAAATCTAGTGTTAGTACTTATAACTACCAGTTTTGTTTAAGCAGTTTTGTTTTTAATGGCATGATTGAGTGTGCTAGCTGGCAAGTGGCGGATTATTTAATTTTATGATTATATTTTAGACGACATATATTTATTTTTCTGTTTTACATAATGTTAAGATTGTTGCTTAGAATTATATAGATTCAAGTTTTTAAAACTTAACAGACAGATGTGTTGCTGGGGAGTTTGTTGGCCACTTCTTCTTCACAGCTAAAACACTAGGAAGTGGTGACGGGCGGGCGTTTTTTGGGGGACTGTCTTTATGTAGAACATTGACGTTCAAAAAGTGCTGGTTCTCAGCCTAGTTTGAATAAATGACTTTTGATTTGATTTGATTTGATTTGCTATGTATATTACTGTAAAGTTTCATTCAAATCTGTTTCGTAGTAACAAACATTTATACATCCATACATCCTCACAAACTTTCACATTTTTAATATTAGTAGGATGTAGCAAAATAGACTAATTTACATCCACTGAAATTGAGGCTTGGATTTTACTTAAAAATTTTCATTAACCTTGGATTTTTTTAGTGTGTTCTTTTTGACATTATAGGGTCCAATATATTTTTCTGCTAGCATGTCTAGCAAATATAGAAGTCCGTGATTAGACCTGTTGTACTGTGTGGATCAGAATGTTGGGCTATGAAAACGACGGATGAAAAAAGATTGCATGTGGCGGAAATGAGAATATTGAGATGGATGTGTGGTCTAACGAGAATGGATAAAGTGAGAAATGAGTACATTAGAGGTAGTTTAAAAGTGGCGCCAGTGACAGGAAAGTTGAAAGGGAACCGCTTATCTTGGTATGGTCATGTCAAGAGGAGGGATGAAACACATGTAGGTAACTAAAAAAGTTATAAATATAAATGTGGATGGATGGAGAGGGAGAGGGAGGCCAAAGAAAAGATGGATGGATTGTGTGAGGAGTGATATGAAATAAAAGGGAGTTAGTGGTAGCGTGACGGCTGACAAGACAGAATGGAAGAAAAAAACGTGTTGCGCCGACCCCAAGTAACATGGGATAAGGGCAGGAAGATGATGGTGTTATAGAATGAAATAGAATATAATAAATTGTATTAAGACTACCTACACGTGTAATGTATCTATCTACTTATTACGAGTAGGTATCAAAATAATTATGTTACGTGTTTCTTTCATATTTTTAGTCGATTTGAACTAGCCTTCAATTTTGTTTGAGTGCTTTTATTATTTTAGATTATGATCACAACGTATATAAATAATTATTTGAGTGGTATCAATTTTATTTTTATACAGCGTTCTATTTTTAAAACGTACCTAGCAGTTATTATGAAGTAATTTTATCTTTATTATGTTTTTAACATATGTTAATTTTATTATGTTTTTAATATATACATTTTTAACATCCCCCTGGTGTTTTAATGTAATTGGATAAATCAATAAATTTTGTTACATTTGATTTTACTGGCCGTATATATATATATATATATATATATATATATATATATATATATATATATATATATTTTTTCATTGTTGATAGGCTTGAGTTTGATCCCTATCTCATTATCAGCTCCATTACAATATTACTACTTCTTTGTATGAAAAGTATCATTTCGCACAAAGAAGTAGGAATATTAATCAACTTTGTTGCTCAAGACAGGTTGGCGATTTCAAATATGTATGACATAATACTTTTAATTTGAATTTATTTGATGTTATTAGTAAATACTTATAATAACTATGTATTTACGTAATTGCTTAAGATGTGAGAATAGCATTCTATAAATTTACATACTTTATTAAAATACTTGATTGCAAATATCCTTTACCGATGTTATCAATATCCAAGATAAAGTAGCCCACAATTTCCGAATTAAGAATCTGGGAGTCTACTCCGAAGTGTTTTTACGAAGTATCGGCCGAATGTTCAGACATCTTTGTCTGAAATGTAAAAGTGATTGTGCCATACCTAAAATTGTAACGAAATGGCATTATGTATGTTTTTGGTGAGAGAAGCTCTCAGAGAGGAGCTACAATTTTAGGTATTGCACATTCACTTAACACAAATATGTCCGAACATTCGGCAGATACTTCGTACAAACACTTCGGAGTAGATAGACCCTCTGAAATGGAATATTTTAGTCAAACTGTTTACCTGCCTGAAAAACTGTCAAACTTTGGCATTTGGCTATTGGTTTGATATGTCCTTAACTCCAAAAACTCAATTTCAGCAGCTTGCCACAAAAAAAAGTAACTCCTCTTCTAAATGTCACAATACACTCAATTAACAAGATATAGTAAGAGTGCTTCAATACACCAAAAGTCTGAAAAGTCCAACGCAATCTACGCTGTTTTTTTTTTAATAAAAACTAATAATTACTAAAATATTTTTGTCACAGCACAATTGTATTTATAAGTCCGTTTCCAAAGTCAACGCATAGATTGCGCTGACTATTATTTTAATAAAATAAGTAAAAACTAAAAATATTTTTATAAAATAATATTTATAAAAAAACATTTTTATAAAATAATATTTATAAAAAAACATTTTTATAAAATAATATTTTTAGAAAAATATTTTTTAAAAATGTTTTTGTCACAGAACAACATATTATTATTAATGAAGTTCGTTTCCAAAATCACTATTTATTTAGATGCGAAGGTAAAAGTTCAAAGCTCAGTTTTTACAAACCAAATTGCTACCATAAAACTCATAATTTGGCAAACTCCTTAATCTGCAAGTTATTTCAGTGAAAATTAGCCATTTGAGACTGATGACTTTTAAATGAGTTCTTCATAAATGGAGATGAAGGCAGTAAAATGATCTATAGAGACATAAAACTGAAAATCAGATTAAGGATAGTAAGAATTTATTTAAATTGAACGGACTGATCTCGATAATAAATCTAAAAGATAGTAGACATGGCTACAAACTTTTGCATTTGACTTAAAATATTGTTTGACAACGAAAAGAAAATTTAAATAGAAAAAAAAACATAACGGATTTTTCATGAAGAAAATTGAAGTCCGATTCATAATTCTTATCAATATTACAATCGTAATATTCCTTATAAACTCTCTAATGGCTGTCCATAAAACATAAAATCATTACAGCATACTAAATTCAATAAACTAAATTATACGTACACGAAATGGCCCATAAAAGACAGCCATCAAATGAAAAGCTCGATAAACAAGTTTCCAATTACAGAGTAAACGAACATAAACCTTTCATGTAAACGGTACACTGCAAACAGAATTTAATTTTCCATGCTTTGGACGATCATTGAATTCGCATAACTCTGAAAACATATCCGCTCCAACGATTATTCAGAAGGCCCAACGTTTTTATCGAATCAACTGCTGAACTGAACGAGTTTTAAATTCCCACAGCGATATATCGCAAAACAATTAAATCACGAAGCATATGTTTTAAACGCGACATTATTTGGACTACGGAAACTTTGTACCAAAATATAATAATATGGTTAAAACTTCGTAACGGTCGAGACCACCGAACCGCATCGAATTACCTCGCAACCCCTTTTTGTACAGTTTGACCCTGGGTACCAAAACTTACCGTTGAAACAGGTGAGCAACCACAGTAGGGTGGTGCAGGCATGCATGATGGTCACTCGCTTCACACCTCGACAACGCACCATCGCACTTTTTTATAGAATCACCATCCCACAGAACCAATTGATGTATTACCCTCAGAAGGGACACTATTATCTACGATCAGAATTTCACCCTCGAGCCGTACGTGTGACGTAACAGAAAGTTCGTGTCGTCCGTGTTTTCGGACGAGGCAGCCGCTCTCGTTGGAGCGTCCCGTTCGACTGAACTGAACACGCCGTTAAAAGCTCCGAGGGTGAGGGGAGGGACGATGTCAAATGTTTTGTATCCTCACAGCTATTTCCCTCCAAGAGCGGGCACCACGTGCCGTGTTTAGTCAATTTTCGTCTGAATCGCCCGACGGCTATTTGTATTTTTATTGTTGTCATTAAATGGAACATAATTAGTGTCGGTCATACTTTGTTGATTGGCTGCTACTGTTCCAACGATTTTAATTGAACAGTTTCGTTCTTGTTAATTATAAACGCTGGCGGTTATTTTTTGCTAGCCGTCCGTTTGCTAAATGCTGAGGTTGGATTGTGATTTCAGGACTGTTGAGTAATTCTAGGACTTCAAAGACAGTAATTATTGTAACGTTACTTAGTAGAAGATTATTCAGTGATAGCTTTATTGTGTCTTTATAAAGAAAGTAAAACATGTCTTCGATTTTATAACGATAACATCCGAAGACGAAACTCGTATTAAAGTCGGTGAAGACGGGCGAAGTTTGGTTGGTTTCGTGCTAGGCCGGCTTGATACAAGGAGTTTTAACTTGAAGCCCGCCGGAGACTTATACACGACTTTGGGGGTTGATACTCGATTCCGGAACTTTATGAACTACGAAAAAGTGTGGAGATTTTATTATTTGTTTGGCAGTGACCTGAATGACTTCGTTGAGGACTGCTTGTTAAATTCTGTACTTTAGTTTGATTGAATCCAGAACTAACTTTTAGTTCGCATTTTTTCGGGATTTTGTATTTTATTTTACTGTGTTGTATTAGTTAGATTGAAGACGGAGAACCTTTAAAATTAAATAGTGATTGAAAACCTCCCTCAAAAAGTCATTAACATTTATGACGAAAACCTAAGTATCTACCTACCCAGTCCTTCCTAAGTAATTTTATTTTCAGTTTCATACATAAAATCTCTGATCTGTTTCGCACCTGTAAAGTAAACCCTTTTTTTAGGGTTCCGTACCCGAAGGGTAACCAACGGGACCCAATTACTAAGCCTCCACTGTCCGTCCGTCCATCCATCCATGCGTCCGATCTGTCTGTCTGTCAGCGGGCTGTTTCTATTGACCCTTTATCAACAAATAATAAAAATTAAAATATATTAAAAATAGGGCTCCCCCTATTAAAAACGTTACTGGTGTTTTTTTTTCTCCTAATGGCAACAAGTAGACGCGTATAATCTTGTACGGTGGTACGGGACCCTTGATGCGCGAGTCCAACTCGCACTTGGCCAGTTTTTCGGTAGGTACTTTGCGTAGGATGTAAACTGTACAATCGAAAGTTGAAAAACAATATGTTAAAGGTATGTGGGAGTTAATATTTATCATTATGACAAGTGGATGTCGAGTAGCTTGGGTAATTTATACAAAATTCCTACGTTCGAACGTTAAGTGTCCCTAGGTTCTATTTCAGTATCGATCAATGTAACAACTGTAATTTTAATAATGATATAATAGTGAAATAAACAATATTGTAATGTGTTGTAGTAGGTTTCATTCAAGACTTTTTTTTGAGTAACGAATATTGGTGCCTAGTTTTTAACCGACTTTAAAAAAGAGGAGGTTCTCAATTCGTCTGTATGTTTTTTTTTTGTATGTTTGTTACGCAATATCTCCGCCATTTGTTAATCGATTTTGATGATTTTTTTTTTTGTTTGGTAGGTAGCTTCAGAGGTGGTCCCATTTCAATTTTATCGAAATCAATCCAGCACTTTTTGAAAAAATCAACATAAGTAAAAATATGTACCTATACACTTTTTTTTTTTGTGGGGTGGGAAATCATCCTATGACTTCCCACCCCATCCTATGATATCCTATGACGCTCTGGGTGGAGCGGGAGGGTGTGTCAGACTCTTACTGACTAAAACCCACCCCTGTTCCTTCCTGTTTTTGAGTGCCCAGGGGCGAGGTAACTCTGTTTCGAATTTATCCTCAACCCCCGGGCAGGCATCGGCCATGACGGGCCCCGTCTCTTGCTGACAACTCTTTGAGGCGCGCGTGGAATACTACGCGCCGTCGACTCTCGGGCCTGTTGCAGATCGGACGGCGAGCTACCCATTACTCACCGTCCGCAGGCCCGGATCTACGGTGGCCGGAGATCGTCTCGCGGCGCCGGAAGTCCCAGGCGTCTCCTGAGGCGGCTGCTGCTGAGGGCGTGAGGGCGACTCCGTTGTTGGTGCTCTCTCACGCGTCCCGCCTCCGCCTTCGCGAGCATTACTGCTTCGCAGAAGGAGAAGACGGCTTCCCATTCCCTCTCGCTAATATGTATACACTGATGACGTTTTGGTTGTCTTCAAATGTTCAAATTCCATGTTATTGGTGTTATTCATTCGGGCATAATTTAAATATTTAGTTTTACTTCTGGTGTACAACAACCATAAAAACTAAAAAGTGACAAAAAAAACTATTCTCAAAAAATACAACCGACTTCTAAAAATTGCAAAATAACTTTAATTTCGGAAGTCGGTGTCAAATAACGAAGAAACAAAAAAAAATATATACACAGAAAAAATATAAAAATATATACAGACAAAACAACTTAAAGAATTTTTAGAACAACTCTCCCTTTTGCAAGTAGTTAGTCGCGTAACCAGCTAGCTTAATTAAAATGTTTATGAAGACTGCAAAATGAAATGGAAAGAACTAGGTACTATTTTATTCCAGCGCACACTACCTCGGTAAATAAATTGAACTTTCCCGGCTCCTATTCCCACTTCTATATTACAGTAAAAATATTTCCAATCCACAACTTACGATGCGGTGCAATTTTCTCATTTTCATCGTTCGATTTATAACTAGGCAAGAGAACGAGTAATTACACTCAGTATCCGATGTATCCATACTGATACTTCTATAGCTGGTATACCTTCTACAGAGAAGCTAAAAAAATAGAACCTAATTAGTATATTCATACAGTTGAATGTACCGGTAAGGTTTCTTTTTTTTTGTTACGTATTATGATATCATACAATTCTTCCTCATATTTTTAACCGACTCACCGATTTCTCCGTCTCTTGTGGGCTGATTTTCAAAGTTATTTTTTTTATCCGAAAGAATAAAAAAATAATATAATAAATATACTTGCGAGGTGGTCCCATATTAATTTTATTGAAATTGCTTCAGCACTTTTTGAGAAACTGAACAAAAACGAAAAATACGTATACCTCGATGACGTTTTTGTTTTCTCCAATTACGAGTATGTTTAAATTTCACGTTTCATGTTATTGGGGTGTTTAGTTCTGGGGTATAACAACTAAAAAACTTTTTGCAAAAGTTACAAAATTAAAAAAATAACTTTAATTTGGGAAGTCGGTGTCAAATAACGAAGAAATAAAATACAAACACTGACTTCCGAAATTAAAGTTATTTTTTAATTTTTAGTGTACTAGTAAGTACCTTTTTTGGAAGTCGGTTGTTTTTTTTATCACCATAAACTCAGCTGTAAAATGTCCGATGCAGGTTATCTATAAGCGTCATTAAGTCCAAAATTATTTACGTTAAATTCTTGTTGTAAAATTTTTACTAAAATTGTTTTTTTTTCTAATTTGATTTTCTCGTGCTTGACCACTATCTAACCTGATGGTCAGCGATGATCTAGTCGACGATGGAGCACGCTTGCTTTGAAGTAACTTATTGCGTTAAAGACCCCAGATTGTGGAAACACAGACTCCGGCAGGGAATTCCACTCCTTTGCTGTACGCACAATGAATGTGTTCCCAAAACGTGACATTTAAGGCAATTTTTACCGATTTTTATCAGTACAAGTAGGAAATAGTTCCAACTGTAACATATTATTATTGCTCGTGTATATGTCTGTGGGTATGTCATAACCATATCGTGTAACCTGTCATTTATGTTATCGGCGCATCGTTTTATGTGCTCATCGCAATTTTTCTGATGGCTGACATTTGTTTTTATATGGATATCGAGGTTTATTGGATCGTATGTCGGTCAGGTATCGTTTTGTTTGTTTTTCAACTTATTGGTATTCACGATTTCGTATTGACTGCTTACGTGTTATTTAGATGATTATGGTGATAGTTATGTTTTTGTATCGAATTGGTAGGTACAGAAATAGACAGAAACACAGTGTATAAAAAGACACATTACAAAGCCGTCAACTACGCATACTGTATATATAACAAAGTAGCTTTGCGCAAATATTATTGCTGGGAAACTATTTTATTTTTAGGTATGAAAAAAAAGTTATTTTTTATTACGCGCAGTGTAACGCGAACCCAGGCAAGCAGAGTTAAGCCCCGCCCAAGGACTTGTCAGATACGTTTGATATTCATTACGTTTTGTAACTTCAAATGCGTAATTTGTTAAGAAAATTCTAGAAAATTCAGGTAATGTTTGTTTGGAAAAAAGTTTATCCTACTAATATTATAAATGTGAAAGTTTGTGAGTTTGTATGTTTGTGTGTACTTCTTCACGCTCAAACAGCTAGACCAATTTGGACGAAATTTGGTATGTAGATACCTTATAGCCTAGATTAACATATAGGCTACCTTTTATTACGGTCTAGGCGGGTAAAACCGCGGGGCGCAGCTAGTGAAGTAATAAAATAAAACTTGGAATTCATTTTTGTCAAAAAGTAAAATATATGACTTGGTTAAAAAAGCTGACTTTGGTAGTCAGCTTTTTAACAAAATCTTGTTACGAAGATTTTTTTAACTTTCCATTGACATATGAACTTGAAATTTGGTGATAATGTTTATTATTACGTATATTTTACTAATAAATACCAATACATTGATAAATCAGATTTTTTCTTGGAAATTTAGTACGGAACCCTAAATGTGCGAAGTCCGACACACACTTGGCCAGTTTTATTTTCTATGTAGGGTTTTGCCTAGGTTAAAAATAACCGTACCTTGTGTAAGGATTTAGATATGAAGGCAGTCAACAAAGTACCTATTGTGCTGGTACCAGGTAACCGTTAGCTTAGCAAATTGTAACACCCAAATATTATTGTTCTTCTTTAAGACGTGTCAATGGAAATCTTAATATTGTCAGCTTTGGACTACGAAATTTACCGGAGAAAGTTTCAAGTTGACAAGATATAGATAATCGAATTCTGAGTAATATAGGTTCATCCAATTCGAAGTTCTTATGTTTGAACCACTGTTATTTAGACAGCGATCAATAATGGCGTATTTCATACGTCAAATGTTAGCTTGAATCAATGTAGTTACGACATGAATCGCTTGATCCTCAAACTACCGCTCAAAGCGATAATTGATCAGCTCCCTTAACCAAATAACTTTTATAATAGCGTTAACGCTAACGCTTCGTGCAAAATGTATGGCAAGGACATTACCTGCGGAGAGAACTGTCACGTGACTCACGCCCAGTCATGTCGTTGCCATACATTTTGCACGAAGCGTTAGCGTTAACGTTAGCAGAAAAGTATTTTGTCTAAAGGCTTAGTTGTTCTGTACAGAAACAACAATTCGTGTCGACTTTGGCAGGAAAATTACGGTCAATTCCATCATTTTGCTGCACATTTTCATTCCCATTATCGCCTGTGATTTTTGTTGTTACGGTTGTTCTTAAGCATCTACTACCTACCAAGTGGCGCCCTCATTGAATAAAAATCGTAGCATAGCATAGAAAATAAATATGAAATAATATAACGTCATATTTGTTACAAAAAGGATAAAGTATTTTTCGTTGTTAAAACAGGTCTCAGAATATTTCGTATCCAAAATAGTAGACAAAAGTGTCACAAACTTAAAATATAATATGGTACTTAAGTAAACTAAACAAATATGTGATATATAAACATACTACATACCGTTATACTATGAGTATGGCTTACAAAGGAATCCTTTTACAAACATATTATGGGTCATGGTGACATGAATTGCTCTTTATTTCCTCTCCTGAACACAACAACTTTTTAGTTGTAATTCCCCACTAAATTGTGTTAACACTACGATCGCAGAAATTGTAGTTGATTTGCTGTCATCATCAAGAGTTCCGTTGTCTGTCTCAGTATGACATTTAAATTGGACCATTTCGGAGTAAACCCCTTTCGAACAAAATCAGAATTACGCAAATTCACGTCTATATAATATGATGGAGTTATGCACGAAAATACAAAAGAAAAAAAATATTACAAACATCCGAATTGATAACCTCCTCCTTTTTAAAATCGGTTAAAAAAATGAAACAAAACACACTCAGGTAAAAACAGGCATCACCATGATACATACCAATACGACCACATACATAGGTACCCATTACTAACTGGCCAGTACGGACATTTATGTATTAGAATAAAATATCGTTGGACCCCATTACGTAATGCGCCCATAAAATGTTTCCGCGTAATATCACTGACATATTATCCGAAAAGATATATTTCGAATAGTGTTGTAAAAACCGGTGTACTGTTTTCATGGGAATTAAACAGAATGGTCTTTTGGTTTTATGATATGACCAGGTAGGTTTTGTTATACACACAATTGAAACCACAAATTATATTCCGCTACAGTTTATTGGAACCATTTTCAACGTATTTTAATGTACGTCACAACAATTAGATAATTTGTATCTAATACTAGCTTCTGGTGGAATTATTACTTAACTTACCCCACTATTAATTTACCTATGGGCAATTCCAGACTATTATCTGTCTCTGTTCCAAATTTCATTCAGATCCGTTCAGCTATTTTGGCATGATTGCTTAACAAATATCCATCCATACATTTAAACTTTCGTATTTATAATATTAAGTAGGACAGTAAATAAATTATTTAATGACACATTATTTATTGGCACTACACTAAATTAAATAAATAATATTATTATTGTTATTGAATAAAGAATTTATTAGTTTATTTCATAACTAGCTTCTGCCAGCGGCTTAGCCCGCGTGGAATTTTATTAGCCTCATCCTTATATAGTCAGCTACCTGCCAGCACTGTAAGTATTGAAGTTCATCATCATCATCATCATCATTTCAGCCGAAAGAGGTCCACTGCTGGACATAGGCCTCCCCCAAATATCGCCACAATGATCGGTCCTGTGCGTCTCGCATTCATCGGCTACCCGCGACCCTCACCAACCATCGGTCCAACTTAGGAGAGGCCTTCCAACGCTGCGTCTTCCGGTACGCGGTTGCCACTCCAGAACTTTTCGGCCCCATCGACCATCTGTTCTGCGAGCAATGTGCCCTGCCCACTGCCACTTCAGTTTGGCGATTCTTCGGGCTATGTCGGTAATCTTAGTTATCTTGATTGATGTTCAATTAACTGTAATTAAATTCTGCATAACTAATCACCACATCCTCATTTGATGAAAACAACCTTTCATTAAAAGATAAATTTTATATATCACGAAACAGAAATTTTATTAGGGACTGCTCATGGATAGCTGCACACAAACAAGATGAAAGTTTATGTCGGGATCTCAATTATATAAAGCATATATTTTGTGTTTTTTCTGTCTGCCTGGATATCACGAGACACGCCTATATTTATTAGACCAGTGGCAATGACGTGAATAACAAGTATATTATCGGTCTAATATATAAACGCCCAAAGTTTTTTGACAGATAAGAGACTCTATTTTTGGGGCAAACCCACCATATTGTTCCCAACCGCTGCAAGAAAGGAGCCGAGGCAATCAGGCTTGGCGAGTCCCGAATCAATAATTCAACTGTCTTGAATCCCGAAAAGATATTAGAATAGAACAACGGAAGCTAAGAGAAAGGAGTATCAAAGCAACAGAATGCATTACGATAATCTACCTGGTTATTTTGAAGGAGTGCCTAAAACATTCCAACACACCGTATTTCTAACAAACCAGTCTAATTGATTAAAATTTGTATACAGTACCAAACCCTGAACCCAGTTATTTTCGCGCAGTATTTTGTCCGCCGGGTTACGCTTGGCTAGCGAACACCCTCATATTGAAGTGCCCTCAATACCGTCGCATATGGTATGTCCTGCCAGTAACAAATCCAATAGATTTCTTATTAAACAGTCAGTCAACCAAAATATTTGATAAAGTAAAAGGTTTCCCATATCATGATAGAAGGAAAGAGACTACATATCATCTTTGAAAGATTTTAATTACACAATACCAATAGCCAACTACAAAGCCCGTAGTTTAAAACTGATATTAAAATAGTGCTATAAGAGTAGGGGAAGGCCAAAGAAACGTTGGCTGGACTGTGTGAAAGAGGATATGGGTAAAAAGGGGGTGACTACAGAGAGGACGACTAATAGAGGAGTATGGAAGAAAAAGACATGTTGCGCCATCTCAAATAAATTGGGATAAGGGCAGGAGAATGATGATGAATATTTAAATAGTGTTATATTACACACATACATACATAATAATACCAACCCGCATTGGGCCCGCGTGGTGAATTACGGCCCACACCCTCGCAGAGAGAGGAGGCCTGTGCCCCAGCAGTGGGGACATTAAAAGGCTGAAGATGATGATGACATTACACACATGTTTATTGTATTACCAATTGACAACTTGTTGCGCAACAATGTTATTGCTAGGGCAGTTGACACTTGGATATAATAGGCACAAGATCTTGTAGATTGGCGCAATATACAAGAGTAGCCAATGCCCAACAGTGGGCGATGTTGAGCTGAGATTGACATGGACTAACAATATAAGTTTTAAATCGAATTATAAAGAGTATAATTATGAAGAAATTACATGAAGTGGCCACTTTGTGCTATAAGTAAACAAATAAGGGTGACTGTTGAACAAACTCTCAACATAATCAACAAGAATACCAATAAAACAAAACGCTTGTTCAAATCATACGTAACAAGAACTCGTATGCAAAACTTTTCTCATAAGTTTCCGCACCCGCACAACGGTACCCAAAACTTCTCACGGTCAATGCCCTTGTAAAACAATACCAAGGTGATAACAATAACAATAATTCAGAGATATAAATAGCCTACAATTGCAATAAGGACCTTACTTCCAGCACACGGAACGTTTGGACGGGTCACAGAGCACCGAAATGCCTCAGCGGCCACTCCTAGAGAAGGTTTTTTTATATGGGACATGCCCGCCACACTATCTCCAACCATTGCATCTCCTGAAAGACAGAATCAACAATGGTGACCACCAGAAAAACGCCGACGCCATGAAGCTCGACGAGTCCTGGAGAAACAATTAAACTCTTTTGGGTCCCGCAACGAAATTAATCAGTAAATGACATTTACAACTAGGGTAAGCCCGGTAACTAGGCTCCCCGGAATAAAACACTTATATTAATGGGTCCTAAAATGTAAGTTAATTCATTTGACTCCAATTGTAGGTATGACAAAATCGCTCGGTAAATCCTAGTTTTTTATAAGGTCCGTGACAACACCAGAGAAGACTAAAAATTTTAACAAACCTTCTCCTTAGAAGGATTGTTAAAATTTTCTATACAAATTAAGCGTGGTAGTGAGTGTCACCGTTCCGTCATCATTATCATCCACAGCCCACCTTCGCTCATTGCTCACACTACACCACATCATCATCTTCGAATACATCATCGATTACCATTAGGTGAGATAGTGGTGAAACGCGTGCCTATCATCTTCACGCTCCTGTCAAAACTCAAAATTCAAAAACTTAAAGCATTTATTTCAAATAAACCATTTACAGGCACTTTTGAATTTTCAAGTCGGTCAGTCAGAAAGATGAAGTTGACTGCACATTCCAAAGCGTAGATCTATATTAAGAAGAACGTGCAAGAAACTGCATGGACTCTCTTTTAAATCATGTTATCTATTACAAATCCTCGTTACATATATCATGTTGCTTCTACTATGTGAGAAAAATGTTAATAAAACAATAAACATTTCAAAAAAATAAAGATTAAAATAAGCCGGTGGCAGTTAAGAGATGACCAGTCTCAACTGACGGCGCCCGTTCACGAACTGACGCATGGTTCAGCACCACTCAGCTTAACCATTTTGAAGGAAACCAAATGTACAGGTGCACACGCGTCACCATCAGCGAGACATTAGAGTGAGCATGACAAACTCTCAACTGCCATGCTCGTTCATGTTAAAAAGAAAACATTAACATAACAGAATTATAATGCATGGCACTGTGACGATTGTAGTCACAGCCTAATATTAGCGGGTCTGCCTTTAACTACAAGAAAGAGTTTTTGAGAGCCGTTTGAATTAAGAAGGTGTAGGCATGACGTTTGTGTCAGAGAGATAGAATTTTAACCCTGGCCAGTGGGCACCGATGTAATATTCTGATGAATCCCAAATACAGCATAATTTAAATCGCCCTCAACACTTTTCCTTATCCTCCCGTAGCGAGTCCCTCTTCGGATAGTCCTCTCGCGCTAAGCCAGCGAGTCGCCAAGCTACGTGCAATCCCCCGGGGCTTTGAAGAACGTCGCAGGATCCTTGCAGGCCGCACTGGTGCCTTAGGGTTCTACAGTACTATGCCACCCTTATCTAGGTTCTACCCGTGATGCCTACACTGTCGTTCATCGACCCCGCTGCTGGACGATCAACATTTTTTATTTACCAGTCCTTGGATGCCACTTGGTCACTGCCTTGCCTTGCGCCTTGCCATGTATACGCCAGAAGACAGTGTCTAATAGCTACGTCAGCAGAAAAGATTTCTCAGCGTAACTACGCGGCCTTTGATCCTAATATCCTAACTATTATTATAAATGTGAAAGTTTGTGAGGACATGTTTCTTACTCTTTCAGGCAAAAACTACTGAACGGATTTTGATGAAACTTTACAGTAATAATGCTTATACATCAGAATAACATATAGGCTATAAATAAATAGTGGGGTAAGTACTAATTCCATGCAGGCAAAGCCACTGACAGAAGCATGTGTCATAATATTATTAGCAATGGCTTCTCTAATCGCTGCGGGTGAGGTGTTCCGTGATCTGCGGGTCCGGCCATGTTGTAAAGCCCATCTGTGACCAACGGCATTTCGCTCCCAAAAATAGGCAATATTTCTTCTCTAATGTAGTATGGTTCTAAGTGCTAAACATTAGCACGCTATTAAATAGCTTTTGTGAAGATTAGTTAGTTGCCTTTTTAGGGTTCCGTACCCGAAGGGCCTTTCTATCCGTCTGTCTAGCCGTCGTCAGTCACAAAATTTTGTTCCGAAGATTTTTTAACTTCCCATTGATCAATAAACTTGAAATTTGGTGATAATGTTTGTTATTACGTATATTTTACTAACAAATATCAATATATTGATAAGTCAGATTTTTTAATGGATAATTCCCTCATTTGGTACGGAACCCTAAATGTGTGAAGTCCGACATGCACTTGGCCAGTCTTTTATTTCCTATAAAGATGAGAATGACCTAACCACTGGTTCCTGTGGTTAGTGCTTAAAATTTTGTCAAGTTCTCATGCTAAAGTATAATTTGACAAGTTCACAAGTTTGAATTCTCGATTCAGAAACGGAGGTAAATCTGTATTGCTGCCAAAAGCATTTCTGTCATTTACAGATTTTAAAAGTTTCTGATTTGGACTTCTAAATTAATTTAGGTAAAAAAATAAACTGAATTGGTACAAAAAAGGCCCAAAAGAAAAGGCCTATTCTTTGTAACAGTTCAGTTCTTTGTTAGGGTTCCGTAATCTGTCCGTCCATCCATGAAAAAATAAAAGATTTAGGTTACATAGGTACAGGAGACCTGCAAGTAAAGTGGGAATGTTTTATTTTTCTCGTCTATCTCATGGTATGGAGTGTCGTTGGATTGACTATTCAAAAATATAACGTGTCTATAAAAACCTCTCCCTTTGCGTAAAATTAAGCTTTAAATTGCTGATTTTTGTTAGTCAAGTTACCCGCCCCCCGGCCTGGCCAGGTAAATGGGTAACCATTTTAGATATTATATGACAAAATTCACGGCAGTATACAATGTGTAACGGAAAGGTGTGGTTATATTTTAAAAATTGTGTCTGCCCATCGTTATGAACAACTTTCTTCAAGAAAATGAGGAAATTCTAAAAAAAAAAATTTACATCCCATAGAAATATTGGGAGAGTACAATTTCGTTTTGGTAATTTTCTATTTTTTCTTAGAGTAAGTTGTTCACTTCCATGGGCAGAACCAGTTCTTAAAATATGATAATATGATCACACCTTTCCGTTACACCCTGTATATGACTTAATTAAAAGGAAAACTATCACGGCTAAGTTAGCTCTATTAATTTTAGAGTAATAGTCGCCCAACTTATAAAATGTTTCTATTTGTTAAAATTCGTACAAAAAAATCCTTGGAAAAAAACTACATAGGTGAAGTACGGTCTACGGAACCCTTCCTAGCGCGTGGCCCAACACGCATTTTGCCGGTTTTTTAAATTCAGAAAACAGATTGCTTAAGCATAAAGCATAATAACGCACCCTCGATACAGGAGTAATTCCAAGTGTGGGATAACGTTTTCTTTTTTAAAAAAGAAAGGAAAGAAAAGAAAGGAAGAATGTTCCCACTGCTGGGATACAGGCCTCCCTATGGGAATGGGAATGGGTCGTTCCACAACGCAGGCCCAATTTTTTTTTTTGGGGGGTGGGAAATCATCTTATGACTTCTTCCGCTCTAGGGTGGAGCGGAAGGGCGTGTCAGACTCTTACTGACTAAAACCCACCCCTGTTCCTCCCAGCCCTACGTGCCCAGGGGCGAGGTAACTCTTTCGAATTTATCCTCAACCCCCGGGCAGGCATTGGCCGTGGCAGGCCCCGTCCTTTGCTGACAACTCTTTGAGGCGCGCGTGGAACACTACGCGCCGTCGACTCTCGGGCCTGGTACTGATCGAACGGCGAGTTACCCACTACTCGCCGTCCGCAGGCCCGGGGAACGCAGGCCCAGTGCGGAGTGGTGGATATCACGTCGTCTACGAATTATACGAATCATACGACGTCTACGAATTTTTGGTTGTAGGACAAGCTGGTTTCCTCACGATTCAAAGGTTGACTGTTAGAGAATGCCTTGTTGCACTATCATGAAGTTTAAATAAATATGCAAGGGGTAGCCTGATGCTTTTAATTTCCATTAAAAGCATCAGTGGTGTATCCATGTCTCATTAATTATGTTTTAAAAGCCGTTCTTCCATATTTATATGTTACCGGCAACCTGTATAATCTGGCATTCTATAGAATGTCTAAAACGTTTAGGCTTTTTATGAAATACTAGCTGCCCCCCGCGGTTTCACCCGCGTGAACCAGCATAAAAAGTAGCCTATGTCTTAATCCAGGGTATAAGCTAGTCTACATACTAAAATTCATCCAAATCAGTCCAGCCATTTGATCGTGAAGAAGTAACAAACATACACACTCACAAACTT
This sequence comes from Polia nebulosa, assembly GCA_951329385.1. Classification (NCBI taxonomy): domain Eukaryota; kingdom Metazoa; phylum Arthropoda; class Insecta; order Lepidoptera; family Noctuidae; genus Polia; species Polia nebulosa. The sequence goes on from OX589593.1 coordinate 6,007,833, forward strand.
TCGCCTTTATAATATTAGTGTGATCATTTATTCTAATCAATGCCAAACGTCCAACAACGGGATTGTGCTAAAACGGTCGTAAGTAAGATATAACGACAGAAGCTGTGTGGGGTTCCTGGTTCTGTCGGCAGGATTTAAAAGAACCTAACGAGGGGGATGACGGGGGCAAGAATAAGTTTTTTTTTTTCGCAATGCGAGTGAACGAAGTACCTACCCTTCAAACCTAACCTTCTGAGTCGGGGTGGCCTAAGTTCCCGATCTCGCTTCACTCGCTCTTCGACTAGTTAGCTCAGGAGTTTTCGTGGTCGAGTGGTCACCACACAGTATTCATATTTTTTTTCTAAAGATGTCTTATTTATATACTTATTCTGATTCCCTCTCGGTATTCTATACAATGCCAAATCATTGCATATAAACATTAACTAGGCACGGTATATAATAATAAACGATAACATACAATATTTTTAACCGACTTTCGAAAAAGGAGGAGGTTCTATGTTCGACAGTATGTATGTTTTCTTTTTTTTATGTATGTCTGCGCATTTCTCCATCAGTTGTGAACCGATTTTCAAAATTGTTTTTTATCCGAAAGAATATACTCCCGAGGTGGTCCCATATAAATTTTATCGAATCCATGTTATTGGGGTTTTTAGTTCTGGGGTATAACAACTAAAAAGCGAAAAATAAAAAAACTTTTTTACAAAAAAAAACAACCGACTTCCAAAAAAAGAATACACTAAAAATTTAAAAATAACTTTAATATCGGAAGTCGGTGTCACATATCGAAGAAATAAAATACAAACACCGACTTCCGAAATTAAAGTTATTTTTAAATTTTTAGTGTATTCTTTTTTTGGAAGTCGGTTGTTTTTTTTGTAAAAAAGTTTTTGTATGTAAGGTATTGCTTAGACGAGCTCAGCAATGTATAGACTGACTAGGCATTCTGTGCAATGTCCGAATTCACTCCGCCGGTAACATAATATATTCCTAGAATACTCTGGCCGAAGGGGATAATTTTAGATTTTCGTTTGTGCTCATTCGAATGTCCATTACCAGCCAGTCGACTGATCCTGCCCAAGTTTAGGATCTTAACTTGAAATAGGAAGCTAGACTCTTTGGAATGTTTGCAACTTGTGATAGGGTTATTTGAATAGCTTAGAATAAATGAAAAGAAGGAGTTCTTTAGTCTTCTTATTTCTGGAATGTTGCCATTTGCTGTACATAGAATATTCTTGTTATTAAGGGTCTACTACTAGCCACATTGAATAAAAAATCGTATCATAGCCTAGAAAATAAATATAAAAGAATCCAACGTCACGTTTGTTACAAATAGGGTGAAGTATTTTTAAGTTGTTAAAACAGGTCTCAGAATGTTTCGTATCCAAAGTAGTAGGCAAAAGTGTCAGAACGGCCGTTTCTGGTACTTTTGCCTACTACTTTGGATACGTGACGTTAGATTCTTGAATATTTATTTTCTATGCTATGCTACGATTTTTTATTCAACGAGGGAGCCACCTGGCCGGTAGTACGGCCTTAAGAATAAGTACTCTTGCAGCCATCTTCTCATAAACTGATGATTTAAGTTTGTAAACATCCATAGCCACGTAAATGGCTCTGCTATGAATATACCACAGAAGCACAATATCAAAAACCCGTCGAAATCTTTGCCAAATTGATCCATCGTGATTTTCCTACCTATTCTCACTTTTTTTTAGTACGATACCCCAAGAGGAGTGCCCGAAAGTTACTTTTTAGGATTTCGTACCCGAAGGGTAACCAACGGGACCCTGTTACTAAGCCTCTGCTATCCGACCGTCGTCCATGCGTCCGTTCGTCTGTCTGTCTGTAAGCGGGCTGTATCTCATGATCCGTAATAGGTGGACAGTTTAAATTTTCATAGAATGTGTATTTCCGATGCCGATTTAACAACAAATATTAAAAATAATTTAAAAATTTAAATGGCCTCCTCTACTAAAACGTGTTTTTTTTTTGTTTTTTTTTGCTCCATTTTAATAATGGCAACGAGTAGACGCGTATAATCTTGTACGACGGTACGGAACCCTTCATGCGCGTGTCCGATTCGCACCTGGCCGGTCTTTTTTTCCTCAGGAAGACCAAGGCATTATTATTATCTTCATTACAGAAACCACGGACCAAGGTGTGCTCTCTGTACAGTTAGTAGGTACCTAATATCTATTACACCAAATCTCAACCCGAACAAGTACACCCACAGGCAAGCCAGTAATAACACGGCCATCTTTTTTATGAGGCAGCAGAGTTTAATGTTATTAGTTCTGGACCGTCCTGTGATTTACAAGGATAATGTCCTGACCTTAATAGACTGTTCCAAATGTCCAAGTAAATTGTGGTCACATGAGTTGTTTTGTGGGATGATTTTATGTAGTAAATGATTGTGATTGGTTACTATTCTATCTATATATCTACAATAACAACGGAGGTTTTGAATGCGGAAAATGGAAACCCAGATGTGACTAAATTGCAACGGAGACGGCCTAGCAGCCGCCGCAGGAGACGCCCTCACAGCCCTAGCAGCCTCCGCTGGAGACGCCCTGGGCGTCGGTAGTCGCAAGATCATTCTCGACCACCGTAGACCCCCGGGTCTCTGTCCTGCGGACAGCGAGTAATAGGGTCCGATAAGGACCAGACCTGAGTCGACGGCGTGTAATGTTCCAAGCGAGCCTCAAAGAGATGTCTTTAGCAACTGACAGGGTCCGCTAGGGCCAATGCCTGCCTGGGGTCGCGGATAAATTTTAAAGAGAGTTACCGCGGCCCTTGGCACAGGCAACTGGCAACTGAAGGAACAAGGGTGGGTTTAAGTCAGTAAGCGTCAGACACGCCCTCCCATTTGATGATTACCCACCCTCCAAATAAAAGAAGATGTAGCTAACTTGACTATGTACCTTATGGTCTTGAGATTCATGCTTCACCTCGCACCACGTCATTACGATGCTTGTCGCTTCTGCCAACACGGTGCGTCGCCAGGTTTGACGGGGACGGCTATGCTTTCTTTTCCTTAGAAGATTCCAATCCATGGCCTGTTTATAAATGTGACTGGAATCCCTCCAGAACCCAAATATACCCAAATTTTGATAGGTCTAACACAAATACCACTTATTCCAGGATTATTTTAGAAGTAGTCTTACTCTGTATAGCAATTTTTTTTTGTAACTTAGACGTGCTTAGACTTAGTTTCAAATTTTTTAATGATTATTTGAGGTTTTCTTTGCAAAACTTCAAGTATTAACTACATGAAACCTTGAATCTTATAACCGGAAATTCCCATACATACATTATTAATAAACTCACTAAATATATGCTAAGTTTTAATTTTGATAAGCAGATCCTAACTTAAGGCAACATACCTCTCGTCCATCAAACTCGACAGCATTTAGGACAAAACCTCGTTTAAATGATTAGTCAGCACTTTCACCCACATTTACCCTTATTTCTGGAAGAAAATGTTGAAATAAGAACCTGCTAATCAGGGTTTAAACAAATCACATGGTATTTTTTTTTATAAATAAGGCCCATTGGCTTATTCAGAGGAGGCTGCGTGGTATCTTCTCGTCCCACATAACACACTGTCTCAAGACAAAAGTCTATGACCAGTGCGTGTTGCCAGTGAATTAAGGAACCGAAACGTGATCGCTCACAATGGGTCTCATCAGAAGGCTTAAAGTTACCCAAAGGGCAATGGAGAGGGCTATGCTTGCAGTTTCCTTGCGTGATCAATTCAGGAATGATGAGATCCGCAAGAGAACCAAGGTTTCCAACATAGTGCTCGCAGAACGGACAGTTGATGAGGCCGAAAGGTTCTAGAGTGGCGACCGCGTACAGGAAGACTCAGCTTTGGAAGACTTGCAACAAGGTGGACCGATAACTTGGTGAGGGTCGCGGGTGGCCGATGGGTGCGAGACGCACAGCACTCGTCATTGTGGCGACATTTGGGGGAGGCCTATGTCCAGCAGTGGGCGTCTTTCAGCTGAAATGATGACTTATTACCTTTACATTAACATCGTTTAGACTAAACATCCCAACACGAGGGCGAATGTTAGCAATGGTTGTACATTACCTAACCAATATTGCTTTGTTCCCGGCTACTGTGTACTAATTGGTAATTAAATCTGAAGTCATTAACCTGTAGTATTTAAATTGGAATGAGCTTTTATTAGCATTCAGTTTTGGTTTTAGTAACCTATTAATAGATTTTGTTAAAGTGTTTATTTTAGGATATTGGTGAATTAATATGAGATTTATTACATTCATTAATTTTTACACAATCAAACTGCATATGCCTAGCCTTTTCCCAACTATCATGGGGTCGGCTTCCAGTCTAACCGGATGCAGCTAAATACCAGTATTTTACATGAAACGACTGCCTATCTGACCTCCACAACCCAGTTACTGGGTAATAAGATACCCCTTGGTAAGACTGGTTATCAGACTTCGGGTTTCTGACGATCCGTAACGATTGTCAAAGATCCACGATTGACAGCCGGGACCAGCAGCCTAACGTGCTTTCCTAAGCACGGAGGAGTCTCGGTATGTAAAGATGGTCACCCATTCATGGACCAACCCCGGCAAGCGTAGCTTAACCTGATGGATCGACCCGTGCGGGTGTTATTACTTTAGCCACCAGCTCCTCAACTAAACACACAAATAAACTAAATAACTTAAAAAGGTATAAAAATATGTACAAACGCGTATGAAAAAATAAACTTATTTGGCATCAAAAAATGTATTCACATCGTTGTCAATGGGAAAAGTGCTCAGAAAGCTTGCAGCATTGCTACGTTGAATACCAATACTGATTCGTTGGCCAAAGAAAAGCTCAACTCTCTGGTCACGCGAAGAGTGGACTAACTGCTTACTGATATCCCGAAAAACTCTTGTTCCAACCCCAAATGGCTTAAACATATAGTAACTCTCAATAATATTTTTATATTTGCGCTGTTTGAGGTTTTCTGCTCCAGCAGCAGCCGTCGCAAGTGTTGCGTCCCACACCAATTAAATTGTATTGATGGATTTATCAATGCGGTTATTCCGCACCAACCTGCAGAGCGGTTCACTTTACTGTCTCTGGGAAAATTGACTCTCGGGCAACACAGTGTCCTGGCAAGCCACCTTCCATGCATTCACGACATCGGTCACGTATGGCACGTCGCTGGATGAGCGTATAGGACGGTTAGCACTGAAGCCTTACCGGTACTTGCAGGTGTCAATCTTGAGGTGCAGCGACGTGCTGCAATGTACTATTATGCACGAAAGACTACGGACCCAGACTTTTTAACTTAACGTGATCGTCCCAAGATTTCTAGATTACCTAAACCTCAACCTGACGTTTGGGAGGACCTTTTATCCGAATGGTAATGTAGGTGGAAAAGTTCCATCAAAGGCAGACACCTCCACCAGTTCTTGCCATCGGTTCGCGAACGGCTGGATAGGACATGGCTGGAGGTGGATCACTGTGTTGCCCAATTTCTCACAGGTCAGGGCAACTTTACGTGTAAATTATTTTCCTTCAAGCTTGTTACCTCACCTTTATGTCAATGTTCTACACCTGATTCCGAATACGAACAATCCGGACATCATATCTTATAGGAGTGTACTCTTTGGCAAACTGAACGTACTCGTAATATTATGTTGGATAGTATTCAGCCTACGTCTGGAGTTGTCTATTACACGGAACTTGTGGAAACTAGAATTAATTTCCGTGCGTTCAAGCGTTTTTGCCATACCTATTATTGGAATCAAGTGTCTTCACAATTTAAGGATTCATTAATATTAGTGTTTTTAACCAGTGGTGCTTGGCAACTGGGTTTACCCTAGTTGTAAATACCCCCTTTGTGCCTAATGGCCTAGTTTTGTTCTGTCTCCCTCTTGATTAGAAGGGAAGTGGAAATTATGTTTTTCTTACTCCTCCGCTGTCTTTTCTGATTAATTTCGTTGCAGGGACCCAAGACAGTTTAATCGTTTCTCTGGGACTCGTCGAGCTTCATTGCCTCGGCGTTTTTTCTGGTGGTCGCCATTGTTGATTCTGGCTTACAGAAGTTACAGTGGTTTGGGAATAGTGTAGCGGGCGTGTCCCAAAATTAACCAGTGATGAGGTTAAAATTCTTGTGGTTAACTGTTGAATGATGTGGATCGAAGTTAGGAAAGCCGTTAGGCTTACACTAGAAATTTTCCGGATGCCAAGCCCACCAAAGCAAATAATGACCGTGATATCTATTCAGCCATATCCAGCACTAATGAAAGGGACCAACCCACTTAACATGCTGATGATGTCTAACCCTTTACCCGTTTCAACGAAACACCCAATAACACATTGCCTGCACTTTTTAAGGCAGGTGGAATTACAGGGTTGCGGGCATTCATAGTGAGGACTCTTTCTGCCCACTGATCGATCCCAGGAAAGACGGTGGCATAATGATCACGTGCTGCCGTGCACAGCGTGGCTCAGGGGAGACCCCTTTATAGTCTCCTCTGGCATGTGCCCTAACAGGCATTGTACAGAGGGGGTTCCAGGTCGCGGGTAAATTCATAACAGAGTTACCGCGCCCCTGGGCATTCAGTTAGTCAGTACAAGTCTGACGCGCCCTGTTGCTCCACCCAGAGCGGGAGAAGTCATAGGATGATTTCTCAACCACAAAAAAAAAGGTGGTCTTTTAACAAGTCCCGGGACCTCTTCCATGTACTGCTGGTAACCACCCTGGCGGATCTAGTGAGGTAAGGCGTACAGGACTGGTTGTTGTGGTGGCACTTCGGGGAGGCCTATGTCCAGCATGGCTTTCGGCTGAAATGATGATGATGATGATGATGAAGAATCCCATACTCCCTGGCCTTTTTTCCCCATAAGTTCAGGTGCCTTCTGAAGGTTTCCCCCCGATAACAAAAAACTGGCCAAGTGCTTGTCGGATTTCGCACATTAAGGGTTCCGTACCAAATATTGGTATTTGTTAGTAAAGTATATTATACGTAATAATAAACATTTTCACCAAATTTCAAGTTCATAAATTTTGTGACAGACGACGGACGGACAGACAGACGGCCACGTGAGTGATAACAATTGGGCATCGGACTCCGCATTGGACCCTTCGGGTACGGAACCCTAAAAAAGGACCCTCAGCAATCAGGCTTGCGATCAAAACCAACGATCCAGTCATGTCAGCTCTCATGTTTCGTAATTCCCAGGTCACGGCTACTAGCCGTGGGTGTCGGAAAAGGAACAAACATATCGCCTAAATCATATTGTGGGCGTAAAAATGCTTGTTGTTTTGGTTCTCTGTTTATGACATTTAATGTTTGTAAACGAACCCACGATACAGGCAAAGATTTATTGTAGAAGGTATTTTTAAAAATAAAACAGTGATTAAAATGACGTCACGGGTCCGTTTCATTGTTTAGCGATTCATAGAATACACTTTTCTTCCAAATGTCAATATTGTGCTGTTTATAATCCCGAAGGAGAGATAAAATGCCTAAACTGGACAGAAACGAATATGTCGTTTCTTCTATTTAGAATAAAATAGGCATAATGCAAATACACTTCTGGACACATCTATTGGCCCACCTTGTATTTTCAGTTTCGTTTGGTCCTAGCTAAAATTTTATATTAGGTCGAGCAAAAAGTTTTTATGCAGTTTTGAACCTGGCACATTCACAATTTCATTCAATAGTCTTTTTTTGAATTTCGAACACAGAATTTAAAGAAACAAAAGACAATTTGGAGCCTGTTTGTTGATATCAAACAATCGAATACTAAGAAAACTTGGTTTTATTGGTTTACTTGAATTTAATTCTTGAAAAAGTGATTGATATCTTTGGTTTTGCAACAAACATTACTTATTCTTAACATTAAGGTGAGGTTCTATCAATAATCTATGGATACTTCACCTGAAGTCGCCGCCCAAGCTGTGGCACTTATTCAGGCCGGACACAGCCAAAGAAACGTGAGTGCTCAACTTAATTTAAGTCGATCTGCGGTCCGCAATGTTTATCTGAGGTACTTAAAGACTGGCGGCTTTGTTCGTCGCCAAGGAAGGCCACGATCTCGGGTCACAACTGAAAGGCAGGATCGATTCATCGTGACGACCAGCTTGAGAAATCGTCACCTTACCTCCATTGAGATACAAAACCAACTCCGCGACTTCCACGGAGTATCTGTGAGCGCTCGAACTGTTCGGAGAAGGTTAAAAGAACGCGATATGGTACCACACAAGCCTGCTATTGGGCCCAAACTAACGCGAGCCCACCGAACAGCGCGCCTTCATTTCGCACGCAGTCATTTAAATTGGACACAACAAGATTGGAGCCGTGTACTCTTTTCTGATGAGTCTAAAATTGTGTTACATGGCAATGATGGAAGGAAGAAGGTCTACCGACGTAAGGGAGAGCGTTTCGCACAATGCTGCTTTGAAGAGAGGGTTGCTTATGGCGGTGGCTCATGGACTGTCTGGGGCGGTATATCCGCGAGCGGCAAAACTCAACTTGAAGTTGTTACAGGACCACGGCTGCCAACATTAAATGCTGAAAGGTACATTCGTGAGTGCTTAGAACCTCACGTGATACCATACGCGGACTACGTGGGCCCAAATTTCCTTTTTATGCAGGATAATGCAAGAGCCCATGCGGCCGGCATCGTCAGGGAATATCTTCGGGATGTGAACATCACAGTTATGGACTGGCCAGCCAGAATCCCAGACATGAACCCCATTGAGCACATGTGGGACGAGCTAAAAAGACGTGTTAGGGCTCGTCAGCCAGTTGCCCAGACGATGCAGGAGTTGAAAACTGCCATAGAAGAGGAATGGGAGATGATCCCTCAAAATTTCACAGAGCGGTTGATAAACTCTATGCCTAATCGTATGAGAGCTGTGGTAGGTGCCCATGGAGGCAACACGCGTTATTAAATTAAACCTTTATTTGATAAAACATGTTTTTTATTCAAAAATCAATTGCCTTTAACAAGGCGCATATCCGACTTGTTAGGCGTAGCTCCATGTCGTATGGTATTCTGAATTCAAATTTAAAACAATACAATCGAAAAAGATGGTAAAATGCATCAGGTTTAAAACTGCATCAACAGTTTTTGTTCAATCTAGCAATCATATTTCGGTAGGGGCCATCGAAACCTAAACTCTAAGGTGGGCCAATAGATGTGTCCAGAAGTGTAATTCCTATGTTTGTTTAAACATACTTAGTGATCGTTATATTTTTACCCTAGTTAACTTTATAATTATCTTCTTATATTTATATGGAGGTCATGTTTATTTGACGTGAGTAAGTGACATTCAGCCAATAAAGAATCGTCAAATAATCCCTATTGAACTATTTTATACAACTAGTGCACAGTTATCATTAATTCGACCTGTCGGTACCATAAATCGAAATAAATTAATGATATACGTACGTAACTCTAGTCGCAAACGCAAAACCTTACAGTAAAAAAACTTTTTAACAAAAAAAAATACAACCGACTTCCATATAGATAATACAAAAAAATTAAATTAAAAAAAAAAAATGCAAAATAACCTTAATTTTGGAAGTCGGTGTTTCTAGTTTGGTTTCTTTATTATTTGACACCGACTTCCGAAATTAAAGTTATTTTGCATTTTTTAGTAGGTATTATCTATGGAAGTCAATTGTATTTTTTTTTTGTAAAAAGTTTTTTATTTTTCACTTTTTAGTTGTTGTACCTCATTATAAAACTAAATTAATAGTAAAGTTATGCCCGAATTGATAGCCCCAAAAATAGGGAATTTGAACATAGTTGGTGAAATTAGGTTGTATCAGGGTGAACTGTACGAATCTGTATACCCCTTTAGAGCGTATCAGCGTGATGTAATGTTGTGAAGTGGTGAAAACAATATACAGACATGCGCTTGCAGCAATTCTGGAAGGTTTGCTATTGTATATTGAAGAGTTCCATTGTGTATCTCCGAAGTTCTTCATTAGATCTTTACCAAATTTAAATGGGACCACATTTGAAGCACCAGCTTTCAAATAAAAAGAAATCATCAATATCGGTTCACCTAGTAAAAAGTTATGAGTTAACACACATAAAAAAAAAATAATAAGCAGACGAATTTAGATCCTCCTCTTTTTTTTGAAGTCGGTTAAAAACAAGAAATGCAGTAATTTCAAACTGTCACTAAAGCAAAGGACATGTGATTCATACAGCGTAGATAAGTTTTCTATTTTTAAAACATAATTTATTTGAAAATTAATATTGACAAGCATAAATATTATTTTAATTAGTCTTACGCTACAAATAGGTCGAATAATACTAAATTAATGATAACTGTGCACTAAATGTGTAAAATAGTTCCGTATGAATTATTTGATGATTCCTCTTTGGCTGAATGTCACTTACTCATGTCAAATAAACACGACCTCCGTAAATAAATATATTTAGTGATCGTTATGTTTTTACCCTAGTTAAACAAACTCAAGAATAATTTCACAATACATGTTTTATTCTCAATAGAATTAAGGACTATTAGTAGTTTCTGTCCATTCCAGGCATTTTTTTGTAAGGCAAAAAATTGCATTCACCTTTACATGTTATTATAAATAAGACTTCCATTTTTGCCATTTGGCTAGGGAACCTCTCCGTTCTATGACCCACTGTTTTTAGGGTTACGTACCCGAAGGGTTCAAACGGAGCCCTATTGCCACTCACGTGTCCGTTTGTCTCTCTGTCCGTCGTCTGTCACAAAATTTTGTTAGAGCACATCCCTTTTTTTTTTTTTTTTGGTGGGAAATCATCCTATGACTTCTTCCGCTCTAGGGTGGAGCGGAAGGGCGTGTCAGACTCTTACTTACTAAAACCCACCCCTGTTCCTCCCTGCCCTGAGTGCCCGGGGGCGAGGTAACTCTTTCGAATTTATCCTCTACCCCCGGCAGTTTATCCTCTACCCCCGGGCAGAAGCACATCCCCTTGACCTATGAACTCGAAATTTGGTGATAATGTTTATTATTGATCAGTGCAAAAGACTTTTTTATGAGACCCAAGTCTCAGCTGGTACCAGAACACGCTGTGTTAGAAGGCTTCCAACAAGGTAGAACGATGACCTGGTGAGGGTCGCGGGTAGCCTATGGATGCGAAACGTACAGGTCCGGTCATTGTGGTGACACTTGGGGGAGGCCTATGTTCAGCAGTGGACGTCTTTCGATTGAAATTATGAAGCAGATGATGTTCAGCTGTATGTCTATCAAATAAAAAAAAAACGAAATGCTTTATAACATAAAGCTCGAAATTTTCACACGCCACGGTGAAATGATGTTAAAATATACCGAAAAACGTAGGAAAAAAGTGTAAAATCTGGAATAATCAATGGCATGAATATTATAATGAGCACGTTGACACATTTCGCAAGTCATGTGAATAAATGGGCTTCACTAAAGGTAGTCATTACAGGGTAATCTAAAAATTATATCGGATCAAGTGAATGTACAGTAGTTGACAGAATACCTTTGAGCTCTGGAGGAAAACAGGAATTTCTTTAGAAAAGCATAGTGATGAAACTCAGGGTAATTTGATTTTATTAATTCCTCATCGTTTGTTTTCAACCGACGAAAAAAAACCGGCCAAGTGCGAGTCGGACTCGCGCATGAAGGGTTCCGTACGTCATTATGAATAAAAACGGCAAAAAAATCACGTTTGCTGTATGGGAGCCCCCCTTAAATATTTATTTTATTATGTTTTTTAGTATTTTTTGTATAGCAGCAACAGAAATACATCGTCTGTGAAAATTCAACTGTCTAACTATCACGATTCATGAGATACAGCCTGGTGACAGACAGACAGACAGACAGACAGACGGACGGACAACGGAGTCTTAGTAATAGGGTCCCGTTTTACCCTTTGTGTACGGAACCCTAAAAAGGGAGTAGGTTCTCAATTCGACCTATATTTTTAACCTTTTTTTGTGGGTAGGAAATCAATAGATGACTTCTCCCGCTCTTGATGGAGCGGGAGGGAGTGTCAAACTCTTCCTGAATAAAACCTACCAGTGTTGGTTCAGTTGCCCTTTACGTTCTAGGACTGATGACTCTTTCTTACACTCCCAAGATCCTTTTTTTTTTGGTAGTGATAAATTATCCCGAGCAGGAGGGCGTGTCAGACTCTTATTGACTAAAACCCACCTCTGTTCCTTATGTTGCTTGTGCCAGGGCCGTGGTAACTCCTTTTCAAATTAATCCGCATTCCAGATAAGCTCCCGAAACCCTGGCTTGTTTTTAAGGCGGAGGTTCCCAAAAATGGTGAAAAAGGTGGTTTTTTAAAGCAGTGTATCTCTTAAACCGTAAATATTTTTAAGAAATAAAACAAAATATGATATTTTCAAGTTCTACTTGCATGCAGTGATGGAGCTAGAAACATAATTAAACATACTTTAATGCATCAAAAAAATCTTCTAACATACCTCTAAATTATCTTTAAAAGCAGTTAATCCCTTCATTAACAATTATAATCATGATAAAAAATATACCATAAAATTTCAAATGCTAAGTTGCATCCAGTAATGGATTATTTTTTATAAATTTATTAGTAAATCCTAAGTAAATCGATAAAATGCTTCATATTTTGCAATAAATTGTGACCATTTGTCGTAGCGCATCTCTTTCTTTTCTATGCAATCCGAGAGTGACCGCGCTTTAGAGAGATCTGGGCTGAGATGAAGATTCTTTGGGTTCAAAGTAGACTAGGTTCCTATTCGTATAAATTTCATTCCAACACCAGAATATGTGTGTCATGAGAACTATTATTCGTAGCTAAGGACCAGAAATAAGCAATTATCATGATAATCATGGGAACTATTAGATAATCAGATTGAAATGCTACAATAATTCACCAATTTGTTCTATTTCTCAATGTGCATGATAAAATACTAATACGTTAAAGAACAACATCAATATTTCACAGCTATCATGATCACAAAACGCCAAAATATTATACGTAGCACAACATATAACGGAAAATAAATTGTTTGACATTACCCCTGTTCCCCTTAAAAACAAAAGCAAAACGTACACGTGTTTTGTCTTAAAATTACGTGTCCTATAAAAAATGTTGTAATATTTTTATAAGACACTTTCTGTTAATAGAGTCTTTTAAATCTAGCGGAGGGACGAAAGAACGATGTAAAAAGTGGTATGCGATTTATACCCACGCCGCAGCGGGCTGCAAAGAAAGTCGTTTAAAAGATATATTAACTGAGAAAATGCAAGAGAATATGGGACCACGTTATGCATCACGAAAGCGCTTGATTTAGAGAAGCTCTTTATTACCAGAATAATTGAGAGCCTGGAATTCAACGTTCACAGAAATACTCTTGTAGACATAATAGATTTTAAGGGCTTTCAAAAATACGATGAATTAAGCTGTAAAGTTTTGAAACAAATCAACTATCGCAGAATTTACCTACGCATGGCTAAGCTTTCAAAAAACTATACAGATTTATCTGAAAACGGTGACAATACCAAAAAACCATTGGAATCGGGCCAAGTTCGCAGTATTTCGGATAAGCCGTAACAACGCCGAAGGTTCGCCTGCTATTTGTTCACATAATTTGCCACTAGACGGCCATGATAGTTCTGCATAACAAACTCTAAGCTTCAACAGTACATACGTGTTAAGTTGCGCCGAGCTGCCTAGAAATATCCAAGCCATTTAGCACCCCGTAACACGATGGCCTCTAAAATTACTAATATTGTGCTCCTTCGATAAGGACGATATACAGCGCTGCTTTCAAACAGATACCAGCTACCGTTTATGTAAGAATACCAGCAAACAATTGAACATTCAATTTTTTTTACTATGTGTTTACTGTCCACAGTTGTCAGTCTCGGGGTGAAGACACTGGTATTAAGGTACTTTAATGGTAGAGTTACAGTAAAATAAGTTAATGGTTCCGTGATGACTTTAAAAGAGTTGTTGGAATATTTTACAAGTTTTATTTGAAATTGCCTTTCTGGAAAGGGAAGTTGCATGAGCATAAACGCTTTTTAAGTGTACTTTTTAAAGTGAACAAAACTGTTTAATGCTGAAATTCGTTAAGAGTTTCGGTGACGTCACTAATAAAGTTAGCAGACCCAAATCGTGTTCGTTAAAAGCCTTTTATCGTTTTCTATTTTAACCAATAAATTTATGTAAAAATATGCCGAAACGATTATTTTCTACTGCTCTTAGGTCTGTAAAAAACTTGACTGTTCAGCGGTAAAATAATATAGCTATACAGACATTTTGCATGCCAAGTCACGCTCCAACTAAAATTTTGTTGAATTTATTTAAAAATCAGACGATAAAAATGCTGTTGGTTTTCGCTTTTGAATATTTGCTGTGTCGGCGATGTCTCGTCAGATTAAAATCACGATTTACATTTGGTCCATTTTGTTTCTCGTAAACTGAATTTGCAAGAAGACAAAAGTGTCTGGGCAAAGAAGTTCTGGATTAATAGAAATTACTATTACTATACCACTGTGCCGAAATGTACACAGTTTTATGTTTGTAGAAACAACTGCAGCATACTAGCTTCGAGTATAATCGTAAAATTAAATTATCTAGATGCTGTAAGTATCTATGCGATATTGTTAGGAGCTCTGGAAATTACTCGAGGCAATGTAATTGCACATTCCAGCCAAAACTCTCAACTACCGTATTCAGTTCAATGCTCTACACAACAAAGCAATAAAGAACTTAGAATGATATGTTTGTTGTCACTTGCCAGTGTCGCAACACAAATTACATATTATTACGTAATTATCTTTGATTATTGGCGCCTTGGCAGACCCTGTCTTCAGGCAATGAACAAAAGATTTTCATAGGAGGAATACGAGGCTTTTAACTTCGTTGTATGTTTATATAACTTAATCTAATTTTTCTTTAATGTGCGTTTCGTTTGTGCAGAATAAACAATTTTTATTTCTTTTCTTTTTTCTTTCAACTTCAATAAAATCCAGCCAAATGCGTATCACAATGCATAACGAACTGCAGTCATTACACAAATTGAAAACTCTACAACGAACGATGCCAAAAGTGCTCCATTCGAGATGACAAGACACATTACGTTAGCGGAACATATTCACAAGTTAGAGCAGTTCACGACCTCAATCCACGACCAAAGAGTTTTTTTGAAGTGACAAAGCGACCACAAACTCGGATGTCGTATGTTGGGTCACGGCCTCAGTAAATCCTGCGGATGTATGCAAAGGCCACGGAACGGGAGTGAAATCTGATCAAATGGAATGCGGAGGATTCAAACTTTGAGGTCCGATGCCATTTTGCGGATTTTACGCCCTCGATGTGTTCCTATGTTTAGTCTAATCGAATCAAATAGTTTGGGACAGATGTGTATCTGATATCCAAGTTTTGGAGTTTTAGCGTTTGGGTATAAAAGGCCTGTATGGTAAACCATATATTTGTGCTTTTGCTTATGTTTTTGTTCGATATAACTTTTTTATTCTTTATGCCTTCATGGATGAAATGGCGACAGGTCACTGGAACAACTTGCGACCCACGGATCCCCCTCAAGTTAAAGGGAAATCTATAAGTCCGTGATTAGACCTGTCGTACTGTACGGATCAGAATTTTGGGATGTGAAAAAGCCGGATGAAAAAAGATTTCATGTGGCTGAGATGAGTATGTTGAGATGGATGTGTAGAGTAACGAGAATGGATAAAGTGATAAATTAGTACATTAGAGATAGTTTAAAAGTGGCGCCAGTGACAGAAAAGTTGAAAGGGAACCGCTTATCTTGGTATGGTCATATGAAGAGGAGGCATGAAACACATGAAACTAAAAGAGTTATGAATATAAATGTGGATGGATGGAGAAAGAGAGGGAGGCCAAAGAAAAGATGGATGGATTGAAATGATAGGGTAGAAAAGTTGGCCAGGACGAAATCAACGTGTTTCACCGACCCCAAGTAACATGGGATAAGGACAGGAAGATGATGATATGCCTTTTTTGTGGGGTGGGAAATCATCCAATGATATATCCCGCTCTGGGTAGTGCGGGAGGGTTTGGCAGACTCTTACTGACTGAAACACACCCCTATTCCTTCTATGCCTGAGTGCCCCGGGGTGCGGTAACTCATGTTGAGAATTTATCCGCTACCCCTAGGCATGCAGGCACCGGCCACGATGGGCCCCGTCAGTGGTGGCTGACAATCATCTCTATGAGGCGCGCGTGGAACACTATGCGCCGTCGACTAACGGGCCTGCCCCCTTAGCCAAATAACTTTTATAATAGCGCTAACGCTAACGCTTCGTGCAAAATGTATGGCAAGGACATTACCTACGGAGAGAACTGTCTCGTGACTCACGCCCAGTAATGTCGTTGGCATACATTTTGCACGAAGCGTTAGCGTTAACGTTAACAGAAAAATATTTTGTCTAAAGGCTCTGGCGCTGATCGGACGGCGAGCTACGCTACCCACTGCTCGCCGTCTGCAGGCCCGGGTCTACGGTGGCCGGAGATCGTCTCGCGACGTCCAACGCCTAGTGCCTCTCCTGCGGTGGTAGCGGCCTGGGCCGTGAGGGCCACTCCGTTGAACTTCCCCCACGCGTCCCGCCTCCGCCTCCGCGAGCTTCTGCTTCGCAGAAGGAGGACACTGCTTCCCATTCCCTCTCGTACCGTACCATTGCCTGAACCAGTGCCGGGCGCGAGAGGTATGATGATATGCCTTCAGTTGTTGTTATAAAACATTTTGGCATAAGGTTAAACATTTTTACGTGACCCATATTTTTATTAAATAATGAGACTTGATACGAAATACAAATCAAAGTCTAGCAGGCGTGACACATTACACCATATTCACATGGAAAACAATAGTGAAAAATATATCTCATAAATAGCATAATGGTCATCATCCTGCAAGTCTTACGAATCAATTGGAGGAAACAATTTTGTTATTTAAAGGGTATCAGTCAAAGTCGGTCCTATGTTGCCGCGTGATTCGACAACACTTACTGTGTAGGTACTGCGACCTATATTTCAATCAAATTAAATTCTGAGTCGTAGTTAAAGTTCTTAGGTTAAGTGCGGATAAAAACTAAGTCTCTGGTGTACCTATGTAAGCCATATTCATTACTAACTTCTGCCATCGGCTTCGCCAGCGTGGAATCAGTACTTCCTCCATTATAAATTAAAGCCTATGTGCTATTCAAGACTAAAATCTATCCCTGCGCCATATTTTACCCAGATCCGTTCAGCCGTTCTGACGTTATTGAGTAACAAACATCCATTCAAACTTTCACATTCACCTGTATTATACAGCATGTAACAAAAACCCTGTCCGATCTAATAAAGGCGTATTCCTGGTTTAACATAGGTACTAGAAAAAGTTGTGAAAAAAAATTAACTCATAAAAACCAAAAGTTATAGATTTTTTATTTTTACAAAATGCGAAATTTAACACTAAATATGGCAAATTTTCGTAAGTTGACAACACTCCACCGGCCGGCGAAATCTTTTCATTTCTACCTATTTTTATTTCAAACGATACCGCCCTGCCTTAGCCGCGCTGTAGGCACTCAGTGTCGCTCAGGCGGCATGTTTTAAACGAAACAAAAGGTGAACTTTGTCGAGCGCTCAGTGTTGCCTTTGATAAGTTTTTCTTTTTTTTTAATTAATTATTTTCATTGGGGAAAAATTATTATCTCGTATCCATTAAATTATTACGTAGATGTATACTCAATAAGATACCAAGTAATACCCTTCAGGATCGGACAGGGTGTTTGTTACATGCTGTATATGAAGAAGTAGGATAATAGATCACGATAAGATTTGAACCCATACGTCCATCATAATTTTCTCATAGGTATTTGTCCATATGTCCATGATCACCATCATTTCAATCGAAACCCAACATTGACTGGTTCTGCGCTCCTGACATCCAGCGCACCTCGTGGTCAATACTTTTCATCAATCTACCTTGTGAGAGGCCTCGCAACATAGATTAATTTATTACAATCCATAATATTTACCTATTAAACTTTATTCACAAGTAAAAATTACTATATAAAGGCGGACTTGATGCCTTAGGTATTTTCTACCAGTCGACCTTAGGGTGGTAGAGAACTCCCTGCGGTCGCAGATAAATTCCATTCTTGTTTCTTGTTTCGATTCGGTTTTTGTCAGTAAAAGTTTGACACGCCCTGCCATCCAGAGCGGGAAAAGTCATTGGATGATTTCTCACCTTCCATAAAATCAAAAAAGGAGGTAGATACGGAATGTGGTAGGTGCAACTCAAGAGAAAGGAGGTAGAGACGGAATGTGGTAGGTGCAACTCAAGAATCAATAAACGCAACTCAAGAGAAAGAATAAACGCAAAAAAAATATAACAGTCATCATCTGCCTAGCCTTTTCCCAACTATCTTGGAGTCGGCTTCCAGTCTAACCGGATGCAGCTGAATACTAGAAAAAATACAACAGTAAGTAATAATATATACTTAGATACATACAAATACTATACAACAATGTCATTGAGAATAACGAATCAACGCTATGATGATTCTTCAAATAATGATTCTAAAAATTTTAATATTAATATAGCAACACCAAGTTTCAAAATATTACGTCTTAGAGAGAAAGTAATCAAAACTTTCATTATAAAATGATTCAATAATCACGTTTCATGTTGAATTTCTCTTTAATTTTTAGCTACAATCCATGTTTTGGCAAATCAACCCCGGTTCGCTGATTGGCTGTCGAAATCAATTCAATTGTTTCAAAATCCGGTGCATTTAGGACCTCCGGCAATGATCAACTAAACTGGTTTGTTGTGTCAATGCTGAAACATACGTTATTTGTAGGCTGGACTATAATGCGGTTTAGTGGATCGTGTGAGCAACGCATCGCAAAAAATTAAATTAGTCACTACTGTAGGGTGTAAAAACCAGTTTAAAAAAAAATTGGATTTGATTTTAGAACGCAGTGTACGATCGAGCTAGAATGTTATTTAAAAAAATTAAAAAAAAATCCTGAGCGGTCTATTCTGTAAAAATCTTTGCGTGAAAACTTTTGGAAGGAGTTATAGGCGGGAGTATTTCGAGTGAAGTACGAGTATATTGGCTGTTTCAATTATTCGTAAATTATCTCAAATGTCTACGTAACTAGACAATTTGTGGAATCATTGAAACGGGCGCGATCTCAGTAAAATCAAACTGAGAATTTTATTGTACCGAAGTTTGCCAAGAGGGCTGACTCGATACATTTGCTGCCAAATACTGCAAAAACATAAGAATGTGTTACATCCGCATTCTAATGGAATACATAGTGACTGATAATGTAGAAACCGTGCGAAGGAAAACGAAAAAATAAAAAAAAATTAAGGAAGCATTTCAATTTTATTCGTGTGATGCTGAATGACAGCTCACTTTAGGCTCAGCTCACCAAAGTTTTCGCGGTGAGATTTTTACAGTATCGACGCACGACTGTTTTTGAATATGCCAGCGGCACTAAATTCACCAATTCACCTAATTTACTATGCAACTTTGTAGCTATTTATTTGGTCAATACTAAAATTACGAACAACCACGACATTTATGACGTATATAAACCTAAAACTTGTTTGGTATTCCATACTGAGTACAAATTCCACAATACAATCACAATGGTGGCGTCTACCTAACGGGTGTTCCGAACACTCCAACTTTGCGGGCCAGTTTATCACTCCGAGTCAAAAGTTCCCTCCACTTCAAGCGATTCGACTCGGACTTAGCGTGATTCGGAACTAAAGTTTCCCGTCCTACGCCTTTTTATTTTATGACGGGTGTCAATTACTGGATATCTTTTGTTCTTTTCGTCGAGTTTGAGGAGTTAAACTTTTCGACTTTTGGATGTTTTTATTTCAGTTCGCTAGTGTATTTTGATATCATAATAAGGACTGAGGAGTTGTAGGAGTATTACAGTTATAGTTTGTAAGTGTGTTTTTGGGACAAAGAAAATCTGGTTTTGAGGAAAGTTCGCGTTTTATTTGTAGCGTAGAAGCTGGGAGTAGTTCGTAAGGTGACGACGACGCCCGGAACCTTGGATGCTTCCGACTTTGCAAGCGTAGTCTTGTGGTATAGCGCTGATGTATTCCGCCTGTATTATGGGCGCATCCCTCCAAATTGCTGGAAACATCCACTGCTATAGTATGTGCCAAACTATTTGGTATTCGCGGATGATCTCGAACAACGTATCAAGCATTCTTTATTAAGATTACATGACAATATATTCGTGCATGATCGGAATTTGAGATTTGTCTGTAGCCCTTAGGCAACTGAAGACTCACGTTTACTACAAGAATACTTTACGTTTATTTACTGTTACTAATGTATGCATTAAGAACATTAGATCTACTGTCAGCCGTCAACATATCCTGATCACTTGCAAATTGCCTGCGAATCGACTAATCTGATGAAATTATGGTCACTGATCTGCACTAGGCTATTCTCCATTAGTTAATCTCAGATTATGTCCGCTCACGGTCCACAGTTAGCTTTGAGCAATATCTGGCTTCAAACTAATATCGTGGTATGCGTAAACCCTGCACATAAACTGGGCGCAAATTGTGAATAGCGTCGGTGTATTCGACTTGACTGGCAAATTTATGCTTCTTTCTTAAAGATGTCAAGACACGGAAGTCAGCTCAGATTATTAGTAAGCCATTACAATTCCTTTGGATCCATTAAACCGCTAACGACTCGGACAGAGAGCACAAAAGCCGCGCCGCGACGGATAAAAACACGCCGTACTAGGCCCCCACTGTATAATCCTTGCAAAGCTGTGGCTGCCCCATTTTTATTGTACATTTCCCTGCAAAGTGCCTAGAAAGGCTGAAAGCTGAGCGAACATTCATTTGCATAAAATGTTACAATATAATGTTGCTTTTAACTCGCCACCGCGAGGAATGCTTCATTTTGTTCAAACAAGAATAGGTTTTTAACGAAGCTGATTGATGGTGATGAAATAGCGGGTGTCGGGTCAACGGTTCTCCCTTTTTAAGTAAAACACACAAATATTGGAAAGAAAAAAATCGGTAGCGACACACAAGTATGCTACACTTTTGTTTGCTCTTATCTTCCGCATAGAGGCCCCAAAATGACTACACCCTTTCGGGAAGACAAACCGAACCGAAACCCTTTCCAGAAGGAAATAGAAAACATGGGTACTTCTATAACGTTTTCTTACTACATACATTATGTTATTTAAATGCTATCAGCTTTAAATAACAGAATAGAAAAATAATGACTTTTTACCAAATTGCATCATGCGTTTAATTACAGCAACCTTTTTTGGCATAACCTGTCCAAAAAACGGCATGTAAAATAATTATCCCACCCTGATTACCCTCTTCATCATAAACCCAGGGGTCACCAACATGATTTTAATAACGAGGGCCCTTCACATTTTCCTAGAAGCTTACACCTGAATAGCTAGATATTATCTACCTACGTTGTACAGTAAATTGCTAACACAAATACACGCGCCACTGTTGTACAAACTGTGTTACTTTGAATTAGGGGCCGGACAAACAAACTGACGGTTGAGGCAAATTGCCGCTGGCCTTATTTATTACGGGACCCTAAAATAATACGGTGCGAATGCCTACTATTGTCTTGTGTTCTAAGATGGTTGGAATTTTCATCTCGGAAGGCTGTTTTGTTTTGTAAAAAAAAAATTGTTAGTAAGTACCTATTTATTTTACGTCAATCGGAGATTTAATGCCACCAACTGCATCAGACTGCTTTAAAAGTAACTTGTTTGGAACTTTTTAGTTGATCCTAGCAGTCGAGTTTTTTGTATAAATAAAAAATATCTTTTTATTTCCTACATTTTAGTGACTTATAATTTTTTTCATTTGCGTCCTTTAACCCTTTATTTTACCACACATAATCATGTCACAAAAAATAATTTAGTACATTTACTTAATGGCGGCCGCCATTTTGTTTTTTTTTTTCTAAATTCATATAGCCAATGTAACTTCGATTATCAAGACGTATCTGTTACCGCACTTGTCCAAATCCATCCAGCCTCTTCGGCTACAGGGCGTACCAAAGAAATGGACTAACAAGCATACATACATAATATGTATGTATGTTTGTATGTCTAATAGATATTGTATATATCATCATCTGCCTGCCCTTATCCCATGTTACTTGGGGTCGGCGCAACACGTTTTTTTTCTTTCGTTCTGTCCTGTCAGCCGTCACACTATCACTAACTCCCTTTTCTTTCATATCACTCCTCACACAATCCATCCATCTTTTTTTTGGTCTCCCTCTCCCACTCTATCAATCCACATTTAAATTCATTATTCTTTTAGTTACATGTGTTTCATCCCTCCTCTTCACATGATGATACCAAAATATTGAAAATATCTGGGGGCACGGAAGTGCCCCCGCCAAGTCGAGCGCGAAGCAACACTGCCGTACCATCCTTTTCTGGAACCATTTCGCCGCACTTTCAGGCCCCTTTTTGAGAACCTCTGGATGAGACCAGAACGCTGAATTTTCGTCATCTAGTAAGCTATAATCACACACTTGAAATCCAAAATTTCAAGTCGGTAGATCATTTAGTTCCGAAGCTAAGCGAAAGCAAAATTTCACAATTTTGACACTGACGCACTGACTCACTGATCATCATAATAGAACTGGTACTTCCCATTGACCTAGAGCGCTGAAATTTGGTACAGAGGTAGAGTTTAACGCCCACATAGAGGAAAAACTAGATCTGGACTACCTGGTGACCCGGATGAGAAACCGTAAGAGCACACCCAAACTATTAGCGTTATCGCTCGACTGTCTTTGCAAATTTTATTCTGCGTAGTGGGACTCTGCTTTTAATATGAATATAAAATGAAATTTCTGCAAAAAGAAGTGAAATCCTACCAAAAACATTCTGTAAAAAAATTACCATGTTGAGCCAAGTCTAAGGTTAATTTACTGCAATTTCTTTATGATTATATTTCATGTTATGTGACTTGGCCGTTGACCTGTACCCACTATCGTGTAAAAAATGTTCAACCGAAGAACATTTATTACATGTTAGTCGGTATAAAGTATGACCACACTCAGCGATAGTGAAACTTTCTATCAGTGATATCATTGCATTGAAAAAAAAATATAATTTCAAGCTCGCGCTGACCACTATTTTACCAAATGTTAAGCGATGATGTGGTTGGTAGACAGTTACCTCTTTAAATTATAATATTGGTTTACTTAGCTAAAATAAAAAATCTGAAATATGAGTGGTTTGGTGGCGCTTCAAAGAACCCTTGTACGTTTCTAGGTAAAAATAACAAGGAATTAAGCTTACTACCGTTTTGGTGAACGTGTACCTAAATTAAAGAAATATTTACTAATAGAAAAAGAAAATTTGGTAGAAAATAGCCCAGCTTGATATTGCGTTACTAGAATAGCCTCAATCCACAAAATAAAACAATCTGGTAACAATACCAACTAATAAACCAAAAACGCTGAAACGAAAAAAATTATGCCACCGTTCTTTCAATTCAGTCTTACCTATAACTTATCCAAAGTGCTATGATACTGACATACACAATAATTTCTTGACATTATGTTACGTTACAATTTTACTTACGATGTCATAATACATTTACATACATACATACTAAAACTATGTCTCCGCAAAATATTTCTTGGCAAAACAAGTAAAAAAACCGGCCAAGGTCGAGTCAGACTCTTGCGCCAAGGGTTCCGTTCAAATCAACTTTTTGAAAAATAATTTCTGTAGATTCGGAAATACAGTATATTTTCATCTAATCCTACTAATATTATAAATGCGAAAGTTTGTATGTTTGTTTGTTTGTATGTTTGTATGTTTGTATGTTTGTATGTTTGGCTGAAGGTATCGCAAAAACGGCTGAAGGGATTACAATTAAATTTTGCACACACGTAGGTCATAACCTGGATTAAGACATAGGCTACTTTTTATCCCGGTAAATGACAAGACTTAGCGAAGGCTGAGGTGGAAGTAGAAATCCAAAGTCAGGCTGAACGAGCGCACACGCTCAAAACCCAGGACACCAGAAACATGAGAATTATTTCCAGGGCTGAAATCATGAGAGATAAAGACTCACAAAGTACCAGGAGACCAGAATCATGAATAGGTGTTTTCGGGGATACAATTCCTAAGCTGTATAGCTTCACAAACCACTAGGATACCAGAATCAAGAAGAAGTGTTTCCGGGGCTATAATCCTAAACGGTGTAGATTCACAAACTACCCGGAGATCAGAATCACAAAACATATTCCGAGGCTGGTATTAGGAGAGGTAGAGATTTAC
Source organism: Polia nebulosa (assembly GCA_951329385.1). Taxonomy (NCBI): domain Eukaryota; kingdom Metazoa; phylum Arthropoda; class Insecta; order Lepidoptera; family Noctuidae; genus Polia; species Polia nebulosa. Next base: position 6,032,149 of record OX589593.1, read on the forward strand.
AAATTACCAGGAGACCAGAAAAATGAGAAGTATTTCCAGTGCTGAAAACATGACCGGTAAAGACTCACAAAGTACCAGGAGACCAGAATCATGAATACGTATTTTCGGGGCTACAATCCTAAGCTGTATAGCTTCACACACCCCACCAGGAGCCCAGAATCAAGAAGAAGAAGTGTTTCCGGGGCTTGAATCCTGAGCGGTATAGATTTACAACCTACCAGGAGATCAGAATCACAAAATATATTCTGAGGCTTAAAGAATTTTTTTTTTTTAATTATTTGGTTATAAATAGGGTAGAGATTCATAAATTACAAGTAGCGGCACGTAAGTCTAGCGCTGAACGATAATTGCTGCGCATTTGGCGCGCGGGGAACAGAATGCTGTAGAGCCAATTGGCGCTACGCACGCTCGCCCTTCATCCCTCTAGCCCCCCTCAGGTACCTTAATTTTTACTTCTGCGCAATAACGGTCAGCGCTAAATTTTCGTGCCGCTACTTGTACCAGGAGACCAGAGTCATGAATAAGTCCACCTCAGCCTTCGCTAAGTCTTGTCATTTACCGGGATAAAAAGTAGCCTATGTGTTAATCCAGGCTATGACCTACCTGTGTGCAAAATTTCATTCAAATCTCTTCAGCCATTTTGGCGTTACCTTCAGCCAAACATACAAACAAACAAACATACAAACTTTCGCATTTATAATATTAGTAGGATGCGAAAGTTTGTATGTTTGTTTGTTTGTATGTTTGTATGTTTGGCTGAAGGTAACGCAAAAATGGCTGAAGAGATTTGAATGAAATTTTGCACACATGTAGGTCATAGCCTGGATTAACACATAGGCTACTTTTTATCCCGGTAAATGACAAGACTTAGCGAAGGCTGAGGTGGAAGTAGAAAATCAGAGACGGGCTGAACGAGTGAACACGCTCACGAAGTACCAGGAGACCAGAAACATGAGAAGTATTTCCAGGGCTGAAATCATGACCGGTAAAGACTAACAAAGTACCAGGAGACCAGAATCATGAAGAGGTATTTTTGGGGCTACAATCCTAAACTGTATAGCTTCACAAACCACCAGGAGACCAAAATCAAGAAGAAATGTTTCCGGGGTTTAAATCCTGAGCGGTATAGATTAACAACCTACCAGGAGATCAGAATCACAAAATATATTCTGAGGCTGGTATTACGAGAGATACAGATTCACAAATGACCAGGAGACCAGAAACTTGAGAAGTATTCTAGGACTGAAATCATGAGCCATAAAGATTCATAAACTACCGGGAGATCAGGATTAACGAAAAAGTGTTTCCGGGGCTGGAATCATGAGAGGTATAGATTCTAAAACTACGGGGAGACCAGAGTCGTGAATCAGTATTTTTGGGGCTAGAATCAAGCGGTATAGATTCTCAAACTACCAAGGAAGGGGCTGGAATCCAGAGCGGTATACATTCATAACCTACCAGGAGATCAGAAGCACAAAACATATTCCGAAGCTGGTATTAGAAGATGTAGATATTTACAAATTACCAGGAGACCAGAAACGTGAAGTAGTAAAATTTCCGAGCAGTATAGATTCACGCACTACCAGGAGACATCGACATCACAAAAAATATTACAAAAAAAAAAAATAGGATGGGATCAAAAGAGGTAAAAAAAAAAGCAACTTGAATAAGTATTTTCGGGGTTGGAATCCTGAGCGGTATAGATTCTTAAACTACCTTTCAAAAAGATCTGACTCACAACCTAATTTGAATAACTGACTTTGGATTTTGATTTCTACAGTGTTTTTTTAACGTGCTGCTCTCAGGAAATAGCACTCAAATTTATAATCATACTTTTCACGCGGGCGAAGCCGCGGGCATAAGCTAGTTTGTTATATAACTTTAAAACATTTTTTTTTATTTGAGACCCTCGCAATAGGCCTTTTCATAAATCGAACGATATGGTTTGAAAAACTTTATTTTTTAATGTTCCGATTTTCACCCCAGAAGTGACTTCCATTATTCCAAATTGTATATGTCGCATCCTGGGTGGCCGAGATGCGAAACATCTCTAAAATTGCTAGATGGCGCTGTTATCGCGCTCGTAGCGCCCTCAATCCACGACATGTAAGTAACACGACATATATGTAACACGACATAAATGTAACACGACATAAATGTAACACATCCATGTTAAAGTCATATTCATATGAGTAACAAATTTCGATTTTATATTCGGAGCAAATTGGTTGTGACAGACGGACAGACAGACACACGAGTGATCCTATAAGGGTCCTGGTTTTTCATTCGGACGTTTGGAACCTTAGAAAAAAATGTAACGCTGGGAACAGACCAAGCGAACAAGCGAACAAATAGGAATCGCCAAAGGACATCGCACGCTCACTCGCCTTCGAAGACTCATTCCCGTTCGTTCGCCTTGTTTGTAAGACGGGAAGCGAGTGTTCGCTTGGTCTGTACCATGAATGAAATATTATTTTTTTATTACACCCATGCTGTTATTCTATTCCGTTGTCGTCGACTCCCTTTATGCTTCATAAAAATTTAGTAGATACTTATATTTCTGCTTACTAGTTACATCAGAATTGTTTGCTGTTTATCTTACTTTATTTTTACGTACGTAAGCCTTTCTCGAAGTTTGACGACACTATTTCAACTATTTGATGAGTAATGGACGTCTTGATGCTGTTTTGTGGGAGTTATATACCTATTGGCCATGAAATCATTGGGGCGAAAAGTTCTGGAGAGACAAGTCGGAAGATGCAAGCTTGGAAGGCCTACCACAAGGTGGACCGAAGACCTAGTCGCGGGGCCGGTTGTTGAGGCAACACTTTTGGGACGCCTGTGTCCAGCTGTAGTATATCATGTAATTAATTTTAACAAGTGGTGACATTGTTTACATTTGTAACATCTCACCAACTCACCGTTCCACCGGCGGGTTCCCAGATAACGGTAGGAGGGGTTCACATCGGCGTCGAGGGGACGATGAAGTACCTGGGACTCGTCCTCGACAGCCGGTGGAACTTCGTCGAGCATTTTCGACGTTTAGCTCCCAGACTGGACAGAGCCGGGGCTGCTTTGAGGCGGCTCCTGCCCAATCTGAGGGGGCCAAATGCCTCCTGCCGGAGGCTCTACGCGGGGATCGTGCGGTCCATGGCCCTTTACGGAGCACTGGTGTGGGCGCGTTCGCTAAGGCAGCGATCGACTCGCCGTCTGAACGCGTTCCAAAGGGTCATGGCGATCCGTATGATCCGAGGATACCGTACGATCTCCTGCGAGGCGGCGAGCCTCCTTGCCGGATTATCGCCATGGGATCTGGAGGCAAAAATCCTCGCAAACCTCTATGAGGAGCGCGAGGAGGTGAAACGCCGGGGCGAAACTCCGCTGCCGCGACAACTCGCGGCTCGGCGGACAGAGCTCCGGCAAGATCTCATGGCGACATGGAGACAGCGATTGTCACAACCCCGCGCTGGGCACGCCACCATTGCGGCGGTAGTGTCCCTCTTTTAGGAGTGGCTGGAGAGGCCTCGCGGCGCCCTCACCTTCCGCCTGACGCAGGCCCTCACCGGACACAGCTGTTTCGGGAGGTTCCTGTTTCGGATCAAGCGGGAGGTGACCCCCGGGTGTTTCCACTGCGAGGATCACCCAGAGGACACGGTGGAGCATACGGTGGAGGTTTGCCCCGCTTGGGCAGAGCACCGCCGTGTCCTCGTGGATGCGATAGGCGGCAGCGACCTCTCGCGCCCTGGTTCAGGCCATGGTACGGAGCGAGAGGGAATGGGAAGCCGTCTCCTCCTTCTGCGAAGCAGTAATGCACGCGAAGGCGAAGGCGGGACGCGTGAGAGAGCACCAACAATGGAGTCGACCTCACGCTCTCAGCAGCAGCCGCCTCAGGAGACGCCTGGGACTTCCGGCGCCGCGAGACGATCTCCGGCCACCGTAGACCCGGGCCTGCGGACGGCAAGTAATGGGTAGCTCGCCGTCCAATCAGCACCAGGCCCGAGAGTCGACGGCGCGTAGTGTTAAACGCGCGCCTCAAAGAGTTGTCAGCAAGAGACGGGGCTCGTCATGGCCGATGCCTGCCCGGTGGTTGAGGATAAATTCGAAACAGAGTTACCTCGCCCCTGGGCACTCAAAGGCAGGAAGGAACAGGGGTGGGTTTTAGTCAGTAAGAGTCTGACACGCCCTCCCGCTCCGCCCAGAGCGGGAGAAGTCATAGGATGATTTCCCACCCCAAAAAAAAAAAAAAAACCAAGTCCCCGTTGAGGTTGACTGCGGCGGAGGTATGGCGACGATCTGATCATGCTTGCGGGGCAAACTTGGCCAGAAATCAACCAAGACAGAGAAGTTTTGGAAAAAAAGAGCCGGCCTTTAAGCAGCAATGAAGGCAAACAGTAAAAAAAACATCTGAACAAGAAATGTCGTAAGATCAAAAATCAACTACCTACAGAATTAACTTTCTGCCGTTCAGAATTTACAATATTAAAATAATTTTACAAACCCACATTTATAGTCAAAGGTTAACTTGCTAAAGAATACAAAATGATATAAATGGAACCTCACTACCAATAATTCAAATAAACTTAAATGTCTACAATTTAAAATAAAATTTACTAAACATCTGAAATACTTTATGTTAATTTGCAGGGCACACTGCTCGCAGAACGGACAGCCGTTGACGCGGAGAGGCTCTGAAGAGGTGACCACGTACCGGGAAACGCAAAGTTGGAAGGCCTGCTACACGGTGGACTAATAATGCGACGTTTGTCCAGGCCCTGCAGTCTCGACATTGATAGCGATCGCTATGTCCTAACGATCGGTCGCTACGTCGGAAAAATAATTGATTTTCTTGAAATATGTACAGAAACCAGCAGAACAGTTGATCAGTTTTCATTAAAAATAGTGCTTGCAAGTTAAAAATTACGCCGTCTCTGTTCATATTTCAAGAAAATCAATTATTTTTGCGACGTAGCGACCGATCGTTAGGACGTAGTGATCGCTTTCAATGTCGAGACTGCAGGGCCAACAGTTGACGTCTTTGGCTGCAATGATGGAGATGATTTCAGGAAGCTCTAATCCAATTTCGACAGTACACGTACTAGTACGTTAGGCCAAAACTGTATATCGCGGGAGAATGTTTGAAAACGTCAGCACGAACTCAAGGGCAACTGAAAGAATACTGGTGTGTTTTAGTCAGAAAGAGTTTGAACTTCTGACGCCCAACCTCTCCACCCAGACCACGAGAAATTTGATGATCCACCTTCAAAAAAAAATGGTCAAGCTATATAATTAAACTAACATAGTTCAAAGCTATATCTAACCAAAGAGATCTGTGAACTAAACAAACTCATTTTTATCATTAAGCACCATATCCCAAGACAATGTACCCAAAAACTCATTAAACGCCAAACATTAAGAGAACTCGGAAAAATCCCATACAAATAGACTATTAACGTAACTTTTAATGGCTACTACGGGTTACACGCGGTTAATGGAGTGCCATATTTGGCACCCTCAGTTATATCTTGAGCCGTTCGCGCCGAGGATTATACGTTCGAATCCCTCGCGAAACTTAATTAAAGTTTTAATGAGCCACGCAATATATGTATTTCGGAATACTGGCATAGATTAAGTTCGGACGTACTATAGATATGTTAGGGTTTTGAAACGTATGTGAAAATTTAAAGAGTAGTAAGTAATAACTTAAAGGTTTTTTTTTTATGAAACATGCGGTTGAGATGGACTTCCGATGATCTTCAATATTAATCCTTAGGATCTATAGTTTTGACGAAAACTGGTCTATTGCTGGAAATAGGCCTCTCTGAAGCTCGTCCACAGCACCCGGTTCTCTGCCTTCTACATCCACTTCGTCTCAGCTACCTTTGGGTTTACCTTGCTGGGGGGACTTTCCACACTATGTTATTACAAATTCTCGACTCAAAGACTCGTCTGCTCCACCGAACCCTCGGCAAATATGGCCGGCCCACTGAGATTTCTTTTTTTGGGTGTGAAATTATCAAATAACTTCTCCAGCTCTGGGTGAAGCAGGAAGGCGTGTCAGACTCTTACTGACTAAAACCGTGCTCCTTTAGTGGCCTTTATCAGGCGCCGGGGTGATTCTTTCAAACACAACCGCGAGTGATTTTACCCTAAAAGCTTTAGCCTAAAAGCTCACAGGGTTAACAACCTTGTGAGCTTTTTTTTACTATTATTGATAGGCTCGCGTTTGACCACTATCTCACCTGATGATAAGCAATGATTTGGTAGAAGATGGAACACCCTTGCCTAGAACAACTTTTTCACTCTTGACTTAAAGAGTCCCAGGTGGTAGCTATCAGGAAACGCAGACGCTGGCAGGGAATTTCACTCCCTGTGGTCTGTGTCAATAGTCATGAACGGTTTGAAATCACCAGATATAGTAAATAAACGTGATAATGAATGCTCATTCCATCACCACATGAGAAAATACCGCTTTCTTTCTCATAATGGGACGATTACAGTCCAAAACAATAATTTATTTAGGTCTCTATTTTCTTGTACCCTAGACTGAGATACTTATCATTCTATATTATCATTTTACTGGCCCATAAGTGTCTAGCTTTTGCATAAATTGCTACAATGAACGATCGTGAAGAGATATTGCCTCGGTCATTATTCACTAAACTTGGCAGGCGGCAGGATGAATTGTAGAAAAATGTGGAGCATTGTTTTTAGTTTAGCTGTAGAATGAAGTTGCAGTTACTAAACGTAGTTTGAGGCGAGAAAATCGAAACTAAAGTTTTTTTTTTTGGGTTGTGAAATCATCCAATGACTTCAGCCAGGGGAGGGCCAGAATAAGAACTTACTTTTTAAACAGGCCTGTTATAGATCTACAAAATGTAAGGTCCACTTTAAAAAAAAACTTGGTCCAAATTTATCAAATTCAAAATATCAGTAACCTTACTTACTGCGGAGATAGGCATCATCATAATTATCTCAACCAGAAGTGGTTTAGTGCTGGATATAAGCGTCGTCTCATCGACCGGTCCTGTGCTTCTTAGGTCCAGTGATCTCCCGTGGCATTCACTAGGTCATCAGTTCACCTCGTGCTAAACCTTACAACGCTGTGGAAGTGGTAGTGACGAGATAAGCTATTTATTTTATTATTTATTTTTATTTATACTTTATTTTCAGGTACCCATAGCAACATTACAATGCATTTTTGTTAAAAATCATTACATTGCAATACTTAAAATTAAATTATTAAAATTAAATTAAATTTCATTATTAAAATTAAATATTAGATAAAATTACATTGTTAAAAACTTGCATTATTAAAATTAGATTATGTTAAATTAAATTATACATTACTTGCTATACATTGCTATACATTATCTCGTATTCAATATAGTATAAGTTCATTATTACGAGCTTTTATATACCTTGGAATGTTTGTTTGTCCGGGGCCTAACTTGCATGCTGAATTAGAACCACTTCCTTTTATCCTACGGAGTTTAATTTTTACATGTTGTTTCAAATCTAATGACTATGTACGAGTATTTTTATGGTAAGCATGACCTGAATCGACATTCAAGAGTAGCTCTGGATAGAGGAACGCTTCAACGTTCAACAGCAGACACTAAATTTTGTGTATGAATTTAAAAGCTAGTCTAAAAAATGTTTTTTATTCATCATCTTCCTGCCGTTATCCCATGTTACTAACTATGACTAACTCCTTTTTCTTTTATATCACTCCTCACACATCCTTCATTCATCCTTTGATTGGCCTCCCTCTCCCTCTCCATCCTCCATCTACATTTATATTCGTAACTCTTTTAGTTACATGTGTTACATCCCTCCTCTTCACATGACCATACCAAGACAAGCGGTTTCCTTTCAACTTTTCAGTCACTGGCGCCACTTTTAAACTACCTCTAATGTAGAATAGAATAGAATAGAATACTCTTTATTATGTACATCATTTTGATTACAGAACATATAAATGAAAATAACTTTAGATAGGGTGACACAATGGGCGGCCTTATCGCTGAAAGCGATCTTTTCAAGACAACCTTTGGATGGATTTTATAGACAAAAAGGAAAGACAGTACTGTAGGTAGTCTTAGGTGTACTATTTATATATAGGTACAATAAATACATAATAGATAAATATGTACAAATAAAACATGATAGATATATATATATTAATAATTATGAAACAAAAAGTATAGAACCCTAGTAAAAACGATTTATAGAGAGAGGTAGTGATTTTTGACCATTGTTTTAAAAGTGGACAAATATTGAGCACGCCTTACCGACACGGGCAAGGCATTCCATAACCGCACCGCTTGTACCGTAAAAGATTGATACCGTAAATGTTGTTAATGTGTGTATTTCTCACTTTATCCATTCTCGTTACTCCACACATCTATCTTAACATTCTCATCTCCGCCACATGCAATCTTTTTTCATCCATCTTTTTCACAGCCCTACATTCTGATCCATATAGTACGACAGGTCTAATCACGGACTTACAGATTTTCCCCTTTAACTTGAGGAGCATCCGTCAGTCGCAAGTTGTTTCAGTGACCTGTCGCCATTTCGTCCATCTTGCCTGGATTCTGTGCGTTACGTCTCGGTCTATATCGCCATCCCCCTGAACAAGTGATCCGAGGTACCGAAAGTGTAAAAAATGTTTATTTTACAATAATTATAATATTTTGCTAGTTTCGAAACCTATGTTTCTCACTAAGATTCAAAACAACATTCTAATAAAACATCCTGGATTCTTTTGTCCAACTTATCTAAACTACATCGCTTCACTTGGCCGTATTCCAAATGCCGTTATTAGTACAGAAGATTTGCAGATTCACCTGCCCCAGATCTTAAGAGTACTTAGCACCTCGACGCCTTTGACATGCCGAAACTGAGGGAGACTTACTGGCTTTAATCGGGAAAGACGTGTTACATTTGCGATGCATTTACATAATTGCTTGCAAGTATGTGTTATAATTAATGAAGAAAGTCTTCGAAAATAAGAGCCAAAAGAATGGTCGGGTGGTTATTCACAGGATGACCACTTGTGTTGAAAGTGCGATAAATCAGAATTTTTATATAAGTGGTCGTCAATACATTTGATTATCTACAGAGTTTTAAACGTAAGTACTAATTAATAATGCATTCATATGAAGATAAATTTATCTATTTCAGGGTTCCGTACCCGAAGGGTTAAAACGGAACCCTATTGCAGTCACTCACGTGTCCGTCTGTCTGTCACACGAATAATTTTTTGACTTCCCATTGACCTATGAACTTGAAATTTAGTGATAATGTTTATTGATACGTATAATTTACTAACAAATACCAATATGTTGATAAATCAGATTTTTTCCTCGATAATTCCCTCATTTGGTACGGAACCCTAAATGTGTGAAATCCGACTCGCACTTGGCTGGTTTGTTTTTGGTGCTAACTCATCAAATAACTTCTCCCGCTCTGAGTGGAGTTGGAGGGCGTGGCAGACTTAAGAGTCTGCCCAGACTCTGACTTAAGGCCCTGGCACAGACAACTGAAGGAACACGGTAAGCCGTGTTCCTTCAGTTGTCTGTGCCAGGGGCGTGACTCTTTAAAATACTTCCACGACCCTGGCGGAGATAAATTTATATAAAGCCCAGTTTCTGGAACTTATCGCAAATTTTAAGAAACTTATGTAAGTATTGGAAATTATCGCAAAACAAATAAATTGTCCAACTCGCATTAGCTTCTGTAATTTGTTACCTAAATGAATATTCAGTAGTCAAACGCATCTTTTGAGTCTTGCTTAATTTTAAGTTATTTCTTATACGATGGGTAGGCCTTTAGTGTGGGACGCTTTTTGTGTCGATACTCTTGCGCCATCCCATCTTCCGAGCTCGTCGTGCTCTGCTGGAGCTGCTGAAAACCTCAAGCGGCGGAAATATAATAACCTTGTTGTAATTATATTTTCGAGCCGTTTGTGATTGAAACTCTAGGATCGTGGGGTCCGAGTGCTCACAAATTGTTTACAGAAATATCTAAACGCCTTGTAGACATTTCGCGTGGCCCAAGGGCTGGCTTTTGCCTTGGACAGCGGATAAGGATTGTCATACAACGAGGCAATGCCGCTAGCCTTTTGGGCACATTACCAACCAACAGTGATGTGGAGGAATTTTTTGACGCCATGTTTTAGATTATTTTTAGTTTTAGTTAGGTAAATGTTTTAATTTTTTTACCAAGTGTTATATAGTTACAGATAAATAGGTATATTTTTGTTTTATGTACATAAATTAATTAATCTTAAAAAATAAAGTACAGGTAATACTTATAAGGTTGTCTGTATAATGTAAATCGCATCACTTAGTAAATTGATAAAGTATACGTATTGGTAAAGTGTAATAAAATTTACTAAGGGCTGATTTTTCAATAGTCAGATAACTTTTAACTGAGGAATAAAAATTGCGGTTTGACATAATTTCTATACAAAAACTGTCAAAATGCCATTTTTATTTTATCTGACTATTGAAAAATCAGCCCTTAGTGATGCATAATCAATATTCTATTTTTCTTCTTTCGAAGAGTAATAGAAATATTCATTTATAAATGTAAATATTATTTAAATTAATTTACAAATATTCTATTAATAAAATAAAAAAAATCTATTTGTAAATACTTGAGGCATTCCACGGTTTCATTTCCGAAACTCACAGGAGCGTCGTTTCTGTAGTCTATTTCAGATACTTCCCACTTAATCTATGCCCTCAAGTTTAATTCTATGCAATGAGCGATATTCGAGTTAATTTAGATCAAATACTACTGAACCTATTAGCCAATAGTTCGGTTTAAAATTAACTTTATTTATGGACGGTTGGTATGATTGTGTGTATACCTTAAATGTTGAATTTGTGTTGTGTTTAACAGATACTGTTGTGATACTGAGTAACTATGTGGCTAGCCTGTTCTATGACTTAATAGAAATGGTTTAAGAGTAATGTTATTTATTAAAACTGGCTGGCTGGTTACCTGTGTTTTAATAATTAACAACAGAACAGAACTTTAACTGATAAGGTGGTAGTGAAAAATTATTCGGTAAGAATATATTCACATCACAATATTATCACACTAACATTATAAAAGTGAAAGTTTGTGAGTGTGTGTTTGTATGTTTGTTACTTTTTGACGCTCAAACGGCTGGACCGATTTTGATAAATTTTAGTATGTGGCCTGCAGGCATCTTGGGACGTTCTCGTAAGTTCAGGGTAGACTTCTCACTCGCTGGCAACGCGAGAGTGCGGTGTACAAAAGGGTAACTTGCTACGGGCGGATAAGAAAAGAGCTGAGGGCACTTTAAATAATTATTATGTTATCAAAGTAAAATTATACATTTGCAAGGGCAAAACTCTAGTCTAAAATAAAACAAAAGTGACACCTAATCTCTAATCGTAATTCCAATGACTCTCCAACATTCTTAACTGCCAGCTAAATACCAAACTTATACCCTGGATTAACACATAGGCTACTATTTATCCCGGTGTACGAGGGTGAAACCGCAGGGCGTAGCTAGTAAGTTATAAAATACACAGTACTACGTACAAATATACCCATCCAAGGCATCCTGTCGTCTAAGAAAAGGGGGTCTTATGATGGTCCAACTGCTGGTACTCAAGCCTCCTCTCTAGGATAGGGAATGGGCCGTAACTAACCATGCAAGACCAGTATCGGTTGGTGGATGTCACATGTCTTCCAATTTTTAGTCAACTTCAAATTCAAAGCAAAACAAGGTACTTTTGATTTGTCAAGTCGGTCAGTCAAAAAGATGAAGTTAATTGCACATTCGAAAGCGTAAATCTCCATGGAGAAGAACGTGCAAGAAACCCATGAACACTCTTTTAAACCATGTTATCTATTATAAATCCTAGTTGCATACAGGGTGTAAAGGAAAGGTGTGGACATATTTTAAGAACTGCATCTGGCCATCGATACGAACCACTTGGTTCAAGAAAACATGAGGAAATTCTCAAAACAAAAATTTGCCTCTCCTACAAATATTGATCAGCTGATGATAACTTTGTATGCCAAGTCCAATTTTTGTTTTTGAAATTTTCTATTTTTTTCTTACAGAAAGATGTTCATTTCCATGGGCAGAACCGGTTCTTAAAATATGACCACACCTTTCTGTTACACCCTGTATATCATGTTGCTTCTATTACGTGAGAACAATTTTAATAAAAAAATAAACATTTCAAAACACATAAAGATTAAAATAAGCCAGTAGCAGTTAAGGGATGACCAGTCTCAACTGACGGCTCCCGTTCACGAACATGACGCGTAGATCAGCACCACATATCTCAAACATTTTGCAGGGAACCTAATGACCCAACACATGCACCACCTTGCGCCGGAAAATTGAGTGTGCATGACAAACTCTCAACTGCCATGCTCGTTCATGTCAAGAAAAAAAGCTGAATATTTTCAAAAAACCCGACTGTAAAAAACAACTAAAAAGTTCCAAACAAGTCACTTTTCAAGCAGTCTAATGCAGTTGGCGGCTGTTATTGTAGTTCAATTATTGATTTCATGCCACCAACTGCATCAGACTGTTTGAAAAGTGTCTTGTTTGGAACTTTTTAGTTGCTTTTCACAGTCGGGTTTTTTGAAAATTTTCAATTATTTTTATTTTCTACATGTTAGTGAGTTATATTTTTGGAATCGCCTCCTCTAACCCTTTATTTTGATACCCCACTTAATATAGTTCGTTGAAATTTTACACACAGATATCATCATTTTCCTGCCCTTATCCCAATTTATTTGGGGTCGGCGCAACATGTCTTTTTCTTCCATACTCCTCTATTAGTCGTCATCTCTGTAGTCACCCCCTATTTACCCATATCCTCTTTCACACAGTCCAATCATACACAGATATATAACCTTTATTTTCTGGATTAACACATGGACTACTTTTTAGCTAGTACAGAATAGATCTTCTCAGAAGAAATTACGTAGTTTGCTTCTCAAAAGTGGGTAATGGGTATCTTTCCTTACACGCAGAGCGGTAAAAGCCAGCAAGTTATAAGAGTTAGCCAGAGGAAGTGAAATATTATGATACTTCTGAGCTAAGAACTTGTTACTATTAAAACTTGGTGCAATAATGCTATGTTTATACTGCACCTGTTTACTTTAAGTGTTACTTATCTTTAAGTTTACTTCGAGTAGTGTTTCCCGGAGTTAAAACACTGGCTTTTAATTTAATAATTATTACTAGCTTCTGTCAGTGGCTTTGCTCGCATGATATAAAGTAGGTAGCTTATGATTTAATTAAGGTTATAATCTATCTGTGTGTAAAATTAATTCCAATCCCTTCAGCAGTTTTTGCGTGAGTGAAACACAAACATACAAACTTTCGCATTTATATTATTAGTAGGATTAGCACATCAATAACATAAACACACTCATTGACATAAATTATTTTAAGAGGTCTTGTTCTGGTGTTTATGTCAATTACAGACATGCAAAACATTTTAGAAACATGTTTGTGAGTCCTACTAAAAAAATTCTCCAGCATCATCATCATTACAGTCAAATTAACGTCTACCAATGAGAGACCCATATGTCGCTTGAGAAAGCTCAAGCGTCGCCACAAACTTCAGACCTGTGCTTATCCATTCGACGGACTCCTGCGGGCCCTACCATTACCCATCTCCTTAAATTATTGTATTCTCTAGTCATAATACTGTTTTGTTTTAATCTTGTGATTTCACCTACAAAAGAAATGGAATATATGAGCACTCTAGTGTTTTTATCTTATTCTATAATTATCAAAACCACTGAAACTTGAAGGTAAAACCTTCAGGAGTAGTTCTTGGATTCAATTACAAGTGTGTTACTAATCGTACTTCCTACTCATCATCATCATCTTCCCGCTCTTATCCCATGTTACTTTAGGTCGGCGCAACACGTTTTTTTCCTTCCATTCCGTCCAGTCAGCCGTCACGTTATCACTAACTACTTTATGTTTTATATAACTCCTCACACAATCCACCCATCTCCCAGCAAAAGTTTAGATGTTTGTTATTCAATCACACCAGAACTGATCTGGATGAAAAGTGGCACAGGAGAGTCTATAGTCTGCAATGGCAGATAGGTTTTTATTAATAATTTGTTTATACTTTTTTTTTGGGTGGGAAATCATCCAATGACTTCTCCCTCTCTGGGTGGAGCGGGAGGGCGTGTCAGACTCTTACTGACTAAAACCCACCCCTGCTCCTTCCCTGCCTGAGTGCCCAGGGGTGCGGTAACTCATTTTCAAAATTTATCCGCTACCCCTTGGCATGCAGGCACCGGCCACTATGGGCCCCGTCAGTGGTGGCTGACACTCATCTCTTTGAGGCGCGCGTGCAACACTACGCGCCGTCGATTCACGGGCCTGGTGCTGATCGGACGGCGAGCTACCCACTGCTCGCCGTCCGCAGGCCCGGGGCTGAAGCCACTGGCATTAGCTAGTAAGGACTATGTTACTTCTTAATGACGTAAAATAAGACTACTCCAAGAAAAAACAATAGCTACTGATCAAATTAAAATCAATGGAAATGAATACGTAGCAGAGGTGTGCGCTTGGCGTCATTCCAGCGTCCCGAGGCCGTCTGTTGTCAACCATTTAGACCGGTAATTACACCAATATTCTATATAGTACTTTCCTAAAATCGTTTGTATTTAATTTGCTTCGTTTGTCTAACAAATTAAAGAGGTTTCGAGGATTTGATAAATTTTCATAGTAACTATAATAATTCATCCCGTTTCATTTCTGGGTACCTATTGCAGAGTTATTTCTTACATTTAGTACTTCGTTTGAAAGACGATTTAGTTACTTTGACCATTGATAAATGATGTTTATTCAGTAAATAGGTTACAAGGAACACTTTTACACGTCAATGTTTTTTGTCAGTTTAAGCTAGATGAGGCCGGCCATTGTTCTATATACCTATATATTTACATTTAAATACTGTGAGAAGTCTCGACTCAAAGGACCACCGAAAGCTTACTGAAAAATAAAAGAATAAATAATTAATAATTAAATAGAATAAATAATTAAAATAAATTATTAGAATAAATAATTAATAAAGAATAAATAATTATTTTTATTATTACGCACTTAGGAGGTATCTCTCTCTCTCAGACCAGACTAATAAACTCAACTTAAAACAAATTGTGAAAGTGTTACTATGTTTTATTTTTTTTTTTGGCACAAGCCCACCACTCTATTCCCAAACCACTGTACCTTCTGTAAGCAAGAATCAACAGTGGCGACCACAAAAAATTCGGAGGCAATGAAACTCGACGAGCCCCAGAGAAACGATTAAACTGTCTTGGGTCCCGCAACGAAATTAATCGGAAAATACAAATTTCCACTTCCCTCCTAATCAAGCGGAAGACAGAACAAAGCTATGTGTGTACATTACAAAATGTCAACTACTCTTTTCAATGCTCGGACCCATTTCAATAACGTGCCGTTAGCGACACATCTCCAAAGGACCATTACGGGCGATCCATTTCCTGACTTTTACAACTTGCACAGACAATATACCAACCTTTATGTGTTGCCAACTAAACCCACATTATACCCCCAAAATAGTGACAGACAAAATATATTAAGCCAAAACCCGCATTGCACCCTCAATTCAGATTTTGTCATACTTTTTGTCTGAAAGGTAGTTACGGCCTTTTGTGTATAGAAAGTAACCAATAACAATATTTTTTCCGTTATAGCCAATTAATTTTAGTTGCAGGCGCTAACAACACGGGGACGATTTTGTAGACCGTTTAAGGTTCGTAGACAGAAATATTGGTAGTTCAACGTGAATTACCTTTTGTAACCTGGGTGGAGACTGCACGTTCTGCGGATTCGTTGTGAATTTAAATTTGAAAGTTCGATCAAAGTAATCCGCAATGTGCTTTGCTGTGTAAATAACTGATATCATTGGACCCACTTAAAAAAAATAAGTGAGATCCTCTAGACTCCTGAAATTTGTAGCATTCAGTCATCTTAAAACATTTAAAGTGAGTCGAGTGTTTCAGGTTTTAAATTAGTCTTGAAGAAATCAATCACTACGAGTCCGATTCCGTGAAGCAGCAAAACAAACCAACTTCAGAACAAACTGAACTAACCAAGAAAACCTTGGCCACACTAAAACAAAGGTAGCAAATCTCCTTTTTCAATAAAATCTCCACCCCCATCTAAAATATCGCAGGTCAAAATCTCCAGCAAGTGCGAACCTAATACAAAACGTTCCGTTTAAAACGCAATAATCTGACGGACCGGATCCGAGCCGGCTGGCGCGACGCCAAACATCCGCACCTTCGCGAGGATACGTAAGTTTCCGGCTTCTGAACGAACCTGCCGCGACACGTTTAAATGTAGGTCAGCTGCCTACGTCATTAGGATGGCTCAGGTACACTGGAAATAGACAGATGGTTGAAACATTCTGAGAGTGAATGCAGGTGGAAAAGGAAGTCATGAATCGTGTCTAATAGGCATTGCAACTATGTCAAGATTTGTGAGAATTCTTTTCGTGTTTCGCAAATGTTCAAAATACGTGAAAGACGTGGATTTAAAGCTACTTTACATTTAGGTTATTTCTATAATACATATTACACCGAAAGCTGCTGTGTTGACAGGCCATAAGGTGGGCGAATGATCTGGTGAGAGCTGTGGGAGTCCGCTGACTGCGAGAAGTACCGGACCGGTCAATGAGGCGACGCCTTTTTTTTTTTTTGGGCTTTGGGAAATCATCCAATGACTTCTCCCGCTCTAGGGTGGAGCGGGAGGGCGTATCAGACTCTTACTGACTAAAACTCACCCCTGTTCCTCCCTGCCCTGAATGCCCAGGGGCGAGGTAACTCTTTCGAATTTATCCTCAACCCCTAGGCGGCTGTGACGACCCCCGTCATGTATGCTGACAACTCTTTGAGGCGCGCGTGGAACACTACGCGCCTATGACTCTCGGGCCTGGTGCTGATCGGACGGCGAGCTACCCATTACTCGCCGTCCGCAGGCCCTGGGATGAGGCGACACCTGGAGCAGGCAGATGTCTAGCACTGGGTATCTTGAGGCAAAAATGATGATGATATCGATGAAGACATATTATAAAAGAATACTGGTGCATGCGCTTCTCTTCGGTGTCTGCATTTCGATTTGTTTTTAAGGGTTCCGCATCCGAAGTGTAACCAACGGAACCTTTTTACTAAGCCTCCTCTTTCCGTCCGTCCGTCTGTCCGTCCGTCATGTTCACAGAATGTGTATATCTTTTGCCGCTATAACAACAAATAAATCTGCCTAGCCTTTTCCCAACTATCTTGGGGTCGGCTTCCAGTCTAACCGGATGCAGCCGAATACCAGTATTTTTACATGGAGCAGTTGCTCCATGTAAAAATACTGGTATTAGGCAGTTGCCTATCTGACCTCCACAACCCAGTAACTGGGTAATACGATACCTCTTGGTAAGACTGGTTGTCAGACTTTCGGGCTTCTGATGACCCGTAACGACTGTCAAAGATCCACGATTGACAGCCGGGACCAACGGCTTAACGTGCTTTCCGAGGCATGGAAGAGTCTCGGTATGTAAAGATGGTCACCCAAATTAAAAATTGAAGGGGGCTCTAGAAACTTTTTTTTGGGTGTTGTGCTCGATCTTAATAATGGATCTTAATAATCTTGTACGATGGTACGGAACCCTTCATGCGCCAGTCCGACTCGCACTTAGCCGGCTTTTTTTTTGTTTAACCTCTACCATAATCAACCACAATAACTCAAGCTGGTCATGGTATACTTAACGTTTCTTAAATAATAAAATTGGTCAACATTATTCCATCAAAGTCTTTACCACAGAACATCTCCAGTGGAAAAAACTATAATATAATAAGATATTAGGTCCTAATCTTTGGAATCAACGGTTACTGCCATTATCTTCAATAGTATGTTTCCAAGCAGAATAATCTCATTGCTCCGGCCATTAGGCCCCCGATGTCAGTGATTATTGAAAATGTTTGCGTTTGGTTATCTTGACCGGTAACCTAATGCTTAAATACTGTATACGGTCAAAAACGGGGTCTGATTAGGGTTAAAATACTTAATATTGCGATAAGGTCTGTATTTCCCTTAATTTGGGGATAAAAACACTTATGTTTAGGTAAAATGCTCATGTCTTAATTATTGATCAAAAAAGGTTTTGCTCCATTAACCCTTTTTTGGTCTTTTTTGATTTTGACTCAGTTTGAAACTTAATAACATTGTTTGTAAGCTTTGTTATATCTAGTTTTACTACTATGATTTACTCGTTGATTGGATCAAAATGACGCATTAAATTTTTAAACAGAAAATTTTCGATAACATTTACAACGTAGCCAAATTCCGGGCGACTCATTCGCAAGAAGTTGGTAGAATCAGCACAACGTTGATATGTAGGATTCGTTGTTATCAATCACATTGTTAATTTTCGTTATCTGTATGTTTAACTAAGTACCTATGTATTTAAAATAGTTTTTTTTTCTTTCTATGTTTGCCTTTTAATTTAGAATATGCTAAAGGAAAGGAGCTACATCTGCCAACAAACTGCTGTGCAGTTTGGCAGAGGTAAAAATTCAAGGGTTGCTGTATTATTGTGAATAAACACTTTTTAATTTTTTATTTTCATACATTGCACCTGCCATATTCTGTCTCTGCACGACCAGGTCAACAGGGTGAAAATGCCTCAGGCATCAAGTCCGCCTTTATACAGTGTGTTTTACTTGTGGGTTAAGTTTTATTAAATAATTAATCATTTAGACACACTCAGAAGAAGAATATAACCATGGAATTTGGCAAAATACCCTTTGTGAGGTGTAAATATTGTAGGTTGCAAGGGTGCATGGAGCTTTTGTGTGAGGTGTGTAAACAACGCCTGTTGGACGAACTTCAACGACCATTCTGACGGATTAACCTTTGTCCTTTGACGAACCCCTTGCATTCAAAAGGAACAGTGGAAGTATTTCTAAGCTTTTGTGTGTAGGGCACAGAAGAAAGATTTTTAACACCAGAAATAAGCATAAACTTCATGTTCCTTCCCACCATCTTCGTAAGGTTCATGGTTCGTTTGAGGGTCTCGGTATACACTTTTACAATAAGCTACCCCTTTCTTTTCTTGACCTGCCTTTTAATGCATTTAAAACTAAAGTTAAATCTAGTCTCTGTTCAAAGGCATACTCTTCCATCAAAGACTATTTAGAAGATAAGAATATTTGGTCGCGGTGTTGAACGCAAGACAATGTTACACTTGATGTTCTCTCCCTTCCCTGAACACCAAATGTAAACGTATTCTTAAGTTATTGAAATAAATAAACAAATATATACTTAGTTATTGAAAATAAACATTTATATCAAACATTTATGTTCTTACTCCATATTTAGCTTATGGTTATGAGAGATTATATGAGTTCATATAATAATTGTTTACTAATTTTAGTGTTATGGCCCTAGTTCATCACTTGTGGCTTCGAATCACAACCCTTTGATAGATTCTATCGTTGCACGTGTAAGCAGGCACACCTGTTATGTATGGAGGCTTAGTTTATGCTTGAGTTCGTTTTTAATGGTATAATTGAGTGTGCTAGCTAACAAGTGGCAGATAATTTAATTTTATGATTATATTTTAGACGATATATCTTTATTTTTCTGTTTTACATATGTAACATACACATATGTTAAGATTTTATAGTTGCATATTTTTTGTTAGTTAGATATAATTATATAGATTCAAGTTCTTCAAACTTAACAGACAGATGTGTTGCTGGGGAGTTTGTTAGCCACTTCTTCTTCACAGCTAAAACATTAGGAAGTGGTGACGGGTGGGCGTTTTTGGGAGACTGACTTTATTTAGAACTTTGACGTTTAAAAAGTGCTGGCTCTCAGCCTAGTTTGAATAAATTACTTTTGATTTTGATTTTGTACAGGGATTTGAGAATTTGGAACGCTTGGTCGATTAGCGTGTTAAAAATGGACCTGCTAATTTTGAATGGAAAAAAAGAAAAAGGAAAGAAAGAAAACATTTATTTGTCTACAGTAACCGGGCACACAAAAGAAAAATAATACAAAAAGTGACAATCAAACCAATCTGCCTAGCCTTTTCCCAACTATCTTGGGGTCGGCTTCCAGTCTAACCGGATGAAGCTGAATACCAGTACTTTACATGGAGCAACGCCCATCTGACCTCCACAACCCAGTTACTGGGTAATACGATACCCCATGGTAAGACTGGTTGTCAGACTTTACGGACTTTTGACGACCCGTAACGACTGTCATTGATCTAGATTGACGACCGGGTCCAACGGTTTTACGTGTTGTCCAAGGCACGGAGGAGTCTTGGTATGTTAAAATGGTTACCCATTTATGGACCAACCCCGGCGTAAAATAACCTAACGTGTGACTCACGGCTGCGCCATAAAGGTTTATTTCAGCAATGTTGCCAGACAGATGCTGTCTGACGTTATTCTTCCAATGAAAGGTGCATGGTGTGACGAGTGGAGGAACAAATCGCTTTAAACAAAAAACAACCAACTTTAAAAAAAAATACACAAAAATTAAAAAATAACTTTAATTTCGGAAGTCGGTGTTTGTATTTTACTTCTTCGTTATTTGACACCGACTTCCGAAATTAAAGTAATTTTTTAATTTTTAGTGTATTTTTTTTGGAAGTCGGTTGTTTTTTTTTGTAAAAAAGTTTTTTATTTTTCACTTTTTAGTGTTTATATCCCAGAACTAAAAAACCCAATAACATGGAACGTGGAATTTAAACATTTGGAGAACACCAAAACGTCATCGAGGTAAACGTATTTTTCGTTTTTGTTCAGTTTCTCAAAAAGCGCTGAAGCAATTTCGATAAAATTTAAATAGGACCACCTCGGGAGTATATTCTTTCGGAGAAAAAAAATATTTTGAAAATCGGTCCACAACTGACGAAAACATTGGCGGACATACATAAAAAAATAGAAAATCAAACATACAGTCGAACATAGAACCTCCTCCTTTTTCGAAAGTCGGTTAAAAATAAACTATAAATTTTGTACTTATCAAATACTTATCAAATACTTATCAAATACTTTCAATAAAATAAATAAAATTATAGGTTTACAAAAAAAAAAATTACATAGAATACAAGTTTCATATTTTTTTCAAAATTTGCCCTTGTTTTCATTTGGTTGGAAGCTAAGTTTACCTGTGAAAACTATTCATGAAAGGGTCCACTTATATAAAAAACCGGCCAAGTTCGAGTCCGACTCGAATACCAAGGGTTCCGTACCATAAACTGCCCCTTTCATAATAATATACATGAACTGAAAATTTCAACTGTCTACCTATTACGGATCGAGAGATACAGCCTGCTGACAGACGGACAGCGACGTCTTGGTAATAGGGTTCCGTAACCAAAAGCAACGGGGGTTCCGTTGCCTTTGGTTACGGAACCCTAAAAATATATAAGAACAAGATCATTCACATGAGTGGTTTTCAAGAAAATTGGTCATGAATCTTTCGTTCGAAATCGATTAGACTTGTAACAAGGCAGTGTTGAAACCTTGTTTATTTTATGACCGCTATTCCAAATTACGTTCTTGCCTACCCTTTTTAATTTCAAAATCAAATATTACTTGCCATCTCTGTCTAGCATCTGTTTTTATTTTAAAAATCAGTTCAAGTTCAGCTGCTGAGCTAGAATAAGCTCCTCTCTATCATTGTCATTTTCCTACTCTTCAATAACTGACATTTACCAGTTTCCAAGTTTTCTAGAACAGTGAAGTGCAGTTTTTATAACGTGTGTTTATCTTAATTCAACTACTCCTCTACGGTACTCCTCTACACTGCCTCATCGTGTCACTCCTTCATCCGTTCGCTACGTGACAGACTTATATCAGAATAGGTTCAAAATAATATGCCTCTTTTTACACGTCTACACTCAAAGACACTTTTTTTTTAGGTTGGGAAATCATTTCCAACTCTATCATTGACTAAAACCCACCTGTGTTTGTTCAGTGGCCCATTGCGTTTCAGGGCCGCGGTGACTCTTTCAAACAATCCCGCAATCTACCCTCAGAAACTCTTCTAAGACAAGGAGAAGTGTCTTAACTTAGACAAGGAAAAGTGTCTTAACTTAGACAAGGAGAAGTGTCTTAACTTAGACAAGGAGAACTGTCTTAACTTAGACAAGGAGAAGTGTCTTAACTTAGACAAGGAGAAGTGTCTTAACTTAGACAAGGAGACGTGTCTTAACTTAGACAAAGAGAAGTGTCTTAATTAGACAAGGAGACGTGTCTTAATTAGACAAGGAGACGTGTCTTAACTTAGACAAGGAGACGTGTCTTAACTTAGACAGGGAGAAGTGTCTTTTCTTAGACAAGGAAAAGTGTCTTAATTTAGACAAGGAGACGTGTCTTAACTTAGACAAGAAGTGTTTTAACTTAGACAAGGAGAAGTGTCTTAACTTAAACAAGGAGAAGTGTCTTAAATTAGACAAGGAGACGTGTATTAACTTAGACAGGGAGAAGTGTCTTTTCTTAGACAAGGAGAAGTGTCTTAACTTAGACACGGAGACGTGTCTTAACTAACACAATGAGACGTGTCTTAACTTAGACAAGGAGACGTGTCTTAACTTAGACAATGAGACGTGTCTTAACTTAGACAGGGAGAAGTGTCTTTTCTTAGACAAGAAAAAGTGTCTTAATTTATACAAGGAGACGTGTCTTAAATTATGTTAAAGGCATAATCCTTATTGTGGCGGTAGTGCCCCTCTTCGAGGAGTTGTTAGAGAGGCGCCACGGCGTCCTCACCTTCCGCCTGACGCGGTTGTTTCGGGAGGTTCCTGTGTCGGATAAGGCGGGAGGAAACACTCAAGTGTCACCATTGCGCGGATCGTCCAAAGGACACGATGAAGCATACGGTGGAGGTCTGCCCCGCTTGGGCGGAGCACCACCAAGTCCTCGTGGATGCAATAGAAGGCAGCGCCCTGGCCCTGGTCCAGGCCATGGTACGGAGCAAGAGGGAATGGGAAGTAGTCTCCTCCCTTTGCGAAGCAGTAATGCTCACGAAGGAGGAAGCGGAACGGGTGAGGGAGACTCTATGGAGCAGCCCTTACGCCCTCAGCCGCAGCCACCGCAGAAGACGCCCTGGACTTCGAAAGTCGCGGGACGATCTCCGGCCTCGTAGACACGGGCCTGCGGAGGGCAAGTAATGGGTATCTCGCCGTCCAATCAGCACCAAGCCCGAGAGTCGACGGCGCATAGTGTTCCACGCGCGTCTCAAAGAGAATATGTCAGCCACCACTGACGGGGCCCATCATGGTCGATGCCTGCATGTCAAGTGGTAGCGAATAAATTCGTAACAGAGTTACCGCTCCCCTGGGCACTCAGGCAAGGAAAGAACTGGGGTGGGTTTTAGTCAGTAAAAGTCTGACACGACCTCTTACTTCACCCAGAGCGGGAGAAGTCATAGAATGATTACCATGCCAAAAAAAAAAATGTGCCGGCCACCTAACATGGCGGAACCTTGCAGATTACATCAGCATAAAGCAAACTTAGTACACGTGACGTGCCCTAATAGTACATTTTCGAAAACAGAATTGTTTATCCGTTGCTATATTCTGGCATACAGCCAACGCAGGGAACAGCCAACACCTGAGCTCGTAATTGGCCTGCATTTGGCCTGATTGTCGGAAACGGATACCAGATGATATTTCATTGGTATGGATTATTATTGGTATTAGTAATAGGTTGGTGTTTGTTTGGAGGGAATCTTGTTTGAGTAGTGGCTTCAGTTATGAATGTGGTTGTTGATTTTCAGACAGACATGAGAATATCTTCAACTACCGACCCGCCCTGGTTCCACACGGATGCAAATTATATATACAAATCTTCCTCGTTTAACGCTCTTTTTATTGGTGAAAACTGTAAAAAAATCCGTAGCGTGGTTTAGAAGAAGTACGCGGCGAAACAGACACACACTTTATTTTATACTATTTTAAGAGAGATTTTGAACCATACCTATAACAAGTCCCAAAAGTCTCACCCAAGAATTCATTTATTTAAACTTGATGTTCATACTGGTACATAAGTAGACTTAACGCTCCTAGGAACTCTCTCGCTATTCAGGAAATGAAAAGATGAGGAATCCTAATCCATGTAAAGTAAAGGCATAGTTAATTTTTACCCGATAACTCCAAAAAGAGGGTAATGTTTTTCAAGAGTTTTTATGTAAGTTTGTCTATTTGTTTGGCACGCCTTTTAGCCAAAACAGCTGGATGGATTTCAACAATCAAGGTATTATTAGATTGAGTTTGACTGCCAAAGTGTCATAGCCTTTATAACTTTTGAAAAATCAATAAACAAATTGACGGCCGTCATCAGGTTAGTGAGTTTGTATTTTTTGTGACATAATCTATTTATTTATTTATCTATTCTTCTTCTATTATTTCAGAAGTACACAGGCGGACTTAATTAATGTGGGGTATCAAAATAAAGAGTTTTTTTTTTGGGGGTGGGGATGGGAAATCATCCAATGACTTCTCCCTCTCTGGGTGGAGCGGGAGGGCGTGTAGGACTCTTACTGAGCTAGACCTAGGCATAAAATAAAGAGCTTGAGGTATTAATTAAAAAAAAACTCAAAAATGTAGAAAATAAAAATAAAATATTTTCAAAACACAGAATTGAATAGAATAGAATAGAATAGAATAAACATTTATTCGACACAGACACAACACAACAGCAACAAACAAAAGGTAAAGAAAATAACAGTAGGTACACAGAGATACAATAAAATTGTGCTGAGCGTGCCCATACCGAAATGATTACCATCTCAGCATTTGCTGGGTGTTGGACACCCAGCGCTGGTTTTCAGTTGGTAAAAAAATTGAATTGAATTGCAAAAAACAATTTAAAAGTTCCAAACAAGTCACTTTTCAAGCATAAAATCTATGATTCAACTAAAACAATCGAGGTTAAAAAAATCAGATCTATTTTTTTTTCTTCTAAAGTAGAGAGCAAAATAGCAAACTTCTTAGTGTTGAATGCGTTTGCCTAGGTTTCAGGCCAGCTTTATCATAAACATTGTTTTCCTT
Source organism: Polia nebulosa (assembly GCA_951329385.1). Lineage (NCBI taxonomy): Eukaryota > Metazoa > Arthropoda > Insecta > Lepidoptera > Noctuidae > Polia > Polia nebulosa. The sequence continues at coordinate 6,057,270 of OX589593.1, forward strand.
GATTTTTTGTTTAATTTCAAACCTCACTCGCAGCTGATACAAAATAGAAAACAATTTCTAATGAACCTCACTCGAAAACAACTGACACGTTCAATTTTATTCCATTCCAAATGAACGTTGAATTCACTTAATAATTTAAATCTCATTGTTACGGGAATCAAACAAAATAGCCTGTTTTAGCTTTAAATAGCTCGATTAATATGTAAGCGTGAAGACAGATTCGACAACATACAGACAGCCAATTAAAGCCTATCAGTACTAACATGAATTGTAAATTATTGTTGAATAAAATATTTAGCTTCACATGTTGCGCTGCTTAATCCAGTTCCAGAAGATGGGTAATGTTTATCAAGAGTATATAGGTAGGTGTAATAATATTGGGTGTAAAAAGACAGTACCGAAGCCGACAACCACATATTCCACCTATTATTTAGATCTTTTTTTTCCACTAGACCATACCTGGGCAACCATGACTGGTTCTGGAGATACTGAAGGTCAAAGTCGCAATCTTTTTTTTTACTTTTTTACGAATATTAATTCGAAGTGATCCGGCTGAGAACCAAGGTTGTCGACATAGCTCACAAAATAAGCAAGCTGAAGTGGCAAAGGGCCGGCCATATTAGCCGTAGAACCGATGACCGTTGGGGATGCACGTCTACACGTGTTCTCGAGTGGAGACCGCGAATCGGCAAACGTAAGGTAGGACGCCCTCAGGCTAGGTGGAGCGATGATCTTCGCATCGTGGCTGGTAGCAGCTGGATGAGAGTTGCCGAGAACCGAGCTGAATGGCGTGCAATTGGAGAGGCCTATGTCCAGCAGTGGACTGCTATAGGCTGATGATGATGATGATGATGAATTCGAAGTGTTATTATTGAACTTTTTTCCTAGCAAACATTATCTTATTTTTTTTCAAAATTTCGAAATAACGAATTTGCAGTTACGAAAACGCAATGAATATCAAACGAATCCGACAAGTACCTACGTGTCTTAGAACGAAGGGGTGGGGTTTAACTCCACTTGCCTGTGGTCGCGTTACATTGCGCGGAATAAAAAAAAATTTTTTTTTTCATACCTAAGTATAAAAGTCGTTTCCCGACATCCATAAAAAACACAAAAAAATGCAAAATTGTTTTACATCGGAAGTCGGTGTTTATATTGGTTTCTTCATTATTTGACACCGACTTTCAAAATCAAAGTAATTTTGCATTTTTTTGTGTTTTTTGTGGAAGTCGGTTGTATTTTTTTTGTGACATTATTTTTTGTTTTTTACATTTTAGTTGTTGTTCCCCATAACTAAAACTAAATAGTAAAGTTATGACCAAATTAATAGCCCAAAAAATATAGAATTTGAACATAATTGGTGAAATTAGGTTGTATCAGGGTAACTGTACAAATCTGTATACCCCTTCGGAGCTTAACAGTGTGATGTTATGTTATGAAGTGGTGTAAATAATAAACAGGCATGCGATTGCAGCAATTCCGGAAGGTTTGCTATCATTTATTGAAGAGTTCCATTGTGTATCTCCGTAGTTCTTCATCAGATCTTCACCAAATTTATATGGGAACACCAGCTTTCAAAGAAAAAAGAATCATTTTAATCGGTTTTCCTAGAATATAGTTCCGAGGTACACAAAAAAAAATTCACTTCAGAACAGTTAAAAATTATACAGATTAATAAAAATTATATTATTAATATTTTTTTTATTTATTATTTAACTAGCTTCCGCCCGCGGCTTAAATTTATAAAAAGTATAATTATAAATTTGAGTAGTATTTCCAGAGAGTAGCAAGTTAAAAAAATACTGTAGAAATCAAAATCCAAAGTCAGTTATTCAAATTAGGCTGCGTGGCTGAAGTTTTTGAACGTCTAAGTTCTACATAAAGACAGTCCCTTTAGGACTCCTGCCCTTCACCACTTTTAAGCTTCTTGCCCGTGACTTCGTCTGCGTAGATATCTGAATTGTGTCCAGAGAAAAATCAAACACTTGTGAATAGTTTTTAAAAAAGAATTTCGTAAAAAAGTTTTTATTACTATTTAGTTTGTTTGAAAAATTTTTTTTTTCAATTTTCGAATTATTTGAACCTATATTATTTTATATACGAGTATGTTCAATGCGCTCTAGCCCTACCCGTGTGTTAAATTAATGTCACCATTGTAGCGCCACGTTGTTATAAAAAAAATATTTAAAAAAAAAAATTGATGTCGGTTAAAAAGTTATAATTACATGCAGTTGATGGCATGAAATCTATGATTTTAGTAAAATAACTGCCAACACAATTGCATCGGACTGCTTTTTTTTTTGTGGGGTGGGAAATCATCCAATGACTTCTCCCGCTCTGGGTGGAGCGGGAGGGCGTCAGACTCTTACTAACTAAGACCCACCCCTGTTCCTTCTTGCCCTTAGTGCCAGGGGGCGAGGTAACTCTGTTTAGAATTTATCCTCAACCCCCGGGCAGGCATCGGCCATGACGGGCCCCGTCCTAATTGCTGACAACTCTTTGAGGCTCGCGTGGAACACTACGCGCCGTCGACTCTCTGGCCTGGTGCTGATCGGATGGCGAGCTACCCATTACTCGCCGTCCGCAGGAGTGACTTGTTTGGAACTTTTTAGTTGTTTCTTGTAATCAGGTTTTTAACAGTATTAATTTTTTTGGTCTATTCGTATTATTGATTAGTTTATTTCCAATGGTTATCATAGTGAAATGTATCTTTTATCGGGTTTTAAAAGAGTGGATGTTAAAAAGATAGTTCATATTTTATGTGTTAGCTTAGCTATCCATTTTGGCCGAGAACACTCTTATTAGCGACACTCTTACACCTACACTGTCATTTATTTTGTATTAAACATTTGATATTGAGATAGTTATAAAAAGTACTTTTATAGCAAGTCTAGACATTATAATAACGACGCTTTTTACCATTTCAATAATTACTCAACTATTCATCAGAAAACTGAAATGTAATATTAATATTACAAATGACTATTGATAACACTAGTCATAAGACTTATAAATATTGAAATACTGGATACGGTTCTTTCTATACATTATATAGATCGATACTAAAGAGTCACGTAGGACATAGTGCTTCCCAGCTAGTAACTTTAAAATTTCTTCAGTACCTAGATACGTACTTATATTACGTATGTTAATTTTTAAATGAAATTAAAACAGTGCAGCATGAATGAACACACAAAAACACTTATTTGAAAAAAGAAATACCCTGATTAAGGTCGTAGCTTCACGTCGAATCTCTCAAAATTTCAAGTAGCTTAAAAAGAAATATAGCCCTGTGACAGATTGATAGGCCAACATACAAACTGTATAGACACATAGTTCAACTGTAACAGGCAGACAGACTGGTACATGATAGACAGATTTAATTACAGACTACTCTTTGCAATAGGGTATATTGTTATATCTGTATAATTATAATGAAGCTACCTTTTATATATAAATAATATACAGATAGACCAAGTGACAGACAGATAGACAGACCGCCGGATAAATACACAGAAGCAGACAGATTACAGATAAGCTTGACAGGTATGCGGGCAGTTAGACAGAAGTAGACAGATCGAAGGGTAGTTTGACAGATATATAGGCAGCACCATAAAAATATTAACAAACAAACACTCATCTAAGTTTAAAGTCGATTTTTTGCCAATGCTTAGCTTCGCGTCGAGGAGCTCGTGGCCAAAGTAATAACAGCCGCATGGGTCGATCTATCATGTTAAGCAACGCTTGCCGGTGTTGGTCCGTGGACCATCTTTACATACCGAGACTTCCCCGTGCCTCGGAATGCACGTTAAGCCGTTGGTCCCGGCTGTCAATCGTGGATCTTTATCAGTAGTTACGGTCGTCAGAAGCCCGAAATTCTGACATCCAGTCTAACCAAGGGGTATCGTATTACCCAGTAACTGGGTTCTGGAGGTCAGATAGGCAGTCGCTCCATGTAAAATACTGGTATTCAGCTGCATCCGGTTAGACTGGAAGCCGACCTCAAGATAGTTGGGAAAAGGCTAGGCAGATGATGCTTAGCTTCGCGTCAACGTAAGCATTTATATTCAGATAGACCAACCGATAGATCAATAGACAGACAGAAAGATTGACCGACGGACAGACATACAGAAGCAGACAGACAAGTGGGAGGCTTAACAGACAGGCGGACAGAGAGACAGACTAGGCTTATGATTTTGTAACGGTACCGGAACTGTAAACACCAACACCATAACAAAATGAATAAGCAAACACTCATTTATGTTCAAAGTCGATTTTTGCCAACGCTGAGCTGCGCGTCTACGTAAGCATTAATTATTCGGCTTGACCGGCGCGTGGCGTCGCATAATGTTTGGACAACCTGTGATCATTTATAACTTGGACGCGTTTGGCCAAGAGATAAGCGTTTGACTACTGACAGGCAGTGTGTGTTTGTGGAAAAATGTGGGCCTTATTCAGGAGGGGTTTAATGATTATGATGAGGATGATAAAGGGATTTAGGGGATCGTGTATGAACAATTTTATCGTGTAGGTGTGAAATATTTAATCGTGTGCGTGGATTTTATGGGGATTGAAAATATAATACCTAATTAAAAATGTATTAACTAGCCGGACGATTGTTTTGAACAAAACAATCGTCCGGCTAGTTAACAGACATCCACGTTTAGACATCCACGACTAGAAATTCTCGAACAATCCACCTTCCACATCGACAACCCCTTTTCTGTATTTTTTAAGTTAGCTTGTGATTTTTGTCACCGTGACATTTTGTCACTGTCACCTACTGTCACCCACGATGCGCCCACTTGAAAAGTCACAGCGCAAGAAAGCGCGCTCATTCTTGAAATGGATTACGTATAGATTGCTGTAATAAGTGCTCTTGAAATAAGAAGAAGAAAAATTAAACGAAAAAAACGCTACGGGGTGCGTCCCATATACATTGAAAGATGGTTTCAAGGAAAATTTTACATTCTTTATTCTAAACTACGTCAGTATCCTTCAAAATTCAGTCACCTAGGAAGTATTTGTCACCGTATTGTCACGTCACCATGATCAGCGCACTCCCATGTATCTTCATAGCACTCGACTGGGTAACAAAAAGTCACGGTGACAAAAATTACAAGTCAGTGGCTAGCCTCATCACATGACTTTGCCCGTTCTGGGTAGAGCATGTCAAACTCTTACTGACTGCCCACCCGTGTTCCATCAGTTGCCTTTTACGTACCAGGGCCGCGGTAACTCTTTCAAACACTCCCGCGACCCATATCGATAGGCCCTGTGTTTCAAACACTAACGCGACCCATATCGATAGGCCCTGTGTTTCAAACACTCCCGCGACCCATATCGACAGGCCCTGTGTTTCAAACACTCCCGCGACCCATATCGACAGGCCCTGTGTTTCAAACACTCCCGCGACCCATATCGACAGGCCCTGTGTGTCAAACACTCGCGCGACCCATATCGACAGGCCCTGTGTTTCAAACACTAACGCGACCCATATCGACAGGCCCTGTGTTTCAAACACTCCCGCGATCCATATCGACAGGCCCTGTGTTTCAAACACTAACGCGACCCATATCGACAGGCCCTGTGTTTCAAACATTCCTGCGACCCATATCGACAGGCCCTGTGTTTCAAACACTAACGCGACCCATATCGACAGGCCCTGTGTTTCAAACACTCCCGCGATCCATATCGATAGGCCCTGTGTTTCAAACACTAACGCGACCCATATCGACAGGCCCTGTGTTTCAAACACTCCCGCGACCCATATCGACAGGCCCTGTGTTTCAAACACTAACGTGACCCATATCGACAGGCCCTGTGTTTCAAACACTCCCGCGACCCATATCGACAGGCCCTGTGTTTCAAACACTCCCGCGACCCATATCGACAGGCCCTGTGTTTTAAACACTCCCGCGACCCATATCGACAGGCCCTGTGTTTCAAACACTCCCGCGACCCATATCGACAGGCCCTGTGTTTCAAACACTCCCGCGACCCATATCGACAGGCCCTGTGTTTCAAACACTCTCGCGACCTATATCGACAGGCCCTGTGTTTCAAGCACTCTCTCTAAGCATAACAAAATAAACAGGATGGCACCTGTACTTAACCTCACTAAAACTATGTGCAAAAAGAAAGTTACTGCCTTACTACAACAACTGAACCTCAAGGTCAGTTAGTCAGTAAGAGTCTGACACGCCCTCCCGCTCCACGCAGAGCGGGAGAAGTCATTGGATGATTTCCCACCACCCAAAAAAAAAAAAGTTCAATAACCTTACAAAATACAAACCTACTTACAATTTTAGTCAAGTCTTAAAGTTTAAAGTTTAAATAGTGTATTACTTATCAAAGTCCCGTTCTATCACAACAAACTTACATAATAATTTATAACACAATCATACAGTCACACATACCCAATAAAGCACCTAACACACATACATACATACCTACATACACACACCCACACGTCGCTCGCATGGACCAACACAACTCCACGCATACACACACCATAACACACACCAACAACAAAAAAAAATCTAACTAATTATCAATAGTTTATAGCTAAAATATCCACTCGAGCCACAAATCTACTTAAAATTTTGATTTTTTATCTTTTAGATTGTCAGTGTAAAAGTACATAATAATATAAAATATATCTTCTTGTAAAAGGGCGAAGACCTGTTGTCCTGAAATACAGGCCTTAAACTTAGTTTAGGCACCAGTCTCCCACAATGTTAAAAAGTTTTCTGACTCTGATACCATGTAATATGTTTAATGTAATATTGTGGTGAGAAAAATAAATATTATAATTACAACACACACAACACACAACAACACACACAATACAATACAACACACAATAAACAATAATAATAAAAAATAATAAATAAATATAATACAATTGTAATATACAATTTGTTTTTCAGTCCTTTTTCGTGTTCACAGCCCAAAGCTTCAAAACTGAAACAAAAAGAAACCTCTTAAAACTTCACTACAGTCAACACTACATTCCTTACACAAAATCTTAAAGCAACTACTTCACACTGACGAAAATAACCTGGTAACATATCAGTATTCAAGCAAAATTGCAGAGACGGTAGTCCCAGTCTCACACATACAAGTTTAATGAACTTTCTCGCGTTCGCCGTCAGCTAACTTCGTGGCCCCGTACTATAGTAAATTTGTTGGGACTAAATGTTTATTAATGTGTTGTGTGAGTTGGTTTTGTTCAGAGTTAGTCTTATTATTTTTGTTGTAAAAAAATAGGAGTTTGTTGGCGTTTGTTTGGTCTAGTTTTAGTACGTTGGGCAGAAAAATCTAGGGATTATTTTTGTTCTATTATTATTGTAGTAGAAGAGTATAAATAATAGATATGTTCTGAATCATTTGTTTGTATGCGTTGTCCTAGCTATAACATAATATAAAGGCTCAAATCAATCACTGATAAATAATACAAATATGACTGGCACCAGGATTCCGTAAAATAAAATAACAAGCTTAGTTAAAATATTTATTTTTAATAATAATACCTATGAAATCAACGTTAATAAGCCATGTATCACTAAACAACAGATCATTCCTAAAGATAAAAAGTTGCCACCAGCCCATAATGTAATATCGCCTAATACGTACGCCTGTATGCCTTGCAGCGATATTGTTGATCTCAACACCATGGTATGACCCCATACCAAACCAATAACAACCCCTTAATCATCTCTTCTGACATCACCAGGAAGCGTCAGGTCCCTATTCTCATACAAAACTAACAGCAGAACCATAAAACAATGAAAACCAATTAATCGATATAATGCCAACCAAAATACTAGAGATAGATTAGGCACTATTGAAATTGATACCGAAGCCATACAGTAGAAGGGGCTCGGTGTGAATCGATAGGCTTATCCCCTTACGATGACACCTCCACAACCTCTGCTTTCACACGGAATTGGGTATTAGGAACAGTTGGGTAAAATGAGTATTTTTTACGTAATTTTATCTATTTGGATATTTAGTTTTAGGAGCGCCAGAATGAAGAAGCGTGAGAAAATTGTAACAGTTGTATGTAGGACGTAAGAGTTTGCTCGGATATCAAATATAGCAAGAAAAACTACGTATTTATTTGGCTCCGCATGTATGTTAAATATAGTAACTGTTAAAACATATGGCATATGGGGTATTAGTAAGAAATCATTTCTGTAGAGAGTCCCGTATAATCTATCACTCATCAATGTAAAGTTGATCAAAATTTCCATGTGCCATAATGAGATAGACCACATTCTGTACGTACGAGTATATAATTATGATGAACGCTATGAAATTCATATAGTGTTCAGTGCTGATACAAAAACTTACGATCCCACAATAACAAATCTTATATATCAAATAACCAGCAAAAAAGGAAGGATCTTACCATAACTATCGTCATAATAAAGACAAAATACTACCAATAACAACAGGAAATACGACAGTTTTAGTACGGTTAGTGATTTCTGAACTATCCTGGCATATGCCCAGCAAACTTCAAGACAATAGACCAGTAATCTACGATGAAGATATTCATGAAAAAACGCTAACACCAGAAACAGCTATTGATATTACCGCTGCTGATGCATCTAAAATAGAGGAAAAAGAAGAAGGAAATATCCTTTATGTAATAATAAAGAATCTGTTACCAAAAGACAGCTGACGGACCTTGCAATAAAATATTATGTTTATTAGTCTGTTTTCGTTGGTCATGTAATGTCCTTTGGTCCTATTTGAGGATTATATATTTGGGTAATACATTGGGATCATAAGAGTTTTATTAGATCAGCAAAAAAGTAACTGAAAACAGAGTTTTTTTTGGTAAGATTGATGAAATTAACAACCTGTACCTTTAAAGAGTACTGAAAGCTGTGCTTTCTTCAGCAGCGTTTGTTTTTAGAGATAACCTTTTTTAATATAGATGTAGAAAAAACCATAGTCTATTTAGTACAAAGCATATAACATAATATCATTGTTGAACGAAAAGAAGAAACACTTGACACTCAACAAAAATCTTTTATTGTTACTTTATCTTTTCACCAACACAAACTAAGCAAAATTACTCGCTACTAAGCATTGTCAAAAGAAAACCACACTTATATTCCTTTTCACATCAACGTAAATCGCATTAACTTCTCAATCTCAACATTTAACGCTATAGTACTTACGTAATAATTCCCTTCATAGTTGATTCTATTGTGTTTCGAGTTTATTTCCTCTCTCATTTTTCAAGGAGGATCAACAGGGCCAAACTGCGTCTCGTCTATTGTCTGTGACTCCGTGACGTCACCGTGTGGGTTCATTGTGGCTTCGCCCTATTTACCAAGTCCCTCGTTTGTGCTCCGCGTCCGAATGTCCGAGACACTTAGTGCACTCAGTTTGACGGGCTCTAGAGGACTGGCTTGGATTAATCTAGGGAATCAAATTGGAAATTGATTGAGGAGTGGTTTGAAGAATAATGTGAGTGCCAGTCCATTCCTGGGGATTAAGATTTATAAACATAAACAACAACGGGTGCAATAAATTATAGGCTTGTACAGACCCCGGGGCTTAAGTGGTTTTAAGAGAACACTGCTGGACAAAAAAATATTCAACCGAGTGCCACTGTCATCAGTCACAAACATCTATCCATTTAAGACCTTAACACATATTATGTTGTGACTCCACATGCATTTGTAACATCAGCACCAAAAAATATAGAAAATTGATTCTACAAAAAAAGTACTGTTAAAAGCAGGCAAACCCTCCCTAAAAATCACCAAAACAGACCCCAAATAAAAGTTAACGTTGATGTCCATTGCGGTCCGTGCAAAAAAAAAAGTCGTACGACACTTAAAACATCCGAACACGGACACAGAAAATTAAATGGCGGCAGAGTAATAATAAAAATGAGTGTTTGTAACACAATGGGTGTGCCTGAGCTCCTACAATTTGGCGACTGAAGAAGGAAGGAGGCTGGTCATTCAGAAATATTTGGACAACACTAACATACTCTCAGAAAATCAAGAGAAAATAGACAGGAACAGAAGGTTGGTTTCATACATTGTGCAAAAATACACGCACACGAGCACGCTTCACGTATAGCGCGTGCAAGCGTACTCGCAACCGACATTTGTTTGAGATCGTCGTACGTGCATGTCTATAAAGACGTGTGCCTGATTTTGGTCGTTGTATGGAGCGGGTCTTTTATACTTTTCTATTTTATGACTGCGAGTCCTACTTCTCTCTGTCTGTATGTGTTACTATCGTGTATAGGTACAGTTTCTATGTGTGAGTTTTAAGTTTCCGTCTGTTGAAGTGAATTTCGTCCACGTTGTCACCGAGATGACCCTTCGGAGTACAATGACCAGTGTCCATTATTAACGGACGTGTATATAACAGACGATGTTTGAGGTATTTTTTTCGAGATGAGATTTTTTTTTAATGAGGTTTAACGGTTAACAGGTTTTTTTTTAAATATATTCTGATATTTTTGTTGCGGGACCCTAGACAGTTTCTTTTTCTAGATTGTCGAGATTCATTGCCTCGGCGTTTTTCTTGTGGTCGCTACTGTTGATTCTAGTTTTCAGAAGTGGCAGTGGTTGGGAATAGTCTGACTGATTTGTTTCAAATAACAAAATCATGGTTTTGTAATTTAGGTGTGTGCTGTGCCGGTTTAAAATTTCCTCACGAGAGAATTTCAGAATAATATCAGTTAACGTATAAATGCAAAATATCGATTTTAAGGTTCCTTACCCTCTGCCCAGGGGTTGAGGATAAATTCGAAACACAGTTACTTTGCCCCTGGGCATTCAGGGCAGGGAAGGAACAGGAGTGGGATTTAGATAGTAAGAGTCAAACACGCCCTTCCGCTCCACCCAGAGCGGGAGAAGTCATTGGATGACATCCCAGCCCCCAAAAAAAATCGGGGTCCAAAGGGAGCCCGATTTTTTTTTTGTATGTTCGGTAACTCCGTCATAATATTATATTGACCGATTTGCAAAATTTTGGAGTGCTTCCGAAATGGACCCATTTAAATTTGAAAAATTTTAAATTTGGAAACTGATGATGGGTTTCGGAGACAGACAACAGAACTCTTCAAAAATTGACAGCAAATCAACCGCGATTGCTGCGATCGTATGTCTATGAATTGTTAACTTAGTTAATGGGGAACCACAACTAAAAAGTGAACAATAAAAAACTTTGTACAAAAAAAAAAAAAGAACGGAGTCGGTTCTATTTTTTTGATTTTTTTTTTATCCCTCACATGTCCGTCTATCTCTCTGTGCGTCGTCTGTCACAAAATGTTGTTCCGAAGTAATTTTAACTTCCTATTGACTTACGAACTTGAAATTTGGTGATAATGTTTACTTTTACTAACACTTAATACTAATATATTGATAAATCAGATTTTTTCTTTGATAACTCCCTCAGGTACGGAACCCAAAATGTGCGAAGTCCGACACGCACTTGGCCGGTTTTTTTTTGCTTGTGATAAATAAAACACTAAGCCCGAGGTATTTGTTTTTTTGGAAATAAATTTTCAATCCGTCACAGAGATTGGTAGTCAAAAAAATATTTCCTATCAAAGCAGGTAACGCGCGTTTAACCATGTGCTACATTCATTTTGCGACAATTTATATAATAGGTGCGATGAAGCGATTAACTCTCGGCTATTTTGACACTCAAGGAACGTATAATAGATTATACATTCCGTGTAAACAAAAGAGATGCATATATTAATAGTTGATCGCTGACTGTTCACACCGCCGGCGAGGACTCGCTCCACAAGTTTGTCGCTGAGCGACAAGATCTATCAAAGTTTCCTCGCTCAGTGACACAAACTCAGCGAAGCTCGCTCGGCGGTCAGAACTCACGCCTAGAGACTAACCCAAGCAAACGGTGCGAGTAATCGCCCGTCGCACTCGAACACTCGCTTATAGTCCAGCGATAAACTATCGGAACTACCACTCGCTACTCGCTGCTCTCCAACTCGTTTTTGTCTTGAAGCTCTACTCGCTACTCGCTAATAGCTGGCGGTGAGACAGTGCCTAAAAGCAGAGTTTTAGTTCATTCACTAGAATTCCGTAAGTCAAACGGAACAAAAAATCGCTCGATACAAAAATAAAAGACCCATATCACCAGTATAAAATACCATTAATGAGCCATTTAAAAAACAAACGCGAATATTCATCATGACCCAATCAATTAATTCAGATGTTGATCCCGATGTGTGTTCAAGCAAATTTTTCAGTTGGAATCTTTTGCAGCGAAATTGTACTGATATTATTACTGTAAAACGTGTCCAGAATTCATTTAAAAGCTACAAAAGGTCGGTTTAATTATATCTGAACCCAAAACTCATTACTTGGCGGGGTAATTTTTTGCATAACGATTTCATTTTGTGAGGTTTATATTTCGGCTTAATTATTATGATTAGTAAATGTAGCCTTGCTTAATATTTGAGCTTTGAGGAATTCTTTATGTTCAAGTCACGCGATGGGATTCCTGAAAAAACAAACGTACTTAGAAGTATTTTTAGTTTTCTTTTGTGACTGTATTAAGTTACTGTAGTCAAAAACTAACTAGACACCACTGTAATCTTGAGCTATATTTGGCAAGATGTGATAAAAAAAAGAATGATTACATAAAGAAAAGTCAAATGTAACTTGAGAGTGCTAGCCTATACAGGGTGATAGTTGTTGCGGGCCCTGAAGACAAAGTATCTAAATATTGATTTAACCAATTTTTGCGAAAGGCATGGTTTTCCTTTAGGTCTTCATTGTTTCAATGTTTATTAAAGAGATATGATAATAAAGTCTGACTCTTTCTAATGTTGTCATTCGTCCATTATACAATCCATATAACCATAAACATTAATATTATAAATGCGAAAGTTACTCTATCTGTCTGTTTCCTCTTCTCGTTTTAAGGCGCTATTAACTGCCAATGATCTTGAGTAGTTAGCTTGCGTGTTCTGTGCTGAGCTCACGTAACGCGTTGTACGTCCACCCAGTAATAGGACTCGCCCATCAAGAAGTGCTGTCCGAAATTAGACGCATTATTAACTTATTACACATAAAACAACAAGCATTAGACACTTCGACGAAATTATAAATAATTAAACAATCTTTAAAATGGTGAAGGTTTCATAAAAATACGCTTTATAATTTTTGTGTGATTCTCAATTTTTTATCCGCGTTAGATATAACTTTACAAATTAATGACACTATGTTATAAAAGTAAAATTTCAAATATTCTTAGATCAAATTACGCAGAAAATTGTTTAGAGTAACATATATTTTTTTCAAAGAATTAGGACTAGTCCTTTAGACGTGATGTTCAATTAAAAACCATTAAAAGTCGTAATAACTGTGCCTTAATGTCAGAACGGATGTGGACGAAACTTGTCACATTGGTAGACAATGTTCTGGAATAATACGTAAGATATTTTTTATTCCGAGAGAGTATGTTTCCTTGGAATAGTTTTTGACTTACACCCGGGTGAAACCGCTAACTGAAGCTAGTACCTAATGTAATAAATACGAAAATTACTTTACTTACTACTATTTGCTACGTCCTCACACCAGAACCGCTGAGCCCATTTTAATGAATTTAGATGTAGAGGTATATTCGACTATGAAAAAGGGCACGGGCACGATAATAATTATGTTCCCTAAGGATGGTTTCCGACGTTAACGTGGGTGAAGCCGCTGGTACCTAGTTTAATATAAGATGACTATATTTGACTATATCTTGGCACTCAGATGGTTCAAATTTCAGTTCAGACCATAAAACGATACATATATCTAATATTTCTTTAGAGAAATTTAGTAGCATTACATAAAATGTCTTCCAAAGGTCCACGTCTTCATCTTTCCACCCTATACACTTAGTCACCAGACACCACTCTTATCTCAGGCTATATTTGGAAACATGTGCTCAATGAGTAAAAGCACGTGTCTTCTTTTATGCCAAAAAAAAAATACACTAAAAATGAATAAATAACTCTAATTTCGGAAGTCGGTGTTTGTATTTTACTTCTTCGTTATTTGACACCGACTTCCGAAATTAAAGTTATTTATTAATTTTTAGTATTTTTTTTTTTGGAAGTCGGTTGTTTTTTTTGTAAAAAAGTTTTTTATTTTTCACTTTTTAGTTGTTATACCCCAGAACTAAAAACCCCAATATAATGGAACGTGGAATTTAAACATTTGGAGAACACCAAAACGTCATCCAGGTACACGTATTTTCCGTTTTTGTTCAGTTTCTCGAAAAGCGCTGAAGCAATTTCGATAAAATTTATGTGGGACCACCTCGGGAGTATATTCTTTCAGATGAAAATAGAATTTTGAAAATTGGTTCACAACTGACGGAGAAATCGGGTAACATACATACAAAAACGAAAAAAGAAAAAAAAAAAAAACATACAGACGAATTGAGAATCTCCTCTTTTTGGAAGTCGGTTAAAAATACGACTACACTTACCTAAATTCGGTCCCTCTTCCGGACGTCATTTAGTATTTTATTTTAAATTCTTATAGTCTTTGATACATGCCTAACTTTACAGACTCATTAAACTTATTTGAACGTACACGAACTGTGATTAAAGCACAAGCACAACAGAGCTAAGCGAATAATAGTTTTATTTGTGATGGAAGTTTACCATTAACTTGTTACCTTGTTAGTTAATACGATATTAAGCTATATGAGTAGTTTGAATTTAAAAGGGGCTTTTTATGAAGGCCTTTACGATTGGAAAAGAACGAATGTTTTTCTATATAAGTGTGGTAAAAACTAGCTTCTGCCAGCGGCTTCGCATGCGTGGAATTAGTACTTTTCCCATTAGAAATTATAGCCTATGTGCTATTTCAGACTAAAACCTATCTCTATGCCAAATTTCCTCCAGAACTATTCAGTCATTCTGGCGTGATTAAAAAACAAACAATTCATCCATTCATACAAAGTAAGGGTTCTAGGGTTTCCCTTTAATACTACAAGCAAAGTTTAAAATATTATTAAGAGCAAACCTTATAAATAGGACTTTGGTTGAATTTTGGATCTTTCACTCGGCTACAATGCTTAACTTTCTTTTGTGTTGCCGCTTTCAGGTCGACAGCTAAACGAGCTGAGATAAATTTCCAATACTTTAACAACTTATTACATATTGTGTTGTCTGCACACAAGTATGAAAAATTACCTCAGCTATTATGAGCTAAGCTTTAAAAAATGTAATAGTTTGCTTAGAGTTAATACTAGACTAGTAATACTAATCGTTGTTCGGATCTAGATATGCAACACGGCAATAAAATAAATAATTTATTATCTACTGGTGTTTGGTACAAACCGATGGTACCATGGAAAAAAAACAAATTGGTAAAAGTCTTTTAGTGAAAATCAACCCTTAATAATAATCTAGTCACACCACCCGGAAGTGGTCCTTGGGTACCTGTACGCGCTATACATTTGTATAGCGCGTACAGGAATAATCGTCGGTTGTTGCCTCATTTCATAAAAAGCGTCTGAATGGGCCTCTGCGACTGCCCAGGGGTCGTGAATAAATTCGAAACAGAGTTACCGCGCCCCTGGGAACTGAGGCAGTTAAGGAACAGGGTTGTGTTTTAGCTCTCCCGCTCCACCCAGAGCGGGAGAAGTCACAGAATGCTGTGTAACACACAAAAAAAAAAGAGCGAGTTGGTTCCGGCTCCTCGTAGCCTTCCAAAAGTCCGGGACTTTAGTGTCCCGAGAAATCTGAACGCTGCCAAGAAATATCTTATCTTGAAATAACAAAAAAATTGGCACAAAATACCCTCATTAAAACCTTCATTTTAGGTTAGGTTACTAAGAAAAAGTGATTTGAAAACAAGCTTTTAAAATTGGCTTCGTCACATTGCGTCAATTTTAAAAGAGGAGGAATATTTTTTTTCATTGTAAAGTGTAAACTGATACATAAAGTAATCATGTTGTGAGTTTATAACACGCTGTACATAACCACACCAACCCCGTGATTATCTTCCAATCAATATTATTTTAAAAGCGTCATAATTATACCTTAATATTTTGTTCAAAAGCGATATTCAAGGAAGCTATCCATAAAAGTTATAGTCGGTTATCTATAGCGGCAATTATTTGTTAATTGGCGTACATTTATAGGCCGTTTTAAGGTAACAGTGGCTATCGGATGGGCTTAAGTGATGGATTGCGAGCGGTCAACGTAAAGGGACGAACGGTTGTAGTAATAAATTAATTAATTTATTTTGTTTTGTTTGCAGTTTTTTGATAATCAAATATTTTTTTAAATATTTTTCTTGAAAACTGTTATTGTGGCTAGGGAAAACAGGATACTCATCTCTTGCCTTTATTTGGGGTCGGCGCAACATGTCTTTTTCTTCCATACTCCTCTATTAGTCGTCATCTCTGTAGTCACTCTCTTTTTACCCATATCCTCTTTCACACCGTCCAACCATCGTTTCTTTGGCCTTCATGTACTCTTACGGCCATCCACATCCATACACAAGACTTTCCTCACGACATTTTCTTCATTCCTCCGCATCACTTGCCCGTACCACGACAACCGATTTCCACACAACTTTTCAGTCAGCGGTGCCACATTTAGACTTCTTCTTATATACTCATTCCTAATTATATCCATGCGCGTAACACCACACATCGCTCTTAGCATTCTCATCTCAGCTGCATGCAATTGCATTTCAGTCGTCCCTTTTGTGACCCAACATTCTGAACCATACAAGACAGCAGTACTGACCATTGTTTTATAAATCTTCCCCTTAAGTTTAAGGGGAATGCGGTAGTCGCAGGTAGTCCCGGTGATCTGCCGCCATTTCATCCATCCAGTGTTAATTCTGTGCTTCACAGTCAGATCTATTTCGCCATCATAAACAGGATACTGTCTGTAGCTGAGATGAGAATGCTAAGAGCGATGTGTGGTGTTACGCGCATGGATAGAATGAGGAATGAGTATATAAGAGGAAATCTGAAAGTGGCACCGCTGACTGAAAAATTGTGTGGAAATCGGTTGTCGTGGTATGGGCATGTGATGCGGAGGAATGAAGAAAATGTCGTGAGGAAAGTCTTGTGTATGGATGTGGATGGCTATAAGAGTAGGGGAAGGCCAAAGAAACGATGGTTGGACTGTGTGAAAGAGGATATGGGTAAAAAGGGGGTGACTACAGAGATGACGACTAATAGAGGAGTATGGAAGAAAAAGACATGTTGCGCCGACCCCAAATAAATTGGGATAAGGGCAGGCGAATGAAACAGGATACTGTCTAATGGAATTTATAAAAGTTGAGTGAAGAATTTGAACAATACGTAAACGTCATGACAAAAATTATATATAACGGCTTAAGAATCTTTTGGCGCACAGCCCAAGTTGGAACTAACGCTGCCATTTTCTTTTTTACAAATCAAATGTCCATGTCAATTTATAATTATAACTAAAAATGGCCACAATCAATGTCATTTAAGCTCCAAAAGATCCTTGTAGTACTTTAACTTGCCTCAGGCTGTATTAATTAAATATTCAGAATCGCTCCCGCTGCCACTTACAACTCACCCTCGACGACTTAACCGTCACGCAAGCACCAAGCACCCGCTTCTTTAGGCTCAGCGATTATTTAACAATAAATTATTCGTGACACAATAAATTTACATATTCAGAATCGCCCTCCGTTGAGTAGTAAATAAATTACGTTTCGTTACCTTCTCACTTCGTCATAATTGAGTGGTAAGGTGTATTGACTCGGGCGTGCGTTCGTGACCGAAAGAATACAGAGAATGGGCATTGTATTGCATTTATTGTTGTTGTTATGGAAAACATGCTATTTAAAATATTATACGTTGTAAAAAAATATACGCTTGGTAGGTTGTAAAAATATAGGACAGGTAATAAGAGGTACGGTACCTAATTTAATTAGGTTCTCATCTCTTATACAGTGCATTGGTGGTCCGCGACTTACAAGTTGTAGTGAGTTCAAACCCAGGCAGGCGCTTTACTTTGTGTAAATTATTTCATCACCACTGCTCTCAAAACGGTGACGGAAAACATCGTGAGAAAACCGACATGGTTTTAGGAAACAAAAATTCGAAGACATGTGATATCCACCAACCCGCATGGGGTCCGCGTGGTGGATTACGGAGCCTGACTCACAGAGAGGAGACCTGTGCCTTAGCAGTGGGGACATTAAAAGGCTGATGATGATGATGATCTATTATAAATTCATAAAACAAATAGATTTCTATTCATTAAAAAAAGACTTAATAGTCTTCAACAATATACTTAAACGAACGAGCGAATATAATTATATAAAAATAAATTTAAAAGACTGTGATCCCAATTTTTTAAGTAACTTTTGAAAAAGGCCCGAAAGTAGTAGGTATAGTTTTTTTTTTGTACATTATTAAAAGTTACTTTGACCGTAGAAGGCAACACACCAGTTAAGTGGAAAGCTTTGGCTGTTCCCCAGGAGTCGAACAGTATAGATTAATATTTACTAACCTAGGTATATTATCTAAACTCTTTAATAAAATTATAGTGTGTGGATAGTACGCACTTTAATTAAAACATAAATCACTTCAAAACTTCATCGCAACACATATCCAGCTTATAAAGGCCGAGCATGAAGGCTTTCAAGCCTGAATACTTTATTACACTTACTCGTACATAATACCACCTTTATATAAGAAATAAGAATTTTCTTTAAACATTGAACTAAACAATTTATTCATAGTATCGTAGCACGCAAGTGCACGACGTCGATTTTTCTTTTTTCTACATTCATTTGGTTTAGAAATATGAACTAGCGAAGGGTTATTTTTCATTACGTAAGTTATTTTTTGATGTAATGATAGTATATTATTAAGTTAGAAGGTAACTCAGAAATATTTTCTTTTTGAGTGAGTTATGTTTCGTTATTGATTCACAGTTTTCAATAATAGGATGGAGTTTGAAGTTCGGCGAGTAATAATACGTTACAAAAATGAAGATGAATAGCTGAAAAAAGAAAGTATGGAGGAACATGTTGTGTCCATGTCAAATAAATTGGATAAAGAACAAAAGAATGATGGTGTAGATGAAGTAGTAATTATAACTGACAGTGCCACTATCATACTAAGCCAAATTTGACAAAAAGTATTGAAATTGTAACATCTTCAGGTCGTCCATTTTCAAGCACCCATTGCGTGAAGACTTTTATCCAGCGGTCATCGTGCATGCGGCTGAAGTGACTCGCCCAATCCCACTTGAACCTGGCAGTCTTCTCGTCTATGTCTACTATGCCCGTTTCGGAACGAGCCTATTAAGGCACCGATCACTTATTTATTTTTAGAACACACAATTATCAAAAATTGAGTTCAACAAAAAATAGAACCGACTTCCGAAAAAGAAAAACAAAAAAGTGCAAGATAACTTTAATTTCGGAAGTTGGTGTTTCTGGTTTAGTTTCTTCGTTTATTTGACACAGACTTCCGAAATTAAAGTTATTTTGCACATTTTTGTTCTTTTTTTGGAAGTCGGTTCTATTTTGTTTAAAAAATATATATATTTAACTTTTTAGTTATGGTTCACCATTAAATTATGTTAACAATACATAGACAAACGATCGTAGTAATTGCGAGTCATTTGCTGTTAGTTATTGAAGAGTTCCACTGTCTAACTACGAAGATCTTCATCAGATCATTATATACGAGTACTATACCTTGCTTGAAAAATATACCTACATTTAAATAACAAAAACCTCATCTAAATTGGTACAATAGTTTTTAAGAAAATTGCGGACAAACAAACATACGGGTCGAATACAGAACCTCCAATTTTAAAGTCGGTTGAAAATACTTTTTTAAACCCTACTCCAATCTCACAAACACAAAATTAAAATTTGATTTGTCAATTACTGAAAAACAGAGGTTTCATTTTTAGACTTGTTAGAAATGAAAATGATAGGCAATCTAGAATGATTACAGCCTAGACTCTAAAAATATTTAACTAACATTATTTGATACATACACAAAAAGTTTATTTTTAAATGCGACCAAAACGTTCACTATCCGTAGTAGTTTGATCAGAAAAAGTTCAAGGCTAAGCATTGGCAACTAATTTAAATTTTATAGTGTCCTAAATGATAAACGATGTTTATTTAGTAAATAGAATAGAATAGAATAGAATAGAATACTCTTTATTATGTACACCATTTAGATTACAGAACATATAGGATGACATAACGGGCGGCCTTATCGCTAAAAGCGATCTTTTCAAGACAACCTTCGGATGGATTTTATAGAGAAAAAGGAAAGACAGTACTGTAGGTAGTCTTAGGTGTACTATTAATATATAGGTACAATAAATACATAATAGATAAATATATACAAATAAAACATAAAAGATATATAAATATTCATTGCATAGGTTACAAGAAACAGTTTTACACGTTTTTTGTTAGTTTAAGCTAGATGAGGCCGGTGTTTTCTAGCTGACTACCCTGAGAAGAAACACCGAAAGTACCGAAACAAACTCAGAGGTCAAAGTCTCTTTTATAATGTTAAATAAAACAGTCGGTAAACATCAGCCTATAGGTAATATACTCACTGCTGGGTCACAGGCCCCATCTCTACGAGAGTAATGCGGGCCCAATGCGGGTTGATGGAAGTCACTGTACTGTCTTCGCAGTTTTGGTTCTGGGATATGCCGGCTTCCTCACAATGTTTCCACCGTTTCCAGAGTAGTGGTAATAAAATAATTTACACAAAGTTAAGCAGTTAACACTGAGTCACCACTGCTCTTGGTCACAAGCAGTCTGTATAACGTTGTGTTCCCGTATTTTTGTCAGGATATGACGCTCATCATGCCTCTGCCCCTATCGCTTGTGTCTTCTGGTCGACGCAACGTTTTCTTCTTCCATTCTCCCTTTGAACCGTCACTCTATTATCTACTCCTTTTTCTTCCATAACAATCCTCACAGCCTCCATCCATACTTTTCATTCTTTACTCTCTCTCTCTCTCTCTCTCTCTCTCTACATTACATTCATTACTCGAGTTTGATATTACACTACAAATTATGCGTAAGTATGACGTTGACGTTCGAATTAGTACGTCGTTTCTCTTCACCTGACGTCGATCGTCGACGTTAATCCCTAATTTAGTTAAGGGATAAGTACATTAGATTATTCACACCCCCCCTAACTTAAGTCCCTTAAGTCAAAAAACCTCATTGACACAAGGTATAAGCCCCCTTAGTCTCCCCACCTTGCGTGACCGCAACCACGGGATCTAATACATAGCCCCACTTAGCCAATTATGGGGGGGTTGACGTGTTGGTAGTGTGATGGTTCAATTAAACCAATAATTGTTGGCATTTTTACTGGCTTCATGTAAATTGTTATTTGTTTGTGTTTTTGTCGATGTGTTTGTTTCTTTTATTGACACTTATAAGTTAATAGCATTTCGGAGACATAATTATGTCTAGTTAGCTTTCGAAGAGGAGCATTTATTAATTCCAATATATAAATAATGTCCTTTTCTTCTGTCGCAGAGAAAAAAAACAATGTAAATCATATAACCTTACACTTAAAATCAGGTGAATAACTCCCAGTAACTAAATAAAAAAAAAACACTAAATAGGTAAGTCATCACAAGAAGAACTGATAGGAAAGTCTGCCTATTTATTGGCAAGCTAGATTACACTACACAAAAATGCAATTTAATTTCTCATTAATAACTTTCTTCTCTTCGCAATGTTAATTTAAACCACATTAAAGACCAACTTTTAATGCTGAGAAATAAACAGAGAATTACAGAATTTCAAGCTACATTTTGTCGAAGCTCATAATGAAAGTTTGTTCTTATTATCGCGGAATCACCAACAGTTATAGCCAATGGAATGCTGCAGTCGAAAACCCGATCAAAGGGGTGGCTTGCGAAATAGTTGAAGGCCGGTTTGAACTGGTTCTAGCCGGTGGAATCCCGTTACATCGTGTAGTACAAGTTGAAGGATGATATTTGTTCAAAGATACTGTTTTCTTTGAGGAAAACCCACTGAATATAATAATTTACCTTTTACCAGGAGTTTCACCCACGTGAAAGTAGAATCACATGGAAACATACTGCGATAAAAAAAACGGCCAAGTCGGACTCGTGCACGAAGGGTTCCGTAACATTATCTATAAAAACGGCAAAAAAATCAAGTCTGTTGTATTGGAGCCCCCTTAAATATTATTTATTTTATTCTGTTTTTTAGTACTTGTTGTTATACCGGCAACAGAAATACATCATCTGTGAAAATTTCAACTGTCTTACTATCACGGTTCATGAGCCTGGTCACAGACGGACAGACAAACAGACGGACGGACAGCAGAGTTTTAGTAATAGGGTCCCGTTTTACCCTTTGGGTATGGAACCCTAATTATCTTATGTCCTTAATAATAAATTTAATTCTCTCGACCAAATTTCGATCACGGTGTTCAAGTACGCAGCTGATATTATAGTGAGCAAGTGTGTTAGCAAACACAGGTGCACTCTTTATTCCTTCACTCTCATAGACCGATGAATCGGCAGTCCGAGACGACCGGGGAGAGATCAGGCGCAGAACCAACGACTTTACGTGCTTTCCGAGGCACAGGGCGTCACACCACGAATTTCTAAACTCCAGGCTAATACAGAGTAATTCCTTATAGATAAACCCAGTAGCACTTTTTGGCTGACCCGAGTTGAACCCATGACATCACGCTCAACAGTCTCCAGTTAGTCATTGCTCGCTTGCACGTTGTCTAATAGTTTGAGTAATTTTGCGGCCTAACCAAATGCCCTTTCTTAGTTATTGTTCGTTGAGTCATTGAGCTATTCGACTACTGACAAATGCTTGCACTGACTGGACAGGTCCACTCGACAATGTTTGGTTCTTTCTTAAAAAGACCCTAATCTGCATATAGCATAATGTGAATGTGAGAAATATGTAGTTCGTTATATTCACGTAGATTTCATGATTGTCTGGCAGTTTAAGTTCTTTTGCGGCCTACCCAAATGTCCTTACTTTGGCATTGTTCGTCGGTTGGTAGAGCTCTTAAAGTTCTGAGTTGCGGTACACGATAACTGACACATACTTCCACTGTCTGGACAGGTCCACTCAAAATCTGCGTGGTGCTTTCCTTAAAAGCTAATCTCAGACATTACTGTATCTCTTATGCTTTGACCAGTACATATTTTATGGACTTTAAAAGAAACTCCCTCAGAGTTTGTTTCGGTGTTTCTTCTCAGGGTAGTCAGCTAGGAAACACCGGCCTCATATAGCTTAAACTGACATCAAATATTGACGTGTAAAAGTGTTATTTATAACCTATTTACAAAATAAATAACATTTAACATAATTAATACAGATGATCATCTGTTTTCCTTATAGCAAACCTGATCAGTCCTACACACTAGACACTTCCAATCTTACAGTTGCAACTTTATTGCACAGTAAAGTTATATAACTAATATGATGTTTTCCTTTCATCCGTAATTTACTTTCAACTTAAATGAAATAAACAGCTTTTAGCTTTTCCACTTTAAAAGAAATTTTATGATGAAGAATTGATAGAATATTTTTTTAAAGAAATCTGTATGATTCCATCTATACTCTTAACAAATATTCCTCCTACAGTTACAGCAGAGATCATCATTCTCCTGCCCTTTTTCCAATTTATTTGGGGTCGGCGCAACATTCCTTTTTCTTCCATACTCTATTTGTCATCATCTCTGTAGTCACCCTCTCTTTACATATATGCTCTTTAACACAGTCCAACCATCGTTTCTTTGACCTTCCCCTACTCTTATAGCAATCCACATCCATACACAAGAGTTTCCTTACGACATTTTCTTCATACCTGCGCATCACATGCGGTTGTCATGGTGCGGGTATACAACGACCACCGGTTTTACTTTCAGACTTCCTCTTATGTACTCATTCCTAATTCTATCCATGCGCGTAACACCAGACATCGCTCTTAGCATTCTCATATCAGCTGCATGCAATTGCTTTTCATTCATCCCTTTTGTGGCCCAACATACTGAACCATACAAGACAGCAGGTCTGACCATTGTTTTCTAAATCTTCCCCTTAAGTTCATCAGAGATAACAAACAAAATAAACATGACCAAACAAGAACATCTAAACTCAAAGAAGCTTCCAAATCCGATCGTCATATCCAACATGCCGTAAAAACATCCGTGTGAACGTTTCCAGCAAAAACCATCCGGAGATTGAAAACGTCACTCTTGTGTAGTACGACACTCCACACTCGATGAGACAATTTGTCAATCAATATGGGATTTTGTGTATCATATTTTTCACTTTCTGTGCCCATTTTTTCCCATGTCTACATATATGCGATGCGATTTTGTGATTTTGTTTGGTGTGTGAACAGTAACTACGTTTTTTAAGATACTTTTTTGTTTACAGAGTAAAAATGTACAAAGAGAATGGATGAATTAAAAACCAGCCAAGTGCGAGTCAGACTCGCGCACGAACGGTTCCGTACCATTATCTATAAAAACGGCAAAAAAATCATGTCTGTTGTATGGGAGCCCCACTTAA
The DNA here is from genome assembly GCA_951329385.1 of Polia nebulosa. Classification (NCBI taxonomy): domain Eukaryota; kingdom Metazoa; phylum Arthropoda; class Insecta; order Lepidoptera; family Noctuidae; genus Polia; species Polia nebulosa. Next base: position 6,081,866 of record OX589593.1, read on the forward strand.
ATATTTTTTTATTTTGTTTTTTAGTATGTACCTATGTAACAGAAATATATCGTCTGTGTAAATCTCAACTGTCTAACTATCCTAGTTCATGAGATACAGCCTGGTGACAAACGGACCGACAGACAAACGGACGGACAGCGGAGTCTTAGTAATAGGGTCCCGTTTTACCCTTTGGGAACGGAACCCTTAAAAGGAATGAAATTGTGCTTTTATACTTTTCTGGAAAGGTTCTGGAGTGGTGACCGCATACCGCAAGACATACGTTGGAAGCCCCCGGAATATACTAGGTAGACTGGTGACTTGGTAAAGGGAAATCTGCTGGATTCACAGAACCGGTCGATGTGAGGACGCTTGAAAAAAGGCCAGCAGGCTGGTCCAGCAGCGTAAGTATTTTAGCTTAGATGACGATGACGACCTTATTTTTTTTCATTACGAATATTAGACTTTATGTCTTCGAAGCCTTTATCTGTAAACAACGAAGGGATGAATTTGCATAGCGTGTACCATTTGTTATTATGTATATTCTAGATGTAATATATTCATAGACGCCGAGTTGCTAGCCTGTCGGTTTTCTATCGGTTACATTTTGGGGAGTGTGCGACGGAATTGCACAATTTGATTCCGTCAAGCCCGATTCATCAACGGACCACAAGACGTACGGTGAAGTGCCACCGGTTCATGGTGGACATCCCATCCATACACACAAAGCATTTTGAGAAAACATTCATTGTGCGTGGAATTCCCAACCGGAGTCTGTGTTTCCTGATAGCTACAACCGGGGAGTCTTTAAGTCAAGAGTGAATAGGTTACTTCTAGGCAAGCGTGCTCCATCTTCGACCACATCATCGCTTACCATCAGGTGAGATAGTGGTTAAACGCGTGCCTATCAGCAATAAAAAAAAAATGTCTGTAGGCGCCTAATTCTTATACGAAATCAAATATTATTATTATGTTTGTAGTCGCTGTAAGTTTATCACTTAGCCCATATCAGAACCACTAAAACTTTACTCAGGAATGCTCTGAAGTGGTTCCCATGGTTTTTGAATTATAACATTAAGCTTTTGTTTTAGATAATATTCTATTAAAATACTAACTAAATTTATTACTCTATGATATATAGGTACATATTGTACAAAGATATAAGTCCTAGCACACAGATAAAGTGTAAAACAAGAACATAATTAAAACACCTCATCAGCCCTTACTCAACGCAGTCTGAACTTCCTTCCATCTTATGTTCAGCCAGCGCTCTTTCTCTTATATTTTCCTTAATTACTTGAATTCTTTAAATTTTTAATTGCCATAACCCGGTTTCCTTTCCATTATGACGTCAACAATATCCTCTTCCATTTCCCAAATTTCGGCGTGAATCCGCAAAAGGATTTCGGTTTCCCTCCATTTTAATTAGTTTTATTTCGCGAATCCGACTTACAGATCTTATAAAACGTTGTGGCCGAACAATTTTAATGAAAGGATTTACACCATCAATTCATAAGAAACTTGTTTAATTTAAGACAAAATTGTGTTTTAACAAAGTGCAAAGCGTCAAGCAGTCAATCTGAGGGACGAACATTAATTATTTTATTTTTCGTCCACTAACTCTTTTTAATTGGGATGAGTAGCTATAATATTTGAGATTTTTTTTGGCTTTCTAAGCATTGAGCCCACGTGGTGGATTACGGTCCACGCCCTCTCATAGAGAGGAGGCCTGTGCCCCAGCAGTGTGGACATTAAAAGGCTGATGATGAAGAATTGGTGTAAGTAACAAGTAATTGTGTATAAGTAACAAGAATTGGATCTGTTGATAATTGTAAATTCTTGAGGGTGGGAAAGTCTAAGAGCGGACTTTCCCGCCCTTTAATAAAACTGAAATCAGATGAAGATTGTGTTGTGTGGTGGCTCGTGTGTCTGATGAATATCATCATCATCATTTTCATTTCAGCCCAAAAGACGTCCGCTGTTGGACATAGCCCTCCAAGTGTCGCCACAACAACCGGTCATGTACGTCTCGCATCCATCGGATACCCGTGACCCTCACCAGGTCATCGGTCCACCTTGTGGGAGACCTGATGAATATCCCTTCTTCACTTTTAGTAAGAGCGAGAAAACCAACATCAATTGCTTTTATGCAATTCTCCACAGTTAATAAAGCATTGAAATAACCCATGTACCTATGTAAGTATTCGTATAATATAGAATCTAGGTCCGTCACACCACTTCTAACATTCTCACTTCCGAGCACAAAGCACGATGAGAATTTGTTATTAATGCATGGGTTTCCTCGCGGTGTTTTCCTTCACCATCTGAATTTTAATTATTTGGCTGACCTACATTAATGTTGAAGGGCGTATTTTAAAATTTTGTAAAAGGACAGGAATATTATGTTTCACGCTGAAATTTCCTCGTAAAGGACGGAAGTACTTTTTTAGGGTTCCGTACCCGAAGGGCCTAAACGGATCCCTATTGTTGTCACTCACGTGTCCGTCTGTCTGTCTGTCCGTCCGTCGTCTGTCACAAAATTTTGTTACGAAGATTTTTTTGAATTGCCATTAACTGGACTTGTGGTGACAATGTGTATGTATGTATTTATGTCGGGCTGGTTTCCGCAACTCCACGCCCTAGGCGCGTATTTTGCGTACAGGTGGGACAGCATTGTCATTCGATCCAGCCCAGCTCCTCGAGGAAGGCCAGCAGAACCCTGGCGTTACTGACTATCTCGCTTAGGTTACCTGGATGTCCGAAGTGTTTCCCTGTGTGCAGCGACTACTGGGCAGCTTAGCAGCAGATGAGCTGTTGTCTCCTCCTCCTCCATGCAGGCTCTGTAGAGTGGACTGTCTGTGACTCCTATGACAGAGAGATGCTTATTAAAAGACCCGTGGCCAGTTGTAACGGCCGTGACTTTCCGCAACTGAAGTTTGTGATAATGTTTATTATAACGTATACTTTATTAACAAATACCAATATTTGGTACGGAACCCTTAATGTGCGAAATCCGATACGCACTTGACCAGTTTTTTTCTGTTCAGAGGGAATTAATTAAAGTTTGAATTTTATTATAGACACAATTTTCGGAAGAGCAGTATTATTTTCTTATCAGTTAAATTTCAAATTATTAATAAATTACACAATAAACGATATTATTAATTTCAGAGCTGTCAATTAGAATCGCAAATTCACGAAACTACAAATAAAACTGACTCGCTCGAAACAGAAAAAATAAACGCACATGGAGTGTCTATGAAAGTTCCATGTCAGTCAACTTTTTAGCCACAAATTTGTCGTACACGAGATAAACAGAGCCTCTCCTGCTATACAACATGAAGTTGGTGCTATGAATATAAACAGTTAAATTATGGGCGCCCGGACAGGCCCCTAATATGATATACAACATATGCGGATAATTTAATTTCACTCGCCGAATTTAGTGGCGTCCCTTGTCGGTGATAGTTTTTTTAAACAGTGCCATAATTTAACTCGTTATGACGGTGAATGGAAAGTATTATGTTAAATGGAGCATAAAAAAGTTTATGTGAAGTATTATAACATTCAGAATATTGCACACCATCGAATTAAGGGTTAAAAAAAGCTTTCTAAATGTAATACTCGTAGTAATGTTCATATATCACATTGAATTTGCTATTTAGTACCTTTAAGTACAGTATTCGTCAAACTTAATGGCGTGTGGGAATACCACCAATTTCTAAACTGACAAATAAGTAGAGGTATCAAAGCACCTCCAAAAATTATTCACATAGCTTTGACACAGTTATAAAAATCATTAAATGGTCTAAATTATTGATTGGTTGATTTTTAAAAGTCTTTATTTACATTAAAGTTTCACACTGCAGACAATTAGATCTTATTTTATGTACAACCCTAAATATATCTAGTTCTTAAGCTAAACTTACCTTTACAAACATTTGACAGATTTTTAATGATTATTTTAGAAAAAACTTCGTAGTACTCAATATTTAATGAAGGCACAAAAGTCTTAGTAGTGACTTAAGAAACGCATAACACTCCATTATATTTACCTACTAGAAGTAATACACTTAACTGACAGTAAGTCTAATTAGAGTGCGGAATAACTGTCCAAATTATTGTCGACTTGACTGTACCTGCGTGCAGTTGCACTTGCAGCTAACTTCACACACGCCATTAAGTTTGACGAATACTTTAAATACGTCTGACAGACCTGCAGGCGTATTCGCTAACTCAGTTGACATCAATTTGATAAGCACTTTTCCTTACATTGCTGCTTTGACGTCCAGGAAAACCGTAGTGCCTATTACAATCGATGTCTACCGAGCAATGTACTGCATAGTGCCTGTCAAATTGATGTCAATTCAGTTAGCGAATACACCTGCTGATCGGCCTCGCTTCATAACTCATTGGTTACTGTCAGCTTGTAGTATTCCAAAGCTGGGCAAAGGTTTCCCCCATGACTTCCAGCTATTGAGAGGCTACCACCATCACTACCTCTACTGTTTGTGCTTCCACTTTGCTGACCGGAGTATGAGAAAAGAAGACGAATGTGTACAGATAGACGTTATTTTCACTATTACCCTATCATATTCTGATATCACAAAATTCTCCAATTCGGGCAAGACCCCACTTTGCTATGTATTATACATTTTCTGAGACCGGATTGTAACCTTTCATATCGGCTTTACAAAATCCAGCTGGCGGCGTTACTTACGGTTACCACTACGTTTCACTTGGTTTTGCAAATGTGCACAAATCCGTGGTACCTTTATGTACGAAAAAGACCGTATATGATTTTGAACAGTAGTGGCTCAGTGATAATAGCCGCGACTTACGAATTGTAGGTTATGGGTTCAAACCCAGGCAGGCGCTTTACTTTGTGTGCATTATTTCATCACCACTGCTTTCAAAACGATGAAGGAAAACATCGAGAGGAAACCGGCATCTCCTACAACCAATAATTCTAAGATATGTGACATCTACCAAGTATACTTCTGGTGGATTACAGCCAACACCCTCTCATAGAGAGGAGGCCTGTGTCCCAACAGTGATATGCTTTATATGATTTTGTTAACTTCAGACCATGAACTGTGGGCAGATTCAAGCCACACCTCTGCCCGCGTAATTAAAAACAAAGTAATTTCAGCAAAACAGATCAGCAGAAAAGATTTTAACACGGCGAATTGATGCTGTCCATCAATCTGCTTCATTATCTGACCGTACAATAAGATGGTATTTGGAAGAAAATGAAAATACTTAGCCGCAAATCAATTCAGATAAGTTTAAAGCCATGTTATTCGTCCATGCCTCTACAAACCCGTCGAAATATAAAGATAAAAATAAATCCACGGATTATTATATTCTTTGAAATTCTTTTTCTTTTTATGGCAATTACATTTTTTAATTAACTCGTTAATTAAAGACGTCTGTCTGAAGTAATAAAAATTCTGCTAACAATTCATGAGCAATACTGAGGTTCAGTCTGAACGAATTTTTTATGGTTTTTATAAGATGTTCTTGCGTCAATTTATTAAAGTCTATAATAAAATCTGGTTTCTCTAGAAATAATTGAAAAGACTACTTACTTGACGAACTATCTAAAAACTATAATATATAATGTGCTATTTTTAAATTAATAGTAATATCAAGTTAAAATATTCACTATAATAAGCTATTGCAGTTTTAAAGTTGGCCTTATTAATAGTCTCTCCCATCAGGACGTTGGCATTATTATGAATATTAATAATACATTATACAGCCTTTTTTTTTTGGGGTTGCGAAATCACCCTATGACTTCTCCCGCTCTGATGGAGCGGGAGGGCGTGTCAGAGTCTTACTGACTAAAACCGAGCCAGCCCTGTTCCTTCCCTGCCCTGAGTGCCCAGGGGCGCGGTAACTCTGTTTCGAATTTATCCATAACCCCTGGGCAGGTATTGCTGACAACTTTTTGAAGCGCGTGTGGAACACTACGCGCCGTTGACTCTCGGGCCTGATATTGATCGGACGGCGAGCTACCCACGACTCGCCGTCCGCAGGCCTGCGTCTACGGTGGCTGAAGATCGTCTTTCGACGTCCTACCCCCAGGGCGTCACCTACGGCGGCTGCTGCTGGGGGCGTGAAGGCGAGTCAGTGGGTGAGCCTCTTTCACCCGTTCCGTCTCCTCCATCGCGACCATTACTGCTTCGCAGAAGGAGGCGACTGCGTCCCATTTCCTCTCGCTCCGTACCATGGACTAGAGCCGGGATATTACAGCCACCTAAGATTACAAATACACGAAACCAGTGTTAAAGACAAGCAAGGAAGTACTGTCAATGCAAGTAACTGTTACGTAATTGTTGGAACCAGTGGCCAAATAGACATAGCCGGCTCCATTTAGAATCAATAGTTTCCTGACCAAAATCCTTAGAGGCTAGTACAATTCTACTATCTTATCTTACAAGACTGGAAACTAGTTACTTATCTAGTGGGTACTGTTGTGTCTTGGAACGTAGTGTCAGTTGTGTATACTTCTAGTGTAGGGTCTTAGGGTTCCGGAGTGTAAGAAAAGAAACACTAATCCACAATACTTGATTTATGTTTTACTATAATAATTAAAAAAAAACTAATAAACACACTTTTCTTCTTTTTCGTGTTCCTCTTCTCAGCAAACTCTTTCAATGGATACCTATATCATGGGAATGCATTTAAAAAATTAGTCCGCCATCTTTGGGAATATGGTGGACCCATATTGAATTTAAAATGACGTCACTTAGCTTACAATGCGTTGGTGCGGATTCTCTTGTTTAATATCTAAACTAAAATTAGAAATTTGCTATCTTTTACTAAAAGGCAGTGCGAGAAAAGGATGGCTATAGCTATGAACTAAGTTACAGATGTCAAACTAGTTTACGCCTTGCGCTTCGCCGTGTTTTTAGACGACATGTTTTTACGTGTACCCTTAATTTGTATGGAAATATTAGTTCAAACTAAATTTGACAGCACTTATTTACGTCCGTCTCTTTCTTGTTTTATTAGAGAGAAAAAGATAGCAATAGCCTAAATTAAGTTTAGTTTGTGCACAACGGAATCAACACCATTGTCACCCAAATTAGACATGTATTGCCAGTTTTCTACTAAATCGAGAACCGAGAAGTGGGTCTTTAACTTCTAAGAAACTAATAAAAATGTGTTAAAATCAGCAATTTTCTTTTGACAACCCACAACTGACTGACTTTTGACAAAATGTACAATTATTTTCTTTCTAATTTAAAACCTATTCTAAATTTGTTGCATCACCCTTTAACAGTATATTTGACCGTCCAGCCTGTCTGCTGACAATGTTCGTGTTTCATGCAACCTCCTTAGATTTCACAGTTAGGTACTGTACAAGTGTTTACATGTGTCCCAATCCCAACCAAGTTAAAAAACATAATAAAAAATACTTACTTGCTACATAATATTCGTCGCTAAACGCCCTATCTAAATAAGTTTCTTTTATAGTTATATCCTTATGATTATTGTTTGATGAAACAATATTGATATTGAATAAAGTAGAATGGACGGACATTTTCAAGTCAGTTACTGTTTTGCTCCATTTGTTTTGTTATTTACTGTTTCTCATGTTGGTTATTTTTACTAAAACGATCATTTTTAGGTTTTCTTCCAACAGTGTAACGTCTCTCTTGAGTTGTTTTCATTATTATTCATATTTTAAGTATACCTAGCGTTTCGCTTTAAAGTGTAAGCTTCGTTGTTACGGCTATTAAAGTGTTTTATATGCACACACGCGCCGAGCACAAGCATGATTATATTAATAGTTTAACATAAACTTCCTGACTTCTTCCTACAAATTTTCGGCCAGAGAGAATACCTTACAAAATCAATTAACAGAGCTCCCAATGTTAAATGATTCAAGAGTTAAAGCTAAGAATAATAATGTCAGCGATAGCTCCGAATTTAATACAAAAGAAGTCAATGCCGCGATTTGTTCCTTAAATGAAATCCAACCGCGAGACAAAGAAGATAGATTTACGTGGAAACGTCCAAGTAATTGTGAAAAATGCGGATCGTTTCCAAGCAAAAATAAACTACTGAAATTTAAACTTTATGTGGAACAACTTTCAATTTAGTTTCGATCACTACCCACTTCCCAGCCCTTAAAAGCATGTTTATATAGAAATCTGGATAAACCCTAAACGTTTTCGTTGGCGCGTTTGTTACTAAATCCGGCCGAATTATATCCCGCAGGAATAAATTATGAGGGCGGGCCATTCCCTCTCAACAGCACGGCTAAACTTTAATTAAGCTGCATTTCGACTGAAATGGGTTCCCCTTTCAAACATTTAGAGGCAACTTCGTACAGTCAAATGATGCCCAACTTTATATTAGACCTGGTGTTCTGAAATACTGGTTATTTTGTGGTCGTGCAAAAATGCAGGGTGGTTCGGTTCACCCCCTCGCCTCCTCATGAAATGACTTCATTTTTCCACGTAATGCGATGAAAGAATTCGAATGGGCTCATTAGTGCTTTTTTCCAGTTGCATGTTGAACACACAGTAAATAACTTAAAAACGACAACTTTGTTAATGACGTGTGAAATACAGCTTGTGGTGTTTTATGTTCTGTTTGAACGAGAACTTTAAAGCTAGCGAAGTGCCTAATAAAACAGCAATAATGGGGAAAGGAAGGATATTTTGTAATACATAGAACTTTATTGTTTTTATAAATCCTGCTGTTGAACAATGGGAACCGATTCATAATACTTCTTTTTTAGTGATAATTTCAGCCTAAAGACGCTCACTGCTGGACATAGGGATGAACTAAGTGTCCTCACAATGACCGGTCCTGTGCATCTCGCAATCATCAGATTCCCGAGACTCACCAGGTCATCGGTCCACATTATGGGAGGCCTTCCAACGCTGTGTTTTCCGGTACGGGGTGCAGAACCTCTCAGCCCCATCGACTATCTGTTCTGCGAAGTATTTGCCCTGCCCAATGCCAAATAAGTTAAGCAATTCTTCGTGCTATATCGGTAACCTTGGTTCCTCCGCGGATATCTGCATTCCTGATTCGACAACGTAAGAAATGTCCGAGCCTAGCTTTTTTGTTGCTCTTTGAGTGACTTTAAGCCTTCTGATGCGGTCCATTGTGAGCGACCACGTTTCTGTTCCATATGTCATCACTGGCAACAAGCTCTGGTCATAGATTTTGGTCATAAAATACTGTGGTATGTCTTTTTTGGTACTTCTTGATAATATTGTTGCTACTGAAACTAACTTTTGTATAACATTCCGAAACAATATTATTTTTTCAAGAGTTCTCCGGCTAATGTTTTGCTCAGTAACGAAAATATCTGCTAGATATACCTATCGACATCAACATCAGACTTTGGCTCAATAAAATCGAAACCACAGCGGAAGCATCATTATTTTCACTTATTTTAAAAGGAACCGCAAAAGTAGCACTCGAGTATATTTACTTAACATTAATTAATGACATCAGCCATCTGTCGAAGCAAAAAGCCTGTGTGGTGCGGTCAACTAGTCGCCATTTTTAATTTTATGCAGACAAGACCAACTCAAAAGACGTGCACTGTAAATTATAACTTCCAATGCTTTGAAAGGCTGAGTGCACAAAAAGACTTGACTGCAAGTGAATGGAGATAATTTGATTATTATGCCAACATTATGGGAGTAATGGACTTTCTTTCCTATAGGAGAGAAGAGGAAGTTGAATTGCTTCGGTCTAGAATTTATTATTACAATGAATAATATGGAAGTATTGAAATATAACACCAAAATCGGCAGAAAAGGAATCTAGGAAAAGGGACACGTAGCTTTATTGTTAAAAAAATGTCGATTATAAATGTGCCTAATAAATCTAATTAGGCTCCATTATCCCTAAACTATGTAATAAATCCCTTTAAATACTCGTAAAGTGTACAATTTGGAACCCGTAAGTTAATTTCGAATACTGAAAAGCAAGTAAACAACAACAAAGACCATCAGAACAGATATTATGACAATAATAAAATATTATTTTCATGGAAGGATCACGGGAGAGTCGAGTGGCTCGACTGCCACTAGCCTAGTAGCACGACGGAATTCAAGCTACATACTTACAAATTTGTTGCTGCTGATGAAACAGAAGATATTAAACTCTATTGTGTGACAGTTAAGGATTATGACGATAGTGTGGATATCTTTGTATAAATTGCACATTTGGCTGGCTCCCAGCAGAGATTCGGTACGTTTTGGAGACAAATCATTGAGAGAAAACAGATTCGCGCCACCATTGCACGCGACTACAGAGGAAATATCGTTTGTTATTGTTTGCCTTCTTCCATTTGTAGGGGGCTTCATGAGTTCGCGCAGATCTACTTTGGAGTGGAGACGTAATATTTCCTGGGAATATACTGCACTGTTTGCTGCTGTTTCTAATTGTTTTGGGCAGAATTTTGACCTTAAATATGTTTAGGAGACTCCCAATTTCATTGTTGGATAACTGTTTGGTTTTACATTAATGATAATATGTAATATCACTGTTTAGATATTGGTACAGTAGTCAAAAAAATACAGTTAAGTGGGCGGGCTCATATTCTGATATGTATGGGCTGGATTGTGGGGTGAGGCAGGGGGGTCTGAGCTCCCCCCGTCTTTTTAACCTCTACATAAACAAACTAATAGGTGGACTCAGTAGCACTAAAATCGGCTGTCACGTGGACGGTGTTTGCGTTAACAACATCAGCTACGCTGATGACATGGTGCTGCTAAGTCCATCTATTGGTGCAATGAGAAGACTTCTTAAAATCTGTGAAAGTTATGCGGTGGCTCATGGGCTCAAATACAATACCGATAAGAGTGAATGGTTGGTTTTTAAAGCGAGTACGTTAACCTATAAACAGCTGCCTGTACTCTCACTCTCTGGGACTCCTTTAGGTCGGGTTTCGAAGTTTAAGTATTTGGGTCACTGGGTCACTGATGACTTAAAAGACAATGTAGACATAGATAGGGAGCGCAGGTCGCTGGCTGTCCGTTGCAACAGGTTGGCCCGCAGGTTTGCACGCTGTACTGATTCTGTGAAAATAACGCTTTTTAAGGCCTTCTGCCAGTCGTTTTACACGTGCAGCCTGTGGACCAAGTATGCCCGGCGGGCATATAGTGACCTGCGCGTATAGTACAAAAACGCATTCAGGGTGCTTTTGGGGTTGCCTTGGCGATGTAGCGCGTCAGGAATGTTCGCGGATGCGTGCGTCGACGGGTTCGCCGCGATCATGCGGAAGCGATGCGCTTCCATGATGATGCGCTTGCGCTCCTCCTCCAGTGGCATCCTGAATGTGTTTTCAGACCGGTGGGACTCTCCTCTCTTACGAAGGTGGGTAAGAGTCCAAACACACTGATAAGTAAACTGGTGTACTTACCATTGAACCAACAGGTCAATGATACATTGGCCATTATTGTTAATTTAAATTTAATACTAACATTAGGTTAAGTCATACTGTTACTAACATTATATGGATTTCCTTATCTGAAATAAAATAATTGAATTGAATTGAATACACAATCATTATCCGTCAGAAAGAAGAAGATATTCAACCTCTCTCTTTTCTTCTCTTCTCTTGAACCCGTATCTACACAATGCTTAGTGTAGGTCTCTTCAACGCACGCCATTTTATCCGATCTTGTGTCTCCATTATCCAACCTTTGACTGCTACTTTGACTAGGTTGTCCACGTGATTCGTTTTCTGCCTATGCTATAAGAGAGCAGCGGTGGCCCAGTGGTAACGGCCCTTTCTAGGATTCCGTACCCGAAGGGTAACCATCAACGGAACCCTATTACTAAGCCTCCACTGTTCGTCCGTCCGTCCGTCTGTTTATCAGCGGGCTGTATCTCACGATCGATAATTAGAAATTTTCACAGAATGTGTATTTCTTTTGTCGCTATAACAAGAAATAATAAAAATCGTACGAAACCCTTCATATGGGGTATTTTTTATTATTATTCAACTAGTCATTTCATTAGCGTAATTTTCGCACATTTTGATAAGTTATACGCGTATTAATGACTCCGGGTTTGGCTACACTAGCTGGCTGTGGCTGGCTGCGTACATTGTGTCTAGTGCATTATAAACGAGTGGGTTATGTGATAGCTGATCCGTACGCAGTTGATTACAAATTTGATCTTTTATTAAAGGCCACAGAGGAGCTCGTGGCTAAGTAATAACAGCCGCAGCAGTATATATATGTAGATATTTCATATTAAACATATATGTATGTTTAATTTAACTAATATATATATACTTTTTTTTTTTGGGGGGTGGGAAATCATCCTATGACTTCTTCCGCTCTAAGGTGGAGCGGAAGGGCGTGTCAGACTCTTACTGACTAAAACCCACCCCTGCTCCTCCCTGCCCTGAATGCCCAGGGGCGAGGTAACTCTTTCGAATTTATCCTCATCCCCGGGCATATCTTCAACCCCCGGGCAAGTACGAACCGGTTAAGTGCGACACTCGCACTTAACCGGTTTTCTTTTTAGGGGTGTAAAATCATTCAATGACTCCTTCCCCTTCTGGGTGAAGCGGGAATGTCAGACTTTTACTGACTAAACCCACCCCTGTTCCCTAAGTTTCTTAGGCCACGGTAACTATCTTTTAAATTTATCCGCGACCTTGACATACGAGTTTTTCGTCGTGGTTTCAAACAGGCAGGCACTTTATTTTGTGTAATTTATTTCATCACCACTGCTCTTAAAACTGTGAAGGAAAACGTCTTGAGGAATCCGGCATGTCCTAGAACCAAAAAGAGCCTGCGTGGTCGATTAAGGGCATTACAGCCCATTCTATCTCTTGGAGATGAGGCCTGAGTCCCAGCAGTAGTAACATTATGAAGATGCAGATTATGCTTATGCTTTAAACTACCCTCTTATGACCAGTATAACGTATGTGTGTATAATTTTATCAAGGTACCAAGCGGGTATCTACAAAGCGTTCAATCCTGGTTTTAAGTTTTGACTACTAATTTAATCTTAAACCCACAAGGAACAGAACCTTGGCGAAACTACAAAAAATCTCTATAAAACAAACTAAAGTGAACATTTCCCAACCACGTCTAAAACAAAACTCTCACTCACTCACGATAACAACATTCCCAAAACTAATAACGAAGGTCGATGTCACCACTCCAACTTAGTGAACTTCAAAACAAAATTATGTCGCAGCGATGACATCAGATAGTAAGTCATCAATCATGACGACACGCGACCGTTATTCCCTGATAATTACTTTTATTTAATTATTAAAATGTCAATCATTACTGATTCAGTTCCTGGATGTGTAAACATTATGTTTTGATAAATGATTTTATTTTTGTAAGTAGGTTTCAACAACACTTTTACACGTCAACATTTTTTTTTTGTCAGTTTTAGCTAGATGAGGCCGGTGTTTCCTAGTTGACTACCCGGAGAAAAAATACCGAAACAAACTCAGAGGTCAAAGTCTCTTTTAAAGTGTTCAAATCTATACAATATGTACTTATCAAATCATATGAGAACCTTGTACGTTAATTTCTGGGATGAGCTGTCGATGAAAGCAACACGCGAGTTTGGGCGGACCTGTCCAGACAGTGCAAGCATTTGTCAGTTATCGTGAAACTAAACTCAGAACTTTTAAGAGCTCAACGAACCTACTAACAGTACCAAAGTAAGAACATTTGGGTAGGCCGCAAAAATTCTCAAACTGCCAGACTATCATAAAATCTACATGAATATAACGACATACATAGGTCTCGAATTCACATTAAGCTATATGAGGACCATGCAGCTTAATGTCTGTAATGGTCTTTTGAAGAAAGAACACACATATATTTGAGTGGACCTGTCCAGGCAGTGCAAGCATTTGTCAATAGTCGAATAGCTCAACTTAGAACCACTAAGGAGCTCAATGACTTGACGAACAATACCAAAGAAAGGACATTTTTGGGTAGACCGCAAAAGTACTCAAACTGTCAGACAACGTTAAAAATTACTGTTAAAAGGAGGAGAAAAATAATAATCACCCACTTATTCCTCCCATTTACAATAATTACATAAGTAATCAAAAAAAAATAATACTTTACAAAGTATTCATGACAAAAAAAAAAATGTCATGATTGTATTTGGGAAACGTTGCAGAGGTGTCAGGAAAGTTTCGCTGTTGAATATGCGCTTACTATCTAAGATTAGAGCTCACCAGGTCATGGATCCACCTTATGGAAGGCCTTCCAATGCTGCATCTTCCGGTACGCAGTAGCTACTCCAGAACTTTTCGGTCCCATCGACAGAATGTTCTGCGAGCAATGCCCACTGCCACTTCAGTTTGGCGATTCTTTGGGCTATGTGGCTAACCTTGGTTCTCTAGCGGATCTCATCATTCCTGATTCGATCACGCAAGATAACTCCGAGCATAGCCCCATAATTTTTTTTAATTATTTATGCACACACAAAAACACTTACAAAAGAAAAACGAACAAATACAGATAGAAGAGCATAAAGGTGCTGCTTATTTCAAAAAAAAATTCTTCCAGCAGACCTGCGACTGGAAAGTTGGTTGAGAAATGTAGACACAGTGTGTATAAATAGATATAGAAACATAAAATAGACTAGAATACATAAATAATTCATACATTATAATATACCCAACTTTACAATAAACCAAAGTACATAATTAAATATAAAATAAATATCAATAATAAATATAATCACGGAATGGCGGAGATGCTCTTTGACTTGTTTCTTGAATTGGTAGACAGTTTTAGAATGACTGATATTAGGTGGAAGTGAGTTCCACAATCGTACTGCATGAACAGAGAAGGAGTGGGAATAGAAATGGGTTTTATGGGATGGGAAATTGAGATGTTGCTTAAGGCGCTCTACACGGGGCATCAGCAGGGCGAGTGAACGAAAAACGATCACGCAGGTAGCCAGCATATTTAGGATTACAAAGGACGTTGTACAGGAGACATAATATTCAAGTGTTCCTGCAAAGACGGATAGGGAGCCATTTGAACAAACTACCAAAGTATATTAAATCAGCAGACAATATTAATGTATTTAAAAAGAAGTTATTTCTGTTTCTGATTGAGAAGACATATTACTCTATTGAGGAATTCCTTAATGACCGAATATAATCTTTTTATGTGTAAGTGGTTGTAAAGTATTGCTTGCTTGTTATAAGAATGGGACTATTATCTATATGTTGACTGATATTTCTGATTATGTTATCTACTGCTTTTATCTGACATTTCCTGTAATTTTAATTGTAATCATGATCAATTATTGATATTATTATTTGTACACCATCAAGTGGTAGGACATAGAGATCATAATGTACTTGACTGAAACACCTATTGTAACCTATGTTCACAAATAAATAAATTGAATTGAATTGAATTGAATTGAGATCCTTGCGAAACTGAGAAACATGGTCGTATTGCCTTAGACCAAAAACAAAACGAATGCGCAGGTTTAGCAAGCGCTCAAGCTTATTTAAGAGCTCCTCAGTGGCATCCAGATAGCAGGCATCAGCGTAATCAATGATCGGCTGAATTAAGGTTTTACATAAAGTAATTTTAGTTTTAAAGGGCAAAAAACATGATTCATGGCATTAACCGCTGATTCCGCGTCAGCACGCAAGAAATGACGATAAATCTGCAAATCGTCTGCGTAAAGATGAAAATTAGAGGTGATAACCTCAGTGACAGTATTAATGAAAATAGAGAAAATAAGAGGAAAGGGAATGCCACCCTGAGGAACACCAGCAGTGAGATCACACCAATCAGAAAAAATCTCGTCAAGGCGAACACACTGAGAGCGACCCCGAAGATAAGAGTCAAACCAGGATATGGCAGAGGATGAGAAGTTAATAGAACGAAGGACTCCAAGCAGTATGTCGAAATCCACGAGTTGAACGTACAACTGAAATCAAGTAGAACTAATAAAGTAAGAGATTTATTGTCCATAGCCCAGCGGATGTCGTCAGTGACTTTCAAAAGTGCAGTCACAGTGCTGTGACCAGCACAGAAGCCAGATTGTAAAGGGGAGATAAGAGCATTTGACGTTAGGTATCTAGAAATTTTACCATGAACAATGTGTTCGAGAACTTTAGAAAGAAAAGGCAGAATAGAGATGGGTCTGAAATGAGAGAAGGACGAAGGATTGTTTATTTTGGGAAGAGGTAATATGTGTGCCTGTTTCCAGGCTGAAGAAAATGTACCAGAGAATAAAGAATAATTGAAAATATGAGTGAGAATGGGGAGCAGTTGAGGGAGAACAGGTAATATGATTCTGGAACACAGATTGTCATGGCCCACAGCAGAAGAGGAGATAGCAAGATCTATTGCTCTTTGGGTAACCTTAAGCCTTCTGATGAGGCCCATTGTGGGCGACCATGATTTAATTGTCAACTGTGGTGGCCCAGAGGTAACGGCCGCGACTTACGAGTTGTTGGTCATGAGTTCAAACTTAGGCAGGCGCTTTACTTTGTGTAAATTATTTCATCACCACTGGTCTCAAAATGTCCTAGAACCAAAAATTCGAAGACATGTGACATCCACCAACCCGCACTGGGCCCGCGGGGTGCGGCCACTTTTTTACGGCCCACACCTTCTCACAGAGAGGAGGCCTGTGCCCAAGCAGTGGGGACATTAAAAGGCTGATTGATGATGACGATGATCACGTTTCAGTGTCATTATGTCATCACTGGAAATACGGTGGTAATAATTACTATTATTATTTCATAGCATCCACAAAGGGAGATTGAAAGCGAGTGGATTTCCCATGAAAAATCTAGGTCGTTGGTTTTATTACTATTAGAAAACTTAAATTATTATGTGTTAAATTGTATCGCAGACAGGCAAAGCAATTATATGTTTCAATACCTAGGTTTTTAACAACTTACCTAGTTTGAACACGCTAATCACGTAAAAATACAAAAATTGGGTCAGTAAGTTGGCATTAGGTATTAACAGTAACTCGAGTTCAAATAATGTTTTTTTCTTTTTATTGAAGTGAAAAATTCTTTAGGAGCGTTGGCCATTTTTGAGAAAAATTTTGGGAAAAAACAATTGAACTCGCGGAACACCGACACCGCTAAGAGATCTGCTACGAGTGCTACGCGTCGTAGCACTCTTAGCGGATCTCGAAGTGGATTGAAGTTGAAACTTATTTAGGCGCGTTGGGCTTTTTTGTTCAAGTTTTCACTTCGGTCGGCACTCCCGGAGTGCCAGTGTTTTTTTTTTCGTCTGTCTTTGGTGTCCTAATTACTGGAACAATAATTGTGAACAGCTTGATAGTAATCTATATATTAAATACGTGAAACAAAAACTTTCCATACCATTTTACCATAATCACGCGAACGGAGCTCTTGGCATATGAAATTTGGCATAGTTATATTTCATATGGAGAAGGAAACCTAATCCTACTAAATATTATAAATGCGAAAGTTTGTATGTTTGTGTTTCAATCACGCAAAAACGGCTGAAGGGATTTCAATGAAATTTTGCATACAGATAATGTATGTACCTGGATTAAAAGATAGGCTACAGAAAATTGGCTATTTATTACCACGCGTGCGAAGCCGCTGGCAGAAGCTAGTATTTCTATATAATACTAGATATGAACTGTCAAACGCGCGAAGTTTAAGCAGCCGTTCATCATCATCATCAGCCTATAGCAGTCCACTGCTGGACATAGGCCTCTCCAATTGCACGGCATTCAGCTCAGTTCTCGGCAACTCTTATCCAGCTGCTACCAGCCACCCTGCAAAGATCATCGCTCCACCTAGCCTGAGGGCGTCCTACCTTACGTTTGCCGATTCACGGTCTCCACTCGAGAACACGTCTACCGTAACGGTCATCGGTTCTACGGCTATTATGGCCGGCCCATTGCCACTTCAGCTTGCTTATTCTGTGAGCTATGTCGATAACCTTGGTTCTCAGCCGGATCATCTCGTTCCGTATTCGATCCCTCAATGAGACTCCAAGCATAGCCCGTTCCATAGCTCGCAGTCGTTAAGTTTTCTGAAATTTTCTTAATTTCCGCGCAATCTTCTTAATTTTTTCTTTCATAAGAACCTTCTCCTGACAATAACAAACAACAAAAAAAAGAATTAGCGAAATCGGTCCAACCGTTCACGAATGATCCCGTGACCAAGGAATTAGGGATTCGTTTTAAGGGTTCCGTAACCAAAGGGTAAAACGGAACAATATTACTAAGACTCCGATGTCCGTCCGTCTGTCTGTCCGTCAGTCTATAACCAGGCTGTATGTCATGAACCGTTGAAATTTTCACAGATGATGTATTTCTGTTGCCGCTATAACAACAAAATATACTAAAAACAGAATAAATAAATATTTAAGTGGGGCTCCCATACAACAAACATGATTTTTTGCCTCCGTGTGCGAGTCCGACTCGCACTTGACCAGTTTTACATACATATATATATATATTTATATAGATGCAATAGAAATAAATTAAATTAATAAAGAAACATTGCACACTACCATACGTTTGACACGGAAACATGTACATATTTACTTTTTTATGGTTCACATTCTGAGTCATGTCATGTATACGGCCTTTGACAAGAAAACCTTAAAAACGTTCGAACTTCAAAAAATGAGGTCGAATTCCGACCTATGGGCGACCTCTAGTTTGATTAAATATTTAAGAGTAAATAGGTATGATTCATTCATTATTTTTCGAACTGTAGCTAAGTAGGTACAACGTCGTCGTGACTCGTGAAAGAGTTCGTTCGCTTCCTATATTTATTTCATTATTTTTTCAAGGCTTCTCTTACCCTTGACCTTCAATTTGCCTAGCCTTTTCCCAACTATCTTGGGGCTGGCTTCCAGTCTAACGGGATGCAGCTGAATACCAGTATTTTACATGGAGCGACTGCCTATCCGACCTTCACAATCCAGTTACTGGGTTTTGGTGTTGAGGGTACACTAATTATTGTGTTTGTGGTTTACGGCGATAAATAATAGATACTGGATAGCTACTCACGGTATAATGTTTTTACACAAAACACAGAAACATTCACAGACGAAAGGGACACTAGTCGATACACCCACAGATTTAAGCACACACATTGAGAAGTCATCATTCTCCTGCCCTTATCCCAATTTATTTGGGGTCGGCGCAACATGTCTTTTTCTTTTTATTGAGAAGTATTATAGATAATCGGTTTTTATGTTCATACACCTAAATTATTAAAGAACTATGCTAATTCTGAAGGATTACCGTAAATATTAGGGAGGATCCTCCGACCAGACGGGTCTGGTCCTTTTCAATGGAGGTTTTCGGGACTTTACACCCTGTTCCGCATGCCTCTAAAGGGTAATACAATAGCCATTGGTAAGACTGGATGTGAGACTTTCGGGCTTCTGACGACCCATAATGACTCTCAAAGATCCACGATTGACAGCCAAAACCTGATATGGTGAGATGATCACCCATTCATAACCCTACCCCGGAAAGCGTAGCTTAACCTGATTCATTGACCGTACTGTGGCTGTAACTATTTTAGCCACGAGCTCCTCACCCGTGACCTTACGACCTTCAAAACATTTCCTCAACAAATAAGACATTATCATAAAACGGACCCTAGTACCTAATCCAAACTCATTTTCTGACGACTCAAAATATAACCTAATAAAACTAATTTAACAGTCCAAAACCGTTGTTCTTTCGAAAATTACGGTTATTACTCGAACGGAATTGGTGTAAACTTGTCGAAAAACCGTACCTAAATACAATCACGCGAAAATAAAATAAAAAAAAACGAACTCGTTAAGTCTTGTTAAATATATGGGCGTATGCACCAAGTTTCTTTGGAACACTCAAAGTTTACTATAATGGGTGCTTATCGTAGGGGCGATCGGTTCTTTCCATCGAAATTTTCTTTTGGTTGGCACACAATTAGCTCTGATAGCTTTTTGTACCGCGTCATGCTTGCGTGGCGGATTGGGTGATTCGGTTGTGGTAAGTGTATTCAACGCTTAGCTTACAACATTTGAAAACTTTAAAAAAAAGTGTACACACTTTTTTTTAAAGTTTTCAAATGTTGTTGTTGTTGATGTTGTGTTGTTGTTGTTTGTTTTCGTTGTTGTATAACTTCTTACTTACGTAAGAAGTTATACTTCTTTGGCGTATCAAGATAAAAAACAAAACTGTCACAAAGTTTACAAAAGCAAAACAATCATTCTTCATGAACCACGGGTCATAGCTAACTTCACGGTGTCGGTTCTAGCTAACTTCAACCTGTGAATTTTGAGTGCCAGTGATGTGCGCGCATTTTAAAATTTCACTCTCATCATTTTTTCACCGCCTAAAGAAGTATAACTGCAAAAATCTACGGTGACAGTAAAAATTTAGTTTCTATTTTTGCAAATGACAAAGCAGCTTTTGGACTCCCCAAGCGTTAGCACATCGAGCGGTCCTGATTCTCGCAGCCAGTGGACTCCGGCCCGTAAAGCGGGGTCTATTAATTACGTTAGGCGTTTTAGGGAAGAAGGGGGATGAGCGAATCTCACATGGGAGAGAAAGGGTTCTTGGAAAGTATCACGTAATTAGGGTTCCGTACTCGAAGGGTCCTAACGGAGCATTATTGCTGTCAGTCACGTGTCCGTCTGTCCGCCTGTCAGTCTACCCGTCTGTCCGTCTGCCCGTCTGTCCGTCTGACCGTCTGTCCACCTGTCCGCCTGTCCGAATATCCGTCTGTCCGTCTGTTCGAATGTCCGTCTGTTCGTCTGTCAGTCTGCCCGTCTGTCCGTCTATCTGTCTCTACGTAAGAAAGAAAGAAAGAAAGAAAATACGTTTATTTACGGTAAACATGACGCAAAAAACAGAGAAACACAAAAAAAAAGAAGAAAAACTGGGGGAAAAAATGCGTCACATCCACGCAAAACGGCCATCGCTCAGCTTAAGTGCTATGACCCTATGCAAGACAGAGCCCCAGCGCTGGTTTTCAGCGACAGCCGGCGCCAACGTCATGACGTCGACCGGTGCAGATAACAATGAGTAAAACTTCTAAATATTATACAGCGTAAAAAATATTAATATTTAAGTGGCAACATTCCGCTTCCTGCAACATGACGCACGCGCCGCCGGCTTTGATTTTAATCTGTGCCTCTCAGCTGTCAGTAAACTATCTTTGACAATGACAATGTTAGAATAGGTTATGTAATAAAAAAAATGGCTCATGGCGGCACTATGCAGGCGTTGGCAGGCGTTACGCAATAACATTATATAATGAATGTTATGATGAGATAATAATAAATAGTTAAGGGAAATTGTATAGCGAGTAGTGTTATTGTTTTTGGGAAAAAGTGTTTATGAAAGTGTAGAACGGTGTATATCACAAACACATTGATTTAACACAGAACGGAACAACAAAGATGGTAAGTAAAATTAAAACGTCTGTCCGTCTGTCCGTCTGTCCGTCTGTCCATCTGTCCGTCTGTCCGTCTGTCCGTCTGTCCGTCCGTCCGTCTGTCCGTCTGCCAGTCTGACCGTCTGTCCGTCTGTCCGTCTGTGTGTCTGTCCGTCTGTGTGTCTGTCCGTCTGTCCGTCTGTTCGCCTGTTCATCTGTTCGTCTGTCCAACTGATCGTCTGTCCGAATGTCCGTCTGTCCGTCTGTCCATCTGTCCGTCTGTCCGTCTATCCGTCTGTTTATCTGTCAGTCTGTCCGTCTGTCAGTCTGTCCGTCAGTCCGTCTGTTCGTCTGTCCGTCTGTCCATCTGTCCATTTGTCCGTCTGTCCGTCTATCTTTCTGTCCGTCGTCTGTCACACAGGTTTTACAGCATTATTTTCACAGTATAAGCATCTTGTTGACCCAACGCTATACAAATAGTCAAAGATACATTTGGCACGAAACCCTGAATGTGCGAAGTCTGACACGCACTTTGCCGGGTTTTTTTTTTCACAAGATAGATATGGAATAGAGTGTAAAATCCGAGTAAACTGGGTTGAATTGTGATAGCAATTGATATTTAAAAAAAAAAAATGCATTAAATATACTTCGAATCGAATACGAAATCACACATCATTTGAGTGTCAAAAATAGAACCAAGAAAAAAATATTGCAGAATAAATGCATCGTCATCGTCTTAATGCCTTCTTCTTGAAATTGTTATTATTATAAGGCACGGTACAAAAAAAAAAAGTCGTAACCGTACCCATTGGTCTTAGCCTGTATCCCTCCCCTCGTATATTACTTTAACCTGGCTTGCAACCACAACCTCAGAAATGGCTTTGGGACCTCCTTGGTGGTCGCGACCCATAGGTTGGAAAACACTGAAATTATGCATTTTTTTTTTTTGTATATTACTAAGCGAAGCTTTCATATTTTTAATAATAATTTATTAAATCTCAAAAACTTTATATTCTAGTTACAAGTAACATTGGAAGCCACACTAGGATACCCTGTGTCGTGAGGCCCAGTCTCTTTCATCACCAGGTTTGTATTACTTGTAGTTTAGATAAACAGACAAGTAGGTTATTGGTAAAATTAACTCACGGAAATACAAAATAAAAACATAAAAAAATTAAAGTGGCGTTTATGTTAAGTATAGTGTGTAGTGTAAGTGTAATGAGAGTGTTATGAGAGAGTCAGTGTTTTGGTGTGTGTGTCTGATGGTGTGTGCGTGTGTGTGTGTTAGTGTGTGTTATGAATCAGCCAATAGTGATTCAGACTTTGTAACAAACGTGACGTTGGATTCTTTAATATTTATTTTCTATGCTATGCTACGATTTTTTATTCAATGAGGGCGCCACTTGGCCGGTAGTGGGGCCTTAAGTATAGTTATTTTATTATAGTAATACCTACTTCCATACTTAAATTGTAGGTTCATTAATAACATTTCTAACATCAGAATAAATCTGTTGTATCAAAAACGTTGTCAATAACAGAAAAGCAACTTCGTAGCGAGCCTTTCTAATTGGTTCAAGGGCCCTCACTGTTGGTTTAGTTTGTTGAAGCCAATGTGAAAAGTAAATCAATCATGATACGCAGTTACACATTAAGGAATTTCAACTTATTAACGGCTTTAGCCTAAAATGTTTTAATAAAGAAATGGAATGTATTCGTTAAATATTTCAGACATTTTCGAGAAGCAGACTTTAAGCCATGAAAAGAATTTCTTATTAGTATAAATGAGTTTGGATATTTTTAGTGTGGTTTTTAATCTGTAGTAACTACTGTTCAGTAAAAAAACTCATCGTGAAAATTTAGTTACAGTAAGTTTTATCTTTCATCAGGTATATTCACATTGAATAGACGAAGAATAAAATGTAACCGGCCAAATGCGTGTCGGACTTTGCAAATTTAGGGTTCCGTGCCATATGAGGGAAATCAATATTTTGGTATTTGTTAGTAAAATATACGTTATAGTAAACCCTTTCACCAATATATGTTATGATAAACATTTTCACCAAACAAGTTCATAGGTCAGTGGGAAGTTAAAAAAATTCTTCAAAACAAAGTTTTGTGACAGATGACGGATAGACGGACAGACTGACAGTTTGACAGACGGACAGACGGACACGTGAGTGACAGCAATAGGGCTCCGTTTGGACCCTTCGGTTAAGGAACCCTAATAAAAACCTACTAATATTATAAATGTGAAAGTTTGTGACGATGGATGTATGGATGGATGCTTGTTACTCTTTTACGCAAAAACTACTAGACGTATTTTGATGAAACTTTACAGTAGTACAGCATGTACATCAGAATAACATTTAGTCTATAACTTACAATAGAAGGAAGTACCAATGGGCAGGCCTGTTGGTCTAGTGGTTAGTGACCCTGACTGCTATGCTGGAGGTCGTGGGTTCGATTCCCACCCAGGACAAATGTTTGTGTAATGAGCACGATCATTTGTTCTGTGTCTGGGTGTAATTTATCTATAATATTTATGTATTTAGAAATATATAAGTTTGTTTATCAGTTGTCTAGTACCCATAACACAAGCTCTGCTTAGCTTGGGACTAGATGGCGTTGTGTGATAGTTGTGGAATATTATTATTATTAATGCCAAGCGGGCGAAACATCTGGCAGAAACTTGTAGAATATACTTTTATTCGATACAGACACAACACAACAGACCGATGATCTGGTGAGGGTCTCGGGTAGCCGATGGATATGAGACGCACTGGACCGGTCGTTGTGGCGACACTTGGGGGAGGCCTATGTCCAGCAGTGGACGTCTTTTTACTGAAATGATGATGATGATGACAACACAACAGCACACTTCACCTAAATTTTTAAGGTGAGATTCTTACAGAACAAACCAGCTGACAGTAATCTTTATTTTTCATCTACAAACAATATGTCCGGGTTTGTAGTAATAAAACTTTAAGGCCAGTATATACACCGAACTTTATCAGTAAAACACCATGGGTCAATCTCTAGACCCTCAAAGATAGAGCAATTTTAGTATCTGTCTTATTTATAGAAAGAAAGAAAAATATTTAGGTATTTGGCTACAGTAAGGTTCACGCAAATGACCTAAAGCTAAAAAAAAAGTGACAATCATAAACAAGTGACATTTACAAAATAGTGACAATCAAAAAGATAATTTATAAAAAAAAAGCATAGCGTGTGCCTCACGACGGCGCCAAAAAGGTCCATCTTAGTAATGTTTTCAGACAGATACTGTCTGACGCGGTCTTCCAATGAACCTTGAGCAACGAGTGACAGAGCAAAATTAAATGGTTAGTGATGGTAATTTATTTTGATATCCACATAGTCTAACAACTATAACTTTGGACCTAGGTATCACGGAGGCGTACATTTAATGTTATTTTTACGGCCCTAACATAGAGAATCATAAAAAAATATTTAAATACACAAAAGATAAGATATTTTTCTATTGAGCGAGAGACGATTTTTAAACGTAATTTCACACGTTTTTTTGCATTTCCTCAAATTCTACAATTTGGTAGGGATTAGGTAACACGTGTCTTTTATGTTTTTTTTGTTGGAGATTGCATCACTTATGTGAGGTGTCTTCACCGATTAAGTTAAGTATATACACCTGCCTTTTTTTTTTGGGGGGGGCGTCGGAAATCAACCAATGACTTCTCCCGCTCTGGGTGGAGCGGGAGGGCGTGTCAGACTCTTACTGACTAAAACCCACCCCTTTTCCTTCCCTGCCTGAGTGCCCAGGGGTGCGGTAACTAATGTTGAGAATTTATCTGCTACTCATGGCATGCAGGCACCGGCCACGATGGGCCCCGTCAGTGGTGGCTGACAACATCTCTTTGAGGCGCGCGTGGAACACTACGCACCGTCGACTCACGGCCTGGTGCTGATCGGACGGCAAGCTACCCACTGTTCGCCATCCACAGGCCCGGGTATATACCTGCCTTATTGTTTTATTTCTACAAACCCGGCAAGATTGGATATATAATAATAAAAAGAGAAGGCCTGACTCACTGATTCATTACCGCCCAGCCTGAAGCCTTGGACCTAGAAAGCTGAATTTTTTCAAAGGTGCAGGTTCTAAGACGTGGACGAGGAATAAGAAAGGATTTTTCGAAATTCAAACAGTAATAATTAAAATAAAAAGAGGGTGAAAAATTGGGTTGAAAGTTTATAACGAAGGAAGTAAGTACCTACTAATTCCACGCGGGCGAATCCGCCGGCAGCAGTTAGTAGTTTATAAAGGTCTTGTTAAAATATAATAGAGACATGATTGCTCCTTTAAGGTTGATTTTTGTATGTTATTTATCTATCCACAATGTTTACGAAGAGAAATTTCCCGAGAAGTTTTCTTGGAACAATAAAATAAGGAACGTGACGGCGGCACGGGAGACGAATAGCGTAGCAAAGGCGTTATTTGGAGAAACTTTTCACCGTTTCCCCTTCAAATTGCACTTGGCGAACGAATTAAACAAAATTTGTTTTTTAGCCTTATTGCTTTCTGCCGGATGCTTGTTATAATACGTATTATTTATGTAACGGTATTTATCATTGCCTTGAGTTTTTCTTTCTGGAGAGCTGTTGGTGAAAGTGCGCCACGCATTTCAAGCACCATTTAAGCATCTTGAGCATCGACAATATTTTTCTTGAAAGATTTCGTTGTTTTACTGTGTTGATTGTAGCGTATTACAGCAGAGTTTATTTGTTTTCAATTAGTTACTGCTTAGCATATAGATTGTTGTTGTTTATGTTGTTGTTCACTATGATAATAACAGGTTTTGCGTCAACAATATCTAGGCACTGTGAAACAGTTGTAACTTCCCAGGATCGAACTCTTTATATCCACTCGAACGTAGAAATACGGAGACACGAAACCTTGCTGTCACTTTGTCCGTCGTCCCCCCGCTCGGCAATTCCTTCCGCGCCAGCACCCCGTGCCGCTTCCAACTTAAAGCTTAATATCTATTAAACTGCTGCAGCTACACACAAATAAAAATACGTGTGTATAGCTGAAACTATAGAGAATTGACTTATGTGAATACTAAATCACAACACTTAGTCCTAAATACTTCAAAAAAAAGTTAAACTTGAGATTACGGGTTGAAAAACAGCAAAATATATGTTCTTACTAAGTTTTTACTAATATCTTTGTAGTTTTTATCTCTTAAACCTATTTATTATGAAACTAGATTATATAAGCTTTCTTTTGATGTCCCTATGTCTTTACTTAGACTGTTTTATGTAGCACAATAAATGAAAACAAACCACCCTTTCCCTCGTCAATTTAATGCCACCTGCGCTAGCGAAAATGAGGTAAAATACGGCAAGATGGCCGCCCGTAGGGCTCTTACGCATAAATGTACATGATTAAATATAGATAGTTTGATAGGAATTATTTATTTTGTGATTGTTATTGAAATGAGACAATGATACATGTACATAGTTATTTAATAATAATATAAATGTATTTTACAAAACAAACAACAACAAACTTTTTTTACCATGTTTTTTATTTTTATTTACATAATTACCTAAAACGATCACAATAGACACACATTACAAGGCACTTATAATAATCACACTAATATTATAAAGGCGAAAGTCTGTGAGTGTGTTTGTTACTTCTTCACGCTCAAACGGCTGGACCGATTTTGATGAAATTTGGTATGTAGATAGGTTATACCCTGGATTAACAAACATTTTTTATACCGTTTTACGCGGGTGAAACCGCGGGGCGCAGCTAGTTGAAAATAAATCAGCCAGCGAAACTCCGCAGACGTGGAGATTATCGATCATAGAAATTTTCTGCCTGTGTAAGATACATAGTTAAAAAAGATACGTACGCCTGAACACCTTGACCTTGCCCACGTTCACGTGCACGCCCCGGCCACGCCCACGCCCACGCCCACGTGCTGTTCCTGCCGCCTCTTCATAACTTGAAGATCTAAAATATAAATTACAACAAAATTACATACTACTTACCATAAGCTCATAACCAATCTCAAATAAAAATACTCACGGTTGGTATAACGACGACCCCTGATCAGCCAACTCATCGCTCTCCGCATCTCCAGCCTCCGATCAGCCAAATTAAATTTTGAGACCTAAAATCGAAACTTGATTTAGATTCCATAGTTTATTTTTAATATAAGACAGCAATTAGGCATTAAAAAAAACAATGTTCTCATGCCCAAAACCATTGAAAGACAAGACAGAAAAAAAAAACTGCAAGAAAAAAGTCATCTCTTTAGTAGTACCCCGTAGTTGGTTAAACCGTTGAAAAAATAAAAAAGGAATGAGCG
This sequence comes from Polia nebulosa, assembly GCA_951329385.1. NCBI lineage: Eukaryota > Metazoa > Arthropoda > Insecta > Lepidoptera > Noctuidae > Polia > Polia nebulosa. The sequence continues at coordinate 6,109,589 of OX589593.1, forward strand.
TTCAATTATATCCATAAAATTAGTAAGCATTATTAAAGACATTTTGCTCGAGCTCAAATCTTAACACTCCGTTTTCATAGTCAGTTAAACCGTTGAAAAAATCTAAAAGGAATGAGCGTTCAGTTATATCCATAAAATTAGTAAGCATTATTAAAGACATTGTGCTCGAGCTCAAATCCTTTTTCATAGTCGGTTAAACCGTTGAAAAAATCAAAAAGAAATGAGCGTTCAATTATATCCATAAAATTAGTAAGTATTAGTAAAACATTGTGCTCAAGCTCAAAACATAACTCTCTTTTTTCGTAGTCGGTTAAACAGTTGAACAAAAAAAAAATGCAATCATCACCCATTAGTAAGCATTAAAACAAAAATTCTCAGGCCCAAATCCATAACCCTTCGGGACTTTTAGCGTGGTCGGGTAAACCATTGAAAAAAAACATGCCATCACACATACGATTTACTTGTATATACGAACCCTTACTGTGAAAACTAAAAAAAACCGTCCTTGCCATTGCCGCGGTGCATATTGTCAACCTGAGGACTGTAAATTTTAAAACATGGAATCTTAACTATTTTCGATGTATTTTTACTGTCTAAGTGTGTGTAAATACTAATAATGAACTAATTTCCATATTACGAGCACCATTATAATAGATTAGATAGTAAATCATACAAAAGTTTTACGAAAATGACCACGGCGTTGTTGCGGCGTCATGCCGCCAAGTACCTGGTTTTATGTTTCGATATTTTCGGTTCCAACACACTTTGAACCTACAACATGTTTAGTTTTTCGTAAAGCTTAAACCTTGAGGATTCTTTTGATATAATACACTAATACACAGGGTTTTAAATAAAATTGTACTTACATCTTAAACGCAGAGCTCTTTCCGTTGTAGCACTGACGTGAAAAAATGACAGAACATCGACTTTCAAACATTTTTTTAAATTATTAGCTATGGTTGCGTATCATTGTGCCTAGTGTCACGGACGCAAAATTTAGTCGATTATTGTCTCAAATAGAGCATGGCCAAATAAAGTTGACGACTACAGATAAAAACCGATTTAAAGTGGACGAAGCGCGTTTGACCTCCCGAGCGGTGTCTACGTTGGGTAGACGTGTAAAAATAACCACGCTGCGGGTTTCTACGTTCGAGTGGATATAGGTACTCGTATAATAAGCGGATTAGTTAGAAAGGAATTTATTCATACCAGAAAAAAAAATCGAAAAAGAGGAACTCGTGGCTTAAGTAATAACAGTCGCAGGGGTCGATTCACCCTGCCCAGGGGTTGCGGATAAATTCGAAACAGTTACCGCGCCCCTGGGCATTCAGGGCAGGGAATGAACAGGGGTGGGTTTTAGTCAGTAAGAGTCTGACACGCCCTCCTGCTCCATCCAGACCGGGAGATGTCATTGGATGACTTCCCACCACCAAAAAAAAAAAAAAAAGGGTCGGTCGGTGAATCGACCCCTTTTTTGTTTTTTTTTGGTGAGGTTAAGCTACGCTTGACGTGGTTGGTCCATGGCTGGGTAACCATCTTTACATACTCCTCCGTGCCTGGGAAAGCACGTTAATCGCCCAAAGTTTAATATCGTCAGTTTGATTCGCGACAAAGATATCCAATGATATACAAAAGTAAAAAACTGGCCTAGTGCGTGTCGGATTTCGCACTTTAAGGATTCCGTACAAAATGTTGGTATTTGTTAGTAAAGTACACGTAATAATAAACATTAACACCAAAGAAGTTCATAGGTCAATGGGAACTTAAAAAGTCTTCGTAACAAAATTTTGTGACAAACGACGTATAGACGGACACGTGAGTGACAACAATAGGGCTCCGTTTGGACCCTTCGGGTACGGAACCCTAAAAATCGCGAAAAATCGACTTGACCCGGGCCTGCGGACGGCGAGTAGTGGGTAACTCGCCGTCCGATCAGCACCAGGCCCGAGAGTCGACGGCGCGTAGTGTTCCACGCGCGCCTCAAAGAGTTGTCAGCCAAGGGAAGGGGCCTGCCACGGCCGGTGCCTGCCCGGGGGTGGAGGATAAATTCGAAAGAGTTACCTCGCCCCCGGGCACTCGAGGCAGGGAGGAACAGGGGTGGGTTTTAGTCAGTAAGAGTCTGACACACCCTTCCGCTCCACCCTAGAGCGGAAGAAGTCATTGGATGATTTCCCACCCCCCAAAAAAAAAAAAAAAAAAAAGCGGTGTTGTTAGCTATGCGACGATATTAAGATCGAATTATTTTTCTGCGAGTCTGAATGCTGTGAGGTTCTCGTTTTTATTTTTTACTATTGGTGTATTTGCTAACTCAGTTGACATCAATTTAATAGGCACTTTGCAGTACATTGCTGCTTTGTTCGGTGGACATTGATTATAATAGGCACTACGTAGTACATTTTTGTTTTCTATATGTCAAAGCAGCAATGTACCTACTGCATATTGCCTATAAAATGGATGTTACCTGATTTTGCGAATACACCTGCTATAAGGCTCGCGTTGGACCACTATCTCACTTGATGGTAAGCAATGTGGTCGAAGTTGGAGCGCGCTTGCTTAGAAGACGTAACCTATTCACTTTTGATTTTTAGACCCTCAGGTTCCTTTTAACAGACAACCTTCATAGAACCTACCTCAGTAGGCATAAATGCACTTATTATCCTCTCTGCTTATCTTCCCACATCACATGGCTTGACGGTAGATATTTTCAGTAGGTAAGCCGCCGGGTATCGACGGAGCTTTGTGTTATCGATATTATTCAGCCAAAATATTTTCTTATGAAATATTTCTCAAAGGCTTTCCATAACGAGAGGCTATGTTGTGATACACCTATCCTTGCATTCATTATACACAGGTATTTATCTAGACTTAAGCTGACTTAGTACGTAATAGTACAAGACCCAGAGCAGCCAGACATTACTGATTTTCGAATTCACAACTAATTTTAATTCATCATCAGCCTTTTAATGTCCCCACTGCTGGGGCACAGGCCTCCTCTCTGTGAGAGGGTGTGGGCCGTAATCCAACACACGGGTCCTATGCGGATTGGTGGAAGTCTTTTGCCGGTTTCCTCATGATGTTTTCTATCACCGTTTTTGAAAGCTGTGGTGATGAAATAATTTACACAAAGTAAAGCGCCTCCCTGTGTTTGAACTCACGACCTACAACTTGTAAGTTGCGTCCGTTACCACTGGGCCACCACTGCAATTTGAATTAATGATCTTAAATTTGAATGTCAATGTTAAGACTGATTTTAAAGTTGTGTTAGTATGTACTTTGAATGTACGCTTGGTATGAGTAGGTATCTATATTCAAAGCTAGCAGGCTACTTGGGCACTGAACACTACTCAATTCCACAAAATTTTGTTAATCAGAAAATAGGTACTGTCTAGTGCTTCCATTTTTAATCAAAGAGCTTTTGATCAGTGATTTTCTGTGTAGATACAAAGGGGTAACCTGTGCCTCAAATTGCTTTGAAAAAGGCATTTTGCTGATGTTCAGAATATACTAGTGCAATATTGTCAGCAACTTCGTATGCTTTACTTAGATACCATTTTTTAGGTTTGATTATTTTTATCAAATTCTTTTGTAAACTGGTTATTATAAAGTTTTTTTTTTACATCGAATGATGAAAAAAACATATCAAACAAGATGAGGTACCAACCTCATCTTGTTTGATATGTTTTTTTCATCGCTTCCCATCTACTCTGAGGACAAACGCCGAAACAAACTCAAAGGTGCTTTTACAAATCTCCGAATCTTTTTCAGTATTAACAAATCAGAAATGAAGGGTGTTTACTGAAATCTAATTACACTTATTAACAACTAAACTAAACAACTTAACAGGTGAATATACTAACGGGTAATAATATGTACAAACGTGTAGGAAAACAACTCTTTGGGCATTAAAAAATTCATCCACATCACTGTCAATGCTAAAAGTACCCAGTACGCTTGCAGCATTGCCACGTTGAATGGCAATTCTGATTCGTTGGCCAAAGAGATCCCCGGCCCTCTGGTCACATGAAAGAGTCGACTAGCTGTTTGCTGATGTCCCGAAAAATCAATGAGTATCTACTAGGTCCCATGGCCCTAGTGTTTCAAAATAAATTCCTCTTGTTTACACTTCACCAAAACAAAACCTTTCCTACTAACCTTAAATTTAATGTTTTTTACCGCATTTTAAAGTAGTGTTAGTGTTCCCATACAAAAGTAAGCAGTATTAATCAATCTCCAGTCACGGTGGCGAATGCTTGGCACTCCATGTTTCCCTGTCACGTCGTAATTTATGTCCTCCTGATAGTGCTGCAAAGTTTTATGTTTTATGCTTGTTTTCATAAAATAAATTTTATTTTATTAACTAGTACTTTACGTGCGAGAATAAGCTGTTTAGTTGTAATTAAACACGAGTGTACCTACTTGTTTTAAGTTTTATGGTTTGGGAAGTAATGAGGTTGCATTGGAAACGATCATACAATGTTGTTATACTGTTAATTTAGTTAGACATCTTTTATGTGGCCTGCCTTCATTTTTACAATTTTTGTTTGTTTCTTCGGGTTAAATCTTGCAAGCTGGATCAGAATCACTTCCTCATAATAGCCTATATATAGCCTTCCTCGATAAATGGACTATGAACGTAAACGTAACGACTATAAACACAAAAATAATTTTTCAATTCGATTCAGTAGTTCCTGAGATTAGCGCGTTCAACCAAACAAACAAACTCTTCAGCTTTATGATATTAAAATATATAATACTAGCTGTGCCCGTGGTTTCGCCCGCATTTATGGTTACTATGTCGTAGAGAGATACTTAACAATAACTGTTAAGTATCTTACGGGAGCGGGAATAATCACGTGCAATCAAAGTGCGAGTCAGTGTCATAAACCTTTATTGAAAAGTTTCTCTGTCGCACGCGCGGTAACACACACAGGTATCATACGCGCACATTTCGCATATACAAGTGTATAACCTTCTTCAATAAATAGGCTATACAGTGCAAAATGGTACCACGCAGAGCTACTGGCGGTGGCCGGCCAGCGCAAGCGCACCCCCACATCCCTCATAAACGCCCGCCTTGCACATCATGAGTGTGCGCGTGGTACTTGATTAAAACTATGATATCTCTTAAGATATTCGTTGAAATAAAATGATGTCAAAGAATATTTATTTCAAAATTAAATACTTATGATAGTTCAGTTCCGATGACAAATATTTTTTATGGTAAGCATGACCTGGATTGACATTCAGGATTAACTTAGATAGAGGAACTTTTCAACGGATCACAGCAAAGACACGAATTTAGGTGTATGACTTTAAAAGCTTGTTTAAAAAATGTTTTTGTACTACATCCTTTTTTTTTTTTTTTTTCTATTGCGGGGAAACCTAAAGACGCCTGGAATTTTGGGGGAAAGACCAGTGTCAAAAAGTATGGGATTTTTATCTCATTAAAACCATCACCATCAGTACATGGAAAGAGTCACATGACCTCTTAAAATATCGCTCCAGAACCACCTATGTACAACACCTGTTAAAGATCGCCCCGGAACCACCTCTGCACAACACCTGTTAAAGATGGCCCCGAAACCACCTCTGCACAACGCCTGTTAAAGATCGCCCCGGAACCACCTCTGCACAACGCCTGTTAAAGATCGCCCCGGAACCACCTCTGCAAAACGCCTGTTAAAGATCGCCCCGGAACCACCTCTGCACAACGCCTGTTAAAGATCGCCCCGGAACCACCTCTGCACAACGCTTGTTAAACATCACCCCGGAAGCACCTCTGCACAACACCTGTTAAAGATCGCCCAGAACTACTTCTGCACAACGCCTGTTAAAGATCGCCCCCGAACCACCTCTGCACAACGCCTGTTAAAGATCGCCTCGGAACCAAATCTGCACAACGCCTGTTAGGGCACATCCCTGGGGAGGCTGTAAAGGGTTTTCCCGAACCTCGCTGTGCACGACAGCACTGGAGCATTCGGTGGGCAGACAGAATATAAAGTACTTTATTTTCTCTGTGACTATTGCAATTCCTTAAATTGTGACGATATACTCAAAACTAGTTTTTTTTCATTAGGTAGGTACACCATTTAAAAAGTTAAAAGCACCTATTTATTTCATTGGTTTTTCTCTTCTCTAATTCTACGTATCAATTCACTTACTTTAATTTTCACCAAAATATTTATTTACTCAAGCACACCCGTCTAGACACAATTATCAAATAAATTAAATATACCTAATTTCCCTCCAAAATTGAAACCAACAAATCAAGCAAGGGGAGATTTCACGTCTCCCAAATTCGTTCTTACAAATCAGATTGATAAAATAGCCATATTTATCGCTTCACTTATGTACATATCGATATCGTATTACCTAGTATCGATATAGCTTCAGGGATAAATAAAATTCAATAGAAAAGTCACAACATATGGCCCGAAGCGAGATGTCCGACGGTGAAATTCAATCGCTTGAAAGCTTCTACTAGACGTAAGTCGTAGCGATAGTGTTAAATTTAAAGCAATGGATGAATGAATGGACTTTTATTAAGGCGTGGTCGCCGATAAATTCGAAAGAGAGTTACCGCGGCCCTTGGCACAGACTACTGAATGAACAAGGGTGGGTTTTAGTCAGTAAGAGTCTAAGACGCCCTGGAGCTCCACCCAGAACGGGCGAACTTAATTGATGATTACGCACCTCCGTCTTTTAGGCAAATTACCAGTCGATAGCAATGCGGAGGAAGTTTTCGACGCCAGCCTTCAGATTATTTTAGAAAAAGAAAGAAAAGAAAAGAAAGAAAAATAATTTATTCTGCACAGATATAACGCACATTACAGAAAAATTAATTAAATAACATTTACATAAACATACAAGAATGCTAAAAGCCTTGCATTCAATCAATGAAAGTCTTCTGTCCATTGCCTAATGTCAGAGTCCGCCAACAACCAAAGACAATACATATATTGCGTAATACTATGTAATCTGTAATTCTGTACTGCGACACTGGCAAATGACAACAAACAGACTATCAAAACGATACAAAAAAACAGTTGGTGAAAGTGGAAAAACAACTAGACTAATCTTTTAACAAACACGAATAAATTAAGCTGTGGGTCGCATCCGTGCAAGAACAGGTCGTTGCTCAGCAAAATACTGCGACTTCAGACGAACTTATCGTCAACAGCGCTGGTTTTCAGCAAAGTACCTATCACGCGAATGACGTAATGACGCCCCCCTGTTTTTTAGTTTTGGTTACGGTACTTATACCTAAACCTCGTTATTACTTCAAGTTGCTTATCATTATTACTTTTTTATTATATTTCTTTCTCTTATTGAACCTGGTGGCTGTCGTCAAATTTTTTATTTTCATTTGTTTTATTTCGCCATAAAACATCAAGGTTAATTTTTGCTTTATGGCTAAGGTGTCTTAGAAAATTATACAGTTTCCACTATTCATTGTGGGTCGACGGAGTGTTCGATAAAGTCACTGCGCCCCTGCGGTCTGAGACAAAATACTTTTCTGTTAGCATTCACGCTAACGCTTAGTACAAAATGTATGGCATGATATTACCTGGACGTGAGTCACGTGACAGTTCTCTCCGCATGTAATGTCATTGCCATACATTTAGTACTAATCGTTAGCGTGAACGCTAACAGAAAAGTATTTTGTCCCAGGCCCCTGGAACGCAAAGGGCAACTGAAGGAATACGGGTGGGTTTTAGTCAGTAAGAGTCTGACACGCTCTCCCACTCCACCCAGAGCGGGAGATGGCATACAATGATTTCTCAAACTAAAAAAAAAGATTCTTAAAAATATGAACGGGAATTCTCAAAATGAAAGACATAGGTACCGCAATAATATCACTTACAAAACAACACTCCAAGTAACTTACATCTCAATATGAAACATTGCCAATAATGCTAAGTTATCCAACATCAATAAGCCAAACAATTCCATACGAACTCGATATCAATTCATAAAAATAACGAACTGCCTTCCAACTTCCGAACTTGTTCTCAACGTAATTTGGTCACAAACATTTATCGAACAACTTATGTTCATATAGCGTAGACATATACGACATTATTATATATAACACTCGCTACCCACATGCTTAGTTAATACACTGTTTTGTGAATTCTAAATTAAAATTCTGCATAGAAAATTTTGAATTAAAAACCTGCTAATTTGTGTTTATACTTATCACATTTATTTTTTTATAAATGAGGCCCATATTTCTGGTCAGAAAAGTGTGAAAGTATTGTAGTCTTTTTCTAGAATTTTGATTAGTCCGCGCCACAGGATATGAGTGTCAACACCGTCACTACTTGTCGCTACAATAGTAGCGACCTGAAGAATCAGACAGGTATTGGCCGCACAATAAGTTCGATTCAGCCGTCCTTTGCTGCGCTCCCCCCAGCGACACCCTAAACCGTGACTCGTACCCCGCAGGGGATGGTCTTAGCGTGTAGTCGCTTACTTTTTAAGTTTTTGAATAAGCCCTTGCTGGAGGCTTTAATACATTAAATCACCACAGGCAAGTGCGGCAGCCGACATCCTATAGATTGACTTATTGTTGAGGCATAGATTATGACAAAACGTCAAAATTAGGACGTTTTCGAGTCTTCACGATGCACGCGCTAAAAACATATCTCCCTCTTTTTAGGGTTCCGTACCCGAAGGGTCCAAACGGAGCCCTATTGTTGTCACTCACGTGTCCGTCTGTCTGTCCGTCGTCTGTCACAAAAATTTTGTTACGAATAATTTTTTAACTTCGCATTGACATATTATGAACTTGACATTTGGTGATAATGTTTATTAATAGATATACTTTACTAAAAAATACCAATATTTGGTACAGAATACTTAATGTGCGAAATTCAACACGCACTTGGCCAGTTTTTTTAATATATAACATCATTGGGGTAAGTCAAATTTATGACGGCAATGCTCTACCCGGTTCTATAAGTCTATGGTCTGTAGCGTCAAATTCGTCCACTCAATCCTCCGACCAGAGACAAACAGATTGCAAGTTCCGAACTCACAAGACTTTGCCAAGGTGTTAGGACTTTACGAAGGATTTTGGGTAACTTTGTTGACTAACTACGTTCTAATTGGAGATGTACTCGTAAGGCGGTTTGGGAGAGCTTGATTAATTCTCGAGATGTTGAGGTAAATTTTTGTGGGTTTGGCATTGAGAAGAATTACTCATTGCTCAAGTCAGAAAGAAGTGCTTGATTGCTGTCTGATATCCTCACTAAACATGAACATCTATTTAGACCACGTCTTATGCAATGGATACGAAAATACGTTGGAGGAAAGTGAAGATATTGATATAACAGATTTGCCTTCTATTGTCAAAAAGACTGTCTATAAGATTTTCAAAATAAGAGATTCCTACAGTCGGGTCTCCCGGTTTTGGTTTGTTTTACATGCCTATATAAAACTAAGAGGTATTTAGCCTACGTTAATTACCATCAAACGGGGTGAATAGGAACGAAGGGGTGAATAGAAACAAGACTTTGATTGGGATTATCACTTTGATAACTTATTATTGCATCTATTTAGTTTTACAACAATTCATAAATAATTCGGAATACTTAAATGCAAACAGTTTCTGAATAACGAGAAAAACCCCTTAAAAGTTTTGTTTCTCCCCCCCCCCCCCCCCCCCCCCCTCTGCGTTCCTATTCACCCCGTGTGACGGTAATTAACATAGGCTAAATACCTCTTAGTTGTATATGGGCATGTAAAACAAACCAAAACCAAATTTTATGTAGTGTAACTGTACATTGTACAATATGTGGTATAACTAGCTGTATACAATAAAAAAATAGACAGAATTATCAAAAAAAAAAATATTTCTATTAACCTTTTGCATTAAATGGCTGACTTTGGCGTTCTTATTCAGAAAAAACTTAGTATAACTCATAGCGGTCTCGCCTACTACATTTATTAATACGTAAAATTTATACCAGAATAAATGTTAGTTCATTAAAATTAAAAAAAAATACATATGTAGTCATAGAAAAGTTGAAAGGGCACCGCTTATCTTGGTATGGTCATGTTAAGAGGTGGGATGAAACAACAAAAATCAATCAATCTGGCTAGCCTTCCCCAACCATCTTGGGGTCGGCTTCCAGTCTAACCGGATGCAGCTGAATACCAGTATTTTACACGGAGCGACTGCCTATCTGACCTTCACAACCCAGTTACTGGGTAATACGATACCCCTTGGTAAGACTGGTTGTCAGACTTTCGGGCTTCTGACGACGTAACGACTGTCAAAGATCTACGATTGGCAGCCGGGACCAACGGCTTAACGAGCTTTTCGAGGCACGAACAGTCTGTCAGGCACAAGGAGTCTCGGTATGTAAAGATGGTCACCCATCAGTGGACCAACCCCGGCAAGCGTAGATTAACCTGATGGATCGACCCGATCGATGGATAAAGTAATAACAGCCGCACGCTGTTATTACTTTAACCACCTCAGAGATGAAACACAACATGTAACTAAAACAGTTATGAATATAAATGTGGATGAATGGAGAGGGAGAGGGAGGCAAAAGAAAAGATGGATGGATTGTGTGAGGGCTTACAGGACAGAATGGAAGAGAAAAACGTGTTGCGCCGACCCCAAGTAACATGGGACAGGGCAGGAAGATGATGACATTTGTAATTAAAAATAATTTGTATATTTCAGCCTTAAATAAACAACTGCAAAATATGCTACATTATGCTATGCTTCAGCTTCTGCAGTTCAAACTTCGAATGTATGATAGAATGAAATTTTGTGATAGCGCCCTTATTATTATGATTATATAATATACTGTTATATGTATAAAATTGCTATGTCGAAATATTTTAAATCCTGTTTTAACGTTTTAATACCTTATCCTATTTGTGACAAACGCAACATAGGATTCTTTAATCTTTATTTTTTATGCTAAGTTACGATTTTTTATTCAATGAGGGCGCCACTAAAGCAAAGGTAGACCCTTATATACGTAAAAACATGTCGATTAAAAACACGGTGAAGCGCAAAGCCAAAACTAGTTTGACATCTCTAACTTAGTTCATAGTCCGTCCTTTTCTCGCACTGCCTTTTAGTAAAAGATAGCGATTCTCTTATTTTAGTTTACTTACTGCACAAGAGAATCGGCATCATCCAGTTTTTTTAGTCCTTGCCCACTAGTGGAATATACCATCATTCCACGCTGATTTTACTCTTAATTTTCACCGGATGAAAAAGGTTTTTCTTTTCATTTCGAGTAATCCAATCTGTAAAGCGTTACTCGCTTCCGCTTCTAGTTCCATGCTGTATAAAATACACATCTCGTTAACATTGATTGAAGCTCGGTTTTTTCTCTCAATGTGAAAGCTTCTGTGTACCTACATTGATATACTGACTTTTACACGTATTATTTAGACGAATTGTGTAGAAATGTGCGAGATATTTTTGAACTGGTATTTTGGATTTTTCATGACTTTGTAGTCGATGATTTAAAAAAGCATTTGATGATTATTTTTAGGGAATGCCTCCGCTACCAGCGCCATATCCCAAAGAAGCTGCCAGCGCCGGTTGTTGAATATGCTGCCAACGCAGACTGAAAAAAAAAACGAAAAATTTGGCATATGGCGGGAGGCATATTCTTAAGGTGTGTATATAGGTCCATCATTTATTGACGCTTAAATTTGATGCCAAACTGTCTACAGATTGATTGAAGAAACAAGAAAATGCGTCGCATGCGGTTTTTCTTAAAAGTAATGTTACTTTAGGATTCCATGTTTTTCTGAAAATGTTTATCAAAAGTTTCTTGAATTATTTGCAAAAAAAAACTTATATTAGTTAAAATGTGTGTAAAGGAGATGAACCTAACCGTCCTTGTCGGGGTGCCCTAAATTCCCGAGCTCGCTTTAAATAGTTCAGGAGTTAGGTTATTCGTCGAGTGATCGCCCACTCACTTCAAACAAACGACCAAGTCGCCGCGTCGTAAGCAAGGTAAACTGACTGAGCTGTCGGCAACAGCGTACTGCCGGTCCCCGACGAGGTTATTTTCAACAGTCAGTCCTTACTGTTAGTTAGAAACGAGTCTGTCAACCAATATTTAGCAGGGGGTGTTGTTTTACCCCGTAACTGGGTTGTGGAAGTCACACTGTACTATATCACATTGACTATCAATCTTTCAATTCGCGTTAGACGCGGTGCGGGTTAGACGTGCGCCTTTTTTTTTGTCGGTTGGGAAATCATCCAATGACTTCTCCCGCTCTGGGTGGAGTGGAAGGGCGTGTCAGACTCTTACTGACTAAAACCCACCCTTGTTCCTCCCTGCCCTGAATGCCCTAGGGCGAGGTAACTCTTTCGAATTTATCCTCAACCCCTAGGCAGGCATCGGCCTTGACGGGCCTTGTCATGTATGCTGTCGTCTCTCGGGCCTAGTGCTGATCGGACGGCGAGCTACCCATTACTCGCCGTTCACAGGCCCGGGGGTTGGACGTGCGCCTGCGCTCGGAGTCGTGTGTAGTAGTGAGCCAGTGAAACACGTATACATATACCTAGTTAGTTACCTTTGTTGTGATAGTGATCACTACAGTTGGGGGAAAACTAGCCAAATTGATTCGTACTACGAAGTGACAACACAAATTAGGTTGCTGTGTGTGTGAGCTTGATTCTGTTACTAAATAATGATTAAGCTGTCAAACAAATTTATAACTGTAAAGCGACCATAACTGCAAAGCGATTTTACGTAGCTATTTGCGTTAACGTTTTCTACTTTATTTTTAAATTCCCTAGTTCGCGTGCGATACATGCACAATGGGTAATCAACATGCAGGTCGTCACACAGCTAAACAACTTACGTACATACCTACCTACCCACTGTACTAACAAGTACGAACTATTAATTAAATAACCCAAAATTTTATAGCCTTCCCAAAGATCATAATCGGAGTAATTTACAACTTTTACAAGTTAACGACATCGTAAATAATAAATATTTAGTAGAGCGGTAAGGGGTTGCTAAACATGTGGGCATTCGTTACTTTTATTGGTATTTTATGATAATCTATGGTGCGAAACTATCAGGTTGTGGAGAAGTATTGTTATGCGATGGTTAATCGATAGTTTACGACATTTGGAGACCATTAAATCTGTGGTAAATAAACGGAAAACAGTCATTGTTATTGCTACGTTTCACGGTACAGTTTTTTTTTTCAAAAGTAGGCAGATGTGTTATACTATTATCGCTTTGCGCGTCAAAATAAGCAGACACAATAGATTTTATTTGTGTCTCGATCACGAGGTGACTGCCGCACTGCTGAACTATTACATGGATACCAATGTTTTGCCTGTTTCACTAACAGCCTTATTTATAAAACTCGCTAACTAAATGTATAGTTTTTTTTTGTGGGGTAGGAAATCATCCAATGAAATCGCCCGCTCTAGGGTGGAGCGGAATGGTGTGTCAGACTTTTACTGACTAACACCCCTGTTCCTTCCAGCCCTGAGTGCACAGAGGAACTCTGTTTCGAATTAATCCTCAACCCCCGGGCAGGGATCGGCTATGACGGGCCCCGTCATGAATGCTAACAACTATTCGAGGCGCGCGTGGAACACTACGCGCCGTCGACTCTCGGGCCTGGTGCTGATCGGGCGGCGAGTTACCCACTACTCGCCATCCGCAGGCCCGGGTCTACGGTGGCCGGAGATCGTCTCGCGGCGCCCGAAGCCCCTGGCGTCTCCTGCGGCGGCAGCTGCTGAGGGCGTTAGGTCGACTCTGCCGTTGTTGAGTCTCCCTAACGTGTGCCGCCTCAATCTTCGCGAGCAATACTGCTTCGCAGAAGGAGGAGACGGCTTCCCATTCCCTCTCGCTCCGTAACCTGGCCTGAACCAGGGCCAAGCGCGAGAGGTCGCTGCCGCCTATCGCATCTACGAGGACACGGCGGTGCTCTGCCCAAGCGGGGAAGACCTCCACCGTATGCTCCACCGTGTCTTCTGGGCGATCCTCGCAGTGGAAACACCTGGGTGTTTCCTCCCGCCTGATCCGAAACAGGAACCTTATGAAACAACCATGTCCAGTGAGGACCTGCGTCAGGTGGAAGGTGAGGATGCCGTGGCGCCTCTCCAGCCTCTCCTCAAAGAGGGGCACTACTGCCGCAATGGTGGTGTTCCCAGAACTAAACGTATAGTTTAAATACTGATATAGCGGAGCTCGTGGCTAAAGTAATAACAGCCGCACGGGTCGATCCATCAGGTTAAACTACACTTGCCGGGCTTCGTCCATGGATGGGTGACCATCTTAACATACCGAGACTCCTCCGTGCCTCGAAAAGCACGTTAAGCCGTTGGTCCCGGCTGTCAATCGTGGATCTTTGACAGTCGTTACGGGTCGTCAGAAGTCCGAAATTCTGACATCCAGTCTTATCAAGGAGTGTCGTATTATCAAGTTATCACGGTGCGGAGGAGGAGTATTGTTGCGGGACCGGAGTGGTGGTGTGACACGTAGAGGAGGTCGTAGGAGTGACACGCAGAAGAGGACGTAGGAGTGACACGCAGAGGAGGACGTAGGAGTAGAAGGACCGTAGATGAGGAATTGAATGAATAGCACACGACGAGTTAACACATTATATTTGTTATTTACAACAGTGGGCTTTATTATAATATTACGAACACATACACTGTGACTAGTTACGTAATAAAATTGTATTAATTCACAATTCCAGGAAACTGGTAACTGACACTTGAAGAGTCGAAAAATGATAACGAGGAGCTTCTACTAGCTCGGCTCCAGAATTAGAACTGAATTTTAATATAAAAACAGACTATTGACATAGAAAACAAGTAATTTTTGAATTTGAAATTAAAAAGGTAGCAAAGTACGTAATTTTGGAATAGAGGTCAAAAAATAAACAAGGCTTTAACACTGCCTTGTTACACAGTTACTGGGTTGTGGAGGTCAGATAGGCAGTCGCTCCATGTAAACTACTGGTATTCAGTTGCATCAGGTTAGACTGGAAGCCGACCCCAAGATAGTTGGGAAAAGGCTAGGCAGATTTTTTTTTTCTTTACTCCCAGGATGCTGCGTTCCATCGCTCTTTGGAAAACTGCAAGCCGGAACTTTTGCGAATGTGTAAGCTACCAAGTTTGTGCACCGTAGGTTAGGACGGGAAAAATACACATCTCGACGAGTTTTCACTTCAGGGCGATCTGCAGATCACCCTTCATTAGCGTCTTCATGGACTTGTAGCTTATCCAAGAGTTTACGATTCGGTAATCGATTTGTCTTTGTTGCCTGTTTTCGAATAAAACTAACTGGCCCAAGTAGATTATATCTGTTGAAAATATATTTTACATAATTATATTATCCACTCTCACGTCCCGGACACTATGGCGATCCAAAAAAAAGTACTCAGGAACGCCACGATGACCAACGCGGCCCACCCCGTTTTTTTTGCTTTAAACCATTTTTTAATAAATAGTAATAATAAATTCATTTATTTCAGGCCATAAAAGCCAATAAAATTGTACAATAAACAAAATGACATTTTGCTGAAGTTTAACGGGATTATTACAGAAACAAATGAAATAAAAATAAATGAGAATTAAAAATAAAAATAAAATCTGATAAAATGTCAGTAACTGAGTCAGTGGCGTCGCAAATTCTCATTTTTTCATGTCACAAAATATATCTAAGCCTATACATAGTTAATGAACACCTGATAATAATACACATACCTAACACCTAAAACAGGATAACACTTCGCCAAACATCTCCAAAAACTGACCTGTCACTTATCCACTTTTCCCTTTACACATATTTGTCGGACCACTCGACCCCGATACTAGTAGCGTGTGAAACAGGCGTTAGACTCACCCCACGTTTTAATTTTCACATATCGCACATATGCTGCCTCACTGCTTGTACTGTTCACACGAGTATTCGCTTTATGGGAATGCGCATTTGTAGTTTTGTTGTATTTACCGACTTTCAAAAGGAGGAGGTTCTCAATTCGTCAGTATGTTAATTTTTTTGTATGTTTGTTACGCGTTTTCTCCGCCATTTGCGAATATGTTTTTTACCATACCTCAGAGGTGGTTCCATATAAATTTTTTCGAAATTGATTCAGCACTTTTTGAAAAAATCAACATAAACAAAAAATATGTAAGTATACCCATATGACATTTTGGTTGTTTCCAATTATGCTCAAATTCCATGGGGTTATCCATTTTGGCATAATTTTATTATTTAGGGTTAGTTCTGGGGTACAACAACTAAAAAGTGAAAAATAAAAAACATTTTTACAAAAAATACCTACAACCGATTTCAAAAAATTGCAAAATAACTTTAATTTCGGAAGTCGGTGTCAAATAAGGAAGAAACAATATACAAACGCCGACTTCCGAAATCAAAGTTATTTTGCAATTTTTAGAAGTCGGTTATATTTTTGTAAAATAGTTTTGATAATTTGATTGTTTTTGACGTGTTATTGAATACCTAGTTAAATTATGTGGAACTTTGTTAATGATTTAAAAGTGAGACTTGTTAGCTGCCATAACTCAACACAACACAACACAACACAACAAAACACAACACAATACAACACAACACAACATAACATAACATAACATAGCATAGCATAGCATAGCATAGCATAGCATAGCATAACATAATAATCTTTATTTACACGTAAAAAGTATATTAATTTCCATAGTTTTAAAATTATTTATTTTTCATATTCATCTCCGCAAACCCTTTCATTTGATACCCATAACATGAAAATGCTAAAATACATACTGTAAATGCCAAATGTATGTAAATGTACTGTAATGTTATAAATGTGGATGGATGGAGAGGGAGAAGGAGGCCAAAGAAAGGATGGATGGATTGTGTGAGGAGTGATATGAAAGAAAAGGGAGTTAGTGATAGCGTGACGGCTGACAGGACAGAATGGAAGAAAAAAATGTGTTGAAAAAACATGGGATAACGGCAGGAAGATGATGATCATGAAAATGCATAAAAAATAACTAGTCCACCATTTTTGATTAATAATGACGTTACTTAACAAACCATGCATTGTCATCGGTCCTTGAGAAGTGTGCGAAGTTTCAATTCAATCCGACGTTTTGAAGTGGGTGAAAATCACGTTCAAAGTTTCCGCTATCTAAAAACATACCAAGCTATTAAAATCGTTTTAAAAATTCAGTAAAGTTCCTGCCTCCTGTGCTAGGTTATTATATATATATTTACAACGCATTGTTCATTCCCTTAAAAAATACCATTAAATCAATCAAACGAAAAACTGATACTAAAAAAGTTTATTTAAATTGTAAGAATTAAGAAAGGTATCTCACTCAAAACAATTTTTAAAAATAATAACCTAAAAATTACCTGTAAAACCCTTCTTAAAAAAGCAATACTTCATTTCACGTTTAAGTTAGATGGAATATAATCACACATAGAAACTGAGCAATAAATTAAGTTCAATCTACAGCATGCTACAGTGAATTTAGGTATATCTGAGCAACACTATCAAACAAATCCAACTCTCTTCAGTTGCACAGTAAGAAAATAATTTCCCATTAAACTTCAACGTTCCCGTTATAATCATGTCTTCTCGGAAAACTAGCATCTAGTCTAGACTGTTCTAAAATCCTATTTACTTCTACTTTGGATAACAAACTCGTGCTTTCTACAAATGAGTCTAAACTTCACCAAAGCAGATGCATCTTGCACTAAACTACGAACAAGAAGGATTGAATTAAAATTAATTTAAGCTTACGTTGTCCGAGTTCAGACAAATTTCTAGAACAATCCTCTACCTAAATGTAGATTCTAACTTAACGATTTACCTTCTAATTATGTTAGATTAGAACGAATCTCTTGTTTAATGTGCATCGCTTTGTTACCGAAGAGATAGAAGAACGATTAGTAATTTAAACAGCAATGGATGTGTACAGACGGGGAGATCGTATCAAGTCGTGTTTCTTGGTGAGTGCGAGAAAGATACTACAAAATAATTTAAGAGCTCTGAAGCGCGTCCTACTTAATATCATCTTAAGGCTTAATTGCTTAGTACTGAGCGTGTGTGTATTTTATTAAACTATTCTGTCTTTCCTTGCGATGGAAGTCTGCAGATTTAATTTTAAGTGTTCTATTTTGCAGCAATTTGCTATTGTTTGTATTGAGACGATTCATCTCTCAGCAGCAAAATAACAAAGGTTTATAAACTGGTAATACAATACAGCCCCTGGATCTAATTAGTTTGGAGCAGCACTCTGCCCCGCGGCTTTGAGTGCCATTTTTAGATAATAAATCATGGGATTGGATGGATTAGTATATTGTTTATGGTTCAAGGTTTTGTATTTAAGTCCATGGGATAAATAATATTGATACCACTTACTATTCTATTCTATTTTATTCTACCTTACACTATTGTTGGTCTTGGAGTAACTTTTGTATAATAAAAAAATATCGTAAATAAAAATACTAATGTATCTCACGAGAGCATTTATTTACTTTGAGCTATATTATGGAGTAGTACTCGTATGAACATAAAATAATAAATACTTATAGGCACTCGTTCTCTTTGATACTTAATCACATTGAGAAGCCTAGCATATCTTTACTTTACTAGCAAAAAGTATCTTTGTGTATTATACAAATATTAATATACATATTTCCCTTTCTTGCGGCTTGGCTTTTTACTACGTGTGTATTATTTGCAAGCACATAATATCTTGGAGATAGCGTCTCACACCGAATGGAATAATACAATTTATTTTATAAAAGTTGTTTTTGACGGCAGCCAAATGTACTGCTTGTTTGTTGCTTTGTGTTTTCTCTTACTTAGTAGCGGGCCAGGAGATCAGCGGGTTGGTTTTCTTTGTAATCACTACATATTATAATAAAGTCTCCCACCAAGTCTGTCTGTCTGTCTGTTTGCGATAAACTCAAAAACTACGTTTTCACCAATAGACAGAGTGATTCATGAGGAAGGTTTTCTTTTTTTTTCGTAGGGTGGGAAATCATCCAATGACTTCTCCCACTCTGGGTGTAGCGGGAGGGCGTGTTAGACTCTTACTGACTAAAACCCACCCCTGTTCCCCCCCTGCCTGAGTGCCCAGGGGTGCAGTAACTCATTTTCAGAATTTATCCGCTACCCCTAGGCATGATGAGGGAGGTTTAGGTGTATAATATGTACCCGTGTGGAGCCGGGGCGGGTCACTAGTTTTCTATAAAAACCTTCGCTTCACTCACTAGTTTCCTATTAAAACCTTCGCTTCACTCACTAGTTTCCTATTAAAACCTTCGCTTCACTCGCTAGTTTCCTATAAAAACCTTCGCTTCACTTACTAGTTTCCTATAAAAACCTTCGGTTCACTCGCCAGTTTCCTATAAAAACCTTCGCTTCACTCACTAGTTTCCTATAAAAACCTTCGGTTCACTTGCTAGTTTCCAATAAAAACTTTCGGTTCACTTGCTAGTTTCCTATAAAAACCTTCGGTTCTCTCTCTAGTTTCTATAAAAAACCTTCACTTCACTCGCTAGTTTCCTATAAAACCTTCGCTTCACTCGCTAGTTTCCCATAAAAACCTTCGCTTCACTCGCAATAGTATCATAACATCTTCTTCGCTTCTTGTCAGAGTGATCGTGGTTATAATTAAATGTATCCACAAGTGTAGTTATACCTCACCTCATGATCTCTCACCATCCGATTCTGACAGATGTCAGTCTAATGCAGTTTTTACTCCTGTGATGTCTTTTCTGATTAATTTCGTTGTGGTACCCAAGACAGTTTAATCGTTTCTCTAGGACTCGTCGAACTTAATTTCCTCGGCGTTTTTTTCTGGTGGTCGCAACTGTTGATTCTGGGTTACAGAAGTTAGTGTTTTGGGAATATAAGGTGGTGAGTTTGTCCCAAAAAAAAAGTCTATTGCATTCATTAATGAGTGCACCAAGACCTTCCTAATATCTGCTAAGTGCAGTGTTTTCATTTTTCAAAAGTAGACATTTCATCTTTGAACTTTTGCAGACTGTAGCAAGTACATAGCTTTCATCTTTAAAAACAGTAATAACAACTAAGTTTTCTAATAATTATGCTAGCTAGATACCAATAATTTGAATATGCGATCGGATTTATAATTAACTAGAAAACCCACGCCAGCTTTCCACGGGTACAAGTTATACACCTAGACCTTCCTCATGAATGATTCTGTCTATAGGTCGAAACCTCATGCAAATCGGTTTATTAGTTTTTGAGTTTATGGGAGAGGGGGGGACTTGGTTTTATAATAATTATATTATACATAGTTTTGAAGTAAGCTTTGTTTTTGATAAGTTATAATTATTGTCTAAAACATTGTCAAACGTTTCGACCGATACAATAATATCAGTATGGTCAAACCATATTTTCCGCCCTTTTCGTGGCCCAGAGCTAAGGATATAATGTACTGTGCGACGACTCCACATTATGTGAGTCCTTGCTTTTGTTTATTTTTATATTATTCATTTTTATTTCGTTCACAGTGATGTGCAAACAACAATACTCTCTGAATATTAGGGAACGCGGTTTATATTTGGTTTTCTTACATTATTTATTATTTCATAAGAGCTTCCGTTGTGTGATTTTTGTTCGGTATAAGTAAATAACGATGGAATTGGTTATTTGTTTGTGTTGGCGAGTATGTCAATTTTTCTTGTAGTATGTTTTTTTATTATTATTGCAAATGTATCAACAGTATTTTAAACATTATTTTGATTTAAAAAAAACCGACCAAGTGAGTGTTGGCCTTCGCACATTTAGGGTTCCGTACCAAATGTGGGATTTATCAATGAAAAAATCTGATATCAATATATTGGCATCAAATTTTTAAGTTCGTAGGTCAATGGAAAGTTGAAAAATTTTTCGGAACAAAATTTTGTGACAGACTACGGACAGACAGACGGACACGTGAGTAACAGCTTCAAATAGGGCTCCATTTGAACCTTTCGGGTGTGGAACCCTAAAAACAAACGATTCATATAAAAATACTTAAAATCTAAGAATTTAACTACTTTAAAATAAGTAGGATATTCAATAAACTCATTTTTATGATAGCTCTCAGTGAGTCACATCTGTAGACTCACTCCACTCCACTCCCTCTCACAGAGAGGAGAAGTCCGAGTCCCATCGGTAACAACATTGGACATAGGATAATTACAAGTAAGTAAGTGTTTTATCGTCATCATCACCAACCATAATTTCAGCCAAAAGACGTCCACTACTAGACATGAGCCCCCAAATGTCACCACAACGACCGGTCCTGTGTAAAATTTAATTATTTTATTATTATTATATTTTATTTTTATTTATCTCAGTAACAAATATCATTACAAGCCAATGGGACTAATGCGAATTATACCAAATACTCCCAAATTACACTAATTTTAAACGAAAAAATCCGGCCAAGAGCAAGTCGGACTCGCGGGCAAAGGGTTCCGAACAAATCACATTTTTTTCAGGTTTTTTTTTTAAACTGCCTCCCCCTTATAGGTTTTCCTGTATCTATAAGTAAAGAACTACTTTTTGTATTTTTTTCAAAATTTTAGGCATAGTGGTGTGACGTAAGGAGGCTACGTGGGAAGTGAAAAATGACAACACGATCCTCGGTCAACATAAAAAAAATATATTGAATAGAGAAAATGGGCGTCGGAAAGTTTGCAGTCACAAATATCGCATTCCCTGGGAGATGCCACGGTACTGCCCTGGCTCAACCTGGTGACGGATGACTCGGGGAAACCACGTTGCGTTCGCCCCGGAGGTGTTGGCCGGCAGGTGGTAGCGCCGGCTCGTAGGGTCGACAGGAGCCAGGATGAATCGCCCGGCAGGTGGTCAAGCCGGCTCGGAGACGGCCAGCAGAAACCCCACGCGGGCAAATAAGCACCCGGCGTAGTGCGTGCCGACGTGGCGAGTTGTTTGGTGGCGACGGCACGAGGTTCTGCGGCGGGATGGCCGCGATAGGGGACGATGATAGGGGATGATGATATAAAAACCTTCGCTTCACTCACTAGTTTCCTATTAAAACCTTCGCTTCACTCACTAGTTTCCTATTAAAACCTTCGCTTCACTCGCTAGTTTCCTATAAAAACCTTCGCTTCACTTACTAGTTTCCTATAAAAACCTTCGGTTCACTCGCCAGTTTCCTATAAAAACCTTCGCTTCACTCACTAGTTTCCTATAAAAACCTTCGGTTCACTTGCTAGTTTCCAATAAAAACTTTCGGTTCACTTGCTAGTTTCCTATAAAAACCTTCGGTTCTCTCTCTAGTTTCTATAAAAAACCTTCACTTCACTCGCTAGTTTCCTATAAAACCTTCGCTTCACTCGCTAGTTTCCCATAAAAACCTTCGCTTCACTCGCAATAGTATCATAACATCTTCTTCGCTTCTTGTCAGAGTGATCGTGGTTATAATTAAATGTATCCACAAGTGTAGTTATACCTCACCTCATGATCTCTCACCATCCGATTCTGACAGATGTCAGTCTAATGCAGTTTTTACTCCTGTGATGTCTTTTCTGATTAATTTCGTTGTGGTACCCAAGACAGTTTAATCGTTTCTCTAGGACTCGTCGAACTTAATTTCCTCGGCGTTTTTTTCTGGTGGTCGCAACTGTTGATTCTGGGTTACAGAAGTTAGTGTTTTGGGAATATAAGGTGGTGAGTTTGTCCCAAAAAAAAAGTCTATTGCATTCATTAATGAGTGCACCAAGACCTTCCTAATATCTGCTAAGTGCAGTGTTTTCATTTTTCAAAAGTAGACATTTCATCTTTGAACTTTTGCAGACTGTAGCAAGTACATAGCTTTCATCTTTAAAAACAGTAATAACAACTAAGTTTTCTAATAATTATGCTAGCTAGATACCAATAATTTGAATATGCGATCGGATTTATAATTAACTAGCAAACCCACGCCAGCTTTCCACGGGTACAAGTTATACACCTAGACCTTCCTCATGAATGATTCTGTCTATAGGTCGAAACCTCATGCAAATCGGTTTATTAGTTTTTGAGTTTATGGGAGAGGGGGGGACTTGGTTTTATAATAATTATATTATACATAGTTTTGAAGTAAGCTTTGTTTTTGATAAGTTATAATTATTGTCTAAAACATTGTCAAACGTTTCGACCGATACAATAATATCAGTATGGTCAAACCATATTTTCCGCCCTTTTCGTGGCCCAGAGCTAAGGATATAATGTACTGTGCGACGACTCCACATTATGTGAGTCCTTGCTTTTGTTTATTTTTATATTATTCATTTTTATTTCGTTCACAGTGATGTGCAAACAACAATACTCTCTGAATATTAGGGAACGCGGTTTATATTTGGTTTTCTTACATTATTTATTATTTCATAAGAGCTTCCGTTGTGTGATTTTTGTTCGGTATAAGTAAATAACGATGGAATTGGTTATTTGTTTGTGTTGGCGAGTATGTCAATTTTTCTTGTAGTATGTTTTTTTATTATTATTGCAAATGTATCAACAGTATTTTAAACATTATTTTGATTTAAAAAAAACCGACCAAGTGAGTGTTGGCCTTCGCACATTTAGGGTTCCGTACCAAATGTGGGATTTATCAATGAAAAAATCTGATATCAATATATTGGCATCAAATTTTTAAGTTCGTAGGTCAATGGAAAGTTGAAAAATTTTTCGGAACAAAATTTTGTGACAGACTACGGACAGACAGACGGACACGTGAGTAACAGCTTCAAATAGGGCTCCGTTTGAACCTTTCGGGTGTGGAACCCTAAAAACAAACGATTCATATAAAAATACTTAAAATCTAAGAATTTACCTACTTTAAAATAAGTAGGATATTCAATAAATTCATTTTTATAATAGCTCTCAGTCAGTCACATCTGCAGACTCACTCCACTCCACTCCCTCTCACAGAGAGGAGAAGTCCGAGTCCCATCGGTAACAACATTGGACATAGGATAAGGACACAAGTAAGTGTTTGTTTGGACATAGGACACAAGTAAGTGTTTTATCGTCATCATCACCAACCATAACTAGACATAAGCCCCCAAATGTCGCCACAACGACCGGTCTTGTGTAAAATTATACCAAATACTCCCAAATTACACTAATTTTAAACGAAAAAATCCGGCCAAGAGCAAGTCGGACTCGCGGGCAAAGGGTTCCGAACAAATCACATTTTTTTCAGGTTTTTTTTTTTAAACTGCCTCCCCCTTATAGGTTTTCCTGTATCTATAAGTAAAGAACTACTTTTTGTATTTTTTTCAAAATTTTAGGCATAGTGGTGTGACGTAAGGAGGCTACGTGGGAAGTGAAAAATGACAACACGATCCTCGGTCAACATAAAAAAAATATATTGAATAGAGAAAATGGGCGTCGGAAAGTTTGCAGTCACAAATATCGCATTCCCTGGGAGATGCCACGGTACTGCCCTGGCTCAACCTGGTGACGGATGACTCGGGAAAACCACGTTGCGTTCGCCCCGGAGGTGTTGGCCGGCAGGTGGTAGCGCCGGCTCGTAGGGTCGACAGGAGCCAGGATGAATCGCCCGGCAGGTGGTCGAGCCGGCTCGGAGACGGCCAGCAGAAACCCCACGCGGGCAAATAAGCACCCGGCGTAGTGCGTGCCGACGTGGCGAGTTGTTTGGTGGCGACGGCACGAGGTTCTGCGGCGGGATGGCCGCGATAGGGGACGATGTAAGTGGTGCACGGAGCGTAGGGCTCCAAATCTTCCCTCCGGATCTGGGAGTCTGGAACTGAGGCTCGGAATCTGGGACTCCGAATCTGGGACCCCGAAAAAAACGGGGCAGTTTTCACATAATTTAATGAGGTTGGCAAATATTTGCCAATGTAAACTGCAACTGCTAGAATTTGGCGGGAGATTCACGAGTGAAGTCTCAGAAGTGATCGACAGAACAAGAGAACGTGAATCCACCGCCAGCAGTTGGAATAAAGAAGAAAAAAAGGACTCCACGCTGCCCAAGCGGCTTTATATATCTACGCCGTCATTGACAGATGTCAACGAATCCAAAGACAATAATGTTGTCAGCAAACTAATATTGTTTTTGATTTCCAAAACTGTAATAGTGGCTTTTGGTCTCTGTGGTTTTTTCCTTATGTTTAATTTTAATTGAGGTTGTAACGCCACTACGTTACAGTGGTTTCGGAGATAAGTGAGGGGAATGGTATTTTTGCATCTATTTCTTATATAACTTTAAAATTATGTATTTTAAAATTGTGAAAAAAATATATTTGAAACCCAAATATGGCTTTTCATTCGATATGTCACACGACACAGTTTGAAAAACTTTGATTTTTAATTTTTAGATTTTCACCCCAAAAGTGACCCCATATTCCAAATTATTTTAATTAGGGTACGGGTCCGTATTTGGGTCACAGATATTCATGTGTGTACCAAATTTCAACTCTATCGATCCAGCAGATTTAGAGCAAATTTGGGTGTGACAGACGGACAGACAGACAGACAGACACACGAGTGACCCTATAAGGGTTTCGTTTTTTCATTCGGACTTTCAGAACCCTAAAAATACTGACTTCAAACCAGAAGGCTTAACTACAAAGCCGCAAACTTCTAACAGAAAATACCTTAAAATACCAGAACCTATTCAAATACCAGTTTCCAAACTGTTTCCATTCAACAGTAAGACTAGAACATAAAATTATATGAGTAGTGCAGAAGTGCTGAAGCGACCCAGTTTCCTCTTGCAATCTCCATCTATATTATTACAAAGGTATAATAATTATGAAAGACGCCTGGAGGCAGGTTTTCGTGTCGAAAATGTTAAGCGGTAAAGGAAACTTTGAAATAAAATATGTCTGGTACTTATTAAGTAGGTACTACGTTGGAAGGTAGATAGGTATCTACTGATGTTTTTTAAGGATTTTTTTTTCTCGTAGACTGTTATAACATAGTGATAATGTTTATTATTAAGAAATAAATAATAAGAATAATAAGTAATAAATATCTTTATTTCCCAAAAATACAGATAATTGTACTTCAAGTTTACGATGTTTGGATTTATTGTAGAGAACATTCGGTCGTCTGTCATAAAATTTTGTTACGAAGAATTTTTTAACTTGCCATTGACACGCACTTGAAATTTGCTGATAATGTTTAATAGTACGTATACTTTACTGAGAAATACCAATATATGGTACGGAACCCTTAATGTGCGAAATTTGACACGCACTTTGCCAGTTTTTTGCAATGTTAATTATGTAAAGTGCATGGAGTTTTTTTTTGGAAAAACGCGGTAAAAAAAGCTTCATATAAATTGTTACGGGTAAAGATACACTTCTCTAATCATAAATATTAGGTCAAAATCAAAAGTAAAATTAGACTGAGAGCCAGCACTTTTTGAATGTCAAAGGTCTTTATAAAGACAGTTTCCCAAAAACCGTCCGTCATTGTGTAAGCTACTCACTTTGGTAATAAATTTAACTACTGAAAACCAGGAGAATATATAGTTACCGAAAGATGGAGGGCAAATGACCAAGGGAAAAGTGTAGCAACACCTTTCTTTTTTTTTGTGGGCGTGGGAAATAATCTTTTGACTTTTCCCGCTCTGGGTGGAGCGGGAGGGCATGTCTGACGTTTACTGACCTCAAGCAACCCCTGTTACCTCCCTGCATGAGTGCCCAGGGGCGCGGTAACTCTATTTTGAATTTATCCACGATCCTTGGGCAGAAGTGTAGCAACATCTTGACACCAAGTTCACCGACGCATTACAACTGGCCAAAGATCGTCACAAATGGAGGCAAATGGAGGGCTCATCGAAAAGTCTTTTCAAGCCCATCACGACGCTTAGCAGTGAGCAATTGAGCATGTGACCGAAGGAGGAAAAATAAAGCCAAATAGATACCGCATAATATTAGACCATACAACAAGCTGGTGGTTTGTTTAAGGGTGAAAGATTGGAAGAAAATTTGTTAATTAGCTTAGGATTTTTTTCTAGCTATATACACCTGTACTATGGAGGATCTTATAAACTTTACTAATGCTACCATTAATGAGAATATCTTCTGGGCCCAAAGGACTTAAAAAGTTAGGAAACCATCGATTCAATAGACGAAGAAGCTGTAATTTCCATAATATTTTGGTAATTATGTCACTAGAGTCACTGGTCACTGGTCACAGGGACACTAGGGTGGATGGATGGAAAGGGAGAAGGAGGCCAAAGAAAAGATGGATGGATTGTGTGAGGAGTGATATGAAAGAAAAGGGAGTTAGTGATAGCGTGAGCGGCTTTTTATGTCTTTTTTTTTTTGTGGGGTGGGAAATCATCCAATGACATCGCCCGCTCTGGGGTGGAGCGGAAGGGCGTGTCAGACTCTTACTGACTAAAACTCGCCCCTGTTCCTTGCCTGCCCTGTATGCCCAAGGGCGAGGTAACTCTTTCGAATTTGTCCTCAACCCCCGGGCAGGCATCGGCCATGACGGGCCCCGTCGTGTTTGCTGACAACTCTTTGAGGCGCGCGTGGAATACTACGCGCCGTCGACTCTCGGGCCTGGTGCTGATCGGACGGCGAGTTATCCACTACTCACCGTCCGCAGGCGCGGGTCTACGGTGGTCGGAGATCCTCTCGCGACGTCCTCCGCCCAGGGCATCTCCTGCGGCGGCTGCTGCTGAGGGCATGAGAGCGAGTCTGTTGTTGCAGCCTCTCCCTCACCCGTTCCGCCTCCTCCTTCGCGAGCATTACTGCTTCGCAGAAGGAGGAAACTGCTTCCCATTCCCTCTCATAGCGTGACGGCTGACAGGACAGAATGGAAGAAAAAAACGTGTTGCGCCGACCCCAAGTAACATGGGATAAGGGGAGGAAGATGATCTCACTAGGGTCTCCGTACATCATTATGCTAGATGGTAACACTAGATTCTAACACCCACGCTGATTTCAGCAGCAGCCTACGATTGCTTGAACATGATTGAACAAAGATTTTATCTTAATTACTTATCTCCGAAATTGACTTCAACTTGTTAGTACACGTACGATTCTACTTAATTTTATGAATGTGAAAGTTTAGACGGATAGATGGATTTTTGTAACTCAATCACGCCAGAACGGGTAAACAGATCTGGATAAAATTTGTCACCGACATATATCATAGGCTATGTAATTTATAACGGGGAAGTTCTAATTCCACGCAGACGATGTCAATGGCCGAAGCTAGTATACACAATAGAGTATTTTACAAAAAAAAAACTTGAGAGGTGTCAAGGGACACCCGGATAGAACGAAGTTCCTTTCGATTAATTAGTGAAGGAATTGTAATATCATTTTATTTTTTTTAATTTATAATATTTTTTTTATTATTAACTACGCACACACGCACACACGTAAGAAGTTATACTTCATCATCTCATCTCATCTCATCTCATCGCAGCTCAGCTCAGCTCAGCTCAGATCAGCTAAGCTCAGCTCAGCTCAGCTCAGCTCAGCTGAACTCAACTCAACTCTTTAGCAATAACAACAACTATAACAAAAGTAATTGTAATAAAATTTAATTTTTTAACTATAGCAAAAAGTGTCGTGACAACTTTTCGTAAGAATTTTTTCCGTCTAGCCCCCTATCACAACGCGCGATAAGGAACTTCGTTCCAAAAATAATAAGTCCGTCAGTTACTTAACCAAAAAATATTGCACATGTATTTTTTGCTTTAGCAAACCAATTAAAAATGATAAATATCATCGTCTGCCTAGCCTTTTCCCAACTATCTTGGGGTCGGCTTCCAGTCTGAAAACCAGCATTTTACATGGAGCGAGTGCCTATCTGACCTCCACAACCCAGTTACTGGGTAATACGATAACACTTGGTAAGACTGGATGTCAGACTTTCGGACTTCTGACGATCCGTAACGACTGTCTAAGATCCACGATTGACAGCCGGGACCAACGGCTTAAAGTGCTTTCCGAGGCACGGAGGAGTCTCGGTATGTAAAGATGGTCTCCCATCCATGGACCCAGCCCAGCAAGCGTAGCTTAACCTGATAAATCGACCCGTGCGGCTGTTATTACTTTAGCCACGAGCTCCTCAAAAAATGACAATTAAGAAACGCATCAAAGTCAGTTTTTTTTTTTTTTGGGGGGTGGGAAATCATCCTATGACTTCTTCCGCTCTAGGGTGGAGCGGAAGGGCGTGTCAGACTCTTACTGATTAAAACCCACCACTGTTCCTTCCCTGCATGAGTGCCCAGGGGTGCGGTCGACTCTCGGGCCTGGTGCTGATCGGACGGCGATTTACCCACTACTCGCCGTCTGCAGGCCCGGGTCTACGGTGGCCGGAGATCGTCTCGCGGCCCCTGGCGTCTCCTGCGGCGGCTGCGGCTGAGGGCGCGAGGGCGAATCTGCTGTTGTTGAGTCTCCCTAACGTATGCCGCCTCCCTCTTCGCGAGCATTACTGCTTCGCAGAAGGAGGAGACGGCTTCCCATTCCCTCTCGCTCCGTACCATGGCCTGAACCAGGGCACGGCGCGATATGTCGCTGCCGCCTATCGCATCCACGAGGACACGGCGGTGCTCTGCCCAAGCGGGGCAAACCTCCACTGTATGCTCCACCGTGTCCTCTGGAGTAGGGGCTCGTTACGTCACTTTTTTGTTAAAAGTGTCGCGTAGCGTGACGTCACGCGAAATTGCAACGCACTATATCGCCCTCATTTTTTGTTTACGTGACAAAAAAAAATACGTGTGCATTATCAAATCGGTTCAACCGTCCCATCAAACCGGTTATCGTCGCACGAACCGCGTTGGAACGATCCCCGACTCCAACCAGCGCCAGTCCGCCAGTAGGCATGGCAGTGGAATGTCTTTCTACTTTTAACTTGGAGTTACCTTCTTGTTCGCAATTGTCAGCGAGTTGTATGACCGCGTCGGGAGCGCAAGTGGTTAGTAATGAAGAGGTAAAGAATGATAACACGGAATGGACGTTAGTGACACGGAAAGAGCATAAACGTTATACATTGATTGGACAGCGAGGTCGCGCAGCTACGTCCCCTGGGGGCAAGTTTAAGGCGGCGGACGTAAAAATACCTCTATTCATATCAAATGTTAGTGTAGAAACAAGTGAGCAAGATATTATTAGTTATATTAAAGAAAAAACGAATGTAGTTGTGTCGTTAAAAATGATAAAAATGAAAAAGTCGAGGAACTATAATGCGTTTAAGTTGTTTGTTTCTAAGAATAAACTAGAACTGTTTTTAAATGACAATTTGTGGCCTAACGGCATAACATTTAGACGCTTTATGCGGTTTATGTATAGTAGCAAACAGGAATCAGCTACTACAGAATGATAAAGATTTTGTTTGTAATATAGATTGAATTAGTTATAGTTTAGAAGCCATATTGTTATGAACAAACACCAAAACAAGTACTCAACATTTGTTAGTTTTAATTGTAAATGTATTAAGCGCTCAATTGATAGTGTAAGAGATATTTGTAAGATGTCGGATGTAGTGGCCCTCCAGGAGACATGGCTTCTCCCGCATGACATACCTTTATTAGGAACTATAAGCGAAGATTTTGAGTATACCGGTAAATCGTCAGTAGATACATCTGCGGGTCTACTTGTAGGCAGACCATATGGGGGAGTGGCCATTCTTTGGAGGAGGGGTATTTTTGAAACCGTTTCCGTGTTGGAGTGTGCAAGTTCTCGTTTGGCTGCCATTAGGGCTTCTGTCGGCGGTCGTTCGATTATTGTTATTTCGGTTTATATGCCAACAGATTCTCCCGACAATTTACCTGTTTTTACAGAGGTCTTAGGTGAGATCAGTGCGATTGCCGCTAGCGGAGATGTTGAAAGTTTATATATCCTGGGTGATTTTAATGCGCACCCTCAACAACTATTTTTTAGGGAATTGTTAAGTTTTTGCGCTGACCAATCGTGGATTTGCGCCGATATAGAAAAACTGGGCTATGACGCAGATAAATACACTTTTATAAGCGACGCTCATGGGAGTAAAAGATGGCTTGATCACTGTGTTGTGTCACTATCGGCGTGGCAAACCATTGTTGGGGTAGGTATAAAAGAGGACGTATACGTGTCAGATCATCTACCGTTATACGTTGAGTGTAATCTTGACATGGTAAGGCCAAAATTAGCATCACATAACAGTCCGCTTTCTGGAGTAATCTGGGGGGAGAGGGGGGAATCTCAAGTTGTAGAATATCGTAGGCTGTGTACCGATGGATTGCGTGACCTTGACTTTCCTCAAGAGTTCTCCAGGTGTGCGTATGGGGCATGTAATTTAATAGAGCACAGAATTATTTTGGATAACTTATATAGCGAAATTGTTAATACATTAGTCACCGCTGCAGAACAAACTAATCAAAAGAGCAGGCATAGGCCAAAGATAGGGAAAGTGCTATGCGGCTGGAATAAACATGTGCACGATTCTTACCGAGAGGCCAGGCTTAAATTTGATATATGGGTATGGAATAACCGTCCAACTTCTGGAATAATTTTTGAGCAAATGAATGAGGCACGGAGAATATTTAAGGGGCGCCTTAAGTGGTGCCAGAAAAATCAGGATCAGATCAAGATGGACATTA
Organism: Polia nebulosa; assembly: GCA_951329385.1. Classification (NCBI taxonomy): domain Eukaryota; kingdom Metazoa; phylum Arthropoda; class Insecta; order Lepidoptera; family Noctuidae; genus Polia; species Polia nebulosa. Next base: position 6,141,171 of record OX589593.1, read on the forward strand.
TAGCTAAACAGAGGGCAACGAATAACTTTAGTAAATTTTGGAAATCTACAAATAAACTAAATACTCGGCCTGGCCTACCGGTAAGCGTTGGGGGAAAAGGAGATTCAGAGGGGATTGCTAACATGTTTAGGGAATTGTTTGAGGTGCAGTCTCCCCTTGGTCCCTCAGTTGCGATGTCAGGTGCTGGGTCCGCCAGTCCGGGGGTGCAACCTTTGATTTATGTTACAGCTGAACAAGTTAGAAACGTAATTAGAAATATGAATAGAGGTAAATCCCCCGGGCATGACGGACTCAGCATCGAGCATTTCAAATATGCGGGGGTCCATCTACCGAGGGTCCTGTCTCTATTGTACACAATGTGTATTAGTCATTCCTATCTGCCTGCTGAGCTTATGAGGACAATAGTAGTGCCCATTGTTAAAAATCGAACAGGTGACATCTCTGACAAAGGCAACTATCGTCCTATCTCTCTCGCAACTACAATTGCCAAAATATTGGACAGTATTCTTGATTCATGCTTAAAAGAACATCTGAATATGCACGATGCACAGTTTGGTTTTCAGTCCAAATTGTCGACAGAAAGTGCTATCTTGAGTCTCAAGAATACTGTCCAATACTATACTGACCGCAGAACCACGGTGTATGCCTGTTTCCTGGATCTCTCCAGAGCCTTCGACCTAGTGTCATATGATGTGCTCTGGAGAAAGCTGGGGGACAGGAATATACCACCTGGAGTTCTCAGAATTTTGCAGTATTGGTACGCAAACCAAACAAATACTGTGAAATGGTCAACAACACTTTCTGATCCGTATAGGTTGGAGTGCGGTGTGAGGCAGGGGGGTCTGACGTCTCCTAGACTCTTCAACCTATATGTGAATGATCTTCTGGTCGGGCTCAGCAGCATGCGAGTCGGATGCCGAGTGGGGGGTGTTACCATTAATAATATCAGCTACGCGGACGACATGGTGCTGCTGGGTCCGACTGCGGGATCAATTAGAGAGATGTTGAGAGTATGCGAGAACTATGCAGCTACACACGGACTCGTTTACAATGTGAAAAAGAGCGAATACATGATTTTTAGGGCCGCTGGTAGGGCCCCCGATTATGTACCAAGTTTTACTCTGAATGGCTTGAGTATAAGGCGAGTAAATAGTTTTAAATACTTGGGGCACATACTTACCGACGACCTTAAGGATAATGTAGACATAGAGAGAGAGCGCAGGGCATTGGCGGTCAGAGCGAATATGTTGGCGCGCAGGTTCTACCGTTGTACTAATCAGGTTAAAATAACCCTTTTCAAAGCTTATTGTCAGGGTATGTACACGGGGAGTCTGTGGGTCGGCTTTACCAAAAGATCGCTGGAGGTCCTGCGCATCCAGTATAATAATGTTTTCAGAATGCTGTTGGGACTGCCCCGTTTTTGTAGCGCATCTGAGATGTTTGCGCTGAATCGAACTGACGACTTCTATGCGGTCATTCGAAAAAAGATCTCGTCTTTAATAGCAAGACTACGGGACAGTGACAACAGTATTTTGAGGACAGTGTCGGAGAACATCTACTCTCCTATTCTGAGACGTTTTGTGGGGGTGATGAATGAGTGAAGTTATTTACTTTCGCTTGTGTGTCGCCCACATGAAACGATCTCAAGTAAACATGTTTTTTAATTATTATAATTATTACTTTACTAACATTAGTTATAAGAAATTTACTAACACAGTGGATCTATGTTGTCCGTAATAAAGAATTTATTATTATTATTATTTTTTGTTTTTTTTTTTAACTGAAGGACTAATTAATTTTTTTTGTAAAATACCCTATTTTGCTTTATAAATATGAAGTACTTATTAGTATTCATAGTCTTAATCAGGACGTCAAATATAATACCAAAATAAATTGTGAAACCTCAGTTCTCGGTTAACGCCCACAGCAGGCGAATACCGAATCTCCAAATATTTATTCAGACAAATATGGGTTATGAACCGAACTCACCAACAATAATGTTTTTATTCAAATTGGTTCAGTGAGCCTTAATTAAAATTATTTAAATAAACTCCATGATACGGATGTTATTGGAAATTCCAGGGTAATTAGTAGGCAGTTAACATATTCTAGGAAAGTGCACTAACCCATATATTCAAATCCTGTATTCAAAATTAACAGTTAAACCTTTCTATTGCTGTCACTCACGTATCCTTTTGTCCGTCTATCCGTCCGTCGTCTGTCACAACATTTTGTTCCGAAGAATTTTTTAACTTCCCATTGATTTATGAAAGTAATCATGTTTATTATTACGTATATTTTACTAACAAATACCAATATATTGGTAAATCTGATATTTTCTTTGATAATTCAACATTTGGTATGGAGATTTAAGTTTGCGAAGTTCGACACGCACTTGACCGGTTTTTATTTGTTGACATTAAGGCTCTACTGGGTGTAGCACCCTCATTGAATAAAAAATTGTAGCATAGCATAGAAAATAAATATTAAAGAATCCTACGTTGCGTTTGTTCTATAGAGAATAAAATATTTTTACGTTGTTAAAACAGGACTCAAAACAGGCGTTTTTGACGGGTACGGGTAGTAGACCCTTAATCGAGGGTATTTTTCCCATTTTCATGGTGACTGATTCCATTGGAGTGGAGGAAGGATAACTCAGGAAGGATTGAAGTTCTCTCAAGTCAGACAAGTCTAAATTGTTACTTTACCTAAAGCTTGAAACCGAAAAACATTTTAGGATTGATAGTCTATGACATTGCTTTCTACAATATCAATCTGCCTAGCCTTTTCCCAACCAACCATTTTTTTTTCCCAGTCTTAACCGGATGCCTATCTGACCTATTCCACAACCCAGTAACTGGGTAATACTAAACCCCTTTGTAAGACTGGTTGTCAGACTTTCTGGCTTCTGACGACCCGTATCCACTGCCAAAGATCCACGATTGACAGCCGGAACCAACGACTTAACATGCTTTGCGAGGCACGGAGGAGTCTCGGTATGTCTAGATGGTCAACATCACGCATCCATTTTTTTTTTTTTTTTTTGTTGCCGGGGTGGAAAATCCTCATGGATGTCCTTCGCCCGGGGCGGGCGAAGGGGTCTGTCAGACTCTTACTGACTAAAAACCACCCCGGTGTTCCGTCCCACACTTGGACCGGGGATCGTGAGAGCTAGTACGACTTCCATGATCCCCGGCTGGTGCCGGCCCGCCTATGCGGGCCACCTCTGGTCCGCGGGGAGAGTGAGGTGTCCTCCCCCCGCGACGTCTAATAGGGGCGCACGCGGAACACTACGCGCAGCCGCCTCGGGTCCTGCTGGATGGGGGGCGGCGGACGACCCCGAGTCCACCGGCCCTCCGGACCCATTTAGGGGGGCTGGAAGAGGGCGTTGTCCGCCCTCCGCCGACGCCCGGTACGCCTGCTGCGGATCGGGAGAGTGGCCACGGCCTCCCTCTCCCTCTCCGCAGCCTCCTTCTGTGAAATTACGGCTTCACAGAAGGAGATCACTGCATCCCACGACTCGGCGCTCCCGACCATCGAACGTGCGACGGCCGGCAGCGACAGGTCGGGGCCCACTTCGGATACGAGGGCACGGCGCTGCTCCTCCCATGCGGCACACTCTGCCAGTGTGTGCTGCGCCGTGTCCTCCCGACAGTCGGTGCAGTGATGGCACCGAGCGTCCGGCTCCCTGTTTATGCGATACAGGTACTTCCCGAAGCAGCCATGCCCCGAGAGCACCTGCGTCGCCCGAAACGACAGGGAGCCGTGCTTCCTCCCGAGCCATTCGTCGAGCACTGGTCGGATCGCGTCGACGGTAGCAAGGCCGGCGGTAGGGCACGAAAGCCTATCCCGCCATTCCGCCACCATGACCTCGCGGAGCTGTGACCGACGCAACTCGATCTCGCGCTGCATCGGTTCACCGCTCCGCGTCCGCACCTCCTCGCGCCACCGGTACAGCGAGGCGAGGACTCTCGCCTCCAAGTCCCAAGGCGGAGATCCGGCCAGTGCACAACCCGCCTCGTAGGAGATCGTGCGATATCCCCTAATAGCCCTGACGGCCATCGCCCTCTGCGGTCTTCGCAATATCGCGATGCTGCCGGCCGTCAGGTCAGAAGCCCAAACCGGGGCCCCATACAAGGCCATGGATCGCACGATCCCCAAGTACAACCGCCTACAGGCGGTGCTCGGGCCCCCTAAATTAGGAAGCAGCGTTGCGAGCGCACCCGCGGCGCCCATCAACCTGGGCGTCAACCGTCGAAAGTGGGGGCCAAAATCCCACCGGCTGTCGAGCACCAATCCTAAGTACTTCATGGTGGACTCGACAGCGATTTGGACTCCCCCGACCACAATGTGTGACCCCGGCGGCGGCGCCCGTCGGGGGCCGTGAAAAACCATGGCCTCCGACTTGTTGAGGGCCACCTCCAGCCCCAGGCGTCGTATGCGACCCACCACCTGTGAGACCGCAGCCGTCGCCAGCAACGCTGCCTCCCTATACGAGCTCCCCCGGGCCGTGACCAGCGTGTCGTCTGCGTAACACGTCAGGTCCACTCCCGGTTGGAGCTCGCCCCTCAGCACCCAGTCGTAACCGATGTTCCACAGGGGTGGGCCTAGGACCGAGCCCTGCGGAACACCGCACGACATATCGCGACGGCCCTCACCGTCGCGTCCCCTGTAGGTGACACACCTTTCCGCCAAATAAGCCCCAACGATGTGGCGGAGGTAGCGGGGCACCCTGTGGTACCTTAGTGCCTCCCGAATACAACTCCAGGGCAGGGTGTTGAAGGCGTTGGATATGTCCAAGGACACCGCCAGCATCACCCCACCCCGGGAAACCGCTTCCTCCGCCAGGACTCTAACCCGCATTATGGCGTCGATTGTGGAGCGCCCATGCCGAAAACCGAACTGACTGTCGTCCAGATCCGGCCCCTCTCTGTACAAGTGGCTGTCGAGGCGGGCAGCAATTATCCGCTCAAAAAGCTTACCCACCTCGTCTAGCAGCACTATGGGCCGGTATGCGGACGGCGAGTCTGCTGGGCGCCCCGCTTTCTTGAGCAGGACCAGACGACCTGTCTTCCACTGAGCGGGGAAGCGGCCCTGCTCAAGGCAAGCTGAGTAGAGTCCTCTCAGCTGGGGCTCTAGCTCCTTCAGAGCGAGGACGAGCGCGCGGCCCGGAACTCCATCGGGTCCCGGGGCCACGGTTTTGGCCCGGAGCCGCATCACGGCCGTCCTCAACTCTGGTTGTGTCACCTCAGGGACGCTCTCCTCGTCCTCCGACTCCGTGGCTGTGGGCAAAGCCATCGGCGGCGGCACGTGCTCCTCTCTATCAGGGAAGAGAGCAGCGACCACTCCCTCCAGCAACTGAGGCTCGAGGCTCTCAGTGAGTGGGGGCGCCCAGGCACGAAGTTTCCCTCGGACCGCACGATAAGGACGCCCCCATGGATTTCCATCTAAGGTCGCCAACATCTCTTCCCTGAATCGAGTCTTCGACTCGCCGATGGCCAGCCACAGAGTCTGCTTCGCCGCGCGGTACACCTCATACCGCGCAGCTTCTTCTTCCGGAACCCGACGACGTCTCCTCCGGTATCGGGTGTACTGGCGCCTGACCTCCACGCAGGTCCTGCGCATCTGCGCGATTTCGGCGGTCCACCAGTACAACCGGCGCCTTGTGGGCTGAGTGCGGACGCGGGGCATGGACGCGTCGCAAATTTGCGTCATCGCCCCGCGGAACCACTGCGCCTCCTCTTCGACGTCGACGGGTTCGTTCGTCATTGACTCCCGGACCCAGGCCTGGATCATTGCGGCTTCCTCGAGAAGCTCCCTGTCGATCTGTTTAATCGACCAGCGAGGACCGTCCGTTTGCGGGGCCGATGGTCGGCCGCCGCCCGCGGTCTGGGTAGAGACGTTGAATCGGATGTACCGATGATCTGACAACGTCTCCACCTCCACGGCGACTCGCCAGTCGTGGACACGGCCAGCAACAGCGGAGCTAGCGAATGAGACGTCCACTACAGACCCGCCCCGCTGCCGCACGCACGTGTACTCCGAGCCCCGATTCAAGACGGTCAGGCCGGTCGCAACCGCCCACTCCTCCAACACCTCGCCCCGATGATCGGTGATCGGGGATCCCCACGCCGCAGACTTGGCATTGAGATCCCCCAGCAACAGCACCGGGCGAGGGTGGAATCGGCCTACGACGGCACCCAGCTCGACAAGGAACCTCTCGAAGTCGGCGAGACTCTTGTTGGGCGAGAAATATACCCCAATGATGTTGATTCCCCCCACGAGAGCGGCCACCCAGCCGCGTCCTCGGGAGGGACTGCCAAGAGTCCCACCAATGATGGCCACCAAACCGTCTAGGTCCCCTACCCAGTTATCGCGGGGAGGGACAAAATACGGCTCAGCGACCACAGCCACGTTGATCGACCACTCCGCCATGCTCTGGAGCAATAGGTCCTGAGCTCTGGAAGAGTGGTTGATGTTCGCCTGGAGGAAATGGAATTGTGCCATTACTGGCATTCCATTTCTCCGGCATCTCCTCCATCCCTGGGTCGGGAGTCAGCTGCTTGGCTGCCAGGCTGTGGGAGGGGCGCAGGTCCTACGACAACCCTATTGTTCCTGCTCTTTTTGGGGGCCTTGCAGGCTTTTCCCCCAAGTCTGTGCTCCGCAGGCTTCCCTGCAGCTGCACAGAGGCTGCAGTTAGGTGTCGCAGAGCACTGGGCCGACTTGTGGCCGGGTTGGCTACAGCGATAGCAGAGGTCGCTGCGGTCTGTGTCTGCAGTGCATTGTGCCCGGACATGCCCTTTGCCCAGGCAGCGGTAGCACTGCATTTCCCTGGGTGGCAGGAGCTTTACACTCGCTGACACCCAGCCTACCAGCAACCTTCTGCCATCCGCGACCTTGTTTGCGGCCACCACCGGGCACCGCACCCAAACTGTGCCCAGCCCGTCAGCGCCTCTGCGGATTTCGCCCGCCTGCACGTTCTCGGGCGGACACCCACCGTTTCGGGCAATGGCCGCCACTACCTCCTCCGGGGTCACCGAGTCGTCCAGCCCACTCACGCGTAATTCGGCCGTTTTTGTGGGCCTGGACACCCGGACATCCTCCGGTTTGAGGACCTCCCTTAGTTTGGCGGCCAACTTGTCCGCCCTCTCATGCCTTGAAGCGCCCGACACTTCGAGAATTTTGGCCCCCGTGGCTGCTGTTCGAAAACCAAAGCCGGCCGGGGAGGAAAAGTCGCTGAGTTTCAGCTTTGTCTTCACCTCCGCCAGGACCGACTTGAAGGTAACACCCCTTCCTGAGGCCTCGGGCTGCAGCGTCAGTACCACAGCCTCGGAGCGTGGGGTCCTAGCCTTGGGAGCCCTGGTTCTCTTTTATGGGGCCGGGCCGGCAGGTGCCGCCGAATTGGCAGGTGCTGGCTGCGCTGCCTTTTTATTGCGGCGCCGTTTAACCACCGTCGTCCAGGGTACCTCGGCGGGAGATGTGGCCGCCGGCTGCGCGGTTAGTTGGGAAGGAGGTGCGGGAGCATCCGCCGCGGGCTTCTTGGGTCCCTCCGTAGGCTTTTTGGCCCCCTCTGCAGGCTTTTTGCCCACCTGCATGGACTTCGTCCTTGCCGACTCCTCTTTCCTCCGCCTATCTGCCGCAAGCGGCGGGCGGAGGGTTTCGGCCGGGAGGAGTCTCGACTCCAGAGCCTCTAATCGGGCAGACACCATGCCACCGCACTGCATCATACAGATGCGGGCCACTCTCTCGATGTCGAGATCCGACATCGCAAGTGCAGACGCAGGCGGCGACACAGGTTCAGGGGCCGACGATGGTGCGTCAGAAGGGGAGGCAGTGGCCGCGGGAGCTTCCTGTCGCTGCCTCTGAGCGGCAAACTCCCGCTTCAGATCCTCCAGTTCGGATCGGAGACGGCTATTCTCCTCCCATAGTTTCGCCGTCTCCTCCGAGGTCGTGCGATTGAGGAGGATCTCCACAGCCTCCCTAATCCCATCTGCCGCCTCCTTAAGGGCACGGGTGAACGAGCCCTTGAGGTTGCCGGACTTGGTCGCAACCTTCAGGACCACATCCACGCCGTCCAGCACCTGTCGATTTAGGGCCTCTGCCGTAAGGCTCGAGCCTAAAGCCGCTTGAGCAGCCCGCCGCTCTCGAGCCTGACGGGCCATTTCGGCGACTTCGTCGGCCGCGACCGCTCTGCTCTGACTACGCTTCGCGGCTTTGGCATCTGATTTTGTGCCCACAAGAGAGGCGGTGGCTCCTCCCGGCTCGTCGATTGAGACCCCGGATGAGACCCCGGGGTCACTCTCCCCGCCGATTCCCGGCGTATCGGGCCGCTTAAAGCGACCCCGAACGTCGCGCCCGGGCAAAGGAGCACAAACTCCGCCCACCACCGTGCGACCACGGCCTCTCCTCGCCGTCGCCACTTTTGCAGCCGGCAAGTTCTCCTCGCTTGAGGAGAGACCTACCGACCCCACTCGGTTCGAAAAAAACCTCGTCGTGCGGTCGCTTTCTCCAAAATTTGGAGCGACCGCGCGAGTCCTGGTCGGACATAGTTGGATCCTCTATCGAGGATCGGGAGCCTCCTCGGCTCTTGTTGCCGTTGCCGGCAAGCGGTACCTCCTCATCACGTCCGTTTTTTGAGTTATTTTTATTTAAATCTGTCATATTTGTTCCCACGAGTATAATAGGAAATATACGTCCACCCAGGCAGAGCCTTTTTACCTGGGTAAGCCTACATACTGCAGAGTGCGGCAGGTGCTCTACAGGGGAGGCGCTAACGACTGGACTCCCTCCAGCCATTCATCCCCTCGCCGCGCCTCGAAACTTAGGATTGGGTGGTTTTTTATCTTAGAGGTGTCCTTCCTCTGGGCCAGGCGGTTAAGCCAAGCCCCCGACGGCGGCATTATACATGCCTCCGTTCGCTGTCCGGCTAACCCGACTCAGCGAACCCGTCGAAAGTTCTCTCCTAGGGATTTCCCTGAAGGAGAGAAACGCCCGCCGCATTGGTGCGCCTGCACCGCTGCGGCATAGTCGCATCCACGCCAATCGACGACCGTCGATCGGTCAGGAGCGACCCCTCCTGGTGTCCCTCTTAGTCTGGTCTCTCACTTTGGACCTTTCCGGCATGAGAAACTCTACCGGCAGAGCCCCAAAGATCATTGAGACACGCAAGCCCCGCCACGACGACAACGTGGGGACACATTCGGGGGGAACATCACGCATCCATGGATCAACCCCGGCAAGCGTAGTTTAAACTGATGGATCATCGACTCGTGCGCCTGTTATTACTTAAACTGATGGATCATCGACTCCTGTGCCTGTTATTACTTAAGCCACGAGCTCCTGCAACATGTTGTAGTTTAATATTCTAAAACATGGTATAAACTAAACTGCGAACGCCAGTGTTAAAAGAATTTTCAAAACTTGTTCGGTCGTTAAAAGAAAATTTTAAAATACACACTGAAAGTTAACTCTCATAAACAAAATATTAAATTTGACTCTTGAGACTGTAGAACTGTGCAATACAGCCCAGAGCAATAGGAAAGCTACTAAATTTCTAAATTTCTCTCTAGATGACACTAACAAAACTTCGGCCCCATTGCATCTCAAAAGAAACATACGGGGCTATATTAATGGCGGGAAAAAACAGGCTAGTTGCCGGATTGTTATCACAATGGTTGAAATTCTCATCGCGCCCCTCGTCTCTGCACCGCTCCGCACAGCTCCGCATCAGTGGAAACACACCCTCCTTTTTTTATGGGGTGTTAAATCATCCTATGACTTCTCTCGTTCTGGATGGAGCGGGAGGGCTTCACAGACTTTTACTGACTAAAATCAACCCCTGTTGCTTCCCTGCCTGAGTGCTCAGGGGCGCGGTAACTCTGTTTCGAATTTATCCACGACCCCTGGGCAGGAAACACGCCCTTAACTGGCCAATCAGTCTGCATTACCTTACTTAGATTCAGCTAAATACTTGTATTTTTCAAACTTCCGTCGTAATGTTGACGCAGTCGGTTTTCTTCTACGAAACTGTGACCGAGCAGTCGACAAACACTTTTTTCATGGAGTGCATGCCTTTTGAGTTGCTTTAATGAGCAGTAGTGGCCCAGTGGGACCGTTTCCAACTTACGTGTAAGCAGGCACTTTCATCATCTTCCTGCCCTTATCCCATGTTACTTAGGGTCAGCGCAACATGTTTTTTTCATCCATTCTGTCCTGTCAGCCGTCACGCTATCACTAACTCCCTTTTCTTTCATATCACTCCTCACACATTCCATCCATCTTTTCTTTGGACTCCCTCTCCTTCAGAAAGAGGGACGCATTAGGCAGGCACTTTACTTTGTGTAAATTATTTCAGCATCACTGCTCCCAGAACGGTGACGAAACCATCTTGAATAAACCAGCATGTCCTAAAACCAAAAATTCGAAGACATGTGACATCCACCAAACCGCACTGGGCCCGTGCGATGGATTAATATCCATTGCCTGTCTCAGAGAGGAGGCCGAGTAGCTAGCCTGTCGGTTTTCTATCAAATAGAAATAGACGGATCTCGGTTATTCACGGCCTGGCCTCAGCAAGCGTTGTTTTACCTTAAAGGTCGTCCCGCACCGGCAGTCAAATACTGGTGCCGATTCTCTTGTTCAGTAACTAAACTGAAATTAGAAAATCGCTACCTGTTACTAAAAACCAGTGCGAGAAAAGGACTGATATAGCTATGACCTAAGTTAGAGATGTCAAACTAGTTTTTTGCCTTGCGTTTTACCGTGTTTTTAGTCGACATGTTTCTACGTATACCCTTAAGGGCCTACCTTCGCTTTAGTGGCGCCCTCATTGAATAAAAATCGTAACTTAGTATAGAAAATAAGGATTAAGGAATCCTATGTTGCGTTTGTTACAAATAGGATAAGGTATTTTTACGTTGTTAAAACAGGAATCAAAATGTTTTGACAAAACAATTTTTAACATTGGATTCTTTAATCTTTATTTTCTATGCTAAGATACGACTTTTTATTCAATAAGGGCGCCAGTTGGCGGCTGTATACGCCATAATTTGTATGGAAATATTAGTTCAACTAAATTTGACAGCTCTAATTCTCCGTCTCTTTCTTGTTTTATTAGACAGAAAAAGATAGCAATAGCCTAAATTAAGTTTAGTTTGTGCACAACAGAATCGGCACCACTAGTCATATTTGACAAAAGCTTTCTATACCTACGAGTAAGTATACATCAAAGAGTCAAGCAATTTTGAACCTTGTACAGTGCAACTATCTGTTACGCTGAACCTACCTGCGAACGTCAAGGTACGAGCCCGGTTGTCTCATTCAATCAACAAGGATTTAAGGATACCATGAGATAAAGTATCCCATCCATTAATTTGAACCTGGCAACGGGAGTAAGGTAGCCAATGCATCTCAACAAGATTCGTGTGTTTTTTTCCTGCAATGAAAATATCTTTCGGCATTTGTTTTTCGTAATTCTGGTTCTTAAAGAATTGTAAAAGATCGCGTAACCTCTTGATATTTCAAGCATTCACTTTTCTGCGTTGCAAAATGACATTGTGCTTGTTACCTACTTAATTATACCTACCTGGTGATCTGTAATACAGGTGTATACCTATAATAGACACCAGCTCCTCACAAACACTTGACTGTGATTTGTCTTCTGGAATAGAGTTTTATGTTTGTAGGTATTATATTATAAGGTCTTGTTTTGTGAGGAGAAATAAAGATATATTATTATTATTATTTGTTTATTTATCTTTTTAACATATTAAATACATTTTTAAATATTTCTTAAAAAAGAATATATAAAAAACATTTAAAAATATAAAAAATAGTATCCCACCGGTATCGGGAACAGGGTCCAAGCTACCGGCGGTCAGGGCTCCAGAGAGAGAAACCGCCTGACAATGCGAGCCGTGTCCAGAAGTACTGCTTTCTGAATCAAGCCCTTGATCCAGCCGCCTAACGAGAGCCTCCTGAGGTGTTGGTCGAGGCTCGTGGCTATTAAGCCATTGGCTGACACGACTATCGGTACAATGATCGCTGAGTCCACATCCCACATGTCGACAACCTCGCGAGCCAAGTCAATATACTTGATTTGTTTATCTTTCTCGGCTTTCACGAGGTTCTCGTCATGTGGGACGGTAATGTCAACAATCATTGCACGCCTCTCGATTCGGTCCACCACCACTATATCAGGCTTATTGGCTAAAATAGTCCTGTCAGTGATGATGGACCGATCCCAGTACAATGAGATATGACCATTATCGAGAACTGGGTCGGGCGCATATCTGTAGTACGGCACTTCCGATTCCACAAGAGAGTACTTCAGAGCAAGTTGCTGATGGATAATCCTGGCTACAAGGTTGTGCCTATGCAAGTACTCACCGTTAGCTAGACGAGAACAACCAGAGATTATGTGGCGGATTGATTCTCCCGGACGATGACATGCCCGACATATGTCAACCGTGCCGTCCTTCACAATAAATCTCCGGTAATTTTTCGTCATGATAACTTCGTCCATAATTGCACAGACAAAACCTTCGGTTTCCCCAAAGAGGTCACCGACACGCAGCCAGGCTACGGACGCTAACTGGTCTACATCGGGCCCATGTAGTGCCCGGAAAAAGCGTCCGTGAAGTTCCTTACTCTGCCATACTTCTCTGCGATCGTTAGTGTCAAGCACTAGAGGTTTGCGCCAGTTCTCGTTAGCCAAGGAGAGTGGAGTAAGGCCCTTGTCCACTGCCACTACATCTCGATGCATACCCACGTCAGTAGCTAGGAAATATTCCCTTAGACTGCATACCTCGCGGTTGTGGAGGGTCTTAGCATTTAAAAAGCCTCGGCCTCCACACTTCCGCGGGATATACAGTCTCATCACCGACGAACGTGGGTGATGCATTCGAAATGCAGTCAGCAGTGTACGGACACGCCTATCTAGGGCGTCAAGTTCTGTTTGGGTCCATTTGAGTACGCCGAAAGAGTACATCAATACCGGCATGACCCAACCGTTGAAGGCGCGCACCTTGTTTCCGCCCGATAGAAGGCTATTAAATACCTTCTTCAGGCGGCCAAAGAAGCGCTCCTTCAACGATTGCTTCATGTCAGTAACATTGATACCTAACGCTTCCGACATACCCAAATACTTATAGGTTTCGGTTGGAGAGAGGGATCTCAGGTTTATGGAATCCGAGAGTTGAGTACCCACGGATTCCACAATCTCCCCTCGCTTTACATGCATTACCGCACATTTGTCTACACCAAACTCCATCCTGATGGCACTACTAAAGGTTTTAGTTACCTTCAGTAGCTCCATCAGTTGCAGGTTGCTGGGGGCAAAAAGTTTCAAGTCATCCATGTAAAGGAGGTGAGATATAACCTGACCACCTCTCTTCAACCGATAGCCTAGCCCTGAATTCTCCAGCAGTGTGCTTAGAGGATTCAAAGCTAGGCAAAACCAAAGCGGACTCAAACTGTCACCCTGGAATATACCCCGCTCGATCCTTATCGGTTCGCTATTCCTCTGGATTTGTCGACATCCTGGATAGCGAAGGACCGTCCTCCATTGCCCCATACATGACATCATGAAGGTGCGTAGCGTTGCATCAACTTTATACAATTCTAGCACCCTCATGAGCCATGTATGAGGAACTGAGTCATAGGCCTTCTTATAGTCTATCCAACATGTCGACAGATCCTTTCGGAAACGTCGAACCTGTTGGCTAATGGTCATATCTATGAGGAGAAGCTCCTTAGTACCGCGGGACCCATTCCTACATCCATTTTGAGAGGCCGACATGATACAGTTACTATCTATATGTGTGTTAATCTTAGCTCTCAAAATGGATGTAAGAACCTTATAGACCGTCGGTAAACACGTGATCGGTCTATAATTTTTAGGTTCCGCAGTACTACCTGATTTATGGAGCAGGTGTGTTATTCCTGTAGTTAGAAATTGGGGCAGCGACCCTGACTCTAAGGCAGACTGGATCTGAGATGCCAAGCGGGTATGCGACCTCGTAAACCATTTTATCCAGAAGTTGTGCAGCCCGTCCGGACCTGGAGATTTCCAGTTAGCTAACGGACGGACTGCACGAGCTATATCTTGGGGGCTGATGATAATTGCCCCCATTTCTGGTATTGGATCGCACGCGCGCTCAACATCCCGAATCCAATCGCCCTCGGTATGACAGACAGGCACCGACCAGATGCTGCGCCAGAACGAGTATATGGCGTCATCATCCGGCAGGTGCGTATTAGTCACACCTTGGTCCGGTCGCTCCCAATCCCTATACACCCACCTTTCATTACTTCGGAATGTGCGATTCTGGGTGTATCGCTCCACTCGCCGCTTATACCTGCGAATACGGTTTGCCCATGCATATACTTTCTGCTTCAGGAAGTCGATGCGCTCTGTGACACGGGACATATAGTCTCGGGAGCTGACATCAGTCCCCGAAAACGCCCGTCTCACAAAGCGCATCACTCTTGGGCGAGTGTTGCCCTCCCTGAAGCAGATTAGTTTGCCTATGAGTGCTCTGGCCCCACCAAAACGACGCTCGATCCTGCACTGCCAAGCCGGTACGGCTGGCTTCGGTCGTGTAGCTCTGTCATTAGGAAATTTGACGTGAGCTACACGACATGCCGCTACAGCCGCGCAGTACAGCATCGAGTGTGTATCGGTGAGGTCTTCGCAGTCATCAAAATAATTGGACAACTGCGAATCCAGAGCAGCCACCAGCGCCTTATTCTTGTTATGCATGGGCAAACGAGGTAAGCGTGGCCTAAGCTCGAGCGGCATGCTGCGATATTCCCGAATAGCACACTCCAAAGCACTCCTCAATTCACCATTGTAGTGGGTACTTACGTTTGTAACCATGTCATTACACTCCTCGTCAGCGTGGCTGGGAGCATGGTTGGACGGTGGTACCACAACTGGTAACACAGTCTGCGACGGAGGGGTAATAACATGGCTACCCATTTCAGCTCGGAGGCGATCAAGTACAGTATCATCCAACATATGATTACGCAGGATGACCCGCACCTGATCCGACAGTCGTTGGGCCGAAACGTTGACGGCTGGCTCAAGCACCTGGAACAAAGAGAGCATCCGAACACGGTATGCGGTCAGGTTGTTACCTCCCTCTGTAGCCCCATAGTATGAGCGCATGACGTTTTCATTGATGGATTCCGTCCATCTCATGCGCTGCACACTTCCGCCGGGAGCTGGGACCCTATCAGAGGCCGGTGGGCCTCGAGGTCCTAAGCCGCTCGGCGGCCGGCGTCCTCCCCGTCGACGCACAGGTGGTGGTGTCGTCGGCGGCGAGAAGAACTCGTCGCTGGAGCTCGACGCAACTGCCACGGCCGGTGTCACAGCACTCACGATGGGGCTGGGTTCCGGCGGCGGCGAGGCGGAGCTGAGCGACGAGGCCGGAGGTGGTGGGCGTGCACGGCGAGCTGCTGATCTCGTCAACATTTAGGACGTGTTGTCCAATTTTTCGATTATTTGTTCATTTTTTGTTCCTTGTTTATGACAGCTTAGCTGTCATTTCTATAGTTTTTAGTTTTTCGGTGTAGAGGTGGTAGTTTTTCATAATTAATTTTTGTCGGTTCTTGACAAAATGGTAATTAATTTAATTTTGGTTGTGAGCTTGAAAATACTTTAAATAATATATTAAAATCGAAATCTGGATTGGACAATTTTATGACACGTCTGACGTTGTTGGTGTTGCCAGCTTTTTTTATTATTATTTCGTTTATTCATTTGTAAATACATATAAATTATATTTTTAAATATTTCAATGAAAAAAAAAAAAAAAAAAAAAAACATTTAAAAACATAAAAAATAGTATCCCACCGGTATCGGGAACAGGGTCCAAGCTACCGGCGGTCAGGGCTCCAGAGAGAGGAACCGCCTGACAATGCGAGCCGTGTCCAGAAGTACTGCTTTCTGAATCAAGCCCTTGATCCAGCCGCCTAACGAGAGCCTCCTGAGGTGTTGGTCGAGGCTCGTGGCTATTAAGCCATTGGCTGACACGACTATCGGTACAATGATCGCTGAGTCCACATCCCACATGTCGACAACCTCGCGAGCCAAGTCAATATACTTGATTTGTTTATCTTTCTCGGCTTTCACGAGGTTCTCGTCATGTGGGACGGTAATGTCAACAATCATTGCACGCCTCTCGATTCGGTCCACCACCACTATATCAGGCTTATTGGCTATAATAGTCCTGTCAGTGATGATGGACCGATCCCAGTACAATGAGATATGACCATTATCGAGAACTGGGTCGGGCGCATATCTGTAGTACGGCACTTCCGATTCCACAAGAGAGTATTTCAGAGCAAGTTGCTGATGGATAATCCTGGCTACGAGGTTGTGCCTATGCAAGTACTCACCGTTAGCTAGACGAGAACAACCAGAGATTATGTGGCGGATTGTTTCTCCCGGACGATGACATGCCCGACATATGTCAACCGTGCCGTCCTTCACAATAAATCTCCGGTAATTTTTCGTCATGATAACTTCGTCCATAATTGCACAGACAAAACCTTCGGTTTCCCCAAAGAGGTCACCGACACGCAGCCAGGCTACGGACGCTAGTTGGTCTACATCGGGCCCATGTAGGGCCCGGAAAAAGCGTCCGTGAAGTTCCTTACTCTGCCATACTTCTCTGCGATCGTTAGTGTCAAGCACTAGAGGTTTGCGCCAGTTCTCGTTAGCCAAGGAGAGTGGAGTAAGGCCCTTGTCCACTGCCACTACATCTCGATGCATACCCACGTCAGCAGCTAGGAAATATTCCCTTAGACTGCATACCTCGCGGTTGTGTAGGGTCTTAGCATTTAAAAAGCCTCGGCCTCCACACTTCCGCGGGATATACAGTCTCATCACCGACGAACGTGGGTGATGCATTCGAAATGCAGTCAGCAGCGTACGGACTCGCCTATCCAGGGCGTCAAGTTCCGTTTGAGTCCATTTGAGTACGCCGAAAGAGTACATCAATACCGGCATGACCCAACCGTTGAAGGCGCGCACCTTGTTTCCGCCCGAAAGAAAGCTATTAAATACCTTCTTCAGGCGGCCAAAGAAGCGCTCCTTCAACGATTGCTTCATGTCAGCAACATTGATATCTAACGCTTCCGACATACCCAAATACTTATAGGTTTCGGTTGGAGAGAGGGATCTCAGGTTTATGGAATCCGAGAGTTGTGTTCCCACGGATTCCACAATCTCCCCTCGCTTTACATGCATGACCGCACATTTATCCACACCAAACTCCATCCTGATGGCACTACTGAAGGTTTCAGTTACCTTCAGTAGCTCCATCAGTTGCATATTGTTGGGGGCAAAAAGTTTCAAGTCATCCATGTAAAGGAGGTGAGATATAACCTGACCACCTCTCTTCAACCGATAGCCTAGCCCTGAATTCTCCAGCAGTGTGCTTAGAGGATTCAAAGCTAGGCAAAACCAAAGCGGACTCAAACTGTCACCCTGGAATATACCCCGCTCGATCCTTATCGGTTCGCTATTCCTCTGGATTTGTCGACATCCTGGATAGCGAAGGACCGTCCTCCATTGCCCCATACATGACATCAGGAAGGTGCGTAGCGTTGCATCAACTTTATACAATTCCAGCACCCTCATGAGCCATGTATGAGGAACTGAGTCATAGGCCTTCTTATAGTCTATCCAACATGTCGACAGATCCTTTCGGAAACGCCGAACCTGTTGGCTAATGGTCATATCTATGAGGAGAAGCTCCTTAGTACCGCGGGACCCATTCCTACATCCATTTTGAGAGGCAGACATGATACAGTTACTATCTATATGTGTGTTAATCTTAGCTCTCAAAATGGATGTAAGAACCTTATAGACCGTCGGTAAGCACGTGATCGGTCTATAATTTTTAGGTTCCGCAGTACTACCTGATTTATGGAGCAGGTGGGTTATTCCTGTAGTTAGAAATTGGGGCAGCGACCCTGACTCTAAGGCAGACTGGATCTGAGATGCCAAGTGGGTATGCGACCTTGTAAACCATTTGATCCAGAAGTTGTGCAGCCCGTCCGGCCCTGGAGATTTCCAGAATTATTATTATTAAAAAAAAAATAAAGAGGTGTTTTATGATAAAGTAATAATTTTGTTACAAAGCTTTTAGTTTCCAAATAATATTACGTATAATTGCAAAAATCTAAATGTTTGGATATTTTTAGGTAGATCATGGCTTGGATTAAGATACAGGCGATCTTTAGTAAAAGCACGTAATGTCAGAAGGTTTTCAATGCTAACGTCGTACGTACGTATACAGCTATTTTTCTGTGTGTAGCCTAGCTCTAACACATAAATGTTAATCCAAAATATGCCAAATACACCACCGCTGCAGTCCCTCCCCAATCAATATATAGTATGTTTCCATAACACAGTGGCGGAAGTTTCGCGGTCTGACGTCTATACAACCACAAACAGATGCAAGTTTAATGTCTTTCGCCCCACAATACGCTCAGCCTGTATGTGAACTACTACAGGAGTGTATCGATTTCCTTTTGAATTTACCCGATATAAAGCGATTTGTTCAATTGTGCTGAAATTTGCACGTTTCAGATAAAATGTATGCATACTTACTAAAATTTAATAAACATTGGCATACCACTGTCTCACCTGATAGTAAGCGATGATGAGGTCGAAGATGGAGCACGCTTGCCTAAAAGTAACCTATTCACTCTTAACTTAAAGACTCCCAGGTTGTAGCTATCAGGAAACACAAACACAAACCTACCTCATAATCATACACAGCTAAACTTCGCCTCTCTTTTTACCCGATTGTGCGACGCAAAGGAGGGTAATGTGTTTATCAGCCTATGTAAGTATGTTTGTTCCTTTGTGGCGCTTTAGAGACCAAACGAGTGGTCAAATTTTGATAATTGATTTGTCTTAATCTTGCGAGTGCTAAAGAGGAGCTCGTGGCTAAAGTAATAACAGCCGCATGGGTCGATCCGTCAAGCTACGCTTGCCGGGGTTGGTCCATGGATGGGTGACCATCTTTATATACCGAGACTCCTCCGTGCCTCGGAAAGCACGTTAAGCCGTTGGTCCCGGCTGTCAATCGTGGATCTTTGACAGTCGTTTCAGGTCGCCAGAAACCCGGAAGTCTGACAACCAGTCTTACCAATGGGTATCATATTACCCAGTAACTGGGTTGTGGAGGTCAGATAGGCAGTCGCTCCATGTAAAATACTGGTATTCAGCTGCATCCGGTTAGACTGGAAGCCGACCCCAAGATAGTTGGGAAAAGGCTAGGCAGAATGAATCTTGCGAGTGCTATTAAATACATGACAGTAATCAAATTACAATATGGCGATAACCAGACGCCTTATTGTGAAAAAAGGAAAAAACCTAACGTCGACGAACAAACAACAGTGGGGTATCAAAATAAAGGGTTCGAGAAGACGATTCCAAAAATATAACTCACTAAAATGAAGAAAATAAAAAAATTGAATAATTTCAAATAACCCGACCGTAAAAAACAACTATAAAGTTTCAAACAACTCACTTTTCGGGCAGTCTGATGCAGTTGAAGACATGAAATCAATAACTGAACTAAAATAACTGGCACCAATTCTCTCAAAAAAGTGATTTGTTTGGATTTTTTTTGTTGTTTTACGGTCGGATTTTTTGAAAATATTCAATTATTTTAGTCCTAATAATACCCACGCTCCTGTACCAAACTCATCTAGGTTCTATGCGATGGCAACAATGTCGTCTGCCCATCTCGCCACCATACGACCATAACTTGGATGCCACTCCGTTGTTATCTCTTAATCTGAAAAATAATTTTCAGATGTATGAAAATTATTCTACCTAAATAATTTCTACCAACAGTCCCATCATGATTTATTCTGCTGACATTTCCGTGGCTATTTTATTTTCAAAAGGCAATCGGACACAAAATTAATATCCAGCCCATACATTCACAAATTAAAAAACAATAAACACACGACATAAAAATAATCCTCAGCGCTATTAAAATCACGATACACTTTGCAATTTATTAACTCATTCAGCGAGGGTCGTAAAAAGCGGCGGGCGGTCCATTCGACCCAACTCACTTGCTAAATCATCCGTTAAGATTCGCGTTTCGGCTATTGTAATTAACCTGCTCCCGTACACGGCAATGGAGAGTGAATCATTTATTAGTGCCGCCTGATTTCTAGCTGTGTGCTGTCATCAATCTTGGGTAAATATTTAGTGGGGTTGCAATTCACGATTTGTGACTGCAACCTGCAGTACGAGTTTGTTTGTATGTCACTAGGCTCCCGCAATTTTTTTTTTAAATAGTTTTTTCCTGCGTGTTCAATTAAAAATTATATTGCAGCCTGTATTCCGAATCTAGACAATACTAATACTCGTAAGTGTAAAGTAAATAATTATGTACCTAGCATAGACCTCCTATTTCATTTTCGTGTAATCCACATCCACTTGAGATCTGCTGTCACTTCGATTTTGCCCTGCCATCTACGATTCAAATAAGTCCTGCGGGTCGACCTCTCCTTAGGCCGCTCTTGTTAGGCTGCTTGACTTCTCTGCATAACAGACGTTATGCAGAGAAGTCAAGCAGCCAAGTCGTACTGACTAAAAATATTAGGATAAGGCTAGACAAAGATAATGAGGCACCTTTATATGTTTAAATAAAGTATATTCTATCTAACTTAGTACCTACCAAATTAACCAAACAATACGCTATATATCTCTGCACACGATATGCAAAATTCTTAGTAGGTACTATGCAAAATAGAACCGTCTAACTCATTCCTTATTGACCGAGTTCTGATCACACAGCACACGTGAAGGTTGCATGATTACAGTCCTGCTGGCAATAAATAGCCCCTTTGATTTTAGTTGAAGAGTAATTGCAGCGGACGGCAAAGGGGCCGGTGTGGGGCTCGTATTCAAAGCTGTGTGGTACTTAATGATCTTCTGTGTTGAATGGTGGGACTTGCACTTTGATGTCTAATGTGTGCGGATGTAGAGTTCACAATAACATTTTGACGATGAGGAATCTGGTGTTGAAATTGAAAGTAAAAGAAGTTTGGAAAATGAGGAGATGGTTGAGCGGTTCCTGGAACATATTTTTTTTTTTTGCAAATTGAAACTTTAGAAGATGCTAAGTTTAAATTAAGGACATAAAAGTAACAAATGTAGGTACGTCATAATCGTCATGCACAGCCCGACTAAGGGTGCATTTCCACTGAATCGTCCAATTACAGACGAGACGAGTGACGCGAGGAGGATTTCAACCATTGTGATTGGTCGATATTCCTGCAAGTCTCCGCTCCACTCCGCCCAGCTCCGTTTCAGTGATAACGCACCCTTAGGCTACTGCTTTTTTTTTGTGGGGTGGGAAATCATCCAATGACATCTTCCGCTCTATCGTGTCAGACTCTTACTTACTAAAACCCACCCCTGTTCCTTTCCTGCCGTGAGTGCCCAGGGGCGAGATAACTCTGTTTCGAATTTATCCTCAACCCCTGGGCAACCCTTAGGCCGCTGCTGGATATAAGTCTCTGGTTTCTTGTAGGTACAAATCCCGCCGCTCCTATGATAAATCGCTACATATTATAAAATAAAGTCCCGGCCACGTCTGTCTGCCTGTCTGTACGCTATAAACTCAAAAACTACTGAACGGATTTTCATACGGTTTTCACCAACAGACTGAGTGATTCATATTTCCTCAGATTCTACCAAAATATGATAATTCATTAATGATTTCATAATTTGTACCGTTTGCCAGTTATATAATAATAGTATGCATGTATACACGGCAAATATTAAATCGATTTTAGTATCGTAGTTTTCATAGTAGGTCAAAACCATCTCAAACGTATTCAATTTCATGTCAATCAATCAATCTGGCTAGCCTTTTCCCAACTATCTTGGGGTTGACTTCCAGTCTAACCGGTTGCTGCTAAATACCAGTATGTTACATGGAGCGACTGCCTGTCTGACCTGCACAACCCAGTTACTGGGTATACGATAACCCTTGGTAAGCCCGTCAGACTTTCGGGCTTCTGACGACCCGTAACGACTGTCAAAGATCCACGATTAACAGCCGGGACCAATGGTTTAACGTGTTTTCCGAGGCACGGAGGAGTCTTGGTATGTAAAGATGATCACCCATCAATGAACCAACCCCGGTAACCATAGCTAAACCTGATGGATCGACCCGTGCGGCTGTTATTACTTTAGCCACGAGCTCTATTCAATTTCATATCAATAACCATTAATTTCAAAGAAAAAACACAAACGTATCATTATCCTTCGCCCAGTAAATACTTAAATCTAAATGGTCCCCACTTTCCGAGAACCGACCGTGTAAACTAACCATTAATGGGTATCAGAAATCGTTATTACATTTCAAAGAGCATTTTAATAACTCAATTCAGGAGCGAGCGGGCTTCCATTAAATACGCGGTCATTTTTCGATGTCAGAGTGCAGTTTCATTAACTTTGTGAAAAACACGATGATTGTGGGTTATTGAACAGTGCTTTAGTGGTGTTTTTATCTTTAAGATTGTTGAGCTGATGTTCATCTACTTCAATCTATTATGATTCCACATTCTTTTCTATTTATTCTTGAAATCCTTAGGAATGTTCACGAAGGAGGAGGCGGAACGGGTGAGGGAGACTCAACGGCGTCGCCCTCACGCCCCCAGCCGCAGCCGCCGCAGGAGACACCCTGGGCGTTGGGGGTCGCGAGACGCGAGATGATCTCCGGCCACCTTAGACGCGGGTCTACGGACTCCAAGTAATGGGTAGCTCGCCGTCCGATCAGCACCAGGCCCAAGAGGCAACGGCGCGTAGTGTTCCACGCGCGCCTCAAAGATATGTCAGCCACCACTGACGGGGCCCATCATGGCTAATACATGAATGCCAAGGAATCGCGGATAAATTCGTAACAGAGTTACTGCGTCCCTGGGCACTCAAGCAAGGAAGAAACTGGGGTGGATTTTAGTCAGTAAAGTCTGACACGCCCTACCGCTCAACCCAGAGCGGGAAAAGTCATTGGATGATTTGCCACCCCCAACAACCACTAACCCTAAGCTTAGTTTAAACGCTGATTATCAGGTTCTTGATTTAAAAAGTTCTAAAGAGAGTTTGAATTTAGAATAAAAACAGTGTTATCCCTCTTTATTATACTAGCTGTCCGCCGCGGTTTTACCCGCGTATTTGGTTACTGTTCTGCTCCCGTAGGTCGCAGCGTAATGCCAGATTATGTGTACGTCGCATCTTAAATGTATTAGTCAAACACGCTGTCTTTAAAAATATTTTTTCAATTTAGCAACAACCGAAACATGTAGGTACCGACACTGCTTAGGTACAACGAAAACGGCACGTGGAGCCCGGCCGAGCGGGCTTGCGAGCCGTGCTCTGTACGATACGAGACCATGTCTAACAGCTGATTGCGGCGGTCACAGTCCTCGCGCGCGCGCGTATTTCAAACTGTTGTTATTGTGATAAAAGTGATTAAGTATTAAAAAAAAAAATTCTTTGGGAAAGTTGTTTATAAGCATGAGTACATTCACGTGTTTAAGTATCGGTCCCCCTATATACAAAAACAATTTTTCAAATCTGACAGTTTCAGAGATTAACACGTTCAAACAAACTCTTTAGCTTTAGGTATTAATATATTAGTTAATAAGTAGATTACTCTTTGGTTAAATTAAGCATATTCGACGGCGCGTAGTGTTCCAAGCGCGCCTCAAAGAGATGATTGTCAGCCACCACTGACGGGGCCCATCGTGGCCGGTGCTTGCGTGCCTAGGGGTAGCAGATAAATTTTCAACATGAGTTACCACACCCCCGGGCACTCAAGCAGGGAAGGTACAGGGGTGGGTTTTAGTCAGTAAGAGTCTGACACGCCCTCCCGCTCCACCCAGAGCGGGAGAAGTCATTGGATGATTTCCCACCCCACCAAAAAAAAAGCATTTGGTTAACAATATTTATAAATAACCATGTGTACTTCAAAATCAATGAACTTGTTCGCTATACTCGTTTTCGGTTTAGCAGTTTGATAAAAAAAGACATAGCTTTTGTAAAATGTTGTTGGGCTAAACGATTTAAAAAAATATATTAGTCAGATGATATGGTGCTTTTTTTTTTAATCTTTCTAGGTAAATTATTGTTCTTGTCCATTACAAAAAAAAAAAACATTTCAATCCAATACCGCAATCCTAAACGGAACCAATTTAAAAATCTAAATGTACAAATGAGCGATAATTCCCTTCATTACCGAGTGTCAGTTTATTAAACCCCAAGTAAAAATCTGTTCCGAACAAAAAGGTGAAAGCCAGAAATACGGGGAAATTCGTATTTCGCCCCTAAATCATGGCGAGACAAGGTTAATGGGGTTGAAACCCCACGGCCTCGGGACAGGCACGTAGCTTAGACGAAATTTAATAAATTCCCTCTCTATTACGATTCTCCAGGCACATTATGAACTTAGCCCTGTTTACTTTTTATATTTAATGGATTTAATTTAATGGAACTTAAATTGGGAAGCGCACGTTTAAAGCAGTTTATTGTTACAATAATTTTGGTTCGACGAAATATTAGGTATTCCTCTTAAATATTCAGGGTTGGGATTTTCGTAGGCATTTTATTATTAATATTCCTCGACAGTGTAAAGTGCTAAGTGGGTGTTAACACTCGTCTATAATTAATTAAATAGGATTTTATGTTGTTGTGAATTATTAATAATAAAGCGTAAATAAAAATATACATTCTGAGTACCTAATTTACGAAACAGTAAGTAGGTTCTTTTCCTGATTGTTCTATACGAGTATGATGTTACATTTTAGGACGTAATTTTGACCGTCGAAAGTTACGGTTTTTATATGGATGAAACGTACTATAGGTTCTATTTTTAACTGACTTCAAAAAAAGGAGGAGGTTCTCAATTCGACTCTATTTTTTATGTGTGTTACCTCATAACTTTTTACTAGGTGAACCAATTTTGAAGATTTTTTTTATTTGAAAGCTGTTGCTTTACATGTGGTCCCATTTTAATTTGGTGAAGATCTGATGAAGAACTTCGGAGATACACAATGGAACTCTTCAATTAATGATAGCAAACCTTCCAGAACTGCTGCAATCGCATGTCTTTATATTGTTTTCACCACTTCAGAACATTACATCACGCTGATACGCTCTGAAGCGGTATACAGATTTGTACAGTTCACCCTGATACTCCCTAATTTCACAAACTATGTTCAAATACCCTATTTTTGAGGGTATCAATTCGTGCATAACTTTACTATTAATTCAGTTATAGAATGGGGTAAAACAACTAAAAAGTGATCAATAAAAAACTTTTTACAAAAAAAATACAACTGACTTCCATAAATAATAGGTACTAAAAAATGCAAAATAACTTTACTACTAACTAGAAACACCGAGTTCCGAAAAAAGTTATATTGCGTTTTTTAGTATTATTTATGGAAGTCGGTTGTATTTTTTTTTTTGTAAAAAGTTTATTCCTATACCCCTAACAACGTATAAGGAAAATTTCATGATGATCCGTTCAATGGTTTAGGCGTGTACCAAACAAAGAATCAAACAAACTTGGTTTCGTATTTGTATTTTTAACCGACTCCGAAAAAAGAGGAGGTTCTATTTTCCACTGCACGTATGTTTTTTTTTTATGTAGGTATATCCACCGATTTCTCTGTCAGTTGTGGACCGATTTTCAAAATTCTTTTTTATCCAAAAGAATATACTCCCGAGGTGGTCCCATATAAATTTTATCGAAATTGCTTCAGCGCTTTTTGAAACACTGAACAAAAGCGAAAAATACTTATACATAGATGACGTTTTGGTTTTCTCCAATTAAGAGTATGTTTAAATTCCACGTTCCATTTTATTGGGGTTTTTTGTTCCGGGTTATAACAATTAAAAAGTTAAGAATACAAAAACCTTTTTTACAAAAAAAAAACAACCAACTTCCAAAACAGAAAATACACTAATACTTAAAAAATAACTTTAATTTTGCAAGTTGGTGTCAAAATATGAAGACATACAAACACCGACTTCTGAAAATAAGTTATTTTTTAATTTTTAGTGTACTTTTTTTGGAAGTTGGTTGTTTTTTTTTTGTAAATAAGTTTCTTTATTATTTATTTATTTAGCAACTTATGTACACACAAATAAACTGACAAGAAGAATAAACAGAAAAAAAAATGTACAAAGGTAATGCTTATTTCTAATGAAATCTTTTCCAGCATACCCGCGTTCAGAGTTGAAAAAAAGAGAAGTAGACACTGTGTGTAAGAGTAGTAGGAGAGAGAGAATACATAAAATTAAAAAATAAAACAACATACCATGCAACCCATCTATATTATTAAACGTATAAATGTATATTATTAGTTATGATTAAAATATAAATAACACATTCACAATCATCATTATCTCAAAATCTTTTATTTTTAACCGACTTCCGAAAGGGTTTATCAATTCGGATGTTTGTATTTTTTTTTTGTACTTTCGGGCATAACTTCGTCATTTATGAACGGATTTCCACAATTCTTATTTTGTTCGTAAGTAGTTTGTTTAGCAATGGTTCCATTTAAATTTCATACAGATCCGATGATGGGTTTCGGAGACAGACAACGGAACTCTTTAAAAATGACAGCAAATCAACCGCGATTGCTGCTATCGCCTAGATATCCATTGTTAACACAATTTAATGGAGAAAAACAACTAAAAAGTGATGAAAAAAAACTTTTTTACAAAAATATAGAACCGACTTCCAAAAAAAAAATGTGCAAAATAAACTTTAATTTCGGTAGTCGATGTCAAAAAACGAAGAAACAAAACCAGAAACACCGACTTCCGAAATTAAAGTTATTTTGCACATTTTTTTTTTTTTGGAAGTCGGTTCTATTTTTTTGTAAAAAAGTTTTTTTAATATTTAAATACCTCAAACTAGGTACATTGAATGCCCAAGTTAAAAGTGTTTAGACAACCAAAACATAAAATAAACTTAACCGTTATTCATACTTTTAATGAAAAATACACAGATAAAAGAAAGTACTAAATTCTTATTATTGCTAAATAAAATCATTGACGTAAGGTTTTTGAACACATATTTCAAAGTTAATGTTCATTGTGAAACAGTAAGCAAAAAATATTCTTACTACTAAAATAAAATATCCATTACGATCTACATAACACATTTAGGAGTGTAAGAAAATGTAATTTATGTTTTCTGTTTTCATATAAATTATAATAGTCAGTCATCACCAGCCTTTTAATGTCCCCATTGCTGGGGCACAGACCTCCTCTCTATGAAAGGGTGTGGGCCGTAATCCACCTCGCGAGACCAATGCGGGTTGGTGGATGTCACGTCTTCGAATTTTCGGTTGTAGGACATGCCGGTTTCGTCACTATGTTTTTCTTCACCGTTTTGAGATCAGTGATGATGAAATAATTCACAAAGAGTAAAGCGTCTGCCTGGGTTTGAACTGCCGTTACCACTGGGCTACCGCTGATCTATTAGTCAGTGGAGTCAGTGGAAGGACTGCAATTTACGACTACGTTTTTAAGCACTAAAAGCACAGTCTATGTATAGTCATATACGTTTGCAGTATTAACTTTGATCTTTGCAGCATCAGCATCAAAAAATAACTGGGCGAATTTTGTCAAAAAATAACATAAGTTGACATTTTGTGACAGGTGCAATAATCATTTCATCCGAAAGTCGTCCACTGCTGGACTTATGCCTACTCCAAGTGTCGTTATAACGATCGGTCCTGTGCGTCTCACATCCATCGGTTACTCATAACCCTCACCAGGTGCTGGTTACTAAAGAAGAAAATTTATAAAAGAAACTAGCAAAATTATCACATGCCTACGATCGCCTATAATTCGCGAATATTATTCTTTCGGCCATAATATGGTGACCAAACCTTAGGCTTTTAAATAACATTAGGCTGGCTATCAAAAGCTTGTGGCCTAAGTAATAACAGCCACACGGGTTGATCCATCAGGTTAAGCTACGCTTTCCGGGGTTGGTCCATGGGTGGGTGACCATCTTTATATACCGAGACTTTTCAGTGCCTGCCGTTAGTTCCGGCTGTCAATCATGGATCTTTGTAAGCCGTTACGGGCTCAAAATGTTTCATATCCAAAGTAGTAGGCAAAAGTGTCAAAAACGGCCGTTTTCGGTACTTTTGCTTACTACTTTAGATACCAAACATTTTGAGTTCTGTTTTAACAACACAAAAATACCTATTCCTCTTTGTAACAAACGCAACAAAGGAATCTTTATTTTCTTTGCTAAGATATGATTTTTTATTCAATGAGGGCGCCACTTATGCGGAGGTAGGCCCTTAACACTTTTTTAAATTCAATGACATTTTGTATTCTAAGTATATTATTTTTGACATGAATATTTACTTTGTAAAGTATTATATTTTACTTTTTTATTTTGATTAAATATTGTAAATATGAGGAATAGGTACGTTATTTTTATTTTTTCCAGTATTTGTTTAACGATTTCTGACAGTTTGCGTACTTTTGCGGCCTACCCAAATGTCCTTACTTTGGTATTTTTCGTCGGTTCGTTTAGCTTCTCAAAGTTCTGAGTTGAGCTTCACGATAACTGATAAATGCTTGCACTGTCTGGACAAGTCCACTCAAACTTGCGAGGTGCTTTCCTCAAAAGCTCATCTCAGACATTAACGTACATGTTTCTCATATTATTTGACGAGTACAGACTGTATGGACATAAGAGACTTTGACCTTTTGAGTTTGTTTCGGTATTTCTTCTCAGGGTAGTCAGCTAGGAAACACCGACCTCATCTAGCTTAAACAGACAAAAAAATAATGACATCTTAAAGTGTTATTTATAACCTAGTTGGCGAATGCTTTTTTTTTATTTTTTAATAAAACGTTGCCCCACACTAGGAATTATTCCTGTTTCGTGGGCGCGTTCACAAACATGTAAACTCACATACACAAGACACCCAGACCCGGAACAACTATCTGTAGACCATACAAATATTTGTTCCGTGCGGAGATCGAACGCGCGACACGCAGCGGCAGCGCATCTGCCGAACGCTCAACCACTGTGCCAGCCATACCGTCATAGACCAGATATAGAATACTAGACATAGACCAGAGAAACTAAGCTATTGTTTGGTATAGTATAAGTCTACCAACTCATACGGTGGCGTTTAATGGAACGCACCAAATCCAAAAATTTATATCGGAAAAAATCTGATTATGGCTAAAAGACGATTGAAGATAAAGTGGGAAAAGAAACCTAGTAACAAAATAAAAATTATTTATAATTTAACTCAATTTTTCAAATTCTAGTTCAATCTCAATTCTGTCTAGCTAGGCCATACTACAAAATATTCCAGTTCTAACACAATCAACACATCTCTTAACTAGAGGGGCGAATACACACGACACAGGATAATCAGGCTTCGGACGGCCGGAACCATACTCGAGCAGAGGATATTAACGGGAAGATAAGGGGAAACAACTGATTGTGGAGGAAACGCTGGTGTATCTATGGAGCCCTTTATAGTAGGGAGTCGCTATTTAGTGTACAGTTCGGTGGTTCCGAGTGTGGGAATGTTTTGGACAGAATAATGCTGGGGTGCATTTGTTTTTCTGGTAGGGTTGATGGTAGGAAATGCGGAGGTTATGCATGGTGGGAGGTCGACGTTTTATGTTAGGAATGAATATTATATTTCGTGGTGTTGTCCTTTATTTGACCAGTACATATTATTGTATGGATTTGAACACTTTAAAACTTTTTTACAAAAAAAACAACCGGCTTTAAAAAAAGAAAATACACTAAAAATTTAAAATAATTTTAATTTCGGCAGTCAGTGTTTGTATTTTATTTCTTCGTTATTTGACACCGACTTCCGAAAATAAAGTTATTTTTAAATTTATATTGTATTTTCTTTTTTTAAAGTCGGTTGTTTTTTTTGTAAAAAAGTTTTTTTTTCACTTTTTAGTTGTTATATCCCAGAACTCAAAACCCCAATAACATGGAACGTGGAATTTAAACATACTTACTCGTAATTGGACAAAACCAAAACGTCATCTAGGTAAACTTATAAACTAAAACATACATACATTCGAACATAGAACCTCCTCCTTTTTTGAAGTCGGTTAAAAAGAGACTGACCTCTGAATTTGTTTCGGTCTTTCGTCTCAGGGTAGTCAGCTAGGAAACACCGGTCTCATCTAGCTAAAACTGACAAAAAAAAATGTTGACGTATAAAAGTGTTGTTAAAACATATTAACAAAAATAAAATAATTTATCATTCATTTATCATTAATGAGTAGGTCATGTTTTTGCTGTTTTGTTTTCAATTATTCGAGCACCATTAAAGCGACCGTCCATTGCAGCTATTTTGACTGCTAGGTGCTACATATGTAGGTACGACTAGCTTCTGCTAGCAGCTTCCTCCATAATGTTGGTGTATGGGTTAATGTATTCGCTAACTCAGGTGACATCAATTTGATAGCCACTTTGCAGTACATTGCTGCTTTGCTCGGTTGACATCTATTCTACGTAGTACATTTTTGTTTTCCTATACGTCAAAGCAGCAATGTACTGCATAGTGCCTATCTAATTGATGTCAACAGAGTTAGCGAATACACCTGCTGGACAGGGGCGCTGCACTCACATAGGATATCAAACGATTTTTAAAAGTTATAAATTTTTTGGAGAAACCATGATACGGTTGTATATCACTTGCGAAGCTGACTACCCAGGGTGCACTATGTAATCGTCGCGTCATTCACAGATGCTGTTTTGTTGGGGTTTTTAGTTTTGGGTAGTTTTATTCAAAATTCAAACACAATTTTCATCTTATAAAACACACTATACTCTACAGATCGCTCTCTGAAGCAAAATACAAATTGGCATTACTTTTTGGCGAGAAGACCGCCATTATTATTCAACTAGTCATTTCATTAGCGTAATTTTGGCACATTTTGATAAGTTATACGCGTATTAATTACTCCGGGTTTGGCTAACCTAGCTGGCTGTGGCTGGCTGCGTACATTGTGTTTAGTGCATTATAAACGAGTGGGTTATGTGATAGCTGATCCGTACGCAGTTGATTACAAATTTGATCTTTTATTAAAGGCCACAGAGCAGCTCGTGGCTAAGTAACAACAGCCGCAGCAGCATATATGTGTAGATATTTTATATTAAATATATATGTATGTTTAATTTAACTATTATATATATACTTTCGCAACCATTTTCTTCTTAGTAATATTTTTTCAGTTTATGCATCTGCCATGTTAGAGAATGCCTAAGGCATTAAGTCCCCCTTTGTAGGTTTTTGTTGCATGAAGTTTTAATAAATAAATAAATAAACAAGCCACATGGGTCGATCCATCAGGTTAAGCTACGCTTGCCGGGGTTGATTCATGGATGGGTGACCATCTTTACATACCGAGACTCCTCCGTGCCTCGAAAAGCACGTTATATTGGTCTCGGCTGTCAATCGTGGATCTTTGACAGTCGTTGTGGGTCGTCAGAAGCCCGAAAGACTGACATCCAGTCTTACCAGGAGTTATCGTATTACCCAGTAACTGGGTTGTGGAGGACAGATCGCTCCATGTAATACTGATATCCAGCTGCATCCGGTTAGACTGGAAGCCGGCCCCAAGATAGTTGGGAAAAGGCTAGGTAGATTGATTAAAGGTCGAAGCCCAAAAAGGTGGTCAGATCAAATATCCGAGCATTTGGCGATTCCTATCTGCGTCGCACTCTACCAGGTCACTGATCGTAATAGACAGAGAAAGCCCGTTGATAATTTGTTACGGAGTCACGCTTTTCAGCAGTGAGAGAGTGATTGAGAAAAGTGGGCTATGCGGTTCTGCCCTCTGTGCCCCAAAACACGGAGCACAAGTGACCTCTGCGCTGCCACCAACGACGTCCTGGATCTAGCAAAGTTTTTGGGCCACGGAAAAACTTAAACACTATCGTGCCAGCAATACGAAGAAGACGAATAATAGTGGGCATTTTAGTTTTTAAATTAATGAGATTCTTGCCATAGCACCACGAGCCACTGCTTTCAAAATTGTGAAGAAAACCATTGAGTGGAAACCGGCATGTCCTTCTTCTTCTTCAGGCCTTGTCCCATTTTTAATTGGGGTCGGCTCTCCTAACCGTTCTTCACCAGAGTTGTCGTTTCTGGGTCGTCAGTGGGTCTATACTGTTTGTGGCGAGGTGTTTCTCGATAACTGACATCCATGTTAGTCGGGGTCTGCCGCGTCTTTTTGGTCCTGACTCAAGCTGTAGCACTTTCTTTGTCATGTGTTCATTAGGTTTTCTCATGACGTGGCCGTACCGGCCGCACTTTGTCCAGCATCGTGACGTCTGCGGACCACCTGAGCATCCTCATTTCAGCGGCATGCATTTTACTAGCCTGCTGTTTCTTAACAGGCCAGCACTCTGCGCCGTAGGTCATAGGAAACCGGCATGCCCGAGAACCAAATATTCGAATACATTCGACAGTAATCAACCCACACTGGGTTTGCGTGGTATTTAAAGGTCTACCTCCCTCTCACTGAGAGGAGGCCAATTTCCCAGCATTGTGAACTTATTACCCGCCTATTTCAACTGGAGAACCATATAAAGCATTCATGCTAAACGCTGAATAAAATTGTCAAGACGAAGAAAACTTTTACTTATTCTTGTCATAACATTAAACTCCGTCTGTAAAACGGGGTTTAACGTTTTGTCATTAGCTAGATCATCCTATAAACGGACGTCTAAAACATTTTCGTCCATTACGGGTCATCGCAGCAAGGGGCATGTATCAACATTTTATCCCCTCTCTCCCCGTTTCCTGCGGGCCCCAACCTCCCCGCGAGATAAAAGTTAATGGGCCAACTTACCGCGAATTATTCCCAAGGCACGGCATATTTTTTTTTGGTATCTCAACAGTGTAAATGTTTCAATAATTTAGGCTGTTCTCTTTTTTAACGAGCGGTATTTATGGGTTTATGGTAATTTTGGTCTGCGCCCCCAAATTGGTGGGGTTGGAATATTCAGTTTTTAGGGAGACTATTGGTATGTTTGAAAGGTTTGGCTAACGTTATATTGAAACGTTGTGTTGTTATATTGAATGCTTATAACTAAGCAAAGCGTTAATTCATGGTTATTCTATTAGCAATGATGTTCTTGGACAGGAATCCATCGAACACCTGACAATGGAATATCACAAAAGCGTTTAGAAATAATAATTATAAAGAAAAGTCTGCATGGAGGCGCTGTGCTATGCTAATATTCACAAGAATAACATAAATCCTAGAATTCGTTACTTAGAATAATATTTCTTTAAAACTGCTAATTGAGAACTCGGATTATCTTAAAACCTATGTGTTTTCGCCATGTCTTCCTCGGGTGCCTAATTGTTGCAAATAATCACACTATTACGCCCTGTCGGGAATACGACACGATTAACCATTAACCTTATACATAACTAGCTGTGCCCGCGGTTTCACCCGCGGTTATGGGTACTGTGTCGTAGCGTGATTTTATATAAAGTCTATAACCTTCCTCAATAAATAGGTTATACAGTGCAAAATGGTACCTCGCTCTCCACATCCCTCATAATCGCCCGCTTTGCACATCATGAATGTGCGCGTCGTACTTGATTAACACTATGATATCTCCTAAGATATTCGTTGAAATCAAATGATTTCAAGCGCAATTTTGTTCAAAATGAAATACTTATGATGAATAACGTATTTATTTGGATAAGGATTAATGCCATGTTTATAAAATCACCTTCGCAAATAATGCATTATTTTAGAACGAATTTGATTACCATAAAAAAGATTATAGTGCGTTAACCTTAAAAGATGGACATATGCTGTTGCTGACTTGTTTTTAGAACTTTCAAAGGGAACAATTACGTTATACATAATTTTTGCGTAACTTTAACCGTTTACGTAGCGCACGCAACGGAAGCTCTCAAAAGGATTTTTTTTCCACCGTTTTTACCACATTTTTCATTGATGCTCCGCTCCTATTTGTCACAGCGTGACGTTATATAGCCTATAGCCTTCCTCGATAAATGGACTATTCAACACAAAAAGAATTTTTCAATTCAATCCAGTTGTTTCTGAGATTAGTGCGTTCAAACAAACAAACTCTTCAGCTTTATAATATTAGTATAAAGAAATGCCTATCTTTTAAATATGATTATGTCCCAGCAAACTGCATAATTTGAATATACAAATACGGTGACTGATAATATTAACCTTTTTCATAAATATTAATGAACTTAGGCAATATTTATAAGCAG
This sequence comes from Polia nebulosa, assembly GCA_951329385.1. Taxonomy (NCBI): domain Eukaryota; kingdom Metazoa; phylum Arthropoda; class Insecta; order Lepidoptera; family Noctuidae; genus Polia; species Polia nebulosa. The sequence continues at coordinate 6,175,521 of OX589593.1, forward strand.
ATTTAACAATAGATACGTAAATTTAATAAAGCATAAAATAAACGCGCCCGGAGGCTGTCGCTTAATTCTCGTATTGTTCTAATTAATACAGTAATTTCAGTACCTTGATATATTTTCAATAAATTATTACAAAATGCTTTGTCAATGAGCTGCCGTGTAATTAATTTGGCATTCAAATAACGACATTATTCGTTTGTTCTGTTAATTAGGGTGCCGTACTCGAAGGGTCCAATCGGAGCCCTATTGCTGTCACTTACGTGTCCGTCTGTTTGTTTGTCTGTCTGTCCGTCGTCTGTCACACAGGTTTTAGATCCAAACGGTTGGAGCTACAGTCTTCAAATTTTCACAGTATAAGCATCTTCTTGACTCAAAGCGAAACGATCTCCGGCCACCATAGACCCGGGCCTGCGGACGGCGAGCAGTGGGTAGCTCGCCGTCCGATCAGCACCAGGCCCGTGAGTCGACGGCGCGTAGTGTTCCACGCGCGCCTCAAAGAGATGTTGTCAGCCACCACTGACGGGGCCCATCGTGGCCGGTGCCTGCATGCCTAGGGGTAGCGGATAAATTCTGAAAATGAGTTACCGCACCCCTGGGCACTCAGGCAGGGAAGGAACAGGGGTGGGTTTTAGTCAGTAAGAGTCTGACACGCCCTCTCGCTCCACCCAGAGTGGGAGAAGTCATTGGATGATTTGCCACCCCCCCAAAAAAAAAAGCCATACAAATTGTCAAAAATACATTTGGTACGGAACCCTAAATGTGCGAAGGCCGACACGCACTTAGCCGTTTTTTATGATGTTCATTGAGATAAGTAGGAAGAGGGGCTCGTAGCAAAATAATAACAGTCGCACTGATCAAATGTAAACTGAGGGCGGACCGTGGATAGGTGATGACCACGGAACAAAAAAGTGGAAGTGGCCACGCAGCTATCGTGTGTCACGATTATGCGGAAAAATATGTAAAATAATAACAACCTTCGCCAGTTGTTAGAAGTCTTAATTTTATAAGAAAAATAAATTAAGTTTTAAAGAAAAGCTTATTGGTTGTTCATACAAAATTAAGACTTATTACAACTGACGAAGGTTGTTATTATTTTAATTTTTTTCTGCATAATTGTGAAACGCGCCGGATATGTGCGTGGGCACTTCCACTTGTTTTTCTCTATTCCGTGGTGATGATCATCTGATAAATACATTGAGATCACTAAAAATGTACAAGTGGGCGGAAGGATCAGTACCACACATAAAACATTCAAAACATAGTTGGTTGGCTATTAACAGTTTTCAAGTAAAGCTTTTTTAATTATGTCGAGCTCCTCAATGTGTTTCGTCGCGAAAATTTGGCATCTTTTCCTATATAGTAAGCCATCAAAACTGCATTAAACGGTGTTATAACCTCAGTGCAAGGGGATCGTAGCAAAATAACAACAGTTGTACGGATCAATGTTCCAGGTCCAGCAAAGCATGTAGCGTACGTAAAACGCTGTACTATTATTCGCTTCTTTCCGTATAAATAAATCCCATGAAATAAGATTATCATTGCTCGCAGAACGGATTGCCGATGGGGCGACTGGATTTATCGTTCCGAAAGACGCAGCGACGGAAGGTCTTCACAAGGTGGAACGATGATCTGAAGGATCTGAAGGAATCCGCTGGTTGCGAGAAGCACAAGACTGATCGATGCGTCGATACCCCTTCGTGCCTCGGAAAGTACGCTAAGCCGTTGGGCCCGGCTGTCATTTGCAGATCTGTGACAGTCATTAGCCCGAAACCCGCAGGTCAGACGAGCAGTCTTGCCAATGAGTAAACTGGTACCCAGTATTTGGGTTGTGAAGTCGGACTGGCAATCGCTCATGAACTGGTGTTCTTCAGCATTAAACTGGCAGCCAACTTCAAAATAATTTAGAGAAGGCTAGGGAAATTGAGATAATCACTTGCCTGTCTATCCTTTTCCCAACTATCTTGGGGTCGACTTCCAGTCTAACTGGATGCAGCTGAATATTAGTATTTTACATGGAGCGACTGCCTATCTGACCTCCACCACCCAGTTACTGGGACTAATACGATACCCCTTGGTAAGACTGGTTGTCAGAATTTCGGGCTTCTGACGACCCGTAACGAATGCCAAAGATCCACGTTTGACCGCCGAGAACAACGGCTTAACGTGCTTTCCGAGGCACGAAGGAGTCTCGATGTGTAAAGATGGTCACCTCGGCAAGCGTAGCTTAACCTGGTGCAGCTGTTATTACTTTAGCAACGAGCTCCTCCTGAGATAAACACTTACTTGCTTAAATTCACTTTCCTAAATACCTACTTATACCATGGAAACCATATTACAGTTACTAACCAACATTTCAAAACATTTTTCTCGAGTGCCATAGGAAGTTTTGTCGCGTTCAAAATATGCCTGTTTTATACGAAGGGTCACGTTTTCGCCAAATCATTTTTGGTCGGAACAGTCACGTTTTTGAAGTATCACGTTTTGACTGTATTATAATGGTTAGATCTGCTTGTTAATTTTCTTTCTTAAATGGTTTTATTTTTTTTAGGAATAAATCGCACTACAGCTGCGGGCCTTGCCTTGATTTGATTGTCCGGTGGTCTAATAGACGTACTTTGTATTTTAGGATTGTAGAGCCCTAGTATAGACGGCACTTGGGAGAGGCTTAGGTTCAGCAGTGGACGTCTTTCGGTTGAAACGATGAATGATGATGGAGCCCTAGTTTTGATCCCCCTCTGCATCATTGTCATCATTACTTTCAAAAAAGGGCCATTGCTGGACTTAGCTCTCCTCCAAGCGTCACCGTATAGACCAGTCTTGTGCGGAATCCTGTAGTCTTCACAAGATCATCGTTCTACCACCTTCCAACGCTGCTTCTTCCGTTTTGGTAAATCCATTCTGCCCGATGGGACATACCATCGGAACCCAACCCAACCCAACGGATTTCCGATGGGCAATCCGTTCTGGCAATCAATAATACTCCTATTTCATGGGATTAACTTAGGTACCTAGGTATTCGAAAAATAGAAAAAAATACTACAACTTTGTGTTTTTGTTATGCGGCGAAATAAACGTATTTTAGTGAGTCTAATTTGTCCTTGACATTTTTCTTGTCAACCTGCTTTTAATCTAGAGCCACTAAAATGTTAAAATGAGCGAAATACCTACAAGTTTCAACCTTTATTTTGTATACTCGGGACCTAACATCACAATATTATAAGTTGGCTATTAACAGTTTTAAAGTAAAGCTTTTAAAATATTATGTCTGGGTCTTCAATGGGTATCGTCACAACAATATAAGGTCCATTCGTAAATAGAAACCCATGTATACAACATAATATAGGTAACGAAGAAGAGGCCTGTGCCCCAGCAGTGGGGACATTATAAGGCTGATGATGATGATGATGATGATGGTAGGTAACGGTGTCATAACCATATCACTGCCATCCGTAAGCTAAAGTGCCGTTTTTTGAGGTTTTCGTTTGTAGGGTTCCGTACCCGAAAGTTCTAAACGGAGCCCTATTGCTGTCACTCACGATTCCGTCTGTCTATCTGTCCGTTGTCTGTCACACAGGTTTTACAGCTAAACGATTGGGGCAACAGTCTTCAAATTTTCACAGTATAAGCATCTTGTTAACCCAAAGCCATACAAATACTCTAAAATACATTTGAAACGGAACCCTAAATGTGCAAAGTACGACACGCGCTTGGCCGGGTTTTTTTGATACCACGATAATCAGTTTAAAATTCTGTATCGATCTGTAGCAGTATTTAAATAATTAAAATCACCATGAAGTTAACTTGATTTCTATGAAATTCAACGCTCCATTTTTGTGCCTAACTCAATATTGTTACGAGCTGGGTATGGGATAAATTATTTTACACCAATTAATTAACCAAATATTCTTTATTAACTCAACAACTTATTTACACAAACACTAAATCGCTAATAATCACTATTCTCTTCGTAATCGCTTGTATTCACTTCCGTTCGCATCCGTAGTCGAAAACAGACTGACTCACTCGCCGTCCGGCCTATTTATACGGTCATGGAAGTTTCCAGAACATTGTCGAACTATCTTATAGTGGAATATTCTAGAAACATCTATGAACTTCTACACAGTACCACAATGGAATGTTCTCGAACCTAGTGGAAACTTCTGGAAACTTCGACTACATTCTCGAACGTTCCAGTGTAATACGGTCGACGTAACAATATGTAATTTGGTAATGTAATAGTATTATAGCATCTAGATGACTTTTATCGGTGCTGTAGTTGGTTGTTGTTGGTTATGATATGGTAGAGGAAGAACAGTTGGTCCACGTTGACAAATCCAGTCTACTATCGATTGGTGGCATCGATCGACGATCCCAAGTAGCATAGAGCTGACAGAGCACGGAATCCACGTGCTCTGTCATCATCAGCGACTAAAAACTTATTCTAACTTATATTATCATTGCGAAAGTAAGTTTATTTGTTAGATACGTTTTCACTACTAAAAATCACTGTCACGTGTAACGTGTAACTTAACAACATTTACAACGTTAACTGCTTTAGAACGCTACACGCCGCTACGTGTCTTTCGAATCATTTTGCTCCATTGCAAAACCGGGGCGGGCGGGTTGCTAGTAATAACTAATCAAGTCAGTTAATCAACTAATTAAGTTCGAAGTCAGTTAATAAACTGACTTCGAAAAAGGAGGAGGTTCTAAGTTTTCTTTTTTTTATGTATGTCTATCGATTTTTCTGTCAGTTGTGGGCCGATTTTTATTTTTTTTTTATCCGTATGAATATACTCCCGAGGTGATCCCATGTAAATTTTATCGAAATTGCTTCAGCGCTTTTTGAAAAACTGAACAAAAAGGAAAAAGACGTTTACGTAAACTTTTTTTTTTGGGTGTTGGTAAACTATCTAATGACATCTTCCGTTCTGGGTGGAGCGGAAGGGCGTGTCAGACTCTTACTGACCAAAACCCACCCCTGTTCCTTCCCTGCCTGAGTGCCCAGGGGTGCGGTAACTCATGTTAAGTATTTATCCGCTACCCCTAGGCATAACGTATACATAGATGACGGTTTTCTCTAATTACGAGTATGTTTAAATTCGACGTTCCATTTTATTAGGGTTTTTAGTCCTGGGGTATAACAACTAAAAAGTTTTAAATAAAAAACTTAAAAAAAAAAAACAAACGACTTCCTAAAAAGAAAATACACTTAAAATTAAAAAATAACTTTAATTTCGGCAGTCAGTGTCAAAAAAGGAAGAAATAAAATACAAACACCGACTGCCGAAATTAAAGTTATTTTTTAATTTTAAGTGTATTTTCTTTTTAGGAAGTCGGTTGTTTTTTTATAGTAATATTATAAAGAGGTAATGTTTATGAGGTTGTAGGGGTAATCTCTAGATCTACTGAACCGATTTTGAAAATTCTTTTACCAATAGATAGCCACGCTGTTTGTGAGTGTCATGGGCTTTGCGCGGACGAAGTCGCGGGCGAAGTGCTAGTTTATAATAATCATGCCGTCGCAAGTCTCACCTTTCAAGTGACAGGCATAGTAAGTGTTGTCGTGGGCCAACAGTTTCCCTGGGTAATCAAGGACACTCATTGAAAGTTTTGTTTTCTTTAAAAAGTTACGAAGCCGTCCCTAGTAGCGGCCGCTGAGGCGTCTCTATGCTCTGTGGTAAATAAGTACTTCCGGGCACTCTGGTTACTCTAAGGTAAATAAATAAAGCTCTGAATAGTTAACTTTCTATCTAAAGATAAAATATTAAAATGAGACTGGGATTTGTTACGAGTTAACGTAAGGTCAAAAGTCTTGATCCTTTTACACGGTTCGTGTTTTGCTGCTAAGTTTATTTCTGATTCCATGTGATTACGACACACCCACATTTTACACGTTGTTTATGCTAGTAGACGAAAATTTTCTAATGATGTAAACTAACACTGCCTAACAAAGATCCCAGTGACCCACTGACCCACACCGAGTTCTCGAGAAGAACGAGAAGTCTCGAGTCCGAGAATTGCACAAAACAACTTGACAGGATAAATTTATCACAATTAATAAACGATTCATGGAGCATAGCAAGCATAATCAGTCTTTTTATCTTCCCACTGTTGGGACACAGGCCTCCTCTCTGTCAGAGGGTAATCCGTAATCCACCATGCAAGAACAATGCGAGTTGGTGGATGTCACATTTCTTAGAAAGTTTTTGGTTCCAAGTTCCAATCATCCTCACAATGTTTTCCTTCACCATTTTTAGAGCAGTGGTGAAGAAATAATGTACATATAGTAAAGCATCTGACTGGTTTCGAATCCACAACTTACATCTTGTAAGTCACAGCTATTACCACCGGGCCATTACTGCACCCAAAAGCCTGAACTTTTTTTTTTTTGGGGGTGTGGGAAATCATCCAATGACTCCCGCTCTGGGTGGAGCGGGAGGGCGTGTCAGACTCTTACTGACTAAAACCCACCCCTGTTCCTTCCCTGCCTGAGGACCCAGGGGTGCGGTAACTCATTTTCAGAATTTATCCGCTACCCCTAGGCATGCAGGCACCGGCCACGATGGGCCCCGTCAGTGGTGGCTGACAACAGCTCTTTGATCGGACGGTGAGCTACCCACTGCTCGCCGTCCGTTGTTGCAACTCTATTGTAATTAAAAAGTTGCGGGTATACTTACAATAAATACTCCTTGCATAATAATGTCACAACACCAACATAATTGTCACGTCTGCTCAGCGTCCGCATGTCACTGCAGGGATTCAGCAGAATATCAGCGTCAGGTATATTTGCCTGACACGTGCTGAGCTGGACTCCCATTTGGTGCAACCTTGAGACGCACACCGCACTGTGTACATTCGTTATTATTTGAAATGTTCCAAGTGTCACTTTTATTTCTATATGTATGTTTTCCTTTTTTGTTTATTGGCACTTTGCTTTTATATACGTAAGTTTATATAATTTTACTGTGATTTTGTGTGTCTTTTGTGTGCACTGAATAAATGTTTTATCTATCTATCTATCTATCTATCGCAGGCCCGGGTCTACGGTGGCTGGAGATCGTCTTGCGACGTCCTACGCCCGGTGCCTCTCCTTCGGTGGTAGCGGCCGGGGCCGTGAACTGCAATCTAGAAATTACAGCGACAAATAATACAACAATTTACTAAAATCAAAACACTATTTCTACATTAAATTAACGTTAATATCGTTTAATCGTGGACTGTACAGAAGTTATTAAAGCTCTTTGCTCGCCTCCTTAGCAAAACAAGCATGAAATATAATTTCAAACAAAGTGTAATTACGTTTTAGTTTCGCTTTGCAGCAAATATAATTTAGAGCTTTCACTTTCAAGTCCGGGACACTCCAGTGCTCTTTATTTTAGTAATAATTGACCCGGGAAACTTGCTTCAAAGGATTTCTGGTTATTAGAAATTATATTATTTTGGCAAAGATCAAGTACCGCACCGACACGGCAACAAAATACTTGAACGTTTTATATAAATCAATATTTTCGACGTTCGTGTCGTATTAGGTATCGAAAATATGATCTACAATTAAGAGGCCGTACACGAAATTTTGTCGATTTCGCTGATTTACGTGATTTTACAGTTAAAATAATGTATTTCCATAAGTTTTAGTGCACGACATGAAAGATCATTTCAATTTTGAGCTAGTTTTTTTTAAATTATAATTACGGTTAATAAACGAATCTTTTTGACGTCTAAACAGTACGAAAAAATTTGAATGTATTGTTGCAAAAGTCATCTTTATAATGTATGAATCACTTTTTACCACTTTCATATACAATTTTGAATAAAAAAATATATATAATATATTAGTCTAATTTTAGATAAAATAGGCAAAGAATAAATTGTTTTTGATTTTGGCTATTTAGAACTCTTGTTCATAAGATTAAAACAACCAAAAAATAAACTTCACTTTACCATCAATCTATTTCTTGAGAAAAAAATGTAAAAATTACAAATTTGGCAATATAAAATCTTTTAAAACAACCCAAATCTCGACTTATAATATGCAACGCAAGCTTCAAATCTAGCTCATTCATAAAATCATAATTGAAATAATCTTGCATGTTGTGCATTAAAACTTATAGAAATGCATTATTTTAACTGTAACATCACATCTGTAAAATCACGTAAATCAGTGAAATCGACCAAAATTTCGTGTACGGCCTCTTAACAGAGCAACACACAAACAAGAAACACACACAACAATATGATACTTTTGATATCCAAAAGTCAGTTAATTCAACACACAATTGTACTAATACGAGACCAGACGAGATAGATAGAGGTATTTTTAAACCCAGCAACAATTGACAAATCAGTTATTTGCCAGTTCCATTCTAATAGGTAATAGTGGCAACGTAGGTACAGCACCAGTATTATATATCTAACTGACTGCTAACCAGCCAGTTCAGCAAACAAACCCGAAAAGAATACCAACAAACAGTGACTGCTGCATTGAACCTGCAACACCAAATTGCATTTTACGAGTCCGTTCAAAAACAAAACACTAGCGGCAAAGACTCGCGTGTTTGTTTATCATTCCATTTGAGCAGTTGCCGTGGCTCAAAGACATGCACTTGCACACATCGGCAATTATAAAACAATTAGTGAAACAAGTTTGTTTGCTCTAGTCCAGCTCAGAGGGGAGTTATTAGCACGTTGTCTTGTTTTTGAGGTGCATTTTGTTAATGGTGATTCATTGGTTTGGTTTTTTTTTCTGCTGCTGTGTTTGTTAGTCTGTTTTTGGCGTTGAACTTTGAATCAAGCTGCTTAAATAGGACTGTCAAATCAACTGTTTAAAGTTGATTTGACATTCATTCATTCATTCATTCATTATTATAAAAACCTACAGCCTTATTTATAAAACTCGCTAAACATAATGCCAAGTTTAAAAACTGATTATTGAATTCTAAATTCCAATTATCCATAGAATATTTTGAACCTGCTAATCTGTGTTTTTTTTGCAGTATGCTTAGACCGAGGGAGAGGGAGGGGAGGCCAAAGAAAAGAAGCATGTTTTGTGTGAGAAGTGAGTCAGTGATAGCGTGTCAGCTGACAGGACAGAATGGAAGACAGAAATGTGTTGCGACGACCCAAGTAATTTGGGATAAAGACAGAAAGATGATGATGATTACGCTTAGTCAACAATGTTGTCACCAGAAAATCAATAACTGTTTGATGGTTTAAAACCTTCAAATAATCAAACAGTTATTGAGTTTCAGTTGAAAGCCAGCGGCGTCAGGAAACTACTGCGTCATTGTCTGGCTTTTTGTTGAACTCGACCTTTTTGGCGCAGCCATGAGGCATACTATGTTATTGTTTTTTTGGGTCCCGTAACCGAAGGGTCCAAACGAAGCCTTATTGCTGTCACTCACGTATCCGTCTGACCGTCGTCTGTCACAAAATTTTGATTGGTAGAATTTTTTAACTTCCCATTGACCTATGGAGTTAAATTTTGGTGATAACGTTTATTGAAGGTACGTACCTGTATTTTACTAACAAATACCAATATATTGATAATAAATCAGATTTTTTTTTATAATTCCCTCATTTGGTACGGAACCCTAAATATGCGAAGTCCGACACGCACTTGGCTGGGTTTTTTTTAAATCAAGTTTAAGTGAGTAGGTTGGTTGTTGGTGTTATGTGGTGTTTATTGTCAGTTTTAGTTTTTTTAAGTTTTATTTGTTCCTTTATTGTTTGTACCTATGTGTACCAAAAAAAATTGGTATTTTCTTTGTTTTTTGTTTCTTTTTACCAGACAAAGTTTGCTCAATTTACTGTACACTTTGAGTGAATTTACAACATTTAAAAAAAAAACTGATTTAGATCAGATGCTGCTGTCATCTTTACGACCACAAAATTTCATTTAATACCTACCAAATTAATATTTAGTTCAAAACTCCGCTCAAGTCTAAAACGAGGAATATTAAAAAAGTAATCACCTTATTTAGCTCCAAACAGCAGCATAACATCTTAGCAGACACCATTTTAGCTCAGACAAGCGAAAATACAGCGCAATATACTTTAGCACCACACTAAAGATACGAGCAGTTTATATCCTTGCCATCGCAGCCACATCATACTCCGGGAACCACAGATGGCCATGTAACAATCTCTATAACACTAAAGGCGAAAAACGTTAAAATTTCGCCATCTAGCGAGATACTAGCGAACTATGAAGACGCAAAGTTTAAAGGTAGGTAGATAAAACTTCTGAATCGCAAAAGTAAAGTTTGTAATTCAAATAAAGGGAACCGCCCAATCCTGGCCATGTTTTGCCCATCAATGTGGTAAATACAAAAAAATACCCATTTAGTAACTAAAATATTGCTATTACTTATTTGAAATGAAAACTCCGGAATTAAAAGCCAATTTAATCAAGACACTCAATCGTTTATTGCCTTTTTTAACACTTCCGGTTACTAGTTAATCCTGTCATTCAATTGAGATGGCACCTTTTACTGAAAAAATCGATACACCGGTTACCAAAATTCGATTTTTGGAAAATCTTTTTTTATTATGTAGTATATATCGATTTTTCGATAAATGGATCTCGTATTGGTGGCATCCATACGTTAATAATAATCGTAATTGAAAATTGATTGACATTGACCTTTTAGATTTTGTTTGGTGCTTCGCTCATGCAACTTCGACGGCACGGTTGGCGCAGTGGTTGATCATTCGGCTGCCGCGCTGCGTGTCGCGGGTTCGATCCCCGCACGGAACAAATATTTGTATGGCCTACAGATAGTTGTTCCGGGTCTGGGTGTCTTGTGTATGTGAGTTTACGTGTTTGTGAACGCACCCACGATACAGGAAGAATTCCTAGTGTGGGGCAACGTTTTTAAAAAAAAAAAAAAACTTGTTTTTTTTTGTCAACTGCGTTTTAATATTTGATTTTCCGACGACTTACGAAGGACCCTGTCACCACTCCGGATGACAACCCCAGCTTGCCAATGGATACTGGACAGTAATGTTGTGCCCATGTGATCACTATTGTGTGGTTTTTGGGCTGGGCAAGGTTTCCTTTAAATATAAATCCCCCAGCCCAATTCCTAGATAACGTGCTAGTCATTTATTTAAATGAGAACGAATAAAAAATCAGAAAACTAAAATAGATTTTTTATTAACCTTGAATTTTTAAATAATATTATTTGTAAATGTCAAACGGAGTTCTATATAAAAAATAGTGGTTGTTCCTTTATTTAAGATGTCAACCCTAATGCCTATAATTGGTTTCTATCATGGGCGTCACTTGGCCAAAACCTCTTTATCAAATGGACATTTCCCTTTCATGGTTGTTTAACATATTTCCGAGATCATCTGCTTATTTTGTCTACATTTGTGTTTCTGCACTGAATTAATAAGGCATCAGCCCCTTCAGCCATATAGCTTTTCTATTACCGTTTACGCTAATGCTTCGCTAACGCTTAGTACAAAATGTATGGCGATGACATCGTGACACATCTCTACGCAGGTAATGTCATCGCCATACATTTTGTATTAAGCGTTAGCATTTTAAACGGCAGGTCTATTTCCATAGATGTCATAAAATCCTTTACATGCGTTCTATCAATTTAGCAAGATCCATAAAAGTTGTGTTTTCTGATTGGAATCCCAACATTAATAAAATAAAAATATTTATTTCACACTTAAAAAATACATGTGATAAGCCAGTCATGATAAAATAGCACACGAATGTATTGCCACAAATCTGATCCTAACCCCCAAAGTAGGCCTGGACCTGTATTTTAGGTGTCAGCATTCAGCCATGAGTATTAGAAATTAAAATTAAAATTACAGAGAGAAGGTAATTATGCAGAGTTATTTGTGTTTATCTATGTGTGAAATTGTGTGAGTTGAAAGTGTGTTGTGTGTCTGCATGTAAGAGTGAGTGAGTCTCTGGTTTGGTTCACACCTTAGAATGTGTGTAAGGACTGGAAAAAGTAAGAATGGATTTTAGATCATAAGTACTATAATTATTACGTTACATTTGTAAATAAACTTTCATAAATGTTAGTAAAACAACAGAAAAGTATTATTCAACAGTTATTATGGGTATTTTCAGCTGAAAGTCAAGACATTGGACACACACCAAGTGACACCCCATCGACTGGTCTCGTGCGTCTTGCATCCTACGGAGTCTTCATCATGTCATCTGTCCTAATTACATGAACAAAACGCCGAAATTATTGACGATAAATAAATAGATCCTGAGAACTTTAAACTAAGGATTTTGTAGAGATAACGGTTGATTCATTCCGAGCAAGAATCGCCGAGCGAGAAGAAAGACAGAAAATAGAATAACATTAAAATTACCTATTTAATGGCTATAATTCTAGTGAACAACATTCTACAAAACCCAAAGGAGCGTTGCGTCGTTAGAAACACGATTTTCGTTTAAAATATTTTTGTTAAATAAAATAACAGCAAAGACTTGGCTACAGCTCCGCCCAATGGAAGCGAGCGGACATTTGACGTACATTCTATTTATATATTGCCTAACGATACTTCGCAAGAATATGAAATTGAAAATTTGTGTCAAAATATTACGTGTATTAAATTTCGAGTTCAACGTTTTGACATTTTAGATTTTTATAACAGATTTTTGCGATGTATGAATTTTTGGTGAAGCTAAGGTGCTGTGCATGACTATGCCTAATTTTTTTTTTTTTTAAATTTTGTCGTAATTATACCTCTAGTTTCTGCACTGACTACCCTTCTCTATATCTGTAGTTCTTTCAGTCCATTCAAAGCTTTTCTGTTAGATATCGGTGTCAGCGATAAGACAGCTATATTTCAGTTTGTTTATAAAGTTATGTAACTATTTTAGTGTACAACAAAGTCCATTCTATATATCTAACGCCATGATAAAATCAGAATATACACTTTTTATTCCCCATCACATAAATTAAGTTAGAAGAATAATGCAGCTTTTTTAAACGCGTCAATGTTCTAGAAACGTCATCTTCAGTTATATTGTTACCCAATCTAGGTTACTGGCAAAGGACATAAAAATAAATTGAGTTGTTGTTTGTACTAGCTCGCTGTTTTAGATCTAGTCATCAAGATACCCAGATTTTTGTTGCTCTAGGTTGTAAACCTCTTGCCTACCTAGAACTTAGCTACTATTCCAATTTGGTGATAAAAATTAGGTCTGTTAATTTCTCACATCACAGTGAAGCTATTAAAAAAAAAAGTTTACCGTCACGGGACGCTCGGCAGATGTGAAACATCTATTTTAATATTAGAATTCAAAATTGTTGTTAGTTGTGGTTGTTGTTGTTGTGTGTTGTGTTACTTTTTTTCGCATAGATGCTTCTAGCGAGATGGGAGTCGAGAGCGGCAGCCGTTTTCCGTCACGGTATTTGAGTCGATTTTACTACCAAGCCACGTTAATAGATGTTTCACGTCAAGAAGAAAGTTATGTCTGTTTGCAATAAAATAATGGTGTGAAATTATATATTTTGGGATTCAACATTTTCAACTAACACAATAAAAGATTATACTACTATTTATAAAACAAAAGTACGGATTAAACTCTTGCAAAAATACAAATGTAAAGAAAACACAACAAGTTACTTCGACTATTTTCACACTTCGCTTTGTGGTATGCGAGAGTGAAACCGCGGTGCACTTACAGAATATAAAAGAAACAAAATTTTCCACTACCAAGTACCACTAAAAGGAGTGTCCATTTTCTTCGTCCTCATTAAATTTTCACACATCTGGTGAAAGAATAGTCCTTTGCGAGAGAAAATGGGTATTTGTAATAGGAGTTACGAGTATAAATAAAACTTAGAAGGGAAAAGGCGGACGATCTAATGGTTCTGGGAATAAGTTCTGCAAAGTAGGTTCATTGTCAGTGCATAAAAGATAAAAGTTATAACTTACCATAACAAAAGTGGATAAAGTAAGTTTTATGTCGAAGCCAGAAATAATGATGATGAGATGATGATCAGTTCTGTCAAGAAGTATCTTGTTCCCTAGTAAATGGATTGTGTAGATCAGGCAGATATTTGCTTCATATAGAGTGGAGCGAGGTTGTAGCTATCAGGAATCACACTCTGACAGTAAATTTCACTCCTTGTAGTGAATTATACTGTCAGAGTCTATGTTTTCTGATAGCTACAACCCGGGGGCCTTTTAGTCAAAATTTAAAAGGTTACTTCAAGTTGTAGTCCTTCGTCAACCCCATCATGGCTAACCATTAAGTGAGATGGTGGTCAAGCGCTTCTCAATGTTAAAAACTTACAAAGGATTCAGCTGCATTCAGTTAGACCTGAAACTGGTTCCAACATACGTACTCGAAAAAGGTTCGAAATATGATTGATGCTGTAACAGCATAGATAAAACATTAAACGCAAGATTAACAAAACAGGTTATTTAACTAAAGAGGGAATGGGAAGCAGTGTCCTCCTTATGCGAAGCAGTAATGCTCGCGAAGGAGGAGGCGAAACGGGTGAGGGAGGCTCAACAACAGCGTCGCCCTCAGCAGCAGCCGCCGCAGAAGACGCCCTGGGCGGAGGACGTCACGAGACGATCGACGAACACCGTAGACCCGGGCCTGCGGACGGCGAGTAGTGGGTAGCTCGCCGTCCGATCAGCACCAGGCCCTAGATTCAACGGCGCGTAGTGTTCCACGGGCACCTAAAAGAGTTGTCAGCAAACCATGACGGGGCCCGTCTTGGCCGATGCCTGCCCAGGGGTTGAGGATAAATTCAAAACTGAGTTACCTCGCCCCTGGGCAATCAGGGCAGAAAAGTAACGGGGGTGGGTTTTAGTCAGTAAGAGTCTGACACGTCCTCCCGCTCCACCCAGAGCGGGAGATATTCCCACCCCACAAAAAAAAGGGTATTTAACTAAAAAAACAAATTAGTCCGTTAGTGAAATAACCAAAAAATGAGGGCGATACAGTGCGTTGAAATGTCGCGATACGTCACGCGGCACGACACGTTTTACTACCAAAGTAACGTAACGAACTCACACTCCTGAACTTTGATGCGTTTTATCTTTGTCATTTTACATTGGTTTAGTAAAGCAAAAAATACGTGTCCACTATTTTTTGGTTATTTAACTGAAGAACTAATTATATTTTTTTAGTAAAATACCCCATTGCAAACAATGTTGTTTTGAGACTGGAATCCTAATAAATTTTAGAACGCCAAAGCAGCAAGCAAAAGTCGTAACACAGTACCAAGAAACCCATTTCTGACTGCCAAATTTCACACACAATCTGCAAGGTGATTTATTGTACCTACCTACAAGTATTATGTCTCGGGCCCAACCTCTCGATTTATGGAGCCGTAATCCGAACTTACCTGCAAATGTTACATTCGGAATCTTATTGACTGAGCTTATGGTGTGCAGAATTTAGGTTAAAGAGTAGTCAGTTTGCATTACGAGGTTTCTGTTTCGCAGTGACCGGTTAGGATAATTCACGGGATATATTTAAAAAAATTAGACAGATTTCTTGCGAAGTTTTTTCTATACCGACTTAGACTCGAGAGTGCTAACAATAATAATAACTTTTTCAAGTACCAAAACAGTGACAGTTATAACTGTTACAATTTAAGGATGATTCACGTTACACCGTGTCGCCACCGGGCCGTGCCGGCACGGTCAAAGATTGTTGCATACATTTTGTATGAAGTGATTCATGCTAGACCGGGCCGCGGCCGTGCCCCGGCCGGGGCTCGGCCGAGGCACGGCCGAGGCACGGACCGGGCACGGCCAGGGTTCGGCCCGGTGGCGACACGGTGTAACATGAACGTATGCACCGGGCTCGGACGTGCCCCGGCCGTGCCCCGGCCGGGAAACAATTGCCGATAAAACAATTGCACGGTCAAATATCTATAGTATACTTTTTGTATGAACTGATCCATGCTTGGCCGTGCCCCGGACGTGCCCCGGCCGTGCCTCGGCCGTGCCCCGGCTGTGGCCCGGTGGCGGCACGGTGACAGCCCGGTGATGTCTAGCCCGGTGGACGTGCCCCAGCCGTGCCCCGGCCGGGGCACGGCCGAGGCTCGGTGGCCGCACGGTGTAACGTGAATCATCCTTTATATGAGTATATCTCCTATATTTAAAAATTACGAAAAAAATATACTTGAAATCCTTACAATATACCCTTTCATTTGAAGATATGTAGCACATTACAGTTATTTTTTTTTTAAATTTTCTGATTGGCACCCCGAAAGTGACCTCCATATTTCAAATTCAAAATATTTACGGTACATGTCCGTATTTGGGTCACAGATATTCATGTGTGAACCAATATTCAACTCAATCTGTCAAGTATATTCAGAGCAAATTGACTGTGACAGATGGACAAATAGACAGACAGAGACACGAGTAAGGGGGTTTCGTTTTTCATTCAAACTTTTGGAACCCTAAAAAAAATAAAAAATAGTGACATCACTACTAAATACTAATACTTGTTTTTAAAATTACTTAAATTCTACCAAAGGATAATTTGTGTCACCTGATAAAACGAACCAACAACATAAATCTAAAATGCACTTTACCAACTAAAAATCCAACAACGTAACATGACATTCTTCAAACCGGCGTCGCTTATAACAGAATCGCTTTTACAGCAACCATCGGGTCAGAGGCGTTTAATCGTTCGGAACACTTTACGACCAGTCGTTCCATTCACAGCCCGGCTCCTTACGAATATTTCACCCTCACATATCCGAAGAAAAGGTGCATGTATGTAGTAACAAAATTAGATACAGCAAGGGCTGTAAACTTGAAAACTGTTCAAGCGCCACATTTTATTATTCTATTGACTTACTATAAGGCACATAAAATTTTCGATTGTTACTATATTGTATTGATAATATTTGCATGTTAAGATCCCGTTTAGTTTTGTGACCTTCTGTTTTCCGATGTTTCGGTAGACTGTCGTGATATTCGATTTGCTTAACAACTTTTTGATTACTCTCCTTACGTTCAGAACATTATGTCTCACGGGAATTCCAATTTTAATGTTGGACGTTATGTAAAATGTATTACCGATAATAATGGGTATCGTTCGCTAAATGAGTGGATGTCTCCGTTCGATCAGAGTTACATCACGCGAAAGCTTGAACCTAATCTACGAAGGGTAGGTAGAAAATGTCGTGTATGTCGATAATAACGTAAAACATACATAATAATAGCGAGTAAACGTCTTCGAGGATTCCAATATTTTACGATCGTGAGCAGTTGATTTATGTCAAGATAGAATCACTTAAAACGACTGAATGGTTTTTTATTGAGATTTGACTGGAGTATCCTTGGCGAGAGCTGCGAAATCAATACCTATCTTGTATTAAATTGAAGAAGCTCTATCTAATCTTTATTTATGTCTTCGCTTTGCCCCGGGGCTGTTGCTAAGTTACGCTCAAGTACGGGATCAGCTTCTATAAAATATAATGTTAAATATCTACTTGCGTCATATTTTTCTTAGAAAGAGTATAATCGTTAATCTTTTTACTAACAGAGATAGTTTGCAGAAGTTATTTGATTCTTCGGTCGGTCGAATAACATGACTGTTTTCGACTATTATTTAGTCAAATATGTTTTCTCCACGTAAAATAATTATGAAACGGCCAAGTGCGTGTCAGACTTTGCATATTTAGGGTTCCGTACTAAATGAGGGAATTTCAAAGAGATAAAATTTGATTTATCAATATTATTGGTATTTGTTAGTGAATTATACGTATTAATAAACATTATCACCAAATTTCCAGTTTATAGGTCAATGGAAAGTTAAAAAATATTCGGAACAACATTATGTGATAGACGACGGACAGACGGTCACGATGTGAGTGAAAGCAATAGGGCTCCGTTTGGACCCTTCGGGTACGGAACCCTAAAAATCATTGTGATATTAAAAAAAATGGAAACTGTTCAAATTGTAAGAGGACTAATCTTGACAGGCGCGTAGGCCATTTTTCAGATGAGAAAAAACAATTGAACTCGCCTCCGACACCGACACCGACGCCGACGCTGACACCGACACCGACACTGACACCACTACATGTTCCGATACGAGTGCTACAACTACTACTTGTTCAAGTTTTCACTTCTGTCGGCACTCTCCCGGAGTGCCACTCTTTTATTATCATTGACAGACTCGCGCTTTCCCACGATCTCACTCTATGGTAAGCGATGATGTGGTCGACGTCTTATATTAAATACTCCTAGGTCTTTAATACAAGACGTCGACCACTTCACACATAGTTGAAGATATCAGGAAACATAGACTCCTACAGAGAATTCTACGCCTTAGCTTACGTATAAAATACTGAAGAAAGAAACACTTTCAAATGCTTAAAAACGTAAGTACATCTCATTCCTCCTTCTCCACATGCTGAAATATACAAGAATCATCACATTTCACGGTCCCTATTAGACATAAAGTTTCTAACAGTATCTACTCTTTGAGATATCTCTATAGTCTCAGGATCGCGTGACGGTAAAGGTTTAACAATCACCGCGAATCACGTGAAAGTTTGGTACAAGTTTATTGAGAACATAGGGTTTTTGAGTATGGGGTTAATTTTGGAGCTCTTGTTGGACACAGAGTGAAGGAGAAATTATTTCTATCGTTGTGAAAAGCGAACTGTTTTTGGTAGTGAATTTGTTGTGCGTCAACATGCTAAAGAAAACTTGAAAGAAAAATAATATAAGAAGAAATAATAAAGAAGTAAAGAAGAAGTAAAGAAAGAAGGATAAGAAGAAGAAGAAGAAGACAAAAAGAAGAAGGGAGAAGAAGAAGAGGAGAGTAGGAGGAGGGAGGGGTGTAGGGGAGGGGGGAGAAGAATTAGTCGTATGTAATGAAGTATTCCCGTTTGAGCACCTATGCATTTAGCACAGGTAAACACATATGAACACGAAAATTTACAAGTGTTCTCGTACTGTGATGCGGAAGCGGTTCGCATTCCTGTTCAGTAGGGTACGGGGCAGCACCTACAGCATCCTGTCTATGGTAGCAAGCAGGCTAGATTGTGCATTTGTGAATCGCTCTAGTAGGCTATTTATTGGCTGGGCCAGTCACCTTGCAGCAGTGATGTCACAAATGGGTTTCTGTGTTCATGTTGTACTAACATAGTTTATAAATATATTGTTACTAACACAATGAGCCTATATCAATAAATAAATGACAAGATCGCTTGAATCTCTCTTCTCTTAGTTAAATAAAAAAATTGTTACAATACGACGAAAACAGGTTTATTAACACCAAATAAGACACACACAATAAAAGTTTAATTAATAAAGAAAACGTTACTGAAATAGGATACATAACAATATGTGATGATAAAACACATAGTACTGTTATTAATTTGAAGACATTTTATCCCAAACGTTAAAAATCTGCCTAGCCTTTTCCCAATTATCTTGGGGTCGGCTCCAATCTAACCGGATACAGCTGAATACCAGCATTTTACGTGGATCGACTGCCTATCTGACCTCCACAACGCTGTTACTGGGTAATACGATACCCCTTGATTGGACTGGTTGTCAGACTTTCAGGCTCCTGAAGACCCGTAACAACTGTCAAAGACCCACGATTGTCAGGCGGGACCAACGGCTTAATGTACTTTCCGAGTCACCCATCCATAGACCAATCCCGGAAAGTGGAACTTAACCTGATGGATCGATACTTGCGGCTGTTATTACTTTAGCCACGAGCTCCTCATTTATCCTACACGTTAGCAAGTCTTGAACAAATACTAAATTGGTTTACACAGGTGGAATGTTATTGAAAAGTTTACCGCTTGTATGATTTAAATCTAAACACTCATATAATAAATATAAACATATCAAAACATGGAAATAACCCACATCAAATAATGGTTTTGTCAAGGTCAATGACAAAGCGTTTGAAAGATCGTAGTCCAACTTAGATCGCTGGACTAAATTCGCTCTACCCTCTACCCAAAATTCTAACATGCTATCCAACTACATAACTCTATCACGACTCCTTGGATAAACACAGATGGGGAAGCTTTATCAAGTGAAAAATGACCATAAGTTAGGCCAATCCCAACCATCAGTAATGAAGAAGTTGATGTAAGGAAGATTCTAATAACAAGTCACAAAAAGTAAGTAAGTAAGTAAATAGCTAAAAAGAACAGAAAATACAAAATAGTTTAGGCCCATTTTGCAAGTCAGTTTGCAAGAGCTCTACTTGACTCAGTCGAAAAAATGTCTTGATTAATTTAAATAAACTACTACGATAACTGACTGAAACTATGGAGGACCTGAGTACAATGCTCGATGACCTCAGTAGAACTTCCGAAAGAGTGGGTCTTAAAATGAACATGGACAAAACCAAGGTCATGGTAAATACCCATGTAGCACCCACTCCTATCAAGATCGGAGACTCGACACTCGAAGTTGTGGACGAGTACGTCTACCTGGGACAAACGGGCCAGTTAGGTAGGGCTAATTTCGAGAAAGAGGTCAACCGTCGAATTCGACTCGGCTGGGTGGCGTTCGGGAAGTTGCGTGGTATCTTCTCGTCTCACATACCACAGTGTCTCAAGACGAAAGTCTATGACCAGTGCGTGTTGCCAGTGATGACTTATGGAACCTTAACGTCGCTCACAATGGGCCTCATCAGAAGGCTTGCAGTCACCCAAAGGGCAATGGAGAGGGCAATGCTCGGAGTTTCCTTGCGTGATAGAATCAGAAATGATGATATCCGCAAGAGAACTAAGGTTACTGAAATAGCCCGAAGAATCACCAAACTAAAGTGGCAGTGGGCAGGGCACATTGCTCGCGGAACAGATGGTCGATGGGGCCGATAAGTTCTAGAATGGCGACCGTGTACTATAAGACGCAGCGTTGGAAGGCCTGTAACAAGGTGTATCAATGACCTGGTGAGGGTCGCGGGTAGCCGATGGATGCGAGCCGCACAGGACCGATCATTGTGGCGACCCTTGGGGGAGGGCTATGCCCAGCAGTGGACGTCTTTCGGCTGAAATGATGATGATGATGATGATGAAGTTATAACTGTCCATTTGATGATTCGAGATGTTAGAGGACTTCACTTGGAATATTGGGGTTATTTTCCTCTAATTTTCATGGCTACCTCTAACCCAATGTCATGTTTAAAGTGAATAAAAATTCAAATGAACCGCTTGTTCTTCCGTTTACTCCACGTCCCATACACGGGTGTGTTTTATGCAAAGCAACCAGCTAATTGTGCCAGCTCTCTAGAGTTGTGGCGATGGAGTGAGCGCGCCTTTTCGACCCGACGGAACCCAACTTTATGACCCCGTAAAATATGTAGAATTCAGACGTTCATCGGTGCACTCGTGCCTCGTATTGAAATTTTAGTAGAGGCTTTATATTGATGTAGATTTTTGATGGCTGGTGGATTGATTGGGGAATCGGTTTTGGTAATGGGTTTTGAGTTTTTTGGCATGTTATGGCCTTAAGCTACTCGTAACATAAGTAAATGTCAGAGAGAGATACTAAAATTTTTAGCTTTTTTGACACACACTTTTAGTAGGTATATTGGTACCCTGAGTATATTTGTGGCTAAGGTAATCATCCCAATTAAATTTGCTAGTATATTCATAACTAGTCTTATGCGCGGCTTTACTCCCGTAGCGTATTCCGTAGAAAATGTGCACTTTTTTGAGGTAAAAAATTGCCAATCGTTGCTCAAGTTTTAATACCACGTAAGTAATTTTTTTGACAGGGAACCAATAATAACGCGTTATTTAACACCAATAACAATAGTCAGTTTTGTTGAGAAAAACCAAACCAAATTCATGTCAGTCAGTTGTATTGCCATAGCAACAGCGTGTAACTCAGGGTTTCAAAAAACTGAGTTACGTGCTACTAAACAGTGTATTTGCTCTCCTGAAAAGTTCATGATTTTGATGTACGTGGTATGAGCACATAAGCGACGTTGTGATACTTCATGATACTCGTAATATAGTTATCCGTGAATAAAAAATATCGTAATCGGATCTGGGGGACTAAAATCCGCTTTAAATGCACAATTAATTATAGATTAGATTCCTAAAAAAATAATTAGTCCGTCAGTTAGATTACAAAACAATATTGGACATATATTTTTTCTTTCTTTGTTTAGTGACGTAATAAAAAATAAAAAAGTGACGTAACAAGCCCCACTCCTGAACTTTGATGCATTTTATCTTTGTCATTTTTTATTGATTTGGTAAAGCAAATGATAATCTAGCTTACGGACTGAATAGAATAATGATTTTTATACCCAGGAAACATATCTATTATATGATTCTGATATGAAACCAATTTAGTATGATTCAGCACAAATGTGTTACCATTTTAAGAATATCCATACAAAACTGTCACATGAATCATCATCATCATCAGCCTTTTAATGTCCCCACTGCTGGGGCACAGGCCTCCTCTCTGTGAGAGGGTGTGGGCCGTAATCCACCACGCGGGCCCAATGCGGATTGGTGGATGTCACATGTCCTCGAATTTTCGGTTATAGGACGTCGACGAACGTGATGCTTAAGATGTATGAGTAGTTGGCTGGTGGCTCCTCCTGCATCATAACCTACCAGCGGATGCACTGTGGAGTGCGCGTCGAGCGTGATGCTGAAGATGTATGAGTAGTTGGCTGGTGGCTCCTCCTGCATCACAACCTACCAGCGGATGCACTGTGGAGTGCGCGTCGAGCGTGATGCTGAAGATGTAGGAGTAGTTGGCGGGTGGCTCCTCCTGCATCACAACCTACCAGCGGGTGCACAGTGGAGTGCGCGTCGAGCGTGATGCTGAAGATGTATGAGTAGTTTTCCTTCACCGTCTTGAGAGTATGGTGGTGATGAAATAATTTACACAAAGTAAAGCGCCTGCCTGGGTTCAAACTCATGATCTACAACTTGTAAGTCGCGGCCAATACCACTGGGCCACCACTGCTCTCACAAACGCATTAGGCTATATGAGTTGTGAGCAAGAAATATTTTGATTAATCAAAAGGGGCCTTTTTAGACCCCCAGGACTTGCACAGATTACCGTATATAAAAAAATATTTTGAGATAGTTTTTGTAAAGATTATTGTATTTTTTTAGAAAATCCGTCTGCAAAGTACGCAACAATTTTGTCTTTAGCCCGATCATTCACTTCCCCAAAAGAATGTAACGTTTAATAACCCAACTTGCAGTGCCATCAAAACTATTTCAAATTAAAATTTCAGCGAGATTATCGAAAGGAAAATGGGCAAATTCAATTTAACGCCAGTCGACCTCTACAAGCCTCCATTAAGGGAGTAACTAAAGAAAAACGCCGATAACAGATGTATAATTAATCGTATAAATGTATAAGAGAAAAGCTATCTGGCGGCTTGTAATAGAATGATATTGCCTGTTAAGCAATTAAGTGCTGTTTGTTTAGTTCAGGGGTTCCCAAACTTTTTTTGTTTTGGGACCACTTTGGATTTTTTATTGTTAACAGGGTCCAGAAAATCAGAAGAAAATTTAACTATTATTCAAAAAAAAAAGACTTCTAAAACAAATTCAAAACTTTTAGTACACCTATGTTTTCTTTAAAATCAAAATTATCGATCACTTTCATAGAAAACACAATATTTCTGATAAAAACTTTAACCAATAATGTTACTTTGCTGTTGCAAAATGTGTAGTTTTAAACCTTTTGTGGACCATATTTTAGATCTTGCGGACCACCCGTGGTCCGCAGAACACAGGTTGGGAACCACTGGTTTAGTTTGTGTACTTTGATGATGTTATTGTTTGGGTACGAGGGTTTCAGATTTATAAGGGCCATTATTGCCGATGGGAAGCGATTATGAAGTGTGTGCTTTATTGGCCCGGTATTTTAAAAGGGCAATAAAGTGTTTGAGCTGATGGTTGCGCGTTTTATTAGGGTTCCGTACCCGAAAGGTCCATACGGAGTCCTATTGCTGTCACTCAAGTGTCCGTCTGTTCGTTTGTCTGTCTGTCCGTCGTCTGTCACACAGGTTTTACAGCCAAACGGTTGGAGCTACGGTTTTCAAATGTTCGCAGTATAAGCATTTTGTTGTCTTAAAGCCATATAAATAGTCAAAAATACATTTGGTACGGAACCCAAAATGTGCAAAATCCGACACGCACTAAGCCGGTTTTTATTAATTAAAGACGAAAATTGTGGTCCTTGGTGTGTGATAAATGATAAATGATTTTACTTTTGTAAGTAGGATTTAACAACACTTTTACACGTCATAATTTTTGTTTTGTCCGTTTTAGCTAGATGAGGCCGGTGTTTCCTAGCAGACTACCCCGAGAAGAAACACTGAAACAAACTCAGAGGTCAAAGTCTCTTTTAAAGTGTTCAAATCCATACAATATGTACTGGGCAAATCATATGAGAACCATGTACGTTTATGTCTGGGATGAGCTTTTGAGGAAAGGAACACGCAAATTCGAGTGGACCTGTCCAGACAGTGCAAGCATTTATCAGCTATCGTGCAGCTCAATTCAGAACTTCGAGGAGTTCAACCAACCGACGAACAATACCAAAGTACTCGTAAAGGTGCAAATGTAATAATAATTATACTTGGTATTACTATCATCTAATGTTATGAATGCGAAAAAATGAATGGTTAGATGGATGTTTGTTATTCAATCACGCCAGAACGGCTGAACGGATCCGAATGGAATTTGGCACAGGGATAGGTTTTAGTCTGAAATTGCTCATAGGCTATAATTTATAGTGGGGAAAGTACTAGCTCCATGCAGACGAAGCCACTAGCAGAAACTTGTATGTTACATTCCCGTTTGTATTTCCTGTACATGTCAAATGGATTCAATGATACTAAAGACATGCAAAGATAATTAAACCTCTTAGTAGCAATGTTATTTAAGTAGAATTTCCAATTCAATAAACTGATTATCGTAGCTTCATACAACATTCTGTATTTCACAGAATCTGTTAACACCGTAATATCAAAGTTAACGAATTAAAGGAAATAATTCCTTTTTAATAAGGCTTATATAATTTCTGGCTTAAATACTTTACAGCTTCAAGTCAAATTACACACAGCTGTACCTCGCGAAATCCATGTAAATACAAACTTCACGTTAAATCGTAAGTCAGTTCATAATATGTACCATGAAAAATACGCCATGAAATTGATATTAATTAATTTAAAAGCTACCTACGGCCGGTTACTAGGGAGGCGGATTTCACTGGATTTCCATATATTTTCCGCGCATATTAATTACGAACGGTTAACGTCTGGCGTCGAGGAGCATTAGCTTAATTCGATGTCAGATACGATTTCGATTTTATTAATTTTTCCGTTCACATGGGACTGAGGAGTTAATGTCGCTGGATGTTACAAGAGCGTGGTGCGTTTTGATTGTGAGACTGAACTTTGTTTTGGTATATTCAGCCTTTATAATGTTCCGACTGCTGGGACTTAGGTATCTTCTCTAGGAGAGGAAATGGGACGCAATCCACTACGCGGATGCAGTCCGGGTTGGTGGATGTCACAAGTCTTCGATTTTTTGGTTCTAGGATAATCATTCCGATTTCTTCACGATGCTCTCCACCACCGTTAACACTGGGCTATCACTGATCATCGCACAATTCTACCTTGACAAGCAGTTAAAACTTAGTTAAACGTAAATAACATTCCAAGTGCAATTGACTGCATATCAGAGAATTTCTAAAGCCAGATAGAATAAATTGAAAGTACGACACGACGACAACGACGAGTACGATTTACGTTATCGTAACCAAAAAAAAAACCAAATCTTTGTAATATACATAACAAAACTAATAAATCACTTAATAAATAAAATATGTACAAGCGGCACAAAAGATCTGGGAGGAGTACAGCTTTGTGATTTTAATTTTTTTGATTACAATATTTGTTATTTCCTTCACAGTTACTCTTGCAAAAGCTTATACCTATAAAACCAAGCTTAGACCAACCGAACGTTTGACATAACTTTCTGATGTTATACGTCCAAGAACATTTTAATTGTTACTGGAAGTTTAACTATTCAAGTCAAATCTTATCTGCCTAGCCTTTTCCCAACTATCTTGGGGTCGGCTTCCATACTAACCGGATGCAGTTGAATACCAGTATTTTACATGGAGCGAGTGCCTTTCTGACCTCCACAACCCAGTTATTGGGTAATACGATACCCCTTGGTAAGACTAGTTGTCAGACTTTTGTGCTTCTGACGACCCGTAACGACTGTCAAAGATCCACGAATGCCGGGACCAACGGCTTAACGTGCTTTCCGAGGCACGGAGGAGTCTCGGTATGTAAAGATGGTCACTCATCCATTTTTTTTTTTTGTTGCCGGGGTGGAAAATCCTCATGGATGTCCTTCGCCTGGGGTGGGCGAAGGGGTCTGTCAGACTCTTACTGACTAAAAACCACCCCGGTGTTCTCTCATATACTTGACTGCGGGGCTGCGGGTGCGAATGGGACTTCCGCTGCCCCGGACTAGTACCGGCCCGCTGTCTGCGGGCCTCATCCCGTGGTGAGGAGTGGGATAACTCCCCTTAACGTCTAAGAGAGGCGCGCGTGGAACACTACGCGCCGCCATCTCGAGTCTCGGTGGATGGGACAACGGACGTCCCCGAATCCGTCAGCTCTAGACCCTTTTTAGGGGGGCTGGAAAGGGCGTTGTCGGCCCTTCTTCGATGCCCAGTGCGCCTGGTTCGGGAAGGGAGTGCACTAGTCATCTCCCTCTCCCTTTCCGCAGCCTCCTTCTGCGAGATGACATTCTCACAGAAGGAGATCACCGCATCCCAAGACTCTGCACTGCCGACCATGGAACAAACCACGGCCGGCAGCGATAGGTCGCCTCCGACTTACGAAACGAGGGCACGACGCGGCTCTTCCCATGCAACACACTCGGCCAGCGTATGCCACGCTGTGGGTGCAGTGATAGCACCGAGCATTCGGCTCCCTGTTCAGACGAAACAGGTACTTCCCAAAGCAGTCATGCCCCGAAAGCACCTGCGTCGCCCGAAACGTCAGGGAGCCGTGTTTCCTCCCGAGCCAGCGGTCAAGTACCGGCCGGACCGCCTCGATTGTAACGAGCCCAGCGGTAGGATGCAAGAGCCTTCTCCGCCACTCCGCCACCAAGACCTCGCGGAGCTGCGACCGACGCAGCTCGATGGTCACTCATCCATGGGCCAATCCCGGCAAGCGTAGCTTAACTTGATGGATCGACCCGTGCGGCTGTTATTACTTTTCAAGTCAAAACATGCTAAATAAACAATTTTTAATTTCAGTTTAATTCTGTGGCACTTCCAGCATCCCTAACTCAAGGAACCCACAAGGGTCGCGTGGGAGACGCACATTACGGATTCGTGGCGGTGAAATACGACGTACGGTATCAGCATGTCACAAATATTGGTGAGCGCGTGCTTTTTATTGGCGAGCGCGGATCTGCGGATCTACGGATGTAGGGATGTTGCTGAGTTGGACCCACCTGTACCGATCATATTTACGTTTGTGCTTTTGTTTATCTTGGGTTGTAAAATTTTTAGGTTCTTTGAATTTCGCTTGTGCTATTTCTAAGGTAAATCTATAAAATAAGTTTATAACCTTGATGTCTGGTTTTTGGGATATGTTTAATTTTATTTTTTAAGACAAAACCGTATTATTTTCAGAAGAAAAGCTACAATGAGAATTAGAAATATAAAGTATCTTAAATATCAATTTACTCGTAGACTATACCTCAATTTTTGGGATTATTAATTTGGCTCGCGTTTGAACATTATCCCACCTGATGATAAACGGTCATATGGTTGACTATAATAATAATGACAAAAAATTTAATTTCAGAATAAGTCCATAGGGTTAGTAACAAATTACTTAAAAAAAAAAAAACAATGGAGCAGGCTTGCCTAGAAGGAATCTATTCACTACTGACTTAAAAATAGGTATCTAGATTATAATTATAGCTATCAAAGAACGCAGATACCTATACACTTCACTATCTAGCTTTGATGCTTTATTCGTTAAAAAATATGAATCCGTAAAAAACTCCTTACGTAACAAGAAAACATTCCACGTTTATCTTGCAAACGCCACTTCTTAAGCAGCTCTTTATTATTCATATTTTTATCACAACAGTTTGCTAAGTGCAACGCTCAGAGCTACGTGCAAGAAGTACTGAAAAATATACTTTACGATTGTTCAAGCTAAGTTGATACTTATCTCAGTACCGTTAGCGACAAAATTTGTATTTCTGGGGTAAAGATACTTTTTAATACACTTATATTATAGATTGAAGACAGAAATATAAAACCTTTATTTCCTAGAACAATTTGAATTGTAAAAATAAGGTTTAACTTTAAAAACAAATCTTACGAAACTAGCGCTGATTTAGTCAATATATATTTTTTCTCTTGAGTAGTAACGTTGGCAATTAATAAATAAATAATAATAAAAATTTGAAAAACCTTTATTAATTCAAATTCAGGCTATTTTTCACTTAATAGACGTATTACAGGGTGTAACGGAAAAGTGTGGTTATATTTTAAGAACCGGTTTTGCCCATGGAAATTAACAATTTTCTCTAAGAAAAAACAGAAAGTTCCCAAAATAAGAAATAGGACTTTCCATACAAATTTAACATCAGCTGATCAATATTGTATGGGAGTAAAAATATTTTTAAAAATTTCCTCAGGTTTTCTTGAAGAAAGTTGTTCATATCGATAGGCAGATGCTGTTCTTAAAATATGACCACACCTTTCCGTTGGGTGTCAGTTACACAGTTCAGGGTATTTGTATCCCTCACAGCCCTAGCCGCTACCACCGCAGGAGGCGCATTGGGCGTAGGACGTCGCGAGACAATCTCCGGCCACCGTAGACCCAGACCTGCGGACGGCGAGCAGTGGGTAGCTCGCCGTCCAATTAGCACCAGGCCCGTGAGTCGACGGCACGTAGTGATCCACGCGCGCCTTAAACAGATGTTGTCAGCCACCACTGACGGGGCCCATCATGGCCGGTGCGTTACCGCTCCCCTGGGCACTCAGGCAGGAATGGAACAGGGGTGAGTTTCAGTCAGTAAGAGCCTGACACGCCCTCCCGCTCCACCCAGAGCGGGAGATGAAACTGGATGACTTCCCACCTCACAAATCACAAAAATAATATACTATGTACAAACGCGTATAAAAACAACTTATTAGGCCTCAAAAAATTCATCCACATTGTTGTTAATGATGAATAATATTTTTATTTTTTATCATTAATAGGCTGGCCCTTGACCACTATCTCACCTGATGATGTGATCGACGATGGAATACGCTTAATAAGAAGTAACATACATTAAAGTAGTTGGAATAAAATTAGGTTAAATAATTTTGTTACAAATAAGTCTCAATCATAAATCTCCAATGAAAAATATCTCATAAAATCAACCGCCTTCGTCGCTACCAGTACCAAGACTTTACTTAAGTCATTACACTTAAACACTGCAACAGGAATACAATAATATCGCGCCAGTAATTATGAGAAATTAGTTTTTTTTCAACACGCTTACATTGCCAGTATACTGGCTTCAGTATACCAATGAAGTTATTTTGCGTGACTCTAATAAGACCGGACTGCTAGGGATGTGCGTGCTGGATTTATTAATATGCGGATCCGAATAAATATGGTGAAAATAACCAAAATGATTATGATTGCCTAGTATTAGTTATCTTTTGTGCAAATAAAATAATTTTAGTTATTTAGAATGCAGATCGTGATGACGATACTTACAAGCTGAAATACTTTTAAATACTTCTTAGTCGATCTCTTTTTGTAGTTTATTTTAAATGTTCTGCCAAAAGTATCACAGAAAATGGAGCCGTCATTTCTAATTAACATGATACGGCTAGCTTCTGTCAGCGGTTTCGCCCGCATGTTAAAAAGTAGTCCATGTTTTAATCCAGGTTATAATCTACCTGTGTGCAAGATTTCATTTTTTTTTTTTATTATTGATAGGCACGCGTTTGACCACCATCTCACCTGATGGTAAGCGATGATGTGGTCGAAGATGGAGCACGCTTGCCTAGAAGTAACCTATTCACTCTTGACTTAAAGGCTCCCAGGTTGTAGCTATCAGGAAACACAGACACCGGTAGGGAATTCCACTCCCTAGCTGTACGCACAATGAATGTTTTCTCAAAACGCTTTGTGCGTATGGATGGGATGTCCACCATGAACCGGTGGCACTTCAACGTACGTCTTGTGGTCCGTGGATGAAACGGGCTTGGCGGAATCAAATTGTGCAATTCCGTCGCACACTCCCCAAAATGTAACCGATAGAAAACCGACAGGCTAGCAACTCGGCGTCTATGTTCTAGACTTTACAGATTTAAACCCCTTTAGCCGTTTTTGCGTGATTGCAACACAAACAAACAAACTTTCGCATTTATAATATTTGTAGGATTATACGCTGCTCTAGATAAACCTCTCAATCAAGAATGCAATTACTATGGAGGCTTTACAGTTATTACCGTCCTTTGTCCATATTCATTATTCACGTTATAATATTATGTTTCGTAATTATACCTAAAAACACAGTGTGTAGATAGCTTTTATAAATTACAGGATTTTTTGGAATCCAAAAATTCAATGATACATGACAATGCTTTTCACAATTTTAATTTTACATTTCGACTTTTGATCCGCACCTAAAATATCCGTAAAATCATTTATCCGCTATCGATATTATTAATTATTTTTTCCCATCACCACTCTAATGGACGGTAAAAACAGTATACACATGTTTTTATGCAAAAACGCTAATGTTGAAAGCCTTTGGGTATAAACTGGTACTCAAATATATATTAAAACTGGCAACTTTTTGCTTTCCGTTCTCAATTAACTAACTGATGGCTAGTTTATGAAGCAAACACGTTGATTCGTATTTAAGCGGCAATTTGTAAAATGGTTTGTTGAACTTTCTACCTTTAAAGAGAAACAATGGTGTCAAATGTGATACAGGCCAGCCGATCATTTTAGGTTCGAGATGTAGTATAATATCATAAAGGGCCAAGACAAAGTGATGGGTATTCTATTTGAAAAAAATCAATTTTCTTTTAAAGTTTTTCTAGAGGCAAACCAAACTAAAAATAAACGGCCAAGTGCGAGTCGGACTCGCGCATGAAGGGTTCCGTACCATTGTACAAGCTTATACGCATCTATTTGTTGCCATTATTAAGATCAAGCAAAAAAAGCCAAATAAAAACGTTTCTAATAGTAATTTAATTAAAATAAGATAATTTTTTACTTGTTTTTATTATTTTTTGGTAAAGCGGCAACAGAAATACACATTCTGTGAAAATTTCAATTGTCTATCTATGACGGATCATGAGATACAGCCCACTGACAGACAGCCGGACGGACAGAGGAGGCTTAGTAATAGGGTCCCGTTGGTTACACTTCTGGTATGAAACCCTGAAAATTACCAAAATGTAAAAAGTATGTTGGGAGGTTTCTATGAATGTAAGTTTGTGTGATGGTGTGTGTGTTGGAGCTACCACAAATTATTTTTGTGATTAATATTATTAAGTACCTTTTTTGTTCATAATATACGGTGATATATCTAAAAATATTAATAAAATGGTTTATTGGATGTTTTTAGTTTAATCGTATAGAATTTTAGTATTACTCAAAGACTAGCCTTCATATCTATTTCCGTTCAACGAAAGTCAAGCCATGTAAACCAAAATACATTCCCACTCATCGCAGTCTTGCTCCACTCCTACCAACAAGAAATATGAGCATAATACACTCCACTTCCATCACCACACACTCTGACAAATAACTAGTGCTTCTATCGCCAGCGACCTAAAAATGCTTCCTTCCACTCCCCGTTACAAACATACCTACGTCAAACACCTGAAGATTTGATACCACATGCCATCTCTTTCTAATAACCAGACAAAGAAAGAGATACCAATAACTCTTGGAGAAGATAAAACGACTCGGTGTCGTATATTCAGACCGTTTGTTCTGCACGGCTCATGTAGTTTTATGTCCTCAGTCAAGTACAATACTGAGCCAGTGTACTTGCATCGCTCCTTGTTATCGGTTAAGCTTTTAGAATTGTTGCGGGAAATGTATGTCTTACTGTTGTGTTTCTGTTTGAAAGATGAGTAGACTTTTAACAGTATGGATGTACTTTTCATTCAAAAGGCATACGGTGAAAGCAAAATGGTATTGCACGTAAAAAGATTAATGGAAATTTTGAATTACTTGCTAACATTGTTATTAGGATAACATAGTTGGCAAGCGAATTTATAGATCGCGGGGATCGTGCGATCCATGGCCCTTTACGGAGCACCGGTGTGGGCGCGTTCGCTAAGGCAGCGATTGAGTCGCCGTCTGAACGCGTCCCAAAGGGTCATGGCGATCCGTATGATCCGAGGATACCGTACGATCTCCTGCGAGGCGGCGAGCCTCCTTCTTAGGACCTGGAGACAAAAATCCTCGCGAACCTCTACGAGGAGCGCGAGGAGGCGAAACGCCGGGGCGAAACTCCGCTGCAGCGACAACTCACGGCTCGGCGGACAGAGCTCCGGCAAGATCTCATGGCGACATGGAAACAGCGATTGTCACAACCCCGCGCTGGGCACGCCACCATTGCGGCGGTAGTGCCCCTCTTTGAGGAGTGGCTGGAGAGGCCTCACGGCGCCCTCACCTTCCGCCTGACGCATGTCCTCCCCGGACACGGCTGTTTCGGGAGGTTCCTGTTTCGGATCAAGCGGGAGGTGACCCCCGGGTGTTTCCACTGCGAGGATCGCCCAGAGGACACGGTGGAGGTTTGCCCCGCTTGGGCAGAGCACCGCCGTGTCCTCGTGGATACGATAGGCGGCAGCGACCTCTCGCGCCCTGCCCTTGTTCAGGCCATGGTACGGAGCGAGAGGGAATGGGAAGCCGTCTCCTCCTTCTGCGAAGCAGTAATTCTCGCGAAGGCGGACGCGGGACGCGTGAGAGAGCACCGACAACGGAGTCGCCCTCACGCTCTCAGCAGCAGCCGCCTCAGGAGACGCCTGGGACTTCCGGCGCCGCGAGACGATCTCCGGCCACCGTAGACCCGGGCCTGCGGACGGCGAGTAATGGGTAGGTCGCCGTCCGACCAGCAACAGGCCCGAGAGTCGACGGCGCGTAGTGTTCCACGCGCGCCTCAAAGAGTTGTCAGCAAGAGACGGGGCCCGTCATGGCCGATGCCTGCCCGGGGATTGAGGATAAATTCGAAACCGAGTTACCTCGCCCCTGGGCACTCGAGGCAGGAAGGAACAGGGTGGGTTTTAGTCAGTAAGAATCTGACACGCCCTCCCGCTCCACCCAGAGCGGGAAAAGTCATAGGGTGATTTCCCACCCCACAAAAAAAAAAAAAAGAAAAAGCGAATTTATAGATGTAATTTATAAATTAACTTTTGTAATAGGTAGGTACACAACATGGCTTAAAAGGGTGTCCATAGAGTTTCTTGCACGTTCTTCTCCATAGAGATCTACGCCTTGGAATGTGCAATTAGCTTCATCTTTCTGACTGACTGACTTATTGACAATTCAAAAGTGCCTCTAAGTAGTTTATTTGAAATAGTTTGTGCTCAATATTAATATGAATTAGGACAAAAAAATTAATGACGGTCAATATAAGGTAAGTGTAGTCCTTTTTTTGTGACATGGTCACGTGGCATATTAAATAAAGGGCTTTTTTGGTTTTTATTTTATTTTTGTTTTTATTTTTTTACTTTTTTGTCTCCGTATAGGACTAGACAATGGCAAAATAAATTGATAATATTTTTTTTTTGTTTTGTTATTACACCACCAAATAGTAAAGTAATCACCATACTACGTTTGTATAGAAGAATGACCGACTAGGGCATCCTTAAGGAAGCGTTTTAAAAATAAAACTCACAAATAAATAAATATAAAAAATGCAAAAATGTATGCAGTTGGTGATATTTGTTTTAGTTCAATTCAGATTATATGCCACCAACTGCAACTGACTGCTTGAAAAGGAACTTGTTTGGAATTTTTAATTTTCTTTTTGTAGACGGGCAATTTTTTTTACAATCTGCTAAAAACTTGACAGCAATAGACTTCAAAGACGTAATTCTGAGCGTATTCGTGTCACGGTACGCACATTATTTCTTTATTACTGAGAATTGACCTTATCGTTTCTTTTCAGGGACTCTACTTCAGGCCTGAAACCCTAACAGTAAATAAATTATCTAACTCGATAGACTTGCTACTAAATTTCTAGCTCACTTGCCGCTTTTTTAACTTCTGACAGAATTTCGAAATGGAGAACCATATAATAAGTATAAACTTAAAAATTAAAAATGTGTAAGCACAGTTATTCCAAACTTTCAAGTTTTCACATACATAATTAATGTTCCTCAACTTTCTAGGAAAAAATTTGGCTACATGTTAATAATTTGAATGAAAAATTAATAAAATTTAAATATTCCCACTACAATTAACTTAAAAATTCAAAATATGTAAACACAGTTATTCCACAGTTTCACGTTTTCACTTACAAAATTAATGTTCCTAAACTTTCTAGGACGGAGGAGGAGGAACTAACAACTGAAAGTAAAAAGGCAGGTTTAACGATGAGTATAAGTAAAACAAAATTGATGACAAACAAGACCGAAGTCAAAATTGAGGTGAACGAAGAAGAGATAGAATACGTTAAAGAGTATATTTACCAAGTCATATCTGTGGAAGACTTATGAACTAAAGAAGTAGAAAGACGAGTAAATAATACCTGGCAAAGATACTGGTCCCTCAGGGAAATTATGAAAAATAAATCTATACCCATCTCGGAAAAGAAAACCGTATACAACACTTGTATACTTCCATGTCTCACCTATAGCTGCCAGACCTGGCCACTGACACAGAAAATTGAGCACAAACTGGGTGTATGCCAAAGAGGAATGGAAAGAAGTATGTTGGGACTAAGGTTGAAAGACAAATGGAAAGCTACAACAATTAGGAGCATCACCAAATTAACAGATGTTAAAGTAAAAACAAGAACCTTGAAATGGAAATGGACCGGTCACATGATGAGATCAACAACAGAAAAGTGGACTAAAAAAGTAACAGAATGGTACCCGCGGGACGGAAAAAGACGTAGAGGAAGGCAGAAAAAAAGATGGGAAGACGATCTGCCAAAAGGTTGGAGAAGGACAGCAATGGACAGGCGAAGGTGGAAGGAACTTGAGGAGGCCTATGTGGCAAGACAGCCTGACCTGGTAACTGATTTTAAATGTTAAGTTATAAACATATAGGAAAAAGAAAATAGTAATGAAAAGTTAGAATAAGATAGTTAAGTATAGATATTATAGTGTATGTTTTATTATATTACAAATTGTGCAAAGGTCAGAGTAAATAAAGGCTATTTTATTTATTTTATTAAACTTTCTAGGAAAAAAATTGGTTACCAGTGACACTAACCACTTTAAAGTGTAACAATTCACAAGAACTACTACATTCTAAAAGGGAGTACGTGCCTTTCTCCCATTAGGACGTATATGTTAAGATGTCCCGGTGAGAGGTCTCGGGGACTCATTAGGTGCTAACGATATCAAACCTTTTACCTTTGGTCTACCTACATTACCTAGAAACAGGTTTCGTGAAACAACTGACTCATTTTACTAGGGTTGTAAACTTGATGCTGACATGATACTGTTTGAATTAATTTGTTAAGGCGCAGTTATACGAGTTTTAATGGATTTTAATTGAACATCACGTCTAAACGACTAGTCTTATTTCTTTGAAAAAAATATATGTTGCTTTAAACTATTTCCGTCGTAATTTGATCTCAGAATGTATCAAATTATAAATTTTTATAACATTGTGTAATTAATTTGTAAAGTTATGTCTAACGCAGATAAAAAATTGAGAATCACGCGAAAACTATAAAGCGTACTTTTTAACCGACTTCGAAAAAGGAGGAGGTTATCAATTCGGATGTTTGTATTTTTTTCTTTTTTTTATGTATGTTCGGGCATAACTCCATCATATATTGACGGATTTGCAAAATTCTTTTTTTGTTCGAAAGGGTTTTATTCCGAAATGGTCCCATTTAAATTTCAAAAAGATCTGATGATGGGTTTCGGAGACAGACAACGGAACTCTTCAAAAATTGACAGCAAATCAACCGCGATTGCTGCTATCGTATGTCTATAAATTGTTAACACAGTTTAATGAGGAATCACAACTAAAAAGTGAAAAATAAAAAACTTTTTTACAAAAAAATAGAATCGACTTCAAAAAAAAGTGCAAAAAACTTTAATTTCGGCAGTCGGTGTTCCTGTTTTGTGTCTTCGTTTTCTGACACCGACTTCCGAAATTAAAGTTATTTTGCACTTTTTTTGGAAGTCGATTCAATTTTTTTGTAAAAAAGTTTATTATAAAACCTTGACCATTTTAAAGATCATTTCATTATTTTTATTTTAGTCTCAGTGTTTTAGTTTAATACTTGTTGTTTTATGTGTAATAAATTAATAATGCGTCTAATTTCGGACAGCGCTCCTTGATGGGCGAGTCCTATGACTGGGTGGACATACGACGCGTTACGTGAGCTCAGCGCAGAACACGCAAGCTAACCACTCAAGGTCGTTGGCAGCTAATAGCGCCTTAAAAGCCTATACCACCTCAGCTCAAATTCTAATTTCGCCCCCACTTCCCCGCGTGCCACTGCACTCTTTATCTCGCTCGCACACTTTTGCTCGCAGAGACGCGACACGCGCGGCCTTGAGGTCGAAGCGATTTCGTTAGAGTAAACTACACTATTATCGGACGAGTACTAAGAAATAAAATTATCAATCTAATTTAATTTTAACTTGTCATTTTATGAATAAAAAATTATATATTATATCGCAAATACAATTTCAATGTATCTATAAACGATCAGTTTCCAGTATAAGCTGACCTCTCAGTGTGCGGAAAGCCTATAAAATGCGAGATCAGCTTATACTGGACGGTATAGGTGATGTCTAGCCGTGCACACTATTTTATTTTACCTACCTACTTCTATAAAATACTAGTCAAATGCGAGCCAACTTTGCGCTGTGGGTTCCGCCAATTAGTTTTGTAGTAAGTTTGCGTTTTATAGTTTTAGCCGTGTATGTATGTTATGTGACAGCCGTTTGCGCATGTAGGTAATTATGTAGGTTGTAGGTATATGCAAGTACCTAGGTATACATACATATGGTATACATAGGTTAGAAAAATCGATTGTAAACCACTACATAAATTGTAGAATTTATGCAGTGGTTTAGAGTCGGTTTAGTAGCAGTAGAGCTACAAAAAACTAGTCAAGTGCGAGTCACCATTGCACTGAGGGTTCTGTAGGTACATTGGCTTGGTAGTAAGTTTACGCTGTGCCATTTTAAAATCTTATAATAGGTAGCTTTCTCCTTGTATTACCACTTTCTTAGTTATTATGCATCTATATAAGAATGAATCGCCGAAATGTAGGTATGCGTATATCTTTCGAAGGACTTCACCAAATTGCATAATTCTTTTTTTGTTGTGTTCGTGATTCTCAGGACAAGGTTTGTATAAATATAAGATAGGTAGGTATAGGTAGGATAAGTAGGTAAGTATGCAGGTAGGTATGTAGGTAGGTATGATAAATACCATAAGTTTTTTTCAAAGTAATTAAAAATAGTCAAAATTAAATAACATTTATTTTTAATCGCTTAAATTTCTAATTTACATAGTTAGAACATGTCTGGAATTGCATAGCTCAGGTAACATACATGTTTTATAAAAATGTTCTAATTTTAGTTCCATTTCAGAAATATTGGTCATCTTTCTATAATTTCGACTTTGATGTTTTTGTCGCATCCAGACCTTATTCCGAAAATACATTTTTTTTTGTACCGATGATATGTAATTGTCCTTGCACTTGTATATACCAAGGATGTTTTTTATTTACGACAAGTCCGTTTTGAGTTTTTCTCCAAAAATTTACTTCTATCTTAACTATATCTTAGCTTCGTCCAAAGATGTTTAGAATGCTGCAATGGGACGCTTGATTTCAATGATTGTGTATATTCAGTGAACAGCTCATGTTCTCAGGTGATCTGCAAGAAAACACAACATTCATTATAAAACACTTTTTTTGGGGTATGTTATGTTATCATTCAATGACTGGCGTGATGGGCGTTGGTGGCTGCGCCAAAGTTTTAAACTTTTGCAGCTACCATCGTTGTACATTGTTTTTTTATCTGCCTGTATTTGTTGTTCTGTTCCTAATAAAAGATTATAATAAAAAAAAATATAAAAAAATGACCTCCCGCTCTGGGAGGAGCGGGAGGGCATCTCAGACTTTTACTAACTAAAACCCACCCCTGTTCCTTCAGTTGCCTGTGCCAATAGCCGCGGTAACTCTCTTTCAAATATACTCGCGACCTCGGCAGCATAATTTTGTCAACATGAATAAATAATACGGAACCCTAAAAAGTCCAACATTATGAAAATTTTATTATGAATTCGCCAATTTCGTGATAGTACCATTACGCGTTAGTACCAAGCGGTAGTGCCATGGGGGAACAGCAAATTTCGTGATTATCACACACGTATGATAGATAGGTACTTACAATTATATATTTTGTAACACATGAAGATTTGTTTCGTCCGAATTTATTTCTACAGTTTTCGGAGTTCATACCTCCGTCCGTCCGGTCCTGTAACAATCACACGGGACAAATAAATACCTACCTAGACCTCACATATTTTTATTTATGATTTGGCTATGGAACCCTAAAAATATACAAAAGAAGACTAAATCGTCCATAGAAGCAGACTTGCCCTATGAATAACAAATAACAATTACCCACCCTACATTTTTTATTGAAATACAAATTTGGTGAATTGGTATTTGATGGTGGAGGGATAATTTTCCAGTACAAGCTGACCTCTCATTGTACGGAATTCCTATACAATGTGAGATCAGCTTATACTGGAAATTTATAGCTTGATAAAAAAAAAATTGATTTTTGTTTGTCTTTTAAAAAAAAAATCCCCACACTAGGAATACTCCTGTATCGTGGGTGCGTTCACAAACATGTAAATTCACATACACAAGACACCCAGACCCGGAACAACTATCTGCAGGTCATACAAATATTTGTTCCGTGCGGGGATCGAACCCGCGACACGCAGTGTAGCAGCCGAACGCTCAACCACTGCGCCAACCGTGCCGTCAAAATTATATAGCCATGTGTAGTAATAATAATAACAGATCAGTGTTTTATGGCCTACAGATAGTTGTGTCGGATCTGCGCGTTTGTGAATGTGAAGATTTGTGTTTGTAATCGCACCGTCTCCGATTCAGTTGAAATCCTGGAGTCGGCAACATTATAAAAAAAAACAGTTAGGTACTACATAGATACCTATTTGTTGTATATTGTCAAAACAACAACAAACCTATTTAGGGAACTTTTTAACTTTTTACAAAATTGGACACCCATTTTTCACATTTTTTATCAAAAAAAAGTGGACACCTGGATTTCGCCTGAATCGTGAAAGGTGCGTTTACAAACACAAATCTTCACATGCAGAAACACCTGCAACTCCTAACGCAGCAGCCAATCACCAGCCACTGCACCAAACGTGACATGTTTGTAATCACTAATACTGTAAGTAGATAGGTAGCTATATACTTACTTCATTACGTTTATCATGTTTTCCAGTTTCTTTGCGCCAACCCTTTCGTTTCTTATTTTTATTACGGTTATTTCCCATTGCACCAACACTATAAGTATAAGTACTACAAGATTTGTATTTTACGTAGTCTTGTTGCGTAATGTGTGCTCTGAGCGCAAGCGACACAGCCCTCCCGTTCGAAAGCCGAAGCGAGACTGAACGGGGGCGTCGGGCGCCAGGGAACAAGCTTCAAGACGGCATAGTTTAGGTGATAGTTTAGGTATTTTATTTTTACTGTGAAAATAATGGTAATTTAAAAATAAAAAAACTTGTAGGACCTGCTTTATAGTAAGTTCAGTTAGTATGCAAAGTTTCATGATCTAATTTTAAGCATTTTTTGAATGCTAGCGGTTTATTGTTTTCGGTTTAGAGGTAACTTTGGATTTTTTTTCTATCGAGAAAATTTTATGGAATCGTGTTTTTGAGGTTTATAATACTTAACATTGATCATCAACCTTGCCATATATTTATTTCAAAATTAATGCTGCAGTATTATCGACATAACGGAGAATCATGCTAAGCCATTTGAGGTAACATAGACTCTTTTGGGTTTGACGTGTAGTCACACAATATTCATGTGATGTGTTTCTAATATTAGAAGCCAGCCTGTTTGTTTTGTTTTGTTAGCAAGCATTGGGTGCTAAGCCGTGGGCTGCCAAGACCTCTATGGTCTTGAGATAGAGATCTACCCGATGACTGCCAGTGTTAAGGCAGTGTTTGAAACTCACCGTGGCCCTGGTAGAGGCTACTGAAGGAACAGGGGTGGGTTTTTTATTGGAACGAAGTTCCTTATCGCGCGTTGTGAAAGGGGGTTAGACGGAAAAAATTCTTACGAAAAGTTGTCACGACACTAATGAGGCTGTCCATCCAAAAAGATTGTGTTGGAAAAACAATCTAATAAAAACTTCTTGTATTTTTGGTGGGTAGGTACAAAGTTTGCAAGCAGATCAAGCATTATTGTTATAGTTGTTGTTATTGCTAAAGAGTTGAGTTGAGCTGAGCTGAGCTGAGCTGAGCTGAGCTGAGATGATGAAGTATAACTTCTTACGTGCGTGCGTGTGTGCGTAGTTAATAATAAAAAAATATTATAAATTAAAAAAAAAAATATATATTACAATTCCTTCACTAATTAATCGAAAGGAACTTCGTTCCATTCGGGTGTCCCTTGACACCTCTCAAGTTTTTTATCTCTTTTTAACACTCTTTTGTTAGTTTCACCGTTTATCTGTAACTAAATAAGTAAAAAAAATTAGAGGTTAAATTTGACCCACTTCCCGGTTTCCAGTTTTGATGCTAGTGCCTGGTTGGTAAGTGACGTCATTCAAAATTCAATATGGCGGACTTCCAAAGATGGCGGGCTATTTTTTTTCCAATTCCATGATACGGGTGGTATCAAATGAAAGGGTTTGCTGAGAAGAATTCGAAAAAGCTTGTTAGGGTTCCGTATCGAAAGTGTAAAACGGGACCCTAGTACTAAGACTCCGCTGTCCGTCCGTCTGTCTATCTATCTGTCTGTCTCTCACCAGGCTGTTTCTCATGAACCGTGATAGTTGGACAATTGAAATTTTCACAGACGATGTATTTCTGTTGCCGCTATGACAACAAATACTTAAAAACAGAATTAAAAAAAAATTAGAAATATGTATGGGAGCCCCCATACAAGAAACGTGATATTTTTGTATGGGAACGTTTTCATAGATATATGATAATGGTACGGAACCCTCGCACTTGACCGGTTTTTTTTAGTTGATTTTAACTATAATCGCATTAGGAATTTCCTATAATGATAGCAGTGATTGTGATAGATAAATAAATAAATAAATATTTACAATGCTACTAATCAGTCTGTCTCTTAATTATTGGATTTTATGATGTTTTATCCAACTAGCTGAATATAATAGTTAGGTATGTTTTATTCATGTTCACTTAAAATAATGAGAAAAAGTAACTATAAAAGAGCTAAGGCACAGGTGGTTTATGAGTATCTAAGTTATGTGTTATTTTTCATAAGAAATCATTTCAGATTTCTCACGTAATACATTTTTTCTTTCATCAAAGATTCGTAAATAAAGTTCAAACAAGGCAACATCGGAACATCTACTAAATTATACATACATACAAGCATGTATAGGTACCCATTACGTGAAAGCACAAAGCGTCTGCAATTCCGTTTGCAGTTGCCTGCCTTTATGCAGCCGGAATAGGATAGCCATGTACAAAGTTTCAGGATATTTACTTACTTGAATAGCCGAAATTAGAATTGAAAAGTTATATGGGATTTCTGCGGGGATAGTAATTGTGGTCATACTATAACGTACCTTTACGTGTTTCGTGATTATATCTCTTTGTGTTTTGTTCTCTGTCGTACACACGCAATTTAATCTGTATATTTTTTTTTTTGTTTAGTTGGAAATCATCTAATGACTTCTCCCGCTCTGGGTGGAGCGGGAGGGCGTGTCAGACTCTTACTTACTGAAACCCACCCCTCTTCCTTCCCTGCCTGAATGCCCAGAGCTGCGGTAACTCATTTTCAGAATTTATCCGCTACCCCTAGGCATGCAGGCACCGGCCACGATGGGTCCCGTCAGTGGTGGCTGACACTAATCTCTTTGAGGCGCGCTTGAAACACTACGCGCCGTCGAATCACGGGTCTGGTGCTGATCGGACGGCGAGTTGCCCTCTGCTCGCCGTCCGCAGGCTCGGGTCTACGATGGCCGGAAATCGTCTGACGACGTCCTACGCCCAGTACGCCCAGTACCTCTCCTGCGGTGGTAGCGGCCGGGGCTGAGAAAGACCACTCCGTTGAGCTTCCTTCACGCGTCTCGCCTCCGCCTTCGCGAGCATTACTGCTTTGCAGAAGGCGGAGACTGCTTCCCATTCCCTCTCGCTCCGTACCATGGCCTGAACCAGGGCCAGGTGCGAGAAGTCGCCGCCAGAAACACTACCCTGCGCTCTATAGCTCAAGTAATAGATGTTGGATAAAAACAGCCAGGCTGAAGTGGGAGTGGCCATGTTGCATGAATGCACCGGACTGATGGCCAAATATCGTCATTCACTGGACGCCATAGGCGGGACGTCGCCGTCGAGGTCGACAGATGCAAAGGTGGTGTGACATTCTTTTTTTTCCCTTTGTCCTAGGATTCATCAATAGGATGGATCCTAATCTTATTACAATCTAGCCTTATAGATAGACTAATAAGTAATTAAATTATAACCTAAACTATTAAATTGTCTTTACTAAGAATGAGTTCAATAACACGTTTCTTATTGTCTCAATTAAGGCGAATACACGTCACTCTTATGTTTGTTTGGCACTTTCGTACTTTACACTATTCACTAACACTAAACACTCGAACGGTGTGTGACGATCTGATCATGTTTGCGGGGCAAACTTGGTCCAAAATTGCCAGACAGA
Source organism: Polia nebulosa (assembly GCA_951329385.1). Taxonomy (NCBI): domain Eukaryota; kingdom Metazoa; phylum Arthropoda; class Insecta; order Lepidoptera; family Noctuidae; genus Polia; species Polia nebulosa. Next base: position 6,218,654 of record OX589593.1, read on the forward strand.
GAGGATTGGAAGGAAAACGGAGAGGTCTTTGCCCAGCAGTGGATATAATGTAGGCTAACAAAAAAAACAGTTTATATTTTTGTTCTCTCAGCTGAATTCGTTATAATTTCATCGATGCAGTAAATGTCTGTACACGTCAACACTATAGTACTCGCGCTATACACTGAGTTGGCGGACCACAAATGTCAGTATCAATTAGAAAAGAGAAGAGAGAAAACTAGTTTATTTAGCACACACGCACACACAGATACACTCAATGTAGGTTGCAATAAAAAATAAAAATCAATTTAATTTTAAAACAATTACATTGTGAGCCCCGCGGCTGCGCCAAATAGGTCCAGTTCAGGAAAATGCCAGACAACTAGTTGTTGCCTGACGCTGGTTTTCAACTGAACATTACGTTGAAGTGTACGGATGTGAACCAGTTTTTTAAGTTACATGCATGTTATTGCATTTATATGTTCTGTAATAGGTGTACATAATAAAGAGTATTCTATTCTATTCTATTCTATAGTTAAATTGATAAATGTTAATGTAATATATGTATAATAATTTGGCGTCCAGTGATAAATATGACAAAAAATGAGTGATGTTGTATTTAGATTAAAACGACAAAATTAAATTATGGGATAGGATGGATGACACATCAGCCCGCAGCCGCGAGCACGAAACAGCTACGTGAGGCAGTAGTTTATAAGGAACGTTCGATTTTTACGCGAGCGAAGCCGCTGGCAGAAGCTAGTAAGCTCCATAAGTGCGAGCGAGACAGACTAATTACAAAGATTAATTGCCTGATAACTCAGTTCATAATGCGTCGAATATAAAGGAGAAACATTATGTTGAACGGAGACAACCAACAAAACGCAAGTCGTGTTGTGCATTATCTGGCAACATTGTGCTCTTCTGTGCAATGTTGCCAAACATGTTGAGCGCCAAGTGTTGGGGCTCAAATCTTGCCATTGTTACTAGATACGATACTGCATATTGAAATGAGGCAACCAACAAGACGCAAATTGTGGTGTGCGATATCTGGCAATACTGTGCTCTTCTGTGCAACACTGCCAAACTTGTTGAGCGCCAAGTGTTTCGGCTAAAATGTTGACGTTGTTACTAGATACGAAACTGCATGTTGAAATGAGGCAACCAACTAGACGCAAGTCGTTTTGTGCATTATCTGGCAACATTGCGCTATTCTGTGCAACGTTACCAAATATGTTGAGCATCAAAGTTGCCTGATAAATACATAGCCTAATATGAAAATTCTCCATTTTTTTTTTAATATTCTCTTTGGTTCTGGTTTTGTTGATATCCTTGCCTCTCTCTATAATTTATTTTATTCTATAGCATTCAAAAATAACGTAGCTTTCTACTGGTGAAAGAATTTTCAAAATTAGTTCAGTAGTTCCAGAGATTACATCCTACAGACAAACTCACAAACTTTACCTCTTTATAATATTAATATAGATTTGGGATCTGACAGGATCTTGACGTTAATTAACAGTCCAATTGAACATGGAAATTGCCAGTCCATTACGAAATTCTCAGTAACTATTCCATGATTGAATATTTGATCGATTTTTCTGAACCTATTATTAACAACTTGTAGTTACCACAATTATTTAGCCTCTATAACCCCTTCAGAGAACATACCTAGATTTAATAATGATTTATGTAGTAAACAATAAACTTGATATTGGAATTAAACTACAGGAAAGGTAAATCAAACAGTACGCGTAGGCGGTCTACGAAGTGCTACGTCGGTAATATCATTGCTACGGCGTAGCCAATAATGCTACGGTTTATTGTGAAAGGTAAGCAAACTTGCATTGTGGGGTAGCTTTTGTTATGAAAGTTCAATCTTCAAAATCAATTTTTTTTTTTGGATGCAAGAAGCTTAAGACCTGTCGATGTGGCGACACTTTTGGAGTCCTATAATAATAATAATAATAATAATAATAATTTATTCACTTAGACACACATATTACAAAATTGAAAAATTACAATGTAAAACTTAGAACTAGCTTAAAGTTTGTAATACATACATGAAGATTGGGATTTTCTGCATCCGAACTAGGCGGTAGCCTGTATCTCGGATTGCATTTCCTCCCCCTTAAAAATATTGTGCACCTTTATTAGCCATTTATAAAGATTATTATACAATAATTAAATAATATTGCCATGTCATGTGTATGAGTAAATTACTGTGTATAAAACGAGAACACCTGTTAAGAATTGGTGTAAGTGTATAATGTATCTGTTTATGTGATGTGAGCGATATACATACATTTATTAGATTAGGAATTTAGTTAAAAATAAATATGAAAGTGAACCGAAACTAGTCGCTAAGAAATTTATTTGGGAATGTCCTATGCCCAGCAGTGATGATATACTTGTTGAAAATGAGACTGCTTCTCATTCTTGTTCTTCATTGCTGAAGGTTGTGCCCGTCCTGGAAAGCTTTCGCGAATTCACCGATGAGCTACTTCCAGGCCAGTCTGGCTTCGGCCTTTCCCAGGGTTGTAGTCAGTGAGTCCTGTTAATTCCTTGATCTGAAAATAAGATAAATTGGATCGGTGACTAAAAAAATCTAAATAGTCCGTCAGTTAGAGTACCTAATTATATTGGACACGTATTTTGTCTTTTGTCACGTAAATAAAAAATAAAGACGAAGTGAGTTGAAATTTCGCATTACGTCACACTTGAGTTAAAATTGTACCACTTTTTACTCAAAACTGACGTAACGACCCCCACTCCTGAACTTCGATGTGTTTTATCTTTGTCATTTTTCATTTATTTGATCACAATGGGCCTCATCAGAAGGATTACAGTCACCCAAAGAGCAATGGAGAGGGCAATGCTCGGAGTTTCCTTGCATGATACTCGTAGAATCAGAAATGATGATATCCGCAAGAGAACTAAGGTTACCGACATAGCCCGTAGAATCTCCAAACTGAAGTGGCAGGCACATTGTTCGCAGAACAGATGATCGATGGGGCCGAAAAGTTCTAGAGTGGCGACCGCGTACCGGAAGACGCAGCGTTGGAAGGCCTCCCACAAGGTGGACCAATGACCTGATGAAGGTCGCGGGTAGCCGATGGATGCGAGACGCACAGGACCGATCATTGTGGCGATCATTGTGGGAGGCCTACGTCCAGCAGTGGACGTTTTTCGGCTGAAATAATGATGATGATGATGATGATTTATTTGATAAAGCAAAAATACGTGTCCATTATTTTTTGATAATCTATTTGAGGGCTAAATATAATCATATTTTTAACCGACATCCAAAAAGATGAGGTTCTCAATTCGTCTATGTTTTTTTTTTTTTTTTTTTGTATGTATGTTACCCGATTTCTCCGTCAGTTGTGAACTAATTTTCAAAATTCTTTTTTCATCTGAAAGAATATACTCCCGAGGTGGTCTCATATAAATTTTATCGAAATGTCTTCAGCGCTTTTTGAGAAAGTGAACAAAAACGGAAAATACGTGTACCTCGATGACGTTTTAGTGTTCTCCAAATGTTTAAATTCCACGTTCCATTACATTGGGGTTTTTAGTTCTGGGGTATAACAACTAAAAAGTGAAAAATAAAAACCTTTTTTACAAAAAAAACAACCGACTTCCAAAAAAAAAATACACTAAAAATTTATAAATAACTTTAATTTTGGAAGTCGGTGTCAAATAACGAAGAAGTAAAAATACAAACACCGACTTCCGAAATTAAAGTTATTTATAAATTTTTAGTGTATTTTTTATTTGGAAGTCGGTTGTTTTTTTTTTTGATAATCTATTTAAGGAAGGGGAATCATATTTTTTTACCCAGGCATCATACCTATTCTCTAAAATAAAAACTTTAAAAATCCTAGAATATTGTAAAAGGCAAATAACATTTTCAAATATTCCTACAATCTTCAGTTACGTTTCTTTCACGTCTATCTCATTTAAGGATAAGGATCTAAAACCGTTATTTTCAGGACAGAATCCCCTTATCTTGTAACATAGTCCTCCTACCAAAAGCGCAGCTTATTTAATAGTTTCTTAATTACTACTAATCTTGCTGCGCTGTATCCACCTAGTAATTTGCTCTATTTAAACCGTCTGACGAACTGAAAGGGCCTTCTCACTAAATTAAACGCAGAAGAAATAGACTAACGCTGAGTCGGGCTGTTTTTTTTTAATGTTTTTATGTTGGGAGTTATAAGGATTTGTGTTGATGGGATTAATTTTTGAAGATTAGGTTTTGAATTGAAGTAAAATCTTGTTGGTAAAATAATAAACTGAAACCTTAGTCGGGATTATTTGATAAAGAAACAAATAAGGTATTCTTTTTCTTCTTTTTCTGTTTATGGTTTTGAAAGTCCTAATGAACAACTACACTAAAAATTTAAAAATAACTTTAATTTCGGAAATCGGTGTTTGTATTTTATTTCTGCGTTATTTGACACCGACTTCCGGGGGAAGGGGGATTCTTCTCGGGAGTATATTCTTTCGGATAAAAAAAATATTTTGAAAATCGGTCCACAACTGACAGAGTAATCGGTGAACAAACATAAAAAAACATATATGCAGTCAAGCATAGTACAGTCGCCAGCAAAAGGCGATAAGAATTCTCACAACGTATGAGTTTGACGTTTAGTTTGACTTACGACCTTCTATTTTCAAGTTTTCGCCAACAAATGATTGAAATTCACAATTTCATCAACTTAGCATAAGTCAAGATGGCCCAGTGGTATAGAGCACACAGATTGAAGCGCAAATCAGTGTGCCGCAAGTTCAAATCCCACGTAATTGTTGACTTTTTGTAAGTTCTTACCCGATTGGAAGTTATGGATTAGCATTACAAATATTAAATTATTCTTTAACTTGTTCACACATTTGTTAGAGTTAGAAAGGTAGATCACAAAAAAACTAAATAAAGAATTAGATTTCTGTGAGGTAGACATGAGTTTTAACTTGACCGAAATGAACTGTCGTTTGGTGTGTTGTTGGGTCCATGCGCAAACGTCTACTTGACTGTATCGAAAATAATGGGGGTTATACAAAATATTAAGTTTGTGTAAAATCAGTCGGTGTAACTAAATGTTTATTAGGCCATTTTATTTTAACATATCCGTGATTATTCGTTAAGAAACACCGTATTATATTATGTTTGCTTTCGTTTAAAACAGCTATATCTTTTAACTTGTGCCATCGCCTTATCTTAAGAATGCAGTGAACTCGCCATCAATTTTGTTGACAATCATCATGATTCTATTTTGTTTTTTATTCTTCTACCCGCACTGTTCTAACATAATAGTGCAATTTATTTTTCTCATCTAATTGACGATTATCTTGTGAGAACTAAAGTTCTTTTAACAGAAATTGAGGTTTAGTTTCAATCTTCTTTTCGTCAAGAAAATGAACAATTAAGCTATGACCTCAATACATTCATTGTGACGTTACATAAAAATGAAATGTTTACAAAGTCCTATCACTTTTCAATAAATAACTGTATATAAACAATTATATTTTATTTTATTAAAATTTTAATATCCTTTCATTGTTACCTTATTCATATTATGAATGGTCTAAGTGGGTATACTCCCAACAAACAATCTTTCACGTAACATAGATAATGGTAACAAGATAACTTTTTTGTCTAGGTAACAAATTCGACGTCACAATTCTCATAAATGTTTAATTTGTAAATGTAAAGAATAAACATTTTTATTAAACACGTCTTTTTATTACAACATCGAAAATATGTAACAACTAAATAATTGCAAATTACGAATGTGATTCTTCTTGTGGTTAATAGATCATATTCGTAATTTGCAACAATTTAGTGCAAAAAATGTAATAGTATTTTTCATAGAAATATAAAAAACAACTATATTAATATAGATTGGGAATTTTCAAAGTAAAAAATAACCGCAACGGACCGACCATGATTTGAACTCGGGCTAAGTTATTTGCGAATCCAACACTTAGTTCATACGGCTACCAGCACATGACATATTTGCGCGAATTTTATCAATGCAATGGTAAGAACAAGTCGCCTCTGTGACTGTGTGATGCGTATTCAATGGCACAGAAAAATAATAATGATGTTTTTAAGCTCAGTGCGATGACAGTTCCTTAGTGTGTGTTATCTGTGGAATGTGGATACTCATACATGCGCACACATACGCACGGAAGTGTCGTGCTCGCTCGGTTCGTAGCAATGTAATCTTTAGCGTTCTTATGGACTTTTGCGGCCTGACTGTACCTCCTCCTTTTTCGAAGTATGTTTTTTTTTTATTGTTGATAGGCACGCGTTTGACCACTATCTCACCTGATGGTAAGCGATGATGTGGCCGAAAATGGAGCACGCCTGCCTAGAAGTAACCTTTTCACTCTTGACTTAAAGACTCCCAGGTTGTAGCTATCAGGAAACACAGACTCCGAGGGTGGGGGGGTTAAGAACAGAATTCTTATAGGATCACTCGTGTGTCCGTCTGTCCGTTTGTCCAACGATTCCATTGTCTCCATTCCCTTGACGGTTTTGATCTTTGAGTTTCTTTAAAAAACTTTGACTTTTTTAAACATTAACCCACGATAATGAGAGGAGTAATTCCTAGTGTGGGGCACTAGGAATTACTCCTATATCATGGGTGCGTTCGCAAACAAGAAACTCTCTTAAACAAGTCACTTAGACCCGGAACAACTATCTAAACCCACGACACGTAGCGCAGCAGCTGAACGCTGAACCTGCGCCAACCTTGACGTCAAATTATGTGGCAAAGTTATGTGTCAGCAAACTAACAACATTACATATTAGAATAAAATATCATGTTCTGTATTAATTATTCCAGTAGCTTTTTTAAATCGATGCTCTGTAATGAATATTCTGGTATCTTACACATGGGTTTTTTAAACCATTTACATACTTACACTACTATTATCAAGCTCGAAAAAGCAATACAGGATGTAATAATGTGTCCATTAAAGATACTGGGTCCATCCGCACAAAATAAACGTTTTTCTTTCTTTCTTTCTTTCATCCGGCCATCTTGAGGATAATCCCTCAGGTGTCTTGACTATACGTACAGGCAGACACATGATAGACTAGAAGCTCTAGACAAAGTGACAAGATCCCAGAGCCGTCAAACATTTCTAATTTTCTGATTAACTGGGGGTGGGGTTGAGTAGTATCAGTATAGATATACTTTGAAGCTTTGACTAGAGGGTTAAACGGGATCCTATTACTAAGACTCCGCTGTCCGTCCCTCTGTCCGTCTGTCACCAGGCTGTATCTTATGAACCGTGATAGTTGGACTGTTGAAATTTTCACAGGTGATGTATTTCTGTTGCTTTGGAATGTGCAATTAGCTTCATCTTTCTTACAGACCGAATTCCTGACAATTCAAAAGTGCCTGTAAATGGTTTATTTGAAATAAATGCTTTGAATTTGAGAAGCTACGCATACCTGTTAGCGTGGGCTGAAATCCAATTTACTGGTTTCAGGTGAAAAAGTTACGTAAAAAACATTATCTAAGGGCACAGCAGTACCCCCGCCAAGTCGAGCGCGAAGCAACACTGCCGTACCATCCTTTTCTAGAACCATTTCGCCGCATTTTCAGGCTCCTATATGAGAACTTCTGGATAAGACCATACGCTGAAATTTTCGTCATCTAGTAAGCTATAATCACACACTTGAAACCCAAAATTTCAAGTCGGTTGATCATTTAGTTTCGAAGCTAAGCGAAAGCAAAGTTTCGCAATTTCGACGAGGTAGAGTTTAACGCCCACATTGAGGAAAAACTATCAATACTAGGATCATGGAAGATCTGAACTACCTGGTGACCCGGATGAGAAACCGTAAGAGCACACCCAAACTATTAGCGTTATCGACCGACTGTCTTTGCAAAATTTATTCTGCGTAGTGGGACTCTGCTTTTAATATGAATATAAAATGAAATTTCTGCAAAAAGAAATGTGAAATCCCATCAAAAACATTCAGTAAAAAAATAGCCAAGTCTCGATGGAGCTGCTTGTTTATCTCTAAAAAGTAATGAAATCTCTAGACAAAGTTGAGCCAAGTCTAAGGTTCCTTACTGCAATTTTTTTATTATTATATTTAATGTTATGTGACTTGGCCCAGCGGCGGGTACAGGTCAACGCCTGTACCCACTAACGTGTAAAAAACGTTCAACCGTAGATCATTTATTACACGTTAGTCGGTACAGGTCAACGGCCAAGTCACATAACATTAAATAATAATAATAAAGAAATTGCAGTAAGGATTCTTAGACTTGGCTCAACTTTGTCTAGAGATTTCATTACTTTTTAGAGATAAACAAGCGGCTCCATCGAGACTTGGCTATTTTTTTCAGAATGTTTTTGGTGGCTTCATTATTCTTAAAGTATGAGTGCTGTTTTTAATGTATGTTTTACAGAATATTTTTCAATAATTCATATTTAAATAACATTTTAATGTACAATTAGTTATTGTCTTAGAGCTGGGCGCCACCTCGATGGAGATTCTATTCACAAGGCCGAAATTTGTGCATAGTTTGTTTATACTAGTCCGGTCAAGTTAGCTCGAAAAATAGGGGTAAGGTACTCGTAACAATAATTCGCTTAGCTAAAAATTTGTACGAATGTTCAGAACATCATTAGAAATGAAATGTCAAATTTCCCATCGATCCCACATCTATAAAAAATCCATCGAAGTTATAGTTTTCACAAGTAGGGTATTTTTGCATTTTTCAGCACTAGGTACTGTAGGGACCTGGAGCACCTTCTCGTACTGCAGGGTCCCTGGGGGTTCTTCGTAATCTCTAGGGGCTGTCGTACTCGCTGGCAACGCGAGAGTGTGGTGTATGAGAGTGACTGCTTATTGTGTGTAGTGTAATAAAAGAAAGAGGAATAGCGCTCAGAGGAACTATATTAAAACTATAATAAATATAACATGTGTGCCCTCTTCGGTCGGGCTAGCTGAACTGAACTCCAAAACCAGTCTTCTCTATTCTTAATTTCAATCGGCGTTCCAAGAGTTTCTAGAACGTTCCAAACTTCCAACGTGCCAGTCTCCACCATAAGGTCGCCAACATAAGGTTGTCATAGTACTCAACCTCAAAATTCTTGCAATAAAAAATAAGTAATATCTGGCGACTCTGGGATTTTATTCGATTCTTACAACGAAAACTATTTGGAAAAATCTAAAAGGTGGGAGATTGTTTGACATGCGCTTACGAAACTTTGGCTTTTCGACGGTCGATATCACTGATAGAATGTCACGGTTTTTGGGTTCCGTACCCGAAGGGTCCAAACGGGGCCCTATTGCTGTCACTCACGTGTCCATCTGTCTGTCTATCACAAAATTTTGTTCCGAAATTTTTTTTAACTTCCCATTGAACTATGAACTTGAAATTTGGTGATAATATTTACTATTACGTATATTTTATTTTTTCTTTGATAATTCCCTCATTTGGTAAGAAACCCTCAATGTGCGAAGTCTAACACGCACTTGGCCAGTTTTTTAGAGCCTTGGGCCCAATATTCCATGTCAGTTTGAAAGACCTTCAAACTCAATAGACTCAGTTACCATGACAACGGAGAAAACCTTAACTAATGAGAATAAATAACAAGAATCTATTACAAGAAGGGGTTACTTATACTATAACTGTCAATTTGTCTCTGTCACCTCTGACCTAGACTAGAGTCAAGAGCAAACCCATCCAAAATAAAAAATAAACTTGAGAGGTGTCAAGGGACACCCGGATGGAACGAAGTTTCTTTCGATTAATTAGTGACGGAATTGTAATATATATTTTTTTTTAATGTAAAACAGTGGTCAGACCTGCTGTCTTGTATGGTTCAGAATGTTGGGCCACAAAAGGGATGAATGAAAAGCAATTGCATGTAGCTGAGATTAGAATGCTAAGAGCGATGTGTGGTGTTACGCGCATGGATAGAATTAGGAATGAGTATATAAGAGGAAGTCTGAAAGTGGCACCGCTGACTGAAAAGTTGTGTGAAAATCGGTTGACGTGGTATGTGATGCGGAGGAATGAAGAAAATGTCGTGAGGAAAGTCTTGTGTATGGATGTGGATGGCTATAAGAGTAGGGGAAGGCCAAAGAAACGATGGTTGGACTGTGTGAAAGAGGATATGGGCAAAAAGGGGGTGACTACAGAGATGACGACTAATAGAGGAGTATGGAAGAAAAAGACATGTTGCGCTGACCTCAAATAAATTGGGATAAGGGCAGGAGAATGAGAATGATGATTTTTTTTATGTTATAATATCTTTTTTTTATTATTAACAAATATATTGTACCTAATTTAACCGCACTGCCGACTCATAGTCTTATGGTAAAAATGCTATTACGCACAGACTAAAAATAAAAAGTGTGTGTACACACACGTAAGAAGTTATACTTCATCATCTCATCTCATCTCAGCTCAGCTCAGCTCAGCTCAGCTCAGCTCAGCTCAGCTCAGCTCAGGTCAGCTCAGCTCAGCTCAGCTCAGCACAGCTCAACTCAACAACTCTATAGCAATAACAACAACTATAGCAAAAAGTGTCGTTACAACTTTTGTTCCTAATTTTTTCCGTCTAGCCCCCTTTCGCAACGCGCGATAAGGAACTTCGTTCCAAAACTTCGTTCCAATAAAATAAATATATTCGATGACTCGAGCTGGAATCTGTCGTTGGAGGATGAATTGGACACTTGACATGTATGGTACGAGTAGGTTAGGTAAGTCACTCTTACTCAAGTCGATATATTCACACGATAATTACCAAATATCTCTCTGGTGTCAGTGCTCGGTCATCGCAACGTTCAAATGGCCTTCAGGTTTCACGCTTTTTAGGGTTCCGTGTCTGTCTATCCGTCTGTCTGTCCGTCTATCCGTCTGTCCGTCTATCCGTCTGTCCGCCTGTCGTCTGTCCGTTTATCCGTCTGTCCGTCTGTCTGTGTGTCCGTCTGTCCGCCTGTCCGTCTGTCCATCTATCCGTCTGTCATTCTGTCCGTCTGTCCGTCTGTCCGTCTGTCCGTCTGTCCGCCTGTCTGTCTGTCCGTCTGTCCGTCTGTCCTTCGGTCCGTCTGTCCGTCTGTCCATCTGTCCGTCTGACCGTCTACCCGTCTGTCCGCCTGTCCGTCCGTCCGTCTGTCCGTCCATCCGAAAGTCCGTCTGTCGGTCCGCCCGTCTGTCCGTCTGATCATCTGCCCGTCTGTCCGTCTGTCCGTATGTCCGTCTGTCCGTCTGTCTGTCAGTCCGTCTTCTGTCACACAGGTTTAAGAACCAACAGTTGGAGCTACAGTCTTCAAAATTTTCACAGTATAAGCATCTTGTTGACCCAAAGCCATACAAATAGTCAAAAATACATTTGGTACGGAACCCTAAATGTGCGAAGTCCAACACGCACTGGGCCGGTTTTTCGGACCAGTGTCGATGCTCAGAATGTGATCATGTGTTTCTCAGGTCTTTTCATCACAGTCATGCCGATCCTCTTAGGCGTGCTTCGGATCTTAAAACTTCCACTGATAATATGTTCGTTTCTTACCCTCTAAAGCAGAGTGAAGCCTCGTGCCTACCTCAACATCTTCATCTCCGTCGTTTGTGGTTGTGTGTGTGTATGTGTTGTGTTGTAATTACCAACTATATCATTAATTACTAAGCAAATGCAGTATATTCGGAATTCTCATTAATGTTATGTTTGAATTTGATAGATTATGCCAATTACGTGTTCCATGCACCGCGTTTGTGGTTCATTAGTGGTCAATCTACAGGCTTAATGCAACCTTATTTGCAACTGAAAACTTGGAAAACAATATTTATAATAATACTAGTACCCGACCCAGCTTCACACGGTTTTATGACTTTAAAATAAATTAAAATAAAATTTATTGAAATAATAAGTTTATAAAAAGTGTACACATGGTTCAGTACTATATATGAATCTAGGCTTTTAATAGTGTTTTAATAATCTGGATAAAAACTATGGTATGACAAAAATATATAATATGCAAAGAAATAGAATTTTGAAGGTAATTTAGTCCACTTGATAAAACCATGAGATTTTTTAAGACGTAAATCTTTCAGAATCCTTCCTCTCTATAATCATTATCCCCTTAGTGATAGTAAAAAACTTTTTTACAAAAAAAATCAACCGACTTCCAAAAAAAAAATACACTAAAAATTTAAAAATAACTTTAATTTCGGAAGTCGGTGTTTGTATTTTATTTCTTCGATATTTGACACCGACTTCCGAAATTAAAGTTATTTTTAAATTTTTAGTGTATTTTTTTTTTGGAAGTCGGTTGTTATTTTGTAAAAAAAAATTTATTTATCGCTTTTTAGTTGTTATACCCCAGAACTAAAATCCCCAATAACATAGAACGTGGAATTTAAACATTTGCAGAACACAAAAACGTCATCAAGATATGCTTATTTTTCGTTTTTGTTCAGTTTCTCAAAAAGCGATAAAGCAATTTCGATAAAATTTATTTGGGATCACCTCGGGAGTATATTCTTTCGGATAAAAAAAGAATTTTGAAAATCGGTCCTCCACTGACGGAGAAATGCGCGGTAATACATAAAAAAAAAAAAACATACATGCAGTCGAACATAGAACCTCCTCCTTTTTCGAAAGTCTGTTAAAAACTGCATCACAATCCTTTGCGTTGTTTAAAAAAACAACGTGGTCATACAGACAGACATCTTCTAATATATGTACTGATTCATCACCATTGTCTGCTTTGCTTTTGCTCTTTTTTACCAGACTGAGTGACGCAGAGAGGGTAATGTGTTTATCAGCCTATGTATGTGTATGTATACTGTATGTTTGTTCCTTTGTGGCAATATAGAGACTAAACGCGTGGGCCGATTTTGATAATTCTTACGTCAATTGATTTGTTATAACCTTGCGAGTGCTACTAAAGACATGACAGTAATAAAGATACAATGTGGCGACAACCAGACGCCATATTGTGAAAAATAATAAAATAAAAGTCGACGAACTGTATTAAGTGGGGTATCAAAATAAAGGGTTTGAGTAGGCGATTCCAAAAATATAACTCACTAAAATGTAGCAAATTAAAAAAAAATATTTTCAAAAAACCCGACTATAAAAAATAACTAAAAAGTTCCAAACAAGTCACTTTTCAAGTAGTTTGATGCAGTTGATTGAACTAAAATAACAGCCACCAACTGCATCTGACTGCTTGAAAAGTGACTTGTTTGCAATCTAATTTGTATTTCTTCTAAATCTAATACAACTATAGTACTCGTACCTATAACATAAATATTTTCAATATTCTTAACGTATAAAAAATGCCGTGCGAATAGAAAAAAGTCCTTCACCTTTGATAGTCTATACCCTATGCCAGGGATGGCGAACCTTTATTGGAGAACGTGTCATTAAATATTTAAAAAATAATAATGTGACCAAGACGTGCCACAAAAGAATGTAGACTGGTGATTTCATCATCATCATTCTCCTGCCCTTATCCCAATTTATTTGGGGTCGGCGCAACATGTCTTTTTCTTCCATACTCCTCTATTAGTCGTCATCTCTGTAGTCACCCCTTTTTTAGCCATATTCTGTTTCACACAGTCTAACCATTATTTCTTCGGCCTTCCTCTACTCTTATAGCCATCCACATCCATACACAAGACTTTCCTGACGAGATTTTCATCATTGCTCCGCATCACATGAATATAAAACTAGATCCTATTAACTTTTACTTTGCAACCCGAAATTCGTACAGCGATCATCGTAACGTTTACTGTCGTATATTATGTTTATTTAAATAGTGAAAATCAGTGTGATTTTTGCTGTTTCAAATTATCTACATTGTAAATAACTGACACCGGCGTGCCCGAATTACTACGCCGCGTGCCACCACTGGCACGCGTGCTATAGGTTCGCCATCCCTGCCCTATGCGGTAAAATCAACTTTTTCAGGCTCTAGGCAATGTTTGTAAAGCTATAAAATTGTAATGGTAAACCGCCTACACAAGTACACATCCATTGATTTGAACAGTGTAGGTTGTACCTTACGGAGATAAACCAATTTCACAGAATCAGATAACTGGGGTGTGTAGGATGATGTGAACTTTGAACTACCTACAACTAAAATTTTACTACGATAAAATGTGCTTGAAAATTCTACCGTTGAACATTGCCTCTAAAGCCATATATGGAATGTAATTTTATTTTGATTATGGTTTATGGTTTCAGATATTTATTTCTCTTAAAAGAATATACATAATTCGCTTACGATGAGACACACTAGTTATATACATTGTTAATGTTCTTAAGGAACGAGTAGCGAATCGGCATGCAATTTTGTACAATTCTGAAGTTAAAAAAACAATAATTATGTGGGTTAGTTAATAGCTTAATTTAAGTTAGTAAAACATTCATTCAAATTAATTTCTCAACAACGAGTAGACAACAGTACCTACTATCTTTGACAAGTCTCTATTAAGTGTTAAGACATTATTTCTTTGAAAAATTGCTATTGAAGGCAATTGTTATTTCACTTCTATTTTATTCTTGTGTTTACCCTTTATAGTTTAGGTATGTGAAGACCCCTCGGGGAATATAACTAATTTGCCTAGTCTTTGCCCAACTATCTTGGAGTCGGCTTCCAGTCTAACCGGATGCAGCTGAATACCAGTATTTTACATGGAGCGACAGCTATCTGATCTCCACAATCCAGTTACTGGGTAATACGCTCTTGGTAAGACTGGTTGTCAGACTTTCGGGCTTCTGACGACCTGTAACGACTGTGAAAGATCCACGATTAACAGCCGGGACCAACGGCTTAACGTGCTTTCCGCGGCACGGAGGAGTCTCAGTCTGTAAATATACCCATCCATGGACCAACCCCGGTAAGCGTAACCTGATGGATCGACCCGTTTTTTTTTGGCGGGTGGGAAATCAACAAAATTATCCGCTACCCCTAGGCATATGGATCGACCCGTGCGGCTGTCCCAGTTAATAATGTCCAGTAATTAATTCTAAAAACATTGATAGATAGAATAACTTTAATGAACACCAAAACAGTTACACAACTTGAATGTATGGGTACAGTACAGTGGTGGTCTTAACGCTGACAGCGATATCTACCAGACAACCTTTTAATGGACTAAAAGTAAATAAGTACAACCTTTTTTTTGCGTTGGGATATCATCCAATGACATTTCCCGCTCCTGGTGGAGCAGGAGAGTGTGTCAGACTCCACTACTCTCTTTTCTAGGCAAGCGTGCTCCATCTTCGACCACATCATCGCTTACCATCAGGTGAGATAGTGGTCAAACGCGTGCCTATCAACAATAAAAAAAAAGACTTACTGACTAAAACCCACCCCTGTTCCTTCCCAGCCCTGAGTGCCCAGAGACGCGGTAACTCTGCTTCGAATTTACTCACAACTCCTGGGCAGTGGTTTTAACGCTGACAGCGATATCTACCAGACAACCTTTGAATGGAATGGAGAAAATAATTACTTTGTTTTTAATATTACCAAGGAAAGTTATACTGTCACTTTTAAAGATATTAACGAGCATCCAGCAAACTACCAACAATCAACGTAGGTACTCATATACTTGCAAAACTACTTAATGACATTTTAATTGCATTCTAATACCAGGAAAATTTAATTAGTGCAACGTCAAATAAGTTGTTGGCAGTTTCCTTCAAAGCTTATTAATTCAGAATTTTTACTCAAAAGTTTTAATTACTTTGACGTACGAAGCCTTGTAAATGATAATACTAGCCTTTGAAACTTTCCGTTTTTATATTTCTCCGGTTTATATTGAAAATTATACTGAAAAATATGTTTCTAATTACTTAAGGAAGGCGTCTGACGATTCGTTAATTTAAATGGTTTCTCTCTCATGCGAAGAATGAATTCTGATTAACATTTATGCCGAGAATTCATCAGTAAAATTTTATCAGTGTTACATTAATTTAGACGAATAGTCTTATGTCAAAAGTATATAAGTATATTTATCTATACGCGTGTAAACGCTCAATTCAAAGCGACAGTCACTTTTAATGTCTTGTTAGAAAATACGAATAGGTACATGAGTACTCCGCGAGAAAACTTGAAGAAGTTAATTTAATTATTTATGTTTATTACAATTTTAATGTCGTAGTTAAAAGGAAATACCGAGCAACTCTTAACTGACCAAAGTAATATTTCACCATATTTCCAAAAATAAAAAAACATACCACACAAAATTCGCAATTTACGCTACATTACGCTACCCTAACGAATTGCCCCGAATAACATAATTCCATTATTTGATATAACAATTAATAATGACGACATAATGCGGTCCATTTGCGGCCTAACAATAAGGCTTTGTTGATACCCCAATAACGGTATGAAACAACACGATACAGATACTGAAATAAAAATAACACGGTTAGCTGAAAACACAGAGCAAGGAACGTGGCTTTTTTTTGGGTGGTAAACCATCAAATAGCTTCTCCCGCTCTAGGTGGAGCGGGAGAGCGTATCAGACACACCAAAATCAGTCAATCAGACTGATCAAAACCCACTCTTGTTCCTTCAGTTGTCTGTGAAATTATTAGCAATGGATTATTAGGGATACTCCATTGATAATGATTTCATGAGCACAAGTTTATCATATAAGTTAAAGGTCAGTAAATGGTGACATTCACTCGGCTTATTATTAAAAAAACATGTTTAAAGTTTATTCTTTAGGGTGAGAGTCTGGCGATCCGAAATACAGGGTCTCCTAGTGCGCGCCGGTCTGGCAGACCACGAGTGGTCCACGGTGGGCGCTGAAGTAGCTGGACCGGGAGCTCCTCGTGGAAGTCTGGATCATGCAGGTCTTGGTGTCATCACCGGCTGTCCCTGCCTGCCTGCCTGTGCCTGCTGTAGGCCTGTGCTTGCAGACATCAGTGACGAGGCGGAGTGGTTCCAGGAGGCCATGTCCGAGATATGTGACGTGATGGCGAGCTCCGGTGGGATCACATGGCGGCATGGAGAGTGCGACTTTCGCAACCCATCGCTGGGCAAGCCACAATTGTGGCGGCAAGGCCCCTCTTTGAGGAGTGACTGGAGAGGCGCTACCGCGTCCTAGGCGTTCACTGGCACCATCGTATTTGCACTATTAAAGTGGCACCATTATTTTTGTTTGTTTGTTTGTATTTCTTAAGCGAGTCGTAACTAAACATTTTTCTTTTTTCTTTCGTTTCTATAGATCACTACGACAAATTATTGTATTGGCCGCACATTTGGTTTGTCCTACAGATTAGTCAATTTAGTAACGACTAACTGTGCCTGCGATTTTGTTCGCGTGGATGTCGGAAAAAAAGTGTGGCTTAGATAAGATAACAGATATAGAAGAAAACTAGGAGGGTATAGTAGGCTGTATCACCTGTTCCATTTAAAATGAAGTATTTGCCGACCAGCCCTTGTAATTATTGTTAGAGTAAAATGTATTTATGTTGATGCCTCTCTATACACGATGTTAGCGGTGAAATCACCTTGAGTGGCGAGATGACCATGGGAAAAGCAACGCTAATACGCAGTCCGCATTATCGTTGCTTCTGCCATCGTCGAGTTCTCCAAATCTATGGTTTGTATGAAAAAGTTTGACAATGCCATCTCTAGGCTCTTCCTACCACAGAGGCCTCTCCCTGCTCTGTGGTTGAATACATCCGACACCGCGAGCAATCCATTCTAATTCTTCCCAACGATTTAGAAATTTAAATGAAGGGTATACCAGGCAATTTTAATATTTCACTTCAGCGTAGCATTATGTTAGAATTAATTATGCAAATAGTTTGCGGGCACATTGAAAATTAGCCCGTATTACTGGCTTAATGATGCGTTGGAAACGGAATTCGTATCTCATTATGATCAAATATCAGTCTGTTTGTTTGAAGTTATTTGTTTGGGTGTTAGTTGCAATGTTATTGATGTGGAAAATTAGGATAATAGCGTTGTAAACAGTATCAATATCATCCGGTGTTTGTGTAAACATAAACGAGTCGAACAATGAAGTCTATGTATAAACCTGAAAACATAATAAAAAACTATTTCCTGCGTTTTATTAAGGCCAAACTAATCCATACGAAATGCCTTAATTTAAAAAAAACGAAAATAAAGACATAAAGCCGTTCTAAATCGACAACTGTAACCCTAGCAAAACTGTTTTGTATTTGATCCTTCTACATGTGTATTTTTCTGAAATAAACTTATTATTATTATTATTATTTCGTTTATTCATTTTTTAAACATATTAAATATATTTTTAAATATTTCTTAAAAAAGAATATATAAAAAACATTTAAAAATATAAAAAATAGTAGCCCACCGGTATCGGGAACAGGGTCCAAGCTACCGGCGGTCAGGGCTCCAGAGAGAGGAACCGCCTGACAATGCGAGCCGTGTCCAGAAGTACTGCTTTCTGAATCAAGCCCTTGATCCAGCCGCCTAACGAGAGCCTCCTGAGGTGTTGATCGAGGCTCGTGGCTATTAAGCCATTGGCTGACACGACTATCGGTACAATGATCGCTGAGTCCACATCCCACATGTCGACAACCTCGCGAGCCAAGTCAATATACTTGATTTGTTTATCTTTCTCGGCTTTCACGAGGTTCTCGTCATGTGGGACGGTAATGTCAACAATCATTGCACGCCTCTCGATTCGGTCCACCACCACTATATCAGGCTTATTGGCTACAATAGTCCTGTCAGTGATGATGGACCGATCCCAGTACAATGAGATATGACCATTATCGAGAACTGGGTCGGGCGCATATCTGTAGTACGGCACTTCCGATTCCACAAGAGAGTACTTCAGAGCAAGTTGCTGATGGATAATCCTGGCTACAAGGTTGTGCCTATGCAAGTATTCACCGTTAGCTAGACGAGAACAACCAGAGATTATGTGGCGGATTGATTCTCCCGGACGATGACATGCCCGACATATGTCAACCGTGCCGTCCTTCACAATAAATCTCCGGTAGTTTTTCGTCATGATAACTTCGTCCATAATTGCACAGACAAAACCTTCGGTTTCCCCAAAGAGGTCACCGACACGCAGCCAGGCTACGGACGCTAGTTGGTCTACATCGGGCCCATGTAGGGCCCGGAAAAAGCGTCCGTGAAGTTCCTTACTCTGCCATACTTCTCTGCGATCGTTAGTGTCAAGCACTAGAGGTTTGTGCCAGTTCTCGTTAGCCAAGGAGAGTGGAGTAAGGCCCTTGTCCACCGCCACTACATCTCGATGCATACCCACGTCAGCAGCTAGAAAATATTCCCTTAGACTGCATACCTCGCGGTTGTGGAGGGTTTTGGCATTTAAAAAGCCTCGGCCTCCACACTTCCGCGGGATATACAGTCTCATCACTGAAGAACGTGGGTGATGCATTCGAAATGCAGTCAGCAGTGTACGGACACGCCTATCCAGGGCGTCAAGTTCTGTTTGAGTCCATTTGAGTACGCCGAAAGAGTACATCAATACCGGCATGACCCAACCGTTGAAGGCGCGCACCTTGTTTCCGCCCGATAGAAGACTATTAAATACCTTCTTCAGGCGGCCAAAGAAGCGCTCCTTCAACGATTGCTTCATGTCAGTAACATTGATACCTAACGCTTCCGACATACCCAAATACTTATAGGTTTCGGTTGGAGAGAGGGATCTCAGGTTTATGGAATCCGAGAGTTGAGTTCCCACGGATTCCACAATCTCCCCTCGCTTTACATGCATGACTGCACATTTGTCCACACCAAACTCCATCCTGATGGCACTACTGAAGGTTTCAGTTACCTTGAGTAGCTCCATCAGTTGCAGATTGTTGGGGGCAAAAAGTTTCAAGTCATCCATGTAAAGCAGGTGAGATATAACCTGACCACCTCTCTTCAACCGGTAACCTAGTCCTGAATTCTCCAGCAGTGTGCTTAGAGGATTCAAGGCTAGGCAAAACCAAAGCGGACTCAAACTGTCACCCTGGAATATACCCCGCTCGATCCTTATCGGTTCGCTATTCCTCTGGATTTGTCGACATCCTGGATAGCGAAGGACCGTCCTCCATTGCCCCATACATGACATCAGGAAGGTGCGTAGCGTTGCATCAACTTTATACAATTCTAGCACCCTCATGAGCCATGTATGAGGAACTGAGTCATAGGCCTTCTTATAGTCTATCCAACATGTCGACAGATCCTTTCGGGAACGCCGAACCTGTTGGCTAATGGTCATATCTATGAGGAGAAGCTCCTTAGTACCGCGGGACCCATTCCTACATCCATTTTGAGAGGCAGACATGATATAGTTACTATCTATATGTGTGTTAATCTTAGCTCTCAAAATGGATGTAAGAACCTTATAGACCGTCGGTAAGCACGTGATCGGTCTATAATTTTTAGGTTCCGCAGTACTACCTGATTTATGGAGCAGGTGGGTTATTCCTGTAGTCAGAAATTGGGGCAGCGACCCTGACTCTAAGGCAGACTGGATCTGAGATGCCAAGCGGGCATGCGACCTTGTAAACCATTTTATCCAGAAGTTGTGCAGCCCGTCCGGCCCTGGAGATTTCCAGTTAGCTAACGGACGGACTGCACGAGCTATATCTTGGGGGCTGATGATAATTGCCCCCATTTCTGGTACTAGATCGCACGCGCGCTCAACATCCCGAATCCAATCGCCCTCGGTATGACAGACAGGCACCGACCAGATGCTGCGCCAGAAAGAGTATATGGCGTCATCATCCGGCAGGTGCGTATTAGTCACACCTTGGTCCGGTCGCTCCCAATCCCTGTACACCCACCTTTCATTACTTCGGAATGTGCGATTCTGGATGTACCGCTCCACTCGCCGCTTATACCTGCGAATACGGTTTGCCCATGCATATACTTTCTGCTTCAGGAAGTCGATACGCTCTGTGACACGGGACATATAGTCACGGGAGCTGACACCAGTCCCCGAAAACGCCCGTCTCACAAAGCGCATCACTCTTGGGCGAGTGTTGCCCTCCCTGAAGCAGATTAGTTTGCCTATGAGTGCTCTGGCCGCACCAATACGACGCTCGATCCTGCACTGCCAAGCCGGCACGGCTGGCTTCGGTCGTGTAGCTCTGTCATTAGGAAATTTGACGTGAGCTACACGACATGCCGCTACAGCCGCGCAGTACAGTATCGAGTGTGTATCGGTGAGGTCTTCGCAGTCATCAAAGTAATTTGACAACTGCGAATCCAGAGCAGCCACCAGCGCCCTATTCTTATTATGCATGGGCAAACGAGGTAAGCGTGGCCTAAGCTCGAGCGGCATGCTGCGATATTCCCGAATAGCACACTCCAAAGCACTCCTCAATACATCATTGCAGTGGGTACTTACGTTTGTAACCATGTCATTACACTCCTCGTCAGCGTGGTTGGACGGTGGTACCACAACTGGTACCACAGTCTGCGACGGAGGGGCAATAACATGGCTACCCATTTCAGTTCGGAGGCGATCAAGTACAGTATCATCCAACATATGATTACGCAGGATGACCCGTACCTGATCCGACAGTCGTTGGGCCGAAACGTTGACGGCTGGCTCAAGCACCTGGAACAAAGAGAGCATCCGAACACGGTACGCGGTCAGGTTGTTACCTCCCTCTGTAGCCCCATAGTATGAGCGCATGACGTTTTCATTGATGGATTGCGTCCATCGCATGCGCTGCACACTTCCGCCGGGAGCTGGGACCCTATCAGAGGCCGGTGAGCCTCGAGGTCCTAAGCCGCTCGGCGGCCGGCGTCCTCCCCGTCGACGCGCAGGTGGTGGTGTCGTCGGCGGCGAGAAGAACTCGTCGCTGGAGCTCGACGCAACTGCCACGGCCGGTGTCACAGCACTCACGGTGGGGCTGGGTTCCGGCGGCGGCGAGGCGGAGCTAAGCGACGAAGCCGGAGGTGGTGGGCGTGCTCTCCGTGCTGCGGCTCTCGTCAACATTTTTCTCTTCTCACTGTTTCATTCATCGTCATTGTTAACTTTATCTTGTCATTTTCACTATTGTTTTTTTATTATTTATATATTGTAGGTATTATTGCAGTTTTTGTCTGGTATTGTATGCATTTTTGGACGTTTAAAATAAGATAATTTGTTGATGTAATTGATAAAATATGCAGAGAAAATTTTTCTTGTCAGTTCGGTTGACAGTCGAGCCACAGATATTATTATATTATTATTTATTATTATTATTAACTATCGTGATTCTCAATATTTTATAATGAAAGGTCCAACTTGACAGATTACCTTGTCGAAGTTTTCTCTATGAGTTTCGCTTCATACAGACGTTCCCTTTATAAACAGTGCGAATAGAAAAAAAGAAAGAAGGAAAGAAAAAATATTTATTTTGCACAGATTACAAACGCACATAAATTTACAAAAGCATATTATACAAGCAAAAATAAAATAAAATATGAAATACGAATAATATACGTCTAGGAGTTTTTGGCGGGATTTTTAGAGTGAAATTCAGTGGCTGTTTTAATTATTTGCAAATTGATTCCTAGTGGATATTGTGATGTAAAATTGGTGTAGTTTTGTGTCTCAAGTGTCTACGCAACTGGACAATATGTGGAATCATTGAAACAGGCGCGATCTTGGTAAAATAAAGCTGAGAATTTTGTCGTAGTATTGACTACCTCAGCGAAGCTTGACGAGAAGGCTGACTCGACTCATTTACTGTCAAATACTGCAAAAATATTAGAATGTGTTACATCTGCAATCTAATTGGAAAAAAATGACAGTATTCTGTATTTAAAACTAAAATACTAACTTTTTTAACTTGACACTGGCTAAATGCACAAACCATGCGAAGCCAAAATAAAAATAAAAGTCAATCATCAAATTGTTTTGTTTTAGTAGGTAGTGTTCTGGTTTTTAGGGTTCTATTGGACACACTTTAAATTTTTTTTTGTTCTGTAAGTGACAGTGCTGTTGGTGTGCCTATTATTATAATATGGTGACACTCACAAATACCGCGGCTTTCTATTGGTAAAAGAATTAACAAAATCGGATCAGTAGATCCAGAGATTACGCCCTACAACCTCACAAAACCAGAAACTTTACCTCTTTATAATATTAGTATAGATAAGGAGCTCGTGGCTAAAGTAATAACAGCTGCATGGGTCGATCCATCAGGTTAAGCTACGCTTGCCGGGGTCGGTCCATGGATGGGTGACTATCTTTACATACCGAGACTCCTCCGTGCCTTGGAAAGCACGTTAAGCCGTTGGTCCCGGCAGTCAATCGTGGATCTTTGACAGTCGTTACTGGTTGTCAGAAACCCGAAAGTCTGACAACCAGTCTTAACAAGGGGTATCGTATTACCCAGTAACTGGGTTGTGGTGCCCAAAATAATTGGGCAAAGGTTAGGCAGATGTTGATGATATAAATAAGATAGAAAGTTAGAAAAAACATTTTTTTTAAACAATTTTTTGTGAAATAGGTGGTCATATACAAGGTGCAACGGAAAGTTGGGGTCATATTTTAAGAACTGCATCTGCCCATCGATATGAACAACTTTCTTCAAGAAAACCTGAGGAAATTAAAAAAAAAAATACCGTCCATACAAATATTGATCAGCTGATAATAACTTTCTATGGAAAGTCAAATATTTTTTTGGGATTCTTTTTATTTTTTCTTAGAGAAAGTTGTTCATTTGCATTGGCAGAAACAGTTCTTAAAATATTATCACACCGGACGGACGGAGGTTTAGTAATAGGGTCCTTCGGGTACGGAAAAAAACAAAGTAATAATGAACATCCTAAGAGAATAATTTCTAATAATAACAACTAAATTGTACAAATCTCCCTTTGCTACGCTAATTGTACAATTCTAATTAGGGAAGCACTTAAGACCCCGCATAATGAACTTAGTCGAGTTCCTAATTGGATTTCTAAGGTAATTATGACTAGTTGCAATTTTACCTAAAGTAGAGTTGCAGCCAGTGACTTAAAAATATAACAGTGAAAATTTTCTTTGAGCTGGCTAATTAAAGAACATCCCTTGTACATTCTTAGAAGGATTAGTCGTGGGTCTTTTACGGAAAACATAACTTTCAGGGCTTAACAGCATGTGCCGAATAAGGTGGGAGAAAAGGCTCGGGTGTCGCCATTGCGCGGATCGCCCAGAGGACACGGTGGAGCATACTCGTGGATGTGATAGGCGGCAGCGACCGCTCGCGACCGGTCCTGGTTCAGACCATAGTACGGAGCGAGAGGAAATGGGAAGCAGTCTCCTCCTTCTGTGAAGCAGTAATGCTCGCGAAGGTGGAAGCGGAATGGGTAAAGGAAGCTCAACGGAGTGGCATTCACGTCCCCAGCCGCAGCCGCCGCAGGAGACACTCCGGGCGTCGGGGGTCGCAGGACGCGTACAGCTAGGGAGTGGAATTCTCTAGCGGAGTCTGTGTTTCCTGTAAGCTACAACCTGGAAGTCTTTAAGTCAAGAGTGAATAGGTTACTTCTAGGCAAGCGTGCTCCATCTTCGACCACATCATCGCTTACCATCAGGTGAGATAGTGGTAAAACGCGAGCCTATCAA
Organism: Polia nebulosa; assembly: GCA_951329385.1. Taxonomy (NCBI): domain Eukaryota; kingdom Metazoa; phylum Arthropoda; class Insecta; order Lepidoptera; family Noctuidae; genus Polia; species Polia nebulosa. Next base: position 6,243,199 of record OX589593.1, read on the forward strand.
ACATAAAAAAGGACGATCTCCGGCCACAATAGACGCGGGCTTGCGGACGGCGAGTAATGTGTAGCTCGCCGTCCGATCAGTGTGTCGTGAGTCGACGGCGCGTAGTGTTCCACGCGCGCCTCAAAGAGATATCAGACACCACTGACGGGGCCATTATGGCCGATGCGGATAAATTCGTAACAGAGTTACCGCGCTCCTGGACACTCAGGCAAAGAAGGAACAGGGGTGGGTTTTAGTCAGTAAGAGTCTGACATGCCCTCCCGCTCCACCCAGCGGAGCAGGAAAAGTTATAGGATGATTTGCCACCAACAAAAAGGCCTTAACTATGTTGGTAAGGCCTTTCTTGTTGGTGGCAAATCATCCATGTACATAAGGTCATGAAACGAATTTTTCATCCCTGAAATTACTGTGGACCCTGAAATACAAGAGTAATGTTTGGCCAAGCATTACTTTTTACTTAGTCGAACGCATTAGTAGTTTCTGAAATATTTATTAGTTATTTCAGACAGTTCGACAGCTATTCAAAGTCGCACGGAACTCTAAAATTTCAAAAGCGCATTATTGTTTCAAGCCTTTATTCTATACTAACGAATTTTATTTCTATTTTTCTTTATCATTCAGAAATATATAAAAAATATTCAGCAATGAAAGAGACTCATGTTTACCCGACGTGACAAAAAGCCCCGCGTTTTTTCTCGAGTGATCATGATACAGTGGAATGTCCCATACCAGTCCCATCCCTAGCAATTCAGACATATTGGCTCGCAAATACGATATGAGAAACGTGTTCCGTTATCACTCTTATTAGAAACCCTGAGCCGTGTTTTCATTGGGAAACAAAGCTGTGAAAGGTTTTTTCAGCTACACGTTTTTGTTGGTATATTTTCTACCTCATAAGCGTCGTTCATAAGCGCTACTGCTAAATAGCCCACCACACTATACCTAACCACAGCCACTTCTGGGGCCCAATTCTGTAAAATAACTAACTTGTCAATAGTGTGTCGGTAGTGTGTCAGTGGTGTCTCACTAGAATAGTCATTGACATTTTGGTATTCTACAAATTATTTATGGTCTTTGATATAAGACTATTGTAATAATTGGTAGTCTGGTCTACTATAATAATTATGTCAATAGCATTTTGAAGTTTTTGCAGAATACCAAATTTGCAACAGTGGCAAAATAATGCCTGTTGTGTGTCGATAGAGTGTCGATGGCGTGTTGCTTAACTCAAAAGTTACAGAATTGGGTCCCTGAAAGCCCGCATCAACAGTGGTAACCACTACAAATGATATGGCAATGAAGGTTGACGAGTCATAGAGAAACGATTCAACTGAACCCGCAACGAAATTAATCAGCAAAGAACAGCGAAGGAGTTAGAAAAACATTATTTCCACTTCTCTCCTTATCAAGCAGGAGACAGAACTAAGCAAGGGCAATGGACACCAAGGGGTTTAGTTGTACCTATGAGGTGTTAAAAAAATAACTCTAAAAACTTTAAAGAGTGCTTAGTCCATCGAACTGAATAACTTTTACTATGGGACCAACTTTGAAATCGTTAATATGAACAGCTGATTTTTAGGGTTCCCATACCCAAAGGATTAAACGGGACCCTATTATTAAGACTCCGCTATCCGTCCGTCTGTCTGTCTGCCTGTCTGTCTGTCCGTCTGTCACCAGGCTGTATCTCATGAACCGTGACAGTTAGACAGTTGAAATTTTTCACAGATGATGTATTTCTGTTACGGCTGTATCAACAAATACTAAAAAACAGAATAAAATAAATATTTAAGGGGTAGAGACCCCTACAACAAACGTATTTTTTTTGCCGTTTTTATAGTACGGAACCCTTCGTGTGTCCGAATTCTAAGTTGGTCCCACAGTAAAAGTTATTCAGTTGTCTAAAGCACTCCTTAAAGTTTTCAGAGATTTTTTTTTAAACACCATACATAATTACAGACTTACCGTCCAGTTGCTAAAGCTCCACGGATTAAAATTAACAGCTATCGCTAATATTAACTACTACTCAGTGTGAGGTTCTGGGTGAGATACCTAAGTCGAGGAAAGTGTTACCTTTGCGGTATATTTAGGATCTTGATGGCAATGGCGAGCCCCTATTTGACATGGCGAACAATAACAAGGAAGATGGTTGTACTAACTAAGAACATCTCTGATTAGTGCTTCTGGGAAATCAGGTGTAATGGTATGTTCGAACGTTTCGTGTATCATTTTCATCATCATTTCAGCCGAAAAACGTCCACTGCTGGACATAGGCCTCCCCTAAGTGTCACCACAACGATCGGTCCTGTGCGTCTCGCATCCATCAGCTACGCGCTACCCTCACCAGGTCATCGGTCCACCTTGTCATCGGTCCACCTTGTCATCGAAGCCCTTCCAATGCAGCATCTTCAAGTACGCGGTCACTGCTCCAGAAGTTTTCGCCGGAACGATCACCTGTTTCTGCGACCAAAGTGATTGTGTGTGCATCATATTACAGTGTTGCTAGCACCTGCGGACGGCGAGTAGTGGGTAGCTCGCTGTCCGATCAGCACCAGGCCCGTGAGTTTAAAAAAAAAAACACAAAAAAAAAATGTGTTGCTAGCAACAGGTCAGTTTGGTAAACAAAGACAATCAACATTCGATTTTGCCAGAAAAAGATTTCAACAAAGATTTGCTGAACAATTTTTCAATCAAAACGCAGCCTTATAATCCTTACTTCATACGCACTTTGTTGCTTCAAGTGGATGTCAGAATTCAAGGAACGTCTCGCTAAATATTCCTTTGGGCAGAGTCGATTTGCATCTGTATTACTGACGGAAACAGTTCCCCTTTGCTCTAAGATGGGTCTTGAGTTAAATCCGGAGTGGAAATTATAGACTAAGATATAACTTTGTATCTCTCTTTATAACTGCCCCAGAAGGAGTGGTACAGTTATGTTTTCATTAAAACTTACTTAGTTTCAATTGTCGTTCGTATTGTGTATCTGTTGAAAGTTAAAAACAATTTTTTTTTCGGGTGTACAAAGATAGTTTCCGAAGCCGAAAGCCCATTATTTGGATCTTCTTTTTTCCACTAGACCATACCTGGAAATCCACTGGTTTTGGATATATTTAAGATAAAAGTCGCCATTTTTTTTTACTTTTTTGCGGAAATGAATTCCAAGTATTATTACTAAACTTTTTTTGCTTAACTTTTTTGAACAAACATTACCTGAATTTTCAATTTTTCTTAACAAATTACGCATTTGAACTAACAAAAAAAACTTTTTTACAAAAGTTTTTTATTTTTCTCTTTTTAGTTGTTATACCCCAGAACTAAAAACCCCAATACCATGGAACGTGGAATTTAAACATTTGGAGAACACAAAAACGTCATCAAGATATGCGTATTTTTCGTTTTTGTTCAGTTTCTCAAAAAGCGCTAAAGCAATTTCGATAAAATTTATATGGGACCACCTCGGGAGTATCGCTCTGGGTGGAGCGGGAGGGTGTGTTAGACTCTTACTGACTAAAACACACCCTATTGCTTTTTTTTTCATACCCAAAAATAAAAGTCGTTTCTCAGCAATAATTTCTGCGCAAAGCTACTTTGTTAGATGTATAAGTACGAGTATGTGCATAGTTAACGGCTTTGTGATTTGTCTTTTTACACCCTGTATCGAACTCACAAAATAATAGTTTCGGCGTAAAAAGTGTTTTCAATGGATAAATAGTAAGACTTATTTTAACTATGTATGATTATAATTATAACATATATCCATGGGTCGAGTTGCCTCCAATATCGTTCAGTCGTTGAGGCGTGACTTAAAAATATGTAACATACAATCCCGTCAATCATACAAGCACGTACCTTCTCAGACCATCAATCGTACGGCGATGCGCCACCGGTACATGGTAGACATCCCACCAATTGTGCGTACAGCTAAGGAGCGGAGATCCCTGTAGGATTCGTGTTTCCTGATAGCAACAATCTGGGGGTCTTAAAGTCAAGAGTGATTAGATTTATTATAGGCAAGCATGCCCAAATATGTATAAATGATTAAATGTCATCCAAAACATATGTAAAGAGAAGCATTTAAATAAATATTTATAAAGCGAGTGTTAATAAAATAAAACATTTGCGAAATAAGCTGTCTGTGAATTAATACGAAACGTTGGTTGTTAACTAAAAAATTGTCAATGGTGTTTTGGTGAAACATTAGTGAACTTCGTGTGTCCCTTCATCTTTTAACTCTCTACTTTTTTAGTTTCATCATTTAACTTCAACTGTTCGTACTCAACCCACCCGTTATCATTAACTTTAATTATTTTCTATAAAATATCACGCGCATGTACAAAAACTAATCTCCTAACACTGGCCAGGGACGCCAGCAGGACGCAGTAATGGCCACACTTTGTCTCCCGCCATACGATGCGACTGCACTTTGTCAGAGCGCGTCAACGCATTTTTTATTACATAGTTTGCTTTTAAAGGAATTGCTGGTGTATGTTCTCTGTGCTAGAGGAAATACTTGGGTTTGTTGTGGTCAGTTTTATTTTTTCTATGATGCTTTTCTATCAGGGTAAAGTTTTCCTACAGTCTCTGATCGTGCTACTTTCTAAACTTGGGCGTTATGCGTAATTACTTTATGAAGTAAGAAAGACGTCTAGGATTATTGAAGTGGAAACTTCTTTATGCCCGTTGGGCATTTATAAGATCGGAAAAAACGATTGGTCTCGCGCAACACTGACCCGCTATGAGTGCTACGTTGCGTAACGTCATAGCACTCGTCGCGCATCGCGTAGCGGATTGAAGTGAAAACTTCTTTAGGCACGTTGAGCATTTTTGAGATGGGAAAAAACAATTGAACTCGCCACCGACACCGACACCAACACGACACGACACGACTACGAGTGCTACGACGCTACACGTCGTAGTACTCGTATTGGAACGCATAACGGATTGAAGTGAAAACTTCTTTATGCGTGTTGGGCATTTTCGTTCAAGTTTTCACTTCTGTCGGCATTCCCGGAGTGTCACTCTTTTTTTTTGTTAAAGACATCAATAGATCTGACTAAATAGGTACCTTCAACAAATAATAATATGTTTTCTCTATTTCTAAGATTGTAATTATAAACAATGTCCAACCTCAATGGAGATTAGCCAAGTACGCAGGTACTACGAGTATATTAAAGTGCTCAAGCGTGTGTGCAGACACAGGTGCACACACTGTTCCTTTACTCTCATAGTTCGATGGGGCGGCAATCCGGCATGACCGGGGAGAGATCTGGTGTAGGACCAGAGAAGTAAGTAATCAAAAACCTTTAAATCCAATTTGTATTTTTTTCAGAAAATGATAAAAACCTTCCAAGTTATTGCAGAACTTTGATCAAACCATTGCCTTTCAACATTTCTTTCCAGTAAGAATCACTGGTTTATGAAGCTGTTGGGATGTGTATTTCAACTTTAATAATCAAAAAATAAAGTCTGCCGGACTCTGTGTTTCCGGATAGCTACAACCTAGGAGTCTTTAAGTCAAGAGTGAATAGGTTACTTCTAGGCAAGCGTGCTCCATCTTCGACCACATCATCGCTTACCATCATGAGATAGTGGTCAAACGCTTGCCTATATAGCCGAAACGTGGACACTCACGGTACGACTGGTCCATAAATTCAAGGTCGCTCAGCGAGCTATGGAACGGGCTATGCTTGGAGTCTCATTGAGGGATCGAATACGGAACGAGGTGATCCGACTGAGAACTAAGGTTGTCGACATAGCTCACAGAATAAGCAAGCTGAAGTGGCAATGGGCCGGCCATATTAGCCGTAGAACCGATGACCGTTGAGGTACTCGTAGATGTGTTCTCGAGTGGAGACCGCGAATCGGCAAACGTAAGGTAGGACGCCCTCAGGCTAGGTGGAGCGATGATCTTAGCAGGGTGGCTGGTAGCAGCTGGATGAGAGTTGCCGAGAACTGAGCTGAATGGCGTGCAATTGGAGAGGCCTATGTCCAGCAGTGGACTGCTATAGGCTGATGATGCGTGCCTATCAACAATAAAAAAAAAAATAAAAAAAACATACCCTGTTCATTAACGGGTTTTATTCCATCGTTCCTCCAATGGCTTTACGTGTTTTCCGTGGCACGGTGGTGTTACACCACCTACTTCTAAACGCCGGGCTGCTACAGAGGAATTCCTAATGGAAAAATACGATAGCACTTTTTACTCGAACCAGGAATCGAGCCCAGGATCTCACGCTCAGTAGGTAGCACTTGTGACCACAAGAACAACGAGGCAGACGATATGCCTACGTAGTTATCTATTAATTACTGTTGATATAACAAAAAAAAATAAAAATGACTTCCAATAAAAGTGCAAATGACTTAATTTCGGAAGTTGGTGTTTCTGGTTTTGTGTCTTCGTTTTTTGACACCGACTGCCGAAAAGAAAGTTATTTTGCACCTTTTTTTGAAAGTCGGTTCTATTTTTTTGTAAAAACAGTTTTTATTTTTCACTTTTTAGTTGTGGTTCCCCATCAAATTGTGTAAACACTACATAGAAATACCATCGCAGCAGTCGCAGTTGATTTGCTGTCATTTTTTGAAGAGTTCCGTTGTCTGTCTCCGAAACTTATTATCAGATCTATAATTATGAAATTTAAATGGGATCATTTCGGAACAAACCCCTTTCGAACAAAAAAAAAGAATTTTGGAAATCCGTCTATAAATGACGAAGTTATGCCCCGCACATACATAAAAAAAAAACTTTTTTTTCGGTTGTTTTTTTTTGTAAAAAAGTTTTTTATTTTTCACTTTTTAGTTGTTATACCCCAGAACTAAAAACCCCAATACCATGGAACGTGGAATTTAAACATTTGGAGAACACCAATACGTCATCGAGGTATACATACTCGTATTTTTCGTTTTTGTTCAGTTTCTCAACAAGCGCTGAAGCAATTTCGATAAGATTTACATGGGACCAACTTGGGAGTATATTCTTTCGGATAAAAAAAGAATTTTGAAAATCGGTCCACAACTGACAACTGACGGAGAAATCGGCGGACATACATAAAAAAAAAAAACTTGATAGGTGTCAAGGGACACCCGGATGGAACGAAGTTCCTTTCGATTAATTAGTGAAGGAATTGTAATATAATATTATTTTTTTTAATTTATAATATTTTTTTTTAATATTAACTACGCACACACGCACGCACGTAAGAAGTTATACTTCATCATCTCATCTCATCTCATCTTATCTCATCGCAGCTCAGCTCAGCTCAGCTCAGATCAGCTAAGCTCAGCTCAGCTCTCAGCTCAGCTCAGCTCTGCTCAGCTCAGCTTAGCTCAGCTCTGCTCAGCTCAGCTCTGCTCAGCTCAGCTCAGCTCAGCTCAGCTTAGCTCAGCTCAACTCAACTCTTTAGCAATAACAACAACTATAACAAAAAATAATGTTTGATAATGCTTGATCTGCTTGCAAACTTTGTACCTACCCACCAAAAATACAAGAAGTTTTTATTAGATTGTTTTTCCAACACAATCTTTTTGGATGGACAGCCTCATTAGTGTCGTGACAACTTTTCGTAAGATTTTTTTCCGTCTAGCCCCCTTTCACAACGCGCGATAAGGAACTTCGTTCCAAAAACATACATACAGTCGAACATAGAACCTCCTCCTTTTTCGACAGTCGGTTAAAAATACAAACATCCGAACTGATAAACTCCTCCTTTTTAAAGTCGGTTAAAAAACAAATACTTTTGCCAACAATGGTTGAGCAACAAAAATAGTACTTGCATCAAAACTTTTGACAAACAACAAAACCAACAAAACACACAGTCTAATCAAATAAATCAGAGATATTAAAACTACAAGAAAACAAAAGACGTGAAGCCCCAAAAGTTTCAAAAACAAAATACCTTATTGTCTACATTTCAGTTTTAACAAGATATCCATAACAATTAAAGTGGGGCCCGTCAAGAAGTTTTAATGACTGCTCAGATCCACTTTGTAAAAAAATTGTTAGCAAGGAAGCAGCGATTGAATAGAAATCGTCAAAGAAACAGCTACCTGCCCTAGCTTCTGTTTTCCGTTAAAATTAGGCTAAGTATTCACTAGGCGACAAAAAAGGGCGAAAATCGTCAAAATCAAAAGCCATGTATTCAAACTAAGCTGAGATCCAGCACTTATTGGACGTCAATGATCTACATAGAATCGATACTCCCTCAAAAACGCACGCCCGTCGCCACTTCCTAGTGTCGTCTGATACAGTGTCGAGTCTTTTGTCGTATTTATTTATTTATTTATTTATTTATTTATTTATTTATTTTTCTACAGTCGGATAACAGAAATCCATAGTGTTAGTAACATACTTATATATAGTGTTAGTACATAAATTAGAGTTTAAGAAGCATTCTACACAGAAGACTAACGTACGCTCATCCTCTCCATAAAATGCCTCATAAACGGGGAAAACACACTCTCGGCCACTGTTTTCAGAATGCTGTTGCCACTAGCCCGGATTCTAGCTGCCAGAGACGCTATTTTCTTACGCACAATTGCGTGGAAGCCGTCAGTACGACTCTGTGTAAACATCTCTGACGCACTACAAAACCGAGGCAGTCCCAAGAGCATTCTAAAAATATTGTTGTACTGGATGCGCAGGACATCTAGCGACCTTTTGGTGTAGCTGATCCACAGACCCCCCGAGCACAGACCCTGACAATACGCCTTGAAAAGTGTTATTTTGACTTGGTCCGTACAGCGAGAAAATCTACGAACCAACATATTACCGCGGACCGCCAATGCCCTGCGCTCCCTCTCAATATCCGCATTATCCTTCAGGTCGTCGGCAAGTATATGTCCCAGATATTTGCATTGAGTTACTCTTTTTATGTTCAAGCCATTTAGGGTGAGGGTAGGTGAATAATTTGCACACTTACCGGCGACCCGAAAGATCATGTACTCACATTTCTTCACGTTATACACGAGCCCATGTGCAGCCGCGTAGTCCTCGCACACTTTTAACATGTCCCTAACAGATCCCGCAGTCGGGCCCAGCAGCACCATGTCGTCCGCATAGCTGATACTGTTAATATTAACACCACCTACCCGACAGCCGACACGCATGCTGCCGAGCTCGACCATGAGGTCATTCACATATAGGTTGAAGAGCCTGGGAGACGTCAACCCTCCCTGTCTCACCCCGCACTCCAACCCATAAGCCTCGGAGAGAATGTTGGACCACTTCACGTGATTAGTTTGGTTCGCATACCAGTACTTCAGAACTTTAAGAACTTCGACCGGTACATTCCTATCCCCCAACTTCCTCCAGAGCACATCATATGACACAAGGTCAAACGCCCTGGAAAGGTCCAGGAAACAGGCATATACCGGCGTTTTACGATCTGTATAATATTGGACAGTATTCTTGAGACTTAGGATTGCACTTTCAGTAGACAGTCCAGGTTGAAACCCAAACTGTGAATCGTGCAAGTTCAAATGTTTTTCCAAGCACGAATCAAGCATACTGTCCAACATTTTAGCCATGGTAGTTGCAAGAGAGATCGGTCGGTAATTTGCTCTGTCCGAGATATCCCCTGTCCTGTTTTTGACTATCGGTACCACAATAGTTTTCATTAGTTCTGCTGGTAGGTATGAGTGACTAATGCACATTGAATAAAACAAGGACAGGACCCTCGGCAGGTGAACACCAGCATACTTAAAATGCTCGATGCTGAGTCCATCATGTCCGGGTGATTTACCTCTACTCATCTGTTTAACTACAGCTCTGACCTGCTTAGTCGAAAAATACATTACCGGTTCTACTCCCCCACGGAAGGACTCAGCATCGGTCATCGTACCTGAGGGGCCGAGAGGTGATCGCACTTTGAAGTGCTCCATGAACATATTTGCAATATGCTCTGGATCATTCACTCCACCGACGCTCACCGGCAGTCCAGGCTTGGTATCCAGCTTACCCGTTGCTTTCCAGAATTTACGAAAATTGTTCTTCGCTCTTTGCTCGGCTAAAAAAATCAATTTTTAGTTGCTCACTATGTTTTTGGCACCATCTATGACGAGCCTTAAATATTTTTCGGGTCTCACACATTTCTTCGTATGTTACTCCAGAAGTCGGTCTATTATACAATACCCACGCTTTGAACTTAAGCCTGGCCTCTCGGTAAGCGTCTCGAACATACTTGTTCCAGCCACACAACACTATGCCCCTCCTTGGCCGGGTCCTAACTTTCTCACTCGTCATTACAGCCGCATCACTTAGGATATCTACAATAGTTTTATATAAATTATCCAGGACATATTTATGTTCGACCAATTTGCAGGACCCATAACTACACTTTTGAAATTCGTGAGGAAACCCGATGTTCCGTAGCCTGTCATTGCATAAATTACGATATTTTGTAATTTGCGAGTCATCCCTCTCACCCCAAGTTACGTCACAATGCCGAAAGTTTTGCATCGTTATCTTTGGCCTCACTAAATTTAGATCACACTCAATATATAATGGTAGGTGGTCTGATAAAAATACATCCTCTTCTATGCCTACCCTAACAATAGTTTGCCACGCTGATAATGACACAACACAGTGGTCCAACCATCTTTTGCACCCGTGAGCTTCGCTAACAAAAGTGTAGTTATTGGCCGCATAGCCCAGCTTCTCTATATCGGCACAAATCCAGGATTGATCAGTGCAGAAACTTGTCAGTTCTCTAAAAAACAGCTCATGAGGATGCGCATTGAAGTCACCCAGAATAAAAACACTCTCAGCACCTCCACCCTCAATAATTGCACTGATCTCACCTAGGACTTGTGTGAAAATAGGCAAGTTGTCGTATGAGTCAGTTGGCATGTAGACTGTAATTATAATAATGGAGCGACCGCCAACAATAGCCTTGATAGCAGCCAGACGGGAGCTTGTGCATTCTACTATGGACACCGCTTCAAAAATTCCCTTCCTCCAGAGAATGGCCACTCCCCCATAAGGCCTCCCCACGAGCAAACCCGCCGACGTATCAACAGCCGATTTACCGGTATATTCAAATTTATCACAGATGGTTCCCAACACAGGAATGTCATGAGGGAGAAGCCACGTCTCTTGGAGGGCTACTATATCCGACCTCTCACAAATATTCCTTACACAGTCAATTGAGCGTTTAACAGACTTACAATTAAAGCTGACTAATTTACAACAATCATTTTGATTATTTTTCATAATGTACCTCATTAAACGACTATAACCTATTTTCTTCCTCATTCTTTCGATACGTAAAACGCACGAAACGCCTAAAAGTTATGCCATCTGGCCACAGTTCATTATTTAAAAATAAGTTAAGTTTTGTTTTACAGACATACAACTTATAAGCATTATATTTTTTTGTTGCTTTTATATTTATCGTTCTAAGGGAAACACTTTCATTTGTCACTTTCAATTGTCAGTGCCGATGCAGCGCAATTTTTGCGATTTCATGTGATGTTGATTGGATTCTCTCAATAGAGGAGTAGGTTATTTAGGTCCACTTTTTCATTATACGATAATATACTCAAGAATAATAATAACTGTTCGACGTATTTTATTTAAAAAATCTGTCATAGTGCCACTTGTACGCTCCAGGTAACTTTTATTAGAATAATAAATATGGCAGTTCGATAATATCTTCAATACAATAGCTGTCAGACTATTTCCATTTCTTTGGTAAATGTTACCTGATGAAAATTAAAAAATTGACCCTTAATAGCACAAAATCCAGGATGTAAAAAATCTAAAAATCTTCGAACACATCATCGCTTACTATCAGGTGAGATAGTGGTCAAACGCGTGCCTATAAACAGTAAAAACAAAAAAACATCACAAAGCTGTCGTCATTCTGCTGTGCCAAAAAACCTAGGTACAATTTATTCATAGCGTTCCGGAATGGTTCTGATATAGACCAGACAGATCTTTTCATTCTTTCATCGTCCTCACTTTCATATATTAAGAATTCACAAATTTGGTCGAGCAGTGAATAAGCTGCTTTATCCTCATCCTTGAACAGTTTTTGGGAATACTTTTTTTTCTTACGTTTTATAATTACACGAACTTTCTGAGAAGTCGTGTTAATTTGATCGCAGAGGTCGGATTCCCTTTTCATTTTTTTGTGGAAGTCCGATAAAGTACTTAAGGGCCCGAAACTAAAGTTTGGAGTTTTTGTATTGTACCTTCACTTTTCATACGTATTATGTTTGAAGAACTTCGTTGAAAAGTTTCATTTTCGTTTAAGGATTGGTCAGTTTTGTGTCGTAAATCGCTCTCTTAAGGCGCTATTAACACCCATGTAAGTGTCCAGTGCTAAGCTCACGTAACGCAAGGAGCAGTGTCCGAAATTATACTCATTAGTAATTTATTATACATAAAACAACAGATATTGTACTAAAACACGTATACTAAAATATAAATAATTAAATGATCTTAAAATGGTGAAGATTTCATAAAAATATGCTAAATAGTTTTTGCGTGATTCTCAATTTTTTAACCGCGTTAGACATAACTTTACAAATTAATGACATTATGTTATAAACCTAAAATTTCTAATATTCACATATCTAAAAATGTCTAAAGTAACATATATTTTTTTTCAAAAAAATGAAACAAGTCGTTTAGACGTGATCTTCAATTGAAAATCATTGAAAGTCGTATAACTGCGCCTTAACAGGGCCTTAACAGGGCCATGTGCTTTGACATCAACCTATTCTACTTTACCCATTTACCCTATTAGACCTTTTCAGCTATTAATCTTAAAGAGCCAGCAATTTCAGCATCACAAATATGATAATGGAGATTTAAGGATACGAATATCCATTTATTATGTACCACATAACATAAAGGTCATATGTACTGTTAATTTACGTAATAGCTCAATAAAAGGCCTTGTTTCCGCTAATAGGCTCTGTTTTGTATATGAAACAAATACCCAAAAGGGCAATAATTCATGCCGAGCGTTTTGCGTAATTCCAAAAATGTTGGGAATGACCGAACTTTGGGCGGTTTTATCTGAAGCAGCGTTAAAATGATGCGGATAGTGTTTTAAATTGTTAATTCCATTTTAGGAAACTTTTTGTTTGGTGATAGCGAAAAATTATTGTTTTTGTAAGCTTCCGCAACGTTTTCAGAACATTTAGTCAACCCTGTAATTATTTAAGTGGAGACTTCTTTAGGCGCGTTGGGCAGTTTTGATATGGGAAAAAACAATTGAACTCGCACGCCACCGCCACTGACACCGCTACCGCGCGAGGTGCGTTGGGCATTTTTGTTCAAGTTTTGTCTTTTGTCGGCACTCCTGGAGTGCCACTAGTTCTTTTTCCATCTTACGGTTGAGTGCCACTTGCATTACTGGGAATCATGGTGAAAAGTGATAAAGTCAATCACTACACCTGCTTAAAGGTACGAGTTTGTAGCCGACTGCAGACAGCAGCAGCAGTTGACGTGTCGCCGCGACACTACTGTGTTTCCTCTGTATTTCTATAATTTACCTTCCGTAAGCTAGCGATAAGTCGTCTGCCACTACGGGCCGAGCGGCCAACGACACTGTCGCCCTCGCCCGACTCTCTACTTTCTTAATTCTTCTTCATCGCTTTTCAAATGCTTAGATTGATCAGTATTGAATAGCTTCCCTCACTTGCTCTAAATTTCAACATAGGACATGTGGCTTCTCGTTTTTTTTCTTTCTATACTTGTATACGAGTAATAAAAACAAGTCATCGTCGTCTTCTTCGTCTTCTAACAAATGATATAAAAGTAAATCGCGATCTCTATTCCCAAACATGTTACACATCTTGTCTCACGGAACACTCAGAACCAACTGGAATACGGTGCTGCCGTCTGCAGTTGGGTTCGGAATCATGACTGCAGCGATATGACGCCACGATGTCTGCTGCTCCTGTCTGCAGTCGGCTATGAACACGTACCATGATAATCGAAGGTAAATAGTTATCTTTGGTCATCGTTGCACAGTTACTATAGAGTTAACAGTACTACAATACAACTCTATACTACTGTCATCTTTACCTACTCCAAACCTGACATATAATCCGCGCTTTACATTTCACTGGAAGTCTAAAAAATTGTGTCAATTTGACGCATTGCGTAAGATATAATAGCAGTTTATGATATTGTCACTTAACAAAGTTTATTTATATAAGAGTGAAAGTTTATAAACCGAGCCGTAGGCGAAGTTTATAATAGTATCACACAAATGTTTAATTCCTAATTATGTATAATTGTGCAGTATTATGACACACTACTTGATCTAGTCTCGTCAAAAACACGATTTAAAATGTCGTAAATATGGTGCCAAAATCGAACACAATCTAACATCTTCTTTGATGTGATGATGTGCTGCCATAGATACCTAATGTAGAAACAAAGCCAGTCCGAATACTATTGTGCATATTAAATAATTTATTTTCAAAAACAAAAAAAAAATCGGTACATTATACACCGAATTTTTTTACTTGTTTTTTCTAGGTATTTATACATAATTTACCATTGCCTATTTTTTTTGCAGGTACTGTTGATAACTATTTATTTAATTTAAAGTACCTAACTCTTTTAAGTTTCACAATTGATTTTTTTTCTTCAACGACATGTAGTTGTTAAACCTATGATTTGAAAAACTCAATGGTCGAGCTGTACTTTAATAGAAAAAAAAGTTTTATGTAGCATTTTTTGTATAGAAAGTGTGTTTTAATTTTATAAGAATCGTCTGTGGATCAAATCTATCAATGATACTTTACTTTTAATTTAAGGCGCAGTTATACGACTTTTAATGATTTTTAATTGAAGATCACGTCTAAACGACTAGTTTTATTTCTTTGAAAAAATATATGTTTTTCTACACAATTTTTTTTCGTAATTTGATATGTGAATATTAAAATTATATTTTATAACATAGTGTAATGCATTTGTAAAGTTATGTCTAATGCAGATAAAAAATGAGAATCACACAAAAAATATGAAACGTATTTTTCTGAAACCTTCACCATTTTAAAGACCATTTAATTATTAATGTTTTAGTATACGTGTTTTAGTACAATACTTGTTGTTTAATGTATAATAAGTTAATAATGCTTCTAATTTCTTTTACGAGGCGTTACGTGAGCTCAGCTCAGAGCACGCAAGCTAACCACTCAAGGTCATCGACATTTAATAGCGCCTTAATAATTGAAGCTTAAGGTGAAAGTTTTAGGGTATCCCGCGAAATTCAAACGTAAGAAAATTTCAATTTCGTGAGCTACCCTGGCGCTTCCACCTTAACGATAATAATATGAGAGTAAATAAAGTTGTTTTAAGCATCGCAAAACAATTATCAAACAAAAAATTATCAATATTTGGAATATTTATCAAAATTTTGCTGACGACAGCTAGGTAGGTGTCTTATATTATTTACAACATGGCGTCATAAAAACGTTAAAGTACCTTGAACCGCTACTAAATTATTATTTCAAACACGTAATTCCAACAACACAAGAGACAGTACATTCTTTAAAACTTTACAAAGAACAATCTCGTTTAAAAAATAAAGGTCAAAGTTCTAAGTTGGTGCAAATGTTTTCTTTGTTGCTTTGATAAAACAATGAAAGTTGTAATGTTGGTACATTACACCCCGAGGTCCACTAATTGTGAGATAGAGTACACTGCATATAAGATGCTTATCATCTGGCTAGACGAGACGTTAGCTGTTACTTCAAAACTGTCGTTAGTGGGAGTAATATTATAGGGCTGGTTGTGTTCATGTTTTCAGTAATTGTAGAGGAAGCACCATCACTCATGCCCTTACTTACCCTAGAAATAATCACATGTAGTTTGTTGTTTGTATGTTTAAAATTAACTCTTTAGGTTCAATTGTTGTCATGTAAAAGAAAGTATTTTTTACTAAAGTATGTTTTCCGTATAGCGCAAGTAGTGTATGACGGCGCATTCAACTTGGCCAATCTTATTAAAGAAATATGTTTGAAAGTTTGAAGTAATATTCTGTTTGAAGAAATATTAGTCACTTATGGTTATGTAATAGTATGTAATACTGATGTAAAATGTTTAGGTTTATTGTTGTTGTATATAAGCACACATAAGGCTTATATACCTAGGTTATGTACTAACTGGAGATAGATACTTGATCTGTTTTGTTATGTTAACGTTTGTTTACTTAGATTCTAACAAGAATGTATAATGCCTATAACAAGTATATAAGCGATAACTTCAATTAGTTAAAACAGTATATAATGTGTTTGTTGTCTTAAATGATTATGTATTCAACAAATAAGCCGAGCCAATAATGTAGAGCCTCTGATTGGTTAGTTTCGGCGAGCCAGACCGTTCAAGGTCAGAGCTCAGACAAGTTTGAACTTGTCCGTGTCAAATTTGTATAATTTTTAGCGTTTCCAAATTATGTTGGCTTACAGAAACGTATCGTAAGATAATCCCACACTACTTGAGACATAGTGTTCCGGAGATGAAATATAGGCACCCCCGGCACAGCAATTCAGTCCTCAGCAGTCCGCGGAGTCCTGGGCATTCAGGGCAGGGAGGAACAGGGGTGGGTTTTAGTCAGTAAGAGTCTGACACGCCCTTCCGCTCCCCCCTAGAGCGGGAGAAGTCATTGAATGATTTTCCACCACCCCCCAAAAAAAAAAAAAAAAAAAGCAGCCCGCGGTAAACTATAGTAATACGACAGGAAGAAGTCAGCAAGACTGAATTGTTTTCTATGTTTTGTTTCATTATGTGTTTATAATTGTGTGTCCGCAAGTGGATAATTGGTACTCTGTACTTTTTTTAATTCTGTGTTTTCTGACTTGTGTGTTTTTTCTGTGCTTATTGACATACATGTTCTACATATTAACACCACTCATGCCACAAGCCACCATCCACCATCTTATGGAGGGACAGGCGTATAAATAGCCGTGTATACCTTTTTTTTTTTTTTTTTTTTTGTGGGGTGGGAAATCATCCTATGACTTCTCCCGCTCTGGGCAGAGCGGGAGGGCGTGTCAGACTCTTACTGACTAAAACCCACCCCTGTTCCTTCCTGCCTTTGAGTGCCCAGGGGCGAGGTAACTCTGTTTCGAATTTATCCTCCACCCCCGGGCAGGCATCGGCCATGACGGGCCCCGTCTCTTGCTGACAACTCTTTGAGGCGCGCGTGGAACACTACGCGCCGTCGACTCGCGGGCCTGGTGCTGATCGGACGGCGAGTTACCCACTACTCGCCGTCCGCAGGCCCGGGTCTACGGTGGCCGGAGATCGTCTCGCGGCGCCGGAAGTCCCCGGCGTCTCGTGAGGCGGCTGCTGCTGAGGGCGTGAGGGCGACTCCGTTGTTGGTGCTCTCTCACGCGTCCCGCCTCCGCCTTCGCGAGCATTACTGCTTCGCAGAAGGAGGAGACGGCTTCCCATTCCCTCTCGCTCCGTACCATGGCCTGAACCAGGGCAGGGCGCGAGAGGTCGCTGCCGCCTATCGCGTCCACGAGGACACGGCGTTGCTCCGCCCAAGCGGGGCAGACCTCCACCGTATGCTCCACCGTGTCCTCGGGGCGATCCGTGCAATGGAAACACCCGGGCGTCACCTCCCGCTTGATCCGAAACAAGAACCTCCCGAAACAACCGTGTCCGGTGAGGACCTGCGTCAGGCGGAAGGAGAGGGCGCCGTGAGGTCTCTCCAGCCAAGCCTCAAAGAGGGGCACTACCGCCGCAATGGTGGCGTGCCCAGCGCGGGGTTGTGACAATCGCTGTCTCCATGTCGCCATGAGATCCTGCCGGAGCTCTGTCCGCCGAGCCGCGAGTTGTCGCGGCAGCGGAGTTTCGCCCCGGCGTTTCGCCTCCTCGCGCTCCTCATAGAGGTTCGCGAGGATTTTTGCCTCCAGATCCCATGGCGATAATCCGGCAAGGAATCTCGCCGCCTCGCAGGAGATCGTACGGTATCCTCGGATCATTCTGATCGCCATGACCCTTTGGGACGCGTTCAGAAAGCGAGTAGATCGCTTCCTTAGCGAACGCGCCCACACCGGTGCTCCGTAAAGGGCCATGGACCGCACGATCCCCGCGTAGAGCCTCCGGCAGGAGGCGTTTGACCCCTCAGATTGGGCAGGAGCCGCCTCAAAGCAGCCCCGGCCCTGTTCAGTCTGGGAGCCAAACGTCGGAAATGCTCGACGAAGTTCCACCGGCTGTCGAGGACGAGTCCCAGGTACTTCATCGTCCCCTCGACGCCGATGTGAACCCCTCCTACCGTTATCTGGGAACCCGCCGGTGGCGCATTCCGAGGACCATGAAAACACATGGCCTCGGACTTGTGCAATGCCACCTCGAGTCCCAGTTGCCGGATCCTGTCCACGATTATCGCAACCCCGCGTGTCATGATGTTGGCCGCCGCCTCGTGCGACCACCCCTGCGCCAGGACCAGGGTGTCGTCAGCGTAGCATACTACGCTGACGGCGCTAGGGAGGTCGGCGCGCAGCACCCAGTCGTACCCGATGTTCCACAGAGGTGGCCCAAGGACCGATCCCTGTGGAACACCGCACGACATCTCTCGTCGGTTCCATTCTCCCTGGTGACCGGGGTAGATGACGGCCCTGTCCGTCAAATACGCCTCGACTACGCGACGGAGGTAGGGCGGCACCCGGTGATACCGGAGTGCCTCCACTATGCAACTCCAGGGCAGGGTGTTGAAGGCATTGGCGATGTCCAGAGACACCGCCAAGACGACCCTACCCCGGGCTACTGCATCCCCCGTCGTGAGGGCTCGTACGCGCATGATGGCGTCCACCGTAGAGCGCCCCCTGCGGAAGCCGTACTGGCTCTCCGCCAGATCCGGCCCCAACCGCGTCAGCTGCCCGACGAGGCGGTCTGCAATTACTCTTTCAAAGAGTTTGCCCACCTCGTCGAGCAGCACGATGGGCCGGTAAGCGGACGGAGAGTCCGCGGGGCGCCCCGGCTTCTTGATGAGGACCAGCTTCCCCGTCTTCCAACGGAGTGGAAACTGGCCCCTCTCCAAGCATGCGCTTAAAAGCCCTCTGAGTCGAGGCCCGAGAGCCTCCTGCAATGCCAGGACCAAGGCTTTACCGTGCACGCCATCTGGTCCTGGGGCGGTGCTTTTGGCATTCAGCCTACGCACCGCCGCTCTCAGCTCTACCTCGGTCACTTCGGGAGCATCGTCGTCGTCGTCGGGTTGGTCCGCGTCAGGCACCACAGGAGGAGGCGGAGCCATAGGCGGGGGAGTATGTTCCCCTCGCGAAGGGAACAGAGCGCTCACCACGCCCTCCACGAGCTGCGGCCGGAGACTCTGCGTCAGCGGGGGCGGCCATGGGCGGAGTTTATCCCGCACCACTTTGTATGGGCGCCCCCACGGGCCTCTGTTCAGAGTCCCCAGCGACTCCTCGCGGGCCAATTCTTTGGCCCGCTTGATCTCCGCTCGGAGGGCGAATCTCGCAGCTCTGTACCCCTCGTACAGCTCCGCCTCGATGGCTTCCGTATCCGGCGTGCGGTTACGGAGCCGCCTGCGGTACCTGGTGTACCGGCGTCGCGCGGCAATACACGCTTGGCGTAAAGCCGTAAGCGCCGGCGACCACCAGTACATCTGGCGCCGAGCACATCCTGGCTGGACCCGGGGCATTGCCACGTCACAGATCTCGGACATGGCCTCCTGGAACCACACCACCTCGTCATTGATGTCGGCAGGCCTGTCCGGTGATGACACCCAGGCCTGCACGATCGAGGCTTCCAGGAGTAGCTCCCGGTCCAGCTGCTTCAGCGACCAACGCGGACCACTCGGGGTCTGTCGGACCGGCGCGGTCGAGGTCTGGGCGGAGACGTCAAACCGGATATACCGATGATCGGAATACGTCTCCACCCCCTCCATGACGCGCCAGTCGACGACACGCGGTGACAGAGCGGGGCTGGCGAACGAGATGTCCACCACCGATTCACCCCGCATCCGCACACACGTGGGGACAGAACCCCGGTTCAGGTTGACCAGGCCCCTCTCTAGGGCCCAGTCCTCCGCCATCCTCCCCCGTGTGTCCGTGTACCGGGAACCCCAAGCCAAGCCGTGTATACCTGCGGGTTCGACGACTACTTACAATCAAACACCTGGATTGCGTGCTGATTCAAATTGCCTATATTTGTCTCTATAATTTCTCAAGTTGGGAGTAGCGGCAACTGACAGGGGTATGGTAGTCAAACCTTAGCTAGCAAAGAAAGCGATAACTGATTCTTCCTTGTCCAGTCCTGAAGATCTTCACTAATATGGGACACATATCTTTTGCTTTACCAAACCAATACAAAATGACAAAGATAAAACACATCAAAGTTCAGGAGTAGGGACTTGTTACGTCACTTTGTGGTCAAAAGTGTCGCACACCATGACATCACGCGAAATTCCAACGCACAGTGCGTTGGTTTCATCGTCCTCATTTTTTATTTACGTGACAAAAGTAAAAATACGAGTACTTATCCAATATTTTTTGATAACCTAACTGATGGACTAATTACATTTTTTTAGGAAACTGCGTGCAAGATTCTTTTTTTTTTATTTATTTCTTCTATTAGTTAGATAGAATGTGTTACAATATGGAGACTTACTTGTACCAACAAATATTAAATACGATATTAAATCATTGGTTCGAGTTCGAATTATAATATGTAAAATCAATTAACACGAATTTAATGTTAGTTAAGGCTAGTTTGACGAAAAAAAACTTGAGTCAAGCAAACATTTTTTAACCGAAAATTCGAAGTCATGTGACATCCACCATTCCGCATTGGGCCCGCGCCCACACCCTCTCACAGAGATGAGGCCTGTGCCCCAGCAGTCATGTCAGAAGGGACATTAAAAGGCTGATGTTGATGATAATGATGATGAAACACCAATTAAAGACAACATACAGGCTCGGACGGCGAGTAGTGGGTAACTCGCCGTCCGATCAGCACCAGGCCCGTGAGTCGACGGCTCAAAGAGATGATTGTCAGCCACCACTGACGGGGCCCATCATGGCCGGTGCCTGCATCCCTAGCGGTAGCGGATAAATTTGTAATAGAGTTACCGCTCCCCTGGGCACTCAGGCAGGGATGGAACAGGGGTTGGTTTTAGTCAGTAAGAGTCTGACACGCCCTCCCGCTATCCAGAGCGAGAGATGTCATTGGATGATTTCCCACCCCAAAAAAATAAAAGAAAAAACATACAGGCTAAAATATCAGTGCCTTTAAAGAGTTCAATTCGCTACTGAAAAGTCACAAGACACAAAATGTTCATTGTTAAATCGTAAACAAAACGAAAACCTTTCAACATCAACAGAAAACATACCAACAAAGTTAGCGACATTACTAATTTGATTTTATCTCACTTATTCATTGGACGAAACTAAAATAGGTCTGTAACCAAATTCTGAACTAAAAAGTTAGCAATGAATCGTTCAGCTTTTCGTTTAAGCGGTTTTTTTTTTTTTTTTCTTTTTTACTGAGCGGTGTTTTCGAAGCAGCTTGGGTCGTCACGAAGTTCGGGATAACTGACTGTTTGGCACCTTTGCATAGTTTCCACCTGTCTTCTTTTAGGTTTTTGGCTACGTTTTAGTGGTTTTTTTTTTTAAGAAAAGCTTTGTGGAAAATGTTTTCGAGAAGTTAGTGTACTGGATTGATGGTGTACCTAGTAGGTACGTCTTTATAATCTACCCTGTATTTCACCATAAATGACAAGCTATGCAATGTTACCATGTGTATAATTTATGGTTACGATTTTGAAGAAGGCTCTGTATGTAAGTATAACTTTTTTTTATGTGTAACACCTCTCGCTTCCCTACAATCTGTGGGAGTGATTTCGTGAAAAGGGACGGAAGTGTGTAACAGGAAGCCGGGAAAGCGCGCGCTATTTGATTTGACCAATGAGCGCGTGGGAGTAGAGTTGGCCATCAGATGGTAGAGCGCGCGCACGATAGGACTGCGCGTTGTCCAAATCGGTTTAAAACATCAAAAACTTCTTAATTTTATTTTTCAGGATTGTACCTATTTGTAGTTTAAACTTGAAAAAAAAAAATTGTGCAGAACGTTTTGCGTGCGAATCCGACTCGGTCATGGCCGGTTTTTTTTTTTTTAACTAGCTTTGAACCCTCGTCACCGTGTAATGTAATGGAAAGTTCTCATAATAACAAAACATAGGCTAGTATTTGCCATCAGGGAGTTACAGTCCCTACATCCTGGCGCCATCATCAGATCAACTCGATGGTATCGTAATATTGCATTGTCTCTGTAGTTACATAAGAGTAACTTTGCCAAATTTCAGCTCTATCAGAAACCATGAATTGGTCGAAAAATAGTTTGCAAATTTTGAAGTGGACAACTTACTTATGTACACACATTGCAAGTTAAAAACTGTCTAAGTGCGTGTCGGATATTTTTGAGAATTTGTATGGCTTTGGGTCAACAAGATGCTTATACTGGAAAAAATTGAAGAAGATTGTAGCTCCAACCATTTGACTGTAAAACCTGTGTGACAGACGATAGACAGACAGATAGACGGACACGTGAATGACAGCAATAGGGCTCCGTTTGGACCCTTCGGGTACGGATCCCTAATGAAAGCCTGGAGTGTTTGTATTCGCTAGTGCTAGGTTGCTCAGTATCTACTTGATTTTCAGAAATAAACTTTATTATAACACTTGCATAACAATTAAGCCACCTGTAAAATATTATTAGGTAAACAGTCCCAGCCACTCCAAATAAAACAGCAGCAAAAGACGTCCATTGGCATCGAAATTTAAAATACTTATTCTGTAAACGTCTCTCGAAACTTAGTTGGTGAGTTGAGATAACTCGAGTGCTGAGTGAGTATCCATCTATCTGTGTGCGTCAATCGCGTGTGGAAAGTGAAAAGTTGCCACGTGATAAAGTGAACGTGAGCTGAAGTTGGGATGTCAGAATAGTACCGCGACTTTTGGATGTGCTGTCGATGTGTTATGGTGGAACATTGATATACAAAGGTGGAAGTTATGTTTTTATTGTTTAACCTGCTTTTATAAAAGTAACATCAAAGTATAAAGATGTACGAGTAAAAGAAAAAAACAATCAAACCGTATCATCAAAATATGAAAATGTAATAAAAAAATTATATGAAAAATCTGCTTAGCCTTTTATTAGTATTTTACATGGTGCGACTGCCTATCTGACCTCCTCAACCCAGTTACTGGGTAGTACGATACCCCTTGGTAAGACTGGTTGTCAGACTTTCGGGCTACTGACGATCTGTAACGACTGTTAAAGATCCACGATTGGCAGGCGGGACCAACGGTTTAACGTGCTTTCTGAAGCATGGAGGAGTCTCGGTATGTAAAGATGACACCCATCCATGGTCCAACCCCGGCAAGCGTAGCTTAACCTGATGGATCGACACGTGCGGCTGTTGTTACTTTAGCCACGAGCTCCTCCAGTAAAAAAAATATAATAAATAAACTTACATACATACAACACACACACACATACACACACACACACACAACACACACACACACACACTTTACTTTTTTACATTGATTGAATACGAGGCTTTTAGCATTCTTGTATGTTTATGTTATTTTCCATTTTACTGTAATGTGCGTTATATCTGTGCAAATTAAATTATTTTTCTTTCTTTCTTTTTAAACTTAAATAGAAACAAAAAAACTTACTCTTACAAAAAAAAAACCAACTAACTTAAATGTGTGTATGTGTGGGTGTGATGGTGTGTGATCTCTTCCGTTTCATCGTAGGAATGGAGCCGGTTTTTAATACAGTGGATACAGTTACTTAATTATTTATTTATACACACAGTTGTTTTATGAACCCAAGTTTACAAAATTAGTCACACAATAGGCTCACTCGGTGATGCCACTCAAAAACCGATCACACACATGTTAGTGTTCAAGGTTGATCAGCCCCAAGTAACGTCTCTAGCCAGTCAGTACATGGAGTGACTGCCCATCAGACCTCCACTGAAACAAGTAATAATAGTAGTAGTGGTGGGTAGTTACAGTAGTAGTGTATTGTAGTAGTGTGTAGTATATAGTATTTTTGGCACTTCATAACAGTTTTACTGTTTCACTATACAAATTTTAAAGAGGGAATGGATAAACTCTAAAATTTCAAACAGCGCCATCTATTGGTACAAGAGATATAAATGACTGAGGATTTGTTCCAATAAACATCTAAATTTGAATTAGGAGCCAATTATTCCACAATTTTATGCTTTGGGTAGTTTCTTAAATAAGAAAATAAAGTTTTTACCATATTTTTTTTTTCAAAATATTAATGATACCTAATCTTCATTCAGAAATCGATGCATATTACGCCATCTATTGTTTGTTTGAACTACATTTTCTTTGTTCGAGATGAGACCCCGTTACCATAACTTGTGACCATCATCAGACTTGGACTTATCCACGCCATGTCAGTTCCCAACTTTTAAGAATTTATGTAAAAGTATCGCGGTTTTATAGCTATCCAGTACATAATTTACATCATTTTTAGCCATCGAAAGTATCGATCGCAGGTTTTTTCATACTAATTGTTAACAGATAAGAACTTTCTAAAATAATAATGACAATTATTACCATTCAGACAATAATAAATAGGGAACCCCTTTTTGAAGTCGATTAAATGATAAATCATACATAATCATAAATAATACAGGTGAGCAGTGGTGGCTCAGTGGTATTGGCTGCGACTTGCAAGTCGTAGGTTGTGAGTTCAAACCAAAAAAAAAGGCAGGCGCTTTACTTTGTGTAAATTATTTCATCACCACTGCTCTCAAAACGGTGAATGAAAACATCGTGAGGCAACCGGCATGTCCTAGAACCAAAAAATCGAAGACATGTGACGTCCACCAATCCTCATTGCGCCTGCCTGGTGGATTATGGCCCACACGCTCTCACAGAGAGGAGGCCTGTGCCCCAGCAGTGGGGACATTAAAAGGCTGATGATGATGATGATGAAATAATAAATCTATCATAATAAGAATAAACGTAATGTGAATTAAAATAATAAAACAAGAGAACAAAACATACCACATCCTAAAATTCTTTCTCATACACCACAGCGGTATCACTCTTAGCGTTCTGAATTTTTAAGAAGCCCAGTTCACCGATGCTTTCAACGAGTTCCTCTGAAGAAACCCTCACTAACTTGCCTCGATTTACATAACACGCGTAATGCAGAAAGCAACTTCACTTTACTTTAGGCAGTTGGTTTTCTTTCAGTGTTGAAAGTGCTGCTTTTTGGGATAAAGTTTCAAGGTGTTTTATTGAAGAACAGTTTGGATTTTGGAATGGAGTTGTAACTGTATCATACTTGGTCCTACTTTAAGACGCATTACATATGATGGAGTTTTTATATAACTTACTAATTATAACTTTGAAAATATGTTTCAATGTGTATGTACTTAGGTATATACTTGAATATAATCAACTAAAAGATTATTTCAGATGGACGATGGGGCCGAAAAGTTCTGGAGTAGCGACCGCGTACCGGAAGACACAGTGTTGGGAGGCCTACCACAAGGTGGAACGATGACCTGCAGGTGAATTCGCTAACTCAGTGGACATCAATTAGATAGCCACTTTGCAGTACATTGCTTGGGAGACATCAATTATAATAAGCACTATGGTTTTCCTATACGTCAAAGCAGCAATGTACGGCAAAGTGCCTATCAAATTGATGTCAACTGAGTTAACAAATACGCCTGCTGGTATGAGAAGCAGGTAGCCGATTTGATGTGAAACGCACAGGACCGAGTGTTGTGGTGACACTTGGGAGAGGCCTATGTTCAGCAGTGGACGTCTTTCGGCTAAAATGATCTATTTATTTATTTAGTTAATGAAGGACTTGCTAATAAAAACCAACAAAAGAGGAAACCATAGTCACCAGAAAGCCAATTACAAATCCTCACTTAAAGAAGTATAATAATTTTGTGGTGTGAGCACAAAAACAAAAACACACCGCTTTAAAAAAAGAAGTATTATAAAAATTTGGTTTGCAACTATAGGTACGACTAAAATAATAGAGTAAAAATAAAAACAAGTAATATAACCTACCGCTACTTAAAGAATTTTGAAAATCGGTCCACAACTGACGGAGAAATCGGCGGACATTCATAAAAAAAAAAACATACATACAGTCGAACATAGAACCTCCTCCTTTTTCAAAAGTCGGTTAAAAATACACACGAATCCTACATTGTGCAAGCAGAGTACATGACACACAACAGTCCGAAATCAACCATCGGGTAGTTGCCCGGACCAGACTCAACACCCGTCTGGTCGGAGGATCCTCCCTTTTCAATGGAGGTTTGCGGGACTTTACACCCTGTTTCGCATGCCCTCCAAACATGTTAATATTGTTTTAAATGTAGGACAAGTCACAGTTAGAACACACTGGCAGAAGATTTCATCACATCATTGTAGGGTTTTGGAAATTTATTGTTTAAAAGTGACAGAGCAGTGAATGTGACGGCCCCAACTTACGAGTTGTACGTCTAAACTGTATGTAATTTGTTTCATCACCACTGCTCTCAAAACAGTGAAGGCAAACATCGTGAGGAAACCGGCATGTCCTAGAACCAAAATATTCAAATATATGTGACATCCACCAGCCCGCACTGAGCCCGCGTGGTAGATGCGGCCCATTCCCTCTCCTAGAGAGAAGGCCTGGGTCCTAGCAGTGGAAACATTATAAGGCTGATTATGCTATTTATTATTATATTCAATGGTAGGTAACTACTCCTTTCTTTTTGGGGTTAGGAAATCATCCAATGACTTCTAACGCTCTGTGTGGATCTGTGCGTGTCAGACTTTTACTGACTAAAACCCGCCTCTGTTTCTTCAGTTGCCCGTGCCAAGGGACGTGGTGACTCTCTTTTGAATTTATCCACGACCCCTAGGCAGGCATCGGCCCTTGCGGGCCCCATCAGTTATTGCTAACATCTCTTTAAGGCACGCGTGAGACGCTACGCGCCGTCGACTCTCGGGCCTGGTCCTTATTGGACGGCAAGCAACCCATTACTCGCCGTCCGCAAGCCCGCGCCTACAGTGGCCGGATATCGGCTTGTGAACCCCGACGCCCAGGGTGACTCCTGCAGCGGCCACTAGGGGCGTGAGGGCGTCTCCGTTGAGTCAGGTTTTTTTTTTTTTGGGGGGGTGGGAAATCATCTTATGACTTCTTCCGCTCTAGGGTGGAGCGGAAGGGCGTGTCAGACTCTTACTGACTAAAACCCACCCCTGTTCCTCCCTGCCCTACGTGCCCAGGGGCGAGGTAATTCTTTCGAATTTATCCTTAACCCCCGGGCAGGCATTGGCCGTGGCAGGCCCCGTCCTTTGCTGACAACTCTTTGAGGCGCGCGTGGAACACTACGCGCCGTCAACCCTCGGGCCTGGTGCTGATTGGACGGCGAGTTACCCACTACTCGCCGTCCGCAGGCCCGGATCCCGTTGAGTCAGGTACACCTAATCGCTGATTAACGTTACAGTTTGAGGAACTGCCTTGGCGACTACTGCAACTTCCTATCTAAACAACAACATCATTACTATTGCAGAATCAAATTAGTGATCTGTTGCAGACACAAAGCGAGTCATCTTGTTATGCGGGTCAGTGGAGGACGCTCGGGGTAATCAACAACCGGAACATCTTGCAAATTGTCTCTAATGTTATAACGTTCAGTTTAGGATAGATTACAGTTTCATTCAGTAGTTTGCTACTGAGCTGGATGCTATGACATCCTATTAGCATTTTTAGGGTTTCGTACCCGAAGGGTCCACACGGAGCCCTATTGCTGTCACTCGTGTGTCCGTCTGTCCGTCGTTTGTCACAAAATTTCATTCCGATTTTTTTTTAACTTCCCATTGACTAACCTGTGAAGCCCCGAAACTCACCGGTGAGTCGGACCAAAAAAAAAAAAAATTAAAGAGAATAAAAAATAAAAAAAAATCGGCTGTCAACCCGGGTTGTCCTCGGGGTTTAATTTGACAACCCGGATTTTGCCATGGGGCTTCACAGGTACCTACTTGAAATTTGTTGGTAATGTTTATTATTACGTATATTTCAATAACAACAACTTAAACTTAAAGAGAACCCTAAATGTACGAAGTCCAACATGCACTTGGAAAGTTTTATTATTCTATATTCTTGATTAGGCCCTCTGCTATTATACCTCTATCTGTTCGTTTGTTACGTCTTCACGTTTTATCAGCTGAACAGATTCGCATGAAACTTGGCCCATGTGTATACCACATCCTGGACTACCTATCATGTACCTTTAGAATATTATCCCGGTAATATGTTCCTTTAGAATAATTTACCGCGACTTACGAGTTGTAGGTCTTAGGTTCGAACCCAGACAGGCACTTCACTTTGAATTCTAAACTATTAAATTCGAAGACATCTGACATCTACCAATCCACACTGGGCCCAGTACGGATTGATATTACCCACTCCCTGTCGCAGAGAGGAGAGGAGTGATTCCCAGCAATGGGAACATTAAAATGTTGTTTACGCTATGCGGCTATGGCTGGCAAATGCCTATGTCTGTCTGTCTGTTCGCGATAAACTCAAAAACTACTGAACGAATTTCTTGCGTTTTTCAATAACAGACGGAGTGATTCATGAGGAAGGTTTAGGTGTATATTTTGTACCAGTACAAAGCTAGGGCGGATCGCTAGTTATTTATAAAACTAACTTAAGGCGCAGTTATACGACTTCTAATGGTTTACAATTGAACATCACGTCTATACGACTAGTTTTATTTTTTTGGAAAAAATATATGTGACTATATACAATTTCCGTCGTAATTTGCTAGGTGAATATTTGAAATTATATTTTTATTACATAGTGTAATTAATTTGTAAAGTTATGTCTAACGCGGATAAAAAAATGAGAGTCACGCAAAAACTATAAAGCATATTTTTATGAAAACTTGAATTTTAAAGATAATTTAACTATAATTTTAATATACATGTTTTAGTATAATACCTGTTTCTTTTTATGTATAACAAATTAATAATGCGTCTAATTTCGGACAGCGCTCCTTGATGGGCTAGTCCTATTACTGGGTGGACGTACGATGCGTTACGTTAGCTCAGCATAGAACACGCAAGTTCTGCCATACACTTAAGGTCATTGGCAGTTAATAGCGCCTTAACAAACAGAACCATCATCTCAGATACGTAACAAAGTTTTACCTCACAATTTTAGCCTTTTTTTTCTTTCTTTTTGTGGGGAAATCGTCATGGATACTCTCCGTCTGGTGAAAACGAAGAGATATGTCAGACTCCTAATGACTAAAACCCCACAGTTCCTATCACTACCATGATTCGGGGGCCCGGGATACAATTCAATTCATACACGCACTCACAATTTAACCTCCCGTTTCCTCTTGCTTAGATTTGTATAGCCAGGCATCTCGATTAATCTTATCAAAGTTCAGTCATACATCTTGCACTATATAGAGTGACTGGTAATTAGTGACCGATATTTTAACACCTGATTGTACTCATGATAACAAACAACTTTCACTATGGGACTTTCATTCACAAAATTCGCATCACAGACAGGCACATAACAAGGTTTTAATCATCCCTTCATTTGCTTAGATTTGAAAAGGCATCTCGATCAATCATATCAAAGTTCAGCCATACACCCTACAGCAATATCGCAGCAATACAGCGTATCGGGGCTATACCACCCGATGAAGTATCAAACACTGCATCTACCCCAAGTCAAATAAATACAATTCTCTTAACACAGTCTTAACAATGCCTACTTTATCTAACGTACAAACATGTGCTATTTGCCCATGTATATTGTACAATATGACAACACTCTCAAATATTTATATTTTATTTATTAAACTCTTTTTTTTTTCTCAGGCATTTTCTACCAGTCAACCTTTAACCTGCCTCATCTCACTGTATGCACATCTGTCTGTTATCATTAATTTTTTGTTATATAAACCATTCACAGAATTCGCATCACAGACAAGCAGCTTGTAGCCCCGGCATCTAGATCAATCTTATCAAAGTTTAGCAATACACTCTACAATTTACATATACCAGGACTGTATGAACCGATGGAGTGTCACAAATGAAAGCGGTCAAGCGTCGGTTGCATCCGCCACAAGTCCAGAGATAACGTGCAACAAGGCGAAAACGACGGGACGTTTTCAACTAATTCTGAACTTGGAGTGAGTTTGGTGGGAAATTACGTTTGCTTGAGTAAATTGAAGGATGGTTTAGTTTAAATTATTGGGTATTTCGGAGTGTTTAAAATCCAATATAAAAAAAAATATAATTTTCAAAAAACCGACTTCAAAATACAACTAAATAGTTCCAAAAAATACTTTTCAAGCAGCCTGTTGCATTTGGTGGCATTAAATCTGGGTACTACATATTAATTTCCTACATTTTAGTGAGTTATATTATTGAAATATTGACATTAGAAGCGACCTGGTGGACAGGACCCAGCGGCAAAAGATAACAAGCGAGGCCCAAGAAACGATGGGCAGATGATATACTCGTAGTAGCGATAGTTGGACAACAATGGATGGAGGAAGTCGCCGATAGAGAAAACTGGAGTAAGCTGGAGGAGGCCCAAACCCGAGAATATATACATATACATATTTAGTTATTAAGGATAGGAATCCTTAATAACTAAATATGTATATACGATAGTGTGATGTGTTATGTTAGTTAAGTAAAGGTTAAGTTAAGTATTTTGTAAACCATCACTCACTACCTTAGTAATGTTTAGAAATGGATAACAAAATAAAGGCTTTTTATATTTTATTTATTTATTTATATTATTGAAATCGCCTCCTCAAGCCCTTTATTTTGATATCCTACATGAACATGTCACAGTTTTTCACTTCAAACATTAATGGCATCTCGCAGCCGCCATGTTTTTAATGTCACCTATCTAAGAACTCTTAGGCTTACAAGACACATCTAACTGTAACTTAATAATGTCAATCCGTCTAGAGGATTAGAAGAAGAGGTATTAAAAAACATTACACAAAAAATTCAAGATACGCGCGAAAAAAATAACCCTTTCCTTGTAGTTGGGTAAAGGAAGGGTGAGGGAGGCCCTCATGATTTGTTTTCATACGCGTTTGCACATAATTATTAATGTCAGTTTTTATATATGCCTATGAAGTTAATGATTAGATTATTTGTGTTTATGTATATTATAGTTATATATTAAAGAAAAATATTAAATCACTTGAAGTTTGTCAACACAGAATGGAAAGAAGTATACTCAACACAAAATTAAGAGACAAAGTTCGACTAAAAACAATAAGGAAACAGACCAGGATTACTGACATAAAATACCGAATCAAACAACTCAAATGGAAATGGTCGGGACATTTAATAAGAAGTAAGACAGAAAAGTGGGCAAAAGAAGTGACGGAATGGTGCCCTAGATATAAAAAGAGGAGTAAAGGTAGACAGTATCGTAGATGGAAAGATGATATTAAAAAGGCGGCAGGAACTACTTGGACGAGGAAGGCGAGAGACAGATCGTTGTGGAGAACACTTGGGGAGGCCTATGCTGGCAAGCAAGACAATCTAGAAACCGGTGTCTGATGATGAAGATTAGGATTTACATTCACCTGCATAAACTATTTTGTGGAACTGAACAATATCAAGATGTAATGTAATTCTTTAGATTAACAATCTAAAATAATATAAATCTAAATAAAGGCTATTATTATTATTATTATATTATAGTTATATGCGTAAAGTAACTACATAACTGAAGTGAAATGCACCAAAACCTATTCCTTAATCATCTCCAGTCCGTAATGTCCCAGAACGAAGCATAATCCCTCTTTTCTTTAATCTTTTTTGCCAACCTCCTGTGACCCGTCCTTTGACAGATAGCTCAGTACATCTCCAGATACCTAGATGAATAAATAGCAGCCAGTAATAGCGAAATGATACATTTCTACCTGAGTCTCGTACTGATCTGAATAGTGAATGGGATCCATTTCGATTGCTGCGGATCCGGCTATGAAGCGTGATTTGTGGATCCTATAGATTGTTTGCAAAAGTGACTGGGCTTAGATGAAGTATTGGTAAGACTGTGTTTAGTTTGTCGATGATTTTTGCTTATAAAAAAACTTGGTAGGTTTGTGCGCAACGATCAATAATTACTAAAAAGGCAAACCCAAAGATTTTTAGTTGTATGAACTTTTAGTTGTTCATAGAATAAGATCAACATATCGACAGTTCTTTGTTTCATGTGCAACCATACCATAGAATAGAATAGAATAGAATGCTCTTTATTATGTACACCCACCACCCTACCACCTCTTTATTATGTACCATTGTGTTTCTTTCCTTAAACACCAATTTTACTTCTAAACAAATATATAATATAATTTTTATTTTAATATCTTTTACACATAGCTTTTTTTTTAAGTGAAAACTTCTTTTTTAGGCGCGTTGGTCATTTTTGTTCAAGTTTTCACTTCTATCGGCACCCTCGGAGTGCCACTCTTTTTTTTTAATTTAAATATTATGGGCATACGAAATCGGCGTTTTTTTTTTCTCACAAATAGAAAACCTCGTCACTTCTATGAATTAAAATATTCATCAATTGCTTGATATTATATCGAATAATGATCGTCATAGACAACTGCCAATAGTAAGAAAACCTTATTAAGTACTTATAAAATATACCTTAAAAATAAGTCCTCTTTTTCTTAGCAGAAATGACCATTACATGTGTTTTAACTTCGCCAAAACTTATTTTTGTTGCTTAATCTAAGTGGCACACGTTATCTTAGTTTTTAAACATTATTGCATAAAAATTTTAAAACATTAGTGTTCATAAGTGTTAAATAAATTAAGAAAATGTTAGTATGAAAAATGCAACTTCTTTAAAATTCTCCGTACAAAACGCTAATTTCATAGGTGGGGACCTAATATTTACATAAATGATAATGATAAATGATAAATGATAAATGATGTTTATTCAGTAAATAGGTTACAAGGAACACTTTTACACGTCAATGTTTTTTTGTCAGTTTAAGCTAGATGAGGCCGGTGTTTCCTAGCTGACTACCCTGAGAAGAAACACCGAAACAAACTCAGAGGTCAAAGTCTCTTTTAGTGTTCAAATCCATACAATGTGGACTGGTTAGATCCTATGAGAACCATGTACGTTTATGTCTGGGATGAGCTTTATGAAGAAAGCAACACACGAATTCGAGTGGACCTGTCCAGACAGTGCAAGCATTTGTCAGTCATCGCGAAGCTCAACTCAGAACTCTGAGGTGCTCAACGAACCGACGAACAATACCAAAGTAAGGACATTTGAGTAGGCCGCAAAAAATACTCAAACTGCCAGACAATCATAAAATCTACATGAATATAACGACATACATAGTTCTCGCATTCACATTATTCTATATGAGGACCATGCAGCTTAGTGTCTGTAGTGGTCTTTTGAAGAAAGAACCAAACATATTTGAGTGGACCTGTCCAGTCAGTGCAAGCATTTGTCAATAGTCGAATAGCTCAACTTAAAAACCACTAAGGAGCTCAATGACATGACGAACAATACCAAAGAAAAGACATTTGGGTAGGCCGCAAAAGTACTCAAACTGTCAGGCAACGTTGAAAATTACTGTAAAAAGGAGGAGAAAATAATAATAATAACCCACATAGTCCTCACATTTACAATAATTAAGTAATCAAAAAAAAAAAATATAATACTTTACAAAGTAAATATTTGTGTCAAACAAAATAGTAATCATAATATGTCAATCAAAAAATAAAAATAAATATAATACTTAACAAAGTATTCAAGTCAAAAAAAAAAATAATAATAATAAAATGTCAATAAAAAAATAAAATAAAAAATATAATGCAATACTATACAAGTATTCATGTCAAAAACGAATATTAAAAAAAAAATATAAAAAATAAAAAAATAAATAAATAAAAATATACACTATAAAACTGATTTACATCTGTCAGACGTCCTCTTAAGCTCGTAACATAGGATTCAGTTGAAAACCAGCATCAGGCACTAGTTCTCTGGCATTTAAGCTGAACTGGGCCTATTTGGCGCAGCCTGAAGGCACATAATACTATTTTAGTTTATTTCTGGTTAGTTTTTTTGTGTGAATATTGTGTGCCTTAATCTGGGTCAGATAAATTTATTTTCTTTTTCTTTTAACCGACTTCGAAAAAGGAGGAGGTTCTATGTTCGACTGTATGTATTTTGTTTATTATTATTTTTATTTATTTATTTAACCAGAACGACAAAAGGCCAATTACACTGATCATACACATTACAAATTAAAAATCAAAATACAAATTGTTTAAAACACATTTAGAATAAAATAAAATATTACAATTGCACAATATTACCTATACATACTGAAGCCTTTCACTCAGTCTTGTCGCAAATCGTCAGACATTCAGACAGTATCTTTTTCCATTCATCAGCAAACAGATCTAATCCAGGACTGAACTCTCGGAGAGCATTGAGTGCATTTAGAATTCGCGCAATGGGTGACATACGTCGTGCATCCGTACGACAACGTGGCACCATAAAAACTAGACAATAAAATATTGTATGCTAAAAAGTGTCCCTCTTTCTGGGATAGTCGAGCAAAAACGTATTACGAGTACATGGGCAGGTTATTAAGCTAGATTCTAAACTAGATTTGAACAAGACAAATGCAAGTGCAAGTTTGGAGGATTGTGTAGCTATAAATTTTCATATAAAAAGCGATAACGTTTTTGCCCCAGTAAACATAGCCCAATTTTCATAATTTTTGGAAATATTGTAAATATAATGCAAAACTAGGTCTGTAAATTTTTATTTTAAATAAAATAATAATTAAATATTAAAGAAATATTATGTATATCTGTTGGGTTACTAGCATCTAAATATCTATATTTTTGACTTAAAAACTTCCTCGATCGTTTTCATTTTTAATTATTAAAGACGTTCCCGCGCCCGGCTGATAAAAGGTTAAACTAAACTGAATTAGTAAAAAAGTAAAAACGAACAGACCTAGATTAAAGTACACTGAATCTAATGAGACAAAAATTGTTTCATTTCGTTAAGGTTTAGGGGGATGAAAACGTTATCGCCCGAAACAATATTTAAAAAAGCAAATGTAGGCCTCCAAGACTTGCAACTCTCTCTCGCCGCGTATCAGCGCTTCACAATCCGCTTAAATATTCTATCTATCTTCTATTCGTTCTTCTTGAATTCAAGATGATTGATATTATCTAGAGGACCCTTTCATTTTTTGGAAAGCGAAATCATCCAATGAACGTGTCATACACTCAGACTTTTACTGACTAAAACCCACCCTTGTTCCTTCAGTTGCTTGTACTAGGGCCGCGGTAACACTCTTTCGAATTTATTTGCGATAGATAGGATCTATAGAGGCCTATTAATTAATCCCTATCAAACATATCGTTTTGAATCAAAACTGTCGGTAGGTTCCCGTATCGCAATTTCTTTCACAATAGAAAAGGCTTTCATCGACTTCTTAAAAATCGAATACGAATTACTTTCCAATACAGTCCTTTGTTTTAAATTGAAAATTCCTGTCGACGATGGGTAGAAAAGTAAAGGTCTGGTCAGACTGAGATACGACGCGACGTGACGCTGCATGCATTTTCAGGGTTCTGTACCCGAACAAAAAAAATTCCGGCGAAAAAGAATTAAAAAGCAAAAAATAAATAAACCTTTAATGTCTTGAGTATTGAGCTTATTTACATAAAATATTATACAAACTAATTTTGAGTCGGCGCCAATTATTAAAATGATTAATTACCGACGTAGAGCCTTCTTCATTTCTACGTAGGTAAGATAATTAAACAGATCGTTGTTTGGCGCCGACTCTAAATTAGTTTATATAAAATTCTATATTTTATGGAAAAAAGCTCAATACTCGAGACTTTAAAAGGTTTATTATTTTTTGCTTTTTAGTTCGTTTTCGTCGGTTAATTTTTTTGTTAAAAAGTTTTTTTTTATAAATAATACTGAATAAGTTACACGTTTCTATGAGAATATACGAATACGCGCTGAATCTAGAATGTTCTTTTGTTCTGTGGCAGTATGCGGCAGTTTTGACGTGCTGAGGAGGATGACGCGTGATGCGTTCCGATCAAGAAACCAAAGCCTCACGACCCATTTCGCGGCGCCACGCTGCGCATCGCGAAACAACTAGCCTTCAACTTCAAGTCTCGTCGTAGCGACGTAGCGTCGTGTCTCAGTGTGAATTAACCCTAAGAGGAAGCACAGACGGCCGACTGACTTTTATAATTGATAACACTCGAAAACCCGTCAATGGCGGGATTTATATCGACGTTAATTGTGAACGGTGATTTAAATTTGTCGTTTTTGTGCCTCTTTTCTCGGGTTGTACTGTAATTAAATAGTTGAGAATTCTTATTTGTCTTCCTGATTTTGTTTTCGGCAGTTTTTTCCTATAAAATTATCAGAGCATTTTTCGCTCTAAAAATCGGCATTTTAGATTGCAAAACATAATCCTTTGCCTTTATTTCTCTATGAATGCGAGACGCACAGCGCCGGTTGTTGTGGCGACCCTTGGGGGAGGCCTATGTCCAGCAGTGGACGTCTTTCGGCTGAAATGGTGATGATGATGATGATGGCAGAGGTGATACGTAACATCCACGCTTCATCAGTTATGACTTGTAATAATAGGGCAAGAATAGCCATTTTTTTTGATAAAGATCTGTATTTTTATTTTTATTTAGTTACTGTCCCACTGCTGGGCAAGACCTTCCCAGACTT
Organism: Polia nebulosa; assembly: GCA_951329385.1. Taxonomy (NCBI): domain Eukaryota; kingdom Metazoa; phylum Arthropoda; class Insecta; order Lepidoptera; family Noctuidae; genus Polia; species Polia nebulosa. The sequence continues at coordinate 6,280,010 of OX589593.1, forward strand.
TCCGGGTATTCTTTTCACAAGCCACATCAAACCAGCTCTTGCGGTAGGCGGTAAGGTCTTGCCATCGCTTCCTAGGCTGACCTCAGTGGTTCCATCCAACATCAGGCACCCACTTTGTGGAGACTATTGCCCATCGGTCACTGTACAATTTTTATTTTGAACAATCATGAAATTTTCGCTGAAGGAAAATTTTACTGCCAGTCCTAAAACAACACAAACGCAACGGTTAACGTATGTTTAGTTAAATACAATCCCGCCAAACAAAGTTTCAAAATCAACATCACAAAATAATAATAACAACAACTAAAACATCCCTTAAATAACGTCTAATATTAATATGTCCCTACAGATCGTCTATTTCAGAAACGAGGTCAGATCTCCGTGGGAGTAGCCATCCCGAAATATTTAGGGGTCCGAGGAAACCCGAACATCTGCAAGCGGTCACGAATTGATGGACATTATTTGCCGAAATCAGTTTCGTAGTTTAGTTACGAAAACGTTTATTTATAGTGAGGCTGTCAAATCAAGTTTGGGTATTTTTGGAGAGGTAATTGAAGCCCAAAATAAAAATAAGTATACATAAACATTTTTGAATGGTCAGTCATATACCCATTTATTGTTTAACATTAACACAGTACACAAATTAAGTATAAAAAGAGACAAGCCCGCCTTACTATTCACAAACACTCAACCAGTGCAACTCCTGGAAGCCGAAGCAAACTTCTTTGCTTCGGCGAGTCCCGGAGAAACAATTGAAATATCTTGGATCCCTCAATAAAATTAAACAGAAAAGTACAGCAGAGAGTAAGAAAAACATCATAAACACAAAAAAAGGTCTGTAAAACATAATGCGGTAATGGTATTTTATTCTTTATAAATCTAATTAATAGTAAAAATAATAGCTTGTGCTAATGAAGCTCTTTCATACGATACCTCACCTGACACGGTCGCCTCACTTTAAAATTTGAACCCAAATTTCTTTTTTATCCCTGTTTTTTTTATTTAATTAAAAATTTAACCCTTTTTTGGGGTTGGGAAATCATCCTATGACTTTTCCCGCTCTGGGTGGAGTGGGTTGTTCCCCACCCCTGTTCCTTCCTTACCTGAGTGCACAGGGGCGCAGTAACTCTGTTACGAATTTATCCGCGACCTCTTGGCATGCAGGCATCGGCCATGATGGGCCCTGTCAGTGGTGGCTGACATCTATTTGAGTCGCGCGTGGAACACTATGCGCCGTCAACTCTCGGGCCTAGTGCTAATCGGACGGCGAGCTACCTATTACTCGCCGTCCGCAGGCCTGCGTCTACGTTGGCCAAAAATCTTCCTGTGACCCCCGACGCCCAGGGCGTCTCCTGTGGCGACTGTGGCTGGGAGCATGAGGGCCACTCCATCGAGTCTCCCTCACCCGTTCCGCCGCCTCCTTCGCGAGCATTACTGCTTCACAGAAGGAGGAGACTACTTTCCATTCCCCTCGCTCCGTACCATGGCCTGGACCAGGGCCGAGCACGATAGGTCGCTGCCACCGATCGCCTCCACGAGAACACGGCGGTGCTCCGCCTAAGCGGGGCAGAACTCCACCGTATGCTCCTTATAAACCCTAAACAGAGGTTTTCCCGCAAAACTAAAGGAACCAGTAGCAAAAACTCAACCAATAAAGTCATAATAACTACTTTATCCAACAAGAATTCGACCAAGCCATTCACAGAGTAAATTCTACTAACCTAGATTCGTCGTCTGAACCCGATTCCAGAACCTCATTAATGTAGAATTTCCTCTTGCACTCCTTAATTTGAAATTAATGCGGAGAGGCGACTCAAAGATTCGATTTATCTAAATGCACTCAGGTGACCACGTGTCGGTGTAGCCACAGCGAGCACAGAGGCTACACTGCTCTAACCGGATTTGGTTTTAGCTCGATTTTGTGTTGGACAACCGGCAGCTCACGATTTACATTTTAGGCAAAAGGTAAGAGTGGTTTTTGGTTGTAAATAGAATCATGTTTGAGAAGAAATAAAAGATCTAATCAATGCTTAGGTTCTTGCCTAAGTTTAGCATCATAATTATCTAGAAATTTCGGCCGCGGTGAGTAATCTCTACGGATATCAGAAGAAGACAGTAGCTACTATAATAGGTGAAAAGTGTGTGCACTATCTGTTCCTTTACTCAATTATTCCTATGATATGGCAATGTGAAACGACTAGGGAGAAATCAGACTCATTACTTTCCGAGTAATGAGGGTGTCACACCAACAATATCCAAACACAAGGCTAGTAATAAAAAAATAAAAAACGCTAGTAATAAGAAATTCCTAATGGAAAATAAAAACAATATTTTGTTTGAACTGGGAATCGAATTCCTTAGCCATATATAAGCCATTAAAGGCTAATAATTAATTATTTTGATCACTAATAATAAAAAATAAAAAAAACCCAGGACTCCACGCTCAGCGGTCGCTTATAAGACCACGAGACCAACGGAGCAGTTGCCACCTGAACTAACTGGTGTAATCTACCGTAATCTTCTTAATATATAAAAATCTCGTGTCATGGTGTTTTTGGTTGTACTCCTCCGAAACGGCTCGACCGATTATAATGAATTTTTGAAATGAAAACTTCTTAGGCGCGTGGGTAGTTTTGAGATGCGAAAAAACAATTGAACTCGCGCGCCACCGACACCGCTACGTGATTCGCTACATTTGTAGCAGATCGCGCAGCGCGTTGGGCATTTTTTATTTTCAAGTTTTTTTTTTCACTTCTGACGGTACTCCTACAGTGCCAGTTTTTTTTGTATATTTGGAAGGTATGACAAAAGTTCATAAAGTGTTTTTCACCCTCCTACCCTAAAAAAAAAACGCTCCTACCCTCACCCCCCATTTTTTGCTCGCAGACAACGGTTTCCTTTTTTTTCGCTGGCTGGGTCAGCTAGTATTACTATAATAATAAAACTCACAAGTTTAGCTGCCCATTACCTGTCCATTCCTATTCATCTGCAGATGTTAACATAATTTTAACAAAAATGTCCAACGCGCCTAAAGATGTTTTCACTTCAATCGACGGCGTCCGGAATCGTAGCGTCGTAGCAATCGTAGCGGATCGCGTAGCGGTGTCGGTGTCGGTTTCGGTGTCGGTGTCGGTGTCGGTGTCGGTGTCGCGTGACTTCAATAGTTTTTTGCCCTCTCAAAAATGCCCAACGCACCAGAAGTGAAAACTTTTTTAGTTTTCACTTCAAAAACATTCTAACTACGCTGAGGATCAACGCTTTCATCATTTAACAAAAACCCGCTTTTCAAATGGGATGATTGGTTATTTGGTTAAACCGGAGAGCAAGATACCTAAACTATTTTTTTTTTGCTAACCTATTCCGTCTCTCTTCTGGCCAAAGGCTTCTTAAAACTTGCTTGAAGAATAAACAATTTACATAAAATAAATTTAAAGTTAATGTAGGTGAAGTTGTTTTATTTACTTTAAATACAAACAGCCAAGTTCAACCCAGCTTCGTGTACCTAATAGAATATCTATATATACTAACATGAAGCATCATTATCCTTTCAATATCCCCACTGCTGGGGCACAGGCCTCCTCTCTGTGAAAAGCCGTAATCCACCACGTGGCCCAACGCAGGTTGGTGGATGTCACATATCTTCGAATTTTTGGTTCTAGGACATACCGGTTTACTCACGATGTTTTCCTTTACCGTTTTGAGAGCAGTGGTGATGAAATAATTTACACGAAGTAAATCGCTTGCCTGGGTTTGAACTCACGACCTACAACTTGTAATTGTAAGTCGCGGCCAATACCACTGGGCCACCATTGCTCATAGAACATGAAGCATATATTCTATAAAATTCTTTACACAACACTATTTACCTCCAACACTTTGGTGTTACAAAATACTCTGAAAGTAGACATACATAGCTAACACACAAACTCGAGACTAAATCTAACCCAGTCTATTACTCTTGATAGGTTATAAGCATTCTATTCTCAGAGTGTATTCGACCAAACCTTAATATCTTAGTACCAGCGGGCTGGAATAATTATTACCAGTCTAGGAATATCGTTTAGCCTAATTAAAAGCTATTCTTAGCTGTTAGTGAGAAAGGTTTATTTAAAAGCGTCTCGTTTACTTAGCCTAAAATAGGCTAAAGCTTACTTAAGGCAAGTATTTCTATAGCTTTTGTCTTATTCGGCTGCAGAGTGATTAAATCTAGCAGGTTAAATATTTTGTCTCAACTAAAACTATTATATAGTGTGCCTCTGCTGTGTTGTTTAATTTTAATTCGTCCAATGACTTGACAAAACTGGTGCATTAAAACTACCAAAAATATTCATAAATAATATTTATTGAACCTAGAATAAGTTTTTATTTTGATAGAGATAAGTAAAAAAACGGAAACAATTAACTGAACAGCAAACTCTTAGGACCAAAAGAAAACCAGACAATTTCGGCAGACATAGCAAACGCAAAAACATTGACCAATCAAATTAGGGACCCCAAGCCAGCCAAGCAACAAACTAGGGGCGTAGTAGAACAATCCTAGGACCCCAACTAAACCCACACGAGAACGGCTCGGCGGTAATATAAAACAGCCAGTAATGGCCACTAAAACTTTTCTAATGACCACGATGTCCCGAAACTGTCTCCAGAGAGCGAACTTCCACGTAAAATATTTATGATTTTTGCCCGTTCCTGGCATGTTTTTGTTGGCGTATTTTATTTATATTGCCTCCTTTCTGCGACTTTGAAGTATGACTAGCGTGAAAAAAATGTTCTGCTATTCAATTGGGCGAATTTATTTTGCCGTGTTAATATGTTTTATAAACATAAATATGTACTCGTACAGTTGGAACATACGAAAATAATTTACTGTTTGGGTCGTAAAATGTACCTATATAGAAAATTTTAATATACCTATGTTATGAAATGAATTCAGTGACCTAAATCAAATAAATAAATGGAGTAATCTTTTTTGCAAAAACATATGAAATATTATTTAGACATCTATTACACTATTACATGGAGTAAAATGTAAACCTCAAAATACTTGATTTAGTTTTTACCTAAAGGCAACAAAAACTAATATACAAACATATTTTCGCAAAAAAACTTTAATATTAGATTTTACTATCATAAAGTGAAACGGTTTATAGACCATCAGAGAGCCAGTATGGACCTTGGCTCGAATTATACAGATTTACACAATGTGCCTTCAAGAGTTGTTAGCTCAGTGCCTTGGGGCTGGATTTGTATTGCCTTACGCGGACAAAGTAATAAAAGAATAAGGCTAGATACAGACGTAGAGAAAATTTATATTTATTTGTACCTGCCTATAAGTTTCAAACTTAAGGCGGACGTTTCTTCTCATAATGGAGAAAGCACGAGCATTGATGACCAGGCTTGATACCACGTGAAAGTTGGTGTGAATAATAGAGTATAGATGAAATTGCGTATGAAAGTACTATGGCTGGATACTCTCTTGCTATGACTCCTACGACCTGCGATAGGCCTATGTACAGTACTGAACCTCTATGTAGCCTCACACGTCAATAGGTACTACGTTTGTTATACGGAATACTGATTTCTTCTTATTAATGAAAAACCCCCTTTTAAACGACTTCGAAAAAGGAGGAGGTTCTATGTTCGACTGTATGTATGTTTTTTTATGTATGTCCACCGATTTCTCCGTCAATTTTAGACCGATTTTCAAAATTCTTTTTTTATCCGATAGAATATCCTCTCGAGATAGTCCCATATAAATTTTTACCAAAATTGCTTCAGCGCTTTTTGAAAAGATAAACTGAACAAAAACGAAAAATACGTACACCTAGATGACGTTTTGGTGTTCTCCAATTACGACTAACTTTTTACAAAAAAAAACAACAGGCTTCCAAAAAAAAAATACACGTAAAATTAAAAAAATAACTTTAATTTCGGAAGTCGGTGTCAAATAACGAAGAAATAAAATACAAACACGACTGCCGAAATTAAAGTAATTTTTTAATTTTGAGTGTATTTTTTTTGGATTTACAATTCCTTGAATTGATATAGAAAAGATTAAAAAAATACAATAGTTAGGCAGTATTACCACTAGCATAAAAATAGTGGGCCATAAATAAATTGAAACATGAGTACGCCTCCATGTACACTGGAACAGAACCTAAAGGCATTATTACGATATATGCCCCTTAGACTCAGAAATGAAAGCAAAGAACTCAACAAATTTAGTCGAAAATCTGTTTTTAGTGGAAACGTAATACAAAACCATTTTAGTAGGTATATCATCCTTCCGCTGTTACATCAATTTATTTTGGGTCTGTATTAACATTTTTTCTTCTGCCATAGATCTTAATATTTTTGTTAGCCGTCATCTCAATAGTTAGTCTTTCGGGCAATAACATCTTAATCATTATTATTACAACGTAATTTAATTAAAAATAAAATGAATATTATTCTTTTCTTTGGCCAACGAATCAGCATTGCTATTCAACGTGGCAATGCTGCTAGCGTTCTGGGCACTTTTTCCATTGACAGCGATGTGGATGAATTTTTTGATGCCCAGTGAGTTGTTTTTTCATACGCATTTGTACATGTTAGGTATTTTTGTTAGTTTGTATATATATCTTTTAAGTTATTTCTATTGTATTATAGTATTTATTACAACTGAAAGACGTGCTGACGTCGGGCTAAGATTTGGTGCGTCACCACTTTGGTCCCGGGAATCCAGTGGACTCTTGCGGTCCTCAGTATGTCATTAATTTACATTGTTCACAATGTCAAGACAGGCAGCTGCAGCCGCTCCAGAACGTTATGGCCCCGTCAGCTACCTATGCACACGTTCTGTGAGCATTGTGTCCTGCCCAATGCCACTTAAGTTTGGCCATTTTTTGAGCTATATCGGTTACCTTTGTTCTCCGCCGTGGATCTTATCACTTCTGATTCGATCACACAAGGGAGCTCTTAGAATATCCGTCTCCATTTCCCTTTGGCTAGCCATAACAGCTTTCTGAAAACCCATCTCACATTAATACTCAAACCATCAATTTTTTTTTGTATTTTTAACAAATATTTTTGGAAGATATGATTTCAGCCTTACCATTTATGGTTTGACATTGGACCGCACAGATAAAGTCATAATATTGATTTGTATGTATTTTTACGACCGTTTCCCTTGTGAGATTTACAAAGGGTCAAACGGGGTCGCTGTTTGCATTTCTTAATTTATGTCGAAGAAATATTAATATAACTAGGTTTTTCAAGGTTCATAGTGAAATTTTGAGTCATTGGTATAATCATGAAGGTAATTTTTTTATTCAATTAGTATCACACTGAACAATACCTTCACTTATCTTTGTAAAAAAACATCGTGTGGGAGCCGGCATGTCCCAGAACCAAAATTTGGAAGACATGTAAAGGGCCTACCTCCTCCTCCTCCTCATAAGTGGCGCCCTCATTGAATAAATATTCGTATCTTAGCCTAGAAAATAAAGATTTCGAATTCAAAGTTGTAAGCAAAAGTACCAAAAACGGCCGTTTTTGACACTTTTGCCTACTACTTTGGATACGAAACACTTTGAGTCCTGTTTCAACAACGTAAAAATACCTTAAGCTCTTTGTAACAAACGCAACATAGGATTTTTTAATCTTTATCTTCTACGCTTTACAACGATTTTTTATTCAATGAGGGCGCCACTAGGCGGCTGTATACGCCTTAATACCTGTACACGCGCCGCACTGGGCCGGGTGGTGCATTACAGCTCATGGTTCTCTTCTCCAGAAGTGGGATCGATAATGGCTGACTTTCCCAGCTATGAGTGGCATATAGAAAACATTGGTAAAGAATATTTTTCGTAGTGTGTTGTCGGTAGTGACAATTTGATGATTTCAAATCAGGACACGCGAATGATCAGGGGCCCTGTCAAGACGTCTTAAATTCATCATAATTCCGGTGTTAGAGAGAGGCAGAGCTATACAAACCGTATAGCACTATTCCTTTATAACATAATTATGATTAATGATGATTTTTATTAGTTATGTTAGGGCCTCTGAACATGCGGGCCTACGGACGGCGAGTAGTGGGTAGTTCGACGTCCGATCAGGATCAAGCCCGAGAGTCAACGGCGCGTATTGTTCTACGTGTGCCTCAAAGAGATAGATGCCAGCATTACCTGACGAGGCCTGTCATGGTCAATGTCTACCCAGGAGTAGCGGATAGATTCAAAACAGAGTTACCACGCAGTCAGTAAAAGTCTGACACGCCCTCCCGCTCCACCCAGAACGGGAGAAGTCATTGGATGATTTCCCAAACCCACAAAAAAGGCCTCTGAACATACATAAAATGACTATTTAATCAGTAGGTACATATATTTCTAAAGTCAGGAAACAGAGACTCATATAAACCAGAAAATATATCTCCTTGAAATACAAACAGTGAAACTACATTTAAACCCGCACATTAAGCCTAAAACCAGAAACGGGTACACGGACGCGAACCGCTAAAATCCGCATTTCGCCGAGGATTTGCAAAAACACGGACGGTTTTAAACGCATTACATTTTTTTGGTCAGAAAACACATTTAAAGTCGTGAACAAATCAGTTAATACTGAAAACATACATTCGAATTTTCATGTACCTAATGGCTTTTAACGTATAAAGAATGGGAGCAAGCCACAGCCAACATTAAATTGGTATTATTGCAATAGGATCCACAATGGTGCTAAATGTTTTATAGTTGCAGAACTTAAGGCAATTTGGCTGTAAATCTGCTGGAAAGTAATCCGTTGTGAGTATTTTTCCAATGGGTTTAATGTATCTTTTATTTTATGAAAATTTGAACACTAATTTTGCTTACTAGCTTTTGCCAGTGGCTTCGCCCTCGTGGAATTAGTGGATAAACCATTGTAAATTATAGCCATTATGCTATTCTAGACTAACATCTATCTCTGTGCAAAATTTCATCTAGATCCATTCAGCCGTTCTGGCGTGATTGAGTTACAAACTTTTGAATTTATAAAATAAGTAGAGTAGAAGGAAGTAGGATTAGTAGGCTGTGAAAGTCTGGATGTTTGTTAAGGCGCTATTAACTGCCAATGACCTTGAGTGGTTAGCTTGCATGTTCTGTGGTGAGCTCACATAATGCGTCGTATGTCCACCCAGTAATAGGACTCGCCCATCAAGGAGCGCTGTCCGAAATTAGACGCAATTTTAATTTATTACAAATAAAATAACTGGTATTAAACTAAAACACTGAGACTAAATAATTAAATAATCTTTAAAATGGTGAAGGTTTCATAAAAATACGCTTTAGAGTTTTTGCGTGATTCTCAATTTTTTATCCGCATTAGACATACCTTTACAAATTAAGTACATTAAGTTATAAAAATATAATATCAAATTTTCTCAGATCAAATTACGACGAAAATTGTCTAGAGTAACATATATTTTTTCAAAGAAATAAGCCTAGTCGTTTAGACGTGATGTTCAATTAAAAACCATTAAAAGTCTTATAACTGCGTTTTAATCAATCACACCTCAACGGCTAAATCGATTTGGATACAATTTTGAACACGGTTACACCTGCATGTATTAGATTATTACGTCTCCATGGGATAATTCTCGACAGAGAAAAATCTAGTAATATATAACTTAAAATACGTTTGAAATTGCTGATCTGTTTCAAAATATTGCTTGTATTATATTTTTTGGAAAATTCAACCCCTCTTGTTCAAAAAATATTATAAATACAACCCTAGCATTATTTTTATTTCAATGAAGACTTTTTTATTATGTAATAATTATTTAATCTAACACACACTGTGTAATGCCCCTCTGCTAAACATGATCTCGGCGGTATCCTTGATTCTAAGCTTAGCTTAGAACTACACATAGGCAAAAATCGTAAGTAAGCCTATCAAGTACAAGCTTGCAAGATTTGAAAGTAGACCCGGAACCCGTGAACCCGTGGACTTATATAATATTGTAAGAAATAAATTTGACTGCATTGACTTGTCTAACATGTTATGCTAATTGGTTCCTACATACCGTCCCTAAGGTGAATTGTACAGGGTAGCAAGCCAAATTCAAATTTTCTCACGTGTTTTGCAATTTGCAGGTCAGTGTCAGGTAGTATGTTGGTCAAAATATGATTTGCTACCGTAGCAAGTATGTGTTTATAGATCATTAAAATCATCAATACGACTCTCTCAGTTACAATTGATGTCAAATGTCATGATTACGTGATAGTCATAAATCAATATGAACTTAGAAGGTTGTATTGATGATTTTAATGATTAGAGTTCAGTTCGTTGTGGGCTATAATATTGTTATGTTTTAGGTATCTATCTCTGATTATTGTGCTACTCTTTAAATAAATTAAAAAATAACAAAACCATATTTAAATAGCCTTGAACTATATCCATGTATTTCATATCACCTAATAAAAACTTTTTTACAAAAAAAACAACTAACTTCGGAAGTCGGTGTTTGTGTTTTATTTCTTCGTTATTTGACACCGACTTCCGAAAATAAAGTTATTTTTAAATTTTTAGTGTATTTTCTTTTTTGGAAGTCGGTATTTTTTTTTTTGTAAAACAGTTTTTTATTTTTAGTTGTTATCCCCAGAACTAAAAACTCCAATAACATGGAACGTGGAATTTAAACATACTCGTAATTGGAGAAAACAAAAATGTCATCTAGGTATACGTATTTTTCGTTATTGTTCAGTTTCTCAAAAAGCGCTGAAGCAATTTCGATAAAATTGATATGGGACCACCTCGGGAGGGTAATCTTTCGGATAAAAAATTATTTTGAAAATCGGTCCACAATTGAAGGAGAAATCGGCGGACATATATAAAAAAAAACATACATTAATATTAATTAAAAAGAAAATATATTATTTTGAGAAACTTTTACGTTAGACCAACATAAGCCCCATTCACGGACCCATACCGATGCTTATAAATATAATCATGCCATCGACCCAAACGACACGTGAAAGGATTTCCAAAAAGTCACTAACGAGATTGAGTCCCCAAAAAACATGTTTCAGGTCAAAGCTCACGGAAATCTGTTTTCCCGTAAATAATTCCCTTTTACTTTGTTGTTATTGTGATAACTGAATGGAAAGGATCTGGAAACAAGAATATTATTGTTTATTATCATTCTCGTTATTCATGTTTGTCGTATTTCACATTTCACTCATTGTTTGTAGCTTTAAACAAATTGTGTAAGTCGTTACAAAAACCTATGCATATACAGGCGGATTTATAATATTTTTTGGGTTCCATACCCCGAAGGGTGCAAACGGATCCCTATTACTGTCACTCACGTGTCCATCTGTCTGTCCGTCGACTGTCATAAAATTTTGTTCCGAAGATTTTTTTAACTTCCCATTGACCTATAAACTTGAAATTTGGTGATAATGTTTATTATTAAAAACCAAAAATCAAAAGTAATTTATTTAAACTAGGCTGAGAGCCAGCATATTTTAAACGTCATAGTTCTACATAGAGACAGTACCACAAAACACCCGCCCGTCACCACTTCCTAGTGTTTTAGCCCCAGCAACATATCTGTCTGTTAAATTTAAAGAACTTGAATCTATATAATTTATGCAACTATCTTAACGTATTTGTATGTAATATTATGTAAAACAGAAAAGTAAATATTTATAATATCCAAAATAGTGAAAGCAGTGGAGGCCAAGTGGTAACGGCCGCGACCCTACAAGTTTTTTTTTTTTTTTTTTTTAAACGTTACCCCACACTAGGAATTACTCCTGTATCGTGGGTGCGTTCACAAACATGTATACTCACATTCACAAGACACCCAGACCCGGAACAACTATCTGTAGGTCATACAAATATTTGTTCCGTGCGGGGATCGAACCCGCGACACGCAGCGCAGCAGCCGAACGCTCAACCACTGCGCCAACCGTGTCGTCATCAGTTGTAGGTCGTGAGTTCAAACTCAGGCAGGCGCTTTACTTTGTGTAAATTATTTCATCACCACTGCTCTCAAAAACGGTGAAGGAAAACTGTGTAAGGAAACCGGCATGTCTTAGAACCAAAAAATCGAAGACATCTGATATCTACCAACTTGCATTTGGCCCACGTGTTGGATTATGGCCCACACTCTCTCACAGAGAGGAGGCCTGTGCCTACATTAAAAGACTGATGATGAATGTCAGCATACTCCCCCGTCTCTCGCCAGCACGTGCCGCTGAGCCAGCAAACTCCCCAATTAATGGAAACCAGATCCAGCCTTCCCTTGCTGCCCCCCCAGTGACGCCCTAAGCCGAGGCCCGTACCCCGCAGGGGGTGCCCTTAGCGTGGTCACTTAGTTTGTAAGTTTTAATAAGTCCTGGCTGGAGGCTTTAACAAATTAAAGCCTAAAAAAAAAAAAAAAAAAAAAAAAAAAAAAAAAAAAAAAAAAAAAAAAAAAAAACAAAAAAAAAAAAAAAAAAAAAAAAAAACACAGGCAAGCCCGGTTGAGCAGACGACAGCCTCAGAGGCTGACCTGCAAGAAGTCCCACAAAAAAAAAGTCAGCATACTCAATTAGGCTATCAAAAACGGAAAAAAACTATGTTAACTATGAACATAACGTACATTTTACGAATAAATATCAATATACTAATAAATATACAAATACCGTTAAACTGATAAATCACATTATCTGAATTTCCCACAGTTGGTTCGGAACCCTAAATGTGCAAAGCCCGACACGGTCTTGGCCGATTTTGTTTAAACTCCTTTTAATACTTGATGAACTAAATTTTTGTGTACCAGTCAAACCTTACACGCAAAGTAAATAAATTATATACATGAAAACTACCATTTGCGTCAAGGTCTACAATTTCTGACTGAAATGCGTAAAAGCTCCAGCAGACATTGGTGGCAATGCATAACCGATGTGCTATGAAAAACTTGTCGTCACACCGGTGTCATATTGTTGTGTCGCGCCTGTCTGTAACCTTTAGTGTCAAGGAAAGACTTTTAATCTCTAAAACCGATAGGTCTAAATATTTCCCTGCATCTTATTCAACAAGACCTAATAAATGGAATTTGATGAAACTATCGACGTTGTTAACATAATTACTACGAACAACGTCTATATAGCAACCATTACTTCGAGAAATATGATTTTTGGAGTTCACCCCGGGGGATCGCATAAAGCAAACTTTAAGGCGCTATTAGCCCCGGTTTTATTTGCCCCGCGCCCAGCGGGCTGGCTGTGAGATTTACGCACGCACCACCGTCAAGATTTAACACTGTACTGCCCATATTTTAAACTGGGTAAATCCCTGTGGTATTGCTGTTTTATTTTATTTTATTGCTGGGAGTCAAAGATTTTGATTGAGGAGCTACAATGTCAGCTCTATCTCGGATTTAAGATTTCGTTATCGGTTGCTGTAAACAAGGTGTAACCAAAATTGTTGGGGATTGGATACTACTTCTGGCAATGGTAATGAACAACTTTCTTCAAAGAAGTCATAGTAAATTCCTAAACAAAACCGGCCAAGAGCGAGTCGGACTCGCGTGCAAAGGGTTCCGAACAAATCATATTTTTTTCAGGTTTTTTTTTAACTGCCTCTACCGTATAGGTTTTCCTGTAATCTATAAGTAAAGAACTACTTTCTGTATTTTTTTCAAATTTTGAGGCTTAGTGATTTCGGAGATAAAGGGGAGGGGGGAGGAGGGGGGGTAATAGTCATTTTATGTCTATTTTGTTAAATAACTTCGAAATAATTTATTTTAAAATTATGAAAAAGAATATTCGAGACCCTCATAATGTGCCCTTTCATTTGGTATGTCGCACGACACCGTTTGATTTTAAATTTTCTGATTTTTATCCCAAAAGTGACACCCTTAGTCCAAATCAATTTATTTAGGATACACTTCCGTGTTTGGGTCACAGATATTCATGTGTGCACCAAATTTCAACTCTATCGGTCCAGCAGATTCGGAGCAAATTGGCTGTGACAGACGGACAGACGGACAGACAGACAGTCAGACAGAATGACAGACACACGAGTGATCCTATAAGGGTTCCGTTTTTTCATTCGGACTTTCAGAACCCTAAAAATGGACTTTCCGAAGGGGAACCGTCACAAATATGTTGTCATGTTGCAGCAAAAAAACCGATGGCATGCATCCACAGATGAACTTAAATTGAACCAATTACTTCTGAACAGAGAGAAGACGCAATCAGTACGATGGTTATTGGGCCCCATCATAAAGATGTTTCCTGGTTCTCACGGCGTCACGAGGGTAGCAGAGATAAAAACTAGGAAGGGCAAGATTGCGAGGGCCTTCAACAACATATGTCCTTTTCCTATTGAAGACGACGTTTTAACCCGGCCAACACAGTTGTCATCAGCTGAACACAATTAGAATGATAGGTCCATTCGCTATGACTTTTCTGAAGATAGTGGTTTATTTCTATGAGGAGCTCGTGACTAAAGTAATAAAAGCCGCACGCGTCGATCCATCAGGTTAAGGTACGCTTGCCGGGGTTGGTCCATAGAAGGGTGACCATCTTTACATACCGAAACTCCTCCGTGCCTCGGAAAGTACGTTAAACTGTTGGTCCCGGCTGTCGTATTTCCCAGTAACTGGGTTGTGCAGGTCAGATAGGCAGTCGTTCTATGTAAAAAACTGGTATTCAGCTGCCACCGGTTATACTGGAAGCCGACCCCAAGATAGTTGGGAAAAGTCTAGGCATATTGATTGATTGAGTGGTTTAATTCTATGGGCAAAAAAAATTACAACCCATTTCGTTACACCCTGTATAACTTCACACTCACTTCACATACTTCACAGATGAATCTGAAGTTTAGCTATCATTATCATCATCACGTCCATTGCGCGACAGGATATAGGCCTCCCACCAGAGTCACCACATCAACTTTTCCTGTAATTCTCCCAATACGCAAATTCCTGTGGCCTTCTCCAGTTAATTTTTTTAACATTCTTGATGATTTCTTGCAATTCAATCTGATAATAGAGACAGGAATTAATCCATCGCGCATCTAGTTAGCCGACACAATAGATTTTTAATTGTTTACGGCCCATACATTATCCGTTAGACACGCAGGATGCTAATGAATGAATTACTTTTTCTCGTGTAATTCGATTAAATTAGCAAACTACCAGACGCAACAATCCTACACATACGAAACCTGACGTCACAGAATCTCGTCTGTAATAAAACGAAATAAACAGCTCTTAAAAGTGTATTGAAGCTAATAAAATGCCAATGAAAAGTTGGAGAACTCGGCTGTCGGCGAAACGCACCAAATTTTCCATGTTTATGGCACTGTGTTCGCATTTAATATTTTAGTCATAGCGGAACCCTTCGGTACCTATTGTTCCAACCGTACTTAAGTAAGACGAAGTTCTGAATAATTAAATGTGTCAAAAGTCAGTGTCCTGTCCGTCGAGACGTTTCTTCGTGATAAAGAAAAATTGGATTCAAAAATTCAAAGGAAGTTTTCTGATGGTATAACCGGCGATGGTCATTTAAATTTTTAGTCCAGGGGCTAGATAACGTGATATTTTAAAATTCTTCCTTATAATAATACAAATGCGAAAGTAACTCTGCCTACATGTTTGTCTGTCAGTCTGCTACGCTTTCACGCCTGAACTACAGAACCAATTTTGATGAAATTTCGTTAAGAATATAATAACAATATATCATTTATTTTGTCTACACAAGTTACTTAATGCTAGGGTTACAGTGGAGCACGAATATGTAATTAACTTTGTGAGAGACTGGTGCTTGAATTAGGTCTCTATAGAAACCTGTATTACAAGTCACCAGGGCCCTCCCGCAGCTATTCGCCTGCTATGTTCTACTTTTGTTCTAATAGCATTTGCATAGTAAGAAGAGTGCAGGAAATCAAGTTAAAACACAGAAAAATTAAATGAAAATAAAAAAAATATTGTGGAATTATCAGAACGCGTGTGAGTAGCTGGAGAGTATGTATGGACAAAATGTGGTTAGGTGTATATGCGTAGGAAATTGCTTGAGTGACTGTGGTGCGAGGATGATTTATAGTGAGTTTAATCGGTGCGAGCATGATTGAAGGAAGACTGCGGTTCAAGTACAATAGTTTTCAAAAGCAGCAGAGAGGATAGTCAGAAAGTAGAGATCCCCTATCTGAGAGGGATTAATAATTTTTCTGTTTCCTGGTAGTCTAGAGTTTTCAAATATTTAGTGACCGAGGTTTTACATTTAAATTTCGTTAGAGGACATACATTAAGAATGTTGTTCAGTTTATTATAAAGGTATGGTCCGAGAAATATGAAAAAATTATGGGAGTGAGAATAGTTGCAAGCTTGTGTTTGGCACACCCTGCCCCTTCGGCGCTTATCCTTTTGGAGATTCGGGTCGTATTGCAACAAGGAGTGTTCTTTCAGCACTGTACGCAATACGAAGGACTGTCTGACAGTACGCACATCCCACTCTTTAAAAAGGTCTACAGTTGGGAATAAATAAGGAAGTCCAGCTCCAACTTTGAGAATAGCGCGCTGAGCCCTCTCGACATCAATTAGGTAAGTCTACGCGGCGTTAAGAGATAGATTAGACCTAAAAAGGCAAAGATGCCATGAAAGTTTGTATAGGAGTCCGTCATTATTGAAGAAAAAACCATGAAACTTTTGATTAAGGCACTTGATTGGAAATAAATAAACATTTCTTCTATAGTTTTTGGAATTTTGACCTTAATGGGGGTAAAATAGAGGAGGGAAAAAACTGTTCCACGTGGAACAAGTGTAGGGCAAAAGATGGTTGGTAATAACTTACAAGTTATTAAGATCTATAGCGCCATTTTTAATCCCATGCCATTTTGATATTTTGACAATCGTTAGCTGATAGAATATAACTGTGTTTTGAGTTTATTTTGGTACCGTATGTACCTAGGTACTTGCTTAAGTTTCTGTTAACGCTTTTCGGCTACAAAAAAACGCTTTTCGCCTGGGGATAGCGCCAGGCGTTAGGCATTGCACAAGTCCGAGGCCATGTGTTTTCATGGTTCTCGGAATGCGCCACCGGCGGGTTCCCAGATAACGGTAGGAGGGGTTCACATCGGCGTCGAGGGGACGATGAAGTACCTGGGACTCGTCCTCGACAGCCGGTGGAACTTCGTCGAGCACTTCCGACGTTTGGCTCCCAGACTGAACAGGGCCGGGGCTGCTTTGAGGCGGCTCCTGCCCAATCTGAGGGGGCCAAACGCCTCCTGCCGGAGGCTCTACGCGGGGATCGTGCGGTCCATGGCCCTTTACGGAGCGCCGGTGTGGGCGCGTTCGCTAAGGAAGCGATCTATTCGCTTTCTGAACGCGTCCCAAAGGGTCATGGCGATCAGAATGATCCGAGGATACCGTACGATCTCCTGCGAGGCGGCGAGCCTCCTTGCCGGATTATCGCCATGGGATCTGGAGGCAAAAATCCTCGCGTACCTCTACGAGGAGCGCGAGGAGGCGAAACGCCGGGGCGAAACTCCGCTGCCGCGACAACTCGCGGCTCGGCGGACAGAGCTCCGGCAGGATCTCATGGCGACGTGGAGACAGCGATTGTCACAACCCCGCGCTGGGCACGCCACCATTGCGGCGGTAGTGCCCCTCTTTGAGGCTTGGCTGGAGAGACCTCACGGCGCCCTCACCTTCCGCCTGACGCAGGTCCTCACCGGACACGGTTGTTTCGGGAGGTTCCTGTTTCGGATCAAGCGGGAGGTGACGCCCGGGTGTTTCCATTGCACGGATCGCCCCGAGGACACGGTGGAGCATACGGTGGAGGTCTGCCCCGCTTGGGCGGAGCAACGCCGTGCCCTCGTGGATGCGATAGGCGGCAGCGACCTCTCGCGCCCTGCCCTGGTTCAGGCCATGGTACGGAGCGAGAGGGAATGGGAAGCCGTCTCCTCCTTCTGCGAAGCAGTAATGCTCGCGAAGAGGCGGGACGCGTGAGAGAGCACCAACAACGGAGTCGCCCTCACGCCCTCAGCAGCAGCCGCCTCAGGAGACGCCGGGGCCTTCCGGCGCCGCGAGACGATCTCCG
Organism: Polia nebulosa; assembly: GCA_951329385.1. Classification (NCBI taxonomy): domain Eukaryota; kingdom Metazoa; phylum Arthropoda; class Insecta; order Lepidoptera; family Noctuidae; genus Polia; species Polia nebulosa. The sequence goes on from OX589593.1 coordinate 6,298,060, forward strand.
GCCACCGTAGACCCGGGCCTGCGGACGGCGAGTAGTGGGTAACTCGCCGTCCGATCAGCACCAGGCCCGAGAGTCGACGGCGCGTAGTGTTCCACGCGCGCCTCAAAGAGTTGTCAGCAAGAGACGGGGCCCGTCAGGGCCGATGCCTGCCCGGGGGTTGAGGATAAATTCGAAACAGAGTTACCTCGCCCCTGGGCACTCAAAGGCAGGAAGGAACAGGGGTGGGTTTTAGTCAGTAAGAGTCTGACACGCCCTCCCGCTCCACCCAGAGCGGGAGAAGTCATAGGATGATTTCCCACCCCACAAAAAAAAAAAAAAAAAAAAAAAGGCACTTGTCCCACCGCACGATTATCTACTCGCACCACTCGCTCGGGTTGGTCTTTCGGCGTGACTTCTGACCGCCAAGCGAGCATCACTGAACGTGTGTCGCTGAGCGAGTAAGCTATGATAGCTTTTGTCGACAAACTTGTGCAGCGAGTCCTCGGCGGTGTGAACAGTCAGCAATCAACTCTCAATGCATCTATTTGGTTTACACGTTTCTTGAGCGACAAAATAGCCGACAGTTAGTCGCTTCCTCGCCGGTGGTGATGGGACAACTGAGGAGGAGCTAACGTAGGACAGCACAAAGCTATATTTGACATATATTTATTGTTCTCTATCAAACATAGGTACATAAGTAGGGTGAGATATCAAATACTGAGATAATTAGACTCTCATTACAAGTCTACATACATACCTTGTATTACAAATCTCAGTACCGCAAGCTAAAATAAGACCTAACTCCAAGAAACCAAGGTCAAAATTACAATTTAGACGCGAAATCAAAAAAGAAAAACTCAGTTTTCTAGCAAAAACTTAGCTGAAGTTAATTGCGAGACTGGAAATAGCCTTCAAATATGAATAAGTTACGTTTGGGTCGCTCACACGTCTTTTTAATTTGGCTCCAAGGGACTGTAGTTAACTCAATTAGGTGTCGACGAACAAAATCGTCGTAATTGGTGACTTTTTGCTCGTACTTTGGTTTTTCAACGTTTTTTGTATAGTCTAAACCAGACTTAAGATAATTTTATATTGAGATTTGAAGGTTAATTTTAGCAAACATTACAGTGCGTTTCCACTGAAGTGGAGCTGGGCGGAGAGGAGCAGAGACGTGCAGGAATCGACCAATCACAATGGTTGAAATCATCATTGCGTCATTTGTTTGTCACGTTGCGGAGGTCGGAGGTGTGGTGACACGTAGAGGAGGGTCGTAGGAGTGACACGCAGAGGGCGACCGTAAATGAGAAGTTGGATGAAGATAAACAAACGACGAATTCAGACGTAATTTTTATATTTACAGTGGGCTTAATTATATAGAACACTTTTTAATCGTACGTACACCATACACTGTGACTTAGGTAAAGGTATAAATGTATTATTGTCAGGAACTACCTGGTTATAAAAACTGCACTTCACTGTTCTAGTAACTCTCACAAAACTGGTAACTGTCATTTGCTGAAGAGTCTTAAAATTACAGTGATAAGAAGGAGCTTCTACTAGCTCGGCTGCTGAATCTGAAACGGTTTTTTAATATAAAACCAGAGGCTAGACAGATAAGGCAAGTAATATTTGAATTTGAAATTAAAAAGTTAGGAAAGAACGTAATTTGGAATAGAGGTCACAAAATAAACAAGGCATTTACACTGCCTTGTTACACGTTTCGCCTGTGATTCGATACGATTCCAGCACTTGACTCCGCTCCGCTCCGCGCAGTTCGGCTTCAGTGTAGACGCACCCTTACTGTAGGTAATATACAGTGTGTATCGGAAAAGGGCCGTCATATTTTAAATACTGCTTCTGCCCCTGGATATTAACAACTTTCTTCTATGACGTCATAGTCAACTCCTAAGGCGTTTAAATATATCCAAACGTCTTGTTGATACTTCGCGAGACCTAAGGGCTGGCTGTTTCCTAGGGCAGAAGATAAGCATTACCATACAACGTGGCAATGCCGCCAGTCTTCTGGGCATATCAGCCGACAGCGACGCAGAGGATTTTGTCGACGTCATAATTTAGATTATTACAAGCTTTTATTTAACTTGCAAAATAAGTAATAATATATAATAATATTCCACAAGATTTCATCATTAGACTCAAATTTGGTGTATATATGTATTTTCGGTGACAATACAACGATATGGTACCATGAAGCTGGTCTGATGATGGCCATAGATACTTCTGAACTAAAGAAAAAGTGTTTGTACTTATGTACGCACGTAAGAAGTTATACTTCTTTGGTGTAACAAGATAAAAAACCAAACTGTCACAAAGTTTACAAAAGGAAAACAACAATTCTTCATGACCATAGCTAACTTCAGGGTGTCGGTTCAACTTACTTAAAAATATTGGACGCTACTCGTTGCTAACGTCGCGCTGGCCTGTAACAGGTATACTACGTGCATGCGTTCGAGTGCCACGCATTCACTCTCGCTCTGTCTCTTTCTATTCCCTCTCCCCAGAAGCGTTGAACGTTTAACGCAACAGTGCTTTAATACCCCCTCCATGGTAGCGTTAAACATTTAACGCAACCGTGTTGGAAGTCGTATTACAAGTATAACTTCAATATAACTTCAACAAGATAAACCCATCGAGTCTAGGCTCGATTGATTTGTCTTGAGAAGCATTTTACGCCTAGACAATATCCAGGGTCTGATAATGAAGCTGGAAGGTGGCCATTGCATCTCAGTGATAAAAGAACATAACCCCACCGAGCACATTTAATTTGAGATAGCTGATATAAAAGCTTGTTTAAGAAAATGTTTTTTTGACTATAAACTAATTTTTAGTTTTAGTTAGTTAACAGTTTTTATTCTTTGACTAAGTGTAAATGTAGGTATAGCTAGTTAAGTATATTGCTCGCCTCATAACGCGAAGCGTTTGAGGTAGTGCTCTACTACTCGTATCAACACGTCGAGGCCAAGAAATTTTCTGGCCTTAAAATTACTCTATTACGCGGGTTCGATCCTCGCATCATCATCATCATCATCATTCTCCTGCCCTTATCCCAATTTATTTGGGGTCGGCGCAACATGTCTTTTTCTTCCATACTCCTCTATTAGTCGTCATCTTTGTAGTCACCCCCTTTTTACCCATATCCTCTTTCACACAGTCCAACCATCGTTTCTTTCGCACGGAACAAATATTTGTATGGCCTACAGATAGTTGTCCCGGGTCTGGGTGTCTTGTGTATGTGAGTATAAATGTTTGTGAACGCACCCACGATACAGGAGTAATTCCTAGTGTTTTTTTTTGGGGGGTTGGGAAATCATCCAAAGCGGGAGGGCGTGTCAGACTCTTACCGACTAAAACCCACCCCTGTCCTTTCCCTGCCTGAGTGGCCCACCCCTGGGGGGCCACCGTTTATTTAAAAAAATAAAATATATTAATAAATATTTCATCCATAGTATAATATGAGTACACGATCAAGAAAAGACTTGAGAAAATCTACATTATGTTCTTTAAAAATCATTGGTTCTGCAAAAAAAATAACTTTACTTGGACTTCCGGATGTCTGTACCTATGTATTAACTCTTTTTGTATGTAGTCTGAATAACTGCCGAAAAAATTTTGGAATCGAGAGTGGTTTTTTTATTTTATTCAGAATTTTCTCAAGAGGAACCCTTTCGTTATTCACTATCGTAGTTTCTATCGTTTTTTTAATATTTAATTAAAAGTGATGACTGATAGCATTTGTTGTATATCGAATGTACAAAGACAGTTTTCAAAGCCGAAAGCCACATAATCTACTCATTATTTGGACCATTTTTTTCTACTAGACCGCACGTGGAAATCCACTGGTTCTGGAGATAATGAAGGTCAAAGATGCAATTTTTTTTTCACTCTATAATTCAGAAATACAATTTATTTTCAGTACAAAAAGAAATGAACGTTATGAGGCGTGCACTCATCCAATTATGACTTATGGTGGCCCTGTCTTCGCACACGTCAAGCCCCGCCACCTCCATAAGAAGCAGACTCTTCAGAACCGCTTCCTCCGAAAAGTAGTGGGAGCCCCCTAATTTGTTCGGAATGAAGAGCTGCATGTAGATCTCAAACTTAACTATTCTGCAATTCATGAAATGACTCACCAAGCGTTTCCTTGACACTGCTACAGAACACCGTAACCCCCTAATCGCATCGGCCGCCCGATCCGAGCCCTTCCATATTTCCAAGATCCGCCGTCCCCAGCATACCCTCCTCATTCCTGACGGTGCTACCATCCTGCTCCAAGAGAGCCGTAGGCAAACTAATACCTTACAAAAACACAGACCACCGTCCTTCCGTCCACGCCGTCGCGAAGTTCACGTCAACGTCCTCCCCGTCCCTTGCTTGAGCCAGCACGCACCGCTGAGCCTGTAATTCTAAATTCACTAAATAATTTAAGTTCGATCCAGCTGTCCCTTGCTGCCCCCCCTCAGCGACGCCCTAAGCCGAAGCCCGAACCCCGCAGGGGGTGCCCTTAGCGTGTTGTCGCTTAGTTTATAAATTGTTATAAGCTCTGGCTGGAGGATTTAATAAATTAAATTCGCCACAGGCAAGTCCGGTTAAGCAGCCTACAACTCAAAGGTTGACCTACGAGACGCCACACAAAAAAAAGTAATAATGAGGCGGCTCTTTTGGATTTTCTAAACTTTTTTGTTTTATGTATCAAAAAGCTGAAAAAAAAACAGTGGACCTTTCGTTCAAAGTTATCATCAGATGATCAAAATAATAATAGTAATAATAATTTATTGAAGGAAAAAACTCAGTTCATAATTTATATAGGAGGTCCAACATTTTTTTCAGAATAAATTATTCCTTTCTTCAAGAAAGTTCTTAATTTCTATGGACAGAAGCAGTACATATATAATATGAACACGCTTTTCCGTTACACAGCCTGTATAATTTAAGGAGTCCTGTATTTTCCGAACGCTAATTAATTTCATATGCCACTTGGCTAAATGCCATAATATATCGGTCATTACTGTTATGCAAGAGAAAGTCCAATGTTTTTAACACACTTGTATTAGCTTCCCTTGTAACTAACAATGTAAAGAAATCTTGGTGTAAAATTTGACTTACTTCCCGGTTTCCGATTAAGGTTGAAGTGCCAGGGTAGCCCGCGAAATTCAAATTATCTTAAGTTTTTTGCAATTTGCAAGTCAGTGTCAGGTTGTATCTTGGTCAAAGTATGATTCGCGGCCGCAGCAAGTATGTATTTATAGAATTATAATCATTAAAATCATTAATACAACTCCGTCAGTTAGAATTATTGGTATCAAATGTAGTACTCGTATTTCATGAAATGACATACTGTTGATTCTGGCTGGAATTCTCACAAAAAAAAGGCAAACGGTTGGAGCCAAGTCTTCAAATTTTAACAGTATAAGCATCTTGTTGACCCAAAGTCATACAAATAGTCAAAAACACATTTAGAACGAAACCCTAAATATGTGAAATCCGACACGCACTTGGCCAGTTTTTTTTTATTATTATTATTATTATTCTTTATTGTACACATAAAACATCCATAACCATACAAATAGTCAAAAACACATTTAGAACGAAACCCTAAATATGTGAAGTCCGACACGCACTTGGCCAGCTTTTTTTATTATTATTATTATTCTTTATTGTACACATAAAAATAAAATAACACAAATTGGCAGATAGTTAAAAAGGTGAGCTTAATCCAGCATTTAGGTTTTTTTATAGCAAATCTCAGGGAGTAAACCTACATCTTAAGTGCACAACAAAAACTTGAAATTTAATATTGTTTGTTTTAACGTATTAATGGATTTTTTCATAAAGTATGTCTCAGCAGCAGCCCGGGGTTTTGAAGAAGGAGGTGTGACACCCTTTTGTGCCTGGGAAAGCACGTAGTGTTGATCCTGCGCCTTATCTCTCTCGTCGTGTCGGATTGTCCTCCCATCGGACTATGAGAGTAAAGGTGTAGTGCACCTGTGTTTGCAAACATACTTGTGCACTATAATATCTTCTACACACTTGGCTAATCTCCATTGTGATTGGCCTGTAGCGACATCTATGACGCTACATACGCACTAAAACAGCAAAATTCCTACATCGCGCAAGCAGAGTTCTCCGCGTGATTTGAACATAATTATACAACAGCCCGAAATCAACTATGGGGCAGTTGTCCGGACCAGACACAACACCCGTCTGGTCGGAGGATCCTCGCTTTTCAATGGAGGTTGTGGGACTTTACACTCTGTTCCGCATACCTCTATAGGCCATCGATCAAAATTCGGTCGATAGGATAATAATGCAGATTTTTTGTAGCGTCTTTTAGTCTGCATGTCTGATGACTAATCATTAATATCCCACACATCCTCTGAGCATCAGCAACGAAGAGCTCGTGGCTAAAGTAATAACAGCCGCACGGGTCGATCCATCAGGTTAAGCTACGCTTGCCGGGGTTGGTCCATGGGTGGGTGACCATCTTTACATACCAGTGGTCCTCCGTGCCTCGGAAAGCACGTTAAACCGATGGTCCCGGCTGTCAATCATGGACCTTTGACAGTCGTTACGGGTCGTCAGAAGCCCGAAAGTCTGACAACCAGTCTTACCAAGGGGTATCGTATTACCCAGTTACTGGGTTGTGGAGATCAGATAGGCAGTCGCTCCATGTAAAATATTGGTATTCAGCTGCACCCGGTTAGACTGGAAGCTGACCCCAAGATAGTTGGGAAAAAGCTAGGCAAAACACACATCCTCTAAGCATCGTTCCACAGCATCCACACTGTTCAAGGAATCTATAGCTGTTTGAAATTGATAATTCATCTAATAAAACGCTTCGTCACCTCTTGCAACATCTAAAATACGTGAAGGGCTTTTTTTATCGGATGGAAAATCATCAAATAACTTCTCCCGCTCTGGGTGGAGCGAGAGGGCGTGTCAGACTCTTACTGACTAAAACCCACCCGAGATCCTTCGGTAACTCGTGCCAGGGCCTGGGGCGTGACTGTTTCAAACTCTCCTGCGATCCTGATAAAATACGCTAAGGGTTAGCATGCAATATGGAAGCATATTCAACCTATGTATATTTGTCACCAAAGCCACTGTTACAACCCGCAAGCGGCTAGTGACGCCATTGTTGTTAATATTTACTAAATCCGCAGCTAACAAAGCTTATCACAGTTTATGCATAAATAAAGAGATATAAGTCGTTTCGTATAAAGGACTGCCCTGAATGTACAGCGAGCGTGGAGCTACTAAAAGTAATTATGGAGGGTGCGAATATTGTTTGTATCAGTAAATAGTCGTTAATGTACTTTGTAGAGGCCAAATTTTGACAGACTCAACGGAGTCGCCCTCACGCCTCCAGCCGCAGCCGCAGCAGGAGACGCCCTGGGCATCGGGGGTCGCGAGACGATCTCCGGCCGCCGTAGACGCAGGCCTGCGGACGGCAAATAATGGGAAGCTCGCCGTCCGATCAGCACCAGTCCAGAGAGTCGACGGCACGTAGAGTTCACTCAGCCATGCCATGCCATGGCCACTCAGCCAAGGAAGGAACAGGGGTGGGTATTAGTCAGAAAGAGTCTGACACACCCTCCCGCTCCACCCAGAGCGGGAGAAGTCATTCGATGATTTCCCAACTACACAAAAAAAAAATTGGCAGTAAGTGGTTAGGTGTACATTTATTACACGTAACTCTGTCTTTAAAGTTGTCTTGTGAAGGTCGTCTTCTTTATGTCGCTGGGACGACATTATTTTATATTTTCTTGGCCCAAAACTTGGCCACTTCCAGGGCGTCGTTGATGGCAGCGCTGTGGTCACTTGCGTTGCATGTTTTGGTGCACAGAGGGAAAGACAGCAAGCGCAGCATAGTTAAGGCGCTATTAATTGCCAATGACCTGGAGTGGTTAACTTGCGTATTCTGTGCTGAGCTCACAAAACGCGTCGTATGTCCACCCAGTAATAGGACTGACCCATCAAGGAGCTCAATCCGAAATTAGACTAAAGTACGTATACTAAAATATAAATAATTAAAATTGATCTTTAAAATGGTGAAAGTTTAATAAAAATACGCTTTATAGCTATTGCGTGATTCTCAATTTTATATCCGCGTTAGACATTACTTTACAAATTATCTACACAAAGTTATAAAAATATAATTTTAAATATTTTGAGATCAAATTACGAAGAAAATAGTCAAGAGTAACATATATTTTTTTCAAAGAAATAGAACCAGACGTTTAGACGTGATGTTCAATTAAAAACCATTAGCAGTCGTATAACTGCGACTTAAGATTACGATTTCCACTCTGTGCGAGGCTCAGTTACCTTCCAAGGGGACCTCGGAAGATGAGACCTTACGGGACGATGCTCATATAGTGTTAATCGCACACATCTACTTCTTTAGCGTGGGTGGAACGGTACCACACTGAAAACGCATATTTGCTCGCAGAGAAGCTGAGGGCTAGACCAGAGGTTCGTATAGCACCTGAGGTGAAGCTCCCCAAATGGTTGAAATTAGGCCCTTGAGTAACTTGTATTGGGATCTGGTATTGTTTTTTTTTATTAACAGTTTCTCCTAAATGTCACTGCTCTGTCAATGGTAACACCGAAGTACGTAAGATTATTGTAGTGTTCAATAATGACTTCTTGCAAATTATTTTTTAAAGAGCGTCTAGCTAGCTGAACGCCGAGAGCAGTGGTGGCCGCGACTTACAAGTTGTAGGTCGTGAGTTCAAACCCAGGCAGGCGCTTTACTTTCTTTTATGTATGTTCTTTCATCACCACTGCTCTCAAAACGGTGAAGGAAAACATCGTGAGGAAACCGGCATGTCTTAGAATCACAAATTCGAAGACATGTGATATCCACCAATCCGCATTGCGCCCGCGTGGTGTATTACGGCCCACACTCTCTCACAGAGAGGAGGCTTATGCCCCAGCAGTGGGGACATTAAAAAAGGCTGATGTTTATGATGATGATGACTGGCTGAATTGTTGAGCAGATGGAAAGCGCATGCCTGTGTTTTTAGGTTCGGTGTTCGGTGTGAGGGTTATAGGTTTAATACTTTCCAAGAACTTCTAAGCCCACACACAGGCTTTTTTTTACGTATTCTTAATTATTCGTTTGGATTGCCAGGGCGCATAAACCTTTCGTAGTATCATAAGGAGGTATAACTTAGGTAAAGGTCATTAAGACTAAACGGTGGTCAGATGTAAGTGCATCTGAACATGCAACTTTGGGCTTAGAAAAATAGGCATTCTGTCAGAGATCACTAATTTTAGACAGTCAACAATGTATGGAATTACTACTGATACATCACGTGTTAAATCTTATATACTATGACTATTGAATTTAATAAGAGGTTTTAGAAAAGAAACTCAAATAATCATGAATACTCGTTAGATGAGAGTGATTGCTTGATGCGCATGGCCGCAAAATTCAAGTGCCTCCTTGTATTTCTACGTTCTTCGTACCTCAACGTTCATGTCTCAGAAATAATTCACACGTCCCTCGAGAACAAAGCGTCGACTAAAGGGGTATTTTATACATTATACATACATATGAACCAAAGAGTATACATTGTGCAGATTAATATAATGTCCCGGCAAGATTCGCAACTAATACAATTATGATCAAACACTAGTTTATAATGTACATAATATTCAGTCGCATTAGTGGAACCATAATAGAAGCCAGTAACTTGTTATTAAACTAGCTGTGCCCGCGACTTCGTTCGCGTGGTTGTCGAGAACAAAACAACGTCGTTTAGATAAGAGTATATCACCTTTTTGATGATTTAGATAAGAGTCCTGACTTTGGTATAGTTGATTACGTTAATGCTTCTCTATATACTATGTTAGCGGTGGAATTACCCGGAGCATATACAAAAAGGTTGTTTGGGTTGCTAACACGTGATAGAGAAACATAGAGTTGGCCGTGTGAAAAACAATCAAAAGTAAGGTCTACACCCGCAACGGATAACGTCTGGCCTTGGGCTTTATTAATAGTCATAGCGTAACAGAGGCTTACAGGAAATTGCACACGTTTGAAAGTAAACGGAAAATTATTGGGGATAATGGGTATCCTGGGAATGAAAACAACATCACCGGAGCCGCAACCTGTTAAGATTTCGGCTTCGATGACATTTCGTTGGAGATTTGTTACTCTCAACCGAGTTCCATTGCATAGTTTTGGTGGGCTTAAATTTCTGAGTAGAATGATTGGTACTCCGACTTTTAAATAAATTTTGTGTGCTGGAAGACCTGGTGTATTTAGAGAGTCTAAAAACTCTACTGGATAGTGGGTGGCATCTCCTTCTTCTAAAACCGTGTTAATAGATAAATATTCCCTACTTTCTCCAGAAACATGTACCAATATTTGAGAATTTATTGCTGCTGCTTGGTCGTTGCGAGGTGCCAAAATAGCTCGTTGGCATAGCCAAGCAGCGTCATGGTTCGAGATCTCTGATGGATCTCCGTATACAGAGGAAATGAGTTCCTGCTGTGAGGCAACAGAAGAACACAGGCTTTCGACTAAAGTTACTTTACCTCCTTCTTGAGTCGGGTATGTGCCGTTACCAATTTGAAGTAGTAAATTTGAGAAAACCTGCGCGTTTGCGTCACCTCCCAAATATGCTCGCATATTAAAGCTCAAATTAGTTAATATGACACTACGCCATAAAATAGAGCTCTTTAAACAGGCACCTATTTCATCGGCCCTCGTTCCTCTGGGTATTATAGGGAGTGTCTGCCTGAAGTCTCCACAGAATAGCACCGTTAAGCCTCCCATCGGTCGGTCATTTTGTCTTATATCTCGCAACGTTCTATCTACAGCTTCCACAGCTTTACGATTTGCCATCGTACACTCGTCCCAAACGATAAGGGCGCAATCGCGTAAAACCCTTGCTTTATCACTATTGCGAGACACGTTGCAAACAGGGTTTTCTGTGCGGTCCAAGTCGATTGGTATTTTAAATGTTGTATGTGCAGTTTTTCCTCCTGGTAATAAAGTGGCAGCTATTCCTGAGGAAGCGACGGCAAGGGCAATTTTGTTTTGGCTCCTTATTTGAGCCAAGATAACTTTAGTGAGGAAAGTTTTACCTGTTCCACCAGGTGCATCTAAAAACAGCATTTCTCCTAATGAATGTTCTACACTACAGCATACTCTATCAAAGATTTGACGTTGTTCTGTCGTCAAATTTGAACAGCCATTTCGCAATATTTCTGCTAACTCTTCGGGGTTGTAATTTATTTCAGATGTATACTCCCTATTAATTCGTTCCCCACCAACTGTCGGTGTCGGCAAGCCGTATTGACTGAGGGGGTTCCCTCCTATACTTGTAACTATATCTTGTATAGCCAGCAAAGCCCTATTATGGCAGCTTTCACGTACTTGGTCAGAAGTTTCACTATTTATATTTTGCTGTCTCAAAAAATCTTCGGCAAACGCGTCTTTATATTTTTGCCACAACTGCCCAGCGTCCGATAGGCCACAAAATGTCAACAAAATGGCAAATAAATGGCGCAAACGATGTGGACTATCACTGACGCATGCTTCGGCTAAAGCATCATCCCAATGCTGATCGCCATCTAATAAATGCCGTGCGCGGCAAGCAGCTTGAAATGTGGGATATTCTATATCGTCCACTTTGCGGAGCTCAGCAAAAGAAGTAGGTCCTCGCACTGTGTGAAGAAGAAGGCGTAAATAATAACACTCTGCATTATTTGGGTGCACCGTGTATACTCTTCCAATCACGTGTTCTTTAAAAATGCCGGACTCGCCTTCTACAGCAGTTCCACGTCTCCTGCGATTAAAAACACCTTGCTGCTTGTTATAAGTATAATAATGTGGCACTTCATTGTACAACAGAGACTTAGCGAAATTGTCTCTTTCGCAAAGGCGAAAGAATGCGAGCAAGGTGGTTTGTCTTGGGTTGTTCATTCTTTCTGCCACATTTTCTGGCTGAAAGTAAACTCGCTGCCCGCCTTCCAGGTGCACGTCAAGATGGATGACTGGCGGATACCTTTCATGAATAGGGAAACTCAAAATGCGCCAAACTGCCTCCGAAGAGCTTATGTATCGGCCAGATTGATACCTTGTCACTTCATCAAATTGGTTGTTATTTCTTAGTGCTATCATGGCTTGATCACTACCTTTATTAACATATTTACATATATATTTTATAGATTCGACGCTATTACAAATTTCAACATTAATGTGTGCTTGAAAAGCGTTTGACAAAACTGGAGAATACGGTACCACCCAACCATTATTTAGAATTATTTCTTGTCCACGGAATCTGACAGTAGCTGTGAAACCACCTTGTGACGGTGATCTTCGCCGGTATTGCGGATACCCATTTTCCCCAGCCATAGTTAGTTCTTTCAGTGCTCTGGGGTATTTTTTTGAGCATTGACCATCTTTCATGCACGGTGATTCCCTGTTTAAGAGGCCACATGGCCCGTGAACCATATGTGTTTTTACTATGTCATGCAAAATCGGATCTGCATTATAGTCCGGAAATTCTGCACTTATGACACTGTCTATAGCATCGGGACGAATTTTTTCTTCCAGCCACAGAAGAATGTGCGCGTGGGGTAAACCACGCTTTTGCCACTCGACGCTATACATAAAACAAAGAGTTGAACCGAAAACTTTCTCCTTTGTAAGTAGATTAATCAAGACTTTGAGTTTTAAATGAAAAATCCTAGCAATAATGTCATGTCTGTCGTATGACGCCTGTCCTGTGAGAAGTGCCTGGCAAATCTCCGTCCACTTTGGATTTGTTGTAAATGTTATAAAAAGGTCCGGCCGGCCGTATTTACGGACGTAACAAAAAGCATCTTGCGTTCGTTCGTGCATATACCGCGGACCGCCTGTGAAACTGGATGGCAAAATAACCAATCGACCCAAGTTTTCGACGTTATTATCTGATTGCATGGCGTCCCGCAAGTGCACGTATTCTTCAGCGCGTAACCGTCGCTGGTTAGTGCGAATATACACTAAACGTTCAGTTTCTATTTTTGCGTACATGTCCACAATAAATTGGCTGAACAAACCACGAAATCGTTGCAAATATACGAAACTGTTTTGCCTTATTTGTAAAAGGTAGGAATAGTATTGTTGAGCAGATATTTTTTTTTGATAATTAGTGACTCTCGTAGTAGGGTTCACTTGGTACAGCCCAAAATTGTACCCATCTTCACCATGACAATAAATTAGTGGATATTGCAGGGCGTCGTAAGCTCGGTGGGTTTCCAAAATGCGTTGAAGGCGATCGTCGCGTGTACGCAACACGATATCACGTGTCTCACACTCCTGGTCGACTAAAACAACTGCAACTTCATCTGCGACGGGTGCATTGTGTCTTCCACGGTGTTCACCCACAGGACGTCTATCGGCACTTATAACAATTTTGAAATCATTGCTGCCTTGTGGAATTGACTCCAATGCAGCTTTGAATTCACGAACGTACTGGTTAACGTGATGCAGCAATTCTTGAAGTTGACCCAAAAGCTCAGCATTGAGCTGGGGAAAATTGTGATTTCTAACATTGAGCTGTTGCGTGTAATCGGATACAAAATAAATTTGGAGAAATTTGGGTTCATTTTCTGGCAGCAAAGATCCAATAAGGTGATAAACTTGACCTTGTACTTTGAAGGTTGGCATGAACGGTCCTTCCGTTATTTGTTTTGCCCCAAAGGAAGTCATTTGGAAAGCACTGTTATATAAACGAATATTATCCAAAAAACGGTTCGACTGGGGATGATCGCCATTCAGGAGACTTTTAAGTAAGTGTGGTGGATCTTGGAAATTTGGAAGAACAATTTTTCCATTTGAGCAGCACATTCCATCTGTCTCTTTCCTCCATTTCAAAGCATGACAAAAATTACAAATTTCTCTCATGTCACCCACGAAAGTAAAGCCAGCATAATTAATTCTAGACGAATATGTGAACCCTGATTTTTCCCTATTGTCCCAAGGTAATAAAATATTTGCATCGTCATTTTCCATGGACTCATCAGCTCCGCTATTTGTTTCTCTATTCATATGGTATCGAGCTCGTTCTATTTCTAGGCGAGATTGACGTTGTTCTGCTGTTTCTGCTCGTCTTAGTTCATCTATTCTTTCCCTTTCAGATGCAAGATAACTTTCATTGTTTCTTTGTACACCTACATAGTTATGTCTAGCTATTTGTAATCGTTCTTCTCTTTGGGAGAGAGATTCAGACTCGCGCGAGAGAGCGTGTCGCTCTCGGTCAGATGACAGACGTGCTTGGCGTTCCTCGATACTCTCTTGAGAACGCAAAGTCGCGGTCCGAGTTCTTTGCGAACTTAAGCGCGACTCCCTTTCTGTGAAAGTCTCTGACTCGCGTGAGAGAGACTGGCGCTCCCGATCAGCAGACAGCCGAACTTCGCGTTCCTGGATATTCTCTTGAGAACGCAAAGTCGCGGTCCGAGTTCTTTGCGAACTTAAGCGCGACTCCCTTTCTGTGAAAGTCTCTGACTCGCGTGAGAGAGACTGGCGCTCCCGATCAGCAGACAGCCGAACTTCGCGTTCCTGGATATTCTCTTGAGAACGCAAAGTCGCGGTCCGAGTTCTTTGCGAACTTAAGCGCGACTCCCTTTCTGTGAATGTCTCTGACTCACGTGAGAGAGAGTGGCGCTCCCGATCAGCAGACAGCCGGTCTTCGCGTTCCTGGATACTCTCTTGAGACCGCAAAGTCGCGGTCCGTGTTCTTTGTGAACTTAAACGTGACTCCCTTTCGGTGAACGTTTCCGATTCACGTGAAAGAGCGATGTGCTCTCGGTTAGCAGATAACCGTGCTTCACGATCTTCTTCCGATTCCTGAGACCTACAAAGTCTCATCCTTTTCGCATTTCGGCTACGCAGCGAAAGGTTAGTTTTTTTTCTTTGAGGCATTTTCAAGGAAAATTAAAGCAATAAACAAAACTAACAACACTTATGACTGAATAGCCTACAAACTTAAAAGATCGGTGCGTCGAACAGTCTAGTGTGACAACGTATCGTCTGTTCGTGGTCGTGACTCAACGAATTGGCAACACTAACTTACTGTATAACGATTGGCACTATTGGATTCAAACTACGAAGTAAATCAAATACAATCTTTACTTCGTACTTCAAACCAATGACCAAAGTTGACCAAACGAAACCAATAAGATAAGCAAATACTTTTTTTTCGACCAATTTAGAAAATCGATAAACCAAGCAACCAAAGAACTTTTACGACACACGCAAGAACTTTTAAGACACCTAACGAAACCCAATTTGCCTAGTAAACACGGTGGACGTCATCCTCGCGCGGAAAATCTTAACACCGCGATTCAGAAAATGACGTCATTTGCACAACGCCATCTATCGGATTTAGATTTCAACTATCAACATTAGTTCTATTTTTAGTCTTAAGATGTCGTTGCAAGTACTATACTTAATTGCGTAACGTAATATTTTACTTCTTGAACTCACTAAATTAATCATATCTTTTGATAGAGTGAACCGATTTCGATGAAACAAAAACTAAGTTAATCCTCAAGTTGCGTATAATTTTTGTATATAAACATTGTCAGCATTGAATTCGTAGATTTTACGTGATGTGCGCACAAACAAACAGACAAACAGACAAACAGACAAACAGACAAAAATTTCAAAAATGATGGAAATGGGTTCTGTTACTTATCTTTTCACACGCTGGCTATTTTTTGTTTCAATTTCTTCAATGTACAAAAATGACTTTTCTACAGATTTATTATAATATTTTGAAGATAAAACTAAACAAAGAAATATGTAGGAGAAGGTGGGGGATACCGGATAGTTAAGAAAAAGACAATATAATTATTAAATCACTATTTTATTTATTGAGGTAATCAATCAATGTCATAAATGTTTATAACTTTGGTATAAAAATAACTACTAACTATTAACTAAAATAAAATAACTAATAACTAAAATAAAATATGTTTTTTTTTAACAAAAATAATAAAAACGTTTTTCAATTCTGAAGCTAAAACTAAACAAACAATAAATATGTAGGTACGTAGCCTAAAAAAATATTTTGTCATGGGATTTAAAAATTGATTCGGCGAAAAACAACGGTAGGAAAAATGTGTCGGTTTGTGTACACGATCCATCCAGCAGCTAAACTATACCTCCAATATATTTGTAACATGCCGTGGTTCCGCAGAAGAGAATTTGATATTTCAAATAGTTCTTAAAGGTGCAAACGCTTGGCTTGGGGCTCTGACTGAGTTTCTTGCGAACTATGCCGATCAAAGTTAAGAAGCTTTTGTGATTGCGTTCGATCTCCGGCGTGGTTCAGATGCGGTGAAGATGAAGCTCAAACTTACTTGCAATCAATAGACGAGAATGCAGCTCTAATTTATTATTGGATTACTCTCATTCGAACGCTTTCTTCGGTTTGCAACGCAATGATTTCAGTTTGTCAAAGGAAAAAAAACTTTGTAGGCCACCGTTTGTTGTTTAGGTCAAGAAGTGTTTGTTTTACAATCAAATACGACAATTTTGACAAAATATTCACGTTGTTTAAAAAAGAAAACAAATATATCAATGTCAAAAACAGTGGACACTCGACGAAACTTCAGCTTCCCACTTAATCACAACAACCAAAAGGAATCTGTTAAAAACAACTTCGAACACCTCAGAAACACATTAGACATTTTTTTTATCCATACTGACTTTTCTCCAAGTGTGGCGATTTCGCAAAGTTTAAGTGGCCATTAGCAAACTTGTTTACAACCGCCCCAAGGCAACTGGTTCTATTCCGTACGTTTTATTACAGAAGCGAACGCTTGTCAGGAAATCGAGGGCAAAATAGTAATACAAGATGGTTTTCAAGCTTTCCTTAGGCGCAGGAAATAAATGTTAATTATGAAAATGGAGGGCCCTTCTGTGTATTAAAGTTGGGTCGTCAGATAGGATCGTTTGGGACTAAGTGCCGGAGGAAAGTTTCTGCCTATATCTTCATGATCGTTTCTTTAGGGGTTGGCAGAATTCTAAGGGGACTAATGTTCCAATACTAATTATGTAAGCTCTTCACTTAACAGTCGTTGTTCTAATCGTTTTTGTACGAAAATTGTCCACTTTAACCTAAATAGTGACTCTCCGATGCTGCAGACTAGAAAATGTAACTAAGTTACATCGGAACTAAAACTACACTATAGCTTGTACGTAATATAGAAAACAATATTTTGACTTCACAGTCGACAGTCTCTCGAAAGTCTACATGCAAACAGTACAGACCTAGCTGACACCTAGTGACTACAAAGGGTCCGGCCAATGGGTTCCGTACAATTTGGCTTGCTAGGCTTCATCTAGAGTGAGGAGCGTGCGCGGGTGCAAGTCGAGATTAAATACATCGCAACATGAGTCTACAACTGAGCCCGAGATTTGAGCGTCCAGTTTTTTCACCGTTATTTAATTTCACCGCTGATTTTGTATTCTCTTTGATCTCATTGTAGTCTTCGGCCCGCTCAGCAACAACTCTGAGATTGAGACTACGTTTTTAGCCCTTGGTAGCCACAGTGCTGTGGCTACCAAGAGCTATAAACAAAATGACTGATTAGAAGTTCAAAATGTTTTGGATTGATTGGCAATGTCTCTTATTCTAGTTTACTTATTGCATTTATGTAAAGCTGTTGGTTTTCCATGTGATAAATAAATAAATAAATGTCAGTAGAATGAATGAATTATAATGTCTAAAATTAAGTATTCTGCAAATAAGGCTTATAAGTTACTTTACTGTAACTTTTTTTGAACACTTGCTCTACCTGCAATTAAATTACGATAAAAATATTATGTATGGGCTTGTACCACTAGTCATAATACAAGCTACTTACTACATACTACAAGAACTTAACAAGGGTGCTGGTTGCAACACCTACCTGATTTTTTTATTCTGAATGTAATGTAATCTAAAAAAAAAACAATTTTATTTTAACACAATTTTGTTGGCTAAATAAACTATTATTATTATTAGTAGCGCATGTCAGCCCCATTGGCTTCGGACTATTTGCCGTCGATCGATATCGATATCGCTGATAGAAAGAAAGCAAGCAAGAAAGAAAGAAATAAAGAAAAAAAAATCGTTTATTTTTCGCAAACATAAAGGCACACAACAATGGACAAACGAAAAGGAACAAGGATAAAAATTGTTAAAAAAAACAACGGTTCATAAAAAAAAAACATAGTATGCCTCATGGCTGCGCCAAATGGGTCCAGGAGTATAGAATAATGTTACTTTATCGAGAGCCTATAATCCACGCCCGCTAACGTTCATCACCTTGCGTTTACTCTACTCTGGCCTAGACGTCCACAGCGTCAACAAGGAACGTTTCGCCATGTTTGTAGTACGGCCGGTTATGTTGTGATTATATTAGTAGAGCAAGGTAAATACAGCAGGTAGGCTTTGTGTAAACTGAGTTACGTTGTGTCGCTTCATATTTGGGCTGTGCGGCCTAGTCTGAGTTAGATCCAATTAGCACCAACCGCGTTTGAGATTATAATCTCGTACTAAAATTTCTGGTTCGTGGAAGTGTACCGACATGTTTTTCAGTGTTGGTATGTGTCTCTAAAATCTGTGTGTAAATTCTTTCGTACGCGTTTATTTCAGTACTTAATTTACTTATGTACACTGTGTAAATATATAATTACGTACCTTTATTTTTTTGAGGGTGGTAATCAAATGACTTCGCCCGCTTTAGGTGGTGGAGGGCGCCTCAGACTATTACTGACTAAAACTCACCCCACATTACCTTTAGCTGCCCTTTGTGTTTGCCGCGGTGACTCTTTCAAAGACTAGCGACCCACATTTATACGTACCTACCTTACTCCATGACTTATCTTTTTCTTCTCCACTTCTTCAATACATATCCACCCAATTGATGTTCTTTTCATACCCGTTTGTACATATTAACAGTATCAGTTTACCTATTACAATACCCATGTTACCAGTATTTTATTTTTAACCGACTTCAAAAAGAAGGAGGTTATCAATTCGGATGTTTGTATTTTTTTTTTATGTATGACGATTTGCAATTATTTTTTTGTTCGAAAGGGATTTGTTCCGAAATGGTCCCATTTAAATTTCATATAGATCTGATGATGGGTTTCGGACACCGACAACGGAACTCTTCAAAAATTGACAGCAAATCAACCGCGATTGCTGCGATCGCATGTCTATGAATTGTCAACACAGTTTAATGTGGAACCACAACTAAAAAGTGAATAATAAAAAACCTTTTTAAAAAAAAATAGAACCACCTTTCAAAAAAGTGCAAAATAACTTTAATTTCGGAAGTCGGTGTCAAAAAACGAAGACAAAACTAGAAACACCGACTTCCGAAATTAAAGTTATTTTGCACCTTTTTTTTGATAGACGGTTCTATTTTTTTCTAAAAAAGATTTTTTTTTTCATTTATTTTATTAGATTTGAAAAAGTTACAACTAATACATTGATACGTGTATGCTTATATATTCTAGAAAAAACATATATACGGTCGAATTGAGAACCTCCTCCTTTTTTTTTGTCGGTAAAAAATTGAATGCGAATTACAAGTTTTCACTTACAGTGTAAACAAATTTAGCAGAAGTTAAACCAAACAGCCAAAAACGAAGCAGGTGTATTCTTCAAAAACAAAAAAAAATAAAAAAGTACATGTATGCAATAATAAATTAAAATTGCTAACAAAAACATAACATTAGTAACTCCAAACTGCAAGGTTATGAAACGCTCGTAAATAAATATCTACAGTATACCTACGTATTAGTTGAATATAAATATATTGTAGTCATATTCTGTTGTTAATAAACAAACATAAAAATTGATAAGTGTTAGTCTCATAAATTACAGGCCACGAGTTATAAATATGAAACTGGTAACATATTATATTTCAATACCAGTATTGAATCTGACAACCGCAGATTCATGAAATCTCAGATCACACGACTAATTTTAACAAGCCCTATCTAAAAATACGAGAGCACCTAGGAAATCAAATGCACAAAAAAAACATGGATGGGAAATGAAAAAAATCTTTCTATCCGTGGAAAATATTGAATATCTGGTGACGACATACGACGGTATTGCGTATCGCGGGGCTTCGCGAAGTAATCGGTGTCGATTATCACATGATATCGGAAATCTGTCACGATCACATCGCTTCCGCAACATATGTTTAAAAATCGCGAGACGGCGGCTTTAAGGTGTGTGTACACGAGGTTTTAATGTTATTGTAAGCCGTAGCACGTGTCGTGTTTGAAAATTGTAAAAGGAAAAGTTTGAAAATATATATGGTGCAGACGCCAGTATAATAATGAATAAAAACACTGACAATACTCATAATTATGAATAACTTTTACTATGGGACAAACTATTCATGCAATTGCATTAATTGCATGATAAATAAAGAATAACATGATTAAACTTTATTCCCTGCAATAGTACAGTTTCTTAATTCTAGTAGTTGTAAGTAGTGTGGTTAGCGTCTTTAATCAATTTAAATGTAATTTAATTTTTAGTTTTTTTCTTTATTTTCTCAAGCTTTTTTTTTGTGGGGTAGGAAATCATCCTACGCCTTCTCCCGCTCTGGGTGGACCTGGGAGGGCATGTCAGACTTTTACTGATTAAAACCCACCCCAGTTCCTTCCCTGCCCTGAGTGCCCAGGGGCGCGCCCCTGGGCACTCAAGATAAATTCGAAACAGAGTTACCGCTGTAACTCTGTTTCGAATTTAACTACCACCACTAATAGGTAGGACCTCAGATTTGGTATAGGCCTCCTGCAAAGATCGTTGTCGCATTGTCGCGTCACGCGTATTTGCATGAGTTTAAAAACAAATGTACTATTTGGACTTTATCTATTAGACTCAAGTCTCGTGAAAGGTTTTATATAAAACAGAATTTAGGAAGAAGTACGAACCTTTGGACTATTATTCACTGTTTGTAACACTCAGTTGATAGTTTTTTTAACGTAAAACATAAATTGTTTAAATCTTATCTTAACTGGCAGGTAACTTATTTAACGAGGACTCAAACGGCTCCCGTTATCAAAACAGACCTTGGACCGGTAAAACCAGTTAATTGTACTGATAGCTAATCTTAGTTACTTCCTATACCTAAAAGATCTCAAATTAACAAAACGTAAAGTCAAAATAAAACATCTATTTTCAATTGATGAACATAATATTTTTGAATGGATAAAATCGGTTCGGGCTGATTTTTCAAGTATCAGATAACTTTTATCAGAAAAATAAACATTGAGCTTTGACATATTTCATATCCGAAAGTGGCCAAAACAACACTCTACACCACTGTCAAAAATTTTTATTCGACGGTTAAAAAATCAACCCTTAGTTAGTTGAATCCCAGTTAAAGCTAACGACACATTGATATTACAGAGCCAACATTTTTACCAATATCATCGTCTAAATTTTAATATTCTCCAAACAGATTTTTCCGCAAAAAATTCGATGTGTAATAACCCTAATTCAAAAGCACGTGCCTGCCACATGACATGGAACGCGACGCTGATTAAATTTGAAACCATAAAAAATCATGGAAGGCAAACAGGACCTGTTACAAGGGTTGCGTGTTCATACATAGTTAAATAAATTGTACCTTTTACTCCGGTCAAAGGTAAACACTGGGATCGTTGCATGTCCCCCAGCCGTATTTGGCTCCAGTTACTAATTCCAGATTGAAAGATATTTTTTTATAGATTTTGAATTACACAATGAGTTTTTTTTACGGTCGCTATTAAGTTTGTCTGGGAGCGGTTTTTCCTTTGATTAAGTTTATTTTTATTTTTATATACAATGTTTTAGTCTTTGTTCTGAAAAAGGTATCTACGTACCTGAAAGAATATTTAACTCGACATTTACTATTCATCAGGGAAAGGTAGGGTACAGTGCGACTAAAATCTCTAGACCACAAGACTTTATAACGAAAACAAGTGAATACTCACTAAAAGTGCTCTCACTAAAATATTCATAAACCATTGACCCTTTGCTATATGATAGTGTAATACTAACAAAGGCATACCCAGCAATGTGTACCAACTTATACATTTATACACCTCGCCGGTCAGAATTTCATACGATGCAAATATGCAGTGTGTTGGCGTTTCGGGCCGCCTTAATGGTTTGTTTACTTTAATAGATAACGCATGTGAAATACTGCTGCACGTGAATGGAACGACGACCCTTACAAAGATAGGAGAAAGGTAGAAGGATGATTCAGCGAATATAGAAGTGCAACAGTAGGTAAATGCTGAGTTTATCGATAGAAGAAAGAATAATATTTATTTTTGTCTTACTCAAGGACTTATTGAAACAAACAAAACATATTATGAAAAATAATAAAATAAAATATGCGAGGCCAAAAAGGCGCCTAGCTCAGCATAAGCCGTGATATTTAAAAACAATGAATAATATAGCGCTGGTATTCCGCAAGAACCCGTTGTGATGCCACGAAAACACCCGTGAAACGTGGTATAGCCTGACTAAAATAAATTAAAATTGATGAAAGAAAATAGATATAACATAAAAAGCGTGAATTCATGTAAGTATGTATGAAATAATTAACCATCGACCGACGCCCATCGCTCCAACATCTTTTGTCGATGTTCTGACAAACGAGGAAACGCGCGGGGAAACGGCGCAAGTAGGTGATATGGCCGTCGAAAAGAGACAAAAATAATAATTTCATTACACAAAACGAAGGTCTTATCAATAAACGTTAAGGAACATGGATAAGGAAGAAACTTTTGGAAAATTAACGGAAAATCGAATTAAAGTTAATAATTTTGTTGATTGATGAAGGAAAACATCGTGAGGAAATCGGCATGTCTTGAAACCAAAAATTCGAAGACATGTGACATTCACCAACCCGCATTGGGCCCGCGTGGTGGATTACGGCCCACACCCTCTCACAGAGAGGAGGCCTGTGGCCCAGCAGTGGGGACATTAAAAGGCTGATGATGGTGATTGATGGAAAGGTTGTTTGTAAGCTTATGAATGAAAGCAACACTTAAGTACTCGTAAGTCGTAGTTTTAGAAAGACGTAATATTTGTTCTATAAGAATTGAAGCGATACGATGAGTGTATCATGCATATTTCATACTAACGCAAGAGACACTGCATATTCAACAGAGTGCCACTAAAACCAAACTACATACTTACTGCATGCACACCTGCGGCTTAAAAATCTCACCATCAAGATAAACTTCATATAAAAATTCAAAACAACTCATGCATAATAAACTTTTAGAATATATTTTCATGAAAATTATTTTTGTTTTTCAGTAAAAAAAAAGATAGAAAAGTTCGTATGCAAAACGCACTACCCCGTTTATGACATCACTGGTCTAGTAAAAATAATTTATGGTTCAGTCTCAACACTGACTTCGCATTTCGCCCAACCAGAATAAGCCAGAATTTAAGATATACGGCCCTATTCTAGCTATTATGGTAAAGCTGAAATATTTATTCCCCGTTTAAATGAAATGTGTGATTATTTTGTGTGTATTTTGTTATCCATATTAGATGGAGTTGAGATTTACCACCAGGATAAGATCCAATTTTATTTTAAAAACAGTGCGATTTCACTTTATTTATTTATTTATACTTATACTTAATGCAACAAGGCATTCTCTACCAGTCAACCTTTGGGTAAAATAGACTTATCTGTGGTAAAAAAATGTGTACAACAACGATTAACCTGTAACAAAATAAAAATAATAATAATAATCGAAAATACTATACCGATAATAAAATAGTTAGGATAACATAATATACAATTAAATAGATACTAAAATTAATACTTTTATGAATGTGAAGAATGAAATTCACTTCTAAATTGCATAACCTGGGCGCAGACTGTTCACAAACAAATTAATATATTATAACATTATTACTAGTACGTGTTTCGGAACGCATGGTAACATAGACAAAAAACATAAAAAAGAAGTCTGAAGACACTGTTATTTACTAGGAACTAGTTTATCTACTGAATGTTTATTGACTAGTTATTATTTGTATCATTTTCGATGCCCAATGACTTTTACAATTCAATTCAATTCATTTATTTCAGATAAATTGCAAATGTAGTAGTTATTACAGTCATCCAAACCAACATGTTTTCAAATAGTACAACAAAAATAAGAATAAACAACAAAATATACACACACCAATGGGAGTATTAAATCAGGATCGCACTAATCGTACATATAGTTTTGTCCAATACTCCATGAAGGAGCAAGCCACATCCATCCTCCCTACAATCAGCTGCAGGAGGCTGTTGGGGTTGCCCCGTATGCGGCGCATCAGAGACGCTATTCTTTTGCGATGTATCGCTTGAAAGCCATCCACTTAAGCGTTTGCAAACATATCTGATGCGCTACAAAAGCGTGGCAGCCCCAAAACGCTTCCCTTTTTCATGCCGTTGGTACATATTTTATTTATTTTCTTTCAGCGTGTATATACTTTTTAATTTTTGTTAATAATTATGAATAACTACCTAGCTACGTAATATAAAGCTAAAACAGTCATTATTTCTATTGTAGTTCTAGGATCTCTCTCTGAATACATAAGAAAATACTGTTTCCGATCACGATCGCTAATAGCTTGAGGCATATTAACTCAGTGCATGTTTGTCGCCTGACGAAACTTCTTTATTCTCCACCTGACCTGGAACATCACAAGAAGATTAGAACACGAAGATGAATTACACAGTTATATTCGTAAGTAAACACATAAGAAAGCAAGCTATTTTTTATTACATAAACTAGCCTTTTACCGCGGCTTCGCTACCGTGACCTATTCCACAGGAAATTGTAATTTTTTTTCCGGAACAAAAAGTAGCCTGTTACACTTACAATTAATGGTACCTAAGTATTGTAGCATTGGTAAATTTACATTGGAAACTGATGAATACCACAAGAAATTCCCTTGAACAAAAAAACAATTTTACTTTTTGAATTTTAGTTTAGAAACTTAAAATCATGAACGCTTCTCCAGAATAAGACCACATTAGAGATGCCGGACACAACCTGCAAATAGAACTTGAGAACTACCGTAAAGATGCACAACGGTCCGGGGACGGTATTATTCTGGGACGTGGCACAGCCCCGGCCTATTGTGGGACAATCACAGATGCTGGCCGAAACTTAGGGGCTATTGCAACTTAGTGACTGTATCTTGTCGGGTGAAGTTGCATTTTGTAGTGTATTAATATTGCACCGTTGTGTGTTACTTCTACGGACAAGCTCTTGGCTAAGTAAAACGACAGACGGGTCGATCTGCAAGGTTAAGTAAAGCTTGCCGAGGTAGGTCTGTGGATGGGTAGGTGAATAACCATGTATCGGTTTCCAGAACTTCTTGGCTAAGTAAAACAGCTGCACCGGTAGATCTTCAAGGTTAAACAACGCTTGCCGAGGTCAGTGGTTGGGTGATTATTAATTACACACCGATACTCCTCAGTGCCATGGAAAGCACGTTAAGCCGTTAGACCCCTGTCAGGGTCGCGGGTGTGTATGAAAGAGTTACCGCGTCCTCTGGCACAGGCAACCGAAGAATCACGGGTGGGTTTTAGTCAGAGTCTGATACACCCTTCCACCCAGAGCAGGAGAAGTTATTTTGATGATATCCCACCCAAAAAACAAAGGCCGTAGGTCCCGTCTGCCATTTTTTTTAATAATAAAATTTTATAGTGTAGGCACTTGCTCGATGTCGTCACAGAAGTGAAGAAAGCTCGATGATGACTTGACACGTATATTTTGCAGCAGGATTTTATAGTGTTTAACTGTTTACAGAAACAATGATTAAATTTATGATAAAATAGGTGCAGTTCCACACAGCCAAGTCCGCTCGGACGAGGGCTGGGGACGTAGTCCTCTAACCTAAAAAATACAAGGGCTCGGCAACTCCACCAAACCATCAGGGGTTTTCTACGTGACCTTTCCAAGTAGACCTTTCCAAGAAATCTGCGGATGCACCTCGCTGACAGCAGGCTAAATATACAATTTCCTTAGTGGGTCATTAAGTTACGGAGAATCTTAACACCGCGATTCAGGATCATGACGTTATTGTACAGCTCCATCTAGCGTCGAGGAGCTATAATTAATCTGTCGTGGGTCACTAATTCGCGGAGAATCTTAACACCGCGAGTCAGGATCGTGACGTATTTATACAGCGCCATCTCGTGGCGTCCGGCGGGACTATTACGATATAGATGATCTAAGTTTAGATTTATTCATAATTAACACAAAGTAGTAAGTACTAAGTACGTGTGTTACAATAGTAATATTTTTTATTTGTCGTACAAAAGTACGATCATACAATTAGGTATTTTAACATTTTTAACAAAACGGTGAAGGAAAACATCGTGAAGAAACCGGCATGTCCTAGAACCAAAAATTCAAAGACATGTGGCATTCACCAACCCGCATTGGGCTCGCGTGGTGGATTACGGCCCACAACCCTCTCACAGTAATGTCATTTAATATTTCTCGCCTTACTAACGTTTTTTAGATGATGTTAGTTAAGTACTTACGTCAAATAATAGTTATTCAGTGCGTATTTAAGCAATTTTCACTCACTAATAATTTCTTACACTGATATTGTTATTTAGTTTGTAGCTTTTGATTCACATTGTCCTCCGTATTACGACTAATACGGAGGACAATGTGAATCGAAATGCTGACATACTGATTATATCGACATACTGTATCAATTTTTTTTATATCTTTGTCAGTCGTTACGGTAGTCTGAAGTCAGAATAGCTGACATCAGTGTTTCCAAGGGGTGGGTATCTTGTTACCTAGTTACTGATTTAAGGAGGTCAGATAGGCAGTCGGATCGTGTAAGATACTGGTAGGTATTCAGCATCCGATTAGACTGGAAGCGGAGCCCGGCAAAGTTGGGAAAAGGTTAGGAAGATTGATTGTGTGCTAAACCGAAAAATATACAAACACATGGCCTTGCGGTTTAGTTGTGGTTGCATGTGGGATGTACGTGAATGTTTGAATCGTGTGTGATTAAATAGATTAAAACTAACCCTAATGTTGCTAACCGCAACAAATTCAGCTTGTGACGTACTATTGAACATGAATCTGTTTGTGTTTATAACGGTTTATTTTCTGCAAAACATTTATTAGGTATTATCTACTTTCCCTCTTGTTATTGAAATATTGCTGCATAACAAAGGTACTGGTGATTTTTAAGGACGCCAACAATAGAATAGCTTAACATTCCATAAACAGCCGTTTAACGTTCCCACAGCTGGGCCTCCTCTATGTGAGAGGGAATGGGCCTTTAACCAACACGCGTGTCTCACTTAGAACTGATGCCAAATGTCATGATTTCATGAAATACTTACATTTGGCATCAATTCTAACTGAAAGAAATGTATTGGTAGTTTTTAATGACTATAATTCTATAAATACATACTTGCTACGGCCGCGAATCAAACCAAACTGACCCAGATACAACCTGACACTGACCTGCGAACTGCAAAAAAACGTAAGAACATTTGAATTTCGCGGGCTACCCTGGCACATCCATCTTAAAGTAAAGTGCCTACCTGGGTTCGAACTCATAACCTAAAACACTTAAGTCATAGCCGTTACCATTGGGCCACCACTGATGGAGAAGAGCATGATTGGTGTCAAACAACAGGTCAGAAAAAGAAACACCTTTGTAGAATCAAAAACCAGAGTAATGAACCAGCTTGTAAAGATAGACTAACCAAAGTGGAGATGGATGGGCCTTAAACTGAGAAGTACCCAACAAAAGTGGAGTAAGATTATTACTGTATGGTACCCTAGAAGTGGTAAAAGGAATAGAGGAAGGCAAGGGAAGAGATGGGAGGATGAGATAAAATGACCAGCCGGTCCCAACTGGAGAATGCAGCTAGAGATCGAAAACAGTGGAAGATGTTAGAGGCCCATGCCAAGAGGCATACTGAACTGAGAGATATTCTATAAAACATTACATCATTGTAGACCACAATCTTCAAAGTTCGGGATAAAAGGCTCATTGATTGAATCTTGTTTAACTCATCACGTCTTGCCTTGGGGAGTGAAATATTTGTTTATGTCTATCAATGTTACGTAGTGATGCACTGATGTTAAAGCCCTAAAACTCTTGCATATACAATCCAATGAGTAAATTCAACACGATTTAATTTATTAAGTAAAAATAATCAATCTGCCTGGCTTTTTCCAAATTTTTCCTATCTTGGGGTCGGCTTCCAGTCCAACCGGATGCAGCTGAATATCAGTATTTTACATAGAGCGACTGCCTATCTTATCTCTACAACCCAGTAAGTGGGTAATACTGGTTGTGAGACTTTCGGGCTTCTGACGACCCGTAATGACTGTTAAAGATCCAAGATTGACAGCCGGGACCAACGGCTTAACGTGCTTTCCGAGGCACGGAAGAGTCTCGGTATGTAAAGATGGTCAGCCATCTATGGACCAACCTCGGCAAGCGTAGCTTAACCTGATGAATCGACCTGTGCGGCTGTTATTAATATTATTATGTAAAAACAATAATAATAAATTAATTATTGTAGCAGGTTCATTACATTATTTTCTATCATGATTGTTATTATAGTGTTTTAAACAGAGTGTAACAGGATAAGAGTGGTCATTTTTAGATATTTCTTCAGCCCATGGAAATGAGCAACTTTCTTTAAGAAAATCATAGTCAATTCCTAAAAAGAACATTGGACTTTCCAAATAAAGTTATTATCAGCTGATCAAAATAAGAAACCGGCATGTCCTAGAACCAAAAATTCGAAGACATGTGACATCCACCTATCCGCATTGGGTCAAGGAGAAAGTTGTTCATTTCTTTGAGCAGTTACACACTGTATATTGCTTACCAGCTTCGGCCAGCGGCTTCGCCAGCGTCGAATTAGTACTTTCCCCGTTAGAAACTTTTAACCGCTTTTTCACCCCCTTATGGGTTGAATTACGACAAACCCTCTCTTAGTGGATACCTACTCTTCACAAAGAACACACCCTCCAAATTTCATGTCTCGGGAGCAGCGGTTTAGGTTGTGCGTTGATGTATCAGTCAGTCAATCAGGACTTTGAATTTTATATATACAGATTTACGTACCCATTACATATTATGGAAAACATGTTTTACCTTCAGTTACATTCATCAGACGAACATCGTCTTCCGACTCACATTAAGTAAATTAGAAATCCCAAAACTCATGAATATCGAGAGAAAAATAATAAAATTGGGTCACTTCACTCCATTAACGTGCAGAAATCAATAACATAAGGTAAGTACGGGAAGGCTTTCAGTCGGCGACGTAATTGCTGTGTATAACCATAACGTGGAAAGAATAACAGAAGGTCTACCTTCATGATTACAAGGTTCATCATCACTACATAAATATTGGGCACTAAGCAGTGGTGGCCCAGTGGTAACGCCGCGACTTACAAGCAGACGCTACAATTTGTGTGAATTATTTCATCACTCACCGTGCACCCAGACAGGTGGGCAAGGATTGTCACTCACTTTATCCCAGAAGTGGAACACTATAGGTAGGCTAACAAAAAAAAACATCACTACTGCTCTCTAAACGGTGAAGGAAAACATCGTGAGGAAACTGGCATGTCCTAGAATCAAAACTTCGATGACATGACTGACTGTGACATCCACCAATCCACATTGGGCCCAGGTGGTGGAATATGGCAGTGCCAGCAGTGGGAAAATGATAGGCTGATTATGCTATGTAACGAAGAAACTTTTAGAATCTACAACACTGTTGTCTGGTGGTAGCTAAATCGATGTTCTTGGCAAGATAAATTAGATTAAAAATTACTAAAAACCCTAACGCTTAAAAGAAAAGCGTACATTTAAAAAACACAAAAGAGCTGATGATCTTGAAACGCCCGAACCGATTTTGATAAAACATGTCTAAGAACCATCGCTAGAAAAACTGCTTTCAAATAAAAAAAGTCGCATTCAAGTCAGAGCTACGGTACCACAGATAGACACACACACATATCGGTCAAACTTGTAATACCCCTCTTTTTGCGTCGGGGGTTAAAAATGCCTGCATGTTACAGGATCTTGCAGCTTGCTAGGACTGGATATTCTGGCCACTCTCCTAACACCGCGTAAATGCGCCCTCAGCTAAAAGGCATTACGTTAAAAGTCATCGCTTTTCTCATGTGAAGCCGTGAGAGCGGATATAAAGGATTTTTTTTAATATCCACCGTATAAGACACGGCCTTGGAGAGAAGCGCTGGGTAGGAAGACGATACCATAATGATGTTTGACATGGAAGGTGACGAATTTGCAGGCATTATATCCCCAGATTTTCTATAGAGAAGATTGATTTAAGAGCTTATGGGAGTGAGTGTTTATAGTGGAGGAGCTCGTGGCTAAAGTGCGTAAGCATTCTTTCCTAACTTATAACCAAAAATTTCTTACAAATAAACGTCGTAAGGACCTTGTATGCCCTTCTGTCAAAGTGAATACTGTCCTGGCGAGACGACACTACTTCAGCCTGAGTGGTTACCTTTACAATGCTATTAAAGAACTTGCAGAATATACTCACTTCCAAAATACATATATTCAGGCTCTAACTTACGACGAAACTGAGAGTCTGTTCTCTAGGTAGGTTGTTCTACATCAATAGGTAATAAACGCTGACACACACATTCAAGTATTTCCATGCATGCCTGTAGATTAAATTATATTATTATAAATTAAATTATTTTGTGACTATTATTATTATTAAGTTAAATGACATTGGATTATTTTGTAATAATGTAATTGATTATTAAATTAAATTATATTATTTTAAGTTCATTTAACTTTAATGGGATGTATAAAATTGAAATTTTATTTGGTTGCAATTTTAGCATTCAAAAATTATGGTGTCAATTGACTTGTACTCGTAACTCTTAGCTGTAGCAGGAGGAAGACGGTGTCTGTAACACAGTTCACACTAGTACAGCCATCGTCAATTACTCTATCTATATTTAAAATTTAAAACTTTTGTATCCATAGTGTAGATTAGAATAGAAAAGAGACTTCTTTGTCCGTACTTAGACTCTCATTTGGTCCGTTGTGCGTGGGGGTTTCTGGCTAACATAGCCAGCCCAGCTCCGCCCAGAAGCACAGAAGCTTCCTGGGAGCTTCGCAGGCTTCGCGGAGCGACCTCACTGTTCCGAGGATTTGTTCACGCTGGGTCGCCACGGCCTCGCATTCCAGGATGACGTGGCCGGCTGATTCTTCGGCGTCAAAACATCCTCTGCAAAGAGAGCTGTCCGTGATTCCTAGATTGAATTGAAAATCGTTTGGTTAGTCGTGGGTGGAGGCATGGCATGGCCATTCTCGATTGCCTGCAGTCTGTTGTCTGTGACCATCTGTTGTTGTGGAGATCAATTGATCTCTGGCGTATCCATGTACGAAATTGCGAGTAAGGCAGGGGAAGCAGTGGGTACGGGCCCAGCACTGTCATCTCGGAGCCTCTCTTCGCAAGTTCGTCCACGGCATCATTGCCCAAGGATCCACTGTGTCCCCTGATCCACTGGAGTGTAATTCGGTTTGATGACGAAATGCTTTCCAGGGCCAGGTGACACTCTAGAATTAATTTGTTGTTTGTCTGTCTGTTTTCTAAGGCTTTGAGCACTGCAAGGCTGTACGATACAAATCGATGCCATAGTTTTGTATCCCCAGACGCTTTACAGCCATTGCCGCCTGCGTCAGGGCGACAGTCTCACTCTGGAAAATCGAGCTGTGTTCGCCTAGTGGTATGTGGAATTTTATGTTAAGGTCTAGAGAGTATATACCAGCCCCTGAACCACTGCTTATTTTCGAGACATCTGTGTAGATGCGTACTTCATCGACACCTGACTGGTATTTTACTTCCTCTGCTGTTTGTATATGGTAGTTTTTGTTAAAAGTAAATTGGTTGGGTATTCTGTCACACGGGGCAGCGATTAGTGGTTGGTACGCGATCGCCCGGTCCAGGATGCCTGCATGAGCGCTGGTGTGGGTCTTGCCCCAAATGCCTAGATGCATAAGCCGGTTGGCAGCTAATGTCGCCTCCTGCTATGTATGAATAAGTCAAGGGGAGTTAATTTCAGTGCTATCTCTGAAACTTCTGGAGTCTGGTGCTGGTGGTCGAGAGTTCCGTCCTTTTCCACCACACCAGAGACCCGTAAGTCAGCATTGGTCTGATGAAGACAGTGTAGAGCCACAGCGAAATCTTTGGAGAGAGCCCCCATGTTCTTCCTATCTGCCCGGGGGTGGAGGATACATTCGAAAGAGTTACGTCGCCCCTGGGCACTCAAGGCAGGGAGGAACAGGGGTGGGTTTTAGTCAGTAAGAGTCTGACACGCCCTTCCGCTCCACCCTAGAGCGGAAGAAGTCATAGGATGATTTCCCAAACCCAAAAAAAAAAAAAAAAAATCTTCCTATCATTTTTTAGCATTGATAGAGTGCGATCGTGCTTTTGTTCAGTTTGTAGTCAAGGTGCTTGTTCCATAGCAGTTTACTGTCAAGGATCACTCCGTAGTACTTGACTTCTTCTTTGAGCGTTAGTTCGGTTTTAAAGAGTTTTGGTAGTTTATAAGGTCCTAGATCTATTTTGTTGGTAAACTGTAAACAATATTTACGAAATGTCCATACTATCTGGGTCATTCTTTTTTTCTTGCAACAATGGGCAAGACCAAATCAATATTTAACATTTAAATAACAAAAATATTAATGATTTGTCATAATATGTCCTAAATGTTGAGTGAGGTACCATTTTTAGACTAATGGACTATCGTACCATGTAAAATTAAATTTTGTAGCAAAACTTTTTGGTCAAAATGTAGGTACGCCTCCATCACGGTCCCCCAAAATAGTTTTACTGACACCTCTGTCACGCTTTGTATCTTTTTTCGTAAGTTAAATAATGAAGTGAAGTACCTACAAGATGACGATACAATTAATTTTATGTTATACCTATTAGGAATATATTGATAGTCTACATTAATTATCTAGATTTTTGTAAAATAATAATTTTATGTTCTGGGTACAACTTGTTGTCGATATAAAAGAAGAATGACCCATTTACTCTTCGTTTTCGCTACAAAAACTGTGGTTGACGGGTTTGAATTTTGTAGCGTATTTTTAAATGATATTCTAAAATCTGTAAACGAAGAGCAAATAAAGTTCAAACATCAAAAGAAAAACAATGGTTACAAAATTGCTGGTTCTATGGAGAACCAATAAAAATATCACGAAAATTTTAAACAATGTAAACTAGCAACCTGCCTTGGCTCCACTCAGATACAAATTATACAAACAAACCTCCTCATTTATCGCTCTATCATTCATCACCAGGCCCGTGAGTCGACGGCGCGTAGTGTTCCACGCGCGCCTCAAAGAGATTAGTGTCAGCCACCACTGACGAGGCCCATCGTGGCCGGTGCCTGCATGCCTAGGGGTAGCGGATAAATTCTGAAAATGAGTTACCGTACCCCTGGGCACTCAGGCAGGGAAGGAACAGGCGTTGGTTTTAGTCAGTAAGAGTCTGACACGCCCTCTCGCTCCACCCAGAGTGGGAGAAGTCATTGAATGATTTTCCACCCCACAAAAAAAAATCGCTCTATCATTAGTGAACACCGCATCAAAATCCGTTGCGTTGCTTAGGAGTTAGTGAAAAACAGACAGACGTGAAAAGCGTTTTTGATTGAAACAATGCAGAGATAGAGAAGAGATACATAATTAACCATTTCACTTCAATATAAAATTCTGCCAGATTTTCGGAGTAGAACAAAAAACTCTTAGAGCAAAGCTTTCACTAAAAATCAATCTGCCTAGCCTTTTCCTAACTATCTTGGGGTCGGCTTCCAGTCTAAACGGATGCAGCTGTATACTAGTATTTTACATGGAGCAACTGCCTATCTGACCTCCACAAACCAGTCACTGGGTAATACGATACCCTCTGGTAAGACTGGTTGTCAGACTTTCGGGCTTCTGACGACCCGTAACAACTGTCAAAGATCCACGATTGACAGCCGGAACCAACGTTTTTTTTTTTTTGGGGTGGTGGGTAATCATCCAATGACTTCTCCCGCTCTGGGTGGAGTGGGAGGGCGTGTCAGACTCTTACTGACAAAAACCGACCCCTGTTCCTTCCCAGCCAGTGCCCAGGGGTGCGGTAACTCATTTTCAGAATTTATCCGCTACACCTAGCCATGCAGGCACTGGCCACAACAGGCCCCGTCAGTGGTGGCTGACACTTACCTCTTTGAGGCGCGCGTGGAACTTGGTAAGACTGGTTGTCAGACTTTCGGGCTTCTGACGACCCGTAACAACTGTCAAAGATCCACGATTGACAGCCAGGACCAACGGCTTAACGTGCTTTCCGAGGCACGGAGGAGTCTCGGTATGTAAAGATGATCATCCATCCATGGACCAACCCCGGCAAGTTTTTTTTTTTATTGTTGTTAGGCACGCGTTTGACCCTCATCTCCCCCGATGGTAAGCGATGATGTGGTAGTGTAGCTTAACCTGATGTATCGGCACGTGCGTTTGTTATTACTTTAGCCACGAGCTCCTCACACATTTAACCATGTGACTTCAATATAAAAACCTGCCAGATTTCGCGGAAGAACAAAGAACTGCTAGAGCAAAGCTTTGACTACACTTTTAAAAATTGTTGGTCATTATGGTGTTCATAAGCTATGAAACGGCGAACACAATAATCACACGCCATTAGTGACTGCGATGTCCCACGATAGGTTCCCAGTACTTGTTCCATCCTTAAGTGCAATGAAAATGTAGTTTCATGTCAATGTAGAAATATGTATCACTAGCTTCTGACAGCGTCTTCTCCTGCGTGCAATTAGTACTTCCCCGACAATAAATTATAGCCTTTGTGCTATTCCAGATTAAAATCTATCTCAGTACCAAATTTCATCCAGAACCGTGCAGCCGTTCTGGCATGATGGAATGACAAACATCTATCCATCCAACCTTTCATATTTTTAATATTACTAGCTGCGCCCCGCGGTTTCACATGCATAGAGTGGGAAAAAGTAGCCTATATGTTAATCCAGGATATAAGATATCTAGCTCGCCGTTCGATAAGGACCAGGCCCGAGAGTCGACGGCGCGTAGTGTTCCACACGCGAGCAATCTCAAGTGATGTCAGCAGTACCTGTCAGGGTCCATTAGGGCCGATGTCTGCCTGGGGTCATGCATAAATTCGAAATAGAGTTACTGTGGCCCTTGGCTAGGGTAGGTTTTAGTCAGTAAAAATCTGACACGCCCTCCCGCTGCACCCAGAACGGGAGAAGTCAGTGGATGATTTCCCCACCTCCAAACAAAATGGGTATAAGCTACTACTACATACCAAATTTCTTCGAAATCGGTCCAGATGTTTGAGCGTGAAGAAGTAACAAACATAAAAATACACACACAAAACTTCGCCTTCATTTTTCATTATTTTTCTGATATTAGCGTGATATAAAATAATTATAAGTAGGATTGATTAAACAATGGATGGAAAGTGTGGAAGATGTGTATGGCTAGAGGGGATGACTACTGAGATGTCGGCGATAGGGAACTATGGTGGAAGACATGTGGCGACTACCCCAAAATAAATTAGGATAAGGGTAATGGAATGATAAATGGTAGAACAAACGGAAAGATATCTCATATATTGAAATATAAGAAAACTATGGAAAAATGGAAACAAACAAAAATATAATGTTAACTTCTCTTTTTTTACCAACTCTCCTTTCGCAGGTATGCTGGAAGAGATTTCGTTTGAAATAAACATCACCTTTGTACCTATTTTTCTGTTTTCTTTGTATTTATTTTTGTCTGTTTATTGTACATTTGTACGTGACATGTCAAATTAATCAAATGGAAAAATCTTAAAGTGAAAAATTAAACATACGACGTCGTTCAAATGTTCCAATAATGACCAAAGTTGATTGATTATTGCAGCTTAATATTGACGCATGAAAATAACCACTTTGTAGCCTTTTATAATATTTATTATAAACATAGGAGCACACAAAAATAAATAACAAAAACAAGCAACACACATGTCCATTATTTATGGCATGTCAATAGAAATAACCAAAACTACTCGTATCCGAAACAAAAGAACTACCAACACTGAAAAAAAAACAAACGCATTCCACGAATAACAGGAAAACTATTTAAAATAAATAAAACATTCAAAAATGTTACACAAATATTTTCCTAACGTACTGTACACATGTGGCTCAAAAATTGTACAACTGAAATAAAATAAAATAAAAATAAAATTTCCCTTTTAGTTCCGGCGGCAGAGAACGTTCACATAATAGGGCATATCGTATGGGACTCGGATGATGTGCACGAATTAAAAATGGTCAATAGACTGCACCGGGTTTATTGAAATACTGTGTATGGTTGTGTCGTTTATACGTTCATCATTTTTAGGGTTCCGTACCCGAAGGGTTTGGACCCTTCGGGTACGGAACCCTAAAAATGATGAACGGAGCCCTATTTCTGTCACTAACGTGTCCGTCTGTCCGTCGTCTGTCACACAGGTTTAACAGCCAAACGGTTACAGCTACAGTCTTAAAAACTCACAGTATAAGCTTCTTGTTGATCGAAAGCCATAGAAATAGTCAAAAACACATTTGGTACGGAACCCTAGATGTGCGAAGTCCGACACGCATTTAACCGGTTTTTTTTTAATTTTCCTCTTCTTCACAGGACATGTAATACTTTTTGAAGCTGAGTATACTTCTGCATTGAAAACTTAGTTTAAAAGTCGCACTAATCTGACAATATATTAAAAATCCCAAATTATTGGTATGTTCGGATTGTAAAAAAAATCAAGATAATTAAAATAAATATTTTAGAACGTCCTAATTTTATAAAGGACCATGTAGAAATTTATTTATTATTTATTTATTTATTTAACCAGAACGACAAAATGCCAATTACACTGATCATACACATTACAAATTAAAACCAAAATACAAATTGTATAAAACACATTAAGAATAAAATAAAAAATATTACAATTGCACAAAATTATGCATACTTAATTCAGTGCCTTTCACTCAGTCTTCTCGCAAATCGTCAGACATTCAGACAATATCTTTTTCCATTCATCAGCGAACAGATCTAATCCAGGACTGGACTCTAGGAGAGCATTGAGTGCATTTAGCATTCGCGGAATGGGTGACATACTTCGTGCATCCGTGCGGCAACGTGGCACCACAAATAATTTATGCCGTCTCGCTCGGCAATAGTTGTCAGGAACAAAAATTTTACACAGCGCCGCATGTAGACAAGGAGAGTCGATGCTTCCGTTTATTATTTTGGAAGCAGTTACAAGCTGGTCAAAAGCTCGTCTCACCTGGAGTGAGGTAAAGCCCAAGCAACCCAGCAGAAATTTGGTTGGATACATATATGGGTAGTAAAAATGCTTTATGAACTTTTTCCACCATAAGGGTATAAGATTTCTCGTAAGGGTTCCAAACACAAGAGCTAGAATCAAGTTTACTTCTAACAAGTGTGTTATAAAGAAGTCGGATCACTTGATGGTTTGTAAACTCACGACAATTTCTCAGGACAAACCCTAACCTCCGAAACGACTCTTTGGCTAGAGCAATAATGTGGTCATGAAAGGTAAACTTAGTATCAAAAATAACACCAAGATCTTTGACCGTCATGACTCTTGCTATTTCTTCGTTATTTAAACTGTAATGGTATTGAATTGGATTTCGTAAACGACTAAAACTCATAACGCAACATTTAGATGGATTGAAATGCATTTTGTTAATCATTGACCACTCACTTATAGCGTCAATGTCTTTTTGAAGGGCTACAAAATCAGCTGGAGTTTGAACCTCAGAATATAGCTTTAAATCGTCAGCGTATAATAAACATTTGGAATGATTCAAAACTTGTGGAATGTCGTTAATCATTATTAGAAACAGTAAAGGTCCTAATATTGAACCCTGGCTGACTCCTGAACGTGTGTCATACGGCTGAGAATTGTACAGGCCCAGTCGCACATACTGTTTACGATCTCGAAGATAGTCAGCGATCAATAAAAGAAGTTTGGGAGCAAAACCTATGGCACTTAATTTATCTAATAGAATGTCATTATTAATTCTGTCAAAGGCTTTTTGAAAGTCAAAATATAAGACATCCACCTGCTGGCCTTGGTCCATACTGGTTGTGATGTAGTCAGCTAGAGTTACGAGATTAGTGTTAACTGATCTTTTGAAGCGAAAACCGTGTTGTTCATTACACAAGTATCTATTGATTTGTCTGTGAATTTATTTGTGTAAAATATGTTCAAACACTTTTGCAGGTGAACAGAGGATCGCAATAGGTCTAAAGTCTTCGACGGACGCCTTAGCCCGTTTTTTAGGTATTGGTGTTACTCTCGATACTTTCCACTGGGTAGGATATTTACCTGTATTCAGAGTTAAATTATAAATGCAGCATAAAGGTCCTATAAAGTATAAATAATAAATGCAATATAAATTATAAATGCAGCATAAAGGTCCTAGAAAGAAGTGGCGTAGGACAGGGCGAAGGTTGCCGGACTAATGGATGTGCCGGAGTACCTACTGAAGTGCCGTATTAGTGAGATACTCGTACTACTGTATAGATATTCAATTCACGAGGGCGGGTTGGTCTTGGCTTTGTGTGTAGATTCACATGCACATTTTTGTATGTGTGTAAGCTCGGAGCGCTCGGTGTCTTAGAAAATTGCTTACGCACACATAAACATACACAGGCGCTTTACTTTGTGTAAATTATTTCATCACCACTGCTCTCAAAACGGTGAAGGAAAACATCGTGAGGAAACCGGCATGTCCTAGAACCAAATATTCGAAGACTTGTGACATCCACCAACCCGCATTGGGCCCGCGTGGTGGATTACGGCCCACACCCTCTCACAGAGAGGAGGCCTGTGCCCCAGCAGTGGGGACATTAAAAGGCTGATGATGATGACACATAAACATTGTACACGTGAATAATCTGTTTGGTGAGATAGATCAACTTTATACTAATCACTTGAAACAAAAGTTAAAATAGCATAAGCGTATCGGACTTTGCACATTTAGGGTTTTATCACCAAATTTGAAGTTAGAAATGATACCACCCTGGCCTGCGGACGGCGAGCAGGGGGTAGCTCGCCGTCCGATCAGCACCAGGCCCGTGAGTCGACGGCGCGTAGTGTCCGATGCGCCTCAAAGAGATTAGTGTCAGCCACCACTGACGAGGCCCATCGTGGCCGGTGCCTGCATGCCTGGGGGTAGCGGATATATTCTTAACAGAGTTACCGCGACCCTGGGCACTCAGGCAGGTAAGGAACAGGGCTGGGTTTAGTCAGTAAAAGTCTGACACGCCCTCCTGCTCCACCCAGAGCGGGAGATGTCATTGGATGATTTCCCACCCAGCCAAAAAAAAAAAGAAACGATGCCAGAGGTTGCATAGGTCAATGGCAAGAAAAAATCTTCAAAACAAAATTTTGTGACAGACGACGGACAGACGAACACGTGAGTGACAGCAATAGAGCTCACATTTTTATTCAGCAATTGTCATTCTGATACATTATGATAATACTGAGTCGGTAAAGTCGAAGCAATTCTTATCATGCATGTACCGAACAGGAGTTTTTTGCGGGATGTTTTGAGTTTTTAAGTGAAGTGCGGTGGCTGTAAATTAATTCATAGTGGATGTAAAATTAGTGTAGTTTTGTATCGCGTTTGCACAACTGGATTATAATATGTTGAATTATTGAAACAGGCGCGATTTCGGTAAAATGGTGCTGAGAATTTCATTGCAGTATTGACTACAAAACTTGTCGAGAAGGTTGACTCGATACATTTACTGCCAAAACCTTAAAATGTGTTACATTCGCATTCTAATGGACAACAAAGCGACTTTATTCTGTATCAAAAAAACCTTAATATTTTCTAAACTGGACACTCGCTGTATGAACAAAACGTACGAAGCCAAAATAAAATAACTCTGGTACGAAACAAAATTAGTCATTAAGGTGAAAGCTCCAGAATTTTCTTAATTTTTTTTGCAATTTGGAGGTCAGTATCAGGTTGTATGTTGGTCAAAATACGATTCGCGGCCGTAGCAAGTACGTATTCACAGAACTGTAATCATTAAAATCATCAATACAACTGTCGCACTTAGAATTGATGCCAAATGTCATGATTGCATGAAATACTTACATTTGGCATCAATTCTAACTGAGCTAGTTGTATTGATAATTTTTACTAATATAATTCTATAAATACATACTTGCTACGGCCATGAATAAATTTTAGACCAAGATACAACCTGACACTGACCTGCAAATTGCAAGAAACGTAAGGAAATTCGAATTTCGCGGGCTGCATCCACCTTTTTTTTTTTTTTTTTTTTTTTTTTTTTTTTTTTTTTTTTTTTTTTTTTTTTTTTTTTTTTTTTTTTTTGGGGGGTGGGAAATCATCGTATGACTTCTTCCGCTCTAGGGTGGAGCGGAAGGGTGTGTCAGACTCTTACTGACTGAAACCCACCCCTGTTCCTCCCTGCCTCGAGTGCCCGGGGGCGAGGTAACTCTTCCTTAATGTAACGAAATTAATTTTTACATTAAATCTAACTACCTATCCTGTTTTTTGATGGATATCTATCTAGCTAACGTACTTAGTCTCTGTAGGTTTATTTTATTATTCGTAAGATGAAACTTCTCGGCGCCAGTGAGAGCATTACAGAAGCTGTTAGTTAGTTAATTGCTCTAGAGTTGCGCTTATTACGATGTTATAGTACATAATGATATCTATTAAGCCTCGTGTATTTGACGTGCTCTTATGTTACAGTTCATTTTATCTTGTAAAATTATTATTAATTGCTTTTAGTGCTCATTACGAGGTTATACCTACTATATAATGATCCTGGCAGGGCTAGCTGGCACTCCTGTGAGAGTGATCAAAAGAGTCACCGCGATCCCTGGCACAGACAACTGAAGGAACACGAGTGGTTTTAGTCAGTAAGAGTCTGACACGCCCTGAGGTCCACCCAGGGTGGGAGAAATTATTTTATGACTTCCCACACCATAAAAAAGTACATAATGATATCTATTAAGAGGGAACAGGGGCTGTGATTCTCCATACAAATGTATTACCCTTTTTTCTTCCTGAATCATGCCTCGAGAGCAATCTTTTTTCTTTAAAGTCAAGGTCTGCTGTAGACACGTCCCTGTCATTTCCTTTTTTTTTCAGAAAATAATAAGTAAAGAAAATCTGACCCTCCAAAAATGACAAAAATGGACCTATTTTTACCGCAGTTATTAGAGGACTACCAGACAAATTCGAAAAGTTTTAACATAAAACATTTAATAGGAACCTAGACATACTCTTTCTTAAAATTTTGGTGTCAAAATTAATTGAATAAGCTCAGTTTTCGAGGAGAAAAAAGAGGAATACGAAACGTCGATTTCGTCAAAAATTTTGTAATAAAATCGGTCTGAGCTGCAGCTGTCTGTATCGCACTCTACAGGCAGATTTGAAGCATCACGACGGCAATAGTTTCTTCAAATACCTATTTTTTAAATTCCTTGCAGGCCTTGTTCCCTCTGAAGGGTGCCCTAGTCGGTCATTCTTCCATACAAACGTAATGTGGCGATTACTTTACTATTTGATGGTGTAATAACTAAACAAAAAATTATATCAATTTATTTCCCCATTATCTAGCCCAATATGTAGTATGGAGTCAAAAAAAATATGATTTTTGTTTTTTTTTATTTTATTTTTTTTTACTTTTTTGTCTCCATACAGGGCTAGATAATGATAATTTTTTTTCATTATCTAGCCCAGTACGAAGATAAAGAAGTAAAAAAAAGCAAAAATAAAAAAAAAACAAAAATCATATTTACATTTTTTTTTTAAATCAATTTTTTTCATCCATATGAATAGTGTATTTGACGTTTTCTTATGTTTCAGTTCATTTTATCTTGTGAACTTATAATTAATTGTTAATTATTGAGAATTTTTAAAATAAAATTATTTATGATTTAAATATGTGTGGTTCTTTCTTGAAAAGACCATTAGAGACACTAAGCTGCATGGTCCTCATATAGAATAATGTGAATGCGAGAACTATGTATGTCGTTATATTCATGTAGATTTTATGATTGTCTAGCAGTTTGAGTATTTTTGCGGCCTACTCAAATGTCCTTACTTTAGTATTGTTCGTCGGTTCGTTGAGCTCCTCAAAGTTCCGAGTTGAGTTTCACGATGACTGACAAATGCTTGCTCTATCTGGACAGGTCCACTCGAATTTGTGTGTTGCTTTCTTCATAAAGCTCTTCCCAGACATAAACGTACATGGTTCTTATATGATTTAACAGTGCATGTTGTATTACATGGATTTGAACACTTTAAAAGAGACTTTGATCTCTGAGTTTGTTTCGGTGTTTCTTCTCAGGGTAGTCAGCTAGGAAACACCGGCCTCATCTAGCTTAAACTGACGAAAAACATTGACGTGTAAAAGTGTTCCTTGTAACCTTTTTACTGAATAAACATCATTTATCATTTAATAATTAAAATTAAATAATTTGTAAAAAAAAAAATATTAACATTATTCTGGTTTTAAGATCTTTTGGCAATCCGACCAATAATTATGTACATTTACATGTTATGTAGTTACACAGGTCGCCAGTCTGGAGCAACACGTTACTGACATGTCGGTGACGCGAACCCATAAGTTATGCCCCTACCAAAAATCACTCAACGCAGTAAAATAATTTTTCACTTCAATTGTATTTATGCAAGCCATCTATAAATTAAAATTCGGAAAGTACCGTTTCGAAATAAAATGGAGGAACATAACACATCGCATGAAGGAAACTGAACTAGTCAGTCAGGTTACCCGCTTGTTCATGTTATAGGTATCATGAAACGTTTGATTTATTAACCCATTTCTTTTTTTTTTCTTTTTTAGTCCCGTGCTTGACCACTATCTCACCTGACGGTTAGCGATAATGTGGTCGATGATAGAGCACGCTTGTCTAGAAGTAACCTATTCACTCTTGTCTTAAAGACGCCCAGGTTGTAGCTATTAGGAAGCACTGACTGACGGCAGGGAGTCCATTCCATTGTTTCAGGTGTTCACTTACATACAAATACATTAACACGATACAAAATCCAATTAAAAAACTAATCGCATGATAAAATTTGAAAGTAAACTTAATCTTTCAAGTTAATTATAGTGTAGTAACTCATCAAATGGAAAAGTAAACCGATAAAGCCCGTATACATAGAAGTAAATATGCATCGACTGAGTAAAACTGTGTCGCCCGGACATTCACCTAGCACTTTGTCAATATTGTTCACTTTCGCTTGCATTTA
Organism: Polia nebulosa; assembly: GCA_951329385.1. Classification (NCBI taxonomy): domain Eukaryota; kingdom Metazoa; phylum Arthropoda; class Insecta; order Lepidoptera; family Noctuidae; genus Polia; species Polia nebulosa. The sequence continues at coordinate 6,341,489 of OX589593.1, forward strand.
AATAGGGCTTTTATGCTGAAAAGGGGAAAATATCTGGGAAAGAAGATGGCAATTTTTGTTTACAGGATAAATTACGAGCTTCTGCCAGCAGCTTCCACCGCGAGTAAGTTGAAAATTATCATAAGGGAACATACTCCCAGGATAAAAAGTGTGGTTTCAACCGCGAGTAAGTTGAAAATTATCGAATATACTTCCGCGGGATAAAAAGCGAGTAAGTTGAAAATTATCGAACATACTTCCGCGGGATAAAAAGCAAGCAAGTTGAAAATTATCCTAAAAGTGTCATATTCCCGGGATAAAATTATGGCTTCAACCGTGAGTAAGTTGAAAGCTATCCTAAGGGAACATACTCCCGGGATAAAAAGTATGGCTTCAACCACGAGTAAGGTGACAGTTATCCTAAGGGAATGTACTCCCGGGATAAAAAGTATGGCTTCAACCGCGAGTAAGTTGAAAGTTATCCTAAGGGAACATACTCCCGGGATCAAAAGTATGGCTTCAATCGCGAGTAAGTTAAAAGTTATCTTAAAGGAACTTACTCCCGGGATTAAAAGTACAGCTTCAACCGCGAGTAAGTTGCAAATTATCTTAAGAGAACATAATCGAAAGTATGGCTTCAATCGCGAGTAAGTTAAAAGTTATCCTAAGGGAACTTACTCCCGGGATTAAAAGTACAGCTTCAACCGCGAGTAAGTTGAAAATAATCTTAAGAGAACATACTCCCGGGACAGAAAGTATTATAAGTCCTAATACAGGACATAGTCTACTCCTGTGCTAAGTTTCATCCAAACTTATTTAGCCGTGAAGACGTTACCTTCGCATTTATAATATTAGTATGGATTAAGTTAGAAAATGTTTTAAAAATAGAAAATAAAATTTTAATGCTTTGTATTTTTTTCATAAAATTATTTAAGAAAATAGTTTAAAAGTGAACACCCTTTTCTGCAGTAATTTAAAAATAAATACAAAATTGAATTTTTAGTTTTAGATTACAGGAAAACTAATAAGATATAGTGTAAAAAAAACATACAAAAAAAAATTATTTCTTCCTTTACGCGCGAGTCTGATTTGCATTTTGCCAGTTTTTTTTTTTAATGCCAGCTTGTAAGCGTTTTTTTAACATAATTAGTTATCAAGTGTAAGCACCTATAAGCCACAACAGCTATTCTTTAATCTAGAAATGTTTAATTTCAAGTTGAAACATTAAGTAAGTAAAATGAAAAAACTTTGAAGCAGTTGAAGTTTTAAATTATGAAGTTCTCAAAGTTCATGAAGCATAATTTCTAAAATATTAACACCTTAGTTCAGACTAAGTAATCTTTATGTTTAAGATTTGTTAGCAGAATTCAAATTAAAATGACTATAAAGTTTTGCTGATCGGCAAACTTTTTGCTGAAAAAACCTAAATTGTAATTGTTGTTGTGCGTCTATATAAATATAGATCAATTGCCAAATATATGTAAGCGCATCACTTCAGAACAGCTGCATCATTTTTGCCATATTCTTTTTTTTATGTTCGTAACTGTCATATCAAGGTTTGTATAAATGAAAATTTACGGGAAATCAAAAAAAAAATATTGCACCCGTGCGAAGCCGGTACGGGTTGCTGGTCTATTAAATATAAATCAATCTAAAATGGGAGTGGGCAGGACACACTACAAGAAGAAAAATAGAGGAGTGAGCCGCAGACGTCACTGAATGATATCCAAGAGAAGGAATGAGGAACAGAGGAAGACCTGTGCGCTGTGGGAGGATGATCTGAGATCGACAGCAGATAGCAAGCGTGTCATTGAGGAGACAAGCTCACAGAAATATGCTGCAAAGCAAAACAAACTTTCTACTGATGTCTAAAATAGAAAATATTTAAGGTGCACAAAGCCAATGTAAGTTGGTCTCGTACTCTATTAACTTCGTACTTTTATCTGGTCTAGAGTAAGCACCTACTCTAGACCAGGTAAAGGTCAAAGTACCTAAATATTGAGTTCGAAAAATATTCACATCTACAAAGCTTTTAATTTCAAACTTATTTCACAGTAAAGGTCCGAGTTCGTAGCTGACTGCAGACAGCAGCAGCAAGCGACGTGTCGCCGCGTCATGTCGCAGCGACACGTCATGGCGTCAAGTCTCTGCAGTCATGATTCCGAATAGCGTCGGTGCACTCCAGTAGGCGTATTCGCTAACTCAGTTGACATCAATTTGATAGGCACATTGCTGCTTTGACGTATAGGAAAACAAAACTTTACCACGTAGTGCCTATTTTAATCGATGTCCACCGAGCAATGTACTGTAAAGTGCCTATCAAATTGATGTCAACTGAGTTAGCGAATACGCCTGCAGATCTGCGGTCGAGCGACAGCGTCGTCGGGCAACGTGTCGCTTGCTACGGAACGTATTTCATAGAAATACATTATATATAAACCAGTAATGTCGCGGAAACACGTCGCCTGCTGCTGCTGTCTGCAGTCGGCTACAAACTCTTACCTTTACTGTGAAATAAGTTTGTAATTAGAAGCTTTCTAAATTTGAATATTTTTACAACTCAATATTTAGGTACTTACTCTAGACCAGATAAAAATACAAAGTTAATAGAGTACGAGACCAACTTACATTGGCTTTGTTACACTGATTTGCGTCCGACTGTACCCAATACAAGCCTTAGAGTGACAGTGACAATCAAGTTTTTTTTTACCACTAAAACCCTAGGTACCTGCATATATCTAGAATAACGAGCCTACTTTAAAATACAGTGTATTTACCGTAAGAAAATGCAAGCATGAAAAATGCCTGTACTGCCAGGATTGCAGGATTGTTCGAATGAGTTACTACGGCCCTGGATTCATCATCATCATCATCAGCCTTTTAATGTCCCACTGCTGGGGCACAGGCCTCCTCTCTGTGAGAGGGTGTGGGCCGTAATCCACCACGCGGGCTCAATGCGGGTTGGTAAGTGTCACATGTCTCAAAATTTTTGGTTCTAGGACTTGCCGGTTTCCTCACGATGTTTTCCTTCATCAATCAACAATTTGTTTTTTTTTTTGGGGGGGATGGAAATCATTTTACTGATTAAACCCCAGCCCTGTTCCTTCCCTGCCTGAGTGCCCAGGGGTGCGATAACTCATTTTCAGAATTTATCCGCTACCCCTAGGCATGCCGGCACCGGCCACGATGGGACCCGTCAGTGGTGGCTGACACTATTCTCTTAGAGGCGCGCGTGGAATACTACGCGCCGTCGACTCACGGGCCTGGCCCTGTAGACAAAGTAACATCGCTTCGTAGCGAAACGATATCTAAATTCGTCATCGTCTCTGATATCGATAAACATTTCCTAGCGTTAGCGTTCCTTCGTTATCTTTTTTGGCGATCACGATCGAGGCGAAGGCGAACTCTGAAAGCGCTGCTTGTCTACGCATTTGTATGGGATAAACACGATAGCAATTCGTTTCTTTATGGTTTCGTTACGAATTATAACATTGTCTACCAACTTGCGATAACGATGTCGACAGTCGACTGACCACGTGACTTAGCGTGGTTTATGTCAATCTCATACATTTTAGTCTTTTCTAACTTCGTTATCGTTTTTAAATTGTTACTTTGTCTAAGCCCCCTGGTGCTGATTTGACGGCGAGCTACCCACTGCTCGCCATCCGCAGGCCCGGGGCCACCGTTAGCCCTGGATTGGAAAGGGCTAATTAAGGAACACGGATGGCGTTTAGTCAGTAAGAGCCCTTCCGCTCCACCCACAGTAGGAAAATTTATCTGATGACTGCCCAATATTAATAAAAAAAACATAGGTGGATTAACCGCGAGTTAAATAAATGCATTGCCTTCATTCACCAATCACTTTATTGCTTGCAGGAATAGTTTGGTTTTCCTAGAAATCTGTTTTTTTAAAAAGTGAAAAAATCCATAGAGCGGTGAAAACAAATTGAGCCCAGGGTCGACCAAACTTGCATAAAATAAATATTCATGAAACTGAAACGTAAACTTAAAAGTTTGTGGTTACGATGTCAATAGGATGCAATAAGAGTACGTGTGTGCATTTTAAAGAATAACAAAATAACTGAATCAGTGCAGAACATAAGTTACGGTGTCTAGCATACTCACCGTGTGTACAGTTGTACACATGCGGCCAGAAAAACTAAGCCAAACAAAGTTTCTGCTTTCGAAAATGTTTGTGAAAACCGTGCCAAAGTGGTGGTAAAATAGCTGTTATAAATTGCTAGAACAAAAAATGCGCTAAACTTTAGATGACTAGAACTTCGTCGAATTTGGAATACAATAATTATATAATAACAAAAATCCTCCAGTATCTACTTAAATGTTACAACAGCCTCTCAATTAACCACCCAAAATTTATTTATTTTATTTGCCAAAACCCACAAACTATGCTATCAATATTAATTAACAATTCATTCGCAAATACATTTCACACGTAAAACTATGTATTTCCACTAACATGCCCCATTTACAACTGAAACCGCAACATTTAAACACTTTTCGATAACACATTTCAATTCCAATTTTATAAAATGGTACTCTTTTGCCGCTATCAAACCAGTTTCGAAGCAATATAACTTTTAACTTATATTGGCCTCAAGTGTATAGCGTTACAGTGTGTTGTATGGCGGTGCAACGACCACGTATTGTAAAGAAAGCGTAACAAAACCGGTTTAAATTGAGTCAAACAATTTGTTTTACTGTTTTGTTATCAATGGTTCAATTTATATGCAAAACAGTGTAAAATAAAATGCATACTTATATAAACTGAAGAAATATTCCAGACAAGGTTTCTGAGGAAGGCTCAATTTACACCACAGGGATTTGAAAATATTTGTAACCATCAACATTTTAGCAATATTTTTAAAGAATTCGAATCTTCATCGTCATTTTAGCCGAAAGGCGTCACCCGGGCTTGCGGACGGCAAGCAGAGGGGAGCTCGCCGTCCGATCAGCACCAGGTCCGTGAAAAAAAAAAATGTCGAAAAACGTCCATAACTAGACGTAGGCCTCCGCCATGTGTCACCACAACGACCGGTCCCGTGCGTCTTGCATCCATCAGGTACCAACGACCCGCACCAGGTCATCGGTATACTTTATGGGAGGCCTTCCGACCCTGCGCCTACCGGTACGCGGTCGCCACTTCAGAAATTTTCAGTCCTATCGACCATCTGTTCTGCGAGCAATCCTACCCACTCCCATTACAGTTTTGTGATTCTTCAGAATTTGAATTATTAAAATGAAATGAAATGTTGAGTAAAAGCGCACAATGTTTACATTGTCAGTCAAATCGATGATTTTTATGTGTTTTAATTGCTGAGTTATGTTGCTGTTAAGAACACAAACAATTTTGTAAACCAGTTTATTGTTTTAATAAAATATTGTGTTATTATTGGGCGGTGGCCTCGTGGTAACAGCGCAACTTACAAGTTGTAGGTCGTGAGTTCAAACACAGGCAGGCGCGTTACTTTCTGTGAATTATTTCATCACCACTACTCTCAAAAGGGAGAAGAAAAACATCGTGAGGGAACCGGCAAATCCTAGAGACAAAATTTGAAGACATGTGGCATCCACCAACCCGCATTAGGCCCACGTGTTGGATTACGGCACACTCTCTCACAGAGAGGAGACCTGTGTTCCAGCAATGGGAACATGTGGGAACAGCAGTGGGATATAGGCTGGTTATGCTTGTTTAAGTTAATAATATGCACTTTTCTTATTTACTTTTAGAAATTGGCAGTATAGTCAACGTCGGCTCTGCTTGCCATTAATAAAAATAGAAAATAATAGTTGTAATAGAAGCCATAAATTTGTATGAGCTAACTGAGCTGCCTTATATTTATCATCGACACTCAAAAAAACTGTATAAATTAAACCGTAACACGTCCAAAATTACTTTGAACTCCCAAAACTCAAAACAGTATCGCACTCAAAAGCCAGTAATCACAAGTTTATAAACGCCACCCTATCGGAATGCGGCGGCCGTTCCGGCCGAGCGGACCGGAAGTCCGCACACGGCCCGCTTCCGGCACGTCACACCGGTCACCCACGGTCGGAGCTTCGAGCTTTTTTGTTAGACACACATGACAAACTCACAGTAATTATGTCAAATCAAGTGTGAATTTTTTGTATTGGTGCTTTGTTGTTGTCGCTCGTGGCTAAAGTAATAACAATTGCATGGGTCGATTCATCAGGTTAAGCTACGCTTGCCGGGCCCGGTCCATGGATGGGTGACCATCTTCATATACTGAGACTCCTACGTGCCTCGGAAAGCACCCGGCTGTGTTAACCCGTTTGTCCCGGCTGTCAATCGTGGATCTTTGAAAGTTATGGGTCGTCAGAAGACGGAAAGTCTGACAACCAGTCTTACTAAGGGGTATCGTATTACCCAGTAACTGGGTTGTGGAGGTCAGATAGGCAGTCGCTCCATGTAAAGTACTGGTATTCAGCTGCATCTGGTTAGACTGGAAGCCGACCCAAAGATAGTTGGCAAAAGGTTAGGCAGATTGTTTGTGCTTTGTTGTTGTCACAATTTCACACCAAGTATTTAACTCACGGAAAACAAGTTATGGAACACAAAAGGAGCTGAGCAAGACACCTGGCAAGGCGCGGTGATGATAGGTGACCGAGTGGTGTCCAAGAACTGCAGGTGTATTCACTAACTCAGCTGACATCAATTTGATAGGCACTTTTCAGTACACTGCTGCTTTGACGTATATGAAAACAAAATGTACTACGTAGTGCCTATTATAATCGATGTCCACCGAGCAAAGCAGCAATGTAATGTAAAGTGCCTATCAAATGGATGTCAACTAAGTTAGCGAATACAGCTGCTGGAAGGACCAATGTTCGTCTGGTGGCGAGATGGGTGAACAACATTGTTGCCAGCGCGGGTAGGATACGGATGATACTGGCACAGGAGCGTGAAGTTGGCATGAGAAAGGAGAGGCTTATCTGTGGCCAAAGTCGGGCTGTGGTTGATGACGATTCAACTCTCAATGATAAGCCAGCTCTTGACCTCGGTTCCATCTGGTGGAAAGTGATGGATGTGGTCTACAAACATGCCTGTTCAATCTTGCTTTGCTAGTTGACGTGTTATAGGTCATAGGGAATACAGACACTGACAGAGAGGTCCGTACGTCTTTTGGTGTTAATAATAAATGTAAAGAAGAAGCAGTAAATACAAAAACTGGCCAAGTGCGTGTCGGATTTCACCAAATTTCAAGTTCATAGGTAATGGGAAGTTAAAAAATTCTTCATAATAAAATTTTTTGACAGACGACGGACTGATAGATAGACAGAGACAGACGGACACGTGAGTGACAACAATAGGGCTCCGTTTGGACCCTTTAGGTATGGAACCATAGAAAGGTACAATGTTAGTTAGTTGTTAGTGTATTAGATAGAAAGCTTCTAGGAATGTTTGATCTCTCTAGCTTAAATACCAGAAAGCAATGAAAGAGCCAGGTTGGGCGTGATGATGTGAGAAGCGCAGAACTGGTCGTTTGCTATGTATATGTTAAGGGTTCAGCAGACGATGACGATTTTGTAGTCTCACCATTCAAAGAGCAGCTCATCATGACTGTGGAAGTTCATAACTACCACAGACACTTGCTAAACGAATTAAATACCTCAGTTTGTTGTAACACGAAAATACAACGATATCCCTAGTGGGATATTATAAATTCGAAAGGTTGAACTGATGGATGTTTGTTACCCAATCACGCCGAAATGGCTGGATGGATCTGGATGAAATTTGGCAAAGAAAACGTATAAACTATTATTTATCGTGGAGGAAATACCAATTACAAGCAGGCAAAGCCGCTGGCAGAAGCTAAACTTATATACGACAAACATAGACAAAAAGGCGTAATCAATTTGACATCGGCAACTACATCAAACAACACAAAATCCTCTCTCATAGTCAATAAACTCCCCCATATTTTGTCTGTCTCAATCATTAATCGTTCACAAAATCTAATAAAGGACAAGATAAAGGAATCCGTGTTCAATAGTCCGTTCAATAAATAACATAAAAGGCGTTTAATTAATATTTATGGGATCGCCGCGTCCGGTGTGACTTTATTGAATCAAATCATTGTCTGGACGATAAACGCTAATGCGTTTTTGTGTTTGCTTTTCTCTGGAGTTCTAAGTGACGGTGGTGTATTGTGTAACACGTTGGATGATATAGTATTTTGTTACTGTGCGTTAATTGTGATTGATTAGATTTTATCGTGAAAGGGTTAAGTAGGTATGAGGAGTTTTTATTTTTTTGAGATTATACATATTATAGTACAGATAGTGGTTATTTGTTAGTAACAGTGGTAGCTCTCTTTATTTTATTGCTCATGTTACACTGTATACACTGCTGTTCTGCTCTTGGCGCCCTGGTATGAGTATTTATTTAATATTTTTTAGGAATTTTGGAATGATAGTTTATATAAACCAAGAGTCAAAATCTGTGGCAGTCACTGTTGTATCTTCGTTCTCAAAGTGAACTGAACTATGCTTTAGGCTTTTATTATTGCCAAGCCGTTAAACACTAACTAGACTGTAGGTATTGTATACAGAACTAGTTGTTATTCCTTGTGTTTTATAATTAAATCTTCTACCAGCGTGGAATTAGTAACTTTCAACCCCTTGAATTGGGTTGAATTTCGAAAAACCCTTTTTTAGTGATATGAGTACCTTTGACTGGCCTGTTGGTCTAGTGGTTAGTGGCCCTGACTGCTATGCCAGAGGTCGTGGGTTCGATTCCCACCCAGGACAAATGTTTGTGTGATGAGCACGATCATTTGTTCTGTGTCTGGGTGTAATTTATCTATAATATGTATGTATTTAGAATTATATAAGTATGTTTATCAGTTGTCTAGTACCCATAACACAAGCTCTGCTTAACTTGGGACTAGATGGCGTTGTGTGATAGTTGTGGAATATTATTATTATTATTTCGTTTATTCATTTGTAAATACATATAAATTATATTTTTAAATATTTCAATGAAAAAATAAAAAAAAACATTTAAAAATATAAAAAATAGTATCCCACCGGTATCGGGAACAGGGTCCAAGCTACCGGCGGTCAGGGCTCCAGAGAGAGGAACCGCCTGACAATGCGAGCCGTGTCCAGAAGTACTGCTTTCTGAATCAAGCCCTTGATCCAGCCGCCTAACGCCTCCTTTATTATTATTATTATTACTCTTCACAAAGAACACACTCTCCAAATTTCATGTCTGATTTAGGCTGTGTGCGTTGATAAATCGTTCAGTCAGTCAGGACTTTGAATTATATATACACAGAATCTAGTATATTAGGTATCATATTCAGTTGTTGTGTCTTTTGAAATGTCAGTGGTTGTAACAGCTCCAGGTTTGCGTACTAAACCTAACGATTCCAGAAATAGAATAACCACAAAATTACTATTCAAGACTCCTTATTTAATTAATCTCTAATCGTTCCCAAGACAGCATGGAATACCGTTGTAATTTGGGAAACTTCCAATTTAGTATTTCGAGAATGCTTAATATTAGAAAGTGAAACGATACCTTGACGTCAAGTTTCGCAAGAACTAAGTACTCAACAATTAATACAAGTTTAACTATGAGAATTCTTGGCCAGTTTAACTGAGAAACTCCGAGACTCATTTATATTTAATTTACTTCGAGATAGACGCGACTGAATGTTTTATAAGCAATTGTTTTGAAGAACTTTTAGTTAACTCTTCGGAGTTGTTACTAGCTTTAAAATGGGTATTTAAAAAAAAAACTGCAGATTAATTCTTATTTCCAATACTATTGTGAGAGTTTAGTGATATGAATTTTACTTCTCGTAGTAGAAATTAAACTTTTGGTCAACCTACTATGACGTCTTAAAATCGACAAACTGATGTGAGATAGGTATAGTGCTATACGTCTTGTACGTATATGTATGGCTATTTTGGAACTGGCGTTCAGAGGAGCCTTTACGTGGCAAATAAATTTTATACTTCACCCATTTCAATGCTTAAACGAATACGTACGATACCTAGAACTTTTTCGAGAGATAGTTATTTTGAGTTTTCTATATAAAATAAGAAAAAATAACTCCATACGGTAAGCAAAAAGGCTAAGACTTTAAATTTCATTCCATCCAAAAACGTAAGCGAATACAACCCACGTGCTATCCTTACTTCCTCAAAGAACCCCGACGAAATATACCCGAAAATAGAGGTACGAAATTCAAATCGCGGCTGTAGACTAAAGATAAAATTAACGCAGAGGTCTTAACTCACTTAGAAATGTTATACAAGCGGAGTACATTATTCGCATACTAAGTTGGCGATGCAAATGAACGTAAGGCTATGGGTGAGGGACTGATAGTAGGCGGAAGGGGCCTAGTAGCTGCTTCGCTGTGACATACGGACGGCGAAAATTGAAGGAATTTTGTGAAGTGCCTTTTGGGTCGAGATTTTAGTGTTGTGTCACTGGAAATTAATGTTGAGTGATACTTGTTGTGTTTCGCATATTTTTGGGATAACAATATAATATTTTTTTGTGAAAAAACGTGGTAATGTTCTGAGACCTCGTCTTTTATTAAAAATAAAATAATATTTTTCAAATTTTCATTACAATGGCCGAAACAACAGCTCAAAAATCCCTGTATATAAGAAAAATTAACAAAAACTTAAAACTCATAAAACACTTAAAGAGCATAATCGCAAGCAACAGTATACTTACGTGAAGTATTAGAATAAATTACCCAATAACTACACAATACCGAGTGCTTCCGATATGGTCTGCTTGCCACCGGACGCCAGTTGGCTACGTCGGTTAGTTTCCAACCCGGGTTCAAACCCCACACACGTTGGGAACGCGGTTTAAAACTTTACGCGCGTTTAGTTCGAGAGTCTACAAACTTTGTAATATATTCTCTTTACGGAATATAAAGATACTAGTTTATAAGCAGTTTATACTCGTTTGTACCGGATTTTGTTTTTGGTTTTCGCGCGTTTACGAGGCGCAAACGCAGTGATATATTGGTTGTGTTTTGACAAACGTTGGTGGGCTTTGGCCGGGATAATGTGGTGGTTGGTCAAGTTGTCCATTGTTTTGCAAGGTAAGTAGTGGTTTTTTATTTTGCGTTTGCAGTGTGCAAAAATTCTGCCATGTTTTTTTTCCCACAAGTGCTGCCAAATTTTTATTCTGTGATATATTTGCGACTTACATTATTTGGTTAGAAATTATTTTTTTTAACTATCCACCTGGGTTCTAAATTAAAATTGGCATGTTCGGATTGGACATTCTTTTATATTTGTACAAAGCATGCAAACATGATTTCCTAGCGCATAGAGTTAATATTATACACACGTACGAGTATGTATCAATAATATGGATTGATTATTTTAATCTACTCAGAAACGAAAGGTTTTAACAATATTATACATATTTTGTCATGTCAATAGTAATACAACGGTTGGTCAAAAGGAAACAAATATGTTTATCTAACAGCTCACTGACCCCCGTAAAGTGATCAATATTGTCAAAGCCAGAGGTCGTTTTAACTACGTCAGTATCGACAATATATCAGGTGCTTAGTGATTGACTAGGTGACTTAGAGTATACCAGGAAAGCTTCTGTCTTGTATAATCCTACTAATCTTTATATATAAAACTAAGTCGGTTTAGTTTCACCATTTATTACTCAAAAAGGGCTCGACCGATTTTAATGATCTTTGATTTGTTGCTGCCCCGAATAGCAGAATAATTAGTAAAACATTAGGTACAAAATTTCACGATAAAAAAAAATATGGATAAAAATCATTGTCTCATACATTTGTATGGAATGGCTTTTTTAATGTTGTCTCGAGATCGAATTCATTTATTGATTCTGAGACGGTAAGAAGTTCGCTAGGGTCAGCTAGTAATCACATCGCACTAATAATTATTATACAGGCGAAAGTTTGTAAGTGTGTATGTTTGTTACTTCTTCACGCTCAAATGGCTGGACTGATTTGGATGAATTTTGGTATGTAGATAGCTTATACCCTCTCGCTCCGTACCATGACCTGAACCAGGGTCGGGCGCGAGAGGTCGCCGCCACAACACACACGAGGACACGGCGGTGCTCCGCCCAAGCGGGGCAGACCTCCACCGTATGCTCCACCGTGTCCTCTGGGCGATCGCGCAGTGGTAATACCTGGGCGTTTCCTCCCGCCTGATCTGATGCAGGAGCCTCTCGAAACAACCGTGTCCGGTGAGGACCTGCGTCAGGCGGAATGCCTAGGGGTAGCGGATAAATTCTGAAAATGAGTTACCGCAACCCTGGGCACTAAGGCAGGGAAGGAAAAGGGGTGGGTTTTAGTCAGTAAGAGTCTGACACGCCCTCCCGCTCCACCCAGAGCGGGAGAAGTCATTGGATGATTCCCCCCCCCTACCCCCCAAAAAACCCCTAGGCATAGCTTATACCCTGGATTAACACATAGGCTACTTTTTATCCTAGTCCACGCGGGTGAAACCGCGGGGCGCAATTAATAATATTATAAATGTGAAAGTTTGTGAGGATGTATGTTTGTTACTCTTTCGCGCAAAAACTACTGAACGGATTTTGATGAAACTTCATAGTAATATTGCTTATACATCAGAATAACAGATAGGCTATATTTTATAATGGGGGGAAGAACTAATACCACGCGGGCCAAGCCGCTAACAGAAGCTAGTTACACATAAAACTTTTAACTTTAATATTTAATAACGGGTTCAGGATGTTGAAAGGGGGTGACTACAGAGATGACGACTAATAGAGGAGTATGGAAGAAAAAGACATGTTGCGCCGACCCCAAATAAATGGGGATAAGGGCAGGAGAATGATGATTTTGAAAGGGCTGCCCCGTTTCTGCAGTTCATCAGGTATATTTGCACAAGCACACGTTGATGGCTTCCATTCCATCGTGTCGTGTTGTTCGAAGATGTATTTCGTACAACTGCCTTGCTTCCAAATAGAAAGATGATAACTTTATTAGCATAGTTATAAATTATCTTTCTTTTTTGTTTAATAACCGCTATGGATGTTGCTTATCCATACTAATGATTATTTTATTTTAATTATTTAATTAAAGCTACGGTGAATTTATTCAAATGTAACTCGGTGGTAACTTTTTTATTATTGTATTTTTATAAGCAATACTAGTTACTGCCAGCGGCTACGCCCGCGTGAAATTTGTACTTCTCCCGTTATAAATTATAAGCATATTTGCTATTTCAGACTATAATCTATCTCTGTGCCAAATTTTATCCAGACCCGTTCAGCCGTTCTGGCGTGATTGAGTTACGAACTTCCATACAAACTTTCGCATTTATAATATTAGTAATAATTATAAGAATAATTGCTCGCATTGTCAGGCGATTCCTCTCTCTGGAGCACTGATCGCCGGTAGCTTGGACCCTATGCCCGATACCGGTGGGATACTATTTTTTATATTTTTAAATGTTTTTTTTTTATCCTTTTTATTTAAATATTTAAAAATGTAATGTGTATAAAAATGAATAAACGGAATAATAATAATAATATTTTGTTTATTTATGGCAACTAGGCCCAATTGTTAGTAACATAATTCTTAAAAAACTATTGTTAGTAAACAAACAGAAAAAACACAGAAACAAAAACAACGAAAATTGTAAGGTTAACTGGGGTCTTCTGACTAGCACCTCCACAGCGTGCGACAATCATGGTGCGTCGCACTTATCCATCAACATACTTAGGATGCTGTTAGTACTAGACAGCGCTCTTGATAAGACGGAATTTGTTTTTTTGCGCATTATGGCGTAAAAATCATCGGTATGCTCAAATGCGAACATACCGGATGCACTACAAAAGCGCGGGAGTCCCAACAGCATCCTGAAGCAGTTATTATATTCAATACGCGGGGCATCTACCGATCTCTTAGTATGCCTTACCCACAGGCCGCTCGTGTAGAACGATTGGCAATACGCTTTAAACAGCATAATCTTTACCCCAATAGTACATCGAACGAACCTGTGTATCAGCATGTTGGCATTACATAGCAGATGCCAGTAAGCATAGTTTCTTTGTAACTTAGTCTTGAATGGGTCAAAATTATATTTATAGACATTGAAATCAGGTAGCACGTAACCTACCTGCACTATTGGAGGTTAGCTAAGTTTAGTCTCACTCCATCTTCTAGGCGTTTTACTAAACTGGGCTGCAAAAAATCCGGGTCGCTGATAATTATTTTTATATAACTAATCTGCTATGTACATAATTTTGGGAGCCATCGCAGTTTTTCTATGTGATTTAGCGGCGCAGTGTATCTTCACATTAAAATGAGAAAATAGACCTATTTGTGAGCCAACAGTGTTGTTTACGGCTAAGTGATTACTACCACGCTTCTAGAAGTATGCCGCAGAACAGAGAATCGTAAATTAAGAGCCTATGCCACCTCAGCTCAAATTCTAATTTCGCCCCCACTTCCCCGCGTGCCACTGCACTCTTTATCTCGCTCGCACACTTTTGCTCGCAGAGACGCGACACGCGCGGCCTTGAGGTCGAAGCGATTTCGTTAGAGTAAACTACACTATTATCGGACGAGTACTAAGGAATAAAATTATCAATCTAATTTAATTTTAACTTGTAATTTTATGAATATAAAATTATATATTATATCGAAAATACAATTTCAATGTATCTATAAACGATAAGTTTCCAGTATAAGCTGACCTCTCAGTGTGCGGAAAGCCTATAAAATGCGAGATCAGCTTATACTGGACGGTATAGGTGATGTCTAGCCGTGCACACTATTTTATTTTACCTACCTACTTCTATAAAATACTAGTCAAATGCGAGCCAACTTTGCGCTGTGGGTTCCGCCAATTAGTTTTGTAGTAAGTTTGCGTTTTATAGTTTTAGCCGTGTATGTATGTTATGTGACAGCCGTTTGCGCATGTAGGTAATTATGTAGGTTGTAGGTATATGCAAGTACCTAGATATACATACCTATATGTTAGAAAAATCGATTCTAAACCACTACATAAATTGTAGAATTTATGCAGTGGTTTAGAGTCGGTTTAGTAGCAGTAGAGCTACAAAAAACTAGTCAAGTGCGAGTCACCATTGCACTGAGGGTTCTGTAGGTACATTGGCTTGGTAGTAAGTTTACGCTGTGCCATTTTAAAATCTTATAATAGGTAGCTTTCGCCTTGTATTACCACTTTCTTAGTTATTATGCATCTATATAAGAATGAATCGCCGAAATGTAGGTACATGCGTATATTTTTCGAAGGACTTCACCAAATTGCATAATTCTTTTTTTGTTGTGTTCGTGATTCTCAGGACAAGGTTTGTATAAATATAAGGTAGGTAGGTATAGGTAGGATAAGTAGGTAAGTATGCAGGTAGGTATGTAAGTAGGTATGTATGTATCTAGGTACTCGTACGTAGGTAGGTATGATAAATACCATAAGTTTTTTTCAAAGTAATTAAAAATAGTCAAAATTAAATAACATTTATTTTTAATCGCTTAAATCTCTAATTTACATAGTTAGAACATGTCTGGGATTGCATAGCTCAGGTAACATGCATGTTTTGTAAAAATGTTCTAATTTTAGTTCCATTTCAGAAATATTGGTCATCTTTCTATAATTTCGACTTTTTGTCGCATCTAGACCTTATTCCGAAATTTTTTTTTTTTTTGTACCGATGATATGTAATTGTCCTTGCACTTGTATATACCAACGATGTTTTTTATTTACGACAAGTCCGTTTTGAGTTTTTCTCCAAAAATTTACTTCTATCTTATCTATATCTTAGCTTCGTCCAAAGATGTTTTGAATGCTGCAATGGGACGCTTGATTTCAATGATTGTGTATATTCAGTGAACAGCTCATGTTCTCAGGTGGTACTAGTGATCTGCAAGAAAACACAACATTCATTATAAAACACTTTTTTTTGGGGTATGTTATGTTATCATCCAATGACTGGCGTGATGGGCGTTGGTGGCTGCGCCAAAGTTTTAAACTTTTACAGCTACCATCGCTGTACATTGTTTTTTTATCTGCCATCTCAGACTTTTACTAACTAAAACCCACCCCTGTTCCTTCAGTTGCCTGTGCCAAGAGCCGCGGTAACTCTCTTTCAAATATACTCGCGACCCCGGCAGCATAATTTTGTCAACATGAAAAAATAATACGGAACCCTAAAAAGTCCAACATTATGAAAATTTTATCATGAATTCGCCAATTTCGTGATAGTACGCGTTAGTACCAAGCGGTAGTGCCATGGGGGAACAGCAAATTTCGTGATTATCACACACGTATGATAGATAGGTACTTACAATTATATATTTTGTAACACATGAAGATGTGTTTCGTCCGAATTTATTTCTACAGTTTTCGGAGGTCATACCTCCGTCCGTCCGGTCCTGTAACAATCACACGGGACAAATAAATACCTACCTAGACCTCACATATTTTTATTTATGATTTGGCTATGGAACCCTAAAAATATACAAAAGAAGACTAAATCGTCCATAGAAGCAGACTTGCCCTATGAATAACAAATAACAATTACCCACCCAACATTTTTATTGAAATACAAATTTGGTGAATTGGTATTTGATGGTGAAGGGATACTTTTCCAGTACAAGCTGACCTCTCATTGTACGGAATTCCTATATAATGTGAGATCAGCTTATACTGGAAATTTATAGCTTGATAATTTTTTTTTTGATTTTATTTTGTCTTTTAAAAAAACGTTGCCCCACACTAGGAATATTCCTGTATCGTGGGTGCGTTCACAAACATGTAAATTCACATACACAAGACACCCAGACCCGGAACAACTATCTGCAGGTCATACAAATATTTGTTCCGTGCGGGGATCGAACCCGCGACACGCAGCGCAGCAGCCGAACGCTCAACCACTGCGCCAACCGTGCCGTCAAAATTATATAGCCATGTGTAGTAATAATAATAACAGATCAGTGTTTTATGGCCTACATATAGTTGTGTCGGATCTGCGCGTTTGTGAATGTGAAGATTTGTGTTTGTAATCGCACCGTCTCCGATTCAGTTGAAATCCTGGAGTCGGCAACATTATAAAAAAAAACAATTAGGTACTACATAGATACCTATTTGTTGTATATTGTCAAAACAACAACAAACCTATTTAGGGAACTTTTTATCTTTTTACAAAACTGGACACCCATTTTTCACATTTTTTATAAAAAAAAAAGTGGACACCTGGATTTCGCCTGAATCATGAAAGGTGCGTTTACAAACACAAATCTTCACATGCAGAAACACCTGCAACTCCTAACGCAGCAGCCAATCACCTGCCACTGCACCAAACGTGACATGTTTGTAATCACTAATACTGTAAGTAGATAGGTAGCTATATACTTACTTCATTACATTTATCATGTTTTCCAGTTTCTTTGCGCCAACCCTTTCGCTTCTTATTTTTATTACGGTTATTTCCCATTGCACCAACACTATAAGTATAAGTACTACAAGATTTGTATTTTACGTAGTCTTGTTGCGTAATGTGTGCTCTGAGCGCAAGCGACACAGCCCTCCCGTTCGAAAGCCGAAGCGAGACTGAACGGGGGCGTCGGGCGCCAGGGAACAAGCTTCAAGACGGCATAGTTTAGGTGATAGTTTAGGTATTTTATTTTTACTGTGAAAATAATGGTAATTTATAAATAAAAAAACTTGTAGGACCTGCTTTATAGTAAGTTCAGTTAGTATGCAAAGTTTCATGATCTAATTTTAAGCATTTTTTGAATGCTAGCGGTTTATTGTTTTCGGTTTAGAGGTAACTTTGGATTTTTTTTCTATCGAGAAAATTTTATGGAATCGTGTTTTTGAGGTTTATAATACTTAACATTGATCCTCAACCTTGCCATATATTTATTTCAAAATTAATGCTGCAGTATTATCGACATAACGGAGGATCATGCTAAGCCATTTGAGGTAACATAAACTCTTAAGGCTAGGCATAGAAGGATTAGTAATTTTAATGTGATAAATTATTAATTGGGTAGGTAACTAATTAATTGTAATGAGAGAACTAGATGTTTAGCTGAATTTATGTGTGTTGTTTGCTGGGAGAAAACTCAACATTGAGTTAAGCTCGCCTTTGCACATTAACTATTCAATCACTGTGTACTATGTTAGTTGTTTGGTGTACAATAAAGAATTAAAGAATTTAATCCAAGGTTATTTTTTACTATACACTTTTCTAGTAATATTCTTGATAAGTCACAACAGTGTAGCCTTAAACATCAAATGACCTGATCGACAATTACAAGGGACTTTATTTTTATTTTATTAGGATCTCCAACAAAGAATACACCTTACATGCTATATTGTACAGGACTAGAAGAGAAATCTATGTGCTCCCTCAATTAAAGGAGACCATTTATATTTTGATACCTATATGAATTGATATCCTATCTAAAAAAGAACAAGGTATTTCTATTTACACGACTGTAGCCCAAACCGCTAAAGTCCGACCGAAAGTATGAAGAACGTCCAAAATTTAAGTTTCTATATCTAACTTCAATTTTGGACAGCAGTTAGCAGAACAAACTGAATATTTATCATTTGGCTTTGCTAT
The DNA here is from genome assembly GCA_951329385.1 of Polia nebulosa. Classification (NCBI taxonomy): domain Eukaryota; kingdom Metazoa; phylum Arthropoda; class Insecta; order Lepidoptera; family Noctuidae; genus Polia; species Polia nebulosa. Next base: position 6,360,096 of record OX589593.1, read on the forward strand.
CAATTTAAGAGGAATGTAATGCACATAAATCAACAGAATCATACATCCACCAATCCGTAGGTTAACCAAACTTCCAGGTGTTATTGTAACATAAGTGGCCTCTTTCTGGACCATTACGGTCACACAGAAAGAGGAGCTCGTGGCTAAAGTAATATCAGCCGCACGGGTCGATCCATCAGGATAAGCTATGCTTGCCGGGGTTGGTCCATGGATGGGTGACCATTTTACCACATACCGAGACTCCTCTGTGTCTCGGAAAGCACATTAAGCCGTTGGTCTTGGGTGTCAATCGTGGATCTTTGACAGTCGATAAGGGTCGTCAGACGCCCGAAAGTCTGACAACCAGTCTTACCAAGGGGTATCGTATTACCCAGTAACTGGTTTGTGGAGGTCAGATAGGCTGTCGCTTCATGTAAAAATACTGGTATTCAACTGCATCTTGTTAGACTGGTAGCCAACCTCAAGGTAATTGGGAAAAGGCTGATCTGCCTATAGGCAGATTGATTGATTTTTTACGGTCACACAGACAGAGGCCATTTCTTTCCAATTATGGTCTCTGCTAGCATAGCCCTCACTACTGTTGGCAGAGACAGGTCTAACCCAATCTTGGAGCTCTACGGAGAGCACTTCTCCATTGTGTGCTATGAAGAACCAAGTTCGCCTCCACAGTGCAGCAGTGGTAGCAATTTACCGTGTACTCTCATCAAAAGTACCTACCAAACCAATCCGTAGGTAATTCGAGCCTCCAGGTGTTATAGTCACATATTAAACCAGCAATTACCACTAATGACTAAATTAAACATGCTTGTTAAACCGTGGCCAGAAGTAGGTGAACCACAATAGTGCACGCGGTGCATTTGACCCGTGAATTATCGATTCACTGTCACCGCCCGTGAGCGACTTTACATAGACTGTGGATTTGGTAAAAGTGCGGTTCATTGGTCTATTTAGGAACATCGTTTTGATCGGTAGGATTTTTAACCGACTTCCAAAAAGAGGAGGTTGTCAATTCGGATGTTTGTATTTTTTTAATGTATGTTCGGGCATAACTCCGTCATATATTGACAGATTTGCAAAATTCTTTTTTTTGTTCGAAAAGGGTTTGTTCCGAAATGGTCCCATTTAAATTTCAAATAGATCTGATGATCGGTTTTGGAGACAGACAACGGAACTCTTCAAAAATTGACAGCAAATCAACCGCGATTGCTGCGGTCGTACCTATGTATATGAATTGTTAACACAATTTAACGGAGAACCAACACTAAAAAGTGAAAAATTAAAAACTTTTTCACAAAGTAGTCGGTGTCAAAAAACGAAGACACAAAACCAGAAACACCGACTTCCGGAATTAAAGTTATTTGCTTTTTTTTGGAAGTCGGTCCCATTTTTTTGTAAAAAAGTTTTTTTACTGGACACATGCCTATAAAAGAAAGAGATGTGCGACGACACAATGCTTGCAATTTATTGCTAAATATAAAGCATTCTATTGCTAAATATAAAGCATTTTATTGCTAAATATAAAGCATTTTATTGCTAAATATAAAGCATTTTATCGATTTACTCAAAATTGAGTTGAGCTATAAAGTCTTTGTTTTAGACTTTAACGAAGTATTGCATTAGGATTCAATTCATAATCTTAATGTATAAAACAAAGTCGGGTTATAGTTACACCATTTTATTATATATCGAGAATGGCTGGACGATTGTTATGATTCTTTGATTTGTCTCCGCCCCGAATAGCAGAATAACTATTAAAACATCGGAAAAATTCACCAAAAAAAAGAATTATAAAGAAAATTCATTTTCTCATTGATTTTGTACGGATTGAATGATTTCGACTCAACCTTTATCGATTCCGTGGTGGTGCGAAGTTCATGGTGTCAGCTAGTTTTGTATAAATTTTACCGACGTACGTTGGCTAGTAATATGTCAAAGTTAGAGGTAAGTTTGACGATATTTTTTATCGAGGGTTTTATTTTTAAACGTATTTCGGAAACGACAAAGTTGACAGAAATATAAGGTGTTAAAAAATTAACCCTCGAAACTTTAAGGAGTGCTTTGGACCATCGAACAAAATAACTCGCTAAAAAAAATCAGCTGTTGCCTACATTTGTGTTCGCGAAACTCGTCAAAATGCACGGAACAGCTGATTTTTTCTTCGCGATTTCTAAGTTGGTCTCATACTAAAAGTTATTCAGTTCGATGGTCTAAAGCACTCCTTAAAGTTTCGAGGGTTAATTTTTTAACACCTTATATAGTCTAACTTAACACATATTGTTTCTGCAGCTTCAAACAACATTTTTTTTTTGCCAAATCTATTCCCTACATAATTTTTAGAAAACTAGCAATTATTGAGCATTGTGAATGGCATCGTCTTAAATGTAGGTACTTACTTCTTGTACCTATTTTGAGATTCTGGTACACTAAGATTTAAAAACGTGTTCGCTAATAGAGTGACACGTTTTCAAGAGTCCAAGGTTACATAATTTTAGATTTCGTGTTCTATCTGTTAAAAACAATATTTTGATAACTCTGCTATCTACTGACCGAGGTCACGTAGCAAATTAATCAAAACAAACAGTTCTTCATAGTCAAAATTTATTTCTTTAATAATTCGTCATTTTTTATTTAAAAATAAAATCAGACACACAGGCAAGATAAATATCATTTTCACACCGAACTACTGGAAGGATTGATTAAGAATTTAAGATCTGCAAAAAAATATGTTTTGAAACCACCAAAATTAATACCCATACTGCGTACTACGACCCAATTAACTAGACTGTATTACAATCAGCTAAAATCAAAATAAAATCAAAAGTTATTTATTCAAACTAGGCTGAGAGCCAGCACTTTTTAAACGTCAAAGTTCTACATAAAGACAGTCCCCCAAAACGCCCGCCCGTCACCACTTCCTAGTGTTTTAGCTGTGAAGAAGAAGTGGCCAACAAACTCCCGAGCAACACATCTGTCTGTTAAGTTTGAAGAACTTGAATCTATATAATCTATGTAAAAATCTTAACATATGTGTATGTAACGTATGTAAAATAGAAAAATAAAGATATATCGTCTATAATCATAAAATTAAATAATCCGCCACTATGTTAGCTAGCTCACTCAATTATGCCATTAAAAACGAACTCAAGCATAAACACTAAGCCAAATTAAATAAGCCTCCATACATAACTGGTGTGCCTGCTTACACGTGCAAAGATAGAATCTATCAAAGGTGATCTGATTCGAAGCCACAAGTGATGAACTAGGCCCAAGGACAGGAAAGTATGGAATTGCATGGAGGAGGCCTATGCTTAATCTTGGGTACCAACTTAAAAAAAAAAAAATATCTATTCTTGTCTTTAAATATTATAAAATACTCATCATATTTTAAAGTAATATTACTATTTTGCTCAATTTCATTTCATTAATTGAACTGCAACACTGAACTAGAAAGTTAGTATTAGAATAAATTATTAATGAAACAATTTTTTTTTGTTATTATTGAATTGTTATTTTCGAATTATTATTGTTATTATTGAATTACTATTGTTATTACTAAATAAATAGTTTAAATATGAAATTAAAATACATATATGGTGTAGATTATTCATTTAGGTAAGTATATGATTTTATAATGCATGAAATAGTTTCGATATTAGGGAATGTTTTAAATTTAATTTGTTTACTTTGGGGTTTAATGGCTTTATTATTATTATTATCATCTCTTGGATTTCTCGGGACCCTGAAATCCAGGAACTTTAGAAGACGTACGATGGACCGTAGCCAACTCGCAGAGGCGGGGTTTAGACGCTTTTTAGGAAATGTAGCACCTACCGACGTTTATTCCTGTAGGTACGCACTTTACAAGTGCACCCAAGGACAACTCCCGGTTATTTTGAAACTATTGCAAGATAAGAAGAAAAAAGACATTGGGCTATAGTTTTGGGAGGCTAAGGTGGACTGGTTACCAAGAATTATGTAAAAACTTTATTATTATTATTAAAATCAGCCTTAATATCAGTGAAAAACCAACACACTACGCCACACAATCGTAGTTCAAAAACCGAACCTAATAACATCAATAAAATCCATAACAAATCAACTGCATCGAACACACAATAAACACGATGTTCCACGCTCCAAGTTTTGATCCGTAGCTACCGAAGTAATATAAAATTCAAACGTAGAACGAAATAGGAAGCGCCAATTATCGAATGTATTATTCATTCGTAGTGCACTCGTGTCGTCGTCCGTACCACGTCATGATATGACAACTATTTAATTTCAAATAGAGAACGAAGAATAATTATGTGCCAGCCATGTTCGGAATTTGAATAATGAAAAGGTTTTAATGGAACACTATGGAGTTAATAACTAGATGGACTCTTTCTTTGAATAAGGTGTTAATAGTAGATCAGTACTAATTGGTTTTTCTTTGAATGTCTTCAATGTGTTTATGGTCGTTCAACTCAAATCATTTTGACCTTTAGAGATTGGCTGTAAAGTTTTAAAAATAAACATAAAAAACTAATTTAAACAAGTCGATAAGAAACTACGAAGAAATGAAACGATTGTAAAGTACTTATCATAATATAATTGAAGTTGGTATGGTATAAAATCAAAGAAGTTCAAAGAAGTCTCCAATATTTTCTTGCTTGTTTGATAGGCAATTAAATTTAACAATTTACTAAAAAACAAATAAGTCTGTTGCTATTTAAAGATAATATCTAGTCCCTTGCCGTATTATTTACCAGCATTTGCTTGCAGCTTCGCTTTTGAAAATTAAAATTACATATCTCACGGACATACTTACCTACTAAAGGGAAAAAAAATATCAAAACCAGGTCAAGGTCTACTCGTGCGCCAAATTTTGTCCTAATCCATTTAGCCATCCATCCATCCATCCATTCATCCATCCATTGAGGCGTGATTGACTTACAAACATCCAAACATACACACTTCTGTATAGAATAATAAAGTATTAATATACATTATGTATATTAATAGAAGGATAGTTATGAACCTTAACTAAGTTTTAATTTATGCGATAATATAAAAGTAAGGGGTAAACCAATAACCATAGGTCTTTGACATAAATGACGCTGTCATTATGATATTTGAATGATAGTTCTACAAGCCCTAATGCGAGCCTTTGAACGAACTAATTCTTTATTTATTTACCGAACAATAAGCCATTTTTTGTTGAGTCAGTGCCCTCACTTAGGGCTGTTAAATAGCTCCACTTTTATAATACACTACCACGATATTTCTGTTTTATTAATTACTGTGACAATGGTTATTATTTACAGTATTTTTATTAAGTTACTGGTCTCTACCTGCGTGAAAGTTTTTTTTAAATTATCTCAAGGGAATGTACTATCAGATTTGTTTAGTTTTAAGTTTCTCTATTTAATTTAGCATGGTGTACAATAAAGAATATAATAAAATAATAATAATATCAGATAAAAAGTATATCTTTTTTCCTAATCCAGAATCTATTAGGTACATACCTAAATTGTGTTTAGATAGGTACCTAATTTATGTTTTTGAGTATCTAAATGACTAACTCGATGTCTAATTTTCGGTGTAAAAACTTTTTACAAAAAAAAACAACCGACTTCAAAAAAAAAATACACTAAAAATTAAAAAATAACTTTAATTTCGGAAGTCGGTGTTTGTATTTTATTTCTTTGTTATTTGACACCGACTTCCGAAATAAAAGTTATTTTTTAATTAAGAGTGTATTTACATTTTTTGTTTTTAGTAGTTTTTTTTTTTATTTTTCTCTTTTTAGTTGAACGTGGAATTTAAACATACTCGTAATTGGAAAAAACCAAAACGTCATCTATGTATACGTATTTTTCGTATTTGTTCAGTTTTTCAAAAAGCGCTGAAGCAATTTCGATAAAATTTATATGAGACCAACTCGGATTTTCAAAAAAAAAAAGAATTTTGAAAATCGGTCCACAACTGACAGAGAAATCGGTGGACATACATTAAAAAAAACATACAGTCGAACATAGAACCTCCTCCTTTTTCGAAGTCGGTTAAAAAATTATATCCTATGTCCTAATCCAGAATCTATCGGGTACATAACTAAATTGTGTTTTGGTAAGTAAGTACCTAATTTGTGTTTTGTATCAAATGACAAACTCGATGTCTAATTTTCGGTGTAAAATGGTCAAGTTACTATGCTTTTTTCCAATGGACAAAACTTCTGTACGGATTCCTTATAGACGACGAATTACGTAAAATACCGCAATTCATCAACACATAAGCGAAAAGACGTACACGTAGGCTTCCCCACAGTGGAGATCTGCTCCGCTTGGGCGGAGCCCCGCCGTGTCCTCGTGGAGGCGACCGGTGGCAGCGACCTCTCGCGCCCGGCCCTGGTCCAAGCCTTGGTACGGAGCGAGAGGAAATGGGAAGCAGTCTCCTCCTTTTGCGAAGCAGTAATACACGCGAAGGAGGAGGCGGAACGGGTGAGGGAGAGGCTGCAACAACAGCCTCACCCTCAGGCCCTCAGTAGCAGCCGCCGCAGGAGACGCCAGGGGCTTCCGCCGCCACGAGACGATCTCCGGCCACCGTAGACCCGGGCCTGCGGACGGCGAGTAATGGGTAGCTCGCCGTCTGATCAGCACCAGGCCCAATAGTCGACGGCGCGTAGTGTTCCACGCGCGCTTCAAAGAGTTGTCAGCATTCACGACGGGGCCCGTCATGGCCGATGCCTGCCTAGGGGTTGAGGATAAATTCGAAAGAGTTACCTCGCCCCTGGGCACTCAGGCAGGGAAGGAACAGGGGTAGGTTTTAGTCAGTAAGAGTCTGACACGTCCTGCCGCTCCACCCAGAGCGGGAGAAGTCATTGGACGATTTCCCACACCCCAAAAAAAAAAAAAAAGTGTCGCTACATCGATCGGTCCTGTGTCCGCAACCAACGGGTCAAAAAAATGCCGCTATATAACAATAATATTCTAATTTCTAAATTTCGAAATAATCTAATTTCTAAACGATTCATAGAGACGACGAATTGTACAAAAATTGCGCAATTCATCATCATCATCATAATTTCAACCGAAAGACGTCAACTGGACATAAGCCTCCCCCAAGTGTCGCCACAAGGAACGGTCCTGGGCGTCTCCCATCCTTCGGCAAGAAAAAAAACACCGCAATTAAAACAAAACAATTCTAATTTCTCAATTTCCGCCAAGAATGCGACGCCTCCACCAGAGGTATGCAATAATTTATTCATTCGCCTCGCAATCAAAGCGTAGCCGTGAATTACGATTAAGATGTTGACTTACCGAAAAATTCTCTTACTCCCGAATATCCTGATGCTCCGTAGAAACTGCTTCTACAGGTGGAATTCAGAATAATTGGATTCCGAATACCGGGAACGCCACGATCTGTGAACCGTGTAAGTGTTACCGCCTATAATGATAAATCATTGTCGTCTCGACATGGAATTTTGTGTAACCGTATGATTTTGGAATAAGGAAGGAAATGTGAAAGCCGTTTTCGTTGATGGGAATCATCGGTCTTGTGATCAAAAATTTTATCTAAATCTTTGCAGTCGGCTGTGTGATTTCCTGCTAAAATAGGCCACGAAGGTCTCTTTTTGTAGGTGTAAAGTCAAAAATTTTTATCCCCTGCTTTCTATACATTCAGAATTTTAAAGTTTGCTAAGATGTCATATTAATTTTTAATGCTCAACTTTGACAAGTCCTCGCTCCTTACGCTAAAGTCGAGTTTGGCGAGTTCTCAACTTTGAATTTTCAATTTAGGAACCTTTATGAGATTTGACCTTACCTTAACTATATATTTTGTGAGGATTTCCTTATGATCATGCATTATAGAAAGGGTTCATTATTTTTCAGTACAAACGAAAAACGTTTTTTGAAGTGAAAACTTCTTTATGCGCGTTGGGCATTTTTGTTCAAGTTTTCACTTCTGTCGGCACTCCCGGAGTGCCACTCTTTTTTTTTTTAAGGGTAGGAAATCATCAAATGACTTCTCCCGCTCTGGCTGGAGCGGAAGGAAGTGTCAGACTCTTACTGACTAAAACCTACCCCTGTTCCTTCCCTGCCTGAGTGCCCAAGGACGAGGTAACTCTTTAGAATTTATCCTCAGCCCCTAGGCAGGCATCGGGCGGCGGAAGCCCCTGGCGTCTCCTGCGGTAGCTGCTACTGAGGTCTTTAGGGTGAGGCTGTTGTTGCAGCCTCTCCCTCACCCGTTTTGCCTCTAAAATAACTTGTAGGTATTTTAGAGATCATAATAAGGTATTTTACCCTATATGAGAAAAAAACTAAAAATTAAATATATTATTGAGATAGCTTAGGCAAAAAGCAGTCGGAAAATGTTTTAATTCATACAATAACAAAATAAATTTTAAAATTCAATTCAAGGTTTTCAGTTTTTTTAATCTGTTTTTAACACCATGGAATAGTAGTCGCCATGATAGACACCATACGGCTGTGTAAACTATAAAGTGTCAACTGTCAACTGATCAGCGTATCTATGCTTTGTACTTTTATTTACACAGTCAACTGACTTCATGACCACAGAGCCATATGGCGTCCACTGCGTCCAGCATTTTCGTCAAATGACGCGCAAAATTTGAAAATGTAAAATTTTAATAAATATTTATGGCACTACTTGATTGAATAAAAATTTTGAGTTTGTTTATTGGTTTATAAGCACTATAGAATCTAATTGAGATACTTTTCAAAAGTGGGTGTAATATCCTATTGTGTATTGGCCCTGGAATCTTCAAAGCATACCATGAATGCGCTTCCTTTTCCTTTGTTTATTCCGAGTACGAGGTCGGATGCGTACGCGGCGCGTTCTTCGCGACTATAAGATCGCGTTTGAATCATTCATGGCTCACTGCGCTTGACCATTGCAAGCTGCAATAATATCCTAGTTTGAGGCGGAGATTTTCAAAAACGGTCAAAAAGGGTCTATTCGAAGACATGTGACATCCACCAACCCGCATTGAGCCCGCGTGGTGGATTACGGCCCACACCCTCTCACAGAGAGGAGGCCTGTGCCCCAGCAGTGGGGACATTAAAAAAGGCTGATGATGATGGTCAAAAAGGTGGTTTTTAAAAGCAATGTATCTCCGTAAATAATTTTCACAACTAAAAAAACAATATATTTTCAAGACCTATTTGCATACTGTGATGGAACTCAAAACATAATTTAACGTACTTTAATACATCAAATAATATCTTCTAACTTACCTCTTTTTTTTTTGTGGGTTGGGAAATCATCCAATGACTTCTCCCGCTCTGGGTGGAGCGGGAGGGCGTGTCAGACTCTTACTGATTAAAACCCACCCCTGTTCCTTCCTGCCCTTAGTGCCCAGGGGCGAGCTAACTCTGTTTCGAATTTATCCTCAACCCCCGCGCAGGCATCGGGCATGACGGGCCCCGTCCCTATTGCTGACAACTCTTTGAGGCGCGCGTGGAACACTACGCTCCGTCGACTCTCGGGCCTGGTGCTGATCGGACGGCGAGCTACCCATTACTCGCCGACCGCAATAATCTTTAAAAGCAGTTTATCCCTTCATTAACAATTATAATCATAATAAAAATATACCATAAAATTTCAAATGCTAAACTGCATCCAATGTTGGATTATTTTTTATAAATTTATTAGTAAATCTTATGTAAATTGATAAAATATTTCATATTTTGCAATAAATTGCGAGCATTTGTCATCGCGCATCTCTTTCTTTTCTATGTCGTCCGAGAGTTAGTGCGTAACATTCCTTTTTTTGCGTCGGGGGTTAAAAAACGAACCTTGTCAGCAGACAGGCTGATTGATCAAATATACTTTTAGAGGCTGCTGACAATTTAGAATAGGATTTAAATAGAATGAAAAATATTTATTTGTTTTATGCCAGTCACATGTGAGTCGTCGAGGAAAACAGTTTGATTTTATAAACAACTTAGACCACACAGAACACACCACTAAGAAGGTAGTATTGTGATATACCCAGATATCACAGTATGGTAGAAAAAGACATGTCACGCGACAAATAAATTGTGATAAGGGATGAGAATGTTGTAATGGAAGAGTAGAAAACTTTCACAGAGTGGAGAAATATTCAGTCTAAAATCAAAGTACTTTGCTTTTACCCAAATCAGACACGGAATAACAAACTAGGACTATAATTTAAACAAACACTCCGTCCCTTCGCAAGTAAATCTCAACAAGTCAAAGGCGGGCATCAATTTTAATTGTTTCAGAATTGTATTCATTCTAGCAGTGGTATAAACTTAAACATTAATGGAGTTTTACATTAAAGTCATGTCGTGCCGCAGAGGCCTTGAGCTCAGCTCGCTTCACTGCACTTTGCCAAAGATTATAATATAAATACAGAGGGAATAACTCATAAAATGGTGAATGGCCTGCCAGTTTATGTTTTTCTTTTTTAATTTTTATAGGCTCGCTTGACCACTATCTCACCAGCGGCCTGAGACTCAGACTACGCTATAATATAATAGCATATAGTTTATAGCACAAGAATATCGCTCACCATACATTTATTTAGAACACATTTACACTTTGCTATACTAAATATTATTGGCTTGCTATAAGCTATGAAATTGAGCGATACACTAAGCTATGATAGCGCGGCGCTCTCCTCCCCGCAGGCCCCGAAAGCACGAACGAAACGACACGTCCGTAGACACGAGCCTGCGGATACGAGCCACAGAGATTTACTGTTGTTGCATTTATCGTATTTTTTTCTATGGTGGACCAATGACAGCAAAATGGATTACTTGCTTAGTCGCATAATGTGAACACAATGTTGTATAGTATAGCTATGTAGCTATTAATGTTGAACTGTATAGCAGAATAGTATAGCATAGTCTGAAATGAGCTTCGCTTAGTACAAAATGTATAGCAATGACATTACCTGGACGTGAGTCACGAGACAATTCTCTCTGCATATAATGTCATTTTCATACAGTTTGTACTAATCGTTAGCCTGAACGCTAACAGAAAGGTATTTTGTCTCAGGACCCTGATGGTAAGCGCAGAGCACACTTGCCTAGGAATAACATATTATAGGTCTTAAAGAGTCATAAGTCTGTGTTTCCTGAAAACTGCAACCTGGGAGAGGTTGTAGTTACCAGGAAGCACAGACTCCGGCAGGGAATACCACTTCTTACCTATACGCACAGTTTGCGATAATTCTGCATTTTACTACGCAATTTCCACCAGATCAGATCAGGATTTTTGTATGCATTTATGATCACTTTTCAGGCAATCTTCTTACGATTAAACAATTGAAAAATTTTGAAACAGTCTTCATATTCTTGCTTGGTTGTTTGTCTCAATATCTTGGGGTGGGCTTTTGTTGTCTAATTTTCACTGAGCACGATTTTGTAGTGTCATTGTTAAGTTGAGATTTTTTGACTGTCATCACCTGGGTGGCAAGTGACAGTAAGTTGTGACTTAATTATGATACCTTCGTCTACTTTTATCCGACTTCCTACTAATCAGATTAACATATAGTACAGGCTATAATTTATAATAGGGAGAACTACTACCTACTAATATTATAAATATTAAAGTTTGTGAGGATGTATGTTTGTTACTCTTTCACGCAAAAATTACAGAACGGATTTTGATGAAACTTTACAGTAATATTGCTTATACATCAGAATTACACAAAGGCTATTTTTTTAAGTACTAATACCACGCGTGCGAAACCACTGGCAGCAGCTAGTATTATCTAATTATAAGAAAGTTTAGATGAATGCTTGTTTCTAAATCACGCCAGAACGGTTCAACAGATCTGAATGAAATTTGCCACAGAGCTAGATTATAGCCTGCAATAGCACATAATGGAAGTTCTAATTTTTAAAAGCTAGTATTTTAGTAATTGCGGCGACCAATATCAAAGATTACGCTTATGTTCTGTGTGTGACGCCATTTGCCAACATGTAGGTTCTCCATGACGCATTTTGGCAATGAGTCTTCTGCAAACCTATATCTAGTCTATGACATCGCTTACATGAACAATGTACGCCTTGCTTTTAAATACTACCACTAATTAATATAGGTACTAGCTCGTTCAGCGCGAATAAAATGACGATTATTTTTAATTACACACTTACTCGTATATTACTCAGCTTTACTTGTAACTATGTACTTAAACAAGTTTTAGAAGTTATTTGACCCACTTCCTGGTTTCAGATTAAACTGAAATTTTGCGTACCTTTTTAGTTTTGATGACAATGCATGTTTAGCTAAGTGACGTCACTCTAAATCCAATATGGCGGACTCTCGAATATGGTTTTTTTTTGGGCGGGGCCGGGGTGGGAAATCATCCAATGACTTCCCCCGCTCTGGGTGGAGTGGGAGGGCGTGTCAGACTCTTACTGACTAAAACCCACCCCTGTTCCTTCCTTGCCCTGAATGCCCAGAGGCGAGGTAACTCTTGCGAATTTATCCTAAACCTCTAAGCAGTCTCAAAGATGGTAAACTTGATATTCTATATGCATTTACATGATATGAGTATTAAATGAGTGATGAGATTGCTGAGAAGATAACGAAAAATAAAAACCAGCCAAGTACGAGTTGGACTCGCGCACGAAGGGTTCCGTACCATCATCTATAAAAATGGCAAAAAAATCACGTTTGATATAAGGGAGTCCCCTTAAATATTTATTTTATTCTGTTTTTTAGTATTTGCTGTTATAGCGGCAACAGAAATACATCATATGTGAAAATTTCAACTGTCTAACTATCACGGTTCATGAGCCTGGTGACAGACGGACAGACAGACAGACAGACGGCCGGACAGCGGAGTCTTAGTAATAGGGTCCCGTTTTACCCTTTGGGTACGGAACCCTAAAAAATAAGTGTGTTTTTCAGTTTTCTAAACTCCAAAAAATTATTAGTTCACTTGTCTAAGTGATGTTTCGTCATATAGAAGTGAGTTATGAAAGAGTTCCTGAATTAGGTCAGTATGTTTTCGCATGTTAGGGATAAGTAAATTAAAATTTAATTTAAATGATTATTATTCAGGTGTTTTGAATCCAAAGCCTTGCTTTACATACATGTTTAATCACGTTACACATGAATACAGGAAATGTAATGTTTCCTTGTGACGTAAGTCTGAAATGGCAATAAGAATAATGAGTTTTTTAATTACAACAAATTCACAACACACACAACACCCAATTACAACACAAAACAATAATTTTTCATGTTTTAATTAACCGACATCGAAGGAGAACAAAAAGTCTGCGCTTGAAGCAGAACCTGGTATACATACACCATGATAAGTGTTGAAGACATCAAATAGTAAGAATACAAGTATTGTACTACAGTTATCAAGAACAATAGGTTGATGATGTGAAAACGACGGAACAAGTGGATAAAGATGAAACTTTTAAACGAGTAGCTAAAACGCCTCCTAACGTTGTTGATACAGTCGTAAATACTGCTTGTCTTGCAGCCTACTTTATAAAGGAAATAGAGCGTGAAGACACGGCACTGGTGTGTGTCAAAATGTAGACATTAAGAACAAAGTGAAGAGTGCTTCTAGTGAAACCTCATCTTTTGAACTCACTGGCTTGATGTAAAAATACATACTTTTGAATATCAATATCTCTCATATTTAAGACTGTTCAGATCAAACAGCGGTTACTACATTAGCAATTTTTTTTTCCCGAAATAACCAAAGATAATTTTGGAAAGTTGACAGCTTCAATATTTTTTCAATTTATCTGAAGTTGTCTAATTATCCATTTAGCCATAAATTTCCCATATAAGCCACAACATTTCATGACTCCCCATGGGAGTCGTTAGAAACAACTAAGTGATATCGCATGGATGGATAACAGCATCCCCCTCACATTATGATGAGACATTTTGATTTCCCTAAGGGGTGTAGGTCAGATTATAAATAACTAGAAGCTGAATTTGGGTTCCAAAAATTGTAATCTGGACACAAAAAATGCTGTTTTTTTTTGTCTTTGATATAGATGCGCTTGACCACTACCTCACCTGATGGTAAGCATGCCTAGGGGAGCGGATAAATTCTAAAAATGAGTTACCGCACCCCTGGGCACTCAGGCAGGGAAGGAACAGGGGTGGGTTTTAGTCAGTAAGAGTCTGACACGCCAGCTCCACCCAGAGCGGGAGAAGTGATTGGATGATTTCCCACACTAAAAAAAAACCTGACGGTAAGCAATGGTGACTAAAGACCCCCCGGTTGTAGCTATCAGAAAGCACTGACTATGGCAGGGAATTCCACTCCTTAGCTGTGTGTGAATGTGTTATCGAAATGTTTTATGCGTGTGGGTGAAAGGTCCACCATGCACCGATGACGCATCGCCGTACGTCTAGTGGTCCGATGATGGAATGGGTGAAGTCAGTCTATAGTGCTTAGACGAGAAAAGTTTCGTTACTACTCAAGTATTTTCACGTGTTTTACTAAAAAACGAGGGTCACGCCACTAGACGGGCCTGAGAACGGTGAGCAGTGGGTAGCTCGCCGTCCGATCAGCACCAGGCCCGTGAGTCGACGGCGCGTAGTGTTCCACGCGCGGCGAACAAGAGATGATTGTCAGCCACCACTGACGGGGCCCATCGTGGCCGGTGCCTGCATGCCTAGGGGTAGCGGATAAATTCTGAAAACGAGTTACCGCACCCCTGGACACTCAGGCAGTGAAGGAACAGGGGTGGGTTTTAGTCAGTAAGTGTCTGACACGCCCTCCCGCTCCACCCAGAGCGGGAGAAGTCATTGGATGATTTCCCAAACCCCCAAAAAAAAAAACAAAAGGGTCACGCCACTGCTTATTCAAGATTACACAAATTATATTTCTTCCATTTTCATCTAGCTCAAGTTGTTAAACTTGAGCAAAATGAAAAAAAATTGTTTTATTGTCATTTAAAACTGTTTTATGTCAACACTTATGATGATACAGTTTTAAAATAAGACAACGACAAATCCACACCCATTAACATTTATCGTAGTGACCGTGAACCTATAATCAAGTACAGCCCCATTTCATGTCCAGGCTATTAGGCCGTCTATAGACGGACTGCTTGGAGCAGTCAATAGAGTTATAGACACTCGACTCGAACAAAAAAATTCGCTGTTTCGCAAACGAATTACTAAATCAAAAAATAGTTTTTCTAACCCCACAATGACTTTGAAAGCCCTATCCGATACTCCACACATTAAGATAGGCGAGAAAAAATAAAGTCATCCCTACTGCACATAATTATAGTGGAGCTACCATAAAACAAATATTTTTCATTATTTTTATATATTTATATATTTTATTCGTTACTGTGGCGTGATTAATATGTATATTCATGCAAAATTGCATCTTTCTAGTACTAACATTCTCTTAGTTATGCCTCGGACGAACAGGATGGACAGACCAAAACTATAAGGGTGTTTTGTCCTTGTAAGGACTAAGAAACCCTAAAACAAGAAACTTAAAACTAAAAACATAAAATGAGAGGCCTTTTTGCATTCCCCGATATCTTCCGGGCAACTTGGAATTGACAGTAAGTGCCGCCATAGACGGACTGCTTGGAGCAGTCAGTGCCGACAGCTTCAAGTGGTCACTGTTGGGCGATCTGCAGTTTCAATACAAAAAAAAACTGTGTTAATTATGTACTCATAATTAACACTGGATGGATGAAATGGCAGCAGGTCACCGGGACTATCTGCGACTCCCGCATTCCCCTTAAACTTAAGGGGAAGATTTATAAAGCAGTGGTCAGACCCGCTGTCTTGTATGGTTCAGAATGTTGGGCCACAAAAGGAATGAATGAAAAGCAATTGCTTGCGGCTGAGATGAGAATGCCAAGAGCGATGTGTGGTGTTACGCGCATGGATAGAATTAGGAATGAGTATATAAGAGGAAGTCTGAAAGTGGCACCGCTGACTGAAAAGTTGTGTGGAAATCGGTTGTCGTGGTATGGGCATGTGATGCGGAGGTATGAGGAAAGTCTTGTGTATGGATGTGGATGGCTATAAGAGTAGGGGAAGGCCAAAGAAACGATGGTTGGACTGTGTGAAAGAGGATATGGGTAAAAAGGGGGTGACTACAGAGATGACGACTAATAGAGGAGTATGGAAGAAAAAGACATGTTGCGCCGACCGCAAATAAATTGGGATAAGGGCAGGAGAATGATGAGTACATAATAATGAACTTTATAATAGTCGTCGAACTTTGAAAATGTTTATATTTGATAGATTTCGTACAAAATAATAAATCCTAGAAAAAAAATTACTTAGGTGAAATACGGTCTACGGAAACCTACCTTGCGCGTAGTCCATCACGCACTTGGCCGATTTTTGGGTATCATGGTATTCATGATGAACTAATAAAGAATAAAATAAAAAACAACTTTTTACCTACCCAGAAACAGATTTCCGGCATCAATCAAACATAGGTATATAAATAAGCTACCCTTCAAACTTTTTTCGAGGCCAATATCACGTGTCATTGAGCCGACTGGTACACTCGAACGAACTTTTGATTAGTATTACGGAAGCATTGTTAAACTAGGACCAACTTTTGATTGAGACCCAATTAAAAATAAAACTCGTACGACAGCTCCACGTGCCAGTCAATTGCTGAATTGGCAGTTTGAAAATATTCGTTTTTCTGGAAACGGGAGCCGAAATATTGTTGGTAGGTTTTGATACTTGTAAATGTGACCGAAAACGATAGCTTTGATTAGGGATTCGCTCAGATTTTCTTATAGTGGAAAAAAATACATCTGAAATTTTCCTGCAACTAGTGCTGTACTACCTACCAATATTTTTATCATTCTAAGTACAGAAAACTTTAAAATAAAAAATAGAACCGACTTCCAAAAAAAGTCAAAATAACTTCAATTTCGGAAGTCAGTGTTCCTGTTTTTGAATCTTCGTTATTTGACACTGACTTCCGAAATTGAAGATATTTTGACTTTTTTTGGAAGTCGGTTCTATTTTTTTTGTAAAAAAGTTTTTTTCTTTTTCACTTTTTAGTTCTGGTTCTCCATTAAACTATGTTAACAATTCATAGACATACGATCGTAGCAATCGCGGTTGATTTGCTGTCAATTTTTGAAGAGTTCTGTTGTCTGTCTCCAAAACCCATTATCTATCTATATGAAATTTTAATGGGACCATTTTGGAACAAACCCCTTTGCAAATCCGTCAATATATGGCGGAGTTATGCTCGAACTTACATAAAAAAAATACAAACATCCGAATTGATAACCTCCTTCTTTTTGAAGTCGGTTAAAACATGTTTTACGTCTTCTGTTGATGGACTGTCCATACACGTAACTATTATTATCATTATACTCGTACTAACTAAGTACCTGATACAGTTTCTACAATTCTAACTTTAGCAGACAATGTGGTGATCATAAAACTTTGAAATCGTAATTAATGCGAATACTCTAGAGTACTAGCTTCTGCCAGCGGTTTTTCCCACGTGGAATTCAATAATATCTGTCTCAGTGCCAAATTTCATTCAGATCCGTTCTGCCGTTCAAACATAATTGAGTAACAAAGATCCATCCATGATTCAAACTCTTGCAATATTAGTAGGATTCTATCTATCTATCTTTATTTGATGAAGTCAGCATGGTAGTCACGTGAATTTCCGTTACTTATATCATTAGTAAAAAAAAATATTTTATATTTTTAAGCGACTTCAAAAAAGAGGAGGTTCTCAATTCGTCTGTATGTTTTTTTTTTCTTTTTTATGTTTGTTACGCAATATCTCCGCCATTTGTAAATCGATTTTGATGATTCAGAGGTGGTCCCATATAAATTTTATCGAAACCGATTCAGCACTTTTTGAAAAAATCGACATAAACAAAAAATTTTTATACACAGATGACGTTTTGGTTTTCTCCAAATGTTCAAATTCCTTGTTATTGGGGTTATCCATTCTGGCATAACTTTAATATTTAGTTTTACTTCTGGGGTACAACAACTAAAAGTGAAAAATAAAAAACTATTTACAAAAAATACAACCGACTTCTAAAAATGACAAAATAACTTTATTTTCGGAAGTCGGTGTCAAATAATGAAGAAACAAAATATAAACACTGACTTCCGAAAATAAAGTTATTGTGTAATTTTGAGAAGTCGGTTGTATTGTTTGTAAAAATGTTTTCTCCACACCAGTAAACAATATAATAGTACATGTTGTATAATAAACGTTTATATATCTATCTCTCTACACAGTCTCACTTTTCAAATGCCTTATACACATCAAACTTATATAAAATACTTGTTTCGCATTAGTCAGCTAGCTCATCAGTTATTAAAACCACAGCGAGGCAACTTTGACGACGAACAAACTGAGATTGACGTAGAAACATTGTCACGTGATATGCAAATCATGGAGGACAAGTTCCAAAGAGTTCGTCACTCGGCTCCTTTTGGGACTTACTTTGGTAGAGGGGCCATACTTTCATTGATGGACAGGAATTCATTTTCCTTTTGGTTTTTGATTTTAATTGGTTTTAATTAGAATGTTTATTTTTGAGAAAACATTTATTTTTCCCCTTTAAAAAACACGTCAGAAATAATCTAATATTTATAAATCTCGTGTCACGGTGTTTGTGGTTGCACTCCTCCAAAAAGGCTCGACCGACTTTTTTTTTTGAAGTGAACACTTCTTTATCATCATTGTGATTTGAAAGTCGATGAAACGAAAAAGCGACAGTAAATAGGGACAGAGACATAAATTCATAAGATTTAACGTGGGAGAAAATGAGATAGGAAGCATTATACAGTGTTTTGTTTTTTAAATTGAGATAGGCAGCTTTATACATACAGTGTTTTGTTTTTGTGTTTCGTTTTGCTTTAGCCAAAATTTTTGAAGGTTTCTCTTCTACCACGTGTGAATAGCACACCTGTTTTTTTGTATATTTGATAGGTATAGTTTGTAAAGTATTTTCACCCTCCTACCCCCACCCCCCATTTTTTTTTATCGCAGAACGATGTTTGCTAGGTCAGCTAGTAAAATATATTTTACGCACTTAAACAAGATGGAGACGACCATACAACAATAAACGATAATACTGGCAATATCTACTCATCGTTATGTACTTATAACTTTTACTACAGGGCCAAACCTCCACCCCTGGGCACTTAGGCAGGGAAGGAACAGGGTTGGGTTTCAGTCAATAAGAGTCTCACACGTCCTCCCGCTCCACACAGAGCGGGAGGGCGTTTGGGGCGCATTGGATGATTTCCCACCCTAAAAAAAAAAATTAAAAAAAAAAACTTCCGAAACTTGAGAAACTTGCGAAAAAAAATCCAGCCAGAAATCCAGCTGTTCAGTACATTTTTTTGAGTTACGCAAACATTAATTTATGGAAATGCTTATTTTGTTCTTTATTAAGTCAGGAACCCCAAAAGAAGTATCTATTTAAGTAAAGTATCTATACATTGTGTAACGGAAAGGTGTAGTCACATTTTAAGAACCGGTTCTGGCCATGGTAATAAACAACTTTCTCTAAGAAAAAGAAGAGAATTCCAAAAAAAAAAATTGGACTTTTCCTACAAAGTTGATCAGCTGATCAATATTTTGTTTGGGAGTTCAATTTTTTTTTGAGATTTTCCTCAGGTCTTCTTGAAGAAAGTTGTACATATTAATGGGCAGATGCAGTTCATTGGAAGACCAGCGTCAGATAGTGTTGCGGATTCTGTTGTGCACAAGCTAAACTTAATTTAGGCTATTCCTATCTTTTTCTCTCTATTAAAACAAGAAAGAGACGGAAGTAAATTAGAGCTGTCAAATTTAGTTGAACCAATATTACCATACAAATTTAGGGTACACGTAAAAACATGTCGACTAAAACCACGGTAAAGTACAAGGCGTAAACAAATTTGACATCTCTAACTTAGTTCATAGCTATAGCCGTCCTTTTCTCGCACTGCCGTTTAGTAAAAGATAGCGATTCTCTAATTTTAGTTTAGATATTTAACAAGAGAATCAGCACCAGTATCTGTCTGGCAATATTGTCTGGCAGTATCTGTCTGGCAATATTGCTGAAATGGACCTTTTTGGCGCAGCCGTGAGGAACACGCAATGCTATTTTTACTTTTAGATTGTTACTTTTTTTTGTAATTGTCACTTTTTATGTGATTGTCACTTTTTTTACTTTTAGTTTATTTGCGTGAACCTTAATGTAGCCAAATAAATATTTTTCTTTCTTTCTTTTTCTTTTCTTTCACCCTGTATATTAGATTAACATTCAGATCTAAAGACCTATCTAGAAGAAGCTGTCATGTATTAGCATAAACTTAGCATTGCCAAATAGCTAGGCTAGTTTCACAAAATTTATTTCAGAAAAAAATCTCCAAAGACTTATTCTATCCTATCTGAAAAACCCGACGAAAGTTACAGCTAACATTATTTCGAATGAAAAAAGCCTTTTGTGGTCTCTCGAAATAAGCTTTCGGTTGAATTCTTAAAGACGCGTCGCCTAAGTTAGTTGCGTCCCTAATACGAAAATAAACCCGCAAACGGAATCTGTAAAATATTTTTAAAATGGTGGTCGCCCTAATGCATGGGGAAGTTTCAACTCAGTGGCTTTAAAAATTCAAAGGCACAACTGACATTGGTGTGTCGAACCCCTATTAACGTTAAGCAAGTCACTTTCTCGATGTTTCTCATCGGAAAACTTTATATTATTCTTTGGAATTTGATACTGAAGATTCTTTAGATGTGTATTTAATGGTTCCGTCTTCGACCCGGTTCGAGTTCATGAACGATTTTATAAAGGAGGTGAGGATTTGCGTAAAGTGGTCGGGCTAAAATGTTTTGAGAGACTTCTTTGGAATTTTACAGTATTTTGTTCCAGTAAATCGGTTTGTAAAATAAAAGAGGAATTTATTTTTTAGTTATTCTACTCTTAGACTAAGAAAGGTTATACATGGAACGTTCAACGATCAACGATCGAGACATCATCAGTCATTGGACATTAAATGAAGCAGGATCGTTAAAATGTGTCAGTGACCTTGACGAACGTAACGATGACGTATCGGCTTCTCAATTTGTCTATGTGAGCTTATTTCGCGTGTACAGATACAAGCCGGCTTCTCATTCTGGTACTTCAGATTGCTGGATTTTGAAACTCCGTCTATAACCTTTCATGAAATATGATTCTACTATTATACAGTTAAGGTGAAATGTACAGAGTACCCCACAAAATTCAATTTTCTTCACGTTTTTTTGCAATTTGCAGGTCAGTGTCAGGCTGTATTTCGGTCAAAATATGATTCACGGCCGTAGCAAGTATATATTTATAGGATTATAATCATCAAAACAACTCTCTCAGTTAGAATGATGTCAAAGGTCATGATTTCATGAAATAATCATTCCATACATCAATAATGAACTTAGACGGTCGTATTAATTATTTAAATTATAACAGTTCTGTAAATACGTAGTGGTAACGGCCGCGAATCAGTTATTGATCAAGATACAACTTGAGCAGTGGTGGCCCAGTGGTAACGGCCGCGACTTGTAAGTTGTAGGTCGTGAGTTCAAACCCAGGCAGGCGCTTTACTTTACTTGTAAGTTATTGCATCACTGCTGCTCTCAACACGGTGAAGGAAAACATCGTGAGGAAACTGGCATGTCCTAGAACCAAAAATTCGAAGACATGTGATATCCATTAATCTGCATTGAGCCCGCGTGGTGGATTACGGCCCACACCCTTTTACTGAGAGGAGGCCTGTGCCCCAGCAGTGGGGACATTAAAAGGCTGATGATACAACCTGATACTGACCTGCAAATTACAAAAAACTTAAGAAAATTTGAATTTCGCGGATTACCCTGGCGCTGCCCCCTTAAAAGAGGGATTGTGTGCATTCGAATAAACAATCACTATGCCTTATAAGCAAGAGGTAGAAATAAAAATTCTAATAAAATGTAGTACTTAAAAATTATCAAAAAAAATAAAAAGTTAACTAACCTCTAGAAAACCTCCGTCTTATTAAATCACGACTTGTCAGAACTTACTTTCCTACTTAGATTTGTTCTACTTCGTTGATTTCCAGACACTATAAAACTCAGACAAGAATTAGTATCTACCGGGAAAACACGAGCTATACTTACTGAGCAAAAAATCAAATAATATCTTTTTGCTCATCCCTTGCCAGGTCATAGCATAAATCAGAACCTGACCTTTACGATACCTTTACAACCTCATAAGACTCATTTCTTTCCTGTCTTCGCTCCATATTGACAAGAAAAGGCATGTGCACAAGAGCGGGAATCCTGTTTTTTATAATCAAACACCTTTGTCCTTACCTGTGGGTTAGCAGACCGTGAACACATGTCTTAGTCGCGTGCCTTACGTGCGATGCTTTTGTTTAATAATGCATAAAAAACGAGGAAGGCATACGGCAGGTCAAGACTCGTGCGGCCAGCCATTAAGTATTTTTTTTATTTTTAACGTGAGTAGGATGGACTTGGTGTGCGGTAACTCCTTTTTCATTATACTGATGTAAATTGGTGATTTGGTGGAATTAATGGATTAATTATAGAACCGCACCTGTAATGAAATGCTATGTTAGCTTTACAGTGTGTCCATAGTCCTATACTATTGGGGGCTTTGAATGACTACAGGTACATCAAACAAAGTAGGTAAGTCTACACAGATTTATTGATGAATCTAGAAAACCGGCCAAATGTGTGTCGGACCTCGCACATTTGGGGTTCCGTACCAAATGAGGGAATATTCAAAGAAAAAATCTGA
Source organism: Polia nebulosa (assembly GCA_951329385.1). Taxonomy (NCBI): domain Eukaryota; kingdom Metazoa; phylum Arthropoda; class Insecta; order Lepidoptera; family Noctuidae; genus Polia; species Polia nebulosa. The sequence goes on from OX589593.1 coordinate 6,382,859, forward strand.
TTTATCAATATATTGGTATTTGTTAGTAAAATATACTTAACTAGCGACCCGCCCCAGCTTCACTCGGGTACAAATTATACATATAAACCTTCCTCTTCAATTACTCTATATATTAAAAAAATCCGCATTAAAATCCGTTGCGTAGTTTTAAAGATTTAAGCCTACATATTTACCAAATTATGTAGTGATAATAAACATATTTACCAAATTTCAATTCTTCGGAACAAAATTTCTTGACAGACGACAGACAGACAGAAAGACGGACCGATGGATAGAGCGACAGACGGACAGACGGACAGAGAGACAGAGGGACAAACGAACAGATGGACAGACGGACACGTGAGTAACAGCAATAGACTCCGTTTGGACCCTTTGGGTACGGAACCCTAAAAAGATTTACCTACTGGTTTTTCAAAGTTTTTGTATTGGTCCTTTAAAACCTTAATAATGCCCCAAGATCAGCAGATATTAATGCAGTAATCGACCATCATTATCCCTGACTTCCTACTTAAAATAACGCATACGAAGTTCACAGCTGTTTGTTAATAAAACAACCACAAATTCCACCACATCCGAGCGCTCCGGAAGAAGCTGAGTCTGTAAGGCTTCTAGTGCGGCACAGTTCCTTGTTCCAGCGGTATGATGAGAATGCATTCACTTCTTATTAATTTTAAGTTACTAAATTTTTTGTTACGATATGGGCAGTTTCATTAATTCGAAAGAATAGAATCTAATATTCTATATTTTTTTCATTCCTTTATTAAGCTTTGTGGTGTGTGTGTTGTCACTTGTCAGAATCTAAATAGATATATTGAAATTGTGTGGTAGCAATTAATATTATGTTATTTTTTTGTAAGCTTTGTAGTTTGTGTATGTATTGTCACAGCATGTGTCATCAAAATCAATTCAATACTAAACTTTTCTCTCACCGGGGTGCGAAATCTTTGTATTAAATCTTCTTCTTCTCTTCGTCCTCACTATTTCCCACTTTATGTGGGGTCGGCTCTCCTTATTTTATGTCCTGTCCTAGGTTGTCAGGTCATGGATGGTCATGGATGGTCATGGATGGTCATGCTAGTACACCACGTAGCAGGAGGTCGTCCTCTACCTCTCTTCTGTTCAGGCACTTGTAAAGCATTTTTCGCTACATGACCCTCGTCTCTTCGGCAGATTTTTTTTTTGCGATTTCGGGTTTGGTTCCATAGTAAAAGTTGTTCGTAATGATGAGTACAATGACCCCTAGAGAGGTTTAGTATAAAGTAAAAATAGGGTTGTCTATGGGTGATTTTGAAACTACCACGGATATGCTCGTTGCACACTTTGTCTAGCCTGGTCACAACTCCTGACCACCTCAACATCTTCATCTCGGCGGTGTGAAGCATCCCTACAGATATCTTCAATTAGTTACCAAGGCAATCGAAGAATTAATAAATTAACACTATAAGTTGTGTCTTTTCTTGAGTCAGAAAATATTTATTGCTAATGACATCCTTTTAGTTAGTATATCCTGTGAAGCCCCGCCAACTCACCGGTGAGTCGGACCAAAAAAAAAAAAAATTAAAGAGAATAAAAAAAAAAAAATAATCGGCTGTCAACCCGGGTTGTCCTCGGGGTTTAATTTGACAACCCGGATTTTGCCATTTTTTTTGGCTTGACAGGATATAATTTATTGTATGTAGATATACGAGTAACTTCCGTTCATTTGTCTTGCGATCACGTATGGCGATGATTCTTTCCGCAAAAATAGGCATATACTCTGTATTGGGAGAATGTGGGATGAATTGTAATTTGAGATGGATCATCGATGAATAGCAAATGGATCTAGATTTTTTTGTAAGATTGTGTTGGGGGCTTTCAAGTATTACGTAAGCGGATTTAATACAATTATTTCACCCCCCCCCCCTTTTCCTTGTCAGCAACAGTTAGTAAAGCTCTAATCCCCCCCCCCCGTTTCCATGCTTACGTAAACATAGGTATATGTATTTTATCTTTTAATGTAAGTATTCTATTTTTTATAGATTCATTCATGAGCGTATATAGTACCTAAACGTATTCATTATTTGTGGGTTGGCATAAAATATGTGTTTAAAAGTAAATAATTACTGCTGACGTAATCACCATTCTAGACCCCCTCACCCCACATGTCATCTAAAATAAGCAAAACATAGACCCCCCGCCCCCTTGTAGTGCTTACGTAATACTTGAACGGTCCCTTGTAAATAGAAATTTATTTAGATTATATTTCGGTAGGTACCAGGTTAACCACAGATTTATTATCAAATTATGTAGTCTAAATTTATGAATCCTAACTGTGAAGAATGTGGAGTAGTCGAAGATGTTAATAAATTTTAATGGAGTGTGTGCGGAATGGAGCACTTAAATTTACTTCACTCGGATTCAGATATAATTACGATGTTGGAGAGTGTAATGCCATCCAGGCTTGTCCTTTATTGGATCAGCAACTGGCATTTCTTGTTTTAAAGAAGATAAATATTAGATATAGCAACTTAAAGTGATTAAGTTGACGTTACAGGGCGACGTTTTCGCTTAGAAATAAAGCCCTTAAAATATAGAAAAAAAAAATATGATTGTAATGAAAAATGTATTTAATTAAAAAGAAAACATTCTTGATAATTATCTCTTACAGGGCAATACACTCAGCGGTACCATTTATGGTCACTGATTGTGAGTCGCTCTATGTAAAATATTCGTACTAAGCTGCATCCTATTAGATTGGAAGACGAACCCAACCAGAAAAGACAGCATGACTCGTTTCAGTAATTACATTAATTACTCTTATCTCTTCTTTTTGTAAAACACATACTTACATCTATGCAACTGCACTGCATAAAAACGCAAAAGAACAAAACAAAAATACAATGGGCTAACAAACAAAACAATATAGCGCCAAACGCCGACAGTTACTTACTATCGCTGCTATCATCAGCAGCTTAATAGACTGCGCACGAGTCGGTCACACCCGATGATTCCGATACAGATGTCCTATACCCATCTCCCTCACACTTACGAAAAACAGAGGGGTTGGATGTTCCCGTCTCATTCTTACGCACAACATGTGATTAATTCGACTAACACGTGCCGGAAGGTGCGTGTTTAAATATTCACGATGAATAACTTCGAATTATTAAACGGATCTCCGGTCGAATAGGGACGTGGCATGCAAATTATGTGGTGAGGGACATAATGGATAGGTAAGGAAAAAAATTATAATGAACTAAGAGACATGTAAATGTACTCTATTAGGAACTCCTAAGACTCACAAAATGAAGAAGAAATTATAGGTGTTAAAAGTTTAATAATCTATAAGCTTTTGCTTTAGCTTCACCCGCTTGAAAGTTGAGATATCCCTCTAGCTACTACCGCGATAGTAAGTTAAATGTCTTGATCAACCCGTGTGCCAAACATTTAAATCCGTTCAGTCGTTGAAGCGTGATTAAATAACAAACATACAAACATTAAAATTATAATAAAAAAACCACTCCAAAATAGCTTAAGTGATCAACTTTTTCAGAAAGCTCTTATTGGTCTATGTATAAGGGTAGAAGTCAGGAGCACCAAACCTTAACAGAATTTTAAGGTTTGTTTTCGCATAGTTTCCTATTACTGTCTATCAGCACGAGCGTACACTTTATCTCCAAGAAAAAAACTATAAATTGTACTAACACACTTGCACACCGTGACGAGGGTGGGCAACGAAGCGATGCGCAAGAGCAACGGCCTGTGCAATACTCGCTGAGGTTTTCTTGCAAAACATGTTTGTTTGATAGTATTGTAGCAGTGTGATCGTCTTAGATAATGTTTTGACATAAACGACATTACTAAGAAGGGTTTTTTAAGCCATAATTATTATTCTGTCGATGGCAATTCTGTAAGTGCCAGCCCGTAAATGAGTTAAACTTAGTTAAGTTTTTCTAATATTGACTTATTGATAAACGTAACTCGATCATAGCATGGCATAATCAGCTCATGTTCCTACTGCTCGGACACAGGCCTCCTTTGTGAGAGACTGGACCATAATCCACGACACAAGTCCAGTGTGGTTTGGCAAATATCTTTATTGAATAGCATAATCCAGCTTACCCGCGGTAATCCGATAATTTTTTACAAGACGGTTTCGGATTATCGAATTACACACAATAGAGTACCTACCTACGTCCACCAAACTCTTGTAGTCCGGATTTTTTGAAAAAGAGTATCTTGTAATCCGCGAAATTACATACATACTTGAAAAAAAAACAAACTTAAATGTACTGCCTACATATTATAGGATTATGGGATTTAGTGAATAAAAAAACACAATGGATAGCATATAAGGTTTCTTTAAAAAAAAAATAACGCTAGAGCACTTACAGAACTGAAACTAAACATATTGATGTCAATCAATTACATACTGGTATGCATGTTGGATTATAAAGCAACATGCATTAGACAGGGGCTGGATTACCGCAGGTTAACCTGTGGGCATAGTGTGAGTTTTTTAACGCGCTCGAACGCGTTTGCGTAAACGTTCGCTTATGTCAAATCGTAGAGAAAAAAAGAGGTTACCCACTATTGCCACCAGGCGGCGCTTATACAGTTTTAGTACAAATTGACGTTTACGCAAACGCGTTCGAGTGCGTTAAAAAACTCACACTAGGCCCTCTGTAAATGCAAACTCAAGTGAAGTTAAACGTAGTATTAAGGCGCTATTAACTGCCAACGACTATGAGTGGTTAGTTTGCGTGTTCTGTGCTGAGCTCACGTAACGCTTCATACGTCCACCCAGTAATAGGACTCGCCCATCAAGAAGCGCTGTCCAAAATTATACGCATTATTTACTTATTATACATAAAACAACAAGTATTGTACTATAACACGTATACTAAAATATAAAAAATTAAACAATCTTCAAAATAATGAAAAACTCATTAAAATACTCTTTATAGGTTTTGCGTGATTCTCAATTTTTTATCCACGTTAGACATAACTTTAAAAATTAATTGCACTATGTTATAAAATATAATTTCAAATATTCTTCTATTATTATATTAAATTACGAAGAAAATTGTCTAGAGTAACACATATTTTTTTCAAGGAAATAAGACAAGTCGTTTAGACGTGATGCTCAATTTAAAAAATCATTAGAAGTTATCTGTACCTTTTTTTGTGTTGTGCGAAATCATCCAATGACATCCCCCGCTCTGAGTGGAGCGGAAGGGCGTGTCAAACTCTTACTGACTAAAACCCACCCCTGTTCCTTCCCCGCCTGAGTGCCCAGTGGTGCGGTAACTCATGTTAAGAATTTATCCGCTACCCCTGGCACCGGCCACGATGGGCCCCGTCAGTGATGGCTGACAATCATCTCTTTGAAGCGCGCGTGGAACACTACGCGCCGTCGACTCACAGGCCCGGTGCTGATCGGACGACGAGCTACCCACTGCTCGCTGTCCGCAGGCCCGGGCCTACGGTGGCCAGAGATCGTCTTGCGTCCTACGCCCAGTGCCTCTCCTGCGGTGGTAGCGGTCGGGGCCGTGAGGGACACTCCGTTGAGCTTCTCTCACCCGTCCCGCCTCCGCCTTCGCGAGCATTACGGCTTCGCAGAAGGAGGAGACTGCTTCCCATTTCCTCTCGCTCCGTACCATGGCCTGTACCAGGGCTGGGTGCGAGAGGTCGCCACCACCTACCGCATCGACGAGGTCACGGCGGTGCTCTGCCCAAGCGGGGCAGACCTCCACCGTATCCTCTACCGTGTCCTCTGGGTGATCCGCGCAGTGGTAACACCCGGGCATTTCCTCCCGCTTTATCTAATGCAAGAACCTCACGAAACAACCGTGTCCGGTGAGGATTTATTTATTAGGCGTGCCCAGTGATATCTGTACCTTAAGATGGCAAAATCGTCAATTTTTTCTACATAACGCTGTTTTGAATTTTAATTTCTTCTCTGCTCAAGCAATAACACAGTGTAATCCACATATTGGAAATAGAAATGAAACCATTAAAAATCAAGTCTCGATATATCGCCTCTTAAAAACCTCATAATTTAATGTCAGTGTGGCATTGTGCCAAGTCTGTCTCCTATATTGCCTCTTATATCGCAATTTACTCATTTCTTGAGTCGAAACCACTTGCTAAAGGTGACTTGGCACTTTCTGTAGAGCCTTTGTAGACCTCCTTAGTGGTAAATTAGAAATGTGGGGTCTAAAAGGATCTTTACTCTTTTATATTTTGGAGACCAATTATTATTATTTGTACCTTTACTATAGCTTTGAGATGGGTTATATAAGGCCGACTGTCAACTAAAGCGGAGAGAAGAGGAGTGGAGCGGAGCTGTGTGTGAATATTAAGCAATTGTATTGCATGAAATCTCCGCTCCGCTTCAGTGGACAGGGATTTTCGAGCTGGATAAATAAATCATATAAAACCGGGAAGCGGAGTGTGAAAGTAGAGCGGGGAAGTAGAAAAAAACCCGCCACGGGGTATTGCAGCCCGCTCAAAGTACCTCCCGGCCCAGTTCCGCACAGTTCGCTACTCAGCTCCGCTCAGTTCACAACTCCGTTCCACACTATCTTGCTCCGCATCAATGGACCGCCACATTACGCAACTCCGCTTCACGTCAATGGACAGGCAGCCTAAATGTTCTGATTCTGAGTCTAATTTGTGTGGTATAAGACTTTACAACTCGATGACAACTAGCATATTCATCATAAACATCTATTCACCGTTAACTGACTCTCTGAAACATTCAACATAGAATTCATCTAAAAGTACAACCAACTTTCGAAAAATACTGCCGCATTTCTCTTATTTACAACCAAAATTCGAACAAACACTGCCCAAATGTTGCCAGCAACTGCAAAACAAAAAAAAAGTCCTTTGACATTCCTGTCATGTCAAACGTATATTTTTTAATTTCTTTTGTGGACAATACTGAAGATAGTGTAATGAGTCCGTCTGTTGACAATGGTACTGGCTGCCACGGTTAGTAACTCAGATAATATGGCGGTGTATGCAATATGGCGGCGGGACGCAACTTTCTGCGATGTGCACACACCCCAATGAACTGACGACGAGTTTTAATAAAACTGTTTTGTTGTGAATGTAAGTGAAACTAATCAGACCCTTATGTTGCGTTTGTTGTTAGAGTATTATAAATAATATCCAATGATAATGGTTGGTTGTTATTGGTTTGTAGAAAAGCTTGCATCAATAATTCATAGAGAAATATCTAGAGGAGAATCAAAAGAAGTCCCCTTTCGGTATTTTTTAGAAAAAACCTACTTCGCGTTTTATTTATTTTCTGGCTTGAAATACATGACGATATGAATCAAAGTCTCTGCTGAATCTTGTAATCAAGGAATATAAAATCCCTAATGAAGATATTTTAAAATTAAATTAAAATTGCCGTCTGATATATAAACAGCAGAGACAAAATTCAATAGCTACGATACTAAAATAATTTCAAACCAAGTATTTCTCCAAAAGGACAGCATGATCTTTTCAAACATAATCGAGTCAAGGTCCCAAAAATTAATTTCTCAGTTGAGATTTATACAAATTACGCAGACCTTAATAAATTAATTCTCTAACTCCGTATAATTTCGTTAATACAGAGCAAAACGGTTTCCAATAATAACAACGCTAAAATATTTGACGTAAAAACGGGCGAGGAGCTCAAAGGCATCTCCGGAATTGATAGGAAACCACGAAACAATATTCCGGTGGATTCCTCCGTCGATAATATGATGTTTCCGCTAGAACGGCAGCCTAATGCGTCCTCCCGGAATCCCTTCAATTTTGTGCCAGATTATTTTGGGTAAAAATAAAAATGTTTCATACAAATATCTGTGAAACTGATTTTCGTTAGCTTTTGTTCTGTTTGTTAAAGAATTGATTGTAGTTATTGTTCGTGCTGTTTTAATTTCCACTCGCGTAGTTGGCTCAGACAATAGAGCAGATAAAGAGTGCAATGAACGTGAACGCTACTTTATTTTTCTTTTAAATTATTCATAAGCTGTCCATTATCAGCTACAGTTATTGAAAAAACAGTCACAAATAAAGATCGTTTCATAAATTCCCTTGACAATCAATGAGCACAAAACTGCGTCAGTGAATAAAATAATTTAACCCGAATGTCGAAGCTCCTAAAGTTAACGTCGGACATGACAGGTGCCCACCGCTCATTCGAGCCAATTGGTCAGGTATTTATGAAACCCAGCAGTCCTGCCCACCGGCGCGCGAAGGTCCCTCGGGTGCTGCGGCAAACTCCCCGTTAATATTGATTCTGCCAATACCACGGAATGTTTTAATTTTTTGTCCTACCTCATCGGAATTTGAGCCATCCGGGACACAGCCCCGTTATCATGTCCCGGTGTCCCGGGCCATGTCGGGATAGATTGGGTTTTTCGCCAAAATTATTGTATTGGATAGCGTGTGCGTGAAACAATCTAGAATTTGTTTTGAGTGAAATATTGTGCAATATTTCGACATGCTGGAAATAATTGGCTTCCAAAACTGCAATCGCTAACAATATGGTACACCGCGGAGTTTTGGCTCGTTGTCGGGTTGTCGAAATAAATAAACATGGAGAATAATATAGTTATTCTATCTCACCAAGGCGGGTTGGTTTTGAATGTGTGTATAATAATATATATAATATTTTAATTTATATATAATTTAGTTCACGTACACTTTTTGATGTGAATTTCATGAACGTCTTCCTCGTTGTCATAATAGACATTCCGGGCGAATTGAGTAATGAAAAACATGTACTTCTAAAAGCTTCATACTTCTAAAGTTTACTAGTGGTCGCCCCTAAGTTGAAATTCGACTTTATTTCAATTTTAAGTTCCAACGTCATTAAGGTTCTATTGTCAAATCTATACCCATAAACTTGACATGACATTTTTGACAGTAAGTATACGTGTCAAATGCGTGGTAGTGCGTGTAATGTTTTTTTAATTATTTAATAAATTTTTAATGCAAATTAAATAAGAATATTAGGTTTCTGCACTCCTTCTCCATATAAAGTACAACTGTGCCAAATTTCATACTCCTCCGTCCGTCCGCGTGATTTTCGTAAAAACTGGCCAAGTGCGAGTCAGACTCGGGCACGAAGGGTTTACGGAACCCTTCGTGAACCACCATTACTAAAATAAAGTAAAAAAAAAAACACGTTTGTAGCAGCACTTTAATTTTAAATTTATTTTAATTTTATTATTAAAATATATATATATATATATATAAAATAATAAAAAAATAAAAATAAAATATTAATAATAATAATATACATATTATCATTTTATTTTGTTGTTATAGTATAGATTCTGTGAAAATTTTAACAATCTACCTATTACGGATCATGAGATACAACCCGCTGATAAACAGACAGACGGATGGACAGACAGCGGAGGCTTAGTAATAGGGTCTCATTGATTACCCTTCGGATACGGAACCCTAAAAAGGGATGGAACATTTTTACTTCACGTAATATATAATAATAATAATAATAATAATAATAATAATAAAGCTTTATTTGATTCCACAATAATTAGATTACATTAATTCATTAATTTAATTTTGATATTTATTAATTTTATTACTACTCATGCAGTTTCATCTCCTTTTAATGTGGACCCCCTCAGGGTAAAAGCCTCCCCCAAAGAATTCCATTAATCCCTATCTGTAGCTGTGTTCATCCAGTCTCTTCCTGCAACGGATACAATCTCGTCCTGCCACCGGGCGCCCGGGCGACCTCTACTTCTCACGCCATGCGGTCCTTTCCATTTTGTAATGTTAATTGTCCATCTATTGTCACCGCATCTCCCAACATGGCCAGCCCATCTCCATTTGAGACTCTGAGAGAAGTGTAGAGCATCCTTTACCTTGGTTATTTTCCGAATTTTTATGTTTCTTACTCTATCTCTCAGTTTTATATTTAAACAGCTCCTTTCCATTGCCCTCTGAGTTGTTTGTATTTTGAGTCTTGCCTGCACGTAATATATAATTAATAGATAACTTAAAAAACCGCCTCTAAGACGACCCACTGACCAAAGTGATAGTTACATAAAATATCGTAGTGAAAATCCATCCGGCGACAAAACAATAATATGTTTGACCTTTTTCCCACCTTCCGCTATACGAAAATATAAAAAAACAACCGACTTCCAAAAAAAAATACACTAAAAATTTATAAATCACTTTAATTTCGGAAGTCGGTGTTTGTATTTTTACTTCTTCGTTATTTGACACCAACTGCCGAAATTAAAGTTATTTATAAATTTTTAGTGTATTTTTTTTTTTGGAAGTCGGTTGTTTTTTTTTGGAAAAAAGTTTTTTATTTTTCACTTTTTAGTTGTTATACCTCAGAAGTAAAAACCCCAATATAATGGAACGTGGAATTTAAACATTTGGAGAACACCAAAACGTCATCGAGGTACACGTATTTTTCGTTTTTGTTCAGTTTCTCAAGAAGCGCTGAAGCAATTTCGATAAAATTTATATAGGACCACCTCGGGAGTATATTCTTTCAAATGAAAAAATAATTTAGAAAATTGGTTCACAACTGACGGAGAAATCGGGTAACATACATACAAAAAAAAAAAAAAATACAGACGAATTGAGAACCTCCTCTTTTAGGAAGTCGGTTAAAAACCGGCCAACTGTGTGTCGGGCTTTGCACATTCAGAGTTCCGTGCCATGAGGGAAATCAATATTTTGGTATTTGTTAGTAAAAATACGTAATATATACATTTTCACCAAATTTCAAGTTCATAGGTCAATGGGAAGTTAAAAAGTTCTTCGGGAGAAAATATTGTGCCAAACGACGGACAGACAGATAGACAGACAGACAGAAAGATAGACGGACCGACGGACAGACGGACAGACTGACAGATGGACACATGAGTGACAGCAATAGGGCTCCGTTTAGACCCTTCGGGTACGGAACCCTAAAAACCGGCGAAGTGCGTGCAATATTTCGCACATTTAGGGTTTCGTACCAAATGTTGGTATTTGGTAGTAATTATATAATGTAGTAATAAACATTATCATCAAATTTCAAGTTCATAGGTATGGGAAGTTAAAAAATTGTTTATGACAAAATTTTGTGACAGACGACGGACAGACAGACAGACGGACACGTGAGTGACAGCAATAGGGCTCCGTTTGGACCTTTTGGTTACGGAACCCTAGAAAACTAAAAATGGAACCCCCCCTTCTATACACTTCAATTTTTTTCTGCATGCGTAAGCTCGCAGCGCTCACACAGAAACAAAGTGCACGTGCATCTACACACACATCCAAAACCAATCCGCCTTCGTGAAATAGAATAGGTACTTATACTTTCATTTTCATAATAAATTAATAATGCGTCTAATGTCGGACAGCGCTCCATGATGGGCGAGTGGAAGTACGACGCGTTACGTGAGCTCTGCCCCCTTAGCCAAATAACTTTTATAATAGCGCTAACGCTAACGCTTCGTGCAAAATGTATGGCAAGGATATTACCTGCGGAGAGAACTGTCGCGTGTCTCACGTAATGTCGTTGTCATACATTTTGCACGAAGCGTTAGCGTTAACGTCAACAGAAAAGTATTTTGTCTAAAGGCTCAGCCCCCCTAGCCATATTACTTTTCTATCATCGTTTACGCTAACGCTTAGTACAAAATGTATGGGAATGACATTACCTGCGATAAGTCACGTGACACTTATCTACGCAGGTAATGTCATCGCCATACTCTTTGTACTAAGCGTTAGCGTAAACGATAATGGAAAAGTAAAATGGCAGTAATATGGTTAGGGGGGCTGCACAGAACACGCAAACTAACCACTCCAGCCCCCCTAGCCATATTACATTTCTATTATCGTTTACGCTAACGCTTAGAACAAAATGTATGGCAGTGACATTACCTGCGATAAGTCACGTGACACTTATCTACGCAGGTAATGTCATTGCCATACATTTTGTTCCAAGCGTTAGCGTAAACGATAAAAGAAATGTAACATGGCTAGGAGGGAAGGTCGTTGGCAATTAATAGCGCCTTAACTGACCAGTAAAATATCTGTTCCAGGTGTCCATTCAGTTCGGATCATCAACATCCGAGTTCCAGACGTAATTCAATATGGAACTAAAGATTCCGTCACTCTGGACTGCGATTTCGTGACGGACAACGTCACCGGCCTGGTCGTCAAATGGTTTTACATGGACAAGTTGCAGCCGGTGTACCAGTGGATCCCACCGCATAAACCTCAAGTTTTAGGAATTTTGAGAGACAGGGTAAGCAGAGTTTTATCTAGAATCAATTAAAAATGGAAGCCATCATTCGAACGTGACGACAGGCGGGTGTTTTGGGGGATTGTCTTTATGCAAATGCAAAATATGCAACGAACGTTAGCAAAGCGCTGGCTCTCAGCCAATTTTTTAAGATTTCAACTGTATATTACGTTGTATCCCCAACATTCGTAAGATCATTTTAAAGATACCTAATTTCTTAAAATAATGGTTCTTGTTTATTTAAAAAAGTATCAATTAATTTAGTGACACGTACATACAAATTAACTTTCATGCCTGGGGAACACAGGATTCCCCCGTCTGAATTTTAGCTAAGTACCTACCTACTGATACCTGTAAACTTTTTGAGGGAGAATGGGTTCAATAAAACATCATTCAAGCTTGGTTTTTATTGAGAACTTATGTCGTATGTTTTCATCCAGGTGGACCTATCATACAAGGTATCAGACAACCCATACACGAAGCACCGAGCTCTGCACATCACATCGCCAGTTCCAGAGCTGACTGGCAACTACACCTGCGTGGTATCGACGTTCCTGGCTGAGGATGAGAAGACCAGACCGATGACTATATTTGGTGAGTAGAACATATCACTCCTTAGCAAAGGACGGCAATGATATAGTTGCTGTTCAAAACTGATTGCGTCTTTTAGAGTAGTGAGCAGAAGAATGAAAGTGACTACGTTTTAAGATAGAAAGAGGGCATTTACTCCGAAATTAGAGCTTTCCCTTCAGTGCCCTGAAAGCCAAGTTTTCACGTCTTCTTTCCACTACAAACGGACTACTGCTACAAACTACCCGTTTTGTCCCACTGCTGGGTAAAGCTTCCTTGCGCACACAGTCATCATCATCATTATCATTTCAGTCAGATGACGTCCACTGCTGGACATAGGCCTCTCCCAAGTGTCGCCACAACGACCGGTCCTATACGTCTCACATCCATTGGCTACGCGCGACCCTCACTAGGTCATCGGTCTACCTTGTGGGAGGCCTTCCATACAAATTATTCTCATCATTGCAGGCCAGTCTTTCCGGCAACATCCATTTAGTCCTTATCCTTATCTTCGTCTTGAAGTGGAAAACTAAATATCGGGTGTAAAAATTAAGTTTCCGAAGCCGAAAGCCGCATAGCCTACCAATTATTTGGATAATTTTATTCCACTAGAACATACCTGGGAACTGGGTTCTGGAGATATTAAAGGTCAAAGTTGCAATTACTTTTTATTTTTTTACGAACATACATTACCTCAAGTTTCTATTTTTTTTTCGAATTTTCGAAATTACGCATTTGCAGTAACAAAAACGCAATGAATATCAAACGTATCTGACAAGTACCTACGCGGTTTAGAGCGAAGGGGTAGTGCTTAACTCCACTTGCCTGGGTTCGCGTTACATTGCGCGCAATAATATTTTTTTTTTATATCTAAAAATAAAATCGTTTCCCAGGAATAATTTTTGCGCAAAGCTACTTTGTTAAATGTACAGTATGCGTAGTTGACGGCTATGTGATGTGTCTTTTTACACCATGTATAGATAAAAAAAAATAACCTGATGAGGTGTCCACAGGTTATGTACCTATGGTTTGAAGACCACCTTCGAAATATCGACAGCCGATTATTATCGACATTAATAACCATCAATCATTTCAACAAAACAAACAATGAAAATTCATCAATCCCTTAAAATCGAAGCAGGAAATTACAGCCTATTAATTATTGACAGTACACAAATGAAATGCAGCGTACAATACGTACATAATAACGAGGTAGCCGCTGGTCGTACATTACACAGGCAGCTTTGTGCTGAGACTAAACGGAAATTACTGTATGGAAGTTTATCCGCAGGTGCATGCAGAGAACATTGTTGTGTGGTTTGTTGGTGGCTTATTTTGGGGGTAAGGGAAATGGTGTTTTCTTATCCTTGGGTTATTTTTTTTTATTTTGAATATAGTATATGCCTTGTAGTTTTAGAAAAATCTTAAATACTAGGATCGGCAGGAATCATAATATTTATCAAAACAATATATTTATTTATTTGCAAGAAATATTTTTGTTTTAAGAAGTAAAGCTTAAGCCACCGTAAGAAAAAATATTTTTATTATTAAATACAATTTTATCGTCTTAAATAGGTAATTCTACTGATTAGTGTTGTTTGTGGTCTTACTTACCAACGGCGCTATTGCTACTTTTGTATGTATTAAAACTAAGCTACAAAATGCCTATGAAAAATATCAAGTCTAAAACAGCTTTTTTTTTGCCCATTCTCACCCGCCGTCAGGACACCAAAAAAACTTGTCTACGACAAAAAATGGCTGCCGCAAATAATGAATTATTCGTAAAACTCATTATTATTAGCGAATAATTCAAACAATCCCCAATGTTTTAGTTACAAGGTCTAAAAAGTCGAAAAAAATATACAAAACTAAAACAAATTCTGTCTATCTGGAAAAACTTTTCGTATTTATCTTCTAATGATTAGTTCATTGTATTTCAACAAAACTGAAAAAGACATCACATCTTGTTAAAAAAAAATAATTAAATTTAAATGCGATGGTCTAGAAAATTCTCTAGATTCTATAGTAGAATTTTCTAGCGAAACTGCGGGTTTTAATAAAAAACCAACTCTAAGTGTATTACGGACAAAGTACGGTGGTCTATAAGTCAAAGAAAGCAGGCTAATGGAATACAGATGGCTGTTTTGCTTATATTAGAAAATCCATCAATATTTGAAGCAACAGTATCTACTTACCTACAATGTCCATCGCGTTTATAATGAACTGGAAGAGACTTGGGAGCTTTATGGGCTTAGGACTTGGCAGTTAACTGGAGTTGTGTTTAAACATTACTGTGAAGATGGAGTGACTTCAGTCAAATTATGGTGGAGGACAGCCTTTAATTAGCCTTTCTCTTCACATGAGTGTCACAACATTTACTTAGGAATCCGAACTACTACATGATCATGCTCTTTACAACATTGAAACAAAATACCCTGTAATTATTACTGATGGCAACATCGTGGTAGAACGTTGTATTATAAATTGGCAACACTGCTGCCAACTTCCCTTTTTAAACTTCTTTTGAAAGCGCATATTGCTCTGTGTAAAAAATATAAAGAAAAACTAATATAGTCTTTTGAAACGCTCAAAAATTTTGTTTTACTTAAACAATACTGATTAATTACAATATAGATTCTTTATCGCGGCAGAGTATTTGAAAGAGTCATCGCGGCCCTTAAACATAAGGGCAACTAAAAGAACATGAGTGGGTTTTAGTAAGTAAGAGACTGACACGCCCTCAACTGAAAGAACATGAGTGGGTTTTAGTAAGTAAGAGACTGACACGCCCTCAACTGAAAGAACATGAGTGGGTTTTAGTAAGTAAGAGACTGACACGCCGTTCCGCTCCACTCAGAGTGGGAGAAATTACTTGATGATTTCCCACCCTCAAAAAAAAACCAACACTAAAACTCCAGCTCCAACCCCCTTCCATACAAATTAGTTCCATGTACAATAGGAACAGTATCCATTACCGTTTGCGTGATCATAGACAGTAGATATTGTGTTTCTAAAACATGGTCGTTCGCTAGCGTACTCTGCAATCCGATGACATTTACATTATAGACTGTTATGGTAACAAAGACAGTTAAAGCTTTGATCGGGATTAAGTTTATAGGTACAAGGTTATTTTTCAATTGACTCTATAGTGAATTATAGTTCATTCTTCGACTTACAGTCTCTCAATCTTGGGTTTGATTGGTATCTAATTGGCAACTATCAGCTCACGACCGAGTGTATCTAAGCCCAGCAAAGTTTTGGTTATTTGAGAGAGTATTATTTGCACCCTTACGGTTGACATCGCATTAATTAAGTTATTAGAAATTATAACATAATTCCGATGTGAGAATGAGACGGAGCTATACAAGCTATATAGCACTATCCCTGTCTCATATCGGATTCATTTATTTATTTTTATATAATTAGCCAATCAACAACTATAATTATACTGTTCATATTTACATAATGTTTTTCTAAGAACTAAGGTTAGTATTACAATTTTTTAAAGATTTTCACCGCATGCCTCATAAAAATAAAACTAAATTGCTGTAAGCTTACACTTTGCTTTTAAATTACTTAAATTAAAAGAAAGTATACTATTAAATAACAAAATTAAAATTACAAAATTAAAATTATAAAATACACAAAAGACCAAAAAACAAAAAAGAAAAAGCTGGGAGAAAACATGTGTCACATCCTCGCAAAACGGCCATCGCTCAGCCTAATGCTGCAACCCAGCGTTGGTTTTCAGTGCGGGTTGGTCATCACATTTCTTCGAATTTTTTGTTCTAGGACATGCCGGTCACCTCACGATATTTGTTTTCACCGTTTTGAGTGCAGTGGTGATGAAATAAATACATTACACAAAGTAAAGCAGGCACCTGGGTTTAAACCCACGACTTATGACTAACTGCCACCGGCTTCGCCCACGTGGTAGAAGTTGGTACTATATTTATATATACTTAAATTAGACAATCGCTATCTTTTACTAAAAGGCACTGCGAGAAAAGGACGGCTATAGCTATGAACTAACTTAGAGATGTCAAACTAGTTTACGCCTTGCGGTTTACCGTGTTTTTAATCGCCATGTTTTTACGTGTACCCTTAATTTGTATGGAAATATTAGTTCCACTAAATTTGACAGCACTAATTTACGTCCGTCTCTATCTTGTTTGATTAGAGAGAAAAAGATAGAAATAGCCTAAATTAAGTTTAGTTTGTGCACAAAAGTATCGGCACCTATATGTTATTCTGATGTATAAGCAATTTTACTGTAAAGTTACATCAAAATCCGTTCAGTAGTTTTTGCGTGAAAGAGTAACAAACATACATCCTCACAAAATTTAACATTTCTATTATTAGTAGGATAGGTACAGGATAAAGTACAAAACAGATCCAAAATAAGTTTTCAATTTATGTTTGTTATTTGTTAACGGAAACTAAAAAATGCATTTCATAATCCGTACTTGATTGGATCCTATCGATCAAAAATATAATATAAATTTTATGGCACGTATCCGTTACTATCGTCAATCGCATCTATTATTCAAATTACAAATCGGTTACCTATAAATTGATTCCAATTTGATGTTTTTACAAATCCTGCTAAATAAATAACGAGTTTGCTATTACCTACCTATTTGTTTCCGGGTGACAATTTTCAATCATGTGCGTTCACGTACGATCAACAATGAAAGTTGAAAAACAATAGGATAGAATATATTCTATCGAATTTTTTTACACCAAAACTGTTACACGACTCTTTTAATTTTGTAATCAGTAGTGTTTTTTTTTTGCTGACTGTAATCTTAGCACTATAGAATAAAATAAACTTTAGTATACCAAAAAAGTTACACAGCTTTATACACGAATTTAAATCTATGGGTAGGTACAATGGGTTAGGGTTAGGTAGGGTTCCGTAGACGATCGTTATAACATGTGGAATTAGAATGGGGCTTTATGTTTGTTACTATGAACGTAATTGAGTTCAAGGTATAAAATACGTTAAAATTAAAACGAAAAAAAAAAACGATTTTATTTTTACAAAATTTTTCACGTTTACTAACCGTTTTAAATATTAAATAAGTAAAAAATTCATTTAAGTATTTTTTTCGAACAATTTTGTGTTTTGTGCGAAATTTTCCAAGTAGGTAAATTTTATAAGTTGGGCGACTGTTAGTCTTAAGCTAACTTAGCCGTAATAGTTTTTCTTCAAATTTCGTTATATATCCTACCATCACAATTTCTTTTAGATTTTTCAAGCCTAAAGTTTAGCTTTTAGTGGGGGTGACGCCCGATTCGAGTAAAAATTATCCCTTAAAAGTTTAATATTTCGCAAAAGAATCACTAAATCGAAAAATAGTATTCACAACCCCACAATGGTTTTGAAAGAGCTATCCAACCAACGATTCCCCACACTATAGGATAAACGAGATAAAAAAAGTCATTCCCACTTTACATGTACGGGAGCTACTATTTTTTTTTTGTTTTTCATAATTTTATGGTTTCTTTATCGTCGCATAACCCATGCAAAATTGCAGCTTTCTAGTACTAACAGTCTCTAAGTTATGCCTCGGACGGATTTACGAACGGACCGAAACTGTAATGGTTCCTTGTCCTTATTAGGACTACGGAACCCTAAAAAGGGGTACTCAGTGGTGTCATCTCAGTCTTTTAATGTCCCCACTGCTGGGGCACAGGCCTCCTCTCTGTGAGAGGGTGTAGGCCGTAATCCACCACGCGGGCCCAATGCAGATTGTGGATGGATGTCACATGTCTTCGAATTTTTGGTTCTAGGACATGCCGGTTTCCTCACGATGTTTTCCTTCACCGTTTTGAGAGCAGTGGTGATCAAATATTTTACACAAAGTAAAGCGCCTGCCTGGGTTTGAACTCACGACCTACAACTTGTAAGTCGCGGCCAATATCACTGGGCCACCACTGCTCTCAGTCAGTGGTGTACTGCTAATAAATATAATCATTTATATAGGTAAATAAGTAAAAATACATATTACACAATATAGTGGTAGTAAAATAAAGAATTAAGGGCCTACCTCCCCGTAAGTGGCGAACTCGTTGAATAAAAATTCGTATCTTAGCATAGAAAATAAAGATTAAAGTATCAACTCAAAGTGTTTTATATATTATTTTTGATATATATTTCAATTTTTTTGATTATTTCTGACTTTATTTTGAATTACTTCTGATTAATTTTGTCTAATTTTTGGTTTATAATCATCATTCTCCTGCCCTTATCCCAATTTATTTGGGGTCGGCGCAACATGTCTTTTCTTCCATACTCCTCTATTAGTCGTCATCTCTGTAGTCACCCCCTTTTTACCCATATCCTCTTTCACACAGTCCAACCATCTTTTCTTTGGCCTTCCCCTACTCTTATAGCCATCCACATCCATACACAAGACTTTCCTCACGACATTTTCTTCATTCCTCCGCATCACATGCCCATACCACGACAACCGATTTCCACACAATTTTTCAGTCAGCGGTGCCACTTTCAGACTTCCTCTTATATACTCATTCCTAATTCTATCCATGCGCGTAACACCACACATCGCTCTTAGCATTCTCATCTCAGCTACATGCAATTGCTTTTCATTCATCCCTTTTGTGGCCCAACATTCTGAACCATATTTTTGGTTTATAATATGATTATTATTTTTTAATTTCATTTTATTTTGTTTTTAATTTTTGATTATGTATTGGATAATTTTTGAGTTTGTTCTTGTTTTGGATTTGACACTGGTTTGATTTTCGATGTATGTAATTTCATTTTTAATCTGTCAAATTTTCGAAGCTTTTAAGATGCAATCCTTTTATCATGTTAACTACGGTTGCGGGCGTTAATAACTGCAACACAGTGTTGCACTTCTGCAGTTGTTAACGTTACAATTGTTTTGTATCCAAATGTGGTTTTTAATAAATAAATAAATAAACTTTGGATACGAAACACTTTGAGTCCTGTTTCAACAACGTAAAAATACCTTAAGCTCTGTGTAACAAACGCAACATAGGATTTTTTAATCTTTATTTTCTACGCTTTGCTACGGTTTTTTATTCAATGAGGGCGCAACTTGGCGGCATACGCCTTAAGAAATGAAACTGTGTAGAGACAGTAACTAAATACCTATATTCCAGAAAAAGATTAATGTTTCTGCCATAAGTTACATTAATATAATTACAACATAGGTTTCCAACCCAATTTGTACTTTCGTTTCTTTTTAGTCGAGTTACTAATTAAAATGTATTTGTTTCACAGTGCCTGAGACGAAGTTTGACATGATTCAAGATAGGTTGGACGATAAGTACTTGAACGTCATCTGTTCAGTTGAAGGCGTCTACCCTAAACCAGAGTTGGTCATTATGGCAGGAAATAGGTAAGACTTACTTTGTTAATGAAAACTTCTGTACTGAAGCTATGATTATATATTTTAATTTTTATATATTCGGGCATAACTCCGTCATGTATGGCAACATCTAAAAGTGACGATCTGATCAAATAACGAAGAAACAAAAACAGACAAATTAGAAACACCAACTTCCGAAATTAAAGTTTTTTTTTTTTTTTTGGTAATCGGTTGTATTTATTTGTCTATAAGTTTAACCAATTTATTTATGATGTTAATACTTCAATACTTTTCTATTAATCGTCACTTTAGTAGGTAGTCAACCTCCTATAGATCCAGAAATATTTTTTTTAGGGTTCCGTAACCGAAGGGTCCAAACGGAGCCCTATTGTTGTCACTCACGTGTCCGTCTGTGTGTCTGTCCGTCCTTCTTCTGTCACAAAATTCGGATACGAAATTTTTTTTAACTTCCCATTGGCCTATGAATTGAAACTTGGTGATAGTGTTTATTATTACGTAAATTTTACTAACAAATACCGATATTTGGTACGGAACCCTTAATGTGCGAAATCTAAAAAAAAAATCTAATCTTTTTTTATATATTCTTTTACCCTCGCGTCGGAATGCCTTGGAGCAATTAAAACCAAAGTAGCAGAAATCACTTCAGAATCACAATTTATAATTATTAATAACGTTCCCTAAATCCTGTGCACGGCTGAGTGGTGGACATCGTATGGATCGTATGTCGCTGGGTTACGCACGCTTCGTTTCAGGCCACCTCTTCTCCAGGTTTCCACTTGTAATTCATATCGCACACATTATTTAAGAAAATATTGAGTCCCAAAAAATTATTTAAATTTTGATCATATTATCATCATGTCTTTGGTCTTCCCCTTCTTTTGGAGATCCCATCCCTCACGACGTTTTCCTCGTTCCACCAGCAAAATTGTGATCTGTAGAACACTCAGGATTCTTCTTGATCCCATCAACAATCAATCCCAAGATACAACCAATAGGACAAACAAGAAACCTTTGTATCCAATGGAAGTCTCACAAATCGATAGCAAGGATCAAAACTCAAAGCTACCGAATATAGATGTAAAGGCTCCCACAGACAGACGCGACGCGACAAGACAATAACGCTTTTGTTCGATAGTTCATTATTTTCTTGTAAAATTCACACACAAAGTTCTCTTTCCACTCTGACTCCTGCGCTAGGTAAAAAATATTTATGTTACAGGAATCAATGTGTGAATCAATAACTTCTAGATTAAATGAAAAACCATTGTGATCGAATTTACTTTTAAAAATATTAATATATCAAAATACATAGTTATTAAATTCATGATTGTCGATTTCAGAATTTGTAGTTGAGTATTTCCTAAACTACTGAAAACCTGGCAAACTTTGATATTAAATTTTTGTTGGATACATTCTGATCTCCAAATACTAAATTACGAGTATAACGGGACGACGGCGGAGTGGTTGAGCGATTGGCTTCTGCGCTGCGTATCGTACGTTACCGCACGGATCAAACATATGGCCTATGTGGCCTTACAGATAGTTGTTCCGAGCCTGGGTGTCTTGTGTGAATTTACATGTTTGTGAACACACCCACAATACAAGAGCCTAGCGTGGGGCAAGGATTTTTAATTTCTGAAAAAAGAAAATGGAAGAACTCAGAACCAGGCTCTACTAGAAATAGTTATCAAAAGTCAAATTAAATTAAATTGTCTGTATCTTTAGAACAGTTTCTACGAGAATGTGTTGTCGCGTTATTGCGTCGCGTCTGTCTGCAGGAACCTTTAAACGTTGACGTCGTCGTCGCACGGCTTGAGTTACGATGTCATGCTAAATTGAACCCCCAGTGCAGCTTACTGCATGATAGGTTTATGTGTAGCTGCAGATCTTCTGTGTGGCAATGGTATGCGATTGTGCTAGTAAATATTCACACTTGACTGACGTTTAAATACTTTTTGCAATAGATTTTCGTACTTTGTACTAAGGGGCAGCGGGCAAGTAGAGTTGTAAAGAACACTTGTACAGGCAATGTTTTTCATTATGAACTTGCGAACTAACACGCCTATTAGCTTCATCTGTAACTAACTATGTAAGGGCGCTTTTCCTGTCATGTGGTTAGCCGCCCGCGTACAGATCTGGCCCGCGTGCGGGCTGCTGGCATCCTATCATTTCATACATGTATTTGCTATCACGCGTGCAGTACCCACGCGGCACGCGGATTGGCTGCGGGCGTACCACCAGCATGCGGGCGCGCGCTCTTCTTCCGCCAGTGTAGTTTTTACCGTCGTACAGGAACGTATGGTCACAGTACAGTACGCATAGTCACGGGCGACACGCACGTCACTGTAGCTGCGAATGAAATTTTTATCCTGCGTGTGGCCAGGACCGTGCTATCACCCGCATGCGGACTGGATCCCCACGCGGGTGAAAATACAGATGACAGGAAAAGGGCCTTAATAAAATATATTACAGGGCAAAACACTTCGGACATCCAGGTAACCTAAGCGAGATGGTCAGTAACACCAGGGTGCTGCTGGCCTTCCTCGAGGAGCTGGGGTGGATCGAATGACAATGCAGTCCCACCTGTACGCAAAATACGCGCCTTGGGCGTGGAGTTGCGGAAACCAGCCCGACAAACATATACATACAAGGGCCTTAATAAAATCTTAGAAGTTAAATTATATCCACTTCTCGGTTTTCGTTTGACCTTAAATTTTGCATAAATGTTTAGTTTGGATGACTATGCATGGTTAGCAAAGTGACGTCATTCGAAATCTAATATGGCGGACTTTAAAAGATGGTGGACTAGTTATTTTTATGCATTCCCATAATATGGGTATCAAATGAAAGGGTTTGCTGTTCGAAATACGAAAAATTAAAGGACGTCACACTAAATTAAATATGGCGGACTCTCAAAGATGGCGGACTAAGCGTGATTTTTAGTTTTTTTAAATTAAAATATTTCCTTAAAATATTTTATACCATGGATTAGCAATTTCCTTTAATATCCTTGGTTGATTTGAATTTTGATTGAAAGAGTGTTACGTATTAGATATTTTAATTTTTTAAGGGGTGCGAAATCATCCTATGACTTCTTCCGCTCTGGGTGGACCGGGAGGGCGTGTCAGACTCTTACTGACGAAAACCCACCCCTATTCCTTCCCTGCCCTGAGTGCCCAGGGACGCGGTAACTCTGTTTCGAATTTATCCACGACCACGTAATAGATGTGACCCCTGACTTTTCTCATACTTAAAATGCTAAAAAACAACATTGTTACAGTATTTTTCCACTATCTAAACATTGAGATTAGATTAATAAATTTATGAACTGAAACTCGATAAGTAATTTTGAAGTTTATCCATTAGTCAGATTTATCCATTCAAGTGTAAAAATATGTCTCGCATTGGAATAAATGCTTTTAAAAGTAGTCTTTCAGTCTAGACGATGTTTACTATAGCAGTATTCAGATCAATCTTAATTTATGGTTTCTAAGAATTTCTGTTACAAACAAATAAATAAAAAAAATCATTACAAAATGAAAAGACTGTGTAGGTAAACAGAAAATCATCCTACTTCATCATCTGCCTAGCCTTTTTTGTTACTCAATGACATGACATGTATTGTCTATGGTTGTCTTTGGTGTGACCATAAAAATGAGAACTAGTTTAGTTTATTTTTTGTATTTTTGCTTGGACGCTTTTGTAAATTAACGTGCGTTTGTAACATGTGCAGAATAAATAATTTTTCTTTCTTTCTTTCTTTTCTTTAATCATTCCTGAACGGCTGAATGGATATAGATGAAATTTGGCACAGAGATACATTATAGTCTGGAATAGTATAATCTTAGTCTTTTCCTATCTTGGGGTCGGCTTCCAGGCTAACCGAATGCAGCTTAGTACCAGT
Organism: Polia nebulosa; assembly: GCA_951329385.1. Classification (NCBI taxonomy): domain Eukaryota; kingdom Metazoa; phylum Arthropoda; class Insecta; order Lepidoptera; family Noctuidae; genus Polia; species Polia nebulosa. The sequence continues at coordinate 6,406,989 of OX589593.1, forward strand.
ATTTTACATGAAGCGACTGCCTATCTGACCTCCACAACCCAGTTACTGGGTAATACAATACCCCATCGTCTGGAATAGTACTTATGCTATAATTTATAATGGAGGAAGTACTAATTTCACACGGGTGAAACTGCTGGCAGAAGCTAGTTTCCAATATGACAATTTTTTTACACACACGAGTCCGAATGAAAAAACGGAACCCTTATAGGATCACTCGTGTGTCTGTCTGTCTGTCACAGCCAATTTTCTTCGAATCTGGTGGACCCATAGAGTTGAATTTTGGTACATACCGTCGACGTGTACCCTAAATAAATTAATTTGGAATATAGGAGTCACTTTTAGAGTGAAAATCGGAAAATTAAAAATCAAAGTTTTTCAAACTGTGTCGTGCGACATTTAACATGAAACCCACATTGTGAGGGTCTCGAATTTTTTTTTCTTCATAATTTTAAAATATATGATTTTGAAGTTATTTAAGAAAATAGATGAATAATTTACATTCCCCCCCTCCCCTTATCTCCGAAACCACTGGGCCTCATCATTCTCCTGCCCTTATCCCAATTTAATTTATTTGGGGTCAGCGCAACATGTTTTTTCTTCCATAGTCCTCTATTAGTCGTCATCTCTGTAGTCACCCCCTTTTTAGCCATATCCTCTTTCACACAGTCCAACCATCGTTTCGTTGGCTTTCCCCTACTCTTATAGCCATCCACATCCATACACAAGACTTTCCTCACGACATTTTCTTCATTCCTCCGCATCACATGCCCATACCTCGACAGCCGATTTCCACACAACTTTTCAGTCAGCGGTGCCACTTTCAGACTTCCTCTTATATACTCATTTCTAATTCTATTTATGCGCGTAACACCACATATCGCTTTTAGCATTCTCATCTCAGCCGCATGCAATTGTTTTTCATTCATCCCTTTTGTGGCCCAAAGACAGCAGGTCTGACCATTGTTTTATAAATATTCCCCTTAAGTTTAAGGGGAATGCGGGAGTCGCAGATGGTCCCGGTGACCTGCCGCTGAAACCACTGGGCCTAAAATTTTGAAAAAAATACAGAAAGTAGTTCTTTACTTATTACAGGAAACCCTATAAGGTGGAGGCAGTTTAAAAAAAAACCTGAAAAAAATATGATTTGTTCGGAACCCTTTGCGCGCGCGAGTGACTCGCTCATGGCCGGTTTTTTGGAAAAACCCGCCGTATTGACCCCAACCACTGTCACTCCTGAAATCTAAATTCAACAATATGACTCATCAAAAAAGAGCGGAGGCAATGAAGCTCGACAAGTCCTAGCATCCAATATGATATAGGTAGTAGAAAATAAATTCCAATAAATTGCAAGGAATGGGTCACAACGGCTGAAACTTCCGGACATCCGATTGGTTCGTGAATAATACCGGATACGATCACTTGAATGTTCCTCAATCTTGAAACATAAGGCAGGATATTGCTGCAGAACACGGCTTGTTTGATTGTTGTCTGCTTTCAGGAAATTCAGTTTAAAATGTAGGAGGGATGGGATGTGTTTCTTTGAATTTTGTCTTGAGATTCTTTGTACTTTGGGGATATTGTTGTTGGGTTGTGACTCGTGTTTGTAATACACCAGAAATTTGATAATGATAAAATTGTGGATTGAGTATTTTGATAACGGCTACTATAGGTTTAGTTATGGAAGTCAATGCCATGATGATGGAGCCGTTAAGTGGTCATAGTAACTCCTCAACCAAACTAGATAGCAGCATCGTGTTTGGCCACGTTGGATATTTTTTGCCAAGCGATATTACAATAGAAGTTGGTGCCCAGAGTCGGATGATGGAGCCGATAGGTGGCCAAAGTCACTCCTCAATGAAACAAGATAGCGGCATATGCAACCATCCTCTTGAGAAAAAATAACAACAAACACTATTGCATAAGCTGTGCGACCACCGTTCGCAAATGGCGTAATTGGAAAAGAGCGTGAGAAGTCCGCCCGCTTTCCGCCATAAATTTAACACTTTAACCAACTCCAACTAGCTATTATAAGTAATATCTAGATAAAGTTATAAATTTATGAAATTATCTACACAACTTAGTCAATATACCTACATATAGTTTTGCCATTAAGATCAATCGCTATTTAATCACATTTCGTCTATAACAAATACACGAAATGATTCGTAACATGGCGATTTTCAAAACTAATATTTTTCCTTTTTTGAAAACAGTCGACAACTTCAGCTAGAAATATTCAATGGCTGCAGCATAGTAAAGGAATCCAATAATTAAAATTAATCCACCGTCCACATTCAAAACATCCCTCCGTATATTTCCAGCCTTAAAATTTTAGACTGAATAATTTGGATGCTCCGCGAAAGTTGGCTAACGACCCCGACATCGTGCTTGCGATCACATACCCACCCGAGTGGATTTAGTTTGTCGTACTGGCATTACCTCTAGTCTGTAATCCTGGTACTACGGACTCGTATGAAGGGAAGGGAAGTAGCCAGCTTTTAATCTTCGTGTGCCTTGTCTGGGTACGACTACATGTGGTTTTATTTTCTTGTTGAGTTGTTTTGCAAAACTTGTCTGTAAATTTGGTACCTAGAGCAAACTTCGATTGGAGTATTTTTAATACTATTGTGTAGGATAGGATCTGATCTCTTTTCTTAGTATTATTCGTAAAATAAGAAGGCGTAATCAAAGATATAAGGCTGCCAGCAGCATTGAGCATAAGCACAATCAAACTTTTAGTTTCCCCACTGTTGGGACACAGGCCTCCTTTGCGAGAGGGAGTGGACTGTAATCCACCACGCGGGCCCAATGTAGGTTGATGGATGTCATGTGTCTTCAATTTTTTGGTTCTAGGACATGCAGGTTTTACTCACAATTCCAGCAGCATTGACTCAGAGTATTGTGCCAGTTATCAAAGAACCATGCCAGTAATTGCATAACCCTTTCAGTCTTGGATGTCACAATACTTAATAAATTTTAGTGGGCACAGTCAACAATAGACTAAAAAACCTTTAAACACACTCAGAAGAGCGTTGTCAATAACTTACGGGCACAACATAATTAAACCAAAAGTAAGCAAAAGCAAAGCTAGCTGTTGGACAATAACAGCACGCGCTTTCAAAACAAACGTCTCAATACTTATTCAAACAATGAAATCTGTCCACAGGCCGCTGAACGCGAAGTCTTCAATCAAAGTCATAGACGGCCGCTACACAGCCCTAACGAGTTCCGTCGTGAGGATAGATGCGCTGCCTCCAACTGTTGAGATTCTCTGCGACATGCAGGTCCCATCCGCCAACTACTATAGCAGGAAGAGGGATATATTTTATAGAGGTATGTTATTTAAACTTCAAGGAGCTTGTGGCTAATGGAGAAGCTCGTGGCTAAAGTAATAACAGCCACACGGGTCGATTCATCAGGTTAAGCTATGCTTGCCGGGCTTGGTCTGTGGATGGGTGACCATCTTTATATACCGAGACTCCCCGTGCCTCAGAAAGCACGTTAAGCCGTTGGTCCCGGCTGTCAATCGTGCAGCTTTGACAGTCGTTACGGGTCGTCAGAAGCCCGAAAGTCTGACAACCAGTCTTACCAAGGGGTATTGTATTACCCAGTTACTGGGTTGTGGAGGTCAGATAGGCAGTCGCTCCATGTAAAATACTGGTATTCAGCTGCATACGGTTAGACTGGCAGCCGACCCCAAGATAGTTGGGAAAAGGCTAGGCAGATTGATTTTTGTTATTTAGCACGTCAATTACGGAAACTGCCTCATTGGTGTAGTAGCCATAAATGAGGTTGCGAAGCTTGGGTTCTCTATCAGGATTTCCAGGTTCTGCAAAGTGTTATCCATCATCATCACAGTCAACTAGCACATGAGTCAGAGTCTTCGCTGAAATCATTTCAGAATTTTCAATTAAGAAACTTGTCAGTAGCAACCTGGAGTTTGCTCGATTACTGGCTATAGGCTCGCTTCGGGACTTCAACATAACTAATAAAAGTTGTGTGTGCAAAAGACAGAGATATACGTCTGTCTGATGGCTGGATGTGATGTCATGTATTCTCTGAAGAGGTAGGCTGAAGTGTCTAGTAGGTACTCTCTGCAGTTATCGTCTCAAATACCGTTTTCATCAGAAATAGACACCGGGGATTTTTTTTTAAACTAACCTATACCCCAAGCCTTTCAGGAACTCTCGTTCCGTGTTTCCTAAATCCAGCCCTCGCGGTACGAGTCCAGGACGTCTCGCCACCTCTTTCATGGCCGGACTTGGCGGTGGGTTCCGTCCATTTTCAGGCACCCAATGTGCGGAGACTTTTGCCTAGCGGCAGTAGTGAATGCGGCTAACGTGACCAGCCATCCTATTTGAACCTGGCAGCCTTTTGGCCTTCGTCTACTTTGCCCGTTTTCGTACGCAGCGTGGTGTTCCAAAGTCTTTTTATTCCACGGATGCTGCGTTCTACTGTTCTTTGACAAACTCGAAGTCAGGGACATACTGTTTGAATATATTTTTTAGACATGATACACTAGTGAATGAACCCTGCGGTTAAGCTAGCTATTTTAAGCAATACTACCTATATCGAACATAATAATGGAAGAAAAATATATTAAGCTTTCAATCATGAACAGCGAAGCCCACTCATTCATCATTTAGATACAAGTCTATTATGATGGAAGTAAAATTATAGGTACAAGAAAAATATTGCCTACATTATTATATAACTACCCTCATCTGGGTCTTATTATTCACAGATTTTTCCCAGAATATTTTGTGTATAGACTTCTTCTTAGCAATACATACGCTTTTCCTTGTCAAATAGATTACACTTATACAAATATTATAACTTTGCAACAAAAAAAATCCTGTAATTGCTTTCCATGAATAATCAAAAAATACTTTTTTCATCCAGGGCTTGTGTAAGAATTGTGTGATTTATGGAATTGGGAATTAATTTTATGTTTTTGTTTACAGATCCCCCTTCACCAACAATAGACACACCTGATTTAGAACAGGCGTCGCCTGATTCCGGTAAGATATTGTTTTGAGAAAATACGAAAAATATTTTTTTGCTACATTTTTTTATTTTACAGTCTAGTTTGTATAATTTACGTCAAGTCTGTCTTAAAATATGTATAACTGTATATATTACTTCTAAACGTATAGAGCAGTTACTTATAGTTCCTTGCTTCTCCCTTCTATGAATTTCAGCTTTGTTTGGCTCGCAAAAGTAAGAAATTTATGTCTTTCTTGGTATCTGGCTTTCTGTCTTCGGCAATGCTTGTATCATCATCTTCCGGCTCTTAACCCATATCACTTGGGGTCGACGAAACACGTTTATTTCTTCCATTCTGTCCTGTCAACCGTCACGCCTCACCTTCACCTCACCACCACCTCCTCCTCGTCACCATTTATTTCATATCACTGCTCATACAATCCATATATCTTTTCTTTGGCCTCCCTCTTCATCTATCCACATTTATATTCATAACTCTTTTAGTAGCATGCTTTTCACCATCCTCGTTGCTAAGTCAAAGAGCCTAGAGTCGCCGTGTGGGATTGAGTAGTATTAGTTGTACTTTAAACGTACTCGTACCTGTTAGCTTGGACCGACGGCGACGGCTAATTTACCGGCCCGTAAGTAATGTCTGGCAAGCCTGGGATCGTACTGTAATATGCGTAAATTATTGTACAAATCATTGTTTTTATTTAAGTCATCCAGCTTATCTATTTTATACATATTCAGTTTTTCATTTGATTTTTTTTTCTTTGTGTCAGGTCATCACATTATGTCAACATCTGCGCTCGTGATCACATCCATCGTTATCAGTTCACTCAGATTGCTGGCAACTTGACAGCTTAAACAAATTATGTAAAAAAACCTACAAAGTAGTGTATGTGCACACTCAAATTTGTATTCAGTGTTGCATACACTGCATACAAAATTTATTTTAAAAATATGTGAATCATAAGCAAATACAACTATTATAAGTATAACTCGATATTATAGTTTATCTATGAAATATTCAATAATAATAATATGTTTTGATATTTAATGCATAATATTTTTTTTTTACAATAGATCAATTTTATAAATGTAATAATTCAATGATAATTATGGTTATTGAATTTTAATTAATATATGTTACTACATTTTCTTATTTCAAACACATAAATGTGTCAAAAAGTCCAATTTCACTTAGATTGCAAATGACTTGACAGAATATGTATAGCTATGTCAAGTTATGTGAAAAAACTCATAGTGTAGGGGGTATGCATACTAAAATTTGTATGCAGTGTGTACAATTTATTTTTAGAAAAAGTAAAAAAAAGGAAATGCAACCGAAACTCGATCTTGAAGTTTATGTAAGAAGTATTTAATAATATATTCTTATATCTACCACATAATATATTTTTTTTAATAGAACAATTTGTAAACTATTTAGAAATGTAATATATTTAATGCTTTGGTTATTGAATTGTAATTAATATAAAACTGTTGTTTTTTTGTATTCCAAAGAACGAAATATGGAACTAAAGACAAAGTAAAACTTTCTTAACCTCAAAATAAATCAATAATGTATAATTAAATGCATAAAAAGCAATTTTAATATAGAATAATAAGTTAAAACTTATCGAACATTATTTTATAGTTGTAAATATCATTGAATAAGTGGGTATATTATCTATTTATAGAAATGTTTTGAACATTCCAAAGATAAGTTTTATCTAGTCTTAAAATAAAACATGTTAAAAACATTTTGTGTTTTACTATGGTCGGCATTCAATAGACGATTAACTCCCATGATGCAACTAATATAAGACCTTTTTGCAAGAACCTTATGTAATGTATATTAAAAAATAAACCTACTGTTAGGAGACATAGTAGTTTAATTATCTCACGAAGGTGAGTTGGTCTTAGATGTGTGTAGATTAACGTGCCCATTGTTTCTGTGTGCGTATGCTAATTTATAAAGCTAGGTACTCACTAGCGAGCCGTAACCCTAACCGTTGCATCTACTGTTACCAAAAAACAAAGAGTGTACGGCATGTGGTTCGTAAATCTGCTGCGAGCGGTACGCGTTCCGCTAGCAGCGAGCCGACGATTACAAGGTACTCATTCTGTAACTGTAACGTTGGATGTAACCATAACCGTTGCTGTTACCAAAAACATAGTGTGTACGTGCAACACGTACAACGAGCGCTACACGAGCGGCTCACAGCGAGCCCACGATTGTCGGTTTTTGCCGCGAATCAAAGTGTTGGACGTCAAGAGTAAAGGTTGTTGCACGCCGCTGCGACCCATCAAATATTTTCAAGTGTTTATTCGTCATGAGCGCAGGTCATAAGATAGTTGACCTTGTCTTCAGCTGATAGACGCCTACAAGAAAACAGTCGAATCCTATGGACAAAGATTATTAGCATCTACAAGTATGTATGCTGCACAAGCCTGCACAAACGAGAGAAATTTCATCCGACATCTTGGAGTTACAAACCAAAACTGCGGATAGATCCGGCTTATTGTTACGGTCACAGTGATGTGGACTTCCCGTAAACACTAGAATCGCCTCACTGTATCTGTTTGGTTACAGTTACAGTTCGCTAAATGAGTACCTACGCTGGGTGAAAGCGTTCGGGTGACATCTGAGCCTAAACTGTAACACGTGTACACACTAGAACCTCGTAACACGCAAGTTACAGTTACAGCTCGCTAGTGAGTACCCGGCTTAAGACACCGAGCGCTCCAAACTTACGCAAACAGAAACTAATGTGAACGTGAATCTACAGACATCCAAGACCAACCCGCCTTGGTGAGATAGAACAACTTTACCCTAAACAACAAATGTACCCAGAAAATGACCTCAACATGATGATGATAAGTAACAATTGCCCGAGAGATGAGATGAGAACCTGCCCACCATAGGTCATGACTTCGATGGCCACTCGTTGCACTGGTTTATTTAATTTAAAATAACCGTCCAATTTACGACAAACCCTAACTCCTGAAAGCAGTTATATTTCGAACTAGCTTGTGCCAGTGACTTTGCCCGTGTCAGTCATGTAAATTATCCCCCTGGAACCTAAAATCCTCTACTCCAAATTTCATCCTAATTGAAAATGTACTTGCTTCGGAAGTACATATTATTATACTAAAATTGGAACGATACAGAGAAGATTAGCATGGCCCCTGCGCAAGGATGACACGCAAAATCGTGAAACGTTCCACATTTTTTCTGCCCAGGGGTTGTGGATAAATTCGAAACAAAGTTACCGCGCCCCTGGGGACTCAGGGCAGGGAAGGAACAGGGGTGGGTTATAGTCAGTAAGAGTCTGACACGCCCTCCCGCTCCACCCAGAGCAGGAGATGTCATTGGATGATTTCCAATCCCACAAAAAAAAACACACAGATTTTCACATTTCAAATACTTAGTAATAGATGGTAGTAGGTTAGAACATCACTAACTTGGGATTTATATTTCAGTACAAAAACAACATGGATTCACAAAAAACTCCAGAGCTTACCAATATACAGGATCGATTCCCACTTTTAAAACCACTATCAAATTCGATTTGCATCCATTAAATATAGGTCGAAACCGATGTGGTCACGGTTTTGTATTCAAACGAACAGCTGTTGTCCAATTATCGCTTTTCGCTGAACTAACAGATATTAGAAATACTGCCTAGGGGTAGCGGATAAATTCGTTACAGAGTTACCGCGCCCCTGGTCACTCAAGCAAGTAAGGAACAGGGGTGGGTTTAGTCAGTAAAAGTCTGACCGCTGTACGCATACTTAAACACGTGATTGTACTCATGATAACAAACAACTTTCCCAAAGAAAGTTTTTTGATACTAATTCACTTTTATCACAATAACACAACAGCCGTATGAAATTTGCGCGCGCGCCTGGGGCCTATCAGCTGTTAGCCGCGTGACGCCGTTCGGTCTCATTAAGGGTCTACTACTGGCCAAGTGGCGCCCTCATTGAATAAAAAATCGTAGCATAGCCTAGAAAATAAATATTAAAGAATCCAACGTCACGTTTGTTACAAATAGGATAAAGTATTTTTACGTTGTTAAAACAGGTCTCAGAATGTTTCGTATCCAAAGTAGTAGGCAAAAGTGTCAGAAACGGCCGTTTTTGGTACTTAAATGTTGGTATTTTAATTTTTTGTTTACTTTTTAAAAAGACCATGTTATAAACCACAAGTATATTAAACAATTAAAACACTAATTTATTGAAAAAAATGCGGTTTTAAACTGTCAGTTTGACTTTTCGCGCGGAAACGGACCTGCAGTTCCGATGACGTCACTCTTGTCCAGTGTTGCCAACTCTGCGTCTTTTTTCGTAGATCTACGTATTTTAGGCCTTTTCTGCATACCTAAGAACTGTAGTCCCGGAATATAGGTATATTCTTTCATATCGTAGAAATTTGCAAAATAACAACTCATTAGGCTGAAGAAGCATAATTATTTTCCGTTCAAATCGAAATAACTTCACCTAAAGTAATTTCGATTCAAATTCGAAGGAGTGGTTTGTTTGATTTTAATAATACTAATATCTAATTTTACACTATTTCATGTAAATTTAAATAGTAAGTTACAATGTACTTTTCAAATAGAACAGCGATTCCTCCTGGCACAGGTATATTGATTACCTAAAAAGAGGACTCGTCAATGGTTCTAATGTAATGATTTATTATTATTTTATTTCAATTCTTTTACCTACCTTAACTCCTTAATTTCACTAAGAAAAAAAGTACGTAGATCTACGAACTTTGCATGGGCAAATTTTACAAAAATCTACGTAATTTTCTAGTCTGACCTACGCCTTTTTCAAAATCCGAGTTAGCAACATTGCTCCTTTCTGTCACTCGTCTGACATACCTAAAATATGACATTTTTACCTATCCAATATAAATAAGTTGTCAAAAAAAAAAAAAATAAAAAAAAATAAGTTGTCTTAATAAGAGTGACGTCACTAGACGCTGATTAGTGTACTGAGATACGTTCCGTTTTAAGTCACTTTAATTCGTAATTATTCTATTAAATCGGAATTATTTAAAATAAAAACGTTGCAGAGGCCTTTCTTTTATATTTTTTAAACATTTTAATCACAAAAATTTAAAATAAATATTATATTTGCATCTTCCCTATTTTGGACCACAACTATTTCTGTCTATAACTCAGGATTCACTTATAATTTGTAGTTGTAGGTTTTTAATGTTATTGTTTTTCACAACATCAAAGATCACATAAATCGCAACTACTGTGTATTATTGTATTATCGTAGACATTTTATTGACTATCTACCAGAAATTGTCTCATAGGTGGTACAAAGTTACCCAGGATGACTGTACTAGAGTATCAAATTTAAATCCACAAAAATAGAACTATGTATTCACAATGGACCACAACAATGCCGTCTAACACACGGCGGCTCTCGTTAAAAAGTTTGCCAACTATAATAGTCATGAAATATTTTGATCCAATTTACATGGTAGACTTTATACATGACATATCCATTCTCTGTCAGCAATGAAAAACATTTGTACCCAATTTGCTGTTTTAATTTATGCGAATTGATGTAGTGAAAGTGGTAGTAACGAATTTGGCAGTCAAACAGACCCTTGCTGGGAAAGGCGACTGTAGCGACATCTATGACGCCGCACACGAACTAAAAATAGCAAGAATTCTACATCGCGCAAGCAGAGTTCTCCGCGCGATTTGAACATATACAACAGTCCGAAATCAACCATTGGGCAGTTGCCCGGACCAGACACAACACCCGTCTGGTCGGAGGATCCTCCCTTTTCAATGGAGGTTTGCGGGACTTTACACCCTGTTCCACGTACCTCCAAACTGGTGACCCTCGACCATGAACGTCAGCGCAGCCTTCGTGCAGCTACTTCAGCGTGACGTCATCATCATCGCTTCCTTCAAGCTCTTGAGCAACGAGTCATACAGCCAGCCAGTACCAACGGCTTCTACGGGTATCCTGACCACCAGCATGCAGCGGATGCGCATTCCTGGTCAGCACCCTCAGCCTCTTTCATCACCATCAGCCTCATCAGCGATCTTGGCGCAGCGAACAGCACCTTCGGCCGGTCGAAGAACCTCTCCTGGTCGACGCCAGCAGTCAAGCCACTACGTCGCACAGCACCGCTCCGACCCACTGGAGCCTGCAACATCATCACCCCGACTCACTGGGGCATCATCCCGACTCACTGGGATAGCAACACCCCGACTCACTGGGGCATCACCGCAGACAGTTCCGACTCACCGTGAACTATGCGGCTCTTCCGGTTCCGACTCACTGGAACCAACCTTCCACTGACCCGGCAAGCATCACAAGATGTATGGACGACTCATCAAGAACCATCGATCTCCGATCTCCGGAGGGGAGTGATGTAGCGACATCTATGACGCCGCACACGAACTAAAAATAGCAAGAATTCTACATCGCGCAAGCAGAGTTCTCCGCGCGATTTGAACATATACAACAGTCCGAAATCAACCATTGGGCAGTTGCCCGGACCAGACACAACACCCGTCTGGTCGGAGGATCCTCCCTTTTCAATGGAGGTTTGCGGGACTTTACACCCTGTTCCACGTACCTCCAAACGACTATTATGGTATCCTCCTCCCTACTTACATCGTATTGCTCATTACTTCACGATGCTTCACCATCTCATGTGCTTATCTTTGGCATTGTGAAGCGCCATTATGATATAACCTCCAGATGATAGGCAGTAGTCTTCCGGACTAGGGTTATGTTAACAATGCTATTGGGTGAAGTTTACCAGAGGACGTTCATGTTTCAGCAATAGTTATGAGCATTTACTCTTCTCTTATTTGTAATTTATAATAAGTACTTTTTTTGTGTAAGAAATAAATTATTATTATTCCATTTATTTTATAGTTTAAACATACAATTTACATTTTTAAATATTAAAATATCAAAATATAAAAACATTTAAAAATATAAAAAATAGTATCCCACCGGTATCGGGATAGGGTCCAAGCTACCGGTGGTCAGGGCTCCTGAGAGAGGAACCTCCTAACTATGCGCGCCGTGTCCAGGAGTACTGCCTTCTGGATCAAGCCCTTGATCCAGCTGCCCAACGAGAGCCTCCTTAGGTGTTCGTCGAGGCTCTTGGCTATTAAGCCATTGGCCGTCACGACTATCGGCACAATGACTGCTGTATCCACCTCCCACATGTCAACAACCTCGCGAGCCAGATCAAGATACTTTGTTTTTTTATCTTTCTCAGCCTTCACGAGGTTCTCGTCATGAGGGACAGCTATATCAACAATCATTGTGCGACGCTCTTGTCGATCTATCACCACTATGTCAGGCTTATTGGCAACAATAGTCCTATCAGTGATGATAGATCGATCCCAATACAACGTGATATTGCCATTTTCGAGAACTAGGTCGGGCTCATACCTATAGTACGGTACTTCAGATTCCACAAGATTGTATTTAAGAGCAAGTTGCTGATGGATAATCCTGGCTACAAGGTTGTGTCTATGCAAATAGTCTCCGTTAGCTAGACGAGAACAACCAGAAATAATGTGTCGGATTGATTCCCCGGGTCGGTGGCATGCCCGACAGATGTCAACCGTACCGTCCTTCACAATATATTTCCGGTAGTTATTCGTCATCATAACTTCGTCCATAATCGCACAGACAAAACCTTCGGTTTCCCCGAATAGGTCACCAAAGCGCAGCCAGGATACGGACGCTAAGAGGTCTACATCAGGTCCATGTAGGACCCGGTAAAAGCGTCCGTGAAGCTCCTTGTTCTGCCATACTTCCCTGCGGTCATTAGTATCCAGTACTTTAAGTTTGCGCCAGTTCTCGTTTGCCAAGGAGAGCGGGGTGAGGCCCTTGTCCACAGCGACCACATCTCGATGCATACCCACGTCGGTTTCTAGGAAATATTCCCTAAGGCTGCATACCTCGCGGTTGTGTAGGGTCTTAGCATTTAAGAAGCCACGACCCCCACATTTCCGCGGGATATACAGCCTCATCACCGATGATCGTGGGTGATGCATCCGATTTGCGGTCAGCAGTGTGCGGACCCTCCTATCCAGGGCGTCAAGTTCCGTCTGAGTCCATTTGAGTATGCCGAAAGAGTACATCAACACCGGCATGACCCAACCGTTGAAGGCGCGCACCTTGTTCCCGCCTGATAAAAGACTATTTAGTACTTTATTCAGGCGGCCAAAGAAGCGCTCCCTCAGCGACTGTTTCACGTCAGCAGTATTGATGCCTAACGCTTCCGACATACCCAAATACTTGTAGGTTTCGGTTGAGCAGAGGGATCTAAGGTGTATGGAATCCGAGAGTTGAGTTCCCACGGATTCCATAATCTCCCCTCGCTTTACATGCATGACTGCACATTTGTCCACACCAAATTCCATCCTGATGGCGCTACTGAAGGTTTCTGTTACCTTCAGTAGCTTCATCAGTTGCAAATTGTTGGGGGCAAAGAGTTTCAGATCATCCATGTAAAGGAGGTGTGATATGACCTGACCACCTCTTCTCAACCGATAGCCTTGTCCCGAACCCTCCAGTAATGTACTGAGAGGGTTGAGGGCCAGACAAAACCACAGTGGACTCAGACTGTCGCCCTGGAATATGCCACGCTCGATCCTTATCGGTTCGCTGTTCTCCTGTATCTGCCGACATCCTGGATAGTGAAGGACTGTACTCCACTGCCCCATACACGACATCAGGAAGGTGCGCAGAGTTGCATCAACTTTGTACAACTCCAGCACCCTCATGAGCCATGTATGTGGCACCGAGTCATAGGCCTTCTTGTAATCTATCCAACATGTCGACAGATCTCTTCGAGAACGACGAACCTGTTGGCTAATAGCAATATCGATGAGGAGCAGCTCCTTAGTACCACGGGACCCATTCCTACATCCATTCTGGGAGGCTGATATGATACGATTTTTATCAATGTGGATGTTAATTTTAGCTCTCAGAATGGATGTAAGAACTTTATAGACCGTCGGTAAACACGTGATCGGTCTATAATTCTTAGGTTCCGCAGTACTACCTGATTTATGGAGCAGGTGGGTTATTCCTGTCGTAAGAAACTGGGGCAGCGACCCTGACTCTAAGGCAGACTGGAACTGAGCTGCCAAGCGAGCGTGCGACCTTTGGAACCATTTAATCCAGAAATTGTGCAGCCCGTCCGGCCCTGGTGATTTCCAGTTAGGCAACGGACGAACTACACGAGCTACATCTTGGGGGCTGATGGTAATTGCCCCATTTCTGGTATAAGGTCGCACGCACGCTCGACCTCTCGAGTCCAATCACCCTCGGTGTGCCTGACAGGCACCGACCAGATGCTGCGCCAGAATGAACTCATAGCGTCATCATCCGGTAGATGCCTATCAGATACACCTTGGTCCGGTCGCTCCCAAGCCCTATAAACCCACCTTTCGTTGCTTTGGAAAGTGCGATTCTGAGTGTACCGCTCCACTCGCCGCTTGTACCGACGAATACGATTATTATTATTATTACTCCTTTCATAAGGGTCAACATCATCACTTCAGCCAAAAGATGTCCATTGCTGGGTATAGACCTTCTCACAAGTATCTATGTACAGGGTGTAACAATGCATGACCACCCGTATGATTACACAACTTTTTGAACACATTTGCTCAAAAAGTGCATTTACGAAGCCTGTATACACTATTCAAAAGTTAAAAATTACGCACCATACAATGGAACGTGCGGTAAAATAGGTACTCTCACCTAAGTACCTATTTTACCGCACACTCCGTTGTCTATCATCATGCGTATCCTTTACGATTTTTTTTCATTTCCGTCAAAAATATTTAAGAATTCCACCAAGGAGTTTCATATTATGAGAATAAATAATCTGAATGATCAAACCTCCATGGCTTTTATTCAATACGTTTATCTCACTTTAATACTTGAGAAAATGAAACGAAAGATGTAGTTCTAATTTTCACCACGTGCACGTGGTGCCATATGGAGATTCGCGCCATTTTCATATCAGCCCTGTATATATGGCAAATAGCCCTACATATATGCCAGCTCTGTATACAGAGTGGTGATGACAATACGACATTAAATTAAACCTCGCATACCTCAAGACGTTCTCAGTCTACATACAAAAAATCATTTGAATATATCCAGTAGTTTAGTAACAGGAAATTATTTTCGATTTTTAACATTTGCTACATGATGTATCTGATAATAGGGAAACACTGTCAGGTTAACGACCCACATCGGTATAAACATCAAAACATTAAAGCCACGTTGCCAACTCGCTACTTTAACACTTTCGCCAAATTAGTATTTTCATCTGATTTAGTGAAAATTATACCTTAACTCTGAGTAATAAGAGTCATAAAGCGTGTCATCAGAGTTGGATAAGAAAGTAACGAATGCGGAAATTGCAATGCACTCATAATATTAATAAAAAATTTAGTGTGTGCGAAAGAGATAAATCTAGTTTCGTTTGTTACTTCGCTTTCTTGAAGAAATTTGCTACAACAAATTTATGTTAGTGTGTCGCCGGCCGCCGCGATCCTGTGACGAGTCACGCGTCCTCAGATGCCGCTAACTTTCGTTCGCGCCGCGCGCCCGCCTTGTTGAGGGACTTCCCCGCCGCTCGTGTTTTTTGTAAATTCATTTACGACGGTATTAGTGCGAAATTGGACGCTTTATTTTGGTGACAGGACACGTAACGTTTTAATAGGTATTTAGTTAAACAGTGAGTGAATTGTGCGAAATTAGACGCTTAGTTTTTATTGTTTTCGTGTTTTTTTTTAACGCAACCCAACGTGTAGTTCAGGTGTTGACCATACAACTATTCTTAAATTTTAAAACGCGACAAACGGAAGCCGTATAAATACAAGAAATTGCATGCATTGTTACCTAGAGACAAACCAGTTAGGTAAAACTTCTGTCGCTGGATTGAAAATAAACATTTCGAGAATCCGGATTTCTTGTACAATGTGATGTGGACTGATGAAAGTACATTTACAAGGAACGGTTTATGGAACAGACAGAATATTCGTTACTGGAGCCGCGTGAATCCGCGTCTAGGACGGGAGACTTCGCACCAGTACAGATTTGCTGCCAATGTTTGGGCTGGCATTGGTTTGCAGCTGTGATTCTGTGCTAAATAATCTGTGATTTAGTGTAATTTTACTGAGCATTAATCCATAATTAAAAGCCAAAAAATCAAGTCACTACAGGACCGCGCGTTGTTGCCGCTCTTACGACAGGTTAGTGAACTCATATTTATAAGTGGTGTTCTATTTCGTTTCTAGTTTTATGCCATTTAGTTTGTTTGAAATTTTTATTTTTTTATTTTCGATGTTAGGATATTTTTGATAGCTTAAACTTATTCTTATAAACTAGTATTGTCCGTGTTTTCATTTATTGTCGTATTGTCTTCTCCACCCTGTATATGTATGTATGGCAAAGACATTACTGGGCGTGAGTCACGTGACAGTTCTCTGTCTAACGCTTCGTGTAAAACGTCGTTGCCATACATTTTCCGTTAACGTTAACAGAAATGTATTTTGGCTAAGGGGGCTGGAACGTCAAAGATTGTTGCGACTTTTCGACTGATCTAAAAACAAAAGTTTGTTTCTTTACCTATTGTACTGTTTTCTCGCCAATATTTTGTCGCAAATTACATCCATCTACTCGTTTGTAAAACCAACTTACCGCACTAGAATCGTAAATAACTATTTTCAAGGAAGTCACGCGTTTACGTTACACTCTATTCGACCTTCCCACAAACGTCTACTTCAAACTCGCGACTCGCATTTAGTAAATTCCTGCGGCCTGAAGGCCAGACCTCTGATGTCCGAGTGAATTCGGAGATCTGAGTTTACTTAGGATATCCAAAGATTGTGTAGTGTCTTGATGAAAAAACCGGCAAAGAGCGAGTCGGGCTCATACGCATTGGGTTCCAAACAACTCATGTTTTTTTCAGGTATTTTTTCTTATAGGTTTTACTGTAATCTATAAGTAGAGAAGTACCTCTTGCAGTTTTTACAAAATTTTAGGCTCAGTGGTTTCGGAGATATGGGACCCGGAGAAATGTTGGACAGACGGACAGACAGACAAGACAAGAGTGATTCTATAAGGGTTCCGTTTTTCGTTCAGACTTTCGGAATCCTAAAAATATCTAGCAATGACAAAACATGGCACGGTAGTACCTAAGAGTTTCAAGTACTTAATCCTTTTGCACACAATTTTCGCGAGCACATTTTTCTTAGCACACACTTTTCATAACAGTAATTGGCAGAAGTATGGGAAAGCATCGAACGTTATTTCCCGCACCATATGTTGTGGAACAATGGCGTTTTTTTTCAACCAATCCAATCCTTTTGGACGCAATACACTCCCGTGCGAATTGGACGAGCGCGGCCACCTGCTACTCCTGATAGGTCCGCATCAATTCTGATGGCCGCATATACCGAATATTTGAAATTGGATGCTAACACGACACTGATACTTTTAACGAGTTCGGTGTGAAAATATTAAAAAGGTTGGTGAAATTTGTCGCTGTACAATCCTACTAATATTATGTTACTCAATCACATCAGAATGTCTGAACTGAATTAAATTTGGCACAGAAATAGTTTAGAGTCAGGAATAGCACATATGCTATAATTATTTATAGTGGGGGTACTACAAATTACATCCGGGCGTAGCTGCTGACAGAAGCCAGTAGGGACATAATATTATTATATATTTATTTTGTGTAATGGTAATCTAACATTAAATTATGTTCATTTTACACGTAAAACCGAGTGGAACATGTATAAGTGTTGAAGGTTGGAAGATGGCTAAATGATACTGCTGCTTATAAAACCAAATTAAGTATATTATCCGGACCAAAGGTTTAGTGATATAAAGGTGCGAGGGAGCACACGCGATGACCGCTAATCGTGTACTGAATGTTCGACTAATATCAATTAGTAAAATGAGGTAAAAATGCACGAATAAGCATTAGTGCATTATTAGTGTATGGTTTCACCGTACATGCTCCCGGGCCAAAAAGATACAAAAATGTTACGCGTCTTCTATTCTAAAGCGACACGTTTTAGATATAGGTGACGTAGCTATGTCCCGTTTACAATGAGTGTCCGCACTAGTTATGTTCACTTCACTTGGCTGACGGTCAGCCGTACTCTGCTTTCGCGAAAACACAACACTATTTGCCACACTTTGAGATAGTTCCACTGAAGAAACTGCTCGACACCTCCTCCATATGAAGTAAGCTGCCACCAAAACGGCTGCACCCAGTAGGCAGTAACAAATAGTATACTGATGAATGTCATGCGTAGACAGAGTGTAATCTGGTGAGTTAGTATTGGCAGATTTCAGTTGTTTTATTCGTTCTCCCAGATCGACTAATGTGCTGTTTATTGGATCTTCGTATGCGGTATATTCAGATAACGATATATTTACGATATGATTTAATTCTGCTATCTGAGGGGTCACAATTTGAGAGTTAGATTTGATTGTATTAGCTGATAGGGCATGAGACGACAAAGTAAACTCGTTACTTTTTATTATGCATTTCGAACCTAGGTCAATGATACCGACTCCTGTCACCTGTTTAAAGGCAACTTGATCTTGACATATAATCCTCACCGCGTAGGTATTGCAGCAAAAGTACATGAACCTCGCTGGCTCATTTAATTCGAGCCACCTGTCTTGACAAGGAGATTTAATTACAATACATTGTTTTAAATTGCTATCCAGTCTGCAGAATTTTTCATCAATGCTTAAATGACTAATCGGTTTGTTAGCTTGGCACAAATATGAGATATCATTGTGCAGACATAACTGGAGCTCTATAAATGACATTGTGAAGAAAGCATCCTTTTTCAAACTAATAGCTACGAAGTCTGCAACAGGTAGTACGCTAATCATATCATTTTTAACTTGCTGTGGAACTGGTATGATTTTATAGATTTTGTAGCTATCTCTGCTTGTCAAAGGAAAGGTAATTTCAAAAATGAAGTATTCTTGCATCATTCTCGCTTTTACTTTCAGCATACTGTAAACATGTTTTAGATCAGACTGTAAGTTGTCCACGGGCAACGTAGTATCCTCTGTTAATTGTCCTGAAATAAACTGTAACTCATGCTGTAACTGATCCGGTGTTAACAGGTGAGTGTTGAATTTCCCGTGGTAGATATCCGTGATGATATCTAACAGAGTATCCTGAATCCTTTTTAGGTTTTGAAGTAAGTTGATGGTTGTGAGTGCCGACAGGGCAAAATCTTGTGTTTTAGCTAAACTTTCAACTTCTTGTTTGATAACAAAGGCTGCATTATCTAATTGATTCAAGTGTTTGTTTATAGTTTTATGTTGTAATTGGATAGTTTGCTCGTTTCTTTTCAATACGTTATATTCAGCTTCGATGATGGAAGTCTGATTTCTTAATAAGTTATCAAGATGGCGCTCGTTTTGTTTTAAAAGCTGTATATCTTTTTTGTACTGTTCTGCGAATCGTTCGTCTAATACTCCGGCAACAGGCTGTTGGCCACGTAACCGATACCATTAATGAGACCGCGACGCTGTCTGGCGCGCGCGTCAAAGTGTTGATTAATCATAAGTTGATTATAGTGCTGTATTTCTTTGAAGTCGTGATTTAATTGAAGCGTTATCATATTACATTGACTAGTATCGTTTAGGGATGCGCAGAGTCTTTGTAAGTAATCCAAAAACTTTGTGGCAGCTGTATTTCCTTCCCAATATGGGCTCATGTCATAGTAAACAATAAGGTTCCATTTGTCTCGAATAACTTGCATGTTGCCCACTGTTTCGAAATACAGCGAATTGTTGTTTGGCAACGCTGATATGTTGAAAGCTGCGTGAGATGATGATATCAATGACATAAAAAAGATTAACGACATTACTACTGATGCAAACTTTGATTTGATTTTACTGCTTGTTTTCCGCTCGTTAGGTTCCTTTAAGTTGGTGTTGATTTCTTGATTAACATTTCTATCTTCCGTCGTATTGCTTGAAGCAGGCGATATCGGCAAGATTGAGAGTTTCACAACCGGCCTTTTGACTATTGCGCTTTTTGTTTTTAATGTTACTACCCGCACTAATCCATCTTGGCCTGGGTGAGTTGCTATTACTCTACCCATCATCCATTTTCCAGGTGGCAGATTGTCATCCTGGATGGTCACTAAATCACCGATGTTGATATTTTGTTCAGTGCTTCGCCATTTGCTTCTTACAGATAACTGCGTTAGGTATTCCGATCTCCATTTCTTCCATAAGTCATTTAATATCGTATCGGTTGTCGTGGTATGGGCATGTGATGCGGAGGAATGAAGAAAATGTCGTGAGGAAAGTCTTGTGTATGAATGTGGATGGCTATAAGAGTAGGGGAAGGCCAAAGAAAAGATGGTTGGACTGTGTGAAAGAGGATATGGGTAAAAAGGGGGTGACTACAGAGATGACGACTAATAGAGGAGTATGGAAGAAAAAGACATGTTGCGCCGACCCCAAATAAAATTGGGATAGGGGCAGGAGAATGATGATGAGCTGCTAAATGCCATCTAGTTCGAGCATCTGTTTCTGTTTCAATTATGGCAGTTCCTGACCTCCCAGTCAAGAAATGCGCTGGAGTAAGTACGTTCAAATCTTCGCTATCTTCAGACAAGGCACACAAAGGTCTGGAGTTTAGACAAGCCTCAACCTGTGCTAATATAGTGCTGAACTCTTCGAAAGTCAACTTCTGCTCTCCAATTACTCGCTTGAGGTGATATTTTAAGCTTCTGATGGCTCGCTCCCATAGACCTCCTGCACTTGGCCAAGATGGCGCATTAAAGTGCCATTCTATATTTAAATTTGTTAGCTCTGCGAAAAAGTTACGATCATATACGTTTTTGAAATCGTGATAGCTTTCCTGTAGCATTCTATTTGCACCTACAAAATTCGTCCCATTATCGCTATAAAGATGGCGAGGTGCTCCTCTTCTGGCGGCCATCCGCCGTAATGCTGCTAAGAACCCAGTACTGCTTAGGTCAGATACAAGCTCTAAATGTACAGCTTTAGTCGCTAGACAGATAAACAGCGCAATATATCCTTTTGTGGTCTTAATTCCACGCCTCTTGTTGCTTTTAACATCTACGAAACCCGTATAATCCACTCCAGTGTGATAGAAAGGCGGGGCGGGGTTGCTTCTGGCTGCGGGTAACTCTCCCATTAATTGATGCTGTAGTTTAGGCTCATGTTTTCTACAAGTGACGCAGTTTCGCACTTCTTTCCTTACAGCTTTATTTCCAGCGATTATCCAGTATCCCTGCCTAAGATTAAATAAAGTTAATCGCGGTCCGCCATGAAAGGTGAGCTGATGAGCTTGCTGAATTATTAGAGTGGTAAATCGGCTGCTATAAGGCAATATGGCTGGATGCTTCATTTCCATGCTCATGTTTGCTTTGGATAGACGGCCTCCCACTCGTAAAATCCCCTCCTGGTCAAGGATAGGATTTAATTTTAGTAAATTATTACTTCTGCCACTCAATTTATGATGTTTTCGTAATGACATGATTTCCTCTGCAAACTCAGTTCTTTGTACGTATTTTATAATGAGTAACTTTGCTTTCTGTAATTCATGCAAAGTAAGAAATTCAGGCAAACCACTATGTTTACCTAACGTGACTGGAATCTGCTTAAATTGTATAGTTTTGACGGCTCGTAAAAGCCATGCTACTATGTTAGTTATTTTATTAAGTGAGCTGAATTTATGTAACAACTGTAAAATGATGCTTTCCTTGTTATCTGTTTGGACAGCATTCACGTTTCTTGGTGTTGATTTTGCCTTTAATTCTTGATCCGTGGTATAAATGCTTTGCTTTGCTTCTAATTTTTCATCAAACGTTTGCAATGACTGCGGCCCTTGCCACCACAGGGTTTGATTTTTCAATTGTGAGGCTGAAATGCCTCTACTGGCTGCATCTGCTGGATTGTCTTCCGACTTAACATATTGCCAGCAGCTTGGTTTCATTATTGCTGTGATAACTTTAGTCCTGTTCGCAACAAAGGGTTTCCATCGGCTGTGTTCGCCTTGTAGCCAGCCTAGGACTACCATGGAATCCGTCCAGCCATATATCCGGATGTCCGTTTCGCTATAACAACTAATAACTTTATTCATTAACTGGGCTAGTAAATACGCTCCGCTTAATTCTAATCTTGGTAACGATACGCTTTTAGAAATAGGTGTCAGTCTAGTCTTAGCAACTACTAGTACCACAGATGGTCCATCATTTTTCTGTAATCGCGCGTAAATAACTGCCGCGTAAGCTTTAGTCGATGTGTCACAATAACCGTGCAGTTCTATGACGTTATTTGGTTGATACCCGATCCAGCGCGGTATTTTGCATTGATTCAAATATTCCATGTCTCTTTTTATCGCTACCCATTCATCTTTGATGTTTGCAGGAACTTCTGCATCCCAATGCATTTTATTTAACCACTGCTTTTGGAATATCAGTTTTAATTTTGTTGTGAGTGGGGACAACCACCCCAACGGGTCGAATACTTTTGATATCGCCGACAAAAGTAGTCGTTTAGTAATTTTGGCGTTTGAATTAGCTGTACTGTATTTGAAAGTAAACATGTCATCACAAGAGTTCCAACGAAGGCCTAATGTTTTTGACGTACTTTCTGATTTGAAGTTAAAAATGATTTCGCCATTGCTGCTGCTCTGTTCTATATTTTCTAGAAGTTCCGGATGATTTGCAGACCATTTTGTCAGTGTAAAGCCTTCTGATTTTAATAATCTATTGAGATCTTCGATAAGCTGTTTTCCACTTTCGATAGAGTGAGAACCATGGACAAGATCATCCATATAAAATGATTCTTCTAGAATCTTTGCTGCTTCTGAAAATGCACTTCGTTCATCCGAGGCTAGACGTTTTAAAGTCATCATCGCTAGAAATGGTGCTGATTTTGTACCGTATGTGACGGTAGTAAGGTTGTACGTTTGAAGTGGTTGATCTGGCGCATACCTCCAGATGACTTGCTGATATTGCTGATCTGCTTCATCCACCATTATCTGCCTATACATTTTCTCGATATCTGACGTGTAAGCATATCGATATTGCCGCCACTTCAGTATCAGTTCTTGTAGATCCTGTTGTAAATTAGGGCCTTTATACATTAGGTCATTTACACTATATCCGCTTGGCGTTCTTGCTGACGCGTTAAACACCACCCGTAGCTTTGTAGTAGCTGATTCTGCTCGTTGTACGGAATGGTGCGGCAAGTAACACGATAGCGCTTCTTTATTTTTATTGCTGTAACTAGGCATCATATGTCCTAAGGCTATGTACTCACTTATGAATTTTTTATATTGTTCTGCTAGAATAGGTTGTTTGCTAAATTTACGTTCCAGATTTTGGAACTATGCTATTGCCATCTCTTTAGATGAACCTAGTTTTTCCTTGATGTCTGGTTTTACTGGCAATTTTACTACATAACGGCCGTCTTCGCGACGTTTTGTAGTTGATGAATAAAAATCGACACATTCTTGATCTTCCAGTGATAAGTTTGATTTTTCGCTTATATCCTCGATGCCCCAAAACTGCTGAATATCGTGGATATTATTCATGATCACGTTGCACTGTAGTGATGCTATTTGGCCGCCACCGTATATGATCCACCCAAGCTGTGTTTCTTGCAACACTGGCTGAGATACACTCTCTCCTTGGATCAATCCTCCCTTTAATATCAAGCCATTGACTTGAGCGCTTAGTAATAGGTCTACTGGACGACTAATGTTAAAATATGGATCAGCTAATTTAAGATTTTCTACGTATGACCACTTCGAAATGTCAAAGGATTTATACGGGATATCCTTAAGTATATTGTTCATGACAAGCACGTCGGTGGTAAACGAAAAGTCATTGTACGTTGAGAAACAGCTTAGTGTGGCCACACCATTACAATTATGTTCGACTTCACCTACTCCGCATATCAATCCATTGAATTTAGATCTACGTAATCCTAATTTCTTTGCTGTACTTTCTTTAATTATAGACACTTGTGATCCAGGGTCAATGAGAGCCCTTAAAATGTGGCACGATCCATCGCTCGTTGCGACTTTTATCAAGGCTGTTGCTAACAGCACTTCATTCGTCCCTGGATCTATGTGAGACACATTTGCAGTCATTGCTAAATTGTCTTTTGGATTTGGGTCAGTTGTGGTTGTTGCTACGTTGCTTGAATGCGTGATATTTTTTGAGCAGGCGTCATGTAAAACGGAGTGGTGATTTCCGTCGCATTTGCGACATCGCCTAACGGAAATGCATTGCTGGCCATTATGATCAAATAAACAATTTTGACATAATTTCAATTTTGCTACTGATTTCAATTTTGCTTCATCAGGCAATTGCAAAAACTTTACGCAATTGAACATAGCATGTTGTTGACCGCAAAGTTCACATTTTGTTGTAGACACGTGTAAGGCTTTTGAGTATGGCTGTGATTTATTCAATTTATTGGCAAAGTTAGGGTTATGTCGTTTTGCCTTTTGGTTTTCAGGAATATCGCTATTTGTATGATTAGTTGATTTCGGTGTTGCTTGATCCTTCCTGCGAGAAGTTTCCAGGCTCGTAAACTTATTTTCTAAGTAGTCTAAGAATTCCTGCAGTACCGGTAGCTCCCTAGAATTTTTAAGGGAGTCTATGTAATCTCCGTACGTTTCGCTATCCAGCTTCTGCGCTAGTAAATGCACAAGAAGCGGATCCCAGGTGCTGATATCGATTCCTAAGTTCCGTATGGCATGCAAGCTTTCTAGTGCTACGTCATGCAGTTTCTTAATATGACCTAGCGTTTGTTGCTGCGTACTTGGTAAGCCTAGTAAAGTATTGATAACCCACGTAAATATTAACTTTTTATTGTTATACCGATGGTTTAGGATTTCCCAACAGGTATGATAGTTATCGGAACTTATAGGAAGATGCTGAATAAGTTTTTCTGCTTCGCCCCTGACCTTCCCTTTTAGAAATTGCATTTTTTGCGCTTGCGACAAGGTAGGGTTGTTATGAATGATTTCGCTAAAGAGGTCCTTGAATGACGTCCAGTGTTGGTAGCTTCCTGAAAATACAGGTATATCCATTTTTGGTGTGAAGTGCTCTCTATGCGATACACACCATAGCTTTTTATTGATCATTTTCTTTAACTGAATATATGATCTCTCATGCTGAGTATACACTTCTTCGTAATCCTCTTCCTCTCGACCTATCTCGCTATCTATCTCCCAATGGAGGGAGTCAATTTGCGACCAGCGCGCTTGAAGTGTTCTCAAGGCGTCCTCCATCTCCCATTTTTCTGACATGGAGTCTAGGTCGATAAACCCTGCTGATCTCTTGAATGCTTTGAAATTTGCTATTTGCTTACGCAGCATGTCATCTAATTTGCTGGAAGAGCCTTTTGACTCCATTGTACGTAACATACTGGCTTTTGCTGGCTGGTCATAACCCGATGGTCCTGCTTTTGCTAGTTCTGCGATCTCCTTCTTCTTCTTCCTGTATTGGTGGAGTATTCCTAGCGGATTTCATAGGCGTTAGCTTGCTTGACAACTGAAGGCGTTGTTCATTGATGAGAGACTTGGCTGCTGTATAAAGTTTGCTAACCTTTTCATGCTCGGAATTTATAAAATATGAATGATCTTTGACCCCATATTGACAGATAGCTAAATGATTGTTCTGAAAATCTGACCAATACCTCTCTAACAACTCAAGTCGCCTTTTAAAATAGTCGTCCGTTTTCTTATCGGCGCTATCCTTTTTTATGTTTATCGGTATTTTTTTGATTGACTCGCTAAGTTCTAGTTGCTGGTAGTAAAGATCCTCCATTATGCTGCTAGCTTGTGTATGAAAAAAAGGAAAGATCTTACTTGTACGAAACTGGCTTTCGACTGCCGCTGATTTGCTGTTGGAAATACCGAGTCCTGCTGCTGCTTAAATACCGAAGTGCTGCTTGCTGCTCAGGATGCTGACTGCCCCGTCCTGGAGGCGCTGATGTCACGCTGCTTGGGATGCTTAAGGACGTTCTTGTTAACTAATTTTGCAACGCCACCCTGTGCTGCTAGGGTTTTGCTACAAACGCTTTGCTAAAGTTCACACGTATCACTGCAATCCAATATGCTGATTTCTGGACGAGTACACTCACAAGACTTAATACACGCTACTCCCCAAAGAAAAACGAATACTAAAACTCGCGAGATCCCGCCCGATGGCTCGAAGGACCATGTTGAAGGTTGGAAGATGGCTAAATGATACTGCTGCTTATAAAACCAAATTAAGTATATTATCCGGACCAAAGGTTTAGTGATATAAAGGTGCGAGGGAGCACACGCGATGACCGCTAATCGTGTACTGAATGCTCGACTAATATCAATTAGTAAAATGAGGTAAAAATGCACGAATAAGCATTAGTGCATTATTAGTGTATGGTTTCACCGTACACACGCTGTTTGCACGTTTTGGGACAGTTTTGTAAGTTGCATCATGGAGGCCATAATAAATTGATTAACGCGTTGGGTACCAACGGATAAGGTAAGAATACATTTTCTATTGTGTCTGCAGTTTCTCCGGTAACTGACGCCTTCATACATTTACTTATAGCAGTTTTAAACTGCAGACAGAGTTGAGCTGCACGATTAGTCAAGTGATCACGAACTTCACGGTGAACGTGAGCCCCTGTATTCAATGCCCATGTCGGAAAAAGTATTATTGGGTGTACCAGCAAGACATTCTCAGAAGTAGCCCGGAGCTTGGATCTGTGATCCGTACCTAGTTGATGGCAATATTATCGCCCTCATAACTTACTAACATGGGGATACTTTACATAACTGGCGATATGTGAATGTCCTTAAGATAGGTAAATGTCAGCCTATTCCTTCAGGAAAATCATCCACCATCGTTTCGTATAATAATCCTTGATCATACATACAATCGCTATTTAAAATGTGAGTAAATGTTTTACACATTCTAATCTTTCTTTGGTCATCTCAGATTAGCTACCAATCGGGCTGTGAGAATGAAGGCAGGGAGTTGACTCTAAACCATGAAAGCTAGATGGATAGGGTAATGACGCTGAGATGGCCTGCTATGACCAAAATTGGTCAGGCAAACCACAAAGACAACTACAAAGACACTATTACCAAAAATTGCTGCGACATCTAGGCATAAGTAGATGGCGAGACGAGCTCGGCTCCACAGAAAGGACTTGGAAATTGAGTAGAAAAGGGATAGGGAGACCTTGGTCTGCAGTTGGACATTATTCAGGGTGATCGGTAACTGAGCACAGAACAGAAACAGAACAGTTGTTCCTGTTCGGGAACAACCGAGTTTTTTTATACAACACGAGTAAAAGTGGGTTTTTTTAGGGTTTCGTACCCGAAGGGTCAAAATGGAGCCCTATTGCTGTCACTCACGTATCCGTCTGTCTGTTCTTCGCAACAAAATTTTATGACAGACGTGTCATAAAAATTTTTTCAGAAGAATTTTTTGACTTCCCAATGACTTAAGAACTTGAAATTTTGTGATAATGTTAATTATTACGTATATTTTACTAACAAATACCAAAATATTGATATATCAGATTTTTTCATTTGGTACGGAACCCTAAATGTGCAAAGTACAACACGCACTTGGCTGGTTTTTTTATACCATTTTGGTACGCATGAAAATTACACATTAAACAAAGAAGTGTTAGGTGGATATCCCATCCATACGCACAAAACATTTTCGAAACACATTCATTGTGATTACAGTTAAGAAGTGGGATTCCCTGCCGGAGTCATGTTTACTGTGCCTACAATCTAGGTTTTTTAAGTAAAAAGTGAATAGGTTACTTCTAGGCAAGCGTGCGCCACGTCGACCACATCACCGCTTGCCATCAAATGAGGTCAGGTTATCATCATCATTAGCCTTTTTAATGTCCCCACTGCTGGGGCACAGGCCTCCTCTCTGTGAGAGGGTGTAGGCCGTAATTCACCACGCGGGCCCAATGCGGATTGGTGGATGTCACATGTCTTCGAATTTTTGATTCTGGGACATGCCGGTTTCATCACGATATTTTCCTTCACCGTTTTGAGAGCAGTGGTGATGAAATAATTTACACAAAGTAAAGCGCCTGCCTGGGTTTGAACTCACGACCTACAACTTATAAGTCGCGGCCAATACCGCTGGGCCACCACTGCTCTCCGGTCTCTGAGGTCATTTCATTTGATGGCAAACGTGTGTGTGTGTGTGCAACTGAGATAGTGGTCAAGCGCAAGCCTGTCAGTAATAATAAAAAAAAAGTTAGGAGAAATTTTCATATCTTGAACCGTACGATGTTTTATATCCAAAGGCTGGCAATGGGTATTTATTTAATATTCATGACCAGAGAAAAGTATCAGTTTTTAAAAAGAATTGAGTAGATTTATGACACTTATGAGGAGCTCGTAGCTAAAGTAATAATAGCCGCATGGGTCGATCCATCAGATTAAGCTACGCTTGCCGGGGTTGGTGCATGGATGGGTGACCATCTCTACATATCGAAACTCCTCCGAGCCTCGGAAAGCACGTTAATAATAATTATAATATAAAAAAAAATTCTCGCCGAAATTTTGATTACATTTTCGTAAATATAAACCAAAAATAATGTCAAAACCAAAAATACGAACCCGAAAAAAATAAGAACATCATCACAACAATAACCAATGCCGAAAAACCAAGATACAAACAACAACATAGCGAGAATATAATGGACCTAACAACGAAATGCTGGCAAGAAGCCGGGCCAAATTGCTGACCACACACCCAACATCTTCGGGTTCGTCGCTCAGCTCAGCCTCGCAGCCGCCGGAACCTACGCCAACCATGAGTCCAGTGATTCCGGCCGCTGCAGTTGCGTCGAGCTCGAGCGACGAATACACCACTCCGCCGACGACACCACCACCTGCGCGTCGACGGGGAAGAGGCCGACCACCAGCCAGCTTGGAACCTCGAGGCCCGCCGGCCTCTGATGGGGTTCCCGCTGCCGGTGAAAGTGTGCAGCGCATGCGATGGACGCAAACCATTAACGAAAACGTCATGCACTCATACTTTGGGGCTACAGAGGGGGGGCAGTAACCTGACTGCGTACCGTGGTCGGATGCTCTCTCTATTTCAGGTGCTTGAGCCAGCTGTCAACGTTTCGGCCCAACGACTGTCGGATCAGGTGCGGGTCATCCAGCGTAACCGTATGCTGGATGACGCCGTACTTGATAGACTACGCCTCGAATCACGGAGTCGCCGTGTCTCACCTGTTTCGCCACCGGCCGCGGTGCAACTGCAACCCAGTGCTTCACCGCGACCCGACCACGTTGCTGAGGATGATGATGACGCGGCTATATCCGTGAGTACTCAATGCAATGAACGATTGAGGAGCGCTTTGGAGGATGCATTCCGGGAGTACCGCTTCACACCGCCTTTGCTTAGACCTCGTCTACCTCGTTTGCCCATGCATAAGAAAAATAAGGCGCTGGTGTGTGCTCTAGATTCGCAACTATCAAATTGTTTTGATAGCAGCAAAGATCTTGCCGATACCCACTCAATCTTATACTGCGCAGCTGCAGCAGCATGTCGTGTAGCTAACGTCAAGTTCACCAATTGTGACAGAGCTACACGACCTGCTGTACCAGCTTGGCAGTGTAGAATTGAGCGTCGTATCGGTGAGGCTAGAGCACTCATCGGCAAGCTTATCTGCTTCAGGGAGGGCAACACTCGCCCTAGGGTGATGCGTTTCGTGAGGCGGGCGTTCTCGGGAACTGATATTAGTTCCCGAGATTATCTGAGCCGCGTCACAGAGCGTATTGACTTCCTGAAGCAGAAGGTCTATGCATGGGCAAATCGTATTCGTCGGTACAAGCGGCGAGTGGAGCGGTACGCTCAGAATCGCACTTTCCAAAGCAACGAAAGGTGGGTTTATAGGGCTTGGGAGCGACCGGACCAAGGTGTATCTGATAGGCATCTACCGGATGATAACGCTATGAGTTCATTCTGGCGCAGCATCTGGTCGGTGCCTGTCAGGCACACCGAGGGTGATTGGACTCGAGAGGTCGAGCGTGCGTGCGACCTTATACCAGAAATGGGGGCAATAACCATCAACCCCCAAGATGTAGCTCGTGCAGTCCGTCCGTTGCCTAACTGGAAATCTCCAGGGCTGGACGGGCTGCACAATTTCTGGATAAAATGGTTCCAAAGGTCGCACGCTCGCTTGGCAGCTCAGTTCCAGTCTGCCTTAGAGTCAGGGTCGCTGCCCCAGTTTCTTACGACAGGAATAACCCACCTGCTCCATAAATCAGGTAGTACTGCGGAACCTAAGAATTATAGACCGATCACGTGTTTACCGACGGTCTATAAAGTTCTTACATCCATTCTGAGAGCTAAAATTAACATCCATATTGATAAAAATCATATCATGTCAGCCTCCCAGAATGGATGTAGGAATGGGTCCCGTGGTACTAAGGAGCTGCTCTTCATCGATATTGCTATTAGCCAACAGGTTCGTCGTTCTCGAAGAGATCTGTCGACATGTTAGATAGATTACAAGAAGGCCTATGACTCGGTGCCACATACATGGCTCATGAGGGTGCTGGAGTTGTACAAAGTTGATGCAACTCTGCGCACCTTCCTGATGTCGTGTATGGGGCAGTGGAGTACAGTCCTTCACTATCCAGGATGTCGACAGATACAGGAGAACAGCGAACCGATAAGGATCGAGCGTGGCATATTCCAGGGCGACAGTCTGAGTCCACTGTGGTTTTGTCTGGCCCTCAACCCTCTCAGTACACTACTGGAGGGTTCGGGACAAGGCTATCGGTTGAGAAGAGGTGGTCAGGTCATATCACACCTCCTTTACATGGATGATCTGAAACTCTTTGCCCCCAACAACTTGCAACTGATGAAGCTACTGAAGGTAACAGAAACCTTCAGTAGCGCCATCAGGATGGAATTTGGTGTGGACAAATGTGCAGTCATGCATGTTAAGCGAGGCGAGATTATGGAATCCGTGGGCACTCAACTCTCGGATTCCATACACCTTAGATCCCTCTGCTCAACCGAAATCTACAAGTATTTGGGTATGTCGGAAGCGTTAGGCATCAATGCTGCTGACGTGAAACAGTCGTTGAGGGAGCGCTTCTTTGGCCGCCTGAATAAAGTACTAAATAGTCTTCTATCAGGCGGGAACAAGGTGCGCGCCTTCAACGGTTGGGTCATGCCGGTATTGATGTACTCCTTCGGCATACTCAAATGGACTCAGACGGAACTTGACGCCCTGGATAGGAGGGTCCGCACACTGCTGACCGCAAATCGGATGCATCACCCACGATCATCGGTGATGAGGCTGTATATCCCGCGGAAATGTGGGGGTCGTGGCTTCTTAAATGCTAAGACCCTACACAACCGTGAGGTATGCAGCCTTAGGGAATATTTCCTAGAAACCGATGTGGGTATGCATCGAGATGTGGCCGCTGTGGACAAGGGCCTCACCCCGCTCTCCTTGGCAAACGAGAACTGGCGCAAACTTAAAGTACTGGATACTAATGATCGCAGGGAAGTATGGCAGAGCAGGGAGCTTCACGGACGCTTTTACCGGGTCCTACATGGACCCGATGTAGATCTCTTAGCGTCCGTATCCTGGCTGCGCTTTGGTGACCTATTCGGGGAAACCGAAGGTTTTGTCTGTGCGATTATGGACGACGTTATGATGACGAATAACTACCGGAAATACATTGTGAAGGACGGTACGGTTTACATCTGTCGGGCATGCCACCGGCCCGGGGAATCAATCCGACACATTATTTCTGGTTGTTCTCGTCTAGCTAACGGAGACTATTTGCATAGACACAACCTTGTAGCCAGGATTATCCACCAGCAACTTGCTCTTAAATACAATCTTGTGGAATCTGAAAAACCGTACTATAAGTATGAGCCCGACCCAGTTCTCGAAAATGGCAATATCACGTTGTATTGGGATCGATCTATCATCACTGATAGGACTATTGTTGCCAATAAGCCTGACATAGTGGTGATAGATCGACAAGAGCGTCGCACAATGATTGTTGATATAGCTGTCCCTCATGACGAGAACCTCGTGAAGGCTGAGAAAGATAAAAAAACAAAGTATTGTGACGACCTTATGTTGGCAACCTTATGGTGAGACTGGCACGTTGGAAGTTTGGAACTTTCTAGAAACTCTTGAAACGCCAATTGAGAATTTAGAAAAAAGAAGATTTTAGTTTGTAGGTGGACTTCTCCTAGCCCGCTCGAAGAGGGCACTTGTAAATAATTTGATTATTCAATATAACGTATTAGTATTTCAGTTCTCTTTCTTTTATAACACAACACACATAGGCAGTCACTCTTATTCACCACACTCTCGCACCGCTAGCGAGTAAAACAAACCCCCAGGAACCTAAAAGGAATCACCAGGGACCTAGCACTAGGAGAAGCTGTTCCAGGTCCCTATAAGTGGTGGAGGCGCCGGGTAAGAACGCCGTATGTAAGAGTGACGGCAACGGTAACGGTGTGCGGTGGACAAACTGAGGACTGATGCAGTGACAGCCACCAGGATAAGAGGAGTATAGTCCAAGCTGAGTGGTTCCGTTTTTATTTAAGTGTTAAATAATATAAATAGAGCAAAATGCGATACTTTTCGGGACACACGTATGAGGTGTGCCTCGAAGAATTTATCGACGAGTTTGTGTCGATGGCCATTGCCAAGGGGTGGCGAAAAAGCGATTATTCGTTAATTCTGGGTATTTGGTTAAAAGGAGCTGCGCATTATTTTTTTAAATATACGTTCCAGTATGAGATGGAATTTGACACGCTGTGCGCGGAGCTTAGGAGAGAATTTCCATGCAAGTGTGTGTCTTGCAAGCATAGAATCAATCAGTGTTTTTATAATCTTGAGAGGCCGGACGTTGTGTCCGAGGCGGATGAACAGTCCGAAGATAATGTGAGCGAAGATAATCACGAAATATTATTTTCTAGCTCAACAATTAAAGCAAAGGAGGAGGACGATGATGACCAGAGCTGCGCTGATGCCGGCCTAGTCAATAATGTCCAGGAATATGAAGACTGCGGTCTAGGCGATGATGACCGAAGCTATGATAATAAAGATGCAGAATCGGGTCGGTTATTTACAATTATTCCTAGTAATAATATTTCAGAGAAACAAGAGATAATTGTAGTAAAAGAAACATTTGGCGAGCACGAGTCGAATGAAAATTTTATTTGTTTGGGAATTGTTTCGGCTGATGTCGTCGACATGAAAAGCTGTGAGGTGGAAGTTCCGTTGGAGACACATGGTTCTTGTAACGATGATTTTGTTCAAGTTGAGTATGTTTCTGCTGATGTTTGTGAGCAGGAGAGCTTCGAAATGGCGGTGGAGTCCAAAGAGCTGTGCATACCAATGGAAGTCATGCAAAATCCTGCTATTATTGTTCCAATAGGTGATAGTCCAGCGGATATCTATCGGGATGAAAACTGCATCATAAGTATCACTTCACAATGTCACAACTTTTCACAAAAAGCGGAGCGGCGTTTTTCACAGAATATGCTGGAGGAGGAGATAAGTGTCCTCCCGTATTATACGAAGAAGGATAATTTCCATTTCTTTACTACGCATAAAATTATTTTTGTATCAATTTTATTTATTCTAGCTGACATGCATTGTCATAGCAACGTGACAAACAAGTTTTTGACCATAAATATAAGGTATGGACATAGTAATTACGATGACCCAAATTTTTCGATAAAAATAAAAATATGCGAAAGAGGTCAGGAATTGCTTGTAAACTATTTATTAAAGCAGTATTCCGTAATTAAATATAAGTTTTGGAAATTTAAGAAAAAAATTATAAATTGTTTTTTTGAAAATTATTTTATTTTTAAAAAGATTTTTAGAGAATTGACAGTGGTGTCAGATGTCATTTGACATGACAAATAATTGTCAGATATCTGGTACGTCAACGATACTACGGTTGACAATATAGAAAAAGTTTAAATTTTAACCGACTTCAAAAGTAGGAGGTTCTCATTTGTTTTGTTTTTTATGTGATATTAATCGTTGTGTTTTTGTGTGTTTCATGTGTTCGATATGATGAGCTGCACAGACGTGACTGAAGACTGATGGGAGATGTGACCACATACTATGAAAAAAAAAATTGTTAGGCGATTATTAGTGCGAAGTAGGTATGAGTTTCTCCAGAGTGCGATTTTAATAAAGATGTTACTACGGTTAGGAGGTAGAGGGAATTGCGATCCTCTCTCCTAGGGAAAGATGTGTCTGGGTTTTTTGTCGGTTTATACCAGCTTTGTTTATGGGGTATAATGCCTTCGCAAAGTGGGATCGAGTTGATTCTGTATGGTGTGACCGAGCCCGTGACAATTTTTATGTATTATTCATTTAGAGAGTATACTTCAAGTTATACTTATGGAGCACTCTGGGGGAAGTTCAGGAACAGTGAGTAGGTGCTCATAACAGTGGTCGTTTTTTCTCCTGGTCTTCATAAACGTCCAATGGAGTTAAAATTATTACAGTTTTGAATTTTATTTTTTGTAAACCCCTTCTGGGTAGATGCTAACTAGAGCATCTTAGGTCAGAAAATTTAGCAGAGCAGTGTGGCTTTTAGTGAGGTTTTACCTCACTGAAGCCATGTGCATTGCCGGGATATGTGGTGTGCCGAATGGCTCAAATTAATAAAAGGAAAGTTGACCACATCACTCGGGGTGCAGTATGGTTATCCATAGATGGACTTCTGCATCTCCATAACTCCTCACCTAGGCAGGGAAAAACTGGATAGGGTTAGGTAGGTCTCAATCGGCTTTTCAAATATTTAATTGAATAGAAGACTTACTAGCGTTTGCGCTTCTATTCGTAGGGGCGTAGCTCATGTGACGACCTTATGTTGGCAACCTTATGGTGAGACTGGCACGTTGGAAGTTTGGAACTTTCTAGAAACTCTTGAAACGCCAATTGAGAATTTAGAAAAAAGAAGATTTTAGTTTGTAGGTGGACTTCTCCTAGCCCGCTCGAAGAGGGCACTTGTAAATAATTTGATTATTCAATATAACGTATTAGTATTTCAGTTCTCTTTCTTTTATAACACAACACACATAGGCAGTCACTCTTATTCACCACACTCTCGCACCGCTAGCGAGTAAAACAAACCCCCAGGAACCTAAAAGGAATCTCCAGGGACCTAGCACTAGGAGAAGCTGTTCCAGGTCCCTATAGTATCTTGATCTGGCTCGCGAGGTTGTCGACATGTGGGAGGTGCATACAGCAGTCATTGTGCCGATAGTCGTGACGGCCAATGGCTTAATAGCCAAGAGCCTCGACGAACACCTAAGGAGGCTCTCGTTGGACAGCTGGATCAAGGGCTTGATCCAGAAGGCAGTACTCCTGGACACGGCGCGCATAGTTAGGAGGTTCCTCTCTCAGGAGCCCTGACCACCGGTAGCTTGGACCCTATCCCGATACCGGTGGGATACTATTTTTTAGATGTTTAAATGTTTTTATATTTTGATATTTTAATATTTAAAAATGTAAATTGTATGTATATATTATAAAATAAATGGAATAATAATTATAATAATAAAACTCTTTATTTTCAGGCTACTTTGGCCCATAGATATATACCTTACAGAATAACATTTATATTATAGTACAGTTTGTGTTAATATATAGAAAATTAAGCCTATGTTAGTAATCACTTCACTTAGTTATTGTGCGTTCTGGTGGCACTTGTCCGTGGAAGCGACGGAACACCACGTCCTGCGGCCAAAAGTCCTCTTTCATGACGAGGTACAGAAAACATGTTGGTACACGCACCACGAACGCCTTGAAGTTGACGTTACTTATATTTTGGCGCACGTACTCCATGATGTCCTCCGCCTTAGTGGTGTAATCTAGGCGAGAGATGTATCGGAGCGTTTGGCTTGGCGGCACGTACATTTACTTTAGGCTCCGTGGGAGCCGTGCCGCAGCGGTTCCTGTTGGTTTGCTGACGGCCCTTCCTCATTTTCACCGTCACGAAAACATCGTCAGTTCCTTTTGATACCTTTCCAGGCACGGGCTTCATAAGGGGAGCATCGAGAGTGCTCACGCGGACGTTATTTTTCGCTGATTTTGTCACGGTCAGCTGACCGACAGGTCGGGTAATTCGAACAGCGGCGCAGGGAGGAGCTGCAGGGGCGGGAGCGGGGCTGCGAGGCGCGCTCGGTGCGCAATCTGCAGGCTCAGTATTCGACGGAGACGGTGAAGACAAAATTGCTGATTTTGTCTTCGCAGCCCCCGATTGATCGAGGCCTGCTCCGAGACTCATATTTCACGTTCGATGCACTCGATGGTGGCCCAGTCACCGCAACCGTCTTACGCAACTCCATAAGTTCATTGCGCAATTCGATGACGGCGTTTTGGGATGCATCCAACCTCTTCTGCACATTCACAAGGCTTGCCTTTAGAAAAACAATGTCTTTTAACAGGCTCGTTACATCGACGTGGTCGAAGGTGACGGGAGGGAGCTTGTGCAAGTCCTTCGCCACAAACGTCGGCACGTCGTTAGGGTCGGTCTCCTTCCGGAGGCTCTACGCGGGGATCTTGCGATCCATGGCCCTTTACGGAGCACCGGTGTGGGCGCGTTCTTTGAGGCAGCGACCAGCTCGCCGTTTGAACGCGTCCCAAAGGGTCATAGCCATTCGGCTCATCCAAGGATACCGCACGGTCTCCTGTGAGGCGGCGAGCCTCCTTGCCAGACTGTCGCCATGGGATCTGGAGGCCAAGGTCCTTGCGCTGCTCTGGAAGTGGCGCGAGGAGGCCAAATACCGGGCGAAACTCTGCTGCCGCGTTACCTCACGGCTCGGCGGACGGAGCTTCGGCAGGATCTCATCGCGGCGGTAGTGCCCCTCTTCGAGGAGTGGCTGGAGAGGCGTCACGGCGTCTTCACGTTCCACCTGATGCAGGTCCTCACCGGACATGGTTGTTTCTGGAGGTTCCTGCATAAATAAATAAATAATAAATAAGATCAGGCGGGAGGAAACGCCCGGGTGTTACCACTGCGTGGATCGCCCAGAGGACACGATGGAGCATTCGGTGGAGGTCTGCCCCGCTTGGGCGGAGCGCTGCCGTGTCCTCGTGGATGCAATAGGTGGCGGTGACCTCTCGCGCCCGGCCCTGGTTCAGGCCATGGTACGGAGCGAGAGGGAATGGGAAGCAGTCTTCGGCTTCTGCGAAGCAGTAATGCTCGCGAAGGCGGTGACGGGACGCGTGAGGGAAGCTCAACGGAGTGGCCCTCACGGCCCTGGCCGCTACCACCGCAGAAGAGGTACTGGGCGTAGGGCGTCGCGAGACGATCTCCGGCCACCGTAGACCCGGGCCTGCGGACGGCGAGCAGTGGGTAGCTCGCCGTCCGATCAGAACCAGGGCCGTGAGTCGACGGCGCGTAGTGTTCCACGCGCACCTCAAAGAGATGAGTGTCAGCCACCTCTGACGGGGCCCATCGTGGCCGGTGCCTGCATGCCTAAGGGTAGCGGATAAATTCTGAAAATGAGTTACCGCAACCCTGGGCACTCAGGCAGGGAAGGAACAGGGGTGGCTTTTCGTCAGTAAGAATTTGACACGCCCTCCCACTCCAACCAGAGCGGGAGAAGTCATTGGATGATGTCCCACCCCACAAAAAAAAGAGTCGGTCTCCTTTAGCAGCGTTATGATGTCCTGTACGCTTTTCTTTGTCACGTCACGCCTGCGGGACACCATCGTGTCTGTCTTGTTAACCAGTTGAAACAAGAGCAGCTTGGAAGCGGCGATGTCGTCCTCACTGAAATTCGTAGAGCAAATCTGGATTTGCGGATACTTCGTTCATTACATCCAGCTTCTGTTGCAGGAACGCCAGTAGTTCGTTCGCCACAAGTTGTTGACTCATAGCGACAGTAATTTCGAGAGACGGCTCACGCCGCGCTACACGATTTATAAAATTAAGTGTCAGCAGCACGTCTGCTTCGAAACGCGGTTAACACAAGACTCGAAGTCGTTTTAAGCCGTTGGTCCCGGCTGTCAATCGTGGATCTTTGACAGTGGTTACAGGTCGTCAGAAGCCCGAAAGTCTGACAACTAGTCTTACCAAGGGGTATCGTATTACCCAGTTACTGGGTTGTGGAGATTAGATAGGCAGTCGCTCCATGTAAAATACTGGTATTAAGCTGCATCTGGTTAGACTGGAAGTCGACCCCAAGATAGTTGGGAAAAGCCTGTGCAGATGATGATGAGTAGATTTATGACAATGACCAATTTCATCGCAAAGTACTCTACCTTGACGAATCGGCAGCAGGGTGTGGAGTAATTTAGTAAACTGTCATGCCAGCTACACGAAAAGAAGAAGTAATTTAGTAAACTGTCGTGCCAGCTACACGAATAAGAAGAAATAATTTAGTAAACTATCGTGCCAGCTACACGAAGAAGAAGTAATTTAGTAAACTGTCGTGCCAGCTACACGAAGAAGAAGAAGTAATTTAGTAAACTCTCGTGCCAGCTACACGAAGAAGAAGTAATTTAGTAAACTGTCGTGCCAGCTACACGAAGAAGAAGAAGTAATTTAGTAAACTCTCGTGTTAACTACACGAAAAAGAAGAAGTAATTTTGTAAACTGTCATGCCAGCTACACGAAAAGAAGAAGTAATTTAGTAAACTGTCGTGCCAGCTACACGAAAAGAAGAAGTAATTTAGTAAACTGTCGTGCCAGCTACACGAAGAAGAAGAAGTAATTTAGTAAATTGCCGTGCCAGCTACACGAAGAAGAAGAATTAATTTCCGTTCGTGAGGTTGAAAGTTTCCAAAAACTGACCAAGTGCGAGTCGGACTCGCACATGAAGGGTTCCGTACCATCGTATAAGATTGAAGACAAATGATAGCATTTATTGTTGGCCTAACCGAATGCCAACACTAAATGATGTTAGGGTTGTTCCCATTATTGATCGAGCAAAACAAGCCACACAAAAAACACGTTTCCAGCCAGCCCTCTTGAATTTTTGATGTATTTTTATTATTTATTGTTTTGTTTATTATTTATTGTAACAGAAATACACATTCTGTGAAAATTTCAACTGTCTACCTATTAGCTGAGAGACAGATGGTGGAAGAATGGACGGACAGCGGAGGTTTATAGGGTCCCTAAAAACTTTAAAAACTTCGATAACCCATTACAAGAAACGCACTGAACTACCAATTTTTTTTTTTTTTTTTTGGGGTTGGAAATCATCCAATGACTTCTCCCGCACTGGGTGGGAGGGCGTGTCAGACTCTTACTGACTAAAACCCACCCCTGTTCCTTCCTGCCCTTAGTGCCTGGGGGCGAGGTAACTCTGTTTCGAATTTATCCTCAACCCCCGGGCAGTACCAATTACCCTGTTAAGCTCATTAGTTAATAAAAGTAAGCGCACCTCAAAATAACAACAAGGTTTGTCAACTCCTTGTACTTTTTATTTTTAAATAAAAGAAAGAAGAAACAATCGTGTCATTCATAAAGGAATCCGTCAGTTTTGAAAAAAATCATTGGTAAGCATGATGTAGAGGAACACGGAAAAAACTGAAAAAATCCAAAATCCTTCATCTCATCTAAAATCGCAAATCAGATTATCAAGATGAGATTAACAAAACCAATTGCGCGTATGGCCTCTCAGCTCTCTAAAGGAACTACAAATAAAAGTGCTATAACTAGCACAAGTCCTTACCAGGTGCAGTGGGAGTGGTCTGACCCCAAAGCCTATCCCCGGTACATCGCACGTAAGTTAAAAATAAAATTGATAAAAACACCACACACTTTCAGCACTAATCATTTTTGGCGCAGCCGTGTGGCACACGCTGTTATTTTATTTTCTCTTGTGATTTTTAATGATTGTAACTTTTGTTTTTTTTTTCTTTGTGTGCCCGGTGGCTGTCGCCAAATAAATGTTTTTCTTTCTTTCTTTCCAATCGCTGTCGCTAAAATCTAGCACTGTGGCTCTGTCTCGCACACGAGGACCAGCGCTGGTTTTCAGCAATAGCTAAAGAAGAATCTACGTCTTAGTGGAATGTCGTTTTTCGCGGACGTGACCCATATTTTCTCTACATTTTTTTTATATTTTACGAGTATTTTCTGCTAGATAACCAGACAGACGCTGTTCTGTGTTCTGTCAAATCGGGTACTGAAGTCAAATAAAAAGCCGGCCAAGTGTGAGTCGGACTCGCAAACGAAGGGTTCGGCCCGGGGGAAGGGGGGGGGGGGGGTTAGGGTCCGTAGTACTAAGCTATTTTCACATAGTGGTCTGATTAAATAAAGATTATTATTATTATGATGTTTTTAAACTTCGTTTTTCTCAGGTTAAAACCTGGTATTTGCTAGAATCTCACGGGTGTGAACCAAGGTGAGATCCTAGTTATTTCTTTCAGATGGTAAATTGCTTTGTACTGCAGTGACATTGTTATCTAAATCTAGTTGTAAAAATTTTCTAACTATTCGACAAGTGTATAATATGGCAGCTTTTTGTAGTGAGCCTCGATGACACTGGGCTAGTTTTCAAGCTGCTAGTCGGCGAGTTCACGAGTAGCTTGTAAACTTGCTCCGTGTCATTGAGCTTTTTACAATCTGCTTTTAAATACACGGAGCAAGTTTACAAGCTACTCGCAAACTCGCCGGCTAGCAGCTTGAAAACTAGCCCAGTGTCATCGAGGCTTTAGGTATGTGTATTTGGATAGATTGAGTGCATCAAAACTATTAAATATTTGTTTCGGAATAACACCAGTTGTTGATACTACTATTGGAACTATTGTGACTCTATTCATTTTCCAAACTCTCGTGATTTCCTCTTGTAACTCTGTGATGGTTTTTTGTACATTGTTAGTGTTTGTTTATTATTATTATTATTATAAACTGAAAAAATCTTATTATTTTATTTTTTTTGGGCTGTATCTCACGATTCGTAATAGATAAACAGCTGAAATTTTCACACAGCGTGTATTTCTACAGGGTGTAACTGAAATATGTGGTCATATCTTAGAAACCGGTTCTGCC
Source organism: Polia nebulosa (assembly GCA_951329385.1). Classification (NCBI taxonomy): domain Eukaryota; kingdom Metazoa; phylum Arthropoda; class Insecta; order Lepidoptera; family Noctuidae; genus Polia; species Polia nebulosa. Next base: position 6,448,114 of record OX589593.1, read on the forward strand.
CAATGGATATGTACAACTTTATCTAAGAAAAATTAGAATACTCCTTAAAAAAAAAATTTACTTTGGAAAGTCAATTTTTGCAAATTTATCATCAGCTGATCAATATTTGTATAGGAGGTAAACATTTTTTTAGAGAATTTCGTCAGGTTTTCCTTTAAAAATTGTTCATATCGATGGGCAGATGCAGTTCTTAAAATATGACCACACATTTCCATTACACCCCGTATAGCCGCTATAACAACAAATCATCAGCCTAGCCTTTGCCCAACTATCTTAGGGTTGGCCTTTCAATCGTAACCGGATGCAGCTGAATACCACTGGGTTGTAGTATCTGACCACTACAACCCAGTTACTGGGTAATACGATACCCCTTTTTTTTTTTGGGGGTGGGAAATCATCCTATGACTTCTCCCGCTCTGGGTGTAGCGGGAGGGCGTGTCAGAAACTTACTGACAAAAACCCACCCTTGTTCCTTCCCTGCCCTGGGTGCCCAGGAGCGCAGTAACTCGGTTACAAACTTATCCACGACCCCTGGGCAGGCATCGGCCATGACGGACTTCGTCATGTATTGCTGACAACTCTTCGAGGCGCGCATGGAACACTACGCGCCGTCGACTCTCGGGCCTGGTGCTGATCGGACGGCGAGGTATCCACTACTCGCCGTCCGCAGGCCCGGGTCTACGGTGGGCGGAGATCATCTCGCGACGTCCTACGCCCAGGGCGTCTCCTGCGGCGGCTGCTGCTGGGGGCGTGAGGGCGACTCTGTTGAGCCTCCGTCACCCGTTCCGCCTCCTCCTTCGCAAGCATTTCTGCTTCGCAGAAGGAGGAGACTGCTTCCCATTCCGTCTCCCTCCGTACCATGTCCTGTATCAGGGCCGGGCGCAAGAGGTCGCTGCCGCCGATCGCCTCCACGAGGACATGGCGGGGCTCCTCCCTAGTGGGCCACAACTCCACCGTATGCTCCACCGTGTCCTCTGGGCGATTCTCAGTGGTTACAACCGGGTGTTTCCCTCCGCCTTATCCCACACAGGAACCTCCCGAAGCTTCCATGTCCGATGAGGACCTAGGCTGCGTCAGGCGGAAGGTTAGGACGCCGTGGTGCCTCACTGGCCACTCCTCAAAGAGGTGCCTTACCGCCGCAGGTATAACAACAAATATTAAAGGGGGCTCCCAGAAATTTTCCACATTCTGTGAAAATTTCAACTGTGTAGCTATTACGGATCGTGAGATACAGCCCGCTGACAGACAGAAGGACAGCGGAGTCTTGGTAAATGGGATACCCGTTGTGTACCGAATCCTAAACAGCCCTTTCAAATGTTTCCGAAGTTTTAGATTTTTCGGGTAACTTCAATTTTTTTTTTCATTTCTTTTTATTTTTTAAACAAAAATTATACAAATCGGTCCAGGAGATTCTGCAGTGATCGCCAAAACCAAAGCGTCGGTGAGCTTCGAGGAGGTGGGGTGTGCCGACGGCGTCCGGGTGAAGGTCACCAAGACTGGATCCAGGATGCTGGAGGTCCCCGGTGTCTCCAGCGGCCCAGCTGCTGACGCCCTGGCCGAGAAGATCAGGGCGTTGCTGGTCGACGAGGCTCGAGTGTCCGGGCCCATCAAGAGCGCAGACATGCGCATCATGAGCCTGGACGACTCCGTGACGGAGGCAGAGGTGGTGGCCGCCGTCGTCAGGTTTGGAGGGTGCCCTGCGGAGCAGGTGAGGGTGGGTACTCTCCGTCCTGACATCACGGGGCTGCTAACCGTAACGGTGAGCTGCTCCGTGTCGGTGGCGAAGAAAATCGAGGGCCGAAGGCTCTTGGTGGGTTGGGTGTCTGCGCAGGTCAAGCTGCTGGAACCCAGACCTCTGAGGTGCTTCCGCTGCCATGTGGGCGACCACGTGGCAGCTAAGTGCACTTCGGAGGTGGACCGAGGCAGCAACTGCTTCCGCTGTGGTCAGCCCGGTCACAAGGCCGGTTCATGCGATGCCGCGCCGCACTGTGCAGCATGTGCGGCAGCTGGCAAGCCGGCCGATCACCGGGATGGGAGCAGGACCTGCGCTCCACCCACCAAGACCAGGGCCAGGGGCAGGCCCTCTGCCACCACCACCGCCACCGCCACCGTCACCGCCGCAGCCGCCGACGTCACAGCTTCCGTCGTTGCCGCCCCCACAGCCGTCGTCACCACCGCAAACATCACGGTGGTGGGACCCTCACAGAGGGCTAGGGAGGAGGAGGCTGTAATGGAATGCAGCCCCATTACGCCTCCTCCAGGTGGACATCAACCACTGCACCTCTGCTCAGGACCTGCTGCGTTCCAGAGCATGGCGCAGTGGTCGATTAACATCGCCGTGGTCCCTGAGCCATACTATGTCCCGCCCAGGGATGACTGGGTGGAGGACCTGGACGGCTCAGTGACCATCATTTCGTCGGCCGCCACCGGTACCCCGACCCTTGAGAATGTCTCTCGCCGAGTTCTACAATTCCCTCGTGGAGTTGAGAGACGTCGTCATCGGGTACCGTTCCCTCCCTGTGCTCATCCTCGGGGACTTCAATGCCAAGAACTTGGCTTGGGGTTCCCGGTACACGGACGCACGGGGCAGGATGGTGGAGGACTGGGCTCTGGAGATAGGCCTGGTCGTCTAAAACCAGGGTTCTGTCCCCACATGTGTGCGGATGCGGGGTGAATCGGTGGTGGACATTACGTTCGCCAGCCCCGCTCTGTCACCGCGTGTCGTTGACTGGCGCGTCATGGAGGGGATGGAGACGTATTCCGAACATTGGTATATCCGGTTTGACGTCTACGCCCAGACCTCGAGCGTGCCGGTCCGACAGACCCCGAGTGGTCCGCGTTGGTCGCTGAAGCAGCTGGACCGGGAGCTATTCCTGGAAGCCTCGATCGTGCAGGCCTGGGTGACATCACCGGACAGGCCTGCCGACATAAACGACGAGGCAGAGTGGTTCCAGGAGGCCATGTCCGAGATATATGACGTCGCAATGCCCCGGGTCCGGCCTTGTGCTCAGCGCCAGGTGTACTGGTGGTCGGCGGCGCTTATGACTTTACGCCAAGGGTGTATTGCCGCGTGACACCAGTACACCAGGTACTGCAGACGGCTCCGTAACCGCACGCCGGAAAAGGAAGCCATCAAGGCGGAGCTGTACGAAGGGTACAGAGCTGCAAGAACCGCCCTCCGAGGACCGCCCTCCGAGCGGAGATCATGCGGGCCAATGCATTGGCCCGCGAGCAGTCGCTGGGGACTCTGAACAGAGATCCATGGGGGCGCCCGTACAAAGCGGTGCGGGAAAAACTCCGCCCAAGGGCGCCCCCACTGACGCAGAGTCTCCGTCCGCAGCTCGTGGAGGGCGGGGTGAGCGCTCTGTTCCCCTCGCGAGGGGAACATACTCCTCCGCCTATGGCTCCGCCTCCTGCGGTTCTTGACGCGGACCAAGACGACGACGACGATGCTCCCGAGGTGACCGAGGTAGAGCTGAGAGCAGCGGTGCGTAGGCTGAATGCCAAAAGCACCGCCCCAGGACCCAATGGCTTTCATGGGAAAGCCTGGGTCCTGGCCTTGCAAGAGGCTCTCGAGCCTCGGCTCAGAGGGCTTCTAAGCGCATGCTTGGAGAGGGGCCAGTTTCCACGTCGGTGGAAGACGGGAAGTTGGTCCTGATCAAGAAGACGGGGCACCCCACGGACTCTCCGTGTGCTTACCGACCCATTGTGCTGCTCGACGAGGTGGGCAAGCTCTTCGAAAGAGTAATTGCAGACCGCCTCGTCGGGCTGATGGTGCGGGTGGGGCCGGATCTGGTGGGCGCTTCACGGTGGACGCCATCATGCGCGTACGAGCCCTCACGACGGGGGATGCAGTGGACCGGGGCCGGGGCCGCCTTGAAGCGGCTCCAACCCAATCTGAGGGGTCCAAACGCCTCCTGCTGGAGGCTCTTCGCGGGGATCATGCGGTCCATGGCCCTTTGCGGGGCACCGGTGTGGGCGGATTCATTTATTTATTTATTAAAACTTCATGCAACACAAATGTACAAAGCAGTACCTTTGTGCTAATTTTTATTATGTTGTTTATCTATAGTTATCTTGTGTGTACATAAATTGTTAAATAAATAAAGGCGGACTTAATGCCTTAGGTATTCTCTACCAGTCAACCAAGGGTGGTGGAGAGATAACATAGCAGGTGCATAAACTGAAAAAAATAATAATAATAAGACGAAAAAAAGTTACGAAAGTATATATATATATAGTTAAAATATACATATATATTTAATATTATATACCTACATATATAAAAATAATATATAAATTTCATTGAGGCAGCGATCAGCTCACCAGATGAACGCGTCCCAAAGGGTCATGGCGATCCGCTTGATCCGAGAATACCGCACGGTATCCCGTGAGGCTGCGAGCCTCCTTGCCGGACTGTCACCATGGGACCTGGAGGCTTAAATCCTCGCAAACCTGTATGAGTGGCGCGAGGAGGCAAAACGCCGGGGCGAAACTCCGCTGCCGCAACACCTCGCGGCTCGGCGGACAGAACTCCGGCAGGATCTCATGGTGACATGGAGAGAGTGACTGTCGCAAGCCAGCGCTGGTCACGCCACCATTGCGGCGGTAGTGCCCCTCTTGAGGAGTGGCTGGAGAGGCGCCACGGCGTCCTCACCTTCCGCCTGACGCAGGTCCTCACCGGACACGGCTGTTTCGGGTCAAGCTCAAGCGGGAGGTGACCCTCGGGTGTTTCCACTGCGAGGATCGCCCAGAGGACACGGTGGAGCATACGGTGGAGCATACGGTGGAGGTTTGCCCCGCTTGGGCAGAGCACCGCCGTGTCCTCGTGGATGCGATAGGCGGCAGTGACTTCTCGCGTCCGTCCCTGGTTCAGGCCATGGTACGGAGCGAGAGGGAATGGGAAGCCGTCTCCTCCTTCTGCGAAGCAGTAATGCTCGCGAAGAGGGTGGCGGCATGGGTGAGGGAGACTCATCAACAGAGTCGCCCTCACGCCCTCAGCAGCAGCCGCTGCAGGAGACGCCAGGGGCTTCCGGCGCCGCGAGACGATCTCCGGCCACCGTAGACCCGGGCCTGCGGACGGCGAGTAGTGGGTAACTCGCCGTTCGATCAGCACCAGGCCCGAGAGTGGACGGCGCGTCGTGTTCCAGGCGCGCCTCGAGAGATGTCAGCAAACACGACGGGGCCCGTCATGGCCGATGCCTGCCCGGGTTTGAGGATAAATTCGAAAGTTATCTCGCCCCTGGGCATTCAGGGCAGGTAGGAACAGGGGTGGGTTTTAGTCAGTAAACGTCTAACACGCCCTTCCGCTCTAGCCTAGAGCGGAAGAAGTTATTGGATGATTTCCCAGCCCCCAAAAAAAAAGAAACGGGGGGTCCTTCAAGTTTAAGTCAGGAGGTTGCCGAGGTCAGTCTGAGGATGGTGTGATCATCTTACTAAATCGAGATTCCTCCGTGCCTCGGGAAGCACGCTTATTCGTTAGTCCCAGCTGTCACTTGAAGATCTTTCAGTCTAAACGAATAGCCAGAAGCCAGGCAATCTCATACCACTCTTACCAAAGGGTATCGTGTTACCCAGTTACTGGGTTGTAAAGGTCAAATAGGCAGTCGCTCCATGTAAAATAATGATTTTCAGCTGCCTCCGGTAAGACTAAAAGCGGACCCCAACATAGTTGGTAAGGCTAGTCAGAGACGAGTAGGTATTTTTGTTAATTATACGTCATTTTGGCGCTAACGTAGTAGGTACTCTTTTACTTTCTTATTATAATAATAATAACGTGCCCGACCCAGTTCTCAATAATGGTCATATCTCATTGTACTGGGATCGGTCCATCATCACTGACAGGACTATTGTAGCCAATAAGCCTGATATAGTGATATAGTAATATGGAGCAAGTCTCCGAAATAAACGTTTTATTATTGTTATAGTGGTGGTGGACCGAATCGAGAGGCGTGCAATGATTGTTGACATAGCCGTCCCGCATGACGAAAACCTCGTGAAAGCTGAGAAAGATAAACAAATCAAGTATTTTGACTTGGCTCGCGATGTTGTCGACATGTGGGATGTGGACTCGGCGATCATTGTGCCGATAGTCGTATCAGCCAATGGCCTTTTAGCCACGAGCCTCGACCAACACCTCAGGAGGCTCTCGTTAGGCGGCTGGATCAAGGACTTGATTCAGAAAGCAGTACTTCTGGACACAGCTCGCATTGTCAGTCGGTTCCTCTCTCTGGAGCCCTGACCGCCGGTAGCTTGGACCCTGTTCACGATACCGGTGGGATACTATTTTTTATTTTTAAATGTTTTTTTTTGTTATTTTATTTAAATATTTAAAAATATAATATAATATGTAGATCAAATGAATAAACGGAATAATAATAAGGAACTTAGGCCACGCTTACCTCGTTTGCCCATGCATAACAAGAATAGGGCGCTGGTGGCTGCTCTGGATTCGCAGTTGTCAAATTATTTTGATGACTGCGAAGACCTCACTGATACACACTCGATACTGTACTGCGCGGCTGTAGCGGCATGTAATGTAGCTCACGTCAAATTTCCTAATGACAGAGCTACACGACCGAAGCCAGCCGTGCCAGCTTGGCAGTGCAGGATCGAGCGTCGTATTGGTGGGGCCAGAGCAATCATAGGCAAACTAATCTGCTTCAGGGAGGGCAACACTCGCCCAAAAGTGATGCGCTTTGTGAGACGGGCGTTTTCGGGGACTGATGTCAGCTCCCGAGACTATATATCCCGTGTCACAGAGCGCATCGACTTCCTGAAGCAGAAAGTATTTGCATGGGCAAACCGTATTCGCAAGTATAAGCGGCGAGTGGAACGATACATCCAGAATCGCACATTCCAAAGTAATGAAAGGTGGGTGTATAGGGATTGGGAGCGACCGGACCAAGGTGTAACTAAAACGCACCTGCCGGATGATGACGCCATATACTCGTTCTGGCGCAGCATATGGTCGGTGCCTGTCTGTCGTACCGAGGGCGATTGGATTCGGGATGTTGAGCGCGCGTGCGATCCAATACCAGAAATGGGGGCAACTATCATCAGTCCCCAAGATGTAGCTCGTGCAGTCCGTCCGTTAGCTAACTGGAAATCTCCAGGGCCGGACGGGCTGCACAACTTCTGGATAAATTAGTTTACAAGGTCGCATGCCCGCTTGGCATCTCAGATCCAGTCTGCCGTAGTCAGGGTCGCTACCCCAATTTCTAACTACAGGAATAATCCACCTGCTCCATAAATCAGGTAGTACTGCGGAACCTAAAAATTATAGACCGATCACGTGCTTACCGACGGTCTATAAGGTTCTTACATCCATTTTGAGAGCTAAGATTAACACACATTTAGATAGTAACTGTATCATGTCTGCCTCTCAAAATGGATGTAAGAATGGGTCCCGCGGTACTAAGGAGCATCTCCTCATAGATATGACCATTAGCCCATATAGGTTCGGCATTTCCGAAAGGATCTGTCGACATGTTGGACAGACTATAAGAAGGTCTATGACTAAGTTCCTCATACATGGCTCATGAGGGTGCTAGAATTATATAAAATTGATGCAACGCTACGCACCTTCCTGATGTCATGTAAGGGGTAATGGAGAACGGTCTTTCGCTATCCAGGGTGTCGTCAAATCCAGAGGAATAGCGAACCGATAAGGATTGAGCGGGGTATACTCCAGGGTGTAGTCCGCTTTGAATTTGCCTAGCTTTGAATCCTCTAAGCACACTGCTGAAGAATTCGGGGCTAGGCTATTGGTTGAAGAGAGGTAGTCAGGTTATATTTAACCTGCTTTACATGGATGACTTGAAACTTTTTGCCCCCAGCAATCTGCTGCTGATGGAGCTACTGAAGGTAACTGGAACCTTCAGTAGTGCCATCAGGATGGAGTTTGGTGTGTACAAATGTGCGGTCATGCATGTAAAGCGAGGGAAGATTGTGGAATCCGTGGGAACTCAACTCTCGGATTCCATAATAAACCTGAGCTCCCTCTCTGCAACCAAAACCTATAAGTATTTGGGTATGTCGGAAGCGTTAGGTTCATGTTATCAAGTATCAATGTTACTGACATGAAGCAATCATTGAAGGAGCGCTTCTTTGGCCGCCTGAAGAAGGTATTTAATAGCCTTCTATCGGGCGGAAACAAGGTGCGCGCCTTCAACGGTTGGGTCATGCCCGTATTGATGTACTCTTTCGGCGTACTCAAATGGACTCTTTCTTTTTTCAATCTGAGCTAAAATGGAGCACACCGAAATGTATGGATTGAAATATTGACTAAAGTACTTTATGTCTCGAGGAACTGGAGGGAATCAGAACTTGACGCCCTGGATAGGCGTCTTCGTACACTGCTGACTGCATTTCGAATGCATCACCCACGTTCGTCGGTGACGAGACTGTATATCCCGCGGAACCACACACCACAACCACAACCGCGAGGTATGCAATCTAAGGGAATATTTCCTAGCTGCTGACGTAGGTATGCATCGAGATGTAGTGGCAGTGGACAAGGGCCTTACTCCACTCTTCTTGGCTAACGAGAACTGGCGCAAACCTCTTGTGCTTGACACCAACGATCGCAGAGATGTATGGTAGAGTGAGGAACTTCACGGACGCTTTTTCCGGGCACTACATGGGCCCGATATAGACCAACTAGCGGTGGACCGAATCGAGAGGCGTGCAATAATTGTTGACATTACCGTCCCACATGACGAGAATCTCGTGAAAGCCGAGAAAGATAAACAAATCAAGTATATTGACTTGGTTCACGAGGTTGTCGACATGTGAGATGTGGACTCAGCGATCATTGTACCGATAGTCGTGTCAGCCAATGGCTTAATAGCCACGAGCCTCGACCAACACCTCAGGAGGCTCTCGTTAGGCGGCTGGATCAAGGGCTTGATTAAGAAAGCAGTACTTCTGGACACGGCTCGGCTCGGCACGGCTGGTGAGGAGCTTCATGGCTAAAGTAATAACAGCCGCACGGGTCGATCCATAAGGTTAAGCTACGCTTGCCGGGGTTGGTCCATGGATGGGTGACCATCTTTACATACCGACTCCTCCTACTCCTTCGTGCCTCGGAAAGCACGTTAAGCCATTGGTCCCGGCTGTCAATTGTGGATCTTTGACAGTCGTTACGGGTCGTCAGAAGCCCGAAAGTCTGACATCCAGTCTTACCAAAGGGTATCGTATTACCCAGTAACTGGGTTGTGGAGGTCAGATAGGCAGTCGCTCCGTGTAAAGTACTGGTATTCAGCTGCATCCGGTTAGACTGGAAGCCGACCCCAAGATAGTTGGGAAAAGGCTAGGCAGATGATGACTTCTGGACACGGTTCGCATTGTCAGGCGGTTCCACTCTCTGGAGCCCTGACCGCTGGTAGCTTGGACCCTGCTCCCGATACCAGTGGGATACTATTTTTTATATTTTTAAATGTTTTTTATATATTTTCTATTGAAATATAATTTGTGTTTACAGAAAAATAAACGGAATAATAATAATTGTGTGCAGCGCATGAAATGGACTCAGTCCATGAACGAGAACGTCATGCGCGCATATTATGGGTCCACAGAGGGGGGAACTAACCTTACAGCGTACCGTGTCAGGATGCTGTCTCTGTTCCAGGACCTAGAACCAACCGTCGACGTCTCGGCACAACGATTGTCGAATCAGGTGCGGGTCATCCAACGTAACCACAAGTTGGACGATGCTGCACTGGATAGGCTGCGCTCAGAGGTACTGAACAACCCTATCATCTCGACCCCGACACAGACCGCGGTACAAGCGCCCGCTAGTGGCGCAATCCCACCGCGTCCCAATAATTTAAGTGATGAGGCAGATGATAGGTTTGTTACGGTAAGTAGCCAGTGCAACGATCGACTGAGGAGCGCACTGGAGGATACGCTTCGCGAGTACAGGTCCACTCCGACCGAACTTAGACCCCGTTTACCATGGTTATGCACAAAAAAAATAGGGCGTTGGTGTGTGTTTTTGACTCGCTGCTTAAAAACATTTTTGAAAGAAAGCAGCGAGAACCTCGTTGATACGCACTCAATCTTGTACTGCGGGGCTGTTGCAGCATGTCATTTGGCCAACGTGAAGTTTCCGAATAGTGAAGGAGCTATTCGGCCAAAGCCTGCTGCACCAGCCTGACAATGCAGGATCGAGAGGCGTATCGATGGGACCAGGGTACTCATCGGCAAACTACTCTGCTTCAGGGAGGGCAATACACGACCACGTGTGATGCGCTTTGTGAGGCGGGCGTTTTCGGGGACTGAAATTAGTCCTCGAGAATACATGTCCCGTGTCACAGAGCGCATCGACTTCCTGAAGCAGAAAGTTTGTGCATGGGCAAACCGTATTCGGCGGTATAAGCGGCGAGAGACCGGTACTCGCAAAATCTCATGTTCCAGAGCTATGAGAGGTGGGTATATAGAGCTTGGGAGCGACATGAACAAAATGTGACTGACGGGTGCCGTCCGGATGATGTTACCAAGAGTACATTCTGGCGCAGCATTTGGTCGGTGCCCGTCTGTCACATTGAGGGTGGTTGTTGGATGCGTGATGTCGAGCGCGCGTGTGACGCTGTACCAGAAATGGATAAAATCACCATTACTACATCAGATGTAGCCAAAGCGGTTTGTCCGTTACCGAACTGGAAATCTCCGGAACCCGACGGACTGCACAACTTTTGGCTGAAATGGTACAGTAGCTCACACGCGCTCCTGGCATCTCAATTCCAGTCATCCTTAGTCTGGGTCGCTGCCTCAGTTTCTAACAACCGGTGTCACCCACCTGCTCCATAAGACAGGTAGTCCCGCGGAACCATAGAATTATAGGCCGATTACATGTTTGTCAACGGTCTATAAACTTCTTAAATCCATCCTGAGACCGAAAATTAATCTGCACATTGAGAATAACTTAATTATGTTTGCCTCTCAGAATGGATGTAGGAACGGGTCCCGCGGTACTAAGGAGCTACTCCTCATAGACATGGCCATATGCCAGCAGGTTCGTCGATCTTACAAGGATTTGTCGACATGCTGGATAGATTATAAGAAGGCCTACGGCTCTGTTCCACATACATGGCTCATGAGGGTGCTGGAGTTGTACAAAATAGATGCAACTCTCCACACCTTCCTTGGGTCATGTATGGGGAAATGGAAGACAGTCCTTCGCTATCCAGGATGTCGACCAATCCAGGGGAGTGATGAGCCTATATGGATTAAACGGGGAATATTTCAGGGCGACAGTTTGAGTCCACTTTGGTTCTGCTTAGCCCTGAATCCTCTAAGCACATTGCTGGAGGATTCAGGCCTGGGCTATCGGTTGAGAAGAGGTGGTCAGGCTATATCTCACCTTCTTTATATGGATGATCTGAAACTCTTTGCCCCCAATAATTTGCGACTGATGAAGTTACTGAAGGAAACTGAAACTTTCAGTGGCGCCATCAGGATGGAATTTGGTGTGGACAAATGTGCAGTCATGCATGTAAAGCGAGGAGGGATTATGGATTATGAAAGGGATTCAACTCTCGGATTCTACAAATCTTAGATCCCTCTCCTCGACCGAAACATGCAAATATTTGGGTATGTCGGAAGCGTTAAGCATTAACGTTACTGACATGAAGCAATCGCTGAAGGAGCGCTTCTTTGGACGCCTGAAAAAGCTATTTAATAGCCTTTTGTCAGGCGCAAATAAGGTGCGCGCCTTCAACGGTTGGGTCATGCATGACGGTTTTGATGTACTCTTTCGGCATATTCAAATGGACTCAGACCGAGCTAGACGCCCTGGATAGGAGGATTCGTACGCTGATGACTGCAAACCGGATGCATCACCCACGATCATCGGTGATAAATGTACATCCCGTGGAAATGTGGAGGTCGAGGTTTTTTTAAATGCGAAGACTCCACAACCGCGAGGTGTGCAGCCTCAGAATATTTTCTTGAAACCGACGTGGGTATGCACCGCGATGTGGTCGCAGTGGACAAGGGACTCACCCCGTTGTCCATGGCTAAAGAGAACTGGCGCAAACCTGTAATACTCACTACTGATGAACGCAAGGAGGTATGGAAAGGCAAGAAGCTTCACGGGCGCTTTATCGGGCTCTTCATGGGCCTGATGTAGATTTCTTGGCGTCCGTGGCCTGGCTACGTTTCAGTGACCTCTTCGGGGAAACTGAAGGCTTTGTCTGTGCGATTATGGACGAAGTTATCTTGACGAATAACTACCGGAGGCATATCATGAAGGACGGGACGGTTGACGTGTGTCGGGCATGCCACCGTCCGGGTGAGTCCATCAGACATATTATCTCTGGTTGTTCTCGTCTTGCTAACAGCGAGTATTTGCACAGGCATAACCAAGTGGCCAGGATTATTCATCTGCAGCTTGCTTTAAAATACAAACTTGTGGATTCTGAGGTGCCGTATTACAAGTATATGCCCGACCCAGTTCTCGAAAATGACCATGTCACGTTGTACTGGGATCGGTCTATCGTCACTGACAGGACTATTGTTGCCAATAAGCCGGATTTAGTTGTGATAGACCGATTCGCACGCCGCACAATGATAATCGATGTCACCATTCCGCATGACGAGAACCTCGTGAAAGCTGAGAAAAAGAAACAAATCAAATGTCTTGACTTAGCACACGAGGTTGTCGATACGTGGAATGTGGACTCGTCTGTCATTGTGCCGATAGTCGTTACCGCCAACGGCCTGATTGCCAAAAGCCTCGACGACCACCTGTCGAAGCTGTCGTTGCGCGGTTGGATCATACAGAAGGCAGTACTCCTCGATAAGGCTTGCATTGTGAGGAGTTTCCTCTCTGGAGCCCTAACCACTGGTAGCTTAGACTCTGCTTCCGACACCGACGCACTACTATTTTTTATAATTTTAAATGTTTTTTTTTTTGTATGCTTTGCTAAAAATTATAAAAATTATAATTGATATGTGTAATAAGTTAATAAACGAAAAAATAAATAATCTCAGAATCGCACTTTCCAAAGCAACGCAAGATGGGTTTTATAGGGCTTGGGAGCGACCAGACCAAGGTGTGTCTGATAGGCATCTACCGGATGATGACGCTATGATTTCATTCTGGCGCAGCATCTGGTCGGTGCCTGTCAGGCACACCGAGGAAAAAGGATTCGAGAAATCGAGCGCGCGTGCGACCTTATACCAGAAATGGGGGCTACTACCATCAGCCCCCAAGATGTAGCTCGTGCAGTCAGTCCGTTGCCTAACTGGAAATCTCCAGGGCTGGACGGGCTGCACAATTTCTAGATTAAATGGTTCCAAAGGTCGCACGCTCGCTTGGCAGCTCAGTTTCAATCTGCCTTAGAGTCAGGGTCGCTGCCCTAGCTTCTTACGACAGGAATAACCCACCTGCTCCATAAATCAGGTAGTACTGCGGAACCTAAGAATTATAGACCGATCACGTGTCTACCGAACGGTCTATAAAGTTCTTACATCAATTCTGAGAGCTAAAATTAACATCCATATTGACAAAAAACGTATCATGTCAGCCTCCCAGAATGGATGTAGGAACGGGACCCTCCCGTGGCACTAAGGAGCTGCTCCTCATCGATATTGCTATTAGCCAACAGGTCGTCGTTCTCAAAGAGATCTGTGGACATGTTGGATAGATTACAAGAAGGCCTATGACTCGGTGCCACATACATGGCTCATGAGGGTGCTGAAGTTGCACAAAGTTGATGCAACTCTGCGCACCTTCCTGATGTCATGTAAGGGGCAGTGGAGTACAGTCCTTCACTATCCAGGATGTCGGCATATATAGGAGAACAGCGAACCGATAACGATTGAGCTTGGCATATTTCCGGGGCGACAGTCTGAGTCCACTGTGGTTTTGTCTGGCCCTGAACCCTCTCAGTACACTACTGGAGGGTTCGGGACAAGGCAATTGGTTGAGAAGAGGTGGTCAGGTCATATCACACCTTTAAATGGATGATCTAAAACTTTTTGCCCCCCAACAACTTGCAGCTGATGAAGCTACTGAAGGTAACAGAAACCTTCAGTAGCGCCATCAGGATGGAATTTGGTGTGGACAAATGTGCATTCATGCATGTAAAGTGATGCGAGATTATGGAATCCGTGGGCACTCAACTCTCGGATTCCATACACCTTAGATCCCTCTGCTCAACCGAAATCTACAAGTATTTGGGTATGTCGGAAGCGTTAGGCATCAATACTGCTGACGTGAAACAGTCGTTGAGGGAGCGCTTCTTTGGCTGCCTGAATAAAGTACTAAATAGTCTTTTATCAGGCGGGAACAAGGTGCGCGCCTTCAACGGTTGGGTCATGCCGGTATTGATGTACTCTTTCGGCATACTCAAATGGACTCAGACGGAACTTGACGCCCTGGATAGGAGGGTCCGCACACTGCTGATCGCAAATTGGATGCATCACCCACGATCATCGGTGATGAGGCTGTATATCCCGCGGAAATGTGGGGGTCGTGGTTTCTTAAATGGTAAGACCCTACACAACCGCGAGGTATGCAGCCTTAGGGAATATTTCCTAGAAACCGACGTGGGTATGCATCGAGATGTGGTCGCTGTGGACAAGGGCCTCACCCCGCTCTCCTTGGCAAACGAGAACTGGCGCAAACTTAAAATACTGGATACTAATGAATGACCGCAGGAAAGTATGGCAGAGCAAGGAGCTTCACGGACGCTTTTACCGGGTCCTACATGGACCCGATGTAGATTTCTTAGCGTCTGTATCCTGGCTGCGCTTTGGTGACCAATTCGGGGAAACCGAAGGTTTTGTCTGTGCGATTATGGACGAAGTTATGATGACGAATAAATACCGGAAATACATTGTGAAGGACGGTACGGTTGACATCTGTCGGGCATGCCACCGGCCCGGGGAATCAATCCGACACATTATTTCTAATTGTTCTCGTCTAGCTAACGGAGATTATTTGCATAGACACAACCTTGTAGCCAGGATTATCCACCAGCAACTTGCTCTTAAATACAATCTTGTGGAATCTGAAGTACCGTACTATAGGTATGAGCCCGCCCCAGTTCTCGAAAATGGCAATATCACGTTGTATTGGGATCGATCTATCATCACTGATAGGACTATTGTTGCCAATAAGCCTGACATAGTGGTGATAGATCGACAAGAGCGTCGCACAATGATTGTTGATATAGCTGTCCCTCATGACGAGAACCTCGTGAAGGCTGGGAAAGATAAAAAAACAAAGTATCTTGATCTGGCTCGCGAGGTTGTCGACATGTGGGAGGTGGATACAGCAGTCATTGTGCCCGATAGTCGTGACGGCCAATGGCTTAATAGCCAAGAGCCTCGACCAACATCTCAGGAGGCTCTCGTTGGGCAGCTGGATCAAGGGCTTGATCCAGAAGGCAGTACTCCTGGACACGGCGCGCATAGTTAGGAGGTTCCTCTCTCAGGAGCCCTGACCACCGGTAGCTTGGACCCTATTCAGATACCGGTGGGCTACTTATTTTTTATATGTTTAAATGTTTTTATATTTTTTTTATTATAAGAAATATTTAAAAATATATCAAATAAGAAAAATGATAAATAAATGGCAAGTCTTTATTAGTTACAATGTACTTAGAACTAATGTTAGTAAATTATTAGCAATGAAATTATTTTACGACATGAAGCCGCACCCACCTTTGCAGCATGGGGGACTCCCACCGATCAGTAAAAACACCCAGTATAGTGTTGTTACTGCTACGAACGCGAGCAAGTAGGGAGGCGCATCTTTTCCTAACGAAAGCAACTGCTGTCTTTATTAATTTTTTTGTCAAAAAAAGTTTTTTACAAAAAAATAGAACTGACTTCCAAAAAAAGTGCAAAATAGCTTTAACTTCAGAAGTCGGTGTTTCTGGTTTTGTCTTCGTTTATTTTTACACCGACTTCCGTAATTAGCTATTTTGCACTTTTTTTGGATATCGGTTCTATTTTGTTGTCAAAAAAAATTTTTTTTCACTTTTTAGTTGTGGTTCCCCATCAAGCTATATTAACAATTCATAGACATACGATTGCAGTGGTTGATTTGCAGTCAATTTTTGAAGAGTTCCGTTCCGCTGTCCGTGAAACCCATTATCAGGTTTATATGAAATTTAAATGGGACCATTTCGGAACAAATCCCTTTCGAACAAAAAAAGAATTTTGCAAATCCGTCAATATATGACGGAGTTATGCCCGAACATACTCGTACATATTTTCTAAAGACTGGTTTATTAGCGTTTGGCTTGGGCCCAACGCTAACTCTAAAAAAAATACACTAAAAATTTATAAATAACTTTAATTTTCGGAAGTCGGTGTTTGTATTTTTACTTCTTGGTTATTTGACACCGACTTCCGAAATTAAAGTTATTTATAAATTTTTAGTGTATTTTTTTTTTGAAGTCGGTTGTTTTTTTTCGTAAAAAAGTTTTTTTATTTTTCACTTTTTAGTTGTTATACCCCAGAACTAAAAACCCCAATATAATGGAACGTGGAATTTAAACATTTGGAGAACACCAAAACGTCATCGAGGTACACGTGTTTTCCGTTTTTGTTCAGTTTCTCAAAAAGCGCTGAAGCAATTTCGATAAAATTTATATAGGACCACCTCGGGAGTATATTCTTTCAGATGAAAAAAGAATTTTGAAAATTGGTTCACAACTGACGGAGAAATCGGGTAACATACATACAAAAAAAAAAAAAAAAAGCATGGTCGAATTGAGAACCTCCTCTTTTTGGAAGTCGGTTAAAAAAAGGCAACATTGTTACAGAAATATACCTAATGACAATTTTTTTTGAAAAATTATTAACATTATTTCAGCTTTATACTAAACTAGCTGCGCCCCGCGGTTTCACCCATGTAGACAGGGATTAAAAAACCAGAGTATAAGCTATCTACATACCAAATTTTTCATTCCTATCGGTCCAGCCGTTTTAGCGTGAGGAAGTATCAAACATACAAACACTCACAATGACAAACTTTTTCCTTTATAATATTAGTGTTTATATTTCCTTTATAATATTTGTGATTTTAGACAGAATTTTAACTGATTTCTAAAAGGAGGAGGTTCTCAATTCGTATGTTTTTTTTGTTTCTTACGCGATTTCTCCGCCTTTTGCGAATAGATTTTGATGATTCTTTTTTAGTTTCGTAGACCATACTTCAGAGGTGATCTCATATCACTTTTATCGAAATTCATTCAGCCCGTTTCGAAAAAATCAACATATACAAAAAATATGTGTATACACAGATGTCGTTTTTGGTTGTCTCCAATTATGTTCAAATTCCATGTTATTGGGGTTATCCATTCGGGCATAACTTTATTATTTAATTTTAGTTCTGGGGTACCTACAACAACTAAAAAGTGAAAAATAAAAACTTTACAATACTTTACTTTACTTTACTTTACTTTTTTTTTATACCTTTACTTTACAATTAGGTGTTTGATATAAAACGATGATGCGAGCCACAAAAAAATCGTAAAATTAAAGCTTTTTAACAAAAAATTGTACCGACAAAATATAACTAGCCAACGGGGCGGCGTATCTGATGTTTAAGGAGTCATCGTCAACTACAAGAAATACTAAACAATAATTAAACCGACGAAAAAGAACTAAAAAGCAGAAAATAAATGAATCTTGTAAGTCATGAGTGCTTATTTACATAAACTAATTTTGAGTCGGCGCCAAAAAAAAAAAATTTCTGCGTACCTACATAATAAAATTTAGGTAATTTTTTATCATCTTTAGGCACCCGTTTGACCGCTATCTCACCTGATGGTAAGCGATGATGTGGTCGAAGATGGAGCACGTTTGCCCAAAATTAACCTATTCACTCTTGACTTAGACTGACTGATAATATAAATATCTGAAAGACTGCTTGGTTTTGTAGCTATCAGGAAACACACGACTCTGACATGGGAATTCTACTCCTTTTAGTTGTACGCACAAAACGTTCACAAAACGTTCACAAAACGTTCACAAAACGTTTCACAAAACGTTTTGAGCGGAAAATTAATCAGTTTTTTTTTGGCGCTGACTCAAAATTAGTTTATGTAAAATTTGATAGTTTATGACCTAAACGGTTTTTTAGTTATTTTTCCACGGTTTAATTTTTTGTTAGTTTTTCTTGTTTGTTGACGATGACTCATTAAACAGCAGACACACTGTTGGCATACGACGTAACAGAAATAGAATATTAAAAAACTTTTTTACAAAAAAATGGAACCGACTTCCAAAAAAAGTGTAAATAACTTTAATTTCGGCAGTCAATGTTTCTGGTTTTGTCTTATTTTTTTACACCGACTTCCGAAATTAAATTAATTTGCACTTTTTTTGGAAGTCTGGGTTCCATTTTTTTGTAAAAAAAGTTTTTTTATTTTTCACTTTTTAGTTGTGGTTCTCATTATCATTAAATTGTATTAACAATTCATAGACATACGATTGCAGCAATCACGGTTGATGTTTTGCTGTCAATTTTTGAAGAGTTCTGTGGTCTGTCTCCGAAACCGATCATCAGATCTATATGAAATTTAAATGAAACCATTTCCGAACAAACCCCTTTCGAACAAAAAAAGAATTTTATAAAAATCCGAATTGATAACTCCTCCATTTAGAAGTCGGTTAAAAATTTAATATAATCGCTAATTGACATCTTTTGTTCTTGCAGATGAAGGTTTTAATTTCCCGCCTTATCAGAACACTACTCCTGTACCCCGAAAGGCTAGGCCATACAACCCAGACACAAAATGGAATAACCGCTATCATCATCATCATGAATAAAACAAAATTTTATTTTATATTAAGTATGTAAAACAATTTTTTTCAAAATGTATTTAACAATTCCTAAGTCAGGAAAACGTTTAACAACACTATATCAATGTCTTGCACATATGGCCGCATGGCCAGGCACTACGGGACCCGAAAATATTAAGAAACACCCAATGATTAACCTAAAGAATGACCCAACAAATGACCCAACAAATGCCCCAACGAATGCCCCAATGAATGTTCCTTTCCGGGTGCAGTGGGAGTATCAGGACTCTAATACCAATCCTCAGTTTCACCAAAGTAAGTTAAAACAAAATACCTTCTACACACACAACACTAGTCTTCGGCTATCTGCATGATCTTGGCAGAATATTTCACAGCAGAGCAAAAACGAAATGTTAGTTCTATTCACAGCTTCCAATATATATTTTAAATCTGGCGTTTTCCCCAGAGATAAAAGTCGAAAATATTTATAATCGTATTTCAGACCCACAAAGATAAGTTTTATAGTTTCTGTTTCATTTTAGAAAGATATCTATTAATAAAGTCCAAAAAAATAACAAGCGTATTAATAGTGGTACCTAATATAACAAGCGTATTAATAGAGGTACCTAATATAACAAGCGTATTAATAGTGGTACCTAATATAACTAGCGTATTAATAGAGGTAGGTACTTAAAATAAACTAATACTTTTTATAAAACTGGCACTATCAAACACCATACGACACTACCTGTCGTTTATTCATGTGTCTAATTAAATATCAAACACACCCAAGTATCAGCAGAGCATGGTTATACAGAGTGTAAGGAAAACGCTTCCGAAAACGGAGACAGGTGATAAGGCTACTGATTTTCAACACGATACCATCAAAAAATCTGGAAAAAAATACGTACTTTTTTTAGCTACGAGTATACACTATGCTCTGAGAACAGTTAAATGAAACCGTTATTTTTGCAGTTACACTTTTTCTTTTCAATTTTAGTATGCAATGTAATATTCGTAAAATATCAGGCGCGCTCGCTGACAGCCACGCGGCCAACGAGCCCACGTCCACACGACACCGAAGTAAAGCGAAAGATTACTGGTGTCTGTTATCATTTAAGTTGTACTATACATTATAATCTACGTTCTGGCTACGGAAGCGTTCCCCTTATGTAGACTGAAGTTAGCAATATTCATGAAAATATTTAGTGTTCGAGTTCTAAGATAATATATGATACTCAAGTAGTATTCATGACTGAGAAATGTACTGAAACTGATGAAAAGTACTGCATAGGTCGTAGGGAGTGTTTGAAAAAGTCCCCGCGGCCCTGGCACAGACCATTGAAGGAACGCTGGTGGGTTTTAGTTAGTCTGACACGCCCTCCCGGTTATTTGACAATATCCCAACCTCAAAAAAAAAGTAGAGCATAGCATTGAAGATTAAAGCGCCTGCTACACGGTTGCCAATCGCGTTATGACAGAGGTGACTAGAGGGTTGGTGGTTTACAACCGTGTAGATGGTGGTTTATGTTCAAATTTCTTTCAGCTCTGTCGGTCGCCAACCAAGGTCACCTCTACCGGGGACGCGGTTGGCAACCGTGTAGCAGGCACTTTAGATTAACAGCAATCCTGATCGAAAAAGGATCATGAAGTCTAGAACTAAGCTGCGTGTGAACGGAACTTACATTAGTTATTGCTTAGCTGTATAATGATCTGCATAGTTCGCAAACAAAAAAAAAGTTACGCTTCAAAATCAATATGACTACTAACTCACTTCTTTCGTATTTGTAGATCGTCAAAGTTATGTGAGCATGCCATTCACTTGGGGACCCGGAACTTTTATGAATGACCCTAGATATGCCTACCACACTCCATTCCAGATGCATGGGCAGTGGGCGTACCCTAATGTTAATCAAGGCTATAACCAACGTAAGTTAAAAAAAAACACAACTAGTTTTACATGTCGCTAAGAACCAGCGTGTTGTCCTTCACCACGCAATCTTCACCTTTGAAAACTAAGTAAAAAATAATTTTGAGTACGCAGAAAAAATGTCATTAAATAGCCATAGTTACTAAGGTTAAAAAAATAGTCTCATTATGATACCGAAGTTATAGCTATATGTTGGTGAGGACTGTGGAGTAAAGGTCTCCACACAATCCTCACTTCAGTGCAAGCAAACGGCTGGGAGTATCGACATGGTTTCAATTCCAAAAAAATGTCAAAAAATAGTCGTAACGCTATGCCAAATCTCGAAAATAGTCATTAAGGGATTCCAGAGATATAAAGATGTCTTGAAGAGGATTGCGTAGTGAGGCTGTCTCGCCATAATCCTCACCTGATTACCGCGGAACGCTTACGTTTCTGTACTTGAATTTGGTGTCAAAAAATAGTCAAGAAATCCAACCGTGACAATTTCGACCTGGATTACTATGTAGAAGTATGTTAAACTTCCATGTAAACTTCTACATACATTTTCGAGTAGAGTACAGTCGAGCACAAAACTATTAAGTACGTATTTTAATGGTCAACTTATTTTTTGGTTGTTAATACAAAAAATAATATTGTTATGTATTTTAGGTACTTAATAGATTCATATCATCACATCATGACATATAAATCAAAGTTTTTACTAAAGGTCATAATCGCATGTCAAGTGTATGTAAATTTTGCTGATTAGACGTACATTTTTGTAATGCATAAGAAATTTTAATCTTTATGAACATAAAACGAGGTGTAGCGAGACTCGGTTCTGTGAGGATCGCCCAGAGGACACGCATACGATGGAGATCTGCCCCGCTTGGACGAAGCCCCACCGTGTTTTCGTGGAGGCGATAGGCGGCAGCGACCTCGCGGCCCGGTCCTGGTCCAGGCCATAGTACAGAGCAAGAGGAAATGGGAAGCAGTCTCCTCCTACTGCGAAGCAGTAATGCTCGTGAAGGAGGTGGAACGGATGCGGAAGGTTCAACAACTCACGTCCTCAGCAGTAGCCCACCGCAGGAGACGCCCTGGACGTCGCGAGAAAATCGTCCAATGACTTCTCCCGTTCTAGGGTGGAGTGGAAGTGCGTGTCAGACTCTACTAAAACCTACCCCAGTTCCTCCCTGCCCTGAATGCCCAGGGGCGAGGTAACTCATTCGAATTTATCCTCAACCCCCTAGGCAGTCCCTTAGTTGCCTTCGCCAGGGCCCCGCTCCATTACCCTTTGAATGACTTCGTCTTCAGATTTCTGAGCGACCACATTTCAGTGCTAAGTTTCGGCCTAAGCCGAAGGCTTAAAAAAGCTCTTAAGAAATTTTTAAGCTAAATAGGTAAATGATTTCCAAACTTCAATACCGAAGGTTATTATTATATTGACTGTATAATACAGAAAGGTAATTTATAATATCATCTCTAGAAGTCAAATTATTATTATTTCGAAATAATATGAATTTTAACATTAATTTAGTTATTAAAGTAATTTAACAATCACAATAAGGTCAATCAATTGTCTTGTTTTTCTCCACTGTGCGAAACTGGACTTACAAATAAAAGAAACACATTCATAAAAACATTAATCAATTAAATGCAGTTTTGAAAATTTAAGAAAAAATAAAAATATCAATTACAATAGTTATTAATAATTAGGTCTATATTACCAACACCAAGTAAAAATTTTAATATTTTATCATTAGATTAGAACCCTTGGCTTCGGCTGGGTTTCGGGCTGAAACCAAAGGTACCCGAAGCAGAAGCTTCGGTCAGGCACTACTTCGAAGACGCTTGGTGAATTACCGTCCACACTGTAATTCAATTCTGACATCCATACTTACCAAGGGATTATTGTATTACCCAGTAACTGGGTTGTGGAGGTCAGATAGGCAGTCGCTTCATGTAAAATAGTGGTATTCAGCTGCATCCGGTTAAATTGGAAGCCGGCCCCGAGATAGTTTGGAAAAGGCTAGGCAGATTTTGACCCTCTCACAGTAAGGAGGCCTATGTCCCAGCAATGGCAAAATCATAGGCTGATCATGCGTATGCATGCGCATTTGTGAATGACACCAAGTCCGATAACCACCAGGCCAGGTTCTACGTGCGCCTCAAACAGATGTCAGCCACCACTGACGGGGCCCATCATTGCCGATGCCACAATGCATGCCAAGGGGTCGCGGCTAAATTCGTAACAGAGTTGCTGCGCCCCTGGGTACTTAGGCAAGGAAGGAACAGGGGTGGGTTTTTGTCAGTAAAAGTCTGACACGCACTCCCGCTCCACCCAGAGCGGGCGAAGTTGTAGGATAATTTCCCACGCCCAAAAAAAAAATTGGTTTACTACAAATTATTTCCTAAATAAGATGAGCCAGCAGCAAACGACGACACAGTAAAAAGTAAAACAAAAAAAAAAACACAGACGAATTGAGAACCTCCTCTTTTTGGAAGTCGGTTAAAAATACCGGCTAAGTGCGAGTTTGACTTGCACATGGAGGGTTCCGTACTATTTAATTTAATTTTGTTATAGCGTTGCCGCTATAACAAAATTAAATATATATACAGAAATATATATACTGTGAAATTTTCAATTGTCTACCTATTATGGATCATGAGATACAGCCTGCTGACATACAGACGGAGAGCGGAGGCTTAGTAATAGGGTCCCGATAGTAAATGTTTAGGATTCCTTACCCGAAGGGTGCCCGAAGGTACCTTCGGGTACGAAATCCTAAAAAATACCACTAAATCACTTTATTTTGTATTTGCAGATTACCAAAGTTATGTGAATATGTCCAGTCAGCCATTTATAGCCGGAAGTAACCAAGGAGATGAAGGTTATATGAATATGTCCAGTCAGCCATTTATACCCGGAAGAGGTATGAGTAACCAAAGAGATGTGTACAACGGTCCTTTCCAGGTTCAGTGGGAGTGGTCAAATCCTTCTCTGAATAACCGAAGTAAGTTGAGAAAAAAAAATTGAAATATTTTCAAAAAACCCGATTGTCAAAAACAACTAAAAAGTGCCAAACAAGTCACTTTTCAAGCAATCTGATGCAGTTAGTTGGTGGCTGTTGTTTTAGTTCAATTATTGATTTAATGCCACCTATTACATCAGACTGCTTGAAAAGTGACTTGTTTGGAACTTTTTAGTTGTTTTTTACAGTCGGGTTTTTTGAAAATATTCAATTTTTATATTTTTTATATTTTAGTGAGTTATATTTTTGGAATCGCCTCCTCAAACCCTTTATTTTGATACCACACGTAATACAGTTCGTAGACTTATTTTTTTTCTTTTTCACAATACGGCGTCTGGTTTTCGCCATATTGTATTTTGATTACTGTCATGTCTTTAGTAGCACTCGCAAGTTTAAAACAAATCAATTGACGTAAGAATTATCAAAATCGGCCGACGCGTTTGGCCTTTAGAGTGCCACAACGCAACAAACATACATATATACATAGGCTGAGAAACACATTACCCTCTTAAGTCGCGCAGTCAGGTAAAAAGGAACAAACATACATACATACATACATAGGCTGATAAACACATTACCCTCTTGCGTCGCGCGCAGTCGGGTAAAATAATAAATACTACACAACTGTTTGGCTGTCCCTGAGAACGAGCGCAGTGGCTCTCTCGTCTGCCAGGGTCGCAGACTGATCGAAAGTGTCATCGTGGCCAGGCAGGAAACTGAAGGAACAGGGTGGGTTGTCAGTAAGTCACACATGCTCCCGCTCAACTCAGAGCGGGAGAAGTTGTGATAATTTTCGACCATATAGAAATCAAAACAAGTGGCTGTTTCGTAAAGAATTTCAGCAGTGCTATGAGCGATGTCATATGTTTTCTGATTGTGTAACTTGTTTTTAACGACTTTCAAAAGGACGAGGTTCTCAATTCGTCTGTTTATTTTTTTGTATGTTTCTCTTGTGAATAGATTTTGGTGATTCTTTTTTTTTGTTTGGTAGGCCACAACTACTTCGGAAGTAGTCTCTTATTTATAAACTTTATCGAAATTGATTTGGCGCTTTTTAAAAATATCTAAATAAACAAAAAAATATATATACACAGATGACGTTTTGTTTCCAAATTATGTTCAAATTCCATGTTATTGAATCTAACTAAAAAGTGAAAGATAAAAAACCGACTTCTAAAAATTGAAGTCGGTGTTTGTATTTTGTTTCTTCGTTATTTGACACAGACTTTCGAAATTATTATTTTGCAATGTTTAGAACTCGGTTGTAATTTTTGTAAAATTTTATTTTTTTTATTTTCTAAATTTTGTGGATAGGTGCATAAGTATCAACCCCTGCGCAAATAAATTATTTTTATATATTTACTGTCCATATATTGACATAAACAGGTAGTTGGTACCCGGGCCTGCGGACGACGAGTAGTGGGTAACTCGCCGCCCGATCAGCACCAGGCCCGAGAGTCGACGGCGCGTAGTGTTCCACGCGCGCCTCAAAGAGTTGTCAGCAAAGTGAAGGGGCCTGCCAAGGCCGGTGCCTGCCCGGGGGTGGAGGATAAATTCGAAAGAGTTACCTCGCCCCCGGGCACTCGAGGCAGGGAGGAACAGGGGTGGGTTTTAGTCAGTAAGAGTCTGACACACCCTTCCGCTCCACCCTAGAGCGGAAGAAGTCATAGGATGATTTCCCACCCCCCCAAAAAAAAAAAAAAAAAAAACAGGTAGTTGGTGCCCGTTTGCCAACACGCTTAAGGATGATTCACGTTTACACCGTGTCGCTACCGGGCCGTGCCCCGGCTGCAGCACGGTCAAAGATTATAGTATACATTTTGTATGAAGTGATTCATGTTAGACCGCGTGCCCCCCGACCGTGCCTCAGCACGTTGTAACATGAACGTGTGCTGGTGCACAGGTTCATGTTTCACGGCCCGGACGGCGGGCCACGGCGTCGAACTGTTGTCGGTGGCAATTGTTTCCCGGCCGGGGTTCGGGCCGGCCCCGACACGTTGTAACATGAACGTGTGCACTGGGGCCGAACGTGCCCCGGCCGTGTTCGGTCGGGATACGGTCTAACATCTATAGTATACTTTTTGTATGAAGTGACACATGCTTGGCCGGGGAAGGCTGGGGAAGGCCGGGGCACGATCATGTGATGTGTGTGACATGGATCAACCTGTCACCGTGTCGCCCGGCGGCGACACGTTGAAAGCCCGGTTGTGTAGCATGAATGACTAGCCCGGTGGTGACACGAAGTAACGTGAATCATCCTTTACAAGTACCATTTATTTGCAAGAGCATTGACAATTATAATTAGTTCATCGCCGGCAGACAGTTTTCATATTTTTTACGAACCGGTAGGAACCAGCGTCAACAAGCGCTGACAATCTTCGATCTGACTTATTTAGCGTCGGTTCCTGCTGGTTTGTGCTGGCAAATGGAATCGGATTTTTTTTTTATTGACGGGATTGCGTTTGACCACTATCGCACCATTCTAAATTAATGAAAAAGTGAGTTACAGGGTTTCTAATAACTCACTGATTCATTATTTTGGTGAACAATAAAGTATTACTATCTAATATATTTATTTTTTTTATTTGCAGCTCGAGGTTTCCCGACTGTTCATCGTTCATCCAGAAAGGCCAGGCCAATAAATCCAGATTCAAACTACAGTCACTCGAACCGTTATCATGCAGATTGAAGTTTATTTAAAGGAAAAAAAAGAACCTAAATTAATAAATCAGTTTTCAATATGAATTCAACAATTTCTAAACCGGGGAAATGTCTGGCAGGACAACTTCGAAGTTTTGTGCTTATGCCCATTCGGACAATCATATCACCGGGGACCGGAAATGTTATGAATAATATAAGAGCTCCCCGCAGCTCTTCCCTTCAGGTGCAGTGGCAGGGATCCGACCCTAATACGTATCCACCGTATCAACACTGTAAGTTAATTAAAACAATCTTAGACCGAATTGTTGTTATAGATAGCAAAGAGATACACCATTCGAAACTTTTGTTAGGTAAGTATACGACTGACAATCTTACACGGAATTGTTGTTATAGATAGCAAAGAGATACCATTCGAAACTTTTGTTTAGTATACGACTGACAATCTAAGAAGTCAGACTTGATGGCTTGATTAAATACTTTGTGTAGCAATGGAAAAAAAAACATGCTTTTAAAACTTATTCTCGCGACATATCAATTCAGCATATTATTTTGTTTGACAGTTTATCTACATTGCTTAAACTGGTTCTCAAATCATATAATTTTTTTTTGTCTGTCGTGTTTATACATTTATCCCACCAAGTTTAAATTTTGGAGAGTTACAAAGCTGACCACATAAGCCCTTTTCATTTGATGGCACA
Source organism: Polia nebulosa (assembly GCA_951329385.1). Classification (NCBI taxonomy): domain Eukaryota; kingdom Metazoa; phylum Arthropoda; class Insecta; order Lepidoptera; family Noctuidae; genus Polia; species Polia nebulosa. The sequence goes on from OX589593.1 coordinate 6,475,182, forward strand.
CAGTACAATTTGAAAAACTTGTATTTTTAAATTTTCCGATTTGCATCCTAAACGTGACCCGGGAATTATAAATTACGAGTAATTTATTTACGTTACACTTCCGCGTTTGGATCATAGAGGAGCTCGTGACTAAAGTAATGACAGCCGCACGGGCCGATCCATCAGGTTAAGCTACGCTCGTCCATGGATGGGTTACCATCTTTACATACCGAGACTCCTCCGTGCCTCGGAAAGCACGTTAAGCCGTTGGTTCCGGCTGTCAGTCATGGATCTTTGACAGTCGTTACGGGTCGTCAGAAGCCCGAAAGTCTGACAACCAGTCTTACCAATGGGTATCGTATTACCCAGTTACTGGGTTGTAGAGGTCAGATAGTCAGTCGCTCCATGTTAAATACTGGTATTCAGCTGCAATCGGTTACACTAGAATCCGACCCCAAGATAGTTGGGAAAAGGCTAGGCAGAATTGGCTATGACTGACGGATACAGACATACAACACGAGTGATTCTATGAGTTCCGTTTTTTAATTCGGACGTTCAGACACCTCTTTTTGTTTTTTTTTGGCTGTGTGGGAAATCATCCTATGACTTCTCCCGCTCTGGGTAAAGCGGGAGGGCGTGTCAGACTCTGACTAAAACCCACCACTGTTCCTTCCCTGCCTCAGTGCCCAGGGGTGCGGTGAAAATGAGTTACCGCACGGTAACTCATTTTCAGAATTTATCCGCTGCCCCAAGGCATGCAGGCACCGGCAACGATGGGCCCCGTCAGTGGTGGCTGACACTCATTTCTTTGAGGCGTGTGTGAAACACTACGCGCCGCCGACTCACGGGCCTGGTGCTGATCGGACGGCGAGCTACCCACTGCTCGCCGTCCGCATGCCTGGATCTACGGTGGCCGGAGATCGTCTCGTGACGTCCAACGCCCAGTACCTCTAACGGTGGTAGCGGCCGAGGCCGTGAGGGCAACTCCCTTTAGCTTCCCTCACGCGTCCCGCCTCCGCATTCACGGGCATTACTGCTTCGCAGAAGGCGGAGACTACCTCCCAATCCCTTTCGCTCCGTACCATGGCCTGAATCAAGGCCGGACGCGAAAGGTCGCCGCCACCTATCGCATCCACGAGGACACGGCGGTGCTCCGCCCAAGCAGGGCAGACCGTATGCTCCACCGTGTCCTCTGGGCGATCCGCGCAGTGGTAACACCCGGGTGTTTCCTCCCGCCTGATCTGATGCAAGAGCCTCCCGAAACAACCGTGTCCGCCGTGACGCCTCTCCAGCCACTCCTCAAAGAGGGGCACTACCGCTACGATGGCGGCGTGCCCAGCACTGGGTTGCGACAGTCGCTGTCTCCATATCGCCATGAGATCCCGCCGGAGCTCCATCCGCCGAACCGTGAGGTGTCGCGGCAGCAGAATTTCGCCTCAGCGGAGTTTAGAACCCTAAACGGGAACTCTTATAGGATCACTCGGGCTTGTCAGTCTGTCACAGCTTATTAAATTTGCTCCGAATCTATTAGATCGATTCAGTTGAAATTAGGTAAATATTATGAGGGCACGTCGGTAAGCCACTCCTCAAAGAGGACCCCTCTTTGAGGAGTGGCTGGAGAGGCGCTACGGCGTCCTCATCTTCCGCCTGACGCAGGACATGGCTGTTTCGGGAGCTTCCTGTGTCAGATAAGGCGGAAGGAAATGCCCGGTGTCCCCATTGCGCGGATCGCCCAAAGGACACGCTGGAACATACGGTGTAGATCTGCGCCGCTTGGGCGAAGCACCGCCGTGTCCTCTGTGGAGGCCCTGGTCCAGCCATGGTATGGAGCGAGCGGGAATGGGAAGCAGTCTCTTCCGTCTGCGAAGCAATAATACTCGCGAAGGAGAAGGCGGAACGGGTAAGTGAGACTCAATGGAGTTGCCCTCACGCCCCCAGCAGCAGCCGCCGCAGGAGACGCCCTTGGCGTTAGGGGTCGCGATACGATCTGCGGCCACCGTAGGCGCCGGCGTGTGGACGGCGAGTAATGGGTAGCTCGCCGTGCGATCAGCACCGGGCCCGAGTCGACGGCACGTAGCGTTCCACGCGCGCCTCAGAGATGTTAGCAAATCATGACGGAGCCCGTCATGGCTGACGCATGCATGCCAAGGGGTCACGGATAAATTCGAAACAGAGTTACCGCGCCCCTGGGCACTATAGCAAGGAAAGAACAGACTGACTAAAACCCACCGGGGTGGGTTTCAGTCATTAGAAGTCTGACACGCCCTCTCGCTCCACCCAGAGCGGGAGAAGTCATTGGATGATTGCCCACACCCACAAAAAAAAAGGTAAACATTATGAACTTCGACCAAATACAGATACGTAACATTAATTTTATTTTGATGTAATACGTCCACTTTTACTTACTTTTACTTTCCAAATTGGGAAATTTAAAAAATAGTTTTTGAAAGTGGACCGTGTAATATCAAATGGAAGGGCTTATTGTGACGTTCCTAAATTTTAAAAGGTCATAATTAAATTTAAAAAAATTCGTGAGTCCTGAATGGCAACTGCGACGCCTTATCATAATAGCATTTATTGTTGGGTCAGCAAGTAAATGATAGCATTTATTGTTGGCCCAATCAAATGCCAACAATAAATGCTATTAAAATCTCTTAACTACTACTTAAATGTCTTACTAAGGCTAGCCGCTTTTTTTTTTTTGGGGGGTGGGAAATCATCCTATGACTTCTTCCGCTCTAGGGCGGAGCGGAAGGGCGTGTCAGACTCTTACTGTCTAGTTCTATGAAAGAGTGCGCTGATCATGGTGACGTGACAATACGGTGACAAATAGTTCCTAGGTGACTGAATTTTGAAGGATACTGACGTGGTTTAGAATATAGTGTAAAATTTTCCTTGAAACAATCTTTCAGTGTATATGGGATGCACGCAGTAGCGTTTTTTCTTTTCATTTTTCGTCTTATTTCAAGAGCACTTATTACAGCAATCTGTACGAAATCCATTTCAAGAATGAGCGCGTTTTGTTGCCCAGTGACTTCAAGTGGGCGCATCGTGGGTGACAGTGACAAAAAGTCACGAAGTCAGCGGCTAGCCTATGCCTCGGGCTAGCGGATGAATTCGTAACGAGTTACTGCTTGCGGGGGCACTCAGGCAGGAAAGGAACAGGGGTCTCCACCCCTGTTCCTTCCCCTGCTTGAGTGCCCCCCTTTACCCTACCTTTTAGTCAGTAAGAGTGTGACACGCCCTCAAGCTCCACCCAGAGCGGGAAATGTCATTGGATGATTTCCCAAAAAACACTGACTCACTAACCGGTCAGAATGTCAGCATGCTCCTACAGTTCTTTTCCTACATTTCTTTTCCTACATAAACAACTCACGTCTATCGTGTTTGCAGATCAAGGCTATAATTTCCCCCCTTATATGTACGAGAGACTCCGAAAGGCCAAGCCGATCAATCCAGATACAAAAAATAATACCCCGAACCGTTTTCACATATGAACAAAAAGAAGTTTATTTAAAAGCAAGTATCTGCAACGACATATCAGATTTTCAAAATGAATTCAGTAATTTATAAATCGGGGCAACTATTAGCAGTGCAAAGTGTTGTGCATATGTCTAGTCAGCCAGTCAGCTCTAGATCCGGAAATGTTACGAATACCCCAAAGGACCCATCCTTCCAGTTTGAATGGTATTCTTCGTACCCTAATACCCGGTACGACTACGAACGTAAGTACATTAAAATTTCTGCACAACAATAGTTTCTTGTAAACCATTATATTGGAGTTCTTAAAAATGATTACCACGACCTAACTTATTTGCAGATCGTCAAAGACTTATGCGTTTGGCCAGTCCGTCAGCGACTCAGGGAGCCGGAAATATTAGGAATATGCCACAGGATGCATCCTTTCAGGTTAAGTGGGAGTATCCGGACCCTTTTTCTCAGTATTATCAACGTAAGTAAATTATAATTTCTGCACAACAATAGTTTGCGGTTGTCGCTGAGATCCAGTGCGATGGCTTTCGCTCACAAGCGGTGCATATTTTGCGCGGATGTGACGCATCTATCTATATTGTTTATAAAAACGTTAAGTTTGTTTGTGTAGAATTCAAAAACTCAAAACGTTCTTCATCAGTATTGATCTCAAATTTTGTATGAAATACCGAGGAGATATAGAGTCGCTTCAAAGATTGTTTTTATCTGTTTTTCGCGTCAGTAACATACCTACGACCGCGAGAAAACAGCTTTTTTAACGATCAGCTGTACCAGCAACCCTGCCATCTGATGGAAGCGAGGGGAATACTCACCATACTAGCTAACGACAACCGCAGTCACATGTGAACATTACATTTTCCCAAATACATTATGCGCCACAGCGAAACGTGGCAGGGTGGTATAGCTGGGGCACGCCACAGTAGCGGCAGTAAGACGGTTTTGAAGGAATGGCTGGAAAAGCGGCATGGCGCCCTTACTTCCCGGCTGACACAGGTACTGTTCGGGCACGCATGCATGGGTGCTTCGGAAAGTACCTGTGCCTCATAGGCTGGGAGCCAACGCCCAGATGCCACCATTGCAACTGCCTCGACGACACAGCGCGGTACACCCTTGAGGAATGCCCAGCCTGGGCAGTGCAGCGCCGTGACCTCGTCGTGGCAGTTGGTACTGCGGATAATCTCTCGCTTGCGGACGGTGGTCCAATCCATGATTGCAAGCAAGAGCGTGTGGAACGACGTTGCCTTCTTCTGTGAGGAAGTGATGGTCGCAAAGGGGGGGCGGCGGAAAGGGAGAGGGAGAAAGCAAACTCCCTTTCTATCCGTAGTAGACTGGGCGCTGGATGGCGCAGAACGATCTCCGACCGCCATAAGGATTGATCAATATTAGAAATAGGATCGATTGGCATCAATAAAAATATTTGTATAAAATTGCCATTTTCTTTCTACCTACACTTTTTTTTTAATTCTGTGAATGGGATAAAAATTTTACGAAAATTTATGGATAGTCTCCTAAGACCCTTGTAGTATAGCTGCAACAGTTAAGGTAGCTAGTTTCCCTTAGTCCCCCGCTGAAAGATTCCACCCTTTATCGAATATTGATGGAAAAATGTCACAGATAAGTTAGCTCTATTAGTTTAACAGTAATAGTCGCCCAACTTAGAAAATTTTGTACAAAATCCTTAGAAAAGGTTACTTAGGTGTAGTTATTACTTATTTAATATTTCAAACTGGTAGTAAAGATGTAAAATTTTGGAAATTATAACGCACATTGATAAAAAACTTTACGAGCTTTTTTATCCCAAATGGTGTCCTTGATGGTCAGAGACGCTCCAAGAATAAGCGCTTTTGGGTGCTCTAAACATGGGTAGCGGATAAATTCGTAACAGTTACCCGCTTCCCTCGGCACTCAGGCAAGGAAGGAACAGGGGTGGGTTTTAGTAAGACTCTGACACGCCTTCCTGCTCCACCCAGAGCGGGAGAAGTTATGAATGATTTCCCGACTCCAAAAAAAAAAGTGTGCTCTAAACATTGATAGTTTCAGTATAATGAAGTTTAATTTAATAACTCCTTCTTCAGACTGATAACATCGACCTTTGTGTGCCTGTTTTTAAATGTTATTGGCCGCTAAACCGTGAACTCGATGTTTATAGCAATAAACACAAAAACCCTCCTAAGTCCGCATGTTATAACGGGCGACTACGGAACTTACCTACTACAGTTTTTTCGTTAAGGTTTCGTAGTTTCGGAGATAATAATAATTCTTTATTATTCAGACACAGGTCCATTAGATAAAACAACTTTAAAATTAAATACAAAAACACACACACAAAAAAAAAAAGGAAAATATTAGTAGGTTGTTAGTAACAAAAACACACACTAAACTCAAGACATAGTAAAATGGTGTTAGTATTGGTTAGGATTTAAAAGTAACACTAACATCTATCTATTTACACAGCCCTTATTCAGATGCAGATGTACACCCGCCCAGTATTTATATGAAGGGGCTGTCGATCTTGGTAGCCAACACCCTGAGGATAGCGTTGGGGCTTGAACGGAGCCTGCTCATCACAGACGCCGTCCTCTTCCTAATAAGGGCAAAGAAATCATCTGTGCGCGCCTCGGCAAACATTGCCGAGGCGCTACAGTACCGAGGTTTTCTCAACACTATTCTCAGCGCGTCGTTGGACTGAACACGAAGGGCGTTGAAAGCCCGCCGCGTAAAGCTGATCCACAGACTGCACGTGTAAAATGACTGACAGAAGGCTCTGAATAGTGTCAACTTTACCTCTGTAGTACAACGTGCAAATCTGCGGGCCAGCATATTGCAGCGAACTGCCAAAGCCCTTCTTTCCCTCTCCATGTCTTCGTCATCGACTAACCTGTCAGTAAGCATATGACCCAAGTACTTAAATGTGTGAACCTCCACAAGCGAGACTCCAGAGATTTTAACGGGCGGCACATTATAAGGGATCTTGTTCCCCGCTTTGAAAACCATGAGGACACTCTTCTCTGCATTGTACTTGAGTCCATGACTGTCCGCATAATTCTCACATATCTTCACCAGTCGCCTGAGAGCGCTAACCGACGGACTCAGCAGAACCATGTCATCAGCGTAGCTAATGTTATTTATCATAGTTCCATCTATTGAACAGCCGACCATGGCTCCGCTGAGCCCATCGATCAGCTGGTTCACAAAGAGATTGAACAGGCTAAGGGAAGTCAACCCCCCCTGCCGTACCCCACATTTCAACCTGTAATCGTCACTATAGGCGTTCACCCATCTAACAGCATTATTTTGGTTTACGTACCAATACTTAAGAGATAAGGGATGATCAATTTTCTTTTTATTTTGAAATTATGAAAACACTCGCTTTAATAGAAATTTATCGCGAGGAAAAATACTCCAGGGATGAAAAGTATACCATCTCCTATTCCTTGACATGGTCTACCCATATGCGAAGCCCATATGTATAGCCGCCGCGGTTGGCAAACAGAAACAGAGTAAAAAGTTAAGCTACAACTCACTTCTTTGTATTGGCAGATCTTCAAAGTGTGAACCCAAAAGCCGAAACTCCTACCCAGATGCAATGGTCATACCCTTATACTAACCAGAGTAAGTAATATAAATACTACGCTCATTTTCGAATATTATGTTTTGCTGACTGATGTCCATTTTGTTTGGATGAGACATATTTTCCGTTATTGTATTTTTTTTTTTTTGGATTTTTCATTTATTTGTGGTAGATGCTACGCGTCATTCCCGACGAAAGTTGTTTATCATTCTTTCAATGTCCATACATTCACGTAAAGCGCCAATTGCGCAAGTTGTCAAACTTTTTGTACGAACTGATAAGAACCAGTGTCAACAAACGCGAAGGCACAAAATTGTCAAGCTTCGTGCCGATTCACACCGAAAAACCAACACAAGCTTTCCAAATGAATGAAGCCTTAGATAGATGTATGCTACTGATATGATCCAGAACACAGCTTTACACCAACAAGCTACTAGTGGTCCCGAAATTACGTATCATTTAATTTAACATTTAATTGCATCTAACATTAAAATCACTGAAAGAAATTCTCTTCACCTCCTAGGGTACCCAATTTTTGATGAATCTTTTCCTACATGTATGGAGCTGATAATACAGAATGTTAATGTCTCGGAAAGACTTAAAAATTTAACATGTGCTCGAGTTTTCACTCATTCGATACTGTTGTTTTGGACCAAATTTTACATATAGCCTATGCTCCTCCCTCCTTTGGAAACACCCACAATTCTTTGACAAAGTCGATCAAATCATTAGGAACACTATCTTCTATCCTCAATGTAGTCTTGGACGACCGAACATGGCCTATCTAGCGGGGTGGCCTCGGCGTCCGCAAAATTTCAAATATATGTTTACCGGCTTTCCTATTCTCGGTCTACAGAAAAAACATTTTATCTTCCTCACTGGCTGATGTTGAGGTATCGTGTATTTTCTCGGTGACTGATCGACACTTTGAGAGAAAAAGAGTTAGCATTGCCATTCAACGTGGCAATGCTGCCAGTCTTTTGGACACAGTTTCCGGATGTGGAGGAGTGACAACGCCTGAATGTATTTTGTTTTTGTATATGTTAGATGAAGATTTTTTTTTGTTTTGTTTTTAAGTGTATATATATATTTTAGTTAGGTGGAGTATTATAATTATTATTTATTTAAGTGTGTGGTGTTACGCGCATGGATAGAAAGAAATCTGAAAGTGGCACCGCTGACTGAAATCGGTTGTCGTGGTATGGGCATGTGATGCGGAGGAATGAAGAAAATGTCGTGAGGAAAGTCTTGTGTATGGATCTGGATGGCTATAAGAGTAAGGGAAGGCCAAAGAAACGATGGTTGCACTGTGTGAAAGAGATTTTAGCAGTGAATCCCAAATCAAATTATAGGCCGTCGACAAACATCAACACAGAATTTTTTTAAGCTTCAAAACCACAATCTGAATTGTTGACATTTGGTTTGATCTTCTAGTACCTTTTTTTCTAATCTTTTTTTAAATTGAATTAATCGAAATGGAAATATTTTGTTGTTTTGTTTTATTGGTAATGTTTTGTTTTGTTTTGTTGTTTGTTTTGTTGTGTTGTGTTTGAACTGATAATGTGAAATGAATAATTAAATTAATGATAATATTTGTACGCCTAATGGCAAAACATAGAGAGCCTCTAAAAGTTGTAACATCTCATACAACTTGTAAATGTACCTATGTTCACAAATAAAAATTCTGATTCTAAATATGACCACTCTTTCCTTTCGCATTGGCAGATCTTCAAAGTTTTGCGAGTGTAGCCAATCGGCCAGTCACTCAGGGACACGGATATTTTATGAATAACCCACAAGGCGCAAGCGGAGCTCCTTTTCAGGTGCAATGGTCGTACCCTGATAGCAATTTCTGGAATAACCAGCGTAAGTTAAGAAATAAGTATAAATACTACACAATACACCTCACTATTATAAATCTAAACTCACACGCACTAAAATCTAAACGAACAGAGTGGGGCGGCTCCTTTAGGGCCTACCTCCCCGTAAGTGGCGCCCTCATTGAATAAAAATTCTCGATCGAATATTTGGTACTTTTGCTTACTACTTTCAATACGAAACACTTTGAATCCTATTCTAACAACATAAAAATACCTTAAGCTCTTTGTAACAAACGCAACATAGGATTTTTTAATCTTTATTTTCTACGCTTTGCTACGATTTTTTATTCAATGAGGGCGCCACTTGGCGGCTATATACGCCTTAATTATCTCGTTTGGGCGCATTATGTCCAATTCGCAAAATGTCCAGTGGGCTCAAAATGTCCAATTCTCACAACGTCCAATTCGCAATTTGTCCAATTCGCAAATTGTCCAATTCGCAAATTGTCCAATTAGCAAATGGTCCAGTTCGCAAACTGACCAATTCAAATTACAGTCGTTAAATAGGTATAGACTATAGATATCCTTTTAAAGTACATTAATTCTCTTAAATCTCTTACTTATACAGAGATTATTGTGCTGAACCGCATCGCAGTATGGCAATTCAAGGCATTAAAAAAAACTGGACAAGTGCTTGTCGGCTTTCGCATATTAAGAGTTCCGTATCAAATATTGGTATTTGTTATTCAAGGATTTTTAGGAGTTCTAGAGGGGGTGTTGTAATTTCTTTAGTATGTAATCTCTTTAATTTTATTCCACAACGTTTTAGGATTATGTTTTGCTTTATGCAATTAAAGTTTTTCATGCGCTGTTTTAAGAAGAAGGCAATTGCGAAAATTCCGATAGTGTCTTTAAGTGATCTGCAAAAATATCATTATTAGGTTAGTTACGAGCTTTTTTACATATGTAGTTTACCACGATTACGAATGCAACGCAATAGACCTGGAGTTATCCAAGGTTTAAGATTTCTTTCTTTTTTCGGAACTTTTACTATTTAAGTATAACAATTTAATTAAATAATTATTTATTTATTAGAGAAAATAAATTAAAATATTTTGTTAGATTATACATTACAGCAATGCATGTTAACACAGAAAGTTTTTTTTTCACATATACCACAAGCTTTATACATATACAAAACTTCTTGGTAATTTAAAAGTAAAATAAAACAAAACTGCGTTTATTACAGAATCGACATATTTGACAAACGTTAATATATTCGGGTACCAATGATGTTATACGTTCCGTGTCTGTCTGGAGAGTAAACGTTGGCGTCTTTTTTTTTTGAGGGACATCTCGCAGGGCAGCCTCTGAGGCTGTCGTCTGCTCAACCGGAATTGCCAGTGTAGGCTTTAATTTATTAAAGCCTCCAGCCAGGGCTTATTTTAAAACTTACAAACTAAGTGACAACGCTAAGGGCATCCCCTGTGGGGTACGGGCCTTGGCTTAAGGCGTCACTGGGGGGAGGGGGGCAGAAAGGAAGGCTGGATCAAGTTTCCATTCATTGGGGGATTTACTGGCTCAGCGGCACGTGCTGGCTCGAGCGAGAGACGGGAAGGAGAACGTTGGCGTCCAGTTGCCCGACCCTTATATGTATAGAGCTCGCGAGGAGCGGTTGGCATCTTCTGAGAACCACATCTGCATATTTACTTGAACACCTAGAAGTGTCTAGAGTGGAAGAAACTCACAATGAACCGCGAGATTGAATTTATTGAAAATCAGAGAGGAAAGTTGACTTTGATTCACAATAATGGCCACCGGTATATTCTAAATTGGATAAATGCTAATAACACACTGTGGCGGTGCATTAATCGTAAAATATGTTCTGCCTCAATCACACTGCACCAAGAAAAAAAGGTGATTTTACGTGAATCGTGCCATTTTTGTGTAGCAAGCACAACTTCAAATGAAGTTTTAAAGGGAAATGCAGATCCGGAAAAGGCATTATGTGATAATTTAGGTCCGTTACGGGAAATATTTACGCTAGAACAAAGCAAACTGAAGATAATGATGAGGTACCTCAATTTCAATCAATAAAAGATACACTATACAGGGCCTGACGAAAATATTTAAATACTGATTTACTTAGTCATAGCGATACACGCACTGTCACTATCCCAGAGGCTTTGGCAAGAGACTTCCTAATTTGTGAAGATAGAGAACAAGAGAAGATTTTTATTTTTTCAACAAAAACGGCCCAAAAATTTGTGAAGAAAACGAGTTCATTCTACGCTAATAATACATTTAGAGTGTGTCCCAAGCCATTTTATCAAATGTATGTTTTGCATATTGATTGTAATGCAGATAGCAAATCCACAAACGTCGTCCCTGTAATATTTGCACTCCTACCTAATAAAACAGAAAAGACTTATAGGCGATTATTTACCCTCATAAAACAAAAACTTAACATCATAATAAAAATATTCAAATGCGATTACGAAATCGCTCAAATAAATGCGATTTCGTCCGTTTTCCCGTCAGTCTCAATCAGTGGATGTTATCACCATTTTAATGATGCTATTTGGAGATTTAAAAAAAAAGAAATTGATCAGTACTAGAAATGGATGAAATATTTCAAGAATGATCGCGATGATCCCCCTAATACCTGCGAATCTGATTTCTGCTGCATGGCGATAAATTTTGGACTTGCAAAGAAATGAGGCAGTTTCGTCAATATTTTGAGAAACAATGGTATCCGCAATTACCACCAACCATTCTCAGCTGTGCAAATCAAAGACATCATACAACGAATGCTCTGGAAGGGTGGCTCCGACGCATCAACGGACGTATTTTGAAAATTCCAAATTTGTATCATTTTCTTGATAAACTGCGAAAAGAAGCCAAATATTGTGATAAACGCTTTCAGGATTCTGTAATCAAAACGGTGGGAAACAAAAGAAGATTAAAAGACATCACATTTGATAAAAAGTACAAAAAATATAAAAAAAATATTTGATCGAATTGCAAAATGGTAAACTTAGTCTGAAAAGCTTTTTCACAAAGATTATATATCTTCATCTTACATTGTTTAAGCGTTGATATTAAAATATATCATTATTTCTAGATAGGTACTAGGTACCCATAATTATGTTGATTCCATTTAAAAAAATACTTATGACTGACATTACTACATTACGTGATTTTTTTGTTCTTAATTAATAGCTATATTATGATTAGACCCAAATACTGAATACATAATTGTATTTTTTTCTAATAAAAGAGTTGATCATAAATTATATGCGTTTTTACTTCGAGATGAATCTCACCCAATCACAAGTGGGGTCGTGTCAAAAACCCTCTCGTAATCAAGGACGCCCCCTAATTGCGAACTGGACCAATCGCGAATTGGACTAAGTGCGAACTGGACCAATTGCGAACTGGACCAATTGCGAACTGGACCAATTGCGAACTGGACCATTTGCGAACTGGACCAACCGAGCATTGGACAGTTGGACATTTTGCGAATTGGACATAATGCGCCCAAACGAATTATCTATCTTGTGTAATAAACCTACACACCTACCACTCACACACACAAACACACAACACACTTAAACATACAATTTTACTCTTTGTATACCATACAATAGAATGACACAGTCCACTCGAGATAAGTTTTTGTTGATCATTCATCTTAAACTACGGAAACCTAGGAAACAATTTTTTCTCATAATTGGCGGTAAATACTAAACCATTAGACGGGCCGTCAGCAAACATCAACTCAGTAAATTGTTAAGCTTCAAAATAAATATGACTACTAACACTTCTTTCGCATTGGCAGATCTTCAAAGTTTATCGAGTGTAGCCAGTCAGCCAGTCACTCAGGGAGCCGTAAATATAACGAATAACCCACAAGGCGCAAGCGAAACTCCTTTCTACCCGTTTCCATCGCACCCTAATTACAATGTCTGGAATAACCAACGTACGAGTAAGTTAAGAAATATAGAGCCTGCGCAGCCGGTGGCAGCACCCAAAAATAACGCTGTTGGGAACTGGCAGTACATTGGACTTAATGCCTTTTCGTTGTACGGGGACGAAATGCACGTTGAAATTGAATACTTGCGTATGAATTGAGATGTTAATAATGCGTTTTTCTTTTTTTTACGTGTAATTTATAGACGATTGCACAGCGCAAACAGTAATATTTTTTAAATCAAAACTCCGACTCGCGACGTGTTTACGCGGCGAACGTTCCTTGACGTGTGGCGCGGGGATCGAACGAAGTAGTCAATATTGGCTACTTGTTTTGGCTTCAATTTACAGAGGCGTACTGGAAATGAATGGCGTAATTTTATAATCTAAGCCTAAATCATATTATGGCTTCTCTAAACTTGTGCTGGTTAAATAAAAATCATAATTAACCAGTTTTGAAACTTAATTATAACAATGTAAAAGAGACTTTGACCTCAGAGTTTGTATTGGTGTTTCTTCTCAGGGTAGTCGGCTAGGAAACACCGGTCTCATCTAGCTAAAACGGACAATAAAAATTTTGACGTGTAAAAGTGTTGTTAAAACCTACTTACAAAAATAAAATCATTTATCATTTAATCAACGTGACAAGCAAATGCAAATTCAGTCTTCATCAGAATCACAATTAACGTCTGAGCACAATTTGAAATTTGCGTTCGACCCAGTCTTCTCCGTCAGATCTGCTGTATTCTTTTCCGCAAATCAAACAGTACCACTCTTCTGTTTATGAATATGATTCGTCATTCAAAACGTCAGGGCGTGTCAGACTCTTACTGACTAAAACCCACCCCTGTTCCTTTCCTGCCCGGAGTGCCCAGGGGCGCGGTAACTCTGTTTCGAATTTATCCACAACCCCTGGGCAGGCATCGGCCATGACGGGCCCGGTCATGATTGCTGACATCTCTCGAGGCGCGCGTGGAACACTACGCGCCATCGACTCTCGGGCCTGGTGCTGATCGGACGGCGAGCTACCCATTACTCGCCGTCCGCAGGCCCGGGTTTTCCTTTACCCTTGCCCTTCCTTTTTTATTTTTCTTTAACTTTTTTATTCATTTTCATTTTCTCTTCGAATTAAAAATATCTATTGTGTATATGACGATAAGGCACTCGCATAAAAACATGAAGAGTTGTAGCAAGTTGCAATGTGCGCCGAAATTTTGTTACAGCTAGTCCCGTGATACAATTTTGAACATTTAATTTATTAAAAAAAAGTTTAATGTAATTGTCAAATGGAAGTAGTTACTTATAGCTTATATATTGACTATATAAATCAAAAGATACTTATTGAAATAACACATTGCAGTTTTTAGAACGACAAGCGCTCGAGTGTTGGCGCGGCGGGTATAACAACCGCAAATTTTTGCGAAAGCGCGTTGTCGAAGCCGTACTGCGGCACTTCGAAGCCTAGCTAGACTAGAACAAAAAATATTTCTTTAAAGTTTAATACTTCGCAAACGAAATAATTAATCGAATAATAGTCTTTATAGCCCCACATTTTGAAAGACCTATCCAACGATACCCCACACTATAGGATAGGCGAGAAAAAAGAAAATATCCCCACTTTAGGTACATGTATGTATGGGAGCTACCTAAGCTTTTTTTTTTTGGGGGGGTGGTTTGAGAAATTTTAATGACTAAAACCCACCCCTGTTCCTTCCCTGCCCAAGTGCCCAGAGGTGCGGTTACTCATATTGAGAATTTATCCGCTACCCCTAGGCATGCAGGCACCGGCCACGATGGGCCCCGTCAGTGGTGGCTGACAACATCTCTTTGAGGCGCGCGTGAAACACTACGCGCCGTCGACTCACGGGCCTGTTGCTGATTGGACGGCGAGCTACCCACTGCTCGCCGTACGCAGACCCGGATCTACGGTGGCCGGAGATCGTCTCGCGACGTCCTACGCCCAATGCCTCTCCTGCGGTGGTAGCGGCCGGGGCTGTGAGGGCCACTCCGTTGAGCTTCCCTCACGCATCCCGCCTCCACCTTCGCAAGCATTACTGCTTCGCAGAAGGCGGAGACTGCTTCCCATTCCCTCTCGCCCCGTACCATGGCCTTAGCCAGGGCCGGGCGCGAGGATCGCCACCTATCGCATCTACGAGGACACGGCGGTCTCCGCCCAAGCGGGGCAGACCTCCACCGCATGCTCCACCGTGTCTTCTGGGCGATCCGCGCAGCTACCTAAGCTAAGCTAAAAAAAAAAAAAATTGTTTCATTATCTCGGCGTCATTAATAAATACATCGATGCAAAATAGCAACTTTCTAGTGCTAACAGTCTCTTATCTATATCTCGGACGGACAGATAGTCAGACCGAAGTTCCTTGTCCTCGTTAAAACTACGGAAACCTAAAAAACAGCTTTTTCTTATAATTGGCGGTAAATAATAAACCAGTAGACGGGCCGTCAGCAAACATCAACACAGAAAATTGTTAAGCTTCAAAATAAATATGACCACTAACTCACTTCTTTCGCATTGGCAGATCTTCAAAGTTTATCGAGTGTAACCAGTCGGCCAGTGACTACTCAGGGAGCCTGGAATATTACGAATAACTCACAAGGCGCAAGCGAAACTCCTGTCTACCCGTTTTCGTCGCACCCTTATTACAATATCTGGAATAACCAGCGTAAGTTAAGAAATAGGGAAGTGCCTGCGCAGCCGGTGGCGGCACCCACAAATAACGCCGTTGGGAACCGGCAGTACATTCTTTTTTTTCTTACCAGTCCAAGAGTAAGCGAAGTGAGCTTGGTAACTTAGGCATCCTGATACGGCCAGGTTTGGTTCGAAGCATTTTCATCACCTTCTGTTAGGTTCCTTTAAACTCTGCAGACAGGAATAAGAGCTGGGAAGCAGCAGGGCTTCGTCGGCTATCCTTACTTACGACCGTCGTTAGCATATATCACCTACCCATTTCAACTGTTTTGTTACAAGTGAATTTAGCCGAGGGGCCGAACTTGGTGACCCATATTTTTGTCATTGAAAGTCTAAATCTAGCTTGCACATTTATTGTTATACTTATTTTTGGAAGTTGTTTCGAATTCCCTTTATCTGGCAGAATCTTGATGCTCCAAAATTGATTTGGCATAACACACTTGGCATAATCTTCTTTATACGGATATTTTATTGCAAAAAATATATATAATTATTGTTTGGCCGAATTATTATAAGTATGTCCGAATTTACAATGGCATACTTGTAAAATGGCAGAATTTTGTTTGGCATAATTACCTCTGGCCAAGTTAAAATTCCGCATAATTTCGTTTGGCATGATGTTTATTTAGAGCGACGATTTATTTTTTACAAATTCACTTGGCATACTATGAAGATGGCAGAATATCGTGTGTAATAATTTTATTAGGCATGTTGCATTTCCATTAAATAGCATTTTTCTGACTTCAGTCTTATCTGCCCTACCCGTAGTGTAATTTAAGCCCGTCTAGGCAGGTGATTTTTCACGCTCACCGCCACGATAAACTCGTGTGGGACCGCTGGAGCCCTGCAGCGCCGGAGCCGTGACCGAAACCACGCCTGCTGCTTGTTGCATGCTCGTTTTCATGCTGCATGCTTACTGCATGTGTATGCTATAGTGTATGCTTGTTTGCATTTTTCTGTTTATTTATTTTTATAGACATATTATTTACATTTTTAAATATTTAAATACAAAGGATAAAAAAAACATTTAAAAATATAAAAAATAGTATCCCACCGGTATCGGAAACTGGGTCCAAGCTACCGGCGGTCAGGGCTCCAGAGAGAGGAACCGCCTGACAATGCGAGCCGTGTCCAGAAGTACTGCTTTCTGAATCAAGCCCTTGATCCAGCCGCCTAACGAGAGCCTCCTGAGGTGTTGGTCGAGGCTCGTGGCTATTAATATACTGAGTTGTTCTGGTGTGAAACATCGCACTACTAATGTGCTTGAAGGAGGATGGTATCATAGAATAAATGTCAATATTCCTAGACATCCAAACTTTTACCTTTTTCTACATAAAATTACAAAGGAATCCAAACATTTTGATTATATAATGAAGAATAGTTTATTCTTTTCACATTAAAAAAATCGTCGTAATTCTGTAATAGCGTTTGATGCAAAGGAAAAAACATATACTGCTAAATTGGAGAGAAATTTAATAACCCCAATTCAATTTTTAAACAAGTTTATTTATTTTAAACTTTTTTATTAAAACAATTAAAAAATATCCAATAATTAAATTATTTTACTATAACTCATACAAATAATTAATACATTTGCGTGTTTATATTGTTATTATATTTAAAAGACCACTTGTTCCTCTAGTAGGTGATACCGTTTTTACTCGTCGTTTAAAACAAGGATAGAAGGTACATAGTTAATTTCCCATGTATAATTTAAGATAATAATTAAAATCTCTTAGTTCATAGCTATAGCCGTCCTTTTCTCGCACTGCCTTTTAGTAAAAGATAACGATTCTCTAATTTTAGTTTAGTTATTGAATAAAAGAGAATCGATACCATTGTTAGATAATTTATTTTTTATGATTACGTTATGTCACTTATTTATAGTCGATTAAACGCAAAAGTGAAAAAAAACTAAACCATAAACGGTTTTAATTAATATGCAGAGTGTACTGTTATGTGATATTGTTTATTAAAAAATACTTATGTACTCTTTGACTTTTTTAGTTATTTGACTTATTCTTATGTTTACATCAATCTAGGTGGACGGTTTCAAATATCCGACGAAATGCGGACATGTCATGTTGCGTGTCTGCCGAACTGTGTGTCTGTCGAGTTCCGTTTCTGACAAGTTGCGAATCTATCCTGAGAGACGACGAAATGCGTATCTGACCACTTGCGTTTCTGACGACTTGCTAGTGATCACTAGTAGTGATAGTCGTGTCAGCCAATGGCTGACACGACTATCGGTACAATGATCGCTGAGTCCACATCACACATGTCGTCAACCTCGCGAGAACAAGTCAATATACTTGATTTGTTTATCTTTCTCGGCTTTCACGAGGTTCTCGTCATGTGGGACGGTAATGTCAACAATCATTGCACGCCTCTCGATTCGGTCCACCACCACTATATCAGGCTTATTGGCTACAATAGTCCTGTCCGTGATGATGGACCGATCCCAGTACAATGAGATATGACCATTATCGAGAACTGGGTCGGGCGCATATCTGTAGTACGGCATTTCCGATTCCACAAGAGAGTACTTCAGAGCAAGTTGCTGATTGATAATCCTGGCTACGAGGTTGTGCCTGTGCAAGTACTCACCGTTAGCTAGACGAGAATAACCAGAGATTATGTGGCGGATTGATTCTCCCGGACGATGACATGCCCGACATATGTCAACCGTGCCGTCCTTCGCAATAAATCTCCGGTAGCTTCTCGTCACGATAACTTCATCCATAATTTCATAGACAAAACCTTCGGTTTCTCTAAAGAGGTCACCGACACGCAGCCAGGTTACGGACGCTAGTTGTTCTACATCGGACCCATGTAGGGCCCGGAAAAAGCGTCCGTGAAGTTCCTTACTCTGCCATACTTCCCTGCGACCGTTATTGTCAAGCACTAGAGGTTTGCGCCTGTTTTCGTTAGCATAGGAGAGTGGGGTAAAGCCCTTGTCCACCGCCACTACATCCCGATGCATATCCACGTCAGCAGCTAGGAAATATTCCCTCAGACTGCATACCTCGCGGTTGTGGAGGGTCTTAGCATTTAAAAAGCCTCGGCCTCCACACTTCCGCGGGATATACAGTCTCATCACCGACGAACGTGGGTGATGCATTCGAAATGCAGTCAGCAGTGTAAGAACACGCCTATCCAGGGCGTCAAGTTCTGTTTGAGTCCAATTGAGTACGCCGAAAGAGTACATCAATACCGGCATGACCCAACCGTTCAAGGCGCGCACCTTGTTTCCACCCGATAGAAGGCTATTAAATACCTTCTTCAGGCGGCCAAAGAAGCGCTCCCTCAACGATTGCTTCGTGTCAGTAACATTGATACCTAACGCTTCCGGCATACACAAATACTTATAGGTTTCGGTTGGAGATAGGGATCTCAGGTTTATGGAATCCGAAAGTTGTGTTCCCACGGATTCCACAATCTCCCCTCGCTTTACATGCATGACTGCACATTTGTTCACACCAAACTCCAGCCTGATGGCACTACTGAAGGTGTCAGTTACCTTCAGTAGCTCCATCACTTGCAGATTGTTGGGGGCAAAAAGTTTCAGGTCATCCATGTAAAGGAGGTGAGATATTACCTGACCAACTCTCTTCAACCGATAGCCTAGCCCTGAAGCCTCCAGCAGTGTGTTTAGAGGGTTCAAGGCTAGGCAAAACCAAAGCGGACTCAAACTGTCACCCTGGAATATACCCCGCTCGATCCTTACCGGTTCGCTATTCTCCTGGATATTTCGACATCCTGGATAGTGAAGGACCGTCCTCCATTGCCCCATACACGACATCAAGAAGGTGCGTAGCATTGCATCAACTTTATACAATTCTAGCACCCTTATCAGCCATGTATGAGGAACTGAGTCATAGGCCTTCTTATAGTCTATCCAACAAAATAATAAAAAAGAACACACACACACACACACACACATGTCGACAGATCCTCTCGGGAACGCCGAACCTGCTGGCGAATGGTCATATCTATGAGGAGAAGCTCCTTAGTACCACGGGACCCATTCTTACGAGTACATCCATTTTGAGAGGCAGACATGATACAGTTACTATCTATGTGTGTTAATCTTAGCTCTCAAAATGGATGTAAGAATGGGTCCCGCGGTCTATGTATAAGGTTCTTACCTTATACATAGACCGTCGGTAAGCACGTGATCGGTCTATAATTTTTAGGTTCCACAGTATTACCAGTTTTAAGGAGCAGGTGGGTTATTCCTGTTGTAAGGAACTCGGGTAGCGAACCAGACTCCAAGGCTGCCTGGTATTGAGATGCCAAGCGAGCGTGCGATCTTTGTAGCCACATTATCCAAAAATTGTGCAGCCCGTCCGGCCCTGGAGATTTCCAATTAGGCAACGGACGGACTGCACGGGCTACATCTTGGGGGCTGATAGTGATTGCCCCCATTTCTGTTATTGGATCGCACGCTCGCTTGATCTCCCGAGACCAGTCGCCTTCGGTGTGACTGACAGGCACCGATCAGATGTTGCGCCAGAATGAACTCATGGCGTCATCATCCGGCAGACGCGTGTCAGTCACACCTTGTTCCGGTCGCTTCCAAGTCCTGTACACCCATGACCTTTCATTACTCCGGAATGTGCGATTCTGGGTGTATCGCTCCACCCGCCGCTTATACCTACGGATGCGGTTTGCCCATGCATACACCTTCTGCTTCAGGAAGTCGATGCGCTCTATGACACGGAACATATAGTCTCGGGAGCTGACTTCAGTCCCCGAAAACGCCCGTCTCACAAAGCGCATCACTTTGGGCGAGTGTTGCCCTCCCTGAAGCAGATTAGTTTGCCGATGAGTGCTCTGGCCCCCACCAATACGACACGCGATCCTGCGCTGCCAAGCCGGTACGGCTGGTTTCGGTCGTGTAGCTCTGTCATTGGGGAATTTAACGTGAGCTACACGACATGCCGCTACAGCCGCGCAGTACTGTATCGAGTGTGTGTCGGTGAGGTCATCGCAGTTATCAAAATAATTTGACAACTGCGAATCCAGAGCAGCCACCAGCGCCTTATTCCTATTATGCATGGGCGAACGAGGCAAGCGTGGCCTAAGTTCGGGTGGCATGTTGCGATATTCCCGAATAGCACACTCCAAAGCACTCCTCAATTCGTCATTGCACTGGGTACTTACGTTTGTAACCATGTCACAACACTCCTCGTCAGCGTGGCTGGGAGCATGGTTAGACGGTGGTACCAACACTGGTACCACAGTCTGCAACGGAGGGACATGGCTACCCATTTCAGTTCGGAGGTGAAGGTAATCAAGTACGGTATCATCCAACATATGATTACGCTGGATGACCCGCACCTGATCCGACAGTCGTTGGGCCGAAACGTTGACGGCTGGCTCAAACACCTGAAACAAAGAGACCATCCGAACACGGTACGCGGTCAGGTTGTTACCTCCCTCTGTAGCCCCATAGTATGAGCGCATGACATTCTCGTTGATGGCTTGTGTCCATCGCATGCGCTTCACACTTCCGCCGAGAGCTGGGACCCTATCAGAGGCTGGTGGGCCTCGAGGTCCTAAGCTGCTCGGCGGCCGGCGTCCTCCCCGTCGACGCGCTGGTGGTGGTGTCGTCGGCGGCGAGAAGAACTCGTCGCTGGAGCTCGACGCAACTGCCGCGGCCGGTGTCACAGCGCTCACGGAGAGGCTGGATTCCGGCGGCAGCGAGGCGGAGCTGAGCGACGAGGCCGGAGGTGGTGGGCGTGCTCTCGGTGCTGCGGCTCTCGTCAACATTTTACTCTTCTCACTGGTCTATTCGTCGTCATTATTAACTTTCACTTGTCATTTTCACTATTGTTTTTTATTATTTATATGTTGTAGATACTATAGTAGTTTTTGTACGGTCTTGCATGCATTTTTTGATGTTTAAAATATGATAATTTGTTGATGAAATTGATAAAATTTGCAGAGAATTTTTTTTCTGTCAGTGCATTTGACAGTCGAGCCACAGATTCCAGCATTTTTCTTATTATTATGGTTAAGAAATACAAAATTTACTAATGGAATGTATGCCAAAAGACGTTTGTGACTCTGATCTTTCTGCGATATGATGTTTCTAGTTTTTAATTATTATGGATATGAAATTTATGCCAAAAGATGATTGTGACTTTCAAGAATTTCAATGTATGATAAATTAGTGTTTGCGTTTGCCGAACGATTTCCTGCGAAATTAAGTTTATGCTATCCGCTGTTATACAATTATGACATAAGTTCTGCTATAAAGGGTAGACACAGTTGTTTCGAAGATTTTTATGCAAAGAACAGACGAATATTTTAACTGCATATAAGAATAGTTTTTCAAACCCCATTTCCCGCTTTTATTTACAAAGTCGGCGCTGGCTATAATTTTGGGTCACGGCGCTGGCTGCAGAGGCACTCACTAAGAAATATGTATAAATATTTCATCTCTCTTTTTCTTTCGGTTTTCGACTGTCGCTGAGAACCAGTACAGTGGCTGTCTCGCACACTTGTCCAAGCAATATGCTGAGCGATGTCCATTTTGCTTGGATGTGATGCATATTTTCCCTGTTATTGTAACTTTTTTTTTGTATTTTTCCATTATTTGTTGTGTAGCTCGACGCAACTAATTTTTTTACGGTCTGTGCTGTTCTCCGAAACTGTTCACCACAACTATGGAAGATGTATTCAAGGCTCTGGACTAGAGGTTTGTGAATATCGAGTTCATCACTCACTTTTGAATTGTCAACGATAAATAGTAGTCATTGTTTATGCCAACAGTTATATTTTTAGTCTGTGTTAGATCTTATGTCAAGAGCGTGACTCGATAACTAGATTCTCTAATAGTAAATTGTGTGTAATACTGTATCAGTGATTAAATGGGAGTTAACCAGCAAATAGTTTCAATTAAGCTACTAGCCATTATACAGTTAACAGAAACAAATACAAGGAGCAAACAGTCTTATATGAGACTATGAAGGTGCTTAGTACAATTGCTCGATGACCTCAATTGAGCTTTCGAAAGCACACTTTCGGAAGCTCTTCTAGGTCTTAACATGAACATGGACAAAACAAAGATCATAATTAGTAACCACTCCCATCAAGATCAGAGACTATACATAAGTAGTAAGTTGTAGACGATTACATTAACCTTAAACTACGTCCACCCAGTAATAGGACTCTCCCATCAAGGAGCGCTGTCCGAAATTAGACTCATTATTAATTTATTATACATAAAACAACAGCTATTATACTAAAACACGTATACTAAAATTGACATAATGACCTTTAAAATAGTAAAGGTTTCATAAAAATACGCTTTATAGTTCTTGCGTGATTCTCAATTTTTTATCCGCGTTAGACACAACTTCACAAATTAATTACTTTGTTGTACAAATATAATTTCAAATATTCACATAGCAAATTACGTAGGAAATTGTTTCGAGTAACGTATTTTTTTTTTTCAAAGAAATAAGACTAGTCGTTTAGACGTGATGTAAAAACCATTAGAAGTTGTATAACTGCGTCTTAAAGAGGTCAACCGTCGAATCTGACTCGACTGGGCAGCGCAGAGAAGCTGCGTGAGATATCACGCAGCTTCTCGAACGCTGCCGTCGTGCTCCATCTTCGACCACATCATCGCTTACCATCAGGTGAGATAGTGGTCAAACGCGAGCCTATCAAACATTAAAAAAAATATATTTGTGTCACACCACGGTTTCTCAAGACGAAAGTCGTATGATCAGTTCAGAAGGGGGGACTCATCAGATTGCTTAGTCACCCCAATGCCAATGAAGAGGGCTATGCTTGGTCGTTTCGTTGCGTGATCGAATCATGAATGAAGAGGCAGAAAAACAAAGGTTGCCGACATATTCCGAAGAATCGTCAAACTGAACTGGCAGAGAACATTGCTTGCAGAACAAATGGTCGGTGGGGCTGAAAGGTTCTGAAGAGGCGACCGCGTACCTATCGAAAGACGCAGTGTTGGAAGCCCTTCCGCGAAGCGGTCCTCAAGGTGGACTGATGACTTAAGTGAGGGTCGCGAGAATCCGATGAATGCGAGACGAACAGGACCAGTTGTTGTGGTGATAATTGGGGGAGGCTTTGTCCAGCAGTGGTTTATTGCCGGCTGTCGCACACATCCTACTAATTTTCCATAATTTTGGAACCAACCGGTAAGAACCAGTGTCAACAAGCGCTTACATCTGGTTCGCACTGGCAAACCAGCACTAGCTTTCTTAATGAAATAAGTCATAGATATCTGCTGCCAATGCGATCCAGAACACACGTTTTACACCAACAAGCCACTAACGGTCCCTAAAATACTTATCATAATTATGCAAATTCAATCATTCGAAACTGTTAATTTTAAGTACCTAGTTATTTGGGAATGACACAACTTCATTGGTGGTGACTTCTAAACCATGCGATGGGCCTTCAGCAACAACGATACTGTAAAAATTTAACTCATTCTTTCGTATTTGCAGCAAATAACTGGAATGGTGTCTCCAACACTGAGTTCCAGGTGCACTGGAACGGGCCGGACCCTAATAACCATCCTCAGTACAACAAAAGTAAGTTAAGTAAAACAAAATACATACAACACTAGGTTTCGGCTACTGTTGAGAACCAGCGCGATGGCTCTGTCTTGCACACGAGTCTCAGCATTATTATTTATTATTTATATATTTATTATTATATTCTTTATTGTACACCACAGCAGCAGCATTATGATAAGTGATGGCCAATAAGCGCGGAGACGATGCTGAAGATGTCGCATTATAATTTCATTATATTTGCTGAACAAAGGAATATCATCTTCAAATGTTTCTTTCTAGTAGTTAGCTTGTATACGTACCTTTTTTGTGGGTGTGGTGTGGATCAAGAGCACATGAGACATGCTTTTCCACGCGCATCTGCTATTCTTTTGTTTTGTTATATGTTCATTGGCGATGACTCCTTAACCACCGGATGAGATGTCAGCAAGTAACGGCACAGCCACGTTTTTAAAACATAAGTATGACCACTAACTCACTTCTTTCTTATTTACAGATCTGGGCTTAGACTTCCTCCCACCTTACTTATATTACCAGTCACCCGTAAACACTTGGCCATACAGTCCAGATAGGAAGTTTTAGAACCTGAACAGTTATCATTCACAAGAAAACAAGTTTAATTAAAAACAATAGTGCCTGAAAAAATAAATCAGCTTTCAAAATGAATTCAAGAATTACTAGATCGGGGATCCGTTTCGTAGCACAACTTCAAAGTGTTATGCATGTGGCTTGTCGGCCAGTTACTATGGGACCCGGAACTGTTAAGAATACCCCTAAGGATGCACCCTTCCAGATTAAGGTGGAGTTTTCGGAACCTAATGTAGGGTGTGATAAATGTAAGTAAAAAAAAAAATACTTCACAACACTAGTTTTCGGTAGTTCCAGCATTATGCTGAGCGGTGCCCGTTTTGCGCTGATGTGACGCATATTTCTATGCGTCATTCTCGGCGCAAATATTTTTCTTGCTCCACTCAAGTGAAAAGCAGCTAGCTGGTGTCATTCGCGCAGCAGCTGGTGCTTGTCAACGTGGTTCATCACCGGTTGGCGCAAGCAGTTTTTCGAAGATGGCCAGCGCTTGTGAAAAATGTAAGATTTTTCACACGCACTGGCAATTTTTGATCTTATTTATTTTTTGGTATCCGTCGGTTCCTGCTGGTTTGTGTTGGAAAACACCAGCTTAATACTTTCCTGAAATTATTGAAGCCATGGACGTATGATTGTATGTAAACAATGCGACTCAGAACACAGCTATAAACTTATATGCTACTAGGGCTTCCCTCATAAATGTATCATTATAGTATTGTAAATTTGAATAGCTTTTCCGGACAGTAGATCCGAAACTATTGTTTACTTTTATAGCTGTAATTTAGTTCTTTGTAAATGACGCGACAGTGGCATTTCTACTGTTTTTGTTGGCCGGTAGCAGCTACATCCGGTTTGATATGATAACAAGCACATAGAAAATTTTCATCATTTTCTCATAATTAGCAATGACTCCTAAACCTTAAGATTGCGCAGCAAGGTAAACAACAAAAGTTACATTTTATTCTTTAAAATAAATATTACCACTATCTTACTTCCTTGCAGATCGTAAAAGAATTACGCGATTGGACAGTCTGTCAGTCACTCAGGGACTAGGAAATATTACGAAAAATCCAAAAGATGAATACGTTTTGCCCAGTCCGTCAGTCACTCAGGGACTCGGAAATATTACGAAAAACCCAAAAGATGAATACGTTTTGGCCAGTCCGTCAGTCACTCAGGGGCTCGGAAATATTACAAAAAACCCAAAAGATGAATACGTTTTGGACAGTCCGTCAGTCACTCAGGGACTCGGAAATATTACGAAAAACCCAAAAGAGGAATACGTTTTGCCCAGTCCGTCAGTCACTCAGGGGCTCGGAAATATTACGAAAAACCCAAAAGAGGAATACGTTTTGCCCAGTCCGTCAGTCACTCAGGGACTCGGAAATATTACGAGAAACCCAAAAGATGAATACGTTTTGGCCAGTCCGTCAGTAACTCAGGAACTCGGAAATATTACGAAAAACCCAAAAGATGAATACGTTTTGGCCAGTCCATCAGTCACTCAGGGACTCGGAAATATTACGAAAAACCCAAAAGATGAATACGTTTTGCCCAGTCCGTCAGTCACTCAGGGACTTGGAAATATTACGAAAAACCCAAAAGATGAATACGTTTTGCCCAGTCCGTCAGTCACTCAGGGACTCGAAAATATTACGAAAAACCCAAAAGATGAATACATTTTGGCCAGTCCGTCAGTCACTCAGGGAATCGGAAATATTACGATAAACCCGAAAGATGAATACGTTTTGGCCAGTCCGTCAGTCACTCAGGGGCTCGGAAATATTACAAAAAACCCAAAAGATGAATACGTTTTGGACAGTCCGTCAGTCACTCAGGGGCTCGGAAATATTACAAAAAACCCAAAAGATAAATACGATTTGCCCAGTCTGTCAGTCACTCAGGGGCTCGGAAATATTACGAAAAACTCAAAAGATGAATACGTTTTGGACAGTCTGACAGCCACCTCTCCGGAACCCAGGAATGTTATAAATGAACCAAAAGATGACGAGACTTCTTTCCAGGTGCAGTGGTCGTGGTCTGATACCAGTATCTATCCCCCGTATAAACACTGTAAGTTAATTGAAACATTTCTACACAATACTGGTGTGTGTCTCTGAGAACCAGCATGGTGGCTCAGTTTCACAATTTTTGTTTTGACTTTTTATAATTTGTGTTACTTTAATTAATCTGTGCACTAACAGCTTAAACCAACACGTGCAGAGTGTCGGACCGTCGTGACTGCATCATCTGCTTTACCATTGTAATTGTAATTTTCATAAAAAAACTGTTACTTCTTGACCGTCCGATTTGATGTTGGCATGCAACGGTACAGTAACTTTACTACATAACAAATATGACGCCTAACTCACTTATTTTGTGTTTGCAGATGAAGGCTTTACCTTGCCGCCTCTTGAGAAAGAGAGACCCCTAAAGGCCTGGCCATACAATCCGGATACGAGATACAAAAATCTGTACCGTTATCGTTATCATAAATTAACAAAACTGGGTAACAAGGATATTTAATAAATAGAACCTGAAACAATAAATCTGCTTTCAATATGAATTCAATCATTATTAAACCAGTGAAACTAGCAGTACAACTGCAAAGTATTCCACGTATGGCCTGTCGGACAGTCACCTTTTCGGGACCCGGGAATGTTACGAATAACCCGAAAGATGCCCACAATACTCCATTCCACATGAAGGTGGAGTGGTCTGACACCAATATCTACCCCCCATATAAACACCGTAAGTTAATTAAAACATTTTCATAAAGGGCATACCATCCAAAACTTTCGTTTGAATATGTTCCAGTTTAAAAGGTATGGCTAACAAGACATATTATATTTTTCCAGCTCTTTTTTGTGGGGTGGCAAAACATCTGCTTTACTTTCTTGCTTATATAATTAATCACTGTGGACACAAAAATGTTGTCATTTGTACAGACAGTAAAAGTCCATTAAAACATATTGCTCAGTGTGCCTCTGGCCACAGAGGTGCATCGATAGCGTATGTTATTTTATCTAAAATTGAAAAAATTACTTTAAAAGGCATCCATCTGAAATTGCAGTGGGTGGGTACCCTCGCATATTAGTCCGGTCAATTTAGACATTCGAAGGTACATAAAGTCCCAACAAGCAGAAACTCAGTAAAACTGTTAAAACATAATTATAAACTATGTTTAAAAGTTCCCCATCATTCCCGTGTATGGAAAAATTTTTATTCAAGGTCAAAGGTAAAAAAAATGAAGTTTTTCGCGATTTTCAGCAAAACGGTAAGTTTTATATAGATAATTTTATGGTCTACAATTTTTGTCCAGGTACTTTTATGATAAAACTTACTGTTAATGACGAAGAAAAATCGCTTCACCCAATTGTGAGGAATGTGGAGTTGTCGAGGACCTACAAAATTTATTGATAGAATGTGTTCGGTATATATGAGTCCAGTAGAAATAATTTAGTGAGGTCGCTGGATTTGAACAGAACTGATGTAGGCATGTTCCATACAATTCTATCACAACCAAATGGCGACAATGCGAAGGGTTTATTCAAATTCATGGCCCACGTCTTGTGAAAGTTACTGTTTCGGATACGATGGGACTGACATACGCTATACGTGAAAGCCCCTAAATATAAATAAATAAAGATATAAAAGACATTATATTTATCCAGCTTTGTTTTGTGGGGTGGCAATGCATCTGCTTTACTTTGTAATGAACGGTGACTCCTTAACCGCCGTCAGATGTGATGTTGGCATGCAAAGGTCACTTTACTATAGAACAATTAATGTGACCACTAGGTATATAACTCACTACTTTCCTGTTTGCAGATCAAGGTTTTAACTTCTTGCGTTTTGAGAATGAGATACCCCAAAAAGCCAGGCCATACAATCCCGACACGAGAAACAGAAAACTGCACCGTTATCATGCATGAACAAAACTAAAGTTTACTTAACAGCAATAGAACCTAAAATAATAAATCAGCTTTCAAAATGAATTCAATCATTCGTAAACCAGTGAAACTAGCAGTACAACTGCAAAGTACTGCGCGTATGGCCTGTCGGACAATCACCTCTTCGGCACCCGGGAATGTTACGAATAACCCAAAACATGCCCACAAAACTCCACTCCACGAGCAGTTGGAGTGGTTTGACACCAGTATCTATCCCCCGTATAAACACCGTAAGTTAATTGAAATATTTCTACACAACACTGGTGTGTCTTTGAGAACCAGCGCGGTGGCTCCGCTTCACATTTTTTAAATTATGGTACTTATTTATATATTTCAATTACTCTCTGCACTAACAGCTTAAACAATATCGTGCAGAGCGTCGCACCAATCTCGAGCAAATAATATTTTTCTTTGTCTGTAATTCACGTACAAAATAATAGTAGCTGGTGCCAGTTTGCCAACGCTTACACATGCACAGATCCAACCAAAATCAAAAATCAAAATCAAAAGTCATTTATTCAAACTAGGCTGAGAACCAGCACCTTTTGAACGTCAAAGTTCTACATAAAGACAGTCCCCCAAAAAACGACCGCGCGTCACCACTTCCTAGTGTTTTAGCTGTGAAGAAGTGGCCAACAAACTCCCCAGCAACACATCTGTCTGTCATGTTTTAAGAACTTGAATCTATATAATTATAAGCAACAATCTTAACATTATGTAAAACAGAAAAATAAATATATGTCGTCTAAAATATAATCATAAAATTAAATAATCCGCCACTTGCCAGCTAGCACACTCAATCATGCCATTAAAAACAAACTCAAGCATAAACACTAAACCAAATTAAAGAAGCCTCCAAACATAACTGGTGTGCCTGCTTACAAGAACTAAGATAGAAACTATCAAAGGGCTGTGATTCGAAGCCACAAGTGATGAACTAGGGCCATCACACTAAAATTAGTAGACAATTATTATATGAACTCATATAATCTCTCATAACCATAAGCTAAATATGGAAAAAGAACATAAAGTGTAACATTGTCTTGCGTTCAACACAGCGACCAACTATTATTATCTTCTAAATAGTCATTGATGGAATAGTATGCCTTCTAACAGAGACTAGATTTAACTTTAGTTTTAAATGCATCAAAAGGCAAGTCAAGAAAAGAACGGGGTAGCTTATTGTAAAATTCGATACCGAGACCCTCAAACGAATCATGAACCCTACGCACACGGTGAGAAGGAACATGAAGTTTATACTTCATTCTGGTGTTAAGCTTTCAATATGAATTCAATCATTCTTAAACCAGTGAAACTAGCAGTACAACTGCAAAGTATTCCACGTATGGCCTGTCAGACTGCCCACAATACTCCACTCCGCATGAACGTGGAGTAGTCTGACACCAGTATCTACCCCCCGTATAAACACCGTAAGTTAATTAAAATATTTTCACAAAGGGCACATACCATCCAAAACTTTCGTTTGGCTATGTTCCAGTTTGAAAAGTATGGCTAACAAGACATATTGTGTTTATCCAGCTTTTAGGGTGGCAATGCATCTGCTATACTTTGTAATGAACGGTGACTTAAACCGTCACATGTGATGTCGGCTTGCAAAAACAGTAACTTTACTTCAGAACAATTAATATGGCCACTCGATAAGACTTCAGTTTATTTTCTTTCCCGTTTGCAGATCAAGGTTTTAACTTCCTGCCTGTTGAGAAAGAGATACCCCGGAAAGCTAGGCCATACAATCCCGATACGAGAAACAGAAAACTGCACCGTTATCATGCATGAACAAAACTAAAGTTTATTTAACAGCAATAGAACCTAAAATAATAAATCAGCTTTCAAAATGAATTCAATCATTCTTAAACCAGTGAAACTAGCAGTACAACTGCAAAGTACTGCGCGTATGGCCTGTCGGACAATCACCTCTTCGGCACCCGGGAATGTTACGAATAACCCCAAAGATGCCCACAAAACTCCACTCCACGTGCAGTTGGAGTGGTTTGACACCAGTATCTATCCCTCGTATAAACACCGTAAGTTAATTGAAACATTTCTACACAACACTGGTGTGTCTTTGAGAACCAGCGCGGTGGCTCCGCCTCACATTTTTTTTTTTTTTTTTTTAATTTACTATGGTCCTTATTTACACTTCTGGACACATCTATTGGCCCACCTTAGAGTTTAGGTTTCGATGGCCCCTACCGAAATATGATTGCTAGATTGAACAAAAACTGTTGATGCAGTTTTAAACCTGATACATTTTACCATCTTTTTCGATCGTATTGTTTTAAATTTGAATTCAGAATACCATACGACATAGAGCTACGCCTAACAAGTCGGATATGCGCCTTGTTAAAGGCAATTGATTTTTGAATAAAAAACATGTTTTATCAAATAAAGGTTTAATTTAATAACGCGTGTTGCCTCCATGGGCATCTACCACAGCTCTCATACGATTAGGCATAGAGTTTATCAACCGCTCTATGAAATTTTGAGGGATCATCTCCCATTCCTCTTCTATGGCAGTTTTCAACTCCTGCGTCGTCTGGGCAACTGGCTGACGAGCCCTAACACGTCTTTTTAGCACGTCCTACATGTGCTCAATGGGGTTCATGTCTGGGCTTCTGGCTGGCCAGTCCATAACTGTGATGTTCACATCCCGAAGATATTCCCTGACGATGCCGGCCGCATGGGCTCTTGCATTATCATGCATAAAAAGGAAATTTGGGCCCACATAGTCCGCGTATGGTATCACGTGAGGTTCTAAGCACTCACGAATGTACCTTTCAGCATTTAATGTTGGCAGCCGTGGTCCTGTAACAACCTCAAGTTGAGTTTTGCCGCTCGCGGATATACCGCCCCAGACAGTCCATGAGCCACCGCCATAAGCAACCCTCTCTTCAAAGCAGCATTGTGCGAAACGCTCTCCCTTACGTCGGTATAGACCTTCTTCCTTCCATCATTGCCATGTAACACAATTTTAGACTCATCAGAAAAGAGTACACGGCTCCAATCTTGCTGTGTCCAATTTAAATGACTGCGTGCGAAATGAAGGCGCGCTGTTCGGTGGGCTCGCGTTAGTTTGGGCCCATTAGCTGGCTTGTGTGTTACCATATCGCGTTCTTTTAACCTTCTCCGAACAGTTCGAGCGCTCACAGATACTCCGTGGAAGTCGCGAAGTTGGTTTTGTATCTCAATGGAGGTAAGGTGACGATTTCTCAAGCTGGTCGTCACGATGAATCGATCCTGCCTTTCAGTTGTGACCCGAGATCGTGGCCTTCCTAGGCGACGAACAAAGCCGCCAGTCTCTAGGTACCTCCGATAAACATTTCGGACCGCAGATCGACTTAAATTAAGTTGAGCACTCACGTTTCTTTGGCTGTGTCCGGCCTGAATAAGTGCCACAGCTTGGGCGGCCACTTCAGGTGAAGTATCCATAGATTATTGATAGAACCTCACCTTAATGTTAAGAATAAGTAATGTTTGTTGCAAAACCAAAGATATCAATCACTTTTTCAAGAAATAAATCCAAGTAAACCAATAAAACCAAGTTTTCTTAGTATTCGATTGTTTGATATCAACAAACAGGCTCCAAATTGTCTTTTGTTTCTTTAAATTCTGTGTTCGAAATTCAAAAAAAGACTATTGAATGAAATTGTGAATGTGCCAGGTTCAAAACTGCATAAAAACTTTTTGCTCGACCTAATATAAAATTTTAGCTAGGACCAAACGAAACTGAAAATACAAGGTGGGCCAATAGATGTGTCCAGAAGTGTATTATTTCAATTACTCTCTGCACTAACAGCTTAAACCAACTCGTGCAGAGCGTCGTACCAATCTCGAGCAAATAATATTTTTCTTTGTCTGTAATTCACGTACAAAATAATAGTAGATGGTGCCAGTTTGCCAACGCATACACATGCACAGTTCCAACAGGTAAGAACTCATTCAAACAGTGCTGACAAGCTGGAATCTGATTTATTTGGCATCGGTTTGTGATGGTTCGCACTAGTAAACCGGTACCATCTTCTAGCTTTTTAGGAGATTGAAACTATGGCAAGATGTCTACTACCAATGTGATACAGAGCATACCTAATAGCGGTTTCTAAAACAACGTATCATAAAGATATTGCTACATAAACAATAATTTGCTTCACAAAAGGCATACCATCCAAAACTATCGTTTTACTATGTTCCAGTTTCAAGGGTATGGGCTAACAAGAGATGATATATAATTTTCTAGCTTTTTTTTATTTGGATGGCAATGCATCATCTGCTTTACCTTTGTAATTGTAATATTCATTAAAAACTGTAGATTCCTTGAGTGTCGAGAGATATGATATTGGCATGCAACGGTACAGTAACTTGACTTCATAACAAATATGACATCTAAGTCACTTATTTTGTGTTTGCAGATGAAGGCTTTACCTTGCCGCCTCTTGAGAATGAGAGACCCCAAAAGGCCAGGCCATACAATCCGGATACGAGATACAAAAATCTGTACCGTTATCGTTATCATGAATTAACAAAACTGGTTAACAAGGTTCTTTAACAGCAATACAACCTAAAACAATAAATCGACTTTCAATATGAATTCAATCATTCTTAAACCAGTGAAACTAGCAGTACAACTGCAAAGTATTCCACGTATGGCCTGTCGAACTGCCCATATTACTCCACTCCGCATGAAGGTGGAGTGGTCTGACACCAGTATCTACCCCCCGTATAAACACCGTAAGTTAATTAAAATATTTTCACAAAGGGCACATACCATCCAAAACTTTCGTTTGGCTATGTTCCAGTTTGAAAGGTATGGCTAACAAGACATATTGTGTTTATCCAGCTTTTTTTGTAGAGTGGCAATGCATCTGCTTTACTTTGTAATGAACGGTGACTTAAACCGTCACATGTGATGTCGGCATGCAAAAACAGTAACTTTACTTCAGAACAATTAATATGGCCACTCGATAAGACTTCAGTTTATTTTCTTTCCTGTTTGCAGATCAAGGTTTTAACTTCCTGCCTTTTGAGAAAGAGATACCCCGGAAAGCTAGGCCATACAATCCCGATACGAGAAACAGAAAACTGCACCGTTATCATGCATGAACAAAACTAAAGTTTATTTAACAGCATAGAACCTAAAATAATAAATCAGCTTTCAAAATGAATTCAATCATTCTTAAACCAGTGAAACTAGCAGTACAACTG
Organism: Polia nebulosa; assembly: GCA_951329385.1. NCBI lineage: Eukaryota > Metazoa > Arthropoda > Insecta > Lepidoptera > Noctuidae > Polia > Polia nebulosa. The sequence continues at coordinate 6,509,033 of OX589593.1, forward strand.
CAAAGTACTGCGCGTATGGCCTGTCGGACAATCACCTCTTCGGCACCCGGGAATGTTACGAATAACCCCAAAGATGCCCACAAAACTCCACTCCACGTGCAGTTGGAGTGGTTTGACACCAGTATCTATCCCTCGTATAAACACCGTAAGTTAATTGAAACATTTCTACACAACACTGGTGTGTCTTTGAGAACCAGCGCGGTGGCTCCGCTTCACATTTCTTAATTTTTTTTTTAAATTTACTATAGTACTTATTTATATACTTCAATTACTCTCTGCACTAACAGCTTAAACCAACTCGTGCAGAGCGTCGTAACAATCTCGAGCAAATAATATTTTTCTTTGTCTGTAATTCACGTACAAAATAATAGTAGCTGGTGCCAGTTTGCCAACGCATACACATGCACAGTTCCAACAGGTAAGAACTCATTCAACAAGTGCTGACAAGCTGGAATCTGATTTATTTGGCATCGGTTTGTGATGGTTCGCACTAGTAAACCGGTACCATCTTCTAGCTTTTTAGAAGAATGAAACCATGGCAAGATGTCTACTACCAATGTGATCCAGAGCATACCTAATAGCGATTTCTAAAACAACGTATCATAAAGATATTGCTACATAAACAATAATTTGCTTCACAAAAGGCATACCCAGGGACTCAAACTGTAACCGCTATAAGTGTTTTTAACACTGTTTTTTTCAAACTGTTTTAAAAAGAAACCTTTATAAATGTAACAGAAACAATGATGTTACCGAATCAAAGTGTAACCTTTTATATCTGTTAATAAGTGTTAATATGTGTAACAGAAATAAGTAGCTTTAGCATGGTTTTAGACATAATTGCACGGTATGGCAACAACGCGCGCGACGGCGCGGCGTTGAGGCCGACTAGACGATCATAATATTGCAGTTGCGATTCCTACTTTCTATCGTGCGCGCGCCATTTTTAGGGTTCCGAACATCCGAATGTAAAAACGGAACCCTTATACTCGTGCGTCTGTCTGTCTGTCCGTCTGTCACAGCCAATTTCCTCCGAATATACTGGCCCGATTAAGTTAAAATTTGCTACACAGGTGTATTTCTATGACCCTAACACGGACAAGTAACGTAAATAAATTAATTTGGAATATGGGGGTAACTTTTGGGGGGAAAATCGGAAAATTTAAAAATAAAGTTTTTCAAACTGTACCTGCGACATATCAAATCATCATCACAATCAGCCCTTTAGGCTGATTGTGAGGGTCTCAAATATTTTTTTTTCATAATTTTAAAATAAACTGTTTTAAAGTTATTAAAGAAAATAAACGAAAATACACCACGTAAACTGAAAATGTAAAGTTGTAACGCTAACATTTCTTTAAAGCTTGAGGCGTGAACGTCTTTTACACTGTTTTAAGAGGCCGTATACGAAATTTCACCGATTTCGCTGATTTACGTGATTTTAAATTTAAAATAATGTATTTGTAAAGGTTTTAATGCACAACATGAAAGATTATTTCAATTATGATCTAATGTATGAGCTAGTTTTTTTTATTTTTATTATAATTTTGATTTATCAACCACAAACCGACGACGGTTTTATGAATTATTGCTGTAAGGGGTTTAGAATATCACATAATTACGAATCGTTTCGACGTATAAAAGATATGAAAAAATTTGAATTTATTGTTGCAAAAGTCGTTTATATAATGTATGAATCACTTTTTACAAATTTTATAAATTTAAATGAGTAAAAAAATATTTAACTTAGACAAATTTTAGAGAAAATGGGCAAAGAATTGCTTTTGATTTTGGCTATTTAGAACTCTCGTTCGTAAAATTTAAACAGCAAAAAATAAACTCCAGTTACGCTGGTATTATATTATCTGTGCTCCAGTTCACCATCAATCCATTTCTCAAAAAATAATTAAAAATTACAAAAAATTAGCAATAAAAAATCTATTAAAACAACCCAAATCTCGACTTATAATACGCAACAAAAGCTTCAAATCTAGCTCATTCATTAGATCGTAATTAAAATTATCTTTCATGTTGTACATTAAAATTGACTAACGACTAGTTGACTAAACTCATAGAAATGCATAATTTTGACTGTAAAATCACGTAAATTAGTGAAATCGGACAAAATTTCGTGTACATGCCTAAATATTATAGAAGTAGGCACGCATAAGCCTCCAGAGGACACGGTGGAGGTCTGGTCCGCTTGGGCGGAGCACCGCCGTGTCCTCGTGGATGCGATAGGCGGCAGCGGCTTCTCGCGTCCGGCCCTGGTCCAGGCCATGGTACGGAGCGAGAGGGAATGGGGAGCAGTCTCCTCCTTCTGCGAATCAGTAATGCTTGCGGAGGAGGAGGCTTAACGGGTGAAGGAGACTCAACGGAATGGCCTCACGCCCCCAGCCGCAGCCGCCGCAGGAGACGCCTTGGGCGTCACTCAGGCAAGGAAAGAACAGGGGTGGGTTTTAGTCAGTAAGAATCTGACACGCCCTCCGCTCCGCCCAGAGCGGGAGAAGTCATAGGAGGATTCCCGAACAAAAAAAAAAAATGGTACGCATAAGCGTACAACTATAATACAAATACTAATTAAAACAAAAACACCTATGTATCTAAGTTTTAATTAGTATTTTTAAGTTCGTGTAAAAGTTATTAAAAAGATTTTACTTTTTTTATAAACCATTTAAAAAATATTTGTGATTCGGAACCCTTTGCGCGCGAGTCCGACTCGCACTTGGACGGTTTTACGGAGCGAAAAGGAATGGGCAGTCTCCTCCTTCTGCGAAGCAGTAATGCTTGCGAAGGAGGAGGCGCAATGGGTGAAGGAGGCTCAACGGCATGGCCCTAACGCCCCCAGTCGCAGCCACCGCAGGAGACGCCCTGGGCGTCGGGGGTCACAGGACGATCTCCAGCCACCATAGCGCGGTCCTGCGGACGGCGAATAATGGGTAGCTCGCCGTCCGATCTGCACCACGCCAGAGAGTCAACGGCGCATAGTGTCCCACGCGTGCCTCATAGAGATGTATGTCAGCCATCACTGACGGGGCTCATCATGGCCGATGCCTGCATGCCAAGGGGTCGCGGATAAATTCACTCAGGCAAGGAAGTAACAGAGGTGGGTTTTAGTCAGTAAGAGTCTGACACACCCTCCTGCTCCACCTAGAGCGGAAGAAGGAGAAGTCTTAGGATTTCCGACCAAAAAAAAAAAAAATTTAGATTGCTCCTAGCCTGCCCCCAAAAATATAATACAAATACTAATTAAAACATATATACTTATGTATCTAAGTTTTAATTAGTATTTTTAAGTTCGTGTAAAAGTTAGACTTAAAAAGATTAAAAATATGTGATACTTTCGCCCCTTTGCGCGCGAGTCCAACTCGCACTTGGCCGGTTTTTTAAAGAAAGGATTGATTGATCCATTGCAGCGAATATTTTAAATACTTCGAGTACGTGTTTTGCACGGATATAACAGACGGCGCGCGGCGACTGGATTGCGACTGTCTAATAGTAAATTTGGCAACGTCGCCTTTACCTGTTACTTATTAACACTGTTAACACTTTTATATCTGTTACAGTTATATTACGGTTACACTTTTGTAAGTGTTTTGGGTTAACACATTAAGAAACACATATAAAAGTGTTACATTTTTGATTCTGTTATCCATTCAATATGTAACACTTATAATTCTGTAACCTTTATGAAGGTGTTTTTAAGTCCCTGGGCATACCATCCAAAACTATCGTTTTACTATGTTCCAGTTTCAAGGGTATGGCTAACAAGACATGATATATAATTTTCGAGCTTTTTTTTTATTTGGATGGCAATGCATCATCTGCTTTACCTTTGTAATTGTAATATTCATTAAAAACTGAAGACTCCTTGAGCGTCAGAGTATGATATTGCCATGCAACGGTACAGTAACCTTACTTCACAACAAATATGACATCTATCTCACTCATTTTGTGTTTGCAGATGAAGGCTTTACCTTGCCGCCTCTTGAGAATGAGAGACCCCAAAAGGCCAGGCCATACAATCCGGATACGAGATACAAAAATCTGTACCGTTATCGTTATCATGAATTAACAAAACTGGTTAACAAGGATATTTAACAGCAATACAACCTAAAACAATAAATCGACTTTGAATATGAATTCAATCATTCTTAAACCAGTGAAACTAGCAGTACAACTGCAAAGTATTCCACGTATGGCCTGTCGAACTGCCCACAATACTCCACTCCGCATGAAGGTGGAGTGGTCTGACACCAGTATCTACCCCCCGTATAAACACCGTAAGTTAATTAAAATATTTTCACAAAGGGCACATACCATCCAAAACTTTCGTTTGGCTATGTTCCAGTTTGAAAGGTATGGCTAACAAGACATATTGTGTTTATCCAGCTTTTTTCTGTAGGGTGGCAATGCATCTGCTTTACTTTGTAATGAACGGTGACTGAAACCGTCACATGTGATGTCGGCATGCAAAAACAGTAACTTTACTTCAGAACAATTAATATGGCCACTCGATAAGACTTCAGTTTATTTTCTTTCCCGTTTGCAGATCAAGGTTTTAACTTCCTGCCTGTTGAGAAAGAGATACCCCGGAAAGCTAGGCCATACAATCCCGATACGAGAAACAGAAAACTGCACCGTTATCATGCATGAACAAAACTAAAGTTTATTTAACAGCAATAGAACCTAAAATAATAAATCAGCTTTCAAAATGAATTCAATCATTCTTAAACCAGTGAAACTAGCAGTACAACTGCAAAGTACTGCGCGTATGGCCTGTCGGACAATCACCTCTTCGGCAACCGGGAATGTTACGAATAACCCCAAAGATGCCCACAAAACTCCACTCCACGTGCAGTTGGAGTGGTTTGACACCAGTATCTATCCCTCGTATAAACACCGTAAGTTAATTGAAACATTTCTACACAACACTGGTGTGTCTTTGAGAACCAGCGCGGTGGCTCCGCTTCACATTTTTTTTTTTTTTTTTTAAATTTACTATGTCCTTATTTATTATTTCAATTACTCTCTGCACTAACAGCTTAAACCAACTCGTGCAGAGCGTCGTACCAATCTCGAGCAAATAATATTTTTCTTTGTCTGTAATTCACGTACAAAATAATAGTAGCTGGTGCCAGTTTGCCAACGCATACACATGCACAGTTCCAACAGGTAAGAACTCGTTCAACAAGTGCTGACAAGCTGGAATCTGATTTATTTGGCATCGGTTTGTGATGGTTCGCACTAGTAAACCGGTACCATCTTCTAGCTTTTTAGAAGAATGAAACCATGGCAAGATATCTACTACCAATGTGATCCAGAGCATACCTAATAGCGGTTTCTAAAACAACGTATCATAAAGATATTGCTACATAAACTATAATTTTCATCACAAAAGGCATACCATCCAAAACTATCGTTTTACTATGTTCCAGTTTCAAGGGTATAGGCTAACAAGAGATGATATATAATTTTCTAGCTTTTTTTTATTTGGATGGCAATGCATCATCTGCTTTACCTTTGTAATTGTAATATTCATTAAAAACTGTAGATTCCTTGAGTGTCAGAGATATGATATTGGCATGCAACGGTACAGTAACTTTACTTCATTACAAATATGACATCTAACTCACTTATTTTGTGTTTGCAGATGAAGGCTTTACCTTGCCGCCTCTTGAGAATGAGAGACCCCAAAAGGCCAGGCCATACAATCCGGATACGAGATACAAAAATCTGTACCGTTATCGTTATCATGAATTAACAAAACTGGTTAACAAGGTTATTTAACAGCAATACAACCTAAAACAATAAATCGACTTTCAATATGAATTCAATCATTCTTAAACCAGTGAAACTAGCAGTACAACTGCAAAGTATTCCACGTATGGCCTGTCGAACTGCCCATAATACTCCACTCCGCATGAAGGTGGAGTGGTCTGACACCAGTATCTACCCCCCGTATAAACACCGTAAGTTAATTAAAATATTTTCACAAAGGGCACATACCATCCAAAACTTTCGTTTGGCTATGTTCCAGTTTGAAAGGTATGGCTAACAAGACATATTGTGTTTATCCAGCTTTTTTTGTGGGGTGGCAATGCATCTGCTTTACTTTGTAATGAACGGTGACTTAAACCGTCACATGTGATGTCGGCATGCAAAAACAGTAACTTTACTTCAGAACAATTAATATGGCCACTCGATAAGACTTCAGTTTATTTTCTTTCCTGTTTGCAGATCAAGGTTTTAACTTCCTGCCTTTTGAGAAAGAGATACCCCGGAAAGCTAGGCCATACAATCCCGATACGAGAAACAGAAAACTGCACCGTTATCATGCATGAACAAAACTAAAGTTTATTTAACAGCAATAGAACCTAAAATAATAAATCAGCTTTCAAAATGAATTCAATCATTCTTAAACCAGTGAAACTAGCAGTACAACTGCAAAGTACTGCGCGTATGGCCTGTCGGACAATCTCCTCTTCGGCACCCGGGAATGTTACGAATAACCCCAAAGATGCCCACAAAACTCCACTCCACGTGCAGTTGGAGTGGTTTGACACCAGTATCTATCCCTCGTATAAACACCGTAAGTTAATTGAAACATTTCTACACAACACTGGTGTGTCTTTGAGAACCAGCGCGGTGGCTCCGCTTCACATTTTTTTTTTTTTTTTTTTAATTTACTTTGGTCCTTATTTATTATTTCAATTACTCTCTGCACTAACAGCTTAAACCAACTCGTGCAGAGCGTCGTACCAATCTCGAGCAAATAATATTTTTCTTTGTCTGTAATTCACGTACAAAATAATAGTAGCTGGTGCCAGTTTGCCAACGCATACACATGCACAGTTCCAACAGGTAAGAACTCGTTCAACAAGTGCTGACAAGCTGGAATCTGATTTATTTGGCATCGGTTTGTGATGGTTCGCACTAGTAAACCGGTACCATCTTCTAGCTTTTTAGAAGAATGAAACCATGGCAAGATATCTACTACCAATGTGATCCAGAGCATACCTAATAGCGGTTTCTAAAACAACGTATCATAAAGATATTGCTACATAAACTATAATTTTCATCACAAAAGGCATACCATCCAAAACTATCGTTTTACTATGTTTCAGTTTCAAGGGTATGGGCTAACAAGAGATATATAATTTTCTAGCTTTTTTTTATTTGGATGGCAATGCATCATCTGCTTTACCTTTGTAATTGTAATATTCATTAAAAACTGAAGATTCCTTGAGTGTCAGAGATATGATATTGGCATGCAACGGTACAGTAACTTTACTTCATTACAAATATGACATCTAACTCACTTATTTTGTGTTTGCAGATTTTACTTTACAGCTTTACCTTGCCGCCTCTTGAGAATGAGAGACCCCAAAAGGCCAGGCCATACAATCCGGATACGAGATACAAAAATCTGTACCGTTATCGTTATCATGAATTAACAAAACTGGTTAACAAGGTTATTTAACAGCAATACAACCTAAAACAATAAATCGACTTTCAATATGAATTCAATCATTCTTAAACCAGTGAAACTAGCAGTACAACTGCAAAGTATTCCACGTATGGCCTGTCGAACTGCCCATAATACTCCACTCCGCATGAAGGTGGAGTGGTCTGACACCAGTATCTACCCCCCGTATAAACACCGTAAGTTAATTAAAATATTTTCACAAAGGGCACATACCATCCAAAACTTTCGTTTGGCTATGTTCCGGTTTGAAAGGTATGGCTAACAAGACATATTGTGTTTATCCAGCTTTTTTTTGTAGGGTGGCAATGCATCTGCTTTACTTTGTAATGATCGGTGACTCTCAAACCGTCAGATGTGATGGCGGCATGCAAAAACAGGAACTTTACCACAGAACAATTAATATGGGCACTCTATAATACTTCAGTTTATTTTCTTTGCTGTTTGCAGATCAAGGTTTTAACTCCCTGCGTTTTGAGAACGAGAAACCCCGAAAGGCCAGGCCATACAATCCCGATACGAGATACAGAAAACTGCACCGGTATCGTGCATGAACAAAACAAGTTTTATTTAAAAAAGCAATATGTAGTACCTGAACATAATTAATATTTAAATTATTTACATTAAAACTTTCAGTTCAATCTTGTGGTTTCATTTCATATTTGTCACGATTTCCTATTTACGGTTTCGTACCAAAATAGTAAAAGCTGTTTTACCACTTTGGTGTCTTGCTTTTCTCCGTCCGTAGCAGACCCTCGCTGCTGTAGGTCTGACCTCTTCTAGAAATATAATAAAAAAACTGTTAGGTAGTTAGTTTTTACACATGGCCCGCCAGCATGCAAGCGGGTAAGTTCGCGTAGTAATAAATGCGTCAGTTTCGACTGCTCAGCCAGTGTCAGTGTCACTCAGTGGTCTTAGAAGAAAACTGACTGCGTCAACATTATGAAGGAATTTGTAAAACACAAAGTTGCAACACACAACAAAACACAATCAGAAAGTTGTAAAGTTTTAACCATGGCCGCGCGATCAAAACATGAAGAAACATGCGGCCACGCAGTTCTCTTAAACTGAACTTAGTAGAGGTCCCATTTTATTTTTGCTAGTTACGATTTCGATTTCGTTCTAATGTTTGGACTTCACGACCCGGAGTTTGATAGAGGTCCCATTCATTTTGCTTACCACTGATAAGAGATGAAAATGTAAACACTGGTGCCGATTCTTTTGTTAAATATCTAAACTAAAATTAGAGAATCGCTATCTTTTACTAAACGGCAGTGCGAGAAAAGGACGGCTACAGCTATGAACTAAGTAAGAGATGTCAAATTAGTTTACGCCTTGTACTTTACCGTGTTTTTAGTCGACATGTTTTTACGTGTACCCTAAATTTGTATGGTAGCATTGGTTCAACTAAATTTGACAGCTCAATTTACGTCCGTCTCTTTCTTGTTTTAGAGAGACAAAAAGATAGTATTAGCCTAAATTAAGTTGTTTGTGCATAACAGAATCGGCACCACTATGCGCCAACACTTAGACAATTTTTCATAGAGTTAATTTTCTTATGACTTTGTTTTATAATATGATATAATGATATTTTTTTTTTATATTGGATAGGCTCCTATCTCACCTGATGGTAAGCGATGATGTGGTCGAAGATGGAGCACGCTTGCCTAGATATACATTATCCTACTAATATTATAAATGTGAAAGTTTATGAGTGTGTATGTTTGTTACTTCTTCACGCTCAAACAGCTTGACCGATTTGAATGAAATTCGGTATGTAGATAGCTTATAGCCTAGATTAACATATAGGCTACCTTTTATTCCAGTCTAGGCGGGTAAAACCGCGGGGGGCAGCTAGAATATGTATAAAACATACTTAAAATACCTACCTGAAATAGCTACCTAACTAAAATTAATTTATGATTACTCTTTTTAATACAACGAAAAAAAGAACGTCACCATTAAAATACGTTAAAAATTTTTGCTCGACTGTACTCGACTCTAAAATGTAGTGACCGTCAGGATGGCTGGACCAAACCAGATTTTTAGATGAGACCATGTACACTATTTAGTACCTATTTGCTACTATTTACTACCTATAGTTAAATATTCGCTACCTTTGCGTTAAGAAATACATCCATCCACTTTATTTCTTTGATATATGTGGCTGACTTTATTCTTCAATAAGTTGTTGTATGAAGAAGTGATCCCACAAGAATGGTGCAACAGTTCGCTAGTGCCCATCTTCAAGAATAAAGGGGATGTACAGGACGGCAACAACTATCGAGGGATAAAGCTCATGTCACATACTATGAAAGTATGAGCGAAAGTGATAGAGAACAGATTGCGAGAGGAGAGTGAGATTACCCCGAACCAGTTTGGGTTTATGCCAGGTCGAGGGACAATGGACGCCACCTTCGCTCACCGTCAATTGTGCGAGAAGTACAGACGTGTGCACAAGAACTTGCACATGTTGTTCATTGATCTTGAGAAAGCGTATGATAGGGTACCTCGGGATGTGTTGTGGTGGGCCTTGAAAGAGAAAGGTTTGCCTGGGAAGTATGTTGAGTTGATTCGTGCTATGTACAGACAATCTAGTACCTACGTCCGGTCGGCTGCTGGCAACACCGATGAGTTCAGTGTGGCTGTAGGCTTACATCAAGGGTCGGCTTTAAGTCCTTACCTCTTCCTGTTGATTATGGACGCTCTTACGTCGGAAATACAGGAAGAGGCACCCTATTGCATGCTGTTTGCCGACGACATTGTTCTGGTCGGTGAAGATGGACCTAAGATCTAGAGCAGATTGGAGAAATGGCAACAGAAGCTGGAGAAAGTTGGCTTGAAAATCAGCAGAACCAAAACTGAATACATGTTCTGCGATTTCGTATGGATTTGGATGGCTATAAGAGTAGAGGTAGGCCAAAGAAACGATGGTTGGACTGTGTGAAAGATGATATGGGTAAAAAGGGGGTGACTACAGAGATGACGACTAATAGAGGAGTATGGAAGAAAAAGACATGTTGCGCCGACCCCAAATAAATTGGGATAAGAGCAGGAGAATGATGATTAAGGTATATTTTTGAAAATGTCTCATTGAGTTCTTTATTTTAATACCTCACATGACCAGATCACAAAAAAATACGACTACCTACACTTACCTAATGGAGGACATTTTTTTTTTTTTTAAATTCATATAGCCTATGTCAATTCGGCGGTCAAGACCAATCTATCAATACCGCATTTGTTAAAATCCATCAAGCCGTTCAGGCTACAGCGCGTGCCAAAGAAATAGACTTACATAATAGGGTGTAAAAAGACACATCACATAGCCGTCAACTACGTCTACTGTAGATACATCTAACAAAGTAGCGTTCCGCAAAAATTGTTGCCTGGACATGACTTATTTTTTATTGCGCGCAATGTAACGCGAACCCAGGCAAGAGGAGTTAAGCCCCGCCCCTTCGCTTTAAGCCACGTAGATATTTGTCATATACCTACGTTTAATATTCATTGCGTTTTTGTAACTTCAATTAATGCGTAATTTCGGAAATAAAAAATCGAAAATGCCGGTAATGTTAGTTTGGAAAAAAGTTTATTAATAACACTTTGAAATCTCTTTCGTAAATAAGTTTTTAAAAAACAAATTGCCAATTTGACCTTCAATATCTCCAACAACAGTGGATTTCCTGCTATGGTCTAGTGGAAAAATTGATCCAAATAATGGGTCGAATATGTGGCCTTCGGCTTCGGAAACTGTATTTTTACATCCAATATATACCTACACACATACATACTCTCGAAAAACATTATCCTCCTTCTGGGGTAGTCGGGAAATAATATATTAAAAAAATATATATTAAGGTAGCAAGGGGGTAGTAAATATTTACTTATTTATAACGCTAAAACTGTGAGAACTTGGAAGTGGTCAGCTAACATTTTTTTTTTTAATATGAACGGCTGTCCACTTTATTTCTTTGGTATATTTCTTAGTGCAACGATAGCAAATATTTCATTATAGGTAGTAAGTAGTAGCAAATAGCTATTAAACAGTGCACATGGTCTCATGTACATATCTCGTTTGGTCCAGCCAAAATTTTATAAATGGATAAAACTTTACTATGGTTATCCAGAAACAAGTTGTTAATAAGCCACGAAGCGCCTTCAAAAACACTGTTAGCAATTAATAATTGTGATAAGAAAAAATGTAAATATTATAAGTAGGTGCAGGCGTTTTAATGATTTTTATTAATAACTTTTTATACAAGCTTCTTAAAGATGTGTAAAAAATATATGTTATGGTAGCAAATAGGTAGTTAATATTTACTCTAATAGTGCGGCTAATACAACGCTAAAACTATGAGAACTTGGAAGTGGTCAGCCAACCTGACGTCAGAACGGCTGACCACTTTATTTCTTTGATATATTTCTTAGCGCAAAGGTAGCAAATATTTCACTATAGGTAGTAAATAGTAGCAAATAGGTACTAAATAGTGCACATGGTCTCATGTAAATATCTCGTTTGGTCCAGCCATCCTGACGGTCACGAAAATGTATGTAGAAGTTTACATGGAAGTTTAACATACTTCTACATAGTAAACCAGGTCGAAATTATCATGGTTGGAGACGACTATTTGACTTGAGCTCTCTTGAGCTTGCTTGAGTTGACTTTAGTCAACTTCAAAAACGTAACCGTTCCGCGGTAATCAGGTGAGGATTGTGGCGAGAAAGGCTCGCCACGCAATCCTCACCAAGACACCTTTATATGTCTGGAATCCCCTAATGACTATTTTCGAGATTTGGCATAGCGTTACGACTATTTTTTGACTATTTTTTGGAATTGAAACCAAGTCAATACTCCCAGCCGTTTGCTTACTGAGGTGAGGATTGTGTGGAGACCTTCACCACACAATCCTCACCAACATATAGCTATAACTTCGGAATCATAATGCGACTATTTTTTTAACCTTGGTGACTATTTATTGACTATTTTTCTGCGTACTCAAAATTGATTTTCAAAGGTGATGATTGTGTGGTGAAGGACAAGCAAATTCCCCATTATTTCTTTTTTTTAACCATGATAGATTCTCACTTTCCCACTATCTCATCTGATGGTAACTGATGATGTGGTCAACCATGGAGCGTTCGCCTAGAAGTAGCCTATTCACTCTTGTCAACACCCCCAGGTTGTAGTTACCAGGAACACAGACTCCGGCAGGTTTTGTACGGAGGTATAGGTGGGATGTCCACCATGCATCGGTCGCACATCGCCATACGTCTGTCCGATGATGGATCAGCTTTGGCGGGAATAAACTATACGACTAATCGACACTTTTCCAGTCTCAAACTTCGAAACTTCGTCATATGAGAAATCTCGTAAAATTCTAATTTTTTTACTGTAGGTAGGTAAGATAATATAATAAATAATGCTTCCATTAAATAAAAGTAAATTTTCAGAATTGGATGATATTTATTGTATTTGAAATGATCTATGTAAAGTATATCACGAGTTTACACTATAGCAAGATATAATACTAACTTATGGAGTTTGAAATATAATATAATAGTCGGTGACATATAGATTATGAAAAAATATAAGGTTTATACAATGCGACTTGCATGGGGTCAATCACGGCGACTACGGAATAAAGGGTAACATTCTGGGTGAGTTAAAAAAAATTATAAGTAACAAACACAAGCGCATCACATGCAATATGCTGCAGCATGCATGGCCTGCGAGTGGTAGAGGAACAAAGTACTCGTTGAAGTGAATGTGGTCATGCAAATTTTATAACATAAAAGATCACAACATCTCCCACGCGTTAACAGGACGCTCGATCAATGACTATATTACTGACGCGCTCATCACCTTCACATACACATACATTCAATTTAATCACTTTTAAATACACTGTTCTACACTCATACACTATATAACACCGCATCTTTTTACACAGTCTGCCTTCACATCTTGCCAGGTTTTGCCAATCCCTTACAGGGCCAATTGTATTGGCAATCTCTTAAAAATCGACATGTCACATAATCACCATTTTGCTGTGTATAACACCACCAACTACCAACTGTGGTTGACCAACAGAAGCCGTAATAACAACCATGGCGTTTGTTATTTAACACGGTAAAAAGATCGCCACCGATGGATCCATCGGGATGATCGCTGATTCCAGGTGCTCCCAGTGGGTTTGCGTATTGATTATCAACGTGTGGTATTTGACAGTCACACACAAACAATAAGATGTTGAATAAAATCAATACTTTTAGTAACATTATGTAAAAGGTCGTTAGGTAGTCTTCACTTATGTGGCTGTACGCTCAGTAAACACTTGTCTCGCAATGACGTGGTTTTTATAGTCGCATGTATGTCCTCCCGTGAAATTGGTAAATTGGTACTGCCTTGAGAGTGGGTAGGGGATCGAAACGTATCAACAAAAACATTTGCCTTGTTGACAATTTTTATTAAATAAGTATTCAATTATCGCTTCGAGTTTTCTCAAAACGCCAACGGAGCCGTCATCATAGTCACTCAAGGAGGAAAAACTTTTGCCTTGTGGAATTCACATGGATCGATTTTCATTCGTCGATTGCAGGTACCAGCCGCATGCGGTCTGACCTTAGTCAACTGCGGCTGCAAATTTTCGCCATAGAGCGATTTTTTTTTTGTGGGGCGGGCAATCATCCAATGACTTCTCCCGCTCTGGGTGGAGCGGGAGGGTGTGTCAGACTCTTACTGACTAAAACCCACCCCTGTTCCTTCCTACCCTTAGTGCCCGGGGGTGAGGTAACTCTGTTTCGAATTTATCCTCAACCCCCGGGCAGGCATCGGCCATGACGGGCCCCGTCTTTATTGCTGACAACGCTTTGAGGCGCGCGTGGAACACGACGCGCCGTCGACTCTCGGGCCTGATGCTGATCGGACGGCGAGCTACCCATTACTCGCCGTCCACAGGCCCGGGTCCGTCCGCAGGCCCGGGTGCCATAGAGCGATAATAATGCACCTTTTAGTCGACCGTGTAAATCCCCCGCCATCGCTGTACGGCAAAAATAAAATCGACCGTCTAAATGAATGGAATTGGATATAGTAGCTACCAATGTGATAGCAATTAAGTCGAAATGGTAACTGACAAGACGCACAGGACTGATCATTGTGGCGACACGTGGGGGAGGCCTATATGATGGTAACTTTAATAATAATATTTATTTCAGTCAGTCTAAAATTACAATTGAAATGGCTTACAAATTATACATGGTCACTTGATTTAGTTCACTGACTCCTAAGCTAAGATTAAACTTGTGTTATGGGTGCCAGGGCTCTCACGTAAGGTTTGCAGAAGTTAGCCAATCATAAGTTTGTACAAAATGGAAACATTCAAAATATAATAAAATAATTAAATTAAATTGGAATTAAATATCAAATCAATAAGAACCATTTAATTTTTTTTTTTTTTTTTTACTCTGGAATTGCAAAGTTTATTTATCAGACTATAACTACAATACATATTATACTAAACTAATAAACAACTTAATAAATAAAATATGTACAAGAGGCATAAAAAATCCGGTAGTGGTAAAGCTCATTGGGCATCAAAAAATTCGTCCACCTCGCTGTCAATGGGAAAAGTGCCCAGAACGCTGGCAGCATTGCCACGTTGAATGGCAATGCTGATTCGTTGGCCGAAAAAAAGGCCAGCCCTCTGGTCACGTGAAGAGTCGATTAAAAATTGAATTAAAATTTCGGTCTATAAATTGAAATTGATTGTACAAACTGATTATGATATATAATGAGAATTAAAGAAATTAAGAAAAATAATTATTTAATAAGCAAACTACAAAATTTTGTAAGATAAAGATCAGAACAAAGGATAAAATTATAATGTATATATTAAATGAGTTTGGTAATTATTACAATATCTGTAATGTTGCCGTTGTCTTATTAGAAAATAATGCCCTAATATTCGATAAGGCTAGTAATTAAGATATTATTCTATTTAAAAAGCCAAGTCATGTCTTTACGAGACAACTGTTTATTGAGCATATAGCCTCACTCAGAACCCCACCTAACAACGTGTAGTTTAAGTACATAATGCTTAGGTACATAATGTTTCTAAAAGCATTGATTTTATTCAACACCTTGACTTTTTTGTGTGAGTGTCATGTACCAAATGTTGATAATCAATACGCAGACCCTCTCACAGCACCCGGATACGGCAGTTATCCCGATGGTTCCATCGGTGGTGCTCTTTTTAACCGACGAAAAAAAAGGAGGAGGTTCTCAATTCGACCGTATACGGGGTGTAACGGAAAAGTGTGGTCATATTTTAAGAACTGCATCTGCCCATCCATATGAACAACTTTCTTCAAGAAAATGCGAGGAAATTAAAAAAAAAATTGTATACCACTCATACAGATATTGATCAGCTGATGATAACTTTGTATAGAAAGTCCAATTTTATTTTTGGATTTTTTTTATTTTTTCTTAGAGAAAGTTGTTCATTTCCATGGGCAGAACTGGCTCTTAAAATATGACCACACCTTTCCGTTACACCCTGTATATGTTTTTTTGTTAAATCACAAGCGTCACGGTTGTCATAACGGCTACTGTTGGTCAACCACAGTTGGCAGTTGGTGGTGTTATACACAGCAAAATGGTGAGTATGTAACATGTGAATCATTTAGGCGAGCCTAACCCGAGCGCCGTACGTATTTAACTCATAACCCTGCCCCCGCAAGGAGTAGCGATATTTAAAAAAATACGATGTGCGGAGACTCGCGCGCCACACTGCTCATAAGTTCACGAATTCGAGTTGGTACTAAGTTGCGTCAGAATATAGAGCAATGCAGTAGATCAACATGAATAAATTATAATTATGTTTCTTTTGTTTTATTTTTTTAGTACCTAAGTATTTTTTTATGGTTATCTAAAAGTTAGGTACGTATGGTATAAACTGGAACTTATTAATTTAATAATTTTAATTTAATAAACTTAATAATTAAAAATAAGTAGGTATACTTATTTATTTTTGTGAATAAGGTGGATTTAAAATCTAACTGACACGAAGATCATGATTACGGATACGATTCAAAACTACGCGCCGCGTGCCTTTTGTCTTTCCATAAGGGTGCGAAATATTCATGCTACAGTATATAAATATAATCAGCGAGAATTTTCTAATTCTCTGTCATGGGTGTCGTTTTTATAGTTTTCGAGGGTGGTAAAGCCAATAGTGAGGTCAAAATGTAAACCCGAGATGGTGGTAGAAATATCGTGGCGGGATTTTATCGCGCACTGGATTTTGAACTCTCGGTGTAAAGCCGAGAATTGAGAATCCAACTCAACAACAACAGAGTTCATTCCAGCGCGTCGAAAAAACACACTGTTGGATTTTCAACTGTCCGCGCTAAGCAGAGCGTAGAAAAACTAGTGCGCTAAAAAAAATCGCCGCGATAGGTCTGTGCGAAAGTTGGCTTATAGCTTTTGCGCGCGTGGCGTCTTTATTTCCATTGCCATAGGGTTTAAATTAAACTGCCTTACACATACTCGTATTTGCGGTTTGTAAATCTATTTCGCGTAGGTACATACCTAGTAAGTAAAGTAAAAATTTAATATAGGTAAATAATAACATTGTCAAAGCATCCTTACCTTTTTAGGGTTCCGTACCCAAAGGGTAACCAACGAGACCCTATTACTAAGACCCCGCTGTCCATCTGTCTATCAGCGGGCTGTATCTCATGATCCGTAATAGCTACAACGTTTCTAGAAACGTGGTTTTGTTGGTTTTTTTTTTCAGTTTATGGTACGGAATCCTTCGCGTGCAAGTCCGACTCCTACTTGGCCGGTTTTTTTATTTATACAGCCTTCGTAGAGTCAGCGATGACAACTTTTTATTTGTTTTGGTTTTGCAAAATCAAAATATTAATAAAAAAGTACTAGATGAACTCTCAGATTTTAATGAGACTAAACTATATACAGGTACTTATTATTATTTTTATAAACTACTACTACCTACTACATTTGTTTATTTGAATTCTCAAAATTTTCTTTCATGCAAACTTTGTCCTGACAAACACAAACACAACAAAAAAAGAATTATCCAATTTGGTGCAGTCATTCAGAAGTTATGCGCGTACATACATTGCGGTGATTCATTTTTATTTATAGATTTTTTGCTAAGCCGGTAACAGACCATAGCGGGGTGGCGCGTTTAGAAGAATTGGTACACGTCCGACCTCCAACACGTTCCGCTCGGGACTAAAGGACACGGAGCGAGCGCATGAAAAGAGGAAAACACTGGATTTTGAAATAAGTGTTATAGATATTTTGATGTTTTACATTATGTCGGCCGTTTTATATTTCATTTTTTACGTCCTTTACTATGAAATTAGTTTTATTTTTCAAAGCCTAATATAACTCAAATGAAATAAGAATTAGATCATAATTTAGGCTTCTCTTTGCGATTTAATTGGATGCAGTAAAGTGTAAGTAATCGTGTATCGCTTGGCCGAAATATCTAGATCGAAGTGTGAAATATGTAATATTTTTTTTTCAACATTTAAATCCGTGTTATCTACGAATAAAACACAATACAAAACGACGATCATTCGGATAACCCCGCTTTAAGTGATTGCCGATACAATTGGCCCTGCAAGGGATTGGCAAAACCTGGCGACATATGACGACTTTTTTTTAAAAAAAGGCGGAGTAATATAAAGTGCGTGTGAACAGTGTATTTCAAACAGATTAAATTAGTTTGTGTACTTTCTAACGTGGAGTTGCATGAGCGCGTCAGAGACATAGTCATCGATTGAGCGTCCTAGCAACGCGTCAGAGGTGTATCCGCTATATCACTATATCTTCTGTAATGGCACTAACTTTTTCCACTTCAGCTCATTGTCTTCTGCGACTACTTTAGTTCATCTACCACCCGTTGATCACACCTACAATTAATGATTGTTAAATAAATGGCATTTCGTAACTAACCAATTTTATTTTAACGTAACCATGATATTACCCTTTTTTCCGTTGACGTCGTCGTGAGTACACGATGTGCGACACCGTATAAACCATTAATTTTGTCATAATGTACTCTTGAGTTATCTGAAACCAAACTTAACAAAGCTAAAAATGCCAAGGGAAATCAGGAACACGCTGGACTATCGAGCATCTCATGATAAAAGCATAAAGCAACATCAGCCAGCTAATGCCTCGATGAGGGACATCAGGACAAGTTATGCCGGCTTAGGATCCCGCAAATAAATTTCCCCGGAGACGCGTATTTTACATCGTTCGCGACAACCGAGACGTAAGATGATCCGAAATATTTAAAAAAAGACGTCAGGAGACACTATTTATTAGTTTTGTGGGAAATTGAAATTGGAAAGGTATTCATAGGAATTTGAGATATTGTGTTAGATTGTTTGCTTAGGACCCCCGGTAAAGTGTTTTTTCCGGTAGAGTTGTAAGTTACCAACTAACAGCCTTCTCTTGGTGATACATCATTCAACCATAATATGGGTTGCATTAGATACTATTTGATGCAGGCCACTGACGATCAGATTATCTGCATCTACAGAGTGTAACAGAAAGGTGTGGTTATATTTAAAGAACCGATTCTGCCCATGGAATAGATCATCTTTTTAAAAAAAAAATATTGAAAATTTCCAAAAAAATATTGGACTTTCCATACAAAGTTTTTCAATGGAGGGTAAATTTTTTTTTTTTAGAATTTACTCTGGCTTTCTTGAAGAAAGTTGTTCATATCAGTGGGCAGATGCATTTCTTAAAATATGACCACACCTTTCCGTTGCATCCTGTATATAAGTACCTATTGGGTAGCTTTCAAACAACGGGCTCCTGTATTATTTACTGATGAGTGTGAGGCACTTTTATAGTGCAGAAGAGTCTTTTAATTTTATAGTGTAGAAGAGTCTATTAATTTCATAGTGCATAAGAGTCTATTAATTGTATAGTGCAGCAGAGTCTTATTAATTTTATAGTGCAGAAGAGTCTTATTAATTTTATAGTGTAGAAGAGTCTTATTAATTTTATAGTGTAGAAGTCTTATTAATTTTATAGTGCAGAAAAGTCTATTAATTGTATAGTGTAGAAGTTTTTTTTTTTGGGACAAGCCTGCCACACTATTCCCAAACCACTGTAACTTCTGTAAGCCAGAATCAACAGTGGCGACCACCAGAAAAAACGCCGAGGCAATGAAGCTCGGCAAGTCCCAGAGAAACGATTAAACTGTCTCTAGTGTAGAAGATTATTAATTTTATAGTGCAGAAGAGTCTATTAATTGTCAACTAACATGGAAATATGTCTCGATCTCAACAGGAAACAATACGAAATCCCGTTGTTTGAAAATAACCCGCCGAGTTGCTAGCCTGTCGGTTTTCTATCGGTTGCATTTTGGAGAGTGTGCGACAGAATTACATAGTTTAATTCCACCAAACCCGTTCCATCATCGGACCACTAGACTTACGGCGATGCGCCACCGGTACAGCGCCATGGTGAACATCCACATGCACAAAACGATTTGAGAACACATTCATTGTGCGTACAGCTAGGGAGTGGAATTCCATGCCAGATTCCGTGGTTCCTGACAGCTACAACCTGGGAATCTTTAAGTCAAGAGTGAATAGGTTACTTCTAGGCAAGCGTGCTCCATCTTTGACCACATCATCGCTTACCAGTCGAGATAGCGGTCAAACGTGTGCCTATAGATGATAAAAAACCCTGTACTTTGATACAGTTTTTGTACATCAATGTATTATTATTCTAATAGTCTGATTGCTGGATAAATAAAAATAACCCAAGATCGTGGATAAATTCGTAACAGAGTTATCGCAAATCTGGGCACTCAGGCTAGGAAGGAATAGGGGTGGGTTTTAGTCACTAAAAGTCTGACACACCCTCCCACTCCACCCAGAGCGGGAGAAGTCATAGAATGATTTCCGAACACCAAAAATAAAAACACTCCTGCAAACACTACTTGGCAAAATGGGGTTATATTGAGTCGTCTGATACCCAATGTGAGTGCGTTGCCCCTGTCTAGAACATGTCTCACATACTGGAATGCCCCAAGTGCCCATACTCCCCGGAGGAGCTGATGACCGCAACTGGTGCTGTAATAAACGTGGCCAGCTTCTGGGTCCAAAGTATTTGAAAGGTTAGGAAACCATCAAGACGAAAGAAGGAGAATCTGGATAAAACTAGTGGGTTTAGTCTACAGGCTGCCCCAGGCTGTGCTAGAACACTTAGTGTTGATTTGTCAATAGTTTTAACTGAGGAAAAAAAATGGCATTTTGACAGCTTTTGTATATAAATTATGTAAAACCACAATTTTTATTCCGCAGATAAAAGTTATCTGACTATTGAAAAATCAGCCCTTATACAAGTAGATACGTAGTAATAATAATAATTCACTTGGCATGGCCCGTTAATGTAGCTTAAAACTAGCCAAAGTGTTAAGAAACAGTCCATGTTTTTCCCAAATAATAATAATCATTTTAAATCAGGAATTCCATAATTTGTTAGTAAACATTAACCTTAATAACTATGTTAGTATGTATACATGCAGGTTGGACAAATAATGGACGAGCGGGCACTCAAATTTCCCCGCAATGACACTCAGGAGACTGTTCGAGCTGCCCCGGACCCTCTGCAGCAGCGCGGCAGCACGCTTACGTCTGATCGCTGCGAAGCCATCAGTGTGCGCATCAGCAAACATTCCCGACGCACTGCAGAAGCGTGGCAGCCCCAGCAGCATCCTGAATGCATTGTTGTATTACACTTATCGAATCATAACTACTATCTTTTCATGCAGCATGGTGAAGTTAAATTTTTTGTTTACCTAATTATTTCACACCGGGCCATCGGGCACCACATTCAATTTCATTATAAACAGAATGGAAACAAAAGTTAATATTTTTGTAATCGTGGCTCTAAATTAATTTAATTAATCCAGTTCGAGAAGGGCAAGGGAGGTCGGAATGCTGTGCTTTCTTCAAACTTTCCTTATAAATAAGCCTTTGTTTTGGAGTGAACAGACGAAATTAATGGTGGTTTTCTAATAAGCGTGCTATAAATATTTGATGTTGTTTATCTTTTGTGTTAGATACAGTTAAATTGTATTTTTTTATCTAGAGATGTTTGCTCTGAGGTCATTTAGGATACAGAAGAAATTCTGGCGACCCGATGCTAATATAGTGAGTTCATCTGACGAACCTTTATTTTAACCTGTGAGGCACCGGGCGCAAAAAACGTCAGTTCGTCAAAACCCGTCAGGCACCGCGGGCGCTCCCCGCATTTGACATTTTTACGGATTAAAACTTAAAAAAATACTTTTAATGTATATTTTTGGTAGAAAGTCTATGGTAACTACAGACTATATCATGCCTCGAGTGGTTGAAACTTGCACAGGATAAAATACCTTGCGTTGTAGTAATAACAGAAAAAAAAATTAGAACCGATTTCCAAAAAAATGCAAAATTACTTTATTTTGGAAGTCTGTTTTCCTAGTTTTGTCTTCGTTTTTTGACACCGACTTACGAAATTAAAGTTATGTTGCACTTTTTTTGTAAAAAAGGTTTTTTATTTTTCACTTTTTAGTTGTTCCCCATAAACTGTGTTAACAATTCATAGACATACGATAGCAGCAATCGCGGTTGATTTGCTGTTAATTTTTGAAGAGTTCCGTTGTCTGTCTCCAAAACCCATCGTCATATCTATACGAAATTTAAATGGAACCATTTCGGAACAAATCCCTTTCGAACAAAAAAGAATTTTGCAAATCCGTCAATATAATGACGGAGTTACGCCCGAACATACATAAAAATAAAAATACAAACATCCGAATTGATAACCTCCTTCTTTTTGAAGTCGGTTAAAAACGAGCAATTAACTAACAAAAATAACCACTTTACTTTATTAGAAAACATTTATCAACTGCGAGGAACCTTTCAGCTTATCAATCTGCCTAGCCTTTGCCCAACTATCTTTGGGTTGGCTTCTAGTCTAACCGGATGCAGCTGAATATCAGTATTTTACATGGAGCGACTGTCTATCTGACCTCCACAACCCAGTTGCTGGGTAATAAGGGGTTTCGCCCTTGGTAAGACTGGTTGTCAGACTTTCGAGCTTCTGACGACCCGTAACGACTGTTAAAGATCCACGATTGACAGCTGGGACCAACGGCTACACGTGCTTTCCGAGTCACGGAGGAGTCTCGGTATGTAAAGATGGTCACCTTTCCATGGACCAACCCCGGCAAGCGTAGCTTAACCTGATAGATCGACCCGTGCGGCTGTTATTACTTTAACCACGAGCTCCTGTCAGCTTATCATTCAAACAAATCAATACCTAAACTCAATATCACTGAGACTATTTGTTACTGACAGTCAGTCTGAAACATTCATACCTTGCTAGCATATCTACATAACGATAATAGAAATTACTATTCAACGTACATATGTAGGTAACACTGGCGAGCATTTCAATGTATCCAGCCTGCGGTAGGCTCTAAATCAAAATAAATTGAGATATACGATCCTGTCACATGGAACTAACTGACTAACTTAGAACGGCTTGCCGACTAGCCTAAAGCCTTGCTCAGATCGGGTTAGTAAGCGTTCAAGTGGCAAGACAGCATAGCTTTGCTGACCATTAGCTGAACGTGCTTGCGAATTACGTGTTGTTGAGATCTGTCAATCATTATATTTTGGACTAGCTTCTAGTACTTTTCCCATTGTAAATTATAGCCTATTCTATATGCTATTGCAGGCTATGATCTATCTCTTTAGATTCAGCAGTTCTGGCGTGATTGAGTAACAAACATCCATCCAAACTTTCGCATTTACAATATTACTTACACTTCACCCGCGACTTCGTTCGCATGTTCGTCGGTTCGTTGAGCTCCTCAAAGTTCTGAGTTGAGTTTCGCGATGACTGACAAATGCTTGCACTGTCTGGACAGGTCCACTCGAATTTGTGTGTTGCTGTCCTCATCCCAGACATAAACTGACATGGTGCTCATGTGATTTAACCAGTACACATTGTATTAATTTGAACACTTTAAAAGAGACTTTGACCTCTGAGTTTGTTTCGGTGTTTCTCTCAGGGTAGTCAGCTAGGAAACACCGGCCTCATCTAGCTTAAACTGACAAAAAACATTGACGTGTAAAATTCTTCCTTGTAACCTATTTACTGAATAAACATCATTTATCATTTATCGTTTATGTATTTCAAAAATGTAATATAGTCTATGACACTCACTAACCACGTGGCTTTCTATTGGTGAAAGGATTTTTAAAATCGGTTCTGTAGATCCAGAGATTATCCCCCCACAACCTCACAAACTGTACCTCTTCATAATACACTTCGCCCACAACATCGTCCGCGTGGATGTTTAAAAATGTAATATAGCCTATGACACTCACAAACCACGTGGCTTTCTACGGGTAAAAGAATTTTCAAATTTCGTTTAGTAGATCCAGAGATTACCCCCTACTACCTCACAAACTCACAAACTTTACCTCTTTATAATATTAGTATAAATAGTATTTATATATTATAGGTTGTAGTAGGATGAGTAGTAGGTGACTACAGAGATGACGACTAATAGAGGAGTATGGAAGAAAAAGACATGTTGCGCCGACCCCAAATAAATTGGGATAAGGGCAGGAGAATGATGAATGGTGAGGTTGTAGTAGGATATTCCATCTTTACTCTATGTGGTCTTTAGAGCAGTGGTGGCTCAGCGATATTGGCCGCGACTTACAAGTTGTAGGTCGTGACTTCAAACCCAGGCAGGCGCTTTACTTTGTGTAAATTATTTCATCACCACTTCCCTCAAAACGGTGAAGGAAAACATCGTGAGGAAACCGGCATGTCCTAGGACCAAAAATTCGAAGACATGTGACATCTACCAATCCGCATTGGGCCCGCGTGGTGGATTACGGCCCACACTCTCTCACAGAGAGGAGGCCCGTGCCCCAGCAGTGGGGACATTAAAAGGCTAATGATGACTCTATGTGGGAGTGTAGCCCAAAGAAGTTCACTGTAGTATATTGCTAACGCCACACAGACTGGTTTCACATCAAGTGATTCCATCTTCTCCTATCTTCATTAACACTTATTTACTATTTTTGGGGTTCCGTAGCCCTAACAAGTACCTACAGTGAACCCTTATAGTTTCGCTCTGTCCATCTGTCCGTTTGCGGCCTAGCTTAGAGACTATATAGTACGAGAAAGCTGTTATTTTGCATGGATATATGTATATGTATTATTCACGCCGACCAAACGAAAAATGAAAGTCTTTAAAAATATTTTTTCAATGGCAAAAACCATTACATGTAAAGTGGGTATAATATTTATTTTTCTCGCCTATCCTACAGTGTGGGGTGGCGTTGGACAAGTCTTTCAAAATCGTGGGATTGTTAAGCCAGCTATTCGAAAATGTGTCTACTTGGAAAAAATCGTTCTGAATTACTTACATGTTACTTGTGTTAAACGAGTATTAAACGTGTAAATATAAAAAAATGAAATCGTTACAAACAAATCACACTGCTACTCGTAGATCGGCGTAAAATTGCTGACCGTTTATTCTTGTTGAAAATCGTCAATAACAGTATTGATAGCCCTGAGTTACTGTCAAAATTTTATTTTAATGTGCCAAGTAAAACATTTCGCTTTAATCCACCCTTACGTGTTCCTCATACATCTTCGAATTATAGGCAGAACAGTTATATTGTGCGCGCAAGTAGTAGTTTCAATGATATGTGCAAGGAATATGCTTTAGATCCATTCACAATTAGTGTGAATTCGGCCAGAAGGTACTTAAGCCTCAATTTTTTTAGTAGTAAGTTGTTTAGTAGTAAGTAGCGGTAGGTTATATTACTTGCTTTTGTTTTTATTTTATTATTTTCGTCATATAATTGCAAACCAATTTTGCTTCTTTCTTTAAAGCGGTGTGTTTTTGTTTTTGTGCTCACACCACAAAATTATTGTAGTTCTATAAGTGAGGATTTGTAATTGGCTTTCTGGTGACTATGATTTCCTTTTTTATTTGCTTTTATTAGCTGTAAGTCTTCCATGTACTAAATAAATAAATAAATATAAATACTTAACGTCACGACCTTTATCCCAAACGGGGGTAAACCGAACTTATTAAATATGTTCATGGTAATAAACATTAAGCCCGCAAAAGAAGTACGCATGTTGTAACGGGCGACTACGGAACCCTACACTGCGCGTGGCCCTACACGCACTTGGCCGGTTTTTTATCCGACTGCGCGACTCAAGGGAGGGTAATGTGTTTATCCGCCTATGTATGTATGTATGTTTGTTTGTTCAATTAGGAGTCGCACGTCACGTGGTCACTCACGCGACCAATGACATAGCGCACCATTTTGAATCCTTCATGTCCGCTCCCGTTTGTCACCAGAGAGTGCCACCAATTTTCAAAAAATCCGACTGTAAAAAAACACTAAAAAGTTCCAAACAAGTAATTTTCAAGCAGTCTGATGCAGTTGGTGGCATGAAATCAATAACTGAAGTAAAATAACTGCCACCTACTGCATCAGACTGCTTGTACAGTGACTTATTTGAAACTTATTAGAGCATACTTACAGTCGGTTTTTTTTGTCCTTCTCTTTCGAGGTCTGCCACGACATTTCTTAAAAAAAAAAAGTCTTGAGATTAAGTACAGCTATAAAAATTAAAACATCCACTACATCCCAGAAACTGTCCCAAACCTACATCAACGGATATTGTACAGACCGGACCAAGGAAAAGAGTAATGTACAAAGATATTTTGGCAAGTGCTAATGTACACTTAAGAAAACGTGTTTCTACTTGTTAATGGTCTTGTTTTGTTAAGTAACAGGCCGTTACCCGACGCTGGGTCCGTTTATCTGTCCACGAGTGTAAATTAACAAGGATTCAGAAAGAAATCATCTTGTTAAGACAGAACTATGTGGTATTAACGGATTGTAAGTAAAATGTAAAAAAAATCGGCGGTGAATATCGCACTCATCACATTAATGATTCCGTACCCAATGAGAGAATTATCACAGAAAAAAATTAAATTACCAATAAAT
The DNA here is from genome assembly GCA_951329385.1 of Polia nebulosa. Lineage (NCBI taxonomy): Eukaryota > Metazoa > Arthropoda > Insecta > Lepidoptera > Noctuidae > Polia > Polia nebulosa. The sequence continues at coordinate 6,535,626 of OX589593.1, forward strand.
TGGTATTTGGTAGTAAAATATACATAAACATTAAAAGAATTTTATTTTATTTTTTATTTTTTTTTTTTTTTTATTATCATCAAATTTCTATTTCATAGGTCAATGGCAAGTTAAAAAATTCTTTGGAACAAAATTTTATGACAGACGACAGACATACAGACAGACGGACACGTGAGTGACAGCAATAGGGTCCGTTTGGACCCTTCGGGTACGGAACCCTAAAAACGGAAAAAATCTAGGACAGCAGTAACGTTCTGCATTTTTTCTTTTTTGGTAATTTAGTACCTTTTCATCTTGATGTCCAGCTTTTCAGTAAACATATTTTTTTCAGGAACTAACTATCAGTGAAAGAATATTCGTGATCTACCCGCTAAACCGCTGGTCCTAGAGACATGAAATTTGGAGGGTATGTTCTTTGTGAAGAGAATGTATTCACTAAGAAAGGGTTTTGCGAAATTCAACCTTATAGGGGGTGGAAAAGGGGTTGATAGTTTATAACTATAAATATTGTGTATTAATTGTATACAGTTATCTATTATGTATTTATTGTACCTATATATAAATTGTACACCTATGACTACCTGCAGTACTGTCTTTCCATTTTCTCTTTAAAATCCATCCAAAGGTTGTCTTGAAAAGATAACTTTTAGCGATAAGGCCGCCCATTGTGTCACCCTATGTAAAGTTTTCTTCATTTATAATTATGTTCTGTAATATAAATGGTGTACATAATAAAGAGTATTCTATTCTATTCTATTCTATTCTATTCTATTCTATTCTATTCTATTCTATTCTATTCTATTCTATTCTATTCTATTCTATTCTATTCTATTCTATAACGAGGGAAGTACTAATTTCACGCGGGCGAAGCCACTGGCTGAAGCTGGAAGCTAGTCTTTTATATGGGGTGTAACGGAAATGCGTGGTCATATTTTTGATATCGCTTCTGTCTATGGAAAAGAACGACTAAGTATCTTCAAGGAAGCCATAGTCAATTCCTAAAAAAAAATTTACTTACCGTACAAAATCATCAGTTGATCACCCTGTATAAAAAAAAAACCAGCCAAGTTCGAGTCGGACTCGCGCATAAAGGGTTCCGTATTATCGTACAAGATCTACTTGTTGCAGTTATTAAGATCAAGCAAAAAAAAAAACAAAAAGAAGACGTTTCTAATAGGGGAGCCCAGAGGAGTTGTTAATTAAATTAAGAAAATATTAGTATGAAAAATGTAACTTCTTTGAAATTCTCCATACAAAACGCTGATTTCATAGGTGGGGACCTAATATAAGGTAATATTGACTTATCCAAAACAAAACATAGTCTTCTACTCGACTATTAAACTAGTTCTAAAGTACCCTTTGTCCCTTTGAAAGTGTATTTTCTCAGCCAGCCTGTGTACTAATAAAGTTTGTAATCTCATACAACCTCCTCAGATGTCACAGTACTCATGCTAATAGTAGCTAGCATGCTAGTAGTTCAAACAAGGCATAGGCCTCCCTACACAGGTCTGCCCAGTGAGGATGTCTTGGTATATACCAATGCAATATCGTCTCTGTCCTTAAACTAATCACACATACAGATGGTCGCAATGATATTATTAAATTAGAATCTGGCTTTTGGGTTACGACATTGCACTATGGGGCCCTAGGATACTGTTGATTCGAAAAAAATTGAACGTGTTCGAAAACAGACCTTCAGATTCCGTAAGTTTCAGTTCAGGCCAAGTGCGTGTCGGACTTCACACATTTAGGGTTCCGTAACAAATGAGGGACTAGTTTTTAAAAAAAAAAGAAAACTGATTCATCAATGTATTGGTATTTGTTAGCAAAATTTACTTAATAAATGGTGCTATCTATTTGGTTGCGGAGATCCACTGCCCACATTCCGGCACCATCATCAGACCATAGGCACTTCCTAGTTAAAAAATCACTTTTCAATGCATATCTATTTATTTATTTAATTATAGCACTCCAACGGCTTATTCACTATTATATTTTATTTGGATACTTTTACATTTAAACTTAAAATCTAGAGTGAATTTGTCACTTACAGGTGTGCATAGCAATTTAATATTTTAAGTTTCATAATATTACCTATAGTACAGGCTAAATAAACAAAACTGCATGACAACAAAATTGAAAATTAAAAAAAAAAAATAACTAAATCTATTTTTTGCTCTAAATATTAACACATTCAGACAGATAATAAATAAGTAAGTAAAATATTATTAATATAGTATCTACTTAATGATATAGATATTAACTGTGGCCACTGTGGGTCACTAACAATTGTTTTCGAAATTGCGATAGCATGTTGGCGAATATTTTAATGCTATTAGAACGTGTATGGAGCTCATTGTACGTCCTCATCAACCTCAGTTCATTGTGGTTCATTGGTGCTGAATGTCCGAGGTTAGTTCTTGTTGGGCACGGAGTAAACACATCTAGGATGCGTTCAGATCTGGGTGAACTATGGCGAGGGCCAGATATATTTGTTTTTGCGAAATTGCGATGGCTTGTTGCCAAAGATTTCAATGCTATTAGAACTTATATGGAGCTCATTGAACTCAGTGAGGTGTCAACGAGAACACCTTTTTTTTTGTCGCGAATTTTATCGACATTTTGAAGTACTCTTCCGCTGAACGAATATGAAGAAGTAAGCGCAAGGTGTTTTTTGTGAATGTTATATGGTAACACTTACCTTGCTTAAGAAACATGTGATTTTTAGTACACAAACTATGTACAAAGTTGAGATCTTCCTGAAGTACGGCAATGTCTGTATTTGCGTCAATGACTCGATATAGTTTCAAGTTATCTGCGAAGATGGAACAGGTACTGTGTTTGATACCTATTGTTTGCTAAATCGTTGATGAATACAATAAATAGTATTGGGCCCAAATGTTAACCTTGTGGGACTTCGGATGTTGAAGGATAAAGTAGAGACTGATGACCCTTTACTGCAACTCTCTATTTTCGTAAATATCGAATAAGCTCAAACGCAATGGTGCTATCTTATTTGGTTGCAGATATCCTTTGGTCACCTTCCGATTCCATCATCAGACCCTTTATTCACACACTACACTCTTTTACATTACGAGAGCAACCGAAGAAGTAGTAAGAAAAAAAAAGGAAGACGGTACTTAAAACAAACGTACCAACCTTGACATATAACACATTCATTCTATGCGTTCAGTACAGACAACCTCAAGTAATTATATAAACATTGCCATATTAAATAACAGGTTACAACCAAGTGTAAAATCACTTTTCAATACACATCGAATGAATCCAAACACGATGATGCTATATTTTTTGGTTGCGGAGATCCTATGGACACATTTCGGCTGCATCATTAGACCTTAGGCATCACCTAGTCTATCGTAACTTGTCAAAACATATCCAATGAGACCAAACACGATGGTGCCATCTTGCTTGGTTGAAGAGATCCTATGGCCACCTTCCAGCTCCATCATCAGACTAGCTTCATAGTACTATATTACTGCATTGGACACTTAATTTTATAAAAATGCAAGTTTCAGCTTAATCAAAGACCAGAAAGTGTTTTAAAAATGGGTTACTAATTTGTATTTGGATACACACAAAACCAAAGCAAGTTAATATTAAGTTTGTAAAAATATAGACTTCTTATAAGTTTTCCTGTAATCTACAATTCAACATATAAGTAAAGAACTATTTCCTGTATTTTTTTTAATTTTTTAAACTCAGTAGTTTCGGAGGCAGAATGGTCAATTTTCGTTTATTTTCAAATAACTTTAAAATGATTCATTTTAAAATTATGAAAAAAATATGTAAATGAGACACCACAATGCGCCCTTCCATTTGATAGGTCGCACGGTACACTTTGAACAACTTTCCGATTATTCCCCCAAAACTGACCCCTATATTCCAAATTAATATATTTACGTTACTTACCCGTGTTTGGGTCATAGACTACACCTGTGTAGCAAATTTCAACTTAATCAGGCCAATAGACTCTGAGTTAATTGATTGTGACAGATAGACAGACACACGAGTAATCCTAGAAGGGTTTAGTTTTTACATTCGTATGTTCGAAACCCTTAAAATTATGATTTCTTCGTAACCCTTTGCGCTCGAATCTGACGTCTGGTGAGGATGCCATAGTCGGTTTTTTTTTTAATTATCGCAGATCTGTCTGTGGTAATTTAACAAACTAAAGTTAATATATTAATATATAATAATAATTTAACAAATTAAAGACCTGATATAATTATTTATATAAAAAAATTTAGTAAGTTACCGATTTTATAATTCATCGGATTATTATTAGAATTGGCTCAAAATCTTGTATTATGAATTTGCCGAAAAGTGGGTTACGTTTTAGTATAAATAAACCTGAAATTTAAGTTTTGTAGCAAAAACAATGCCAATCAAAAGGTTTTTTGAAATAATCTCGCGATATAAAACCCAATAATTCACTAATTACCCGCCGTTCTCACTTACCCCAGTCTTCCTTATTATTGTAATGAACACACTAAACACTACTCCCATACCACACGTCTCCAGTAAACACAGCATCCAATAGAGTTGACACAGATCTACAGTTCCTGTAATAGTACTAATCGTACTAACAGGAATACTCCGCTTATTCCCAGCGGGGGTGCTCTCTCAGTGTTCAGGCAATCAAACAAACATTAATATAATTTGCAGCTATGATCGCGAACCCGGTTCATTTGGGAGCATACCGAGAACAGGTACGAGTATTTGTTGGTCTAATTTATTCACTCATATATGACACACGTTTTGGGACTGTTATTTTAGATGGAAATGTATATTGTTTTAGTGAATGCTTGGTCATCGGTGTACGTTGGTACATATCACCACTATATGTTATGAATGTGCATTAAAATGTGTGTCGTTCGCTAAAATTGTGTGTCTTCTTTAATTAAATAGGTAGGTATCATTTCATCTACCTAGGGGTCGGAGCACCGCCGCATTGTCCTCGTGGAGGTGATCTGCGGCAGCGACCTCTCGCGCCCGGCCCTGGTCCAGGCCATGGTACGGAGGGAATGGGAAGCAGTCTCCTCCTTCTGCGGAGCAGTAATGCTCGCGAAGGAGGAAGCGGAACGGGTGCGGGAGACTCAACGGAGTCAGACCCAGGACATGCCCCCAGCCGCAGGCACCGCAGGAGACGCCCTGGGCGTCGAGGGTCACGAGACGATCTTCGGCCACCGTAGACGCGGGCCTGCGGACAGGGAGTAATGGGTAGCTCGCCGTCCGATCAGCACCAGGCCCGAGAGTCGAGGGCGCATAATGTTCCACGCGCGCCTCACAGAGATGTCAGCCACCACTGACGGGGCCCGTCATGGCCGATGCATACATGCCAAGGGCTCGCGGATGAATTCGTAACAGAGTTACCGCTCCCCTGGGAAATCAGGCAAGGAAGGAACAGGGGTGGGTTTTAGTCAGTAAAAGTCTGACACACCCTTCCGCTCCACCCAGAGCGGGAGAAGTTATAGGATGATTTCCCACCCCCACAAAAAAAAAAGGTTTCATTTCATGTTTTGCACTCACAGTATAAAACATACGTTTTGTTTCTATTTATATTTTTTTTGTTTTAAACTATCTGCCTGCCTTGCCTTTTACCAACTATCTTGGGGTCGGCTTCCAGTCTAACCAGATGCAGCTGAATACCAGTATTTTACATGGAGCGAATGCTTATCTGACCTCCACAACCCAGTTACTAAGTAATACACCTTGGTAAGACTGGTTGTCAGACTTTGTTTTAAACTACCTATTGAAATAAATAAGAAATAGCGTGAACGCACTCTTTTTAACCGAAAAGGAGGAGATTCTATGTTCGACTATATGTATGTTTTTTTTTTTTTTTTATGTATGACTGATTTTCAAAATTCTTTTTTTATCCGAAAGAATATACTCCCGAGGTGGTTCCATATAAATTTTATCGAAATTGCTTTAGCGCTTTTTGAGAAACTGAAAAAAAACGAAAAATACGCATATCTTGATGACGTTTTTGTGTTCTCCAAATGTTTAAATTCCACGTTCCATTTTATTGGAGTTTTTAGTTCTGGGGTATAACAACTTAAAAGCGAAAAATAAAAAACTTTTTTACAAAAAAAACAACCGACTTCCAAAAAAAAAATACACAAAAAATTTCGGAAGTCGGTGTCAAATATGGAAGAAATAAATTACAAACACCGACTTCCGAAATTATAGTTATTTTTAAATTTTTAGTGTATTTTTTTTTTGGAAGTCGGTGTTTTTTTTATTAAAAAGCACAATCCTACAAAAATCGAAACTGTTTAGAAGCTTTTTACCTCACGATTCAGCAAAATGAAATTTTAGATTTTCACAATATCATGATAAATCAAAAATCTTTTATAACAAATTTGCCACTTGACTAGAGCCAGCAATAAACTTTATAATAGAAAATACAAGTTGAATGAACTCAGCTTTCCACGTATTTTCTTTCATATAATACTTGTCAAGTCGAGTCTGAGGGATTTGTACGTGTGACTAGAATATAATATTATGTTAATCTTAGATTTCACTCTAACTTAATGTTTAGAAAATAGGAGAATATTTTATGTCGGTGAGGATTAATATGCAGCATCAATTATTATCATTTTCATACGGTGGATTTGTCAATTTTTGGGCTAAAAAGGATTATCTTAAGTAACGAACGCGTGTTTCTTAAATCAAAACTGATATTTTAAGAATACATTTTCTTGTTACGAGTACATAGGGTAGGTATGTATATTGTAATTAAAAAGAATACTCCATATTCAAACTAACAAACCCGACTGATAAAAACAACTAAAAAGCTCCATGTGGAATTTATTTTAGTTCAATTAAAGATTTGTGGCCATCAACTGCATCAGGCTGCTGAATGACTTGTTTTCCACTTTTTAGTTGTGTTTTGTCAGTCGAGTTTTTGAAAAAATTAAATTTTATTATTTCATACATTTTAGTGAGTTATTATTTTGGAATCGTTTCCTCAACTTCTTTATTTTGATACCCCACACGCCACACTTGCCTAATGGTAGCCATTTTTTTATTTTTTTTTCAAAATGATTTATACTGTCTATGTCACTTCGGCGGTCAAGACCAATCTACTGACACCTCATTTTTTATAATCTATCCAGCCGTTTAGGTGTAGCCAAAGAAATAAACGTACACACATACATACTTACTCTAGAAAAAAATATCCTCCATTTAAGGCAATCGCGTAAAAAACAATTGCAATTTTAGAAATTCTGGTTGAATTCAAAAAGTACCTCTAATGGCTAGGTCTACTGTTTATTCAGGTCCTGAACAGTGAAAAAGTGAATGGAATTACTTATTTTTATGATTTAATTCATGACTATCGTTTTATTTTTAATAATTTGGAAACTTTCATTATAGGTAATTAATCATACAAAAACACTTTGATAAAAAGTTATTCAATTTTCACTTCACTTTGTTTTACAACTAATAAAAAAGTTCCGAACTAGTTATTAAAATTCAGTTAGCAGTAAAATGGTTATCGAATTCTTTTATTATTTTTCACAAATTCAATTTAACTTTTTAAACTGACCGCGATGAAACATTGTTTAACAGGATTCATAATGTGCCAATTAAAATTCAGAGTGAAATTTTAAATTACGTTTTTCAAGGTTTTTTTAAACTCAATATCTAACTTTTTTTAAATGATTTAACTAGAGCATTAGACTACATAATTAATTTAACACGTCTAGTGTACAGTGTGATTCTAACAAAGCTTATCAAAAGGTAGAAATGCAACTAACCAGTGCCATACATCACATGGCTAACCTATATTATGGATAACATTATTTTAATGATGATCTTCGATCCATTTTTAACCGAGTTCGCCAAAAGGAGGAGGTTCTATGTTCGATGTCTTTTTTTTTAATGTCTGTCCACCGATTTCTCTATCAGTTGAGGACCGATTTTTTTATCCGAAAGAGTATACTCCAGAGGTGGTCCGATATAAATTTTATCGAAATTGCTGTAGTGCTTTTTGAAATAATCAACAAAAATATATATATATGGTCGAATTGAGAACCTCCTCCTTTTTTTTCGTCGGTTAAAAACAAAAAATATGTATACATAGATGACTTTTTGGTTTCCTCCAATTACGAGTACCTTCAAATTCCATGTTCCATAATATAAGGGTTATCAGTTCAGGCTTAACTTTAATATTTGGTTTTAGTTCTGGGGTTTAACAACTAAAATGTGAAAAATAAAAAAACTTTTTACAAAAAATACAGCCGACTTCCGAAAAAAGTTTTTTGCTCACTATGGTCGAGACCATGATGAGGTAATAAGCCTTTTTTTTGTGAGGAAATACTCATAGATACTCTTCGTCTGGGGAGAATGGAGTAACGGAGTGTTATGTTGGACTCCAACCATCTAAAACCCCGCAGTTCCTACCGCTACCATGAGTCAGGAGCACGGGATACAATTAAATTAACGCGCACCTCCGACTGGTATCGTCCCGCCATTGCTATCACATGAGACAATAAGTCTGACGTCACAGCAAAACACTGCAAAAATTTCCGTGTCATACAAAGTGGTATAGAGTTTTTCCATATGGAATTGCCCAGTAGCAGCGCGGAGTCTGGATTCGTGTCCGGATGATAACAATCAGGCTCGCCCCCTATTGCATACGGTACTGGGAATATCACCAGTGGAATAACTGGAAATATGATGTATTTTTTATTGTTCTTTCTTGGGAATTTCTCAGTAGTATAGTTATATTATTTATGCCCGATTATATATATACTCAGTACTATAAAAATTTCCAAATCAGTTCAGGCGTCTTCGAGTAATAGGTAAAATTACATAAAAAAATTAAAAAAAAGATTTCGACTAATTGAGAACCTCCTCCTTTTTTTAATTCTGTTAAAAAGGTATTTTTTTTCTTATTTTTTTTTTAAGTTGCCTACTTCTTACCTACCTTTGTTGATCCCTTAAAGATATACTAAATACATGGTAAGATGTCAGTTGTACGACTGCACGTCAGAAGTGAAAAGCTCTTAGCTTCACGCGACGCGACGGTGTGACTTTGCATTGAATAGTTTTATTGTGACAGAAAAATATATTACATTTAATAGTGTTTGGAGCCTCCTTTTAAGCAAACAATGCCTGTATTGGGAGGCTCCGCTCTTTTACATCATTGTACTAACTAAAGTTAATAATATTGTACTGTGACTTTAAGGGTAAATATGCAGTGTGAGAGTACATTTTCCTGTATTTAGTTTTAAACATTAAATTTTAATAAACTTAAGAAAATAAAAATAAAAACACGAGTAAAAATAGTGCAATCATAAAATTATCCCATGGGGCATATAATGTAACTGCTTTTTATTTTATTTTATTTTTTTGACATGACAGTTGAGAGTTTGTCATGCTCACTGAAATGTCTCGCTGATGGTGGCCGTCAGTTGAGACTGGTCATCTCTCAACTGCCACTGGCTTATTTTAATCATTCTTTTTTTTATGAATTGTTTATTTAACATTGTTCTCATATAATAGAAGCAACAAGACATTTATGTAACCAGGATTTTGTAATACATAACACGGTTTAAAAGAGTGCCCATGGAGTTTCTTTCACGTTTTTCTCCATAGAGATCTACGCCTTGGAATGTGCAATTAGCTTCATCTTTCTGACTGACTGACTTACCTACTGACAATTCAAAAGTGTCTGTAACTGGTTTATTTGAAATACATGCTTTGATTTGATTTGTATAAATAATCCGCCACTTGTTAGCTAGCACACTTATGCCATCAAAAAAAGAAAAAATTAGGCATATTTTTTTTTTTATTGTTGATAGGCACGCGTTTGACCACTATCTCACCTGATGGTAAGCGATGATGTGGTCGAAGATGGAGCACGCTTGCCTAGAAGTAACCTATTCACTCTTGACTTAAAGACTCCCAGGTTGTAGCTATCAGGAAACACAGACTCCGGTAGGGAATTCCACTCCCTAGCTGTACGCACAATGAATGTTTTCTCAAAACGCTTTGTGCGTATGGATGGGATGTCCGTCATGAACCGGTGGCACTTCGCCGTACGTCTTGTGGCCCGTTGATGAAACGGGCTTGGCGGAATCAAATTATGCAATTTCGTCTCACACTCCCCAAAATGTAACCGATAGAAAACCGACAGGCTAGCAACTCGGCGTCTGTGTTCTAGACTTTGGAGTTTCGACTCAACGAGCCTATCATTGCCGATGATCCTCTTGGCTCGTTTCTTAATTGACTCAAGTATAAATATCAAACCAAAACCAAATTATAAAACCCGCTTCATCGGCTAAAGCTTCGTATTATCGCCACATTAATCAGTTTGCCAACAAACTAGACAACATAACAAGAATAGTTCCCAACTAGTTACGTTTTGTATAATTTGTGCAAACTTAAATTAATTATAGCGGCGAGGACTTGTAATGGCTTTACGGCATTATTTATTGAATAATAATTAGCGTAGTTGCTTTAATATTCAAGTACCTAATTATGAGGGTATGTTGGGAGGTTTTTATGGTGATGTATAAATGATAAAATGTGTGTCTTTTATGTGAAAAGTTTGAGTTATTTTGGTTTTCCCTTGCCCTGAACTTGCACGCCGATGTTTGAAATGATTTTCTATAAAATATTTTTTTTAGATTTCAATGTAGTTGCTCTACGTTAAGGCCCTACTACCGGCCAATTGCCGCCCTCATTGAATAAAAAATTTTATATAATAGAGCATAGAAAATAAATACAAAAGAATTCAACGTCACGTTTGTTACAAAGAAGATAAAGTATTTTTACGTTGTTAAAACAGGTCTCCGAATGTTTCGTATCCAAAGTAGTAGGCAAAAGTGTCAAAAACGGCCGTTTTTGGTACTTTTGTCTCTTAAATACCTACTGGTAATCAGCGGCATCCGATAAGACTGGAAGTCGATCCCAGTGGGGAAAATTCTTTGGTATTTTTAAAACCGTAGGTTGTTGATAGGATTGTGTTAATTAGGTATATTTGATGTATCCTAAATATGAGTACTAGGCACGACCTATTAGTACGTACAAATTTTAACATCGTCGATTTTTGTTGTGTCTTTCAAGAAATAGAAGGATTATTAATAGAAGGATCTGAGAGTTAAATGTTTGAAGTTTTTCGTCACATCAAATTCGGCAAAGTTATTTCAGAACGGACAGACGGACTAATAATTGTTTAAATACTGTTTAAATATTCAGATTAATGAATATAATAATAATTTATTTTTATATTTTTAAATGTTTTTATGTTTTCTTTTAAAAATAATTAAAAATGTAAATAATATGTGTAAAAATAAATACACGAAATAATAATAAAAACAATTTTTACAAAAAATACAACCGACTTCTAAAAATTACAAAATGACTTTATTTTCGGCAGTCGGTGTTTATATTTTGTTTCTCTTCCATTGAGAGGAGTTCTTGCAATTGTACATTTATACCCAAAAATGCTGATTATATTTAATTGATTCTACATTACAAATTTTTAGGAAAATTGAATTTTAAAATATTGTCATGATTTATTAAAACTTTTAATGTGCACCCCTATTATTGTCTAAGACAATTATTAGACAGAAAGAAAGAAAAACATTTATTTGACGACAGTCACCGGGCACACAAAAGAAAAATAAAACAAAAATTGACAATCATTAACATGAAAACAAATAAAATAACATTGTGTGTGCCTCACGACTGCGCCAAAAAGGTTCATTTCAGCATTTTTGCCAGACAAATGCTGTCTGACGCTGGTCTTTCAATGAACCTTTTGTGACGCGTGACGGAGCAAGTTATTTAAAAAAAAAGAAACTAAAACTAATTAACATATATAAATAGTTTAATAAAATAAACAAACGTGTAGGTTTACAAAAATAAAAAATAAAAAAGAACAGATGAACACAATAAAATAATAATAATAAAAATATTGGCAAGGAAAGTAGGTATTATAATTTCAAATTAAATAAATCGTTTTGCGTAACACAGACGGAACAGATAAGACATATGATGGAGACATTAAGTGTGATAATGTCCAGTTTCCGTTGCGCGTGTATTAGATTATTTTATTTATTTTATTTATTCATCAAAACAAGTTTCTTGTTACAAAATTTTACAAGGCACACCATTAGACCTCTGGGGTCTGTCTTAGCATGCCATGACCAGAGAGTTGATCAACACGCCATTACACAGTCTTTAAATAGTAGTTATTAAGTTATATCATTTTATTTGATTTTAATATTTATTGAATTTTGATTACAAGTTTTAATTGATTTTTATTTATTTTAGATATTGCCGTAGACGCAATCTGAACGTATGAATAGTGCTCGGTATTCTTAATGGTGGTGGAATATTATTCCACACCTTAGATGCAGCATATTATCAGAAACTGCCTTTGAAAGCTGATGTCCTGTGAGACTGTGTTGCGAGTTGCTGCGCACAGGGCCTGGGCGCGCATTCCCGTTTACTAGCCATCCAACTGTGCTTGTCGTACAAATACCTAGGTTTCGTCTTAATCACACCAAAGAGAAGACAGGCTAAGTGTAACTTTCGCCACGACTTCATTTTAAGAATAAAGTGTTTCTATTTAGAAAAGGTGTGACATGACTTCTTGGAAGAACTGAATAACAGAAACGAGCACATGCATTTTCGACTCTTTGTATAAGTCTGTCGGTACGAGCCAGCAAGCAAAGTTGAAATTTAAATTAGAAGTATGAAAGCAATTTATTGCAATTAATTAATGGATATTGAAAGTTATTATCTTATTCAAATACAAACACTTAACTATCAAATGTAATACCTACCAAAATACTAAGATTTGTAACATTGGATCAATCAATTGATAGTTATGATCAACAGACAATCTAATTAATTTTGCATAAACACTGTTTTTTTTTAAATTGTCTAATTGTCAATCTCTAATTGTGTAACAAGAAATAAAAGGTTTTTTTTTGTTTTTAAAGCACCTTTCTGGGATTGAACTCACGACTTACAACTTGTAAGTCGCGGCCGTTACGTCGCGGCATTATTCTATGTTCTATTTAATTTCATTGCCCATTTTCACAATCACACTCACACATATTACTCTCACTACTCGTGCGACATCGCTCGTGGTGACAGATAGTGCAATCAGTGTCGCGCCGCCCCTATATGCGGAGTGGACGGTACACAGTTACACACACGGTTCAAGGTACAAAAGGTACAGAATAAAATGTACAGTTGCTCACTGCCATGCCGTGATAACTCTGAAAAGGTAACCAGGACTATTACCGATTGTAAATCTTCTAATATATAAAAATCACGTGTCACAGTGTTTGTGGTTGCATTCCTCCGAAAAAGCTCGACCGATTATATTGTTTTTTTTTTTTGTAGATTTGGTAGGTATGAGAAAAGTAAGTAAAGGTCATAAAGTATTTTCACCCTCCTACCCCGCCCCCATTTTTTAATATCAGAACAACGTTTGCAGGGTCAGCTAGCAATAAAAAAAAATAATAAAAAAAAAGCTAGTATGTTTATATTTTTCAGTCGTTACATCACATCATACATCTGCAGAGTGTAACGGAAACGTGTGGTGACTAAGATACTGCTGATACTTCTGACCATGGACTCCAGATTTTTTTTTTTTTTTTTTTAATTTTATAATCTTTTCGTTCAAATTGTTAGCTGATCAAAATTAGTAGGTATGGTAGGTACATTTTTTCCCCACAATTGACTATGACTTTCTTGGAGAAAGTTCTTCGTTTCTATGGGCAAAAGCTTTATTTAAAATATGACCACCCTTTTCCATTACAATCTTTTTGGGTTTTTTTGGCGGGATTTTCTCGAGTGTAGTTCAGTAGCTGTTTTAATTATTCGCTTATTAATTCCTAGTGGATATTGTGATGTAAAATTGGTGTAGTTTTGTGTCTCAAGTGTCTACGCAACTGGACAATAATGTGGAATCATTGAAACAGGCGCGATCTCGGTAAAATGGAGCTGAGAATCTTATTGTAGTATTGACTACCTCAGCGAAGTTTGCCGAGAAGGCTGACTTGACACATTTGTTGCCAAATACTGCAAAATACATTAGAATGTGTTGCATCTGCATTCTAATGAAAAAAGAAACGATTTTGCAACTAATTACTATGTATCCGACTGAAAGACTTGAATCTATGGTCATGAATAAAAATTCATTTAAAAAAAAAACACAGTATTTTTGATGTGAATCATCTATTGGCACGGCTTGGCAGTAAAATCTACTCGAATGCCGTGACAGCAAACCGCATGACGCTGTCGTGCCACGATGCCTCCACTACGCCACCACTCTCGACTCCCTTCTCCCTAGAAACATATATTATGCGAAACACAACAACAACAAAACAAAACAACAAAACACCACCAAAAATAACAACAACCACCAAAAACAACACCCAGCAATAACAATAATAACAGCAAAAACAACAACAACACAACACCACCAACAACAATAACCACCTCCACTAACAACAACAACAACCAGTAACAACAACAACAACCAACAACAAAAACCAACAACAACATCACCAACAAAAACTAACAGCAATTTTGAATTCTAATATTAAAATAGATATTTCACATCTGCCGGGCGTCCTTTGACGGCAAAAATATTTTGTTTTGGGTGGTTAATCATCAAATAACTTCTCCCGCAAAGGACGGAGCGGGAGGGCGTGTCAGACTCTTAATGACTAAAACCCACCCTTGTTCCTTCAGATACCTGTGCCAGGGCCGCAGTGAGAGTGATCTTTACCTGCGATCCAGGCAGACATCGGCCCTCGCGGACCCGATCAGTAACTGCTGACATCTTTTTGAGGCAACAAGTAACATACGTATTCTACATAAACACGAAGATAACATAATTATGTTAACTATATGTAGCGATAATAATAATCATTTATAATCCGTCATCGTGGTAACTTCCTCTTTCAACGTTATTAGTGGCCGTTGTTTCCTAAACTCCAAGCTGATGAAATTAAGAAGCTGACATGGTTTCGATATTATAAGGTTATCAAACTAATAATAGACTAGCTGTCTAGCCTGTCCAGGATTTAAACGGGATCAAATTATATTCGAAAAAGGAGAAGGTTTTATGTTCGACTGTATGTATGTCTTTTTTTTTATGTATGTCCACCGATTTCTCTGTGGATGGTCAATTGTGGACCGATTTTAAATTAATATTTTTTATCCGAAAGATGTGGTATACTCCGGAGGTGCTCCCATATAAATTTTATCGAAATTGCTTCAACGCATTTTGAAAAAATCCACAAAAACAAAAAAAAATATGTATACGTAAATGACGTTTTGGTTTCCTTTAATATGGAATTTGCACGATATTTATTTATTTGTTCAATTGAAGAGTTATTACCTATAATGAAGAAATATGAAGGAATTTTCAAAATATCATCATCAGGGACTAAGTTAAGCTTTAAAGTAGATATTTAGAAAAAGAAGTCCGACGTGTTCTTTGACGTTAAAGGACATGACGCCCATACAACTGCCATAGAAAAGAGCGTTTTTAAGAGAGGGACAGATATATTTGTTTAAAATTGTTAGATCTCGTTCAATTTTGATTCTGCTTTCACTGTTCATTTTCTATTTTAATATATTCATCGATAAACCGGTTAGATAACAAATATTTTTTTCATGCATATTCCCTATTACCAGTACTTTCAAATTCCATGTTCCATGGTATTGGGGTTATCAATTCGAGTGAAACTTTAATATTAAGTTTTAGTTCTGGGGTATAATAACTAAAAACAGAAAAAAAAACTTTTTTACAAAAAATACAACAGACTTAAAAAAATAAAAAATACACTAAAAATTTAATAATAACTTTAATTTTGGAAGTCGGTGTCAAATAACGAAGAAATAGAATACATCAACCGTTTTCCGAAATAAAAGTTTTTTTTTTTGTGTAGGTTACTTTCGTTTTTGAAAGTCGGTTGTATTTTTTTTTTTAAGTTTTAGTGAAAACCGCATCAAAATCTGTTACGTGGTTTAGGAGAAGTTAGGGGAGAAACACACAGACGTTTATACTATGTAGAGATAGGTAAAACTTTGCATAATAATTATTTACGATTTGTCACCATGGAAAGTTTATTCGCTCTGAAATAATTTAGTTAATACGTTAAATATTTTTTGTAGGTACACAATCAAACTTGAAACTTATAAGTAGTTATATTTCTTCATATTCCACTACAAACTGGCTATGCCTTTACTGGATTCGTTCTTTATTAAAGTTTGTATCCACTGAATACGAAAATGCCCGTACCAAACGTCGATTCTCCATCCACTGCTCGTCATCCCATCAATATGTAGGAATCAGTTTTTCTTTTACAAACTGTTTCTCTATTCACATACGAATGTATATACGTGCAAGTTGCGAACGTATATCTAGCATTTGCATATTGGATCATTCCGAGAGAGTTAACAAATCTGCCGTTCTTGTATGCAAAATACAATGCTATCGGCCATGCATGCCGTCTGAGTGTGCGGTATTTTGATATATTGAATTGCATTTGAGTAATGAGTGTTTTTGTCAAATTTCGCATCACCATTGCAGCCCTAATAAAGCATCTACGCCGAAGTTATTTACTAGCTTCATCTGAAACCATGAAATAAAATCTTAGGAGTTTTGCACCCACTTCCCGGTTATCGATTGAGCCAATTTTGCAGACATCTTTAGTTTGACTGACAATTAATGCATGCATGAGCTAAGTGACGTCATTCTAAATCCAATATGATGGACTTCCAAAGATGGCGGACTAGATTTTTTATGCATTCCCATGATAAATAAGAGTATCAAATTAAAGGATTAAAAAAAGATGGATGGATTGTGTGAGGAGTGTTAAGAAAGAAAAGGGAGTTAGTGATAGCGTGACGGCTGACATGACAGAATGGAAGAACAAAACGTGTTGCGCTGACCCCAAGTAACATCGGATAAGGGCAGGAAGATGATGATGATGCTCAGAAAAATACGAAATTTGTTTTTCGGCGTCACTCAAAAGCGTATTTTTAAGTTTTTTTAAACTATAATATAATTTTTAGCGCATCATTTTGCTACATAAAAATCATATGCCATATTCATTTTACAAAACGTTGATAAAAAAAAGTTATATTGGTGTGCACTAATATTAAGAAGTCCACTACAACAGCCCCTGTAGACAAAGTAACATCGCTTCGTAGCGACACGATATCTAAATTCGTCATCGTCTCTGAGATATCGATAAACATTTCCTAGCGTTAGCGTTCCTTCGTTATCTTTTTTGGCGATCACGATCGAGGCGAAGGCGAACTCTGAAAGCGCTGCTTGTCTACGCATTTGTGTGGGATAAACACGATAGCAATTCGTTTCTTTATGGTTTCGTTACGAATTATAACATTGTCTACCAACTTGCGATAACGATGTCGACAGTCGACTGACCACGTGACTTAGCGCGGTTTATGTCAACCTCATACATTTTAGTCTTTTCTAACTTCGTTATCGTTTTTAAATTGTTACTTTGTCTAAGCCCCCAGGACAGGCCTTCCCTTATCGTCGCACATCGAAAAAGTCCTAAGTTTCTGTTTCGTGTGCAAAAAGAGTCCAGTCTATTTTATAATAAAACTTGTTGGAGGGTTACGTCGTTGTGACGATGCTATGGCCTTTATTCATTCGAACATCTTACGGTTAATGTTATAATGATGATAAAGATAACCAAGCTTTTCCTTTCAAAAGCATTTTATAAGACTATGGTATTATTTTACAATCCACTAGTCATTCTTTTGAGATTATATCAAGCTCAACATTCTCGTGCCCATATCCCAATTACTTTGGTGTCGATGCAACATGTCTTTTTAAACTGTTGTTTTTTTAATATTTTGTAAAGCAACCACCCCAATATTTAAACGTTGCTAAACAGTTTTAGAACGTACTAAATATAAATCTCACTCAAACGCACCCATACTTTACACCTATCACCTGATCAACGACAGCCCATCACAAAAATACCAGCCAAACCCGTCAAACGCGCGTTGTATCCAATAAAAATGTTAAGCCCTCGTTCGTTTCAATCTGTATTCGGTATCGAGGCCCGGGGCCGATTTACATGCATATAGAGTGAAGCTACAGCTTTATTTGCTTTTATTCCAATATATCCATCGAGTACTCGCTGGTGCACCCTTTTGGGGCACACTTTGAGTTGCAAACATCCTATGGGGCGAGTGACCGCTCACGGCTAGAAAACGGCGACAAGTTAAGGCGAAGTTATACGACTTCTAATGGCTTTTAATTGGACATCGCGTCTAAACGACTAGTCCTATTTCTTTGAAAAAAATATATGTTACTTTAGACAATTTCCGTCGTAATTTGATCTGAGAATATTTGAAATTATATTTTCATAACCTATTGTAATTAATTTGTAAACTACGTATAAAAGAATGAGAATCACGCAATTACTAATAAAGCGTATTTTTATGAAACTTTTACCATTTAAACATCATTTATATTATTATTATTTATATTTTAGTATATGTTTTTTTAGTATAATACCTGTTATTTAGGCGCTTTTAACTGCCAATGCCCTTGAGTGGTTTGCTTGCGTGTTGTGCTGAGCTCACCGCGTCGTACGTCCACCCAGTAATAGGACTCGCCCATTAAGGAGCGCTGTCCGAAATTAGATGCATTATTAAGTTATTACACATAAAACAACAGGTTTAAACTAAAACACTTAGACTAAATTATAAATACTTAGATAATCTTTAAAGTGGTGAAGGTTTTATAAAAATACGGTTTAGGTAATTGCGTGATTCTCAATTTTATCCGCGTTAGACATAACTTTACAAATTAATTACACTATGTTATAAAAATATTATTTTAAATATTGAAATGTCAAATTACGACGAAAATTATTTAGAGTAACATATATTTTTTTCAAAGAAATAAGACTAGTCGTTTAGATGTGATGTTAAAGCTAAGGTTGCTTGGCACTGCAGTATTAGAGGTTTCTGGTTAAAGCAACTGGTGGTTTGCAGGATGTGTAATCTTAAATAATGTTTAATCTTCTCCTTTCATGAGTATGAATAGTTTTCATCTGCTTTTTGCTAACTTACCTATATATTTTTTGCATGCTGGAAGAAAGTAAGCAAAATATGTGTAACCATTTTTTTTTTTTATGTACCATATTGTATAATAATATGCAAATACTGATATTCGTATTTAACTTCTTAGATAAATACATAGGCTGAAAAAAACATACTCGACGTTAATAATAGATAGGGAATGCAATCTCGAGCCAACTCGAGATCTTGCGAGCTAAAACTGGAGTTAAGATTAGCATTAGAGTTGATATTTTCAAGATCAAGACTTCTCTCAGTCTCAAAATCTCGATCATTATCTTGAATCTTAAAAGCAAGATCTTGAATATATCTTCATTTAAACTCGAAAATTTACCTGTGATCACAGACATTTATTTTATTTATTTCATACGCTAGATTGACGACTTTTGTAATTTTGAAAAGTTAATAGGTCGGTATGTAATTAGAGTCTTAGGTAATTAGAGTACCTACAAGTTTTAGTCCACCTATATTTCCAAGAAACATTTCCAAACAATCTTTTTTAATTTTTTTTTTAATAAGCTGTCAAGGGGACTGCCGATAATAGTGAAAACTTGAAACTTTGGAATAGCTGCTTCTTTAATTTGTTATTAATTAAGAATAATTTAAATTTCATAATTTTGTAAAAAATTAACATAAGTCTGGTTTTATTATTTATTTATTTATTAAACACTTTATGCACATACAAGTACAGAGGCGGACTTAATGCTTCAGGCATTTTCTACCAATCAACCTTAGGGTGATGCAGAGACAAATAGTGGTAGGTGCCATAAGGAAAAAAAAAACAAAAAACCAGAGCATCTTTATTTAAATGCAAAGGTGCATAAATACATATGTAAACCCCCCCCCCCTCCCCCCTCTGATCGTGAGCAATAAATTGTATACATTTCATCTGCGCGTCGCCAGTCTGACAGAACACTTCACTAGCGCGAACCCATAAACTATGTCCCTACCAACATCGCTCTAACATGGCTAAAGATTTTTCAATTCAAAAAATAATATATTAATAATTTTCAACTCAAATTCTGCCATCCCAACGCTAGCAGTGAGCAGCAGCCTTTATCCGCCTCCCGTGGGAAGGTTGCAAACGTGAACAATATTACTTACAGTTGCAACAGTTTTACCTTTGTGCTCTGTAGCCTGTACCCTACCTTGTTTATTAAAAATATTTGTTTGTTCTGTGCTTCTGTGCCCATGCTTGATATAGAGAAAATAAATGTAAAGAACAAAAAAATATGGTTATGCAAGAGTAATGATGGATAAGCAGTAATTTGTTTGATTTGGACTTTTTAGAGTGATTTTATGAAAAAGTAAATTGCTTTTTAAATCTATACTAATATCATATAGAGGTAAAGTTTGTGAGTTTGAAGTGATCTTTGGATGTCCTGAACCGATTTTGGAAATTGTTTTACCAATAGAAAGCCACGTTATTTGTGAGTGTCATAGGCTATAATTTTTTTTAATCCACGCGTTTGAAGTCGAGGGCGAAGTTCTATTAATAAATAAAGGGTGTGTTTTGTAGTCGTACGCATAATAGGACTCAACGGAACTGATGAATCACTCGGCAAATATTAAGTTAGATTGCTTATAATGAAGGGCAACTATAATTGTCATAAGACAAGTGATACCTGCATACCCTATATTACTTGTTCATACTACGAGTATCCCACTACAGGGCAAAGACCTCCCTCCTTTCCTTCCAACGGTCACGATTCTTCGCTTCTTCTTTCCAATTCTTAAGGAAGACATCCAGGTCGTCCGGCCATCTCTTTCGTGGTCTGCTACGAACCGTGTCGCTGTGTCAGGGCCCCAATCCTAATAAGATATACAAATGTACGAGTACCTATGAATTTATTATCATCATTAAAATGTATATATTATAATGTGTCATTGTAGTAATGTTGTGTTGTTGTTGTTGTGTTGTTGTAGTGATGTTGTTGTGTCATTGTTGTTTTTGTTGTGTAATGTAATATTAACTGAATGACTCGCCAATTAAAAAAAGCATACAGATAAACCCTGATATGTTTTCGTTGTGTCGCTAAAAACAAATTGTAATAGCCGAAGTGTTTTAGAAATAAATAAATAAATAATAATATTAAGTACTGTGTTACGGATCAAATAAGAATTTAAAAAATATCTTCATTGTAATCAACTGTATCTACTCCTGAAAATCTGTCAACTCATACGAATCAGTACTCAAACTCGACAGTCACAGACAAAATTTTATTTAAATCAGTTTCTTGCAGAACAAACAGTAGGACAAACTCGGCGAATGCAAATAACCCGCATATACTCATTACGTGCCTCCCTCACGCATTTCGCAATGATTTTCTTTGAAACTCCCCTTAAATTACAGCGCAAACAACGTCCCGTTGCAAATTAGGAAAGTCTGAAACTTAGATTTTGGATGTGAGAATTGAAGGAAAGATGAGGATACCAGCTGGTTTAAATCCCACGGAAATGTACACACGAGAAGTCTTTGAACTGAATTATTGCAATTTCAGATCAAAAGAAACTTTCTTGCTAAATATTGTGTGATGATTTTTCTTTGCCATGGCGCATTTAATGTAACTGCTTTTTTGACATGAACGAGCATGGCAGTTAATGGTCATGTTCACTCAAATGTCTCGCTGATGGTGGCGCGTGTGTTGGGTCATTCGGTTCCCTTCAAATTGGTTGTTCTGGGTGGTGCTGATCCACGCGTCATGTTCGTGAACGGGCGCCGTCAGTTGGGACTGGTCATCTCTTAGCTGCCTGCTGTTTTTTTTTAATTTTATTTTTAACCGACTTCAATAAAAGGAGGAGGTGTTACCTCATAACTTTTCACTACGTGAACCGATTTTGAAGATTTTTTTTTTATTTGAAAGCTGTTGCTTTACATGTGGTCCCATTTGGTGATGATTTTTCTTTGCCATGGCGCATTTAATGTAACTGCTTTTTTGACATGAACGAGCATGGCAGTTAATGGTCATGTTCACTCAAATGTCTCGCTGATGGTGGCGCGTGTGTTGGGTCATTCGGTTCCCTTCAAATTGGTTGTTCTGGGTGGTGCTGATCCACGCGTCATGTTCGTGAACGGGCGCCGTCAGTTGGGACTGGTCATCTCTTAGCTGCCTGCTGTTTTTTTTTTATTTTATTTTTAACCGACTTCAATAAAAGGAGGAGGTGTTACCTCATAACTTTTCACTACGTGAACCGATTTTGAAGATTTTTTTTTTTATTTGAAAGCTGTTGCTTTACATGTGGTCCCATTTGGTGATGATTTTTCTTTGCCATGGCGCATTTAATGTAACTGCTTTTTTGACATGAACGAGCATGGCAGTTAATGGTCATGTTCACTCAAATGTCTCGCTGATGGTGGCGCGTGTGTTGGGTCATTCGGTTCCCTTCAAATTGGTTGTTCTGGGTGGTGCTGATCCACGCGTCATGTTCGTGAACGGGCGCCGTCAGTTGGGACTGGTCATCTCTTAGCTGCCTGCTGTTTTTTTTTAATTTTATTTTTAACCGACTTCAAAAAAAGGAGGAGGTGTTACCTCATAACTTTTCACTACGTGAACCGATTTTGAAGATTTTTTTTTTATTTGAAAGCTGTTGCTTTACATGTGGTCCCATTTGGTGAAGATTTGATGAAGAACTTCGGAGATACACAATGGAACTCTTCAATAAATGATAGCAAACCTTCCAGAATTGCTGCAATCGCATGTCTGTATATTGTTTTCACCACTTCACAAGATTACATTACGCTGATACGCTCTGAAGGGGTATACAGATATGTACAGTTCACCCTGATACACCCTAATTTCACCAACTATGTTCAAATTCCCTATTTTTGGGGCTATCAATTCGGGCATAACTTTACTATTAATTTAGTTTTAGAATGGGGTACAACAACTAAAAAGTGAAAAATAAAAAACTTTTTACAAAAAAAATACAACCGACTTCCATAAATAAAACTAAAAAATGCAAAATAACTTTAATTTCGGAAGTCGGTGTCAAATAACGAAGAAACCAAACTAGAAACACCGACTTCCGAAATTAAAGTTATTTTGCATTTTTTAGTTTTATTTATGGAAGTCGGTTGTATTTTTTTTGTAAAAAGTTTTTTGTTTTGCATTGTTCTCACATAATTAGAAGCAACAAGAAATATGTAACAAGAAATTTTGTAACACATACCTAACATGGTTTAACGCGTCAAGTCCCTCATTAGCAGACACAATTAAAAACCTATTGTTATGTCGACGCGCGGGGCCTGACGAAAACAGTTTCCATGGAGTTTCTTGCACGTTCTTCTCCATAGAGATCTACGCTTTGGAATGTGCAATTAGCTTTATCTTTTTGACTGGCCGACTTATTGACCATTCAAAAGTGCCTGTAAATGGTTTATTTAAAATAAATGCTTTGATTTGATTTGACTTTGAAGTTAATAAATTTTAATGTTCATCTTAAGTATGAAAGTGACTGGAGGGTTTTCATCATCATCATCATCATCATCATTATTTCCGTAGTCCATTGCTAGACATAGGTCTTCCCAAGTGACGCAACATCGACCAGTCACATAGCTCTTTCCCGATCATCGGTCCTACCTGTGAGAGGATTTCCAACGCTACGTCTGCCGGGACAGAACCTTTTAGCCCCGTATTTTTTTTATTAATGTTTTTGAAGTAAAACTTCTTTAAGCACGCTTGACTTGGGGAGTAAGCTGGTGAATGCGTGACGAGAGCATTACGAAAAGTGTGATCGGGCGAGGCGAACGTGGCGAGAGCATTACGAAAAGTGTGATCGGGAGAGGCGAACGGAAGTTGAGAGGGCGCACGCTTGACTTGTGGAGTAAGCTGGAGCATGCGTGACTAGAGCGTTATGAAAAGTGTGATCGGGCGAGGCGAACGTGGCGAGAGCATTACGAAAAGTGTGATCGGGAGAGGTGAACGGAAGTTGAGAGGGCGCACGCTTGACTTGTGGAGTAAGCTGGTGAATGCGTGACGAGAGCGTTATGAAAAGTGTGATCGGGCGGGGCGAACGTATGTTGAGAGGGCGCACGCTTGACTTGGGGAGTAAGCTGGTGAATGCGTGATGAGAGCGTTACGAAAAGTGTTATCGGGCGAGTTGAACGGAAGTGTATCAAAGAACATTATCTGCAGGTACATTATAACAGGCGTACATAAAGAATAAATATTTCCTAAGCTTATGACATAAGACACAGTCTAATCTATACTAATATAATAAAGAGGTAAAGTTTGTGTAGGTTAGGTTGTAGGGGGTAATCTCTAGATCTACTGAACCGATTTTGAAAATTCTTTTACCAATAGAAAGCCACGTTATTTGTGAATGTCAAAGGCTATATTTTTGAAAGTATACATTTTTGAAATCCACGCGGACGAAGTCGCGGGCGAAGTGCTAGTGATAAATAAATAACCCTAATTAAACGAAACCAAAATATTCCTAAATCATATTCACAATTCGCGACGCAAAGTCAGCCCAAAGAAATAAATTATAAGGCAATAAATACAGATTTTATTCATTAACGCAAAAGATTTAAGGTAATAATGTTAAGTTGTTAATAAATTATTTTACGTAACTGGCTCTCCGTGACTAAGTTTGTGAATTCTCGTAGGCACTCAACAAAATCAGTTCTTGATTTATAATTCTTGCTTTTATGAAAGGTGAACTTGATTCTATTTTATTTGCACTGTGATCACAAGTAAATAGTTTCTTGATAATGTTGGTAGAATTACAAGGTCTGGTAATGTTACTTTTTTATATTTTTTTATATATGGTGTTAGAAATGAGTAATTTGTATAGACGTATTACTTTGATTAACGGATTACATTATTTTGAGAAAATCTTTTACGTCGCAAGCCCCACATCATTTTCACAACGAAATTAATTGCTGAACAGTTCAGCAGTATTTGGCGAAACCGTGAGGTACACTTTGCATTTAGATAATTTTCATCATCTTCCTACCTTTATCCCATGTTACTTGGGGTCGGCGCAACACGTTTTTTTCTTCCATTCAATCCTGTCAGCCGTCACGCTATCACTAACTCTCTTTTCTTTCATATCACTCCTCACACAATCCATCCATCTTTTCTTTGGCCTCCCTCTGCCTCTCCATCCATCCACATTTATATACATAACTCTTTTAGTTGCATGTGTTTCATCCCTCCCTGGTTTAGATAATTTTATCAACCGATTTATTTTAAGTTGTTTTTTTAATTTTTTTTTGTTTCTTTTCGTTGACTTCTCCCGCTCTGGGTGGAGCGGGAGGCCGTGTCAGACTCTTACTGAATAAAACCCACCCCTGTTCCTCCCTGCCCTAAATGCCCAGGGGCGAGGTAACTCTTTCGAATTTATCCTCAACCCCTAGGCAGGCATCGGCCATGACGGGCCCCGTCATGTATGCTGACAACTCTTTGAGGCGCGCGTGGAACACTACGCGCCGTCGACTCTCAGGCCTGGTGCTGATCGGATGGCGAGCTACCCATTACTCGCCGCCGGCAGCCAGGTTGCCTGGCAGAGATGGCGGTATGCGATAAGGCCGCCAATTGTATGTTTTTAGTATAAGCTTTCCTTAATGTGTGTGTATGTTTTGGTGTACAATAAAGTATATAATAATAACACATGCCATCCAAGATCAACCATCTACAGTGAGAGGCAAACTGTGGGACGCACTTTATTTACCTCTCCCTGACTTCTTGAAACCTCAAGAATACTTGGCACCCGGACAGGAACTGGTTGCGTACCCGGGTAGGACGCTGCAAATACAACATGGCAAAGTGGGGTTTTATAGACTCGTCTGATAATAATGTAAGCACAGTGGTGTGAGTGTTGTGCCCCTGAGAAAAACCCTGTCCGATCCTAAAAGGTAAATTTAGTATCGTACTGCGTACACATATACGTGACCATTTCATGGATATGAGATTATTATTTTTCCCCAATGAAAATAATTAATTTTTAAAAAAGAAAAACTTATCAAAAGCAAAACTGATCGCTCGACAAAGTTCACCTGCAGTTTAGTGTGAAAAACGTCGCCTGAGCGAGACGGTATTTATGCGCCCTTTGTCGCGTGCCGCCAAACCGAGAAGTTGTGCCTACAGCCCGGCTACGCTTTGAAATGAAAATAGGTAAAAATAAAATGATTTCGTTAAATTTCGCATTTTTTATAAACAAAAAATCAATAACTTTTCGTTTCAATGAGTTACATTTTTTTAACTATTTTTTTTAGTGCGTATGTTAAACCAAGAATACGCCTTTATTGGATTGGACAGGGTTTTTTTAGATGCTGTAGAGGATCTGACGAAAGCTACTCTGAAACTGCAATTAATGTGGCCAGCTTCTGGACCCGACGCATTTAATAAGATCAAAACCATCGATTCGAAAGAAGAAGAAGAAGAATTACGGTTTCACAGAAGTTCCATCACAGTTTTCTGTCTCCGTCAGTATAGCTCACATTACTGCTGACAGAGACAGGTCTCATACGATTCTGGCGACTAGGACCTGCCGCAAATTTAATAAGAGGAGTCATCTTTTAAATCATCATCGCTTACCATCAGGTAAGATAGCAGTCCCAGGAGCCGATGGCTTTCATGGCAAAGTATAAGACTAAGAGGGCTCCTAAGCGCATGCATGGAGACGGGCCAGTTTCCGCTTCGTTGAAAGACGGGGAAGCTGGTCCTGATCAAGAAGCCGGGGCGCCCCGCGGACTCTCCGTCCGCTTACCGGCCCATTGTGCTGATCGATGAGGTGTCCAAGCTCTTCGAAAGAGTAATTACAGACCGCCTCGTCGGACAGCTGGTGCGGGTGGGGCAGGATCTGGCAGAAACCCAGTACGGCTTCTGCAGGGGGCGCTCCACGGTGGACGCCATCATGCGCGTACGAGCCCTCACGACGGGGATGCAGTGGCCCGGGGTGGGGTCGTCTTGGCGGTGTCTCTGGACATCGCCAATGCCTTTAACACCCTGCCCTGGAGTTACATAGTGGAGGCACTCCGGTATGAAGTACCTGGGACTCGTCGTCGACAGCCGGTGGAACTTTGTCGATTATTTCCGACTTTTGGCTCCCAGACTGGAGCGGGTCGGAGCTGCTTTTAAGTGGCTCCTGCCCAATCTGGGGGTTCAAACCCCGAGGCGATCGGCGGCATCGACCTCTCGCGCCCGGCCCTGGTGCAGGCCATGGTCCGGAGTAGAGGGAATGGGAAGCAGTCTCCTCCTTCAGCGAAGCAGTAATGCTCGCGAAGGAGGACGCGGAACGGGTGAGGGAGAATCAACAACAGAGTCGCCGTCACGCCCTCAGCAGCAGCCGCCGCAGGAGACGCCTGGGGCTTCCGGCGCCACGAGACGATCTCCGGCCACCGTAGATCCGGGCCTGCGGACGGAGAGTAATGGGTAGCTCGCCGTCCAATCAGCACCAGGCCCGTGAGTCGACGGCGCGTAGTGTTCCACGCGCGCCTCAAAGAGAATTTGTCAGCTACCACTGACGGGGCCCATCATGGCTGGTGCCTGCACGTCTAGGGGTAGCGAATAAATTCCTAACAGAGTTACCGCTCCTGGGGCACTCAGGTAGGGAAGGAACAGGGGTGGGTTTTAGTCAGTAAGAGTCTGATACGCCTTCCCGCTCCACCCAGAGCGGGAGATGTCATTGGATGATGTCCCACCCCTCAAAAAGAAAAAACAATGGTTCCGTTGGTTACCCTTCGGGTACGCAACCCTAAAAAAGGAGTAAACTGCTTCGGCCACGCAGTGTTCTGCCCTTACTAAATTAGGTAGTAACTTTGTAAATTTACTACAAATGAACAAAACCAAGCTACTAATGATAGAATGTTAAATATACATTTTGAGCAATTCCTAGAGCTCTTGGAACGGCGTCAAAAGCGAGATAACTGTAGCATATCAAATAACCATTAGTGACAAAACGGAGACATGTCGGTGAACTAACTGAGAACTAATTACTTACAGGTTAAATAGGCGAGTTTGCGAGGTCGTGCGAAATGTTCATACTAATAATAGTGTCTCGTAATAATAGTGTTCTAAAAATACTTTGATGTGCCTACGTTTCTCGTTTACCTATTCATTATTTTAATTGATTCAATTTGTTTTTAAATATTTCTCAAAAACATATTTTAAAAGACAGTAGGTGACCAGTATCGATACCGGGAGCAGGGCCCAGGCTACGTCAAATAAAGGAACCACCTCACAATGCGAGCCGTGTCAAGCAGTACCGCTTTCTGAATCAAACCCTTGATCCAGCCCTCTTTTTTTTTGTGGGTGGGAAATCATCCAATGACTTCTCCCGCTCTGGGTGGAGGGTCTTTTACTGACTAAAACCTACCCTTGTTCCTTCAGTTGCCTGTGCCAAAGATCCTCAACAGACACGGATGTTTCAGGAGGTTCCTGTTCAGGATTAGGCGGGAGGTAACGCCCGGGTATCACCGCTGTGTGGGTCGCCCAGAGGACACGGTGGAGCATACGTTGGAGCTCTGCCTCGCTTGAGCGGAGCACCGCCGTGTCCTCGTGCAGGTAATCGATGGCAGTAACCTCTCACGCCCGGCCCTGGTCCAGGCCATGATACGGAGTGAGAGGAAATGGGAAGGTCACCTCCTTCTGCGAGTTTTATTTCACTAATCTTGTTGGTGTTCTTCCGTAAACACACTTTTACGTTGCTTTTTTATTGTTATCTTTTTTATTGCAACCATGGCTTTAGGTTTTTAATAAGTAGTAATGCTTGCGAAGGAGGAGGCGGAACGCGTGAGGGAGACTCAATGGAGTCGCCCTCACGCCCCCAGCAGCCGCCGCGGGAGACGCCCTGGGCGTCGGGGGTCGCAAGCCGATCTCCGGCAACCGTATGCGCAGGCTTGAGGACGGCGAGTAATGCATAGCTCGCCGTCCGATAAGAACCAGGCCCGAGAGTTGACGACACGTAATGTTTCACGCGTGCCTTAAAGATATGTCAGCAGTACCTGGCGGTGCCCATTAGGGCCGATGCCTGCCTGGGGTCGTGGATAAATTTGAAATAGAGGTGTTTCAGATGCCTGACGTACTCGTATCTGTTATCTTTAGCGTAATTTAAACAGTAGTTATCATAGCGCAAACGATCGTTTTTGTAACTAATAGTAGTGTAGTGAGGTAAGAGGGCCTTATTATAAAAATAACGGTGTAATTAATTTAAACATTAAAGAAAAGAAGGATAAAAGGGGGCAGTAAAGTATTGACTTATCATTTGAAGGAGGTTATGTCCTATAGATATCTGAATTGAAGGAAGTTTTGTCCTGTTTTTTTTTTTTTTTTTTTTTTTTTTGTCCTGTAGATAGCTGAATTGAAGGAGGTTTTGTCCTATAGATAGCTGAATTAAGAAGGTCTTGTCCTATAGATATCTGAATTGAAGGAGGTTTTGTCCTATAGATAGCTGAATTGAAGGAGGTTTTGTCCTATACATAGCTGAATTGAAGGAGGTTTTGTCCTATAGATAGCTGAATTGAAGGAGGTTTTGTCCTATAGATAGCTGAATTGAAGGAGGTTTGTCCTATAGATAGCTGAATTGAAGGAGGTTTTGTCCTATAGATAGCTGAATTGAAGGAGGTTTGTCCTATAGATAGCTGAATTCAGTATTTATAATAAGCATATGGTTTACGAGTCTTTAAATAAGGCGGTAATCTTTAAATAAGCTTAATAAAAACTTAGGTAGGACTTAAAAAACAGTGGGTGTATTTTTAACCGACTTCGAAAAAGGAGGAGGTTCTATGTTCGACTGTATGTATTATTTTTTTTTATGTATGTCCAACGATTTCTTTGTCAGTTGTGTACCGATTTTCAAAAATTAATAAAAGAATATACTCCCGAGGTGGTCCCATATAAATTTTATTGAAAGAAAAACTGAACAAGATCGAAAAATACGTATACATAGATGACGTTTTGGTTTTCTCCAATTACGAGTATGTTTAAATTCTATATTCCATTTTTAGTACTGGGGTATTGGGGTACAACTAAAAAGTGTGTGTGTGTGTTTTTACAAAAAAAAAACAACCGACCTCCAAAACGGAAAATACACTAAAAATTAAAAAATAACTTTAATTTCGGAAGTCGGTGTCAAAAAACAAAGAAATAAAGTACAAACACCTACTTCCGAAATTAAAATTATTTTTTATTTTTAGTGTATTTTCTTTTTTGAAAGTCGGTTGTTTTTTTTGTAAGCGTAATTACCTGTTATTTGCTTATTTACCTTCCATAATATGAATTCATCATCATCATCATTTCAGCCGAAAGACATCCACTCCTGGACATAGGCCTCCTCCAAGTGTCGCCACAATGGTTCCTGTGCGTCTCGCATCCATGGAATTCCCACGACCCACACCAGATCATCGGTCCGCCTTCCACCGATTCTTCCGGTTCGCGGTCGCCACTCCAGAACCTTTCGGTCCATATGTCCATAAACTAGGTACATCTGCTAGACGGCCTCATGATGATGATTTCCCGAAAGAATTGCTATCAAATACTGATCATCACCAACCTATAGCAATCCGCTATTGGCCACACATAAGTATCCATTATGCCTCATGGTAGAAATTAATAACTTCTATACAAACGTGGCACATATTATATAATATTTTATCATTATTTTACATTAACTAGTTACGTATTTTTAATTATAATATTACCTAAGGTACATAAACATCGATATGTAATTATGTATATATTTTGTTAACCCTCGTCCGTGCGTCACTGCGGGGTGCCAACTGAAAACCAGCGCTGGGTGTCCAACGCCCAGCAAATGCTGAGATGGTAACCCTTTCGGTATGGGCACGCTCAGCACAATTTTATTGTTTCTTTGTGTACTTCTTTTTTCCTTTTGTTTGTTGCTGTTGTGTTGTGTCTGTGTCGAATAAATGATTTCTATTCTATTCTATTCTATTCCTCATTTGTTTCGTGGTAAAAGCACATAAAGCCGTTGGTCTTGCGCCTGATCTCTCCCCGGTTGTGTCAGATTGCCGCCCCATCGGACTGTGAGTGTGAAGGAACAGAGAGTGCACCTGTGTTTGCGCACACGCTTGATCACTATAATATCTCTTAAGTACTTGGTTAATCTCGAAGACGAGCTCGTGGCTAAAGTAATAACGGCCGCACGGGTCGATCCACCAGGTTAAGCTATATATATATATACCGAGACTCCTCCGTGCCTCGGAAAGCACGTTAAGCCTCGTATTCATGGTAAACATTTGTTAAGCAACATGGTTGCATAAACATGTTGCCGAGTCGCTGTCAACATATTGCGGGCAACACTTGTGTTGCGGAGTCGATTACGCCATGTTGCAGAGTTGACGCCCGGCGAGCGAAAACATGAGTTTATCAACAAATGTTGACGTGTGTGGACGTGTTTGCACCTGATTATAAACATGGCAGTCGCGTCATCACATCAGATACAGAGAACACAACAACACTACTTCCTCGGGCAACATTTTCATGCAGACTGGTGTGTGTAGACAACCCATATTGATTTAAACAAAGTTTCCAGCAGCATTCTCGCCGTTCATCAACAACGTTGATCAACTGTTGCTAAACAAATGTTTATCGTGAATACGAGGCTTCAAGCTATTGGTACTTTTTTTTTGGGGTTGGGAAAACATCCAATGACATCTTCCGCTCTGTGTGGAGCATGAGGTCGTACTCTTACTGACTAAAACCCACCTCTGTTCCTTGCCCTGAATGCCCAGGGGCGTGGTAACTCTGTTTCGAATTCATCCACAACAAGCCGTTGGTCCTGGCTTTCAATCGTAGATCTTTGACAGTCGTTATGGGTCGTCAGAAGCCCGAAAGTCTGACAACCAATATATAATTACCAAGGGGTATTGTATTACCCAGTAACTGGGTTGTGGAGGTCAGATAGGCAGTCGTTCCATGTAGAATACTGGTATTCAGCTGCATGCTAGCAAAATGATTTTGTTGTGTATGTCGTTACTTTGTGGCAAATAAATACTTTTTCTTTTTTCTTTCTTTCTTTCTTTCATGCGATTAGATTGGAAGCCGACCCCAACAGAGTTGGGAAAAGGCTAGGCAGATTGACTTGGATAATTCCCATTGAGGTTGGCCACCGTGTACGAAATTCGGTTGGGTGCATTATTAATTAATTATAGAACCTCCAATAGCAATCCGTACAACTGGACCATTGACACCAACTGTTTCTATTCACCCTGTAACGATTCTCGCTTCACCTAGAATAAGGGCGTCCTGTTTACGTTTTCTCTCGAGGAATACTAACATAATAGTGTTTTTTTTTGGTAATTATTCGTATAGAGATAACTCGGCTACCGGAAAAGCTTATAAGTTATGAGATTTTCCTGGAAAAGGAATGCGTAGGTACGATTTACATATTATTATGTTCACGGTTCCCGTGAGCATAACAACTCCTATTTAATATTTAACCATATTACTTTAATGTTTTCATACTTTATGATGTTAGTTTTACTTAAACTATTCAGAAATTATTAATATATATTTTTTTTTTTATTACGACAAGTCCACCACACTATTCCCAAACCACTGTAACTTCTGCAAGCCAGAATCAACAGTGGCGACCACCAGACAAAAAACGTCGAGGGCATGAAGCTCAACAAGTCCCAGAGAAACGATTAAACTATCTTGGGTCCCACAACGAAATTAATCAGAAAATAACAGCGGAGGAGTACGAAAAACGTAATTTCCACTTCCCTCCCAATCAAGCAGTAGACAGTACAAAGCTAGGCCATTAGGCACAAAGGGATATTTAACCACTAGGGTAAGCCCAGTTTCCAAGCATCACGGATTAAAACACGAATATTAATGGGTATTAAATTGTGAGCATTTTATTCCAATAATAGGTATGGCAAAAACGTTTAAACGCATGAAAATTCGTTCTAGTTTCCACAAGGTCCGTATAAAAGACAACTCCAGACGAAGGCTGAATACTATCCAACATAATATTGCATTCAGTTTGCCAAAGAGTACACTCCCATAGGATATGATTGTTCGCATTATTTTTTTATTATTATTTTAGCCTATTGCTGTCACTCACGTGTCCGTCTGTCTGTCTGTCCGTCGTCTGTCACAAAATTTTGTTCCGAAGAATTTTTTAACTTCCCATTGACATAGGAACTTGAAATTTAGTAATGATGTTTATTATTACGTATATTTTACCAATTTATTGATAAATCAGATGTTTTCTTTGATAATTCTCTCATTAAGTACTGAACCCT
Organism: Polia nebulosa; assembly: GCA_951329385.1. Classification (NCBI taxonomy): domain Eukaryota; kingdom Metazoa; phylum Arthropoda; class Insecta; order Lepidoptera; family Noctuidae; genus Polia; species Polia nebulosa. The sequence goes on from OX589593.1 coordinate 6,568,978, forward strand.
ATGTGTGCGAAGTCCGAAACGCACTTGGTTGGTTTTTTCTTAAAGTGAAACAATTTTCATAAGGGGATCGACCAAACAAACATAAAATAAATAAACAATAAATACTGTCCTCTTAATATTAGTTTCCGCTTATCTATAGGTACAAAGTAAATAAGGGCATTACCTACTTCTATTGCCTTTGTCTCCGCATTCGAGACTCAATTTCCCGATTTCTTAGCTCCGGACTTGTGTATGTCGCCAGTGAAGCGTTTCATTGAAAGTTGGAGGAAACAAATATTTTGCATGAAATGCCGTTTGGTTCACCTGTGGTCAGTCTTCACTGACCTAGAAAAGACTTATTTCCAGTGTTATAAAACTTGTCCTCCTGTTCCTTCTTCGACATAATAGGTTTCTCTGATCATTTCATATATTTCACAAATTCAATATTTTCAATTCAATGCTCTCTTCTTTCACATGTGAACAATGTTTCTTTTGTCTTCTTATTTAGTTGGTTTCTTTTTTTTAAAGTACCTATATGAATGAACACTTTTTGCTTCCTCAGGGACAGGCGTTGTACAGACGGGGTTCCGGAGGGGTCTTGAGGTCACGGGACCCCTTCCATGTGCTAATGGTGAACACCGGGTTGGTTTTAAATCCCATACTCCTTGGTCTGTTCTTCCAAAAGTCCAAGTTTTTTTTTGAAGGTGTCTGTGGTAAGGTGTTTTTGCTGTACCTACGTAAATAACGTATCTACCTATCAAAATGAATGAGTAAGTGATTAAGTTATTACTTATGTCGATTCTCTATAGTATCAGCTATACACAAGTATTTTTTATTTGCATGTAGCTACAGTAGTTTACGAGATATTAAGCTTTAAGTCGGCAACGGGACGGGGCGCAAGCGCGGATAAATCACCAAGCGAACGGGTTGACGGTCAAGGTGACTGCGAGGTTTCCAAGACGACGCGCCAGTGGTTATAAAGTAAGAGATGTGAATAAAATAGATATAGTTTCCATTTTATTGAACTTTCAATTTACTGTATTTTTTTCCTAACAACAAGCAGTTAAACTGAATTAACAATCAGCAAAAATACGGCTAGGTAAGTATACGACATCACAATGCTTCACACTGTTCACACTCCTTTAATTTCAGTGAAAGCACTACTCCTGCCGTCACCTAACACCCGTAGAACATTCCAGAAAGCATGTAGTACTACAAACTGCCACTGTAGAACTAATTGGATCCCAGTTGGGTAAGATGGCAGCTCGGGCGTTGGCAGGAATGTGAAAATTGTGCGCAATGCTGCGAGTTACGGCAGTTATTGTGCACTTCTATAATGGTGTATGTTATGGTTTATTGCGAAAATACAGGTGAATTTGAGACATATGTTCCAAGGTTTTAACCTGTTTTGTTTCACTACTGGCTAAAGGTCTCTCCATAGTCTTCCACTCTTCTCTGGCTTGTCCGCCATAGTTATTTTATTAATTACTAGCAACCTGGAGAAGGTTCAGGGCTCCGCACAGGTACAAATTATACATACGAACCTTGCTCGTTTATCGCTCTCTTCTCTATTAGTGAATCATCATCTTTCTCCTGCCCTTACACACACACACACACACACACGCACACACACATGTACATACACACATACACACACACACACACATACATGTTTTTTTCTTGGTATTAGTGAATACCGCATTAAAATCCATTGCGTGGTTTAGAAGGAGTTAGTGGGGATACAGACAGACGTGCAAAGCGACTTTGATTTATATTATGAAGAGATCAAGAGGGAACAGGGGCTGCGATTCTCCATACAAAATGTATTCCCCTTTTTTCTTCCTGAATAATGCCTCTAAATTTTTTTTTTTTTTATAAAGTCAAGGTCTGCTGTTGACACGTCCCAGTCATTTTTTTTTTCAGCAACTAATAAGTAAATAAGATATGACCCTCCAAAAAAGACAAAAAATGGCCCTATTTTTACCGCCGTTCTTAGAAGAGTACCAGACAAATTAGAAAAGTACAAATAGGAACCTAGACATACTCTTTCTTAAAAATTTGGTGGCAAAATAATTGAATCGGCTCAGTTTTCGAGGAGAAAAAAGGGGAATACGAATCGTCGATCTCGTCAAAAAGTTTGTGATACAATCGGTTGATTATGAATTACGGATACAAATTATAAAGGGTGTAACCGGTTCTGCCCATGGAAATAAACAACTTTCTCTTAGAAAAAATAGATAACTCGCAAAAAAAAATTAGACTTTTCATACATCATCATCATCATTTTATCATCAGATGATAAATATTTGTTTTTTTTTAGAATTTCCTCAGGTTTTCTTGAAGAAAGTTGTTTATATCGATGGGCAGATACAGTTCTTAAAATATGACCACACATTTCCGTTACACCCTGTAGAAAGGAAAAAATGTTATCAATCTGTAAAAATAAGATTATCAGGTAGTTTTCAATTTTACCGCATTAACACACGCTAGACGACATGTGAAGGCGCCAAGCGCGCAGTTTGGCCAGTGACGAACGTTTGTTTCACTTCACCACTCACCAGGTATCGCTCTAGTATCTTGGCGCTAAGCAAATTTTTGATGTAGAAATTGCTCTTATTTTCCAACAATTCCCTTAATTAAATAGAAGCTCGTTGCTAAATTAATAACAGACACACGGGTCGATCCATCAGGTTAAGCTGCGCTTGCCGGGGTTTATCCATGGATGGGTGACCATCTTTACATACCAAGACTCCTCCGTGCCTTGGAAAACAGAAGTCAGAAGCCCGAAAGTCTGACAGCCAGTATTACCAAGGGGTATCGTATTACTCAGTTACTGGGTTCTGGAGGTCAGATAGGCAGTCGCTCCATGTAAAATACTAGTATTCAGCTGCATCCGGTTAGACTGGCAGCCGACCCCAAGATAGTTGGGAAAAGACTAGACAGATTTTAATCCCTTAATTAAATTAGTAAATTTTATTTTTTGAGCAAAACATAAGTTTTTTTTTTTTAACTATTAGTTTTAGAACTATTATCTAGTATATATCTTGAATGAAATCAAAATAAATTAAACTTGCTTCTGCCAGCGACTTTGCCCACATGGAATTAGTCCTTCCGCATTATAAAGTATAGCATATTTGCTATTCCAGACTATAGTCTGGAATAGCCTATAGAGAAATTTCTCATAGAGATACCTAGGTCTAAGGTTATCTCTATGAAAAAGCAGATTCGTTCACCTTTACTGGCGTTATTGAGTTATAATATTATAAATGCGACAGTTTTGGGTGGATGTTCCATCCAAAGTTTCACATTTAAAATATAAGGTTGGGATAAGTTTTTTTTTTTTGAGGGGTGGGAAATCATCCAATGACTACTACCGCTCTGGGTGGAGCGGGAGGGCGTGTCAGACTCTTACTGACTAAAACCCATGCCTGTTCCTTCCCTGCCTGAGTGCCCAGGGGTGCGGTAACTCATTTTCAGAATTTATCCGCTACCCCTAGGTATGCAGGCACCGGCCACGATGGGCCCCGTCACAAGGTTGGGATAACTAGGATTGAACAAATCGCCAGTCAGTGCGTTTGTAGCTTTACAGTTCACCATAACTCCCTAATTACATTTAGTAAAATACTAGCTTCTACCAGCGGCTTTGCCCGCGTGGTATTAATACTTTCCCCCATTATAAATTATAGCATATGTGTTATTCTGATGTATAAGCAATATTACTGTAAAGTTTCATCAAAATCCATTCAGTAGTTTTTGCGTGAAAGAGTAACAAACATACATCCTCACAAACTTGCACATTTATTATATAACTAGCTGCGCCCCGCAGTTTTACCCGCCTAGACCGGAATAAAAGGTAGCCTATATGTTAATCCAGGCTATAAGCTATCTACATACTAAATTTCATCCAAATCCGTCCAGCCGTTTGAGCGTGAAGAAGTAACAAACGTTCACACTCACAATCTTTCACATTTATAATATTAGTAGGATAACATAATATAATAGCTGTGCGCCGCAGTTTCACCCGCGTTTATGTATCTTTCGTAAAAAAAAATTTTTTTTTTTTCATGAAAAGTATCCTATGTTACTTCTATAATACCTCCAAGAATATGTGTACAAAGTTTCATGATGATCGGTTAAGTTGTTTTCGCGTGAAAGCGTAACAAACAAACTTACATTCACATTTTATAATATTAGTATGAAGTAGGAAGTAGAATTTGCATAACATAAATGAGTATTATAACAAGTAGGTACTAAAGATAAAACTCAGAAGACATGCTGAATAAACACCTAATCAGCTCATCATAGAAACTAACAATAAAAAAACCATTATCACCCTACGATCACAATTTTATCCCCTAATAACAATGTTGATTGAGTCATAAGAAACTTTTATGGAAGCGCCAATACTTGTAATAACGGAGGGACATAGCATTTGCATAGTCATAGTGGCGTGAAACCGCTTCATTGCCTTACAACCTAATAATGAACTTCAATATACTGGGTTCGGGCTTTGAGGGGAGTATTTCTTTGATATTTTCTTTTAATAATGCGTGTTTACTTTTCTATTTCAAAGATAATAAAAATACTGGGATTATTGCTGTTCTTGTGTTATCCAGTAACTGGGTCGTTCCACTTAAAATACTGGTGGCCGGTTCAATTGCTTTTTTTATTATTGATAAGCTCGTGCTTGAACACTATCTCACCAGATGCTAACCGATGATGTGTGTCAACGATGGAGCACGTCACCTAATGGTAACCGATGATGTGTGTAAACGACGAAGCACGCTTGCCTAGAAGTAATCTAATCACTTTACAGTTAAAATCCCCAGGTTTTAACTATCAGGAAACACAGAGACCGGCAGGGAATTCCACTCCTTAGCTGTACGCACAATGAATGTGCTGCTGTTTATATTGGAAGCCCCAACCTGGTTGAGGGAATGCTTAACAGAATAATAATAATATGATAACTAAATAATGTGGTTCTTTGAGGGTAGCATGACATAGTAATGAGGTTTTTGTGTGTCTAAAAATATAAAGTTTGAAAAACTAAAGATTTCAAAGTTAAATACACTGAAAACATAAGTTTGAAAACTTTAATTTTTCCGGTTTTAGCCCCAAAAGTAACCTTATATATTTCATATTCATTTATTTGCGTGATATGTACGCGTTAGAGTTACAGATATTCATGTCTTAACCAAATTTAAACTCAATCGGTCCAGTAGTTTTGTAGCTAATTAACTGTGACAGACAGACGGGAAGACAGACAGACACGAGTGATCCTATAAGGGACACAATCTTTTCAGTACACTACAATATTCAAATTAACAATAACAAACAACACGAGCAACGCTCCGCCCATTTCTCGCTCTACTACAAACTTCGCAGCAAAATGACGCACGACCCGCGCCTCCGCCGGCGGCAAAACGGTTAAACTATTCTATGCATTTGTGATTGATCCGATAACTGGGGGACCCTTCGTGTGTTATTTAGCAGCAATTGGTCATGATTGGTGCGGTCCCCTAGAGGTTAGATGATGGATCGTCCCCTGGTTTTTACCTGCCGTTATCTGCGGGATCAGTGATTAGGTTTCGTGTTAACTTGAATTTATTTAGCTGTGACATTTGGACGGATTTTGTGGGTGGAGCTCGTGACTAAAGTAATAACAGCCGCACGGGTCGATCCATCAGGTTAACGCTTGCCGGGGGTGGTCCATGGATGGGTCATCTTTACATACCGAGACTCCTCCGTGCCTAGAAAAGCACGTTAAGCCGTTGATCCCGTCTTTCAATCGTGGATCTTTGATAGTCGTTACGGGTCGTCAGAAGCCCGAAAGTCTGACAACCAGTCTTACCAAGGGGTATCGTATTACCCAGTAACTGGGTTGTGGAGGTGAGATAGGCAGTCGCTTCATGTAAAATACTGGTATTCAGCTACATCCGGTTAGACTGGAAGCCGACCTCAAGATAGTTAGGAAAAGGCTAAGCAGATGTGGACGGATTATGTGGGTTGTATTGAACAGATGTTGTGGTTGTGTTTCAGATAAGAAAACAAAATAATAAATAATGTGTTAATAACTGAAGTTTAGTATTTTCATATGTTTGTATCAAATCTGCGAGGCTGAAGTAGAACTGAGTGAGTCACATTTACAAACCTTTTGCGTACTTACAACACATAACTACCTAGTATTACACGAAAGTATTTCAACCAACAATAACAAAAAAACCGGTCAAATGCGTGTCGGACTTAGCACATTGAGGGTGCCGTACAAAAAGAGGGAATTATCAAAGAAAAAGTCTGATTTATCAATATGATAGTATTTCTTGGTAAAATAAACGTAATAATTACCAATATCACCTTCAAGTTCTTAAGTCAATGGGAAGTTAATAAATTCTTCGCAACTAAATTCGACTCGATTGATTTTGTGACAGACAGACGGCCACGTGAATGACAGCAATAACCCTGCGGAACCCTGAAAATAACAGCATTTACGTAAGCACAAATCAAAATATATAAGCCAAACATAAAACCAATTTACACGAAAAACATGATCAACATCTTCCAAAGATGATCCTCAAACATGTCATAAGAAACTCGTCAAAAAGAGCAAGAAGAAGATTAAATCTTAGCATAACATAACGTAATAGACCCTTTAATAACGCTACTGCGCTACGTAAGTAATTACCAACGCTGCTAAATGAAATTTCGTATGCTAATTGACTAAATACAATTATGGGAGAGAACCTAAGACTGCCAGTACCTCGGTTGGTAGCAATGATGTACTTAATTAGAGGTGTGCTGGAAGTGACAATATGCCGAGGTGTAGTTTGAACTTAAGTTGAGCGTAGTCGTGCGTTTTGTTATAATTTTCCGTTTTAGTCAGTCTTCTTAGTCACCAGTCAGTCTTCTCAGTCACTATTACTAAACTTTTATTTTGATTATTTATTATGAAATTTTTGCCAAACAATTTTTTTAAAACTGTATTATTTAGTTGATTCTTTTTGAGCCCGTCAATAATATATTTTCTCAAATTAAAACAAAATAACTAAAAAAAAGACATTTATCATCATCATTTCAGCCGAAAAATGTCCACTGCTGGACATAGACCACCCCCAAGCGTCGCCACAATGACCGCTCCTGTGTGTCTCGCATCCATCGATTATCCGCAACCCTCACCAGCTCTCGGGCCTGCGGATGGCGAGCAGTGGGTAGCTCACCGTCCGATCAGCACCAAGCCCGTGAGTCGACGGCGCGTAGTGTTCCACGCGCGCCTCAAAGAGATGAGTATCAGCCACCACTGACGGGGCCTATCGTGGTCGGTGCCTGCATGCCTAGGGGTAGCGGATAAATTCTGAAAATGAGTTACCGCAACCCTGGGCACTCAGGCAGGGAAGGAATAGGGGTGGGTTTTAGTCAGTAAGAGTCTGACACGCCCTCCCGCTCCACCCAAAGCGGGAGAAGTCATTGGATGATTTTCCACCCCACAAAAAAATAAAATAAAAAAACCCTCACCAACTCATCAGTCTACCTTGTGAGAAGCTTTCCAACGCTGCGTCTTCCGGTGTGCGTAAACAAACATTAATTAATTAAATTCGAAATTTTATCTTAAACAATTTCTTTACTCACTTAAGACGGTCAGAATTATAGCAGTCACGCTTATAAATTGTCCCATCCATGACTTATCCGTTCTATTAACTGCCTTGCTTAGATAATGGGAACGAAATGATAATTATAATTAAATATCAAGTTTAAGGCGTGGAGCAGGTGGCGAAAGCGGCATCGCCATAACTTTTGGGTCCCCTTGTTGTTTTCCCATCATTAAATTATTATCCCATAGTGGACGAAAACTTCACAGACATCACTCGACATGTTGTTGCTTAGCGTAAATCTTGGTACCTGAAAAGCTACAATAAGTTGTTTATAGCACAGTTACTGACATATAAGCATAACCTTTGTACCTATTTCTCTGATTCCTTCTTCTTGAATGTTTTTTATGTGTGTACATGAATCGTTAAATAAATAAAATAAAAATACGTATGTCATTGTTTTCGTTCAGTTATCCATCACCACATAGAAACTTTTTCCAAACAGACCAAAAATGTTTCTCATTTCAGTGTGTCAAGACCAAAAATACTGGACCGACCGACTTTCTGTTTTCCAAAGGACTTCTCCTTTGCCTAGCGATAAACTATTACTTGGGGTCGACGTTCCTTGTCATTCCTCGCCAGAGATGTCTCTGCTGGATCGGCGAGACATTTTATTGACCGACTTCAAAAAGGAGGTATGTTCGGGCATAACTCCGTCATTTACTGACGGATTTGCAATTTTTTTTTAGTTTGAAAGGGCTTTATTCCGAAATGGTCCCATTTAAATTTCATATAGATTTGATGATGTGTTTTGGAGACAGACAATGGAACTCTTCAAAAAATGACAGCAAATCAACTGCGATTGCTGCGATCGTATGTCTATGTAGTGTTAACACAATTTAATGAGGAACCATAACTACAAAGGGAAAAATAAAAACTTTTTTACAAAAATTAGAACCGACTTCCAAAAAAAGTGCAAAATATCTTTAATTTCGGAAGTCGGTGTCAAAAAACGAAGATAAAACCAGAAACACCGACTGCCAAAATTAAAGTTACGTTCCACTTTTTTTGGAAGTCGGTTCTATTTTTTGTCTTGGTAAGAAATTAAAACTAATATTGACCTTGATAAGTTAGCAATGGGCCCCATACTAGGTGCAGCTTTCATTTGGTGACCCATTCAGTGGCTCATCTAAACTTTTTGTATAGGCTCGCGTTTGACCACTATCTCACCTGATGATAAGCTATGATGTGGTCAACGATGAAGCACGCTTGCCTAGATGTAACCTATTTACTCTAAGACTTTCAGTTTTTTGTTTTTCTGGACCAATAACAAAATATACATGGCATATCCAGTATCTAGACATAACGTTCACTGTTAATTAAATATCAAGTTTAAGGCGCGGAGCAGGTGGCTGGAGCGAACTCTTGATAACGTGTGGCCCTCTCTATTCGAGGCACGGTTTTTGAGGTAAACCTTATTTACGTCCACAACTTCAGTTTTTAGAGGTTCATTTTGAGATCATGTTAATTTATTGCCGTTTGAGTTCGGTTTGTCGGTTTGGTGCAGTTTTGATATGTTTAGTGTTTGGTGTAGATTTTGGGTTTTATAAAGTAACTTGGTAGCTGTTGCTACCCCAGCGCTGGGCAAAGGCCTCCCGAAGTCCTTCTAGGTACTTCTTTCCCTCGCCGTGTCAAACAAGTCTTCATTGTACTTGTCCAAATTGCCTCGCCATCTCTTTTTGGGCCTATCACGGCACCTTTCGGAACCCACGATCTTAAAGAAATTGCCTGGTTAAAATTGCCCAGCGGATAGTGTGCATGGCATGCGGCTAATTTAGCAGTGAGTGCATATTCCATTAAATTGTACGTAGTGTTAACTGAACACTCAAAAATACATGTTGGTCATTTTAAAAGAAATATAAAACATTTATTTGACGATAGTCCATGCGGTTCACACAAATACCTAGAATAAAATTAAAAGTGGTAATTATTAAAGAAAAAGAAATATATTGTGTCTATCCGCTGCTCCAAAAAGGTTTCTTACAGTTATGTTGACAGACAGACGTTCTCAGACGCTAGTCTTCCAATGAATCTACTACTAGGTGATATAATCGAAATGAAACTATGTCACCTGTTTTCAGCAAAACAGGCAGAGATGACTCGACATGGTAGTGATGGACAGACTGTTGTCAACATTACCTGACCCACTCTAAAATCAAACGACTTTGGGCCCTCTGCATGTAACATTAAGGTTTATTTAATTTATATGAGCTTATCAGACAACTGCTCGAGGATTTGATGAACAAATACAATAATAATATAGACACGCAAATTTGATCTTTAAAACGTTAGCATTAGGTTATATTTTATAACTCTTTGTTATAATATGATAAGTGTAATAGCTTATTTTAATGGTTGAGTTCAAGTAATTCTGGTCTCGTGGTCTGTGTGTAAGACTGAGAAAAACAAGGTTCGAGATCAAATCCTGCGACAAAGATATTGTTTGGCTTTCATAGAATTGAATTTATATTCCAAAACTATTTCTTGTATTATTGTAAAGAACTACAGACTATACATAAACTTTTTAAAATGGTAATATTTTCACATAACTTGTAATAAGTGGGTAGTTGAAAAATAAATATTCGTATTCATTATAAAGAACTGTGAACTTAAAGTTTTTTAAATTACCCACCCGTTTACAAGATAAGTTATTAGGCGAAAATCATATTGGTCGTTCTTTAATATTGCAAGCAATATTGTAGAAATGAAAACAAAATTAAAAAAGAAACTTATGTATAGGTGGACTGTGTTTTCGAACCCACATGCTGTTCGTCGTCAATCCAGCATCAAACCGCTAAGCCACAAGAACTTGTTGGGAATACGCGAAATTAAAGATTGGGTTGTAATTATGTAGTTCCATTTAAAAAAAAAATGAAAACATATTAATTAAATTTTTTCATATAAAATGTCTGGGGTATGGGTTTTTATACAGGTTAAGTAAAAAAAAAAATTATTTTTTTCATAAATTAGGAAAAAGCCGACGAAAAATTCCAACGCTAGGGGGTCCTGAATCATGTACTGAATCACTAGTACACGTATGTGCGTTCATGTATCTTACACCCTGTATATGTTATTAAGCTATGTTACCCTCATCATCATCATCATCGTTTCAGCCGAAAGACTTCTACTTCTGACATAGGCCTCCCCCAAGTGTCACCTGTGTTCTGCGAGCAATGTGCTGCCCACTTCCACTTAAGTTTGGCTATTCTTCAGGCTATGTCGGTAACCTTGGTTCTCCTGCGTATATCTTCATTTTCGATTCGATCACGCAGGGAAAATCCAAGCAAAGCTCTCGCCATTGCCCTTTGGGTAAGCCTTCTGACAAGGCCGTCAGGTAGTCATCAACCTTGCACAAGTCAATGAACAAGAGGCAAACGCGGCGTGGGGTACCAACCATTTTCTTTTTTATGTTCGAACTTCATCTCAAAAAAACATCAAACACGAACGAACCCGATCCTTTTAAAAGTGATTGATAGAAAATTCCGTTTTTACTCCACTTCACAACTAGAGAATAAAATCGGTACCTTCTCCATTTTAATGAAAGTTCTGTTCGGTCACTGAAATTTGATATGAAACTGATTCTAACAAAAATATTTTGGAACAATGATACGTTTTGTTATAAAATAATTACATAACCATACAAAAAACCTGTATATTATTCTGTAACAGATATAATAATAAGGTTTCGTTTTAATTTTTAAAATAAAAATCATTTTTTTTTTTAAATGAGCTATCAAAATTTTGAAAAAAACATTTAAAAAAACTCTCATCACGCGGAACAATTAAAAATTTAAAAAAATATCTTTATTATTCTTGTTTTTGAAGTGAAACTCTTTTAGAGTCGTTGTCATTAAAGCTGGATGAAACGCAAAATGAAATGAAAAGCAGTCGCTGCTTAGATTTCGGAAAATTTCACTTCTACTGCGTGTGAACCGGTTAACTAACAGATACTATTACTTAGCATCTGTAAGTTAAAAAAAAATAAGACATAATAATACCTACGAATTTACTTTGCAAAGGCTCTCATTCTATCTCTTTCTCAAGCCAGACATTTATTGCAAGACATCATATTAAAATATAGTAAATACTAGGTACTTACCACTTTTCAAGATTTACCTACACAGTAATGAGGTAAAATTCTCCATCAACGAAATTACTTACCATAAAAATCCTTGTTACCATAAATATTTCATAGAATTAAATGAAATTAAGCAGAGAAATTCGTTGAGAATTCTATCAGACGATTGCTATTCGGGCCGGGTTGCCTTCACTATGTACTAATCGTAAATAAATCTTGAGAGAGTGGCGAGGTAGTAAATTGAACACGTGACTCGGACTTGTAAGGGTGGGCGCGCAATGTAAGACATCACGACTTCAGTAAGTAGGCAGGTGACAGTTACTGACATCTTAAGGCCGAGACATCACATAAAGCGCGGTCACTCTCGGACTGCATAGAAAAGAAAGAGATGCGCTACGATAAATGCTCGCAATTTATTGCAAAATATGAAGTATATTATCGATTTACTCAGGATTATGATTATAATTGTTAATGAAGGGATAAACTGCTTTTAAATATAATTAAAAGGTATGTTAGAAGATTTTTTTGATGCTATAGAGTATGTTAAATTATGTTTTGATTTCCATCACTCTATGCAAATAGGACTTACGACAAAATATCATACAAAATTATTTACGGTTTAAGAGATACACTGCTTTAAAAAACAACCTTTTTGACAGTTTTTGGGAAGCGCCGCCATAAGGTAAATGTTCCAGGGTAGCCCGCGAAATTCAAATTTTCTTACGTTTTTTGCAATTTGCAAGGTCACTTTCAGGTTGTATTTTGGTCAAAATTTGATTCGTGGCCATAGCAAGTATGTGTATAGTCATTAAAATCATCAATACATCTCTCTCAGTTAGAATTGATGCCAAATGTCATTTCATGAAATACTTACATCTGGCATCAATTCTAACTGAAAGAGTCTTTACAATATAAAATGATACTTCGCTATACTAACACGTGTATATGCAACATACTTCCGGGATAAAAGTATTCTATGTCCTGTTCTAGGACATGGTTTACCTGTGTGCCAAGTTTTATCCAAATCTGTTCAGTCATTAAGACATGAAGAGGTAACAGACAGACTGAGAGACAGAGTTACTTTCACATGTATAACATACCTTTTTTTTTGGAGGGTAGGATATCATCCAATGACTTCTTCCGCTCTAGGTGGAGGGCGTGTCAGACTTTTACTGACTAAAACCCACCCCTGTTCCTTCAGTTGCCTGTGCCAAGCGCCGCGGTAACTCTATTTCATATTTATCCGCGACCCTAGGCAGATACTTACGGTATGGAGTTTATATCGCAAATGGGCGCCCTCACTAACCTTAAACGTAAATAATCAGTTGAATAGTTAAGGGTTTTATACTTTCACAGAAGGGCATAAATGAACCTTTATCTACTCGAGCCTGAAAACTTTTTGTAAGGAGCACTTTGTTAGGAACATGATAAAAATAACGTAAAACTTTATCGTTTCGATAAACGGAACATTCTTGCAGGAGTTAATATTAAATTACTCAGATTGTTTCTACAACATGGCTGGTGTGTTTTTGTTTATTATTATAGTGATAGCCATGCTTTATAAATTTTGTATTAACTGAGAGTTTAACTTGTAATAGTTTATTATTAAATTAAACAACACTTGTACACATACTTCCACAGTTTATTAGGCAAGTTAGCAAACACCAAGACATGAATGGCTTACACTCAATGACCTTTTTGTTATAATTCAGTCTAGTCTCTCAGTCGCGCCGGTAATCGCCTCGTGCGTCCTGCGTTCCGTTGACCAGTGTTGCCACTCGCTGTCACGGGGTTCTCATACGCGGCGTCGCCGGAAATTTGAAAATCGCGCGTTACAAGAGCATGATATGTTTATGGATGCAGCAAATTACTATTTAGTTGTGTTTTGCAGTGTAGTCAATCAACTCGGCCTATCGCAGTCCACTGCTGGACATAGGCCTCTCCCAGGCTGTGTCACAACACCCTGTCCTCCGCCTTCCGCATCCAGTCTATCGCAGCCACCTTCTTAAGGTCGTCGGTACATCTAACTGGTGGGTGTCCCACACTACGCTTGTCGATACGCGGTCTCCACTTGCAGTGTAGGACGTACTGTCAATACTTCAAATAAATCATCATTTGAACAGTACGAATTTATTTATAGAACTTCTATCTCATCATCACCATCATTATCAGCCTTTTAATGTCCCCACTACTGGGGCACAGGCCTCCTCTCTGTGAGAGGGTGTGGCCTGGAATCCCCCACGCGGGCCGAATGCGGATCGGTGAATGTCACATGTCTTCGAATCTATCTATCTGAAAATTTGGTTTCCGTACTTAGTCCATGGTGAAATATTATACGTGGGCCGTAGCTTTATTGCAACCAGTCCACCTATCTTCGGAAGCATATTAGGCCTATCAGTTTATTCAGGGTGTAGAAGAGGGAATTCGGTGATCCTAAGTTTCGTAAGCGTATATCGGCAACACCCTTGCACTTAAGGAGCACGTGCGTGACGGTTTCATCTGTCTCCATCCGTGCTCTTTACAGGGGACTATGCGTAACTCCTATATTTAAATATATATAAAAATCTCGAGTCACGGTGTTTGTTGTTGCACTCCTCTAAAACGGCCCGACCGATATTAATGTTTTTTTTTTTGTATATTTGGTAGACCACATGAGATTATGTCGCAACATATTTTTCACCCTCCTACCCCCACCCCCACTTTTTCATCCCAGAACAACGTTTACCGGATCAGCTAGTGTATGTATACAGGGTGTAACGGAAAGGTGTGGTCATATTTTAAGAGCCGGTTCTGCACATGGACATGATCAACTTTCTCCAAGAAAAAATAGAAAATTCCCAAAAAAAAAATTGGACTTTTCATACAAAGTTATCATCAGCTGATCAATATTTGTATGGGAGGTAAAAAAAAATTTTTAGAATTTCCTCGGATTTTCTTGAAGAAAGTTGTTCATATCGATGGGCAGATGCAGTTCTTAAAATATGAACACACCTTTCCGTTACACCCTGTACAATAGAATTTTCTGTGTACTCTTTTAAGTCGAAAAAGTAGATAAGCAAGAAGGCCTAGACAAATCGATTTTCTATCAAGCGATAACGATTGTCAGAAATGTAAAAAGAGTTAGTCCAAGATCCTAGAGTTGTCGGCCCAAGGTGTAGTATAGTATTCGTTGCCGGGGTTTGAGGATAAATTCGAAAGAGTTACCTCCCCCCTGGGCATTCAGGGCAAGGAAGGAACAGGCGTGGGTTTTAGACAGTAAGAGTCTTATACGCCCTTCCGCTCCACCCTAGAGCGGATGATTTCCCACCCCACAAAAAAAAAAGGTATTGTATTCGTCAAACTTAATGGCGTGTGGAAACTGACAAATAAGTAGGCACCCCTAAAAAATCTTCACACTGCTTCCACAGTTATAAAAATCATTAAATTTTAATGAGCTAAATTATTGTGCGCGCAGTTGCACTCACAGCTAAGTTTGCCCATGCCATTAAGTTTGACGAATAGGTACTATAACAGGTATTAATTCGTTGAAAGTACATACCAACACTACTCAATCCTACACATTTTGATAATCAGAAAATAATTTATGTCTGGCGGCCCTTGGATCATACTGTACAGGGTATAACGGAAAGGTGTGGTCATATTTTAAGAACTGCATCTGCCCATCGATATGAACAACTTTATTCAAGAAAATCTGCAGAAATTTTCTAAATTTTTTTTAGCTCCCGTAAAAATATTGATTAGCTGATTGAAGCTTTGTATGGAAAGTCCAATTTTTTTTTTGGGAATTTTCTATTTTTTCTTAGAGAAAGTTTTTCATTTCCATGGGCAGAACGAGTTCTTAAAATAAGACCACACCTTTCCGTTACACTCTGTATATGATATTGGTCATCGAAATGTCACGTGATCAATTTTCGTAATGTTCGGACTTTTGACAAGAGTTCGTAGTATCCCTGATAGAATATATCCTTATCTTAAAGAACCCAAGGACCAGTCCAATCAGCCATATAATGTTCCACTGCTGGGAGTCCGAGGCGCGATCGTTAACTATGTCGAGACCGCAGGCCATTTTTTTTTTTGGTGTGGGAAATCATCCTATGACTTCTCCCGCTCTGGGTGGAGCGGGAGGGTATGTCAGACTCTAACTGACTAAAACCCACCCTTGTTTCTTCCTTGCCTGATTGCCCAGGGGCGTGGTAATTATGTTTCGATTTTATCCGCTACCCCTTGGCAGCCATGCATCGGCCATGACGGGCCCCGTCAATGTTTGCTGACATCTCTTTGACGCGGGCGTGGAACACTACCCGCCGTTGAATCTTGGGCCTGGTGTTGATCGGACGGCGAGCTACACTATACTATGTATTTAGATTTTAATGAATAACTTTTACCGCTTGTAACAAATAAAAACTTGTCAAAATATTAAAGGACATAAAAGTTTGCCGCCTTGCAACATAATTTTTTTAGCGAAAAAATTTGGTTGTTACACGATCGTTAACTATGTCGAGACGGTAGGGCCAGGCCATAATCCACCACGCAAACCCAGTGCGGGTTGTTCGTTGTTACATTACGGTTTCGATGTTTTCCTACTCTGTTTTGAGAGCAGTGGTGATGAAATAAGTTTCAAAAAGTAAGGCGCCTGCCTGGGTTCAAACCCACGACCTACAATTCGTAAGTCGGGTTCATTACCACTGGGACACCACTGCTCTCAATCCGATCATAATATATTTATGTAGACAATGGTGCCGATTCTCTTGTTCAATAACTAAACTAAAATGAGAGAATCGCTATCTTTTACTCTGCGCGAGAAAAGAACGGCTATAAACAACCGTATTTTTACTTTATACGAAACCTCGTTAGGGGTCATTATACTCATCATTACGAAGAACTTTTACTCATCATCTGCCTAGCCTTTTCCCAACTATCTTGGGGTCGGCTTCCAGTCCAACCGGATGCAGCTGAATACCAGTATTTTACATGGAGCGACTGCCTATCTGACCTCCACAACCCAGTTACTGGGTAATACGATACCCCTTGGTAAGACTGGATGGTACGAAGAACTTTTACTACTAGGAAAAAAGTCAGCTATTCTGTACATTTTGTCAAGTTATTCGCACATAAATGTAGTAAAAATAGGGTTGTATATGAACTAAGCTAGAGATGTCAAATTAGTTTTCGCTTTGCGCAGTCAGTGCGCTTCACCGTGTTTTAGTCGACATGTTTTTATGTGTCGTCTTAATATGTATGGAAATATGAGGTCAACTAAAGACAGCTCTAATTTACGTCCGTCTCTTTTTGTTTTATTTGAGAGAAATAATTAGCAATAACCTAAATTAAGTTTAGTTCGTGCACAACAGAATCGGCACCAATATCGACCTTAACAACCAATTCCTTCTAACAACTGCACACAGGCCCCACTACTAATGCAACATTATCTCTCAATCCCAGACCTTAAAAAATAACATACCAAACAATATCAATTTTTACCACCGCCATGATAATAACGATATACTCAAAATTGCCCTTTTTATATCACTATCGTTTCCGCAAGGCAATATTAGCCACTTGGTTAGTTTCACCGGATCCTGTATGGGAGTCACGTTCAAAATGGCCGCCGCTCTTGATGACTTCATGCTTCTTCTAATCGACGGGAAAAACAATCTGCGAGGGGGAATTAGGTAGCTGGAGGTATATTTTTTTATGTTTTCTTTTTAAGTCTGTCCTTTGGAAAATGTTTAGTTTGTGGTGTGAAGGTTTTTAGGGTTACGGAACCGTTTTAGGGTTTTGGGTACGGACCCAAAGGGTAAAACGGGACCCTATTACTAAGACTCCGCTGTCCGTCCGTCTGTCTGTCTGTCCGTCTGTCACCAGGCTGTATCTCATGAACCGTGATAGTTAGACAGTTGAAATTTTCACAGATGATGTATTTCTGTTGCCGCTGTAATAACAAATACTATAAAACAGAATAAAATAAATATTTAAGGACGGAATAAATAAATACGGAACCCTTCTTGAGCGAATCCGATTCGCACTTGGCCGGTTTTTGATAAATTATACAATACTAATGGCTTTCTACAGCGTCTACAGAAAAATAATGGCTGTCTTGAAAAAAAGATGTTTAATTTGAAAAACAAATGTCAACTCAACTTTATTGATATATTGTAAATCAAAAAGCGAAAGTCAAAAAAACTTAAAAAAAATTAAATAATAATTTCAATCTTTACCATCAAATTAAATGCTTTTAAAATATTTATCTACAATATTTCGGATTGGACCAATAGAATCAACCTAAATACAATATGGGTTATTTGGTATTGCTTGGTTCTAGTGGAGGGATGGCGAACCTATGGCATATGTGCCACCGGTGGTACGTGGCATAATAATTCGGGCACGGCAGTGTAAGAGATTAAAAATCTAGATAATTTTCAATAGCAGAAATTATTATTATTAGTCTTTATTGTACACATAAAACATATACAGAAAAACACAATGGGACAGTTAATTACAAAGGCGAGCTTAACCCAGCGTTTGGGTTTTCTTACAGCAAACCACAAGGTGAAAAATACGTAATTGCTTAGGATTATGATAAGTGCACAACAAAACTCAAAATCTAATATTGTTGCATAAATAAACTAAACAAATATGTGATACACAAACATAATATATACCTATAAAATAAACAAAGAAATTCTATAAAAAAATTATTATTATGGGTCATGTTGACAGGAAATGCTCCCTCATTCCTCTCCGGAACATCTCCAACGAAGGGCTATCCCTTAGAGTGTGTGGAAGAGAGTTCCAGAAATCAAACTGATGTTATGAATATGAATACGAATATCGTATTCATATTCATAACATTCATATCTTTATTTGCGTACCATAATGTCATTAAAGATGTTACAATAATGGCTTAAAGCTAGGACACAATAGTGGGCCGTGTAGGGCACAGCAAAAGTTCTCTATATTATACGACTGTAAAAACTACGATGATCGCTGTAAGAATTTCGGGTTGCAAAGTACAAGGCCTCAAATGCCAAGGCACTAAAAGAACTCGCCATACCTTTTCTCCAATTTCCCCATTCCTAACTCCTTCATCCAGGTTCACCCACATCCACCTCGATATTGTCGGACCATTACCAATTTCTTCTGATTACAGAAACTGCCTCACTGTCATTGACAGGTTCAGGCGATGTAGGATTTGTTATTTTTTTAGTTCGGTTGTGGCGTCATAGATGTCGCTACAAGTTGATAGAATCTAGTTTTATTTTTTGTTAATGAAATCACAAAGTCAACTGTCAAGATTCTAATGTGGCACGTTTTGGCCACATTATTATTTGAAATATTGTTAAACAACGTCACACAACACGTTCATAATAAAGGTTTGCCATCCCTATGCTAGTGCATGATAAAAAATAATTACACTGCTTCCTAATTAAACTGGTGCATGGCGGCGTTTTGTAGTTTACAGTATTAAGGCGACAAATTACGTATACATAACACAGCATAATCAGCCTATTATTTTCCTACTGCTGGGAGACAGTCCTCCTCTCTGGGAGAGGGTCCGTAATCCACCACGCGGTCCAAATATGGGTTTATGTATGTCACTAGTCTTCCATGTTTTGGTTTTAGGACATGCCGGTTTCCTCACGATGATTTCCTTCACCGTTTTGATAGCAGTGGTGATGATAAATAATTTACACAAAGTGAAGCGACTGCCTGTGTTACCACTGGGCCACCACTGCTCCCTCCCTGTATAAGTATGTACCCATGTTACTGATTTAATTCACACCCCTATTTATCATACAAGCTGCACGTTTCATTAAGGAGGTGCTAATTATGAGTTGACTATTATGATAATCTAATGACGGCGTAAAATAGCCTTGTACGATGACTTCAAATCCAACTTATGAATAGTAATGCTTCACGTACGTACGTTCACGTAAAATGGTCCACCATGGATAAGTACGGCAACCAATTTCAGATAGATAGATAGTAATGCTTTGAGGAGCTCGTGGCTTAAGTAATAACAGCCGCACGGGTCGATCCATCAGGTTAAGCTACGCTTGCCGGGGTTGGTCCGTGTATGGGTGACCATCTTTACATACCGAGACTCCTCCGTGCCTCGGAAAGCACGTTAAGCCGTTGGTCCCAGCTGTCAATCGTAGATCTTTGACAGTCGTTACGGTTCGTCAGAAGCCCGAAAGTCTGACATCCAGTCTTATCAAGGGGTATCCCCATCGCGTATTACCCAGTTACTGGGTTGTGGAGGTCAGATAGGCAGTCGCTCCATGTAAAATACTGGTATTCAGCTGCATCCGGTTAGACTGGAAGCCGACCCCAAGATAGTTGGGAAAAGGCTAGGCAGATGATGAGATAGTAATGCTTTGCTGTCAGGCAAAATAGCAAAGAAGGTAGTTAATTCTAGTACTCCACCCATTAATTAATAGCTATACTTAGTGAAGCTACGGTGTAATAACATGTAATAACATAAATATAGTGGCGTAGTTACGCCACTATATTTATGAGAATCTCATGTAGGCACATAAAAATATTAATCTGTTTAAAAGATACAGTGATATCCATAGCGTAAATACTAGGAAGAAACACAAAATTATTGTACCTAAAATCAGGCTCAACAAGAAAATAGGTGGTTCGTTTAAACGCCAATGTATACGTTTCTATAATCAACTGCCTAGCCAAATTCAAGAACTAAGCATAAATAAATTTATTAAAACATTTATTAAACGTAAGCTATGCCGGAAAGTTTTTTACACAATGATTGACTTTTTCTTGGTGAGACGAAACAGTCTCAAAACAGTCAAAAACTGTAAAGTGTTGCCAGGCGAAGGCTTAGTCTCTCAACACAGGCTCATATTGATGGACGTAACAGTCAGTGTCTCGTCCGGTAGGAACAAAGAACGGCCCCCACCCAAAATCAGATGGCGTATGATAGAAAATGAGGAGTGTGCAAGTATGTTTAAGAGTCAAGTGGTAGATAAAATGATAGAAATGAAGGATATGGAAGGAAAATCTGTGGATGAATGTTGGAAAGAGATGGCGGGTTGTATAAGGCGAGTAGCAAAAGATGTGTTTGGAGAATCGCAAGGTAAAGGCATGATAGAAAAGGATACATGGTGGTGGAATGAAGATGTGCAAAAGATGCTAAAAGAAAAGAAAATTTCGTTTAAAGTATGGCAGAATGTAGAAACCGGAAATGATAATTTGAAAGAAGAGAAAAAGAAAATTTATAAAGAATGGAAGAGGAAGGCAAAAAAGGCGGTTGCAGTTTCCAGGGCTAAGGCGCAGGAAAAATTATATGATTTACTGGACAGCCCCAGAGGCCAGAAGGAGCTCTACCGGATTACAAAATTAAGAGAAAGGAGAACGAGGGATATAATGCATATAAAATGTATGAAGGATGAACTCGGTAAAGTCTTGTCGAAAGATGACGAAATAAAAGAGCGATGGAAGGTTTATTTTGAAAAGTTGATGAACGAAGAGAATGAATGGAGTGGTGTGCTCAAAGAGGTACAAGTAAATATGGGTTTGGTGAGAGAAATTAGCATGGATGAAGTAAGAAAGGCAGTTCAATGTATGAAAAATGGAAAGGCCATGGGCCCTGATGATATACCAGTGGAAGTATGGAAGTGTTTAAAAGAGGATGGATGTATGTGGCTGACTTTATTCTTCAATAAGTTGTTGTATGAAGAAGTGATCCCACAAGAATGGTGCAATAGTTCGCTAGTGCCCATCTTCAAGAATAAAGGGGATGTACAGGACTGCAACAACTATCGAGGGATAAAGCTCATGTCACATACTATGAAAGTATGGGAGAAAGTGATAGAGAAAAGATTGCGAGAGGAGAGTGAGATTACCCCGAACCAGTTTGGGTTTATGCCAGGTCGAGGGACAATGGACGCCACCTTCGCTCTCCGTCAATTGTGCGAGAAGTACAGACGTGTGCACAAGAACTTGCACATGGTGTTCATTGATCTTGAGAAAGCGTATGATAGGGTACCTCGGGATGTGTTGTGGTGGGCCTTGAAAGAGAAAGGTTTGCCTGGGAAGTATGTTGAGTTGATTCGTGCTATGTACAGACAATCTAGTACCTACGTCCGGTCGGCTGCTGGCAACACCGATAAGTTCAGTGTGGCTGTAGGCTTGCATCAAGGGTCGGCTTTAAGTCCTTACCTCTTCCTGTTGATTATGGACGCTCTTACGTCGGAAATACAGGAAGAAGCACCCTGGTGCATGCTGTTTGCCGACGACATTGTTCTGGTCGGTGAAGATGCACCTGAGATCCAGAGCAGATTGGAGAAATGGCAACAGAAGCTGGAGAAAGTTGGCTTGAAAATCAGCAGAACCAAAACTGAATACATGTTCTGCGATTTCGGCGGTCTCTCCAGTTCTGAAGCTGTAGTGCTAGATGGCGCGCTTCTCCCAGTCTGCTCCGATTTTCGGTATCTCGGTTCACTCGTGCAAAGCGATGGCGAAATAGATCGGACTGTTAAGCACAGAATTAACACTGGATGGATGAAATGGCGGCAGGTCACCGGGACTATCTGTGACTCCCGCATTCCCCTAAAACTTAAGGGGAAGATTTATAAAACAATGGTCAGACCTGCTGTCTTGTATGGTTCAGAATGTTGGGCCACAAAAGGGATGAATGAAAAGCAATTGCATGTAGCTGAGATGAGAATGCTAAGAGCGATGTGTGGTGTTACGCGCATGGATAGAATTAGGAATGAGTATATAAGAGGAAGTCTGAAAGTGGCACCGCTGACTGAAAAGTTGTGTGGAAATCGGTTGTCGTGGTATGGGCATGTGATGCGGAGGAATGAAGAAAATGTCATGAGGAAAGTCTTGTGTATGGATGTGGATGGCTATAAGAGTAGGGGAAGGCCAAAGAAACGATGGTTGGACTGTGTGAAAGAGGATATGGGTAAAAAAGGGGTGACTACAGAGATGACGACTAATAGAGGAGTATGGAAGAAAAAGACATGTTGCGCCGACCCCAAATAAATTGGGATAAGGGCAGGAGAATGATGATTGACTACCTTGAGGACAAAAAGGCATGGGATTGAGCTGCTTCAATGATATACATGAGCCATTGTTTTCGTATGGACTGTATAGTTCATAAACTCAAATGACTATTTTTATATTTTTTTTTATGTTCTTTTTTGACATGAATACTTGTATAGTACTATTTTTTTTATTG
This sequence comes from Polia nebulosa, assembly GCA_951329385.1. Classification (NCBI taxonomy): domain Eukaryota; kingdom Metazoa; phylum Arthropoda; class Insecta; order Lepidoptera; family Noctuidae; genus Polia; species Polia nebulosa. The sequence goes on from OX589593.1 coordinate 6,591,890, forward strand.
TCATTTTATTTTTTTACATGATTACTTGTTTATTTTGATTGACATTTTATTATTACAATTTTTTGCACTGCCAGACAGTGCTCTCGAATTTGCGAGTTGCTTTCCTCAAAAGCTCATCCCAGTCATAAACGTACATGGTTCTCATATGACGATTGTATGACCTACAGATAGTTGATCCGTGTCTGGGTGTCTTGTGTATGTGAGTATACATGTTTGTGAATGCACCCACGATACAGGAATATTCCTTGTGTGGGGCAACGTTTTAAAATAAAAAAAGTGGTTCTCATATGATTTGACCAGTACGTATATTGTATGGATTTGAACACTTTATAAGAGACTTTGACCTCTGAGTTTGTTTCGGTGTTTCTTCTCAGGGTAGTCAGCTAGGAAACACGAGCCTCATCTAGCTAAAACTGACAAAAAAAAATGTTGACGTGTAAGTGTGTTGTGTGTTTATCATTTACGAATCGATCATTATATGGGTGACCAGTGACCATCCATTGTCTTGTATATCGGAAAGTAAGTTAAGCCCTAGGTTTTGTCTATTATTTATAGATCTTTTACCGTCATTCTTCATCAGAAGTTTGAGTTCATTGAGAAACGAGTCAAGAGAATCATTGCCAATATTGCACTCTTAGAGTTAAAGCTCCCAAGTCTTGAAGATCGACGCCGATATTTCGGGGAGTGTGCATCAGAATTTCATATTTTTATACCGCCTAACCAGTTCCATCAGCGGACTACTAGACGAACGGCGATGCGCCACCGGAACAAGGTGGACATCCCACCCATACGCATAAAATGTTTTCAACCGACTTCGAAAAAGGGGGAGGTTCTATGTCCGGCTGTACGTTTTTTTTAAATGTATGTCCACCGATTTCTTTGAAAATACTTCCGAGGGGACCACCCCCTTTAAATTTTAACAAAATTGCTTCAGCGCTTTTTGAAAAACTGAACAAAAAACGAAAAATATGTATACATAGACGACATTTTGGTTTGCTTCATTTACGTTACAGTGTTTAAATTCCACTTTCCATGTTATGCATGCATGGGGTACACTAACTGAAAAGTGAGAAATAAAAACTCTTTTTTACAAAAAAAAAAACCGACTTCCAAAAAAGAAAATACACTAAATCTTAAAAAAATATTTTAATTTCGGAAGTCGGTGTCAAATAACAAAGAAACAAAACGAAACACCGAATTCTGAAATTAAAGTTATTTTTAAATTTTTTGTGTATTTTCTTTTCTGGAAGTCGGTTGTTTTTTTGGGAATACATTAATTGTGCTTACAGCTAAGGAGTAGTAAGTAATTCCCCGCGCAAGTCTGTGTTTCCTGATAGCTACAACCTGGGGATCTATAAGTCAAGAGTGAACAGGTTTTAGGCGAGCGTGCTCCGTCGTCAACCACATCATCGCTCACCATCAAGTGAGATAGTGTTCAAGCGCGAGCCTAGATCTATGATTTAGAAAAAATTATGACAAGTTGTATCGTATTATCTAGTTCTTGATTGTTGAGTAAAGACAAGCAGTTGCTTCATATAAAATTCTGGTATTTAGCTACATTCGCCTAGACTGGAAGCCAACCCCAATATAGTTGGGAAAGACTGGGTCAGTTGGGTGTATTCTTGATCTATGTAGTTATAACTACGTGAAGCAACATAAACCCAAAGTTCACGACCCGAAAAGTAAAAGAAAAAAGCTTGTAAGTACCCATAAAAGATAAGAGCTGATAACCACTTCCCTCCTCATTCCAAACAATCTCACCTAAAACATGTACACACAGAAGTTACAACATTAATCATTGTTCAGAAAGTTTACGGCAAAGTTGATGTTTCATAAGGCAATAAATCCGAAGAGTACCTTTTAGCTAAATCCTTTGTTTGTCTATAAGAACAACAGGTTTTATGAGGCTCGTAACAGGCGAGAGCCTTCCTTGTAAGGGCCCGTTCGATTGCCAAGAAACTAATGAGTGTGAGAATGTTTGGGGAATGAGTAAAGATTTTCCTCTGCTTGTCGCTTCCTGGCTTTGAATGTATTACTGTTTTTCCTACCTTGTTTATGTTCGTCATCATAGTCCAAGATCACAGAGTCACCAGACATTACTTTTTTTCTGATTAACAAAATGTGTTAGTACCTATGTACTTTGAAAGTACGCTACCTTGGGCCTGTCGAATAACGGGCAGTGGGATCTCACCGGCGCGGCAAGGATGAATGAATGTGATGATGGATAAATGGAGGCCAGGAGGCCGCACCAGGCCGACACACGCCTTTAGATAACTCAGCACGGGCCGTGCCGTGTCGTGTCAGACGTGGCCTAGCGTGGCGCGGCGCGGCCTTCGATTCACGAGCCGTGGGACCGCAGCTTAATGTCTAGCGGCTCTTGGATCTCACTCTATAAGTGAATTGCTCTATAGTACAATGTTTATCAGGAAATCTAAACTAATTGGATGCCTGTTTGTAAACGGTATTCTCTGAAACTACCTTTCTGAGATTAGATGTTTGTGAACGCACCCACGATACAAGAGTAATTCTTAGTATAGGGCAAAGTTAAAAAAAAATAACAATGGCACTCTGGGAGTCCCGACAGAAATGAAAACTTGAACAAAAATGCCCAATGCGCCTTGCGATCCGCTACGAGTGCTACGACGCCGTTCTCGTAGCGAATCTAGTAGCGGTCGGACGGTCGGTAATGGTGACGGTGTAGCTCTAGTTCAATTTTTTTTTCCCATCTCAAAAATGCCCAAAGAAGTTTTCACTTCAAAATAAAAAACAGCCTTTTAATGATCTCACTGCTGGGACTCAGGCCTTCCGTCCAGAAGAGGGAATAGGCCGTAATCCACCACGCGGGCCCAGTGCGGGTTGATGGAAGTCAAATATTTCGAATTTTTGGTTCTAAGACTTGCTGCTTTCCTCACGATGGTTTCCTTCACCGTTTTGTGGTGATAAAATGTATTACTGATCTGTCAGCTAATAAGTAAAACCTCCGTTGCTATTAGATGCTAGTTTATTACTGAGCGACACACACAATATAAATGGTGCAGGCACGCACACATAGGTACCTACATACACAACAATTACACAGCGTAAAATACTTACCTAAATCTCAATGTGACGTATTTATGTTTTTATATCTACTTGGCTTCGACTACTGTAGGCCAAGACTATATGACCAACAGTAGGAGAAGAACACAAGGCAAAGCAAACATTTAAAACAAGAATTTATTATCTCGCGTGTAATGTACCGAAAGGATTGTAACTCCATATTAAAGCCGTATATCCATCGCGGTGACGTCACGAATGGTGACGTGGCCCGACAAGTACATAACTCTCCCTCGCTGCAACTTCCACTGGGGTTCTAATAAAACCTTCTCTATGTTATAGTCTCCTGGTACTAAATAAAAGAGAAAGAGATCTTTTTCAATTAGATTTACCTACATGGTCGTGTCATGTCGACATTTCCTAGTGCCTTTTGTCATATCTGTCTGCCTGGCACTTAATATATATTTTTTTTAATATTATTAGGCTCACGCTTGACCACAATCTCACCTGATCGAAAATGGAGCACGTATTTTTAAAATAGATACCTTCTAGACAAATTCAGCGTCAGTATATAACATAAAACCAACTTCAGACAAAAAATTATATTTTGATATCTGCATTTAGGCCTATTTATGCTGAAATATGATCGTATTTTTTTTTCGTACTCTTATATTGTACTATGAAACTATGTTTTTTAGGGTTCCGTACACGAAGGGTCCAAACAGAGCCCTATTGCTGTTACACATGTATCCGTCTGTCCATCTGCCAGTGGCCTGTAAAACCTGTATTCACAGCCAAACGGATGGAGCTACAGTCTTAAAATTTTCACGGTATAAGCATCTTGTCAACCCAAAGCCATACAAAAAAAATTAAATAGTCAATAATACATTTGGTACGGCACCCTAAACGTGCGAAGTCCGACACGCACTTGGCCAGTTTTTATTTTATTTTAATTTAATTGAATATACTTAATACGTGTTTCGAAAAAAATCGGAGTGTATTTTTCACCCATCTGCAACAGAAGCAGGGTAAAGTTTTTGTTCGGTCCCAGTGCGTTTCCGAACGCAGCCTTTGGCTGTCATCTGTCACTTGACGTTTTGTCTTTCATAATGAAAAAAAAAGTAAGAAACTTGTTGGAAATATAATGTTTGTGGCTTGCGATACGAAATCTAGCCGAATCTATTGGTGTTGGACCTAATTGTTTGCGATTGAATAAGTTTTGATTAAAACCTCATTTGATGTAGTGGTGAACCGAGTTATTTTGTAAACTTATTGTGAAATCACCACGTGTTCCTTGAGAACCTTTGTCTTCTAGTGTGCGTGAATCTGTGCCACATTGGGAGAAGAAATACTTCAAAGTTTAGTTGGTTCATGAGAGACCACGTGCTGTGTGGATTTCACCGGCGCCTCTTGGAGTCAAAACCTGGTATACCTACTGAACAAACACAAAACTTCACATTTAACTCTGACATACACATATAATCAGGTTGGTCCCCGGACGGAAGACTTCAGAAACCTTGGGTAAGTTTTCCAAAACGTTTGTAAATAATACGTTTAGCTCTGCGTATCGCAGACTAGTGTGCGACCCGTTGGAGGCCGGGGTTCCGGCTAGCATGCTTCCACAACTCATGTCTCCTCTAGTCGGATCATTTGCCCTGGCCTGGTCGCATACAGTTTTTTTCTGTAATCTCTTTATGTTAAGGTTTACTACAAAATTCAGAAAAGAAACAAAAACCACTGGCATCGTCTACGTGCACACAGAAAACTCTTGTTTTTCCGATAAAACCGAGCCTTGAACCGCAAAAGCCAAAGTAATCCGTTTATTGATTTCAGGAATTTCCCGCTCCCGATAGATTTTTATTTTCACTAAAACATTTTTCTCGTAAACAAGTGGATGAGGCTTGCAATAATGAAATTTCATTTCGTTTAAGAATATTTTAAATCTCATTTTTGGTTATAGATCTGGCTGAAATATACAAATGAACAGTGCCTAAACGTAGAAATATGGTTGATAAAACAATCGTAGTATAATTAAATTTATTTAATAAAGTCACCACATTAATCCCTACTAATATTATAATGTGAATGTAAGTTTGTTTGTTACACTTTCACACGAAAACTACTTAACCGAACATCATGAAACTTTGTCACATGTATATTCTTGAAAGTATTAGAAGTAACATAGCATAATATTAAAGAAAAAAAAAATTACGAAAGATAAATAAACGCGGGTGAAACCTCGGGCACAGCTAGTTTTGAATATTTATAATATAACATAAATAACTTTGCTTCAAATTCTAACCATTTTTACAAGCACCACATACGAGTAATTATATGGTTTTGAATTGCACATAATATCGAATACATAACAGAGCTACTTGTCTGTTAGTTAAACAAAAACTTAACCGATGTGAGTATGTGACTATTAATTATGATTAATTAAGGACCAGTAAAGCAGTGGTGGTCCAGTGGTAACGGCCGCAACTTACAAGTTGTAGGTCGTGAGTACACAGGCGCTTTACTTTGTGTAAAATTATTTCATCATCGCTGCTTTTGAGAGCAGCGAAGGAAAACATCGTGAAGCGGTGAAGGAAAACATCGTGAGGAAACCGGCATATCCTAGAACCAAAAATTCGAAGACATGTGACATCCACCAACCCGCACTGGGCCCGCGTGGTGGATCACGGCCCACATCCTCCCACAGAGAGGAGGCCTGTGCCCCAGCAGTGGGGACATTAAAAGGCTGATGATAATGATGATGAAGGATCCCTCTTTGGGTAAAGGCCTCTTGTTTGTGCTGCCTTTCTTAGGGGTACCTAAATCATGATTAGGAAGGGCCTGTGAACATATTAGTAGACGAGCACTTTGTGAAGCAGTTTGTCAGAGGAAGTACTGCCACTATTACCTGCCGCAATATGCAGCATTGCTGTGTACCGCATCAAGCCGGCTGAAATGCCACATGTCTATCGTATACCCTGTGCTTATTACAAGCAAATGAGACATTATATTATATCAGCTTTGTCTCTGTGATGGTTACGCATCTGTTACATGTTTACGGGACTGTTACTGTTACATACTAGAGGCTCATTGCCTGCTTGATACAATTTTTGAAGTGTAAACTTCTTTAGGCGCGCTGGGCATTTTTGAGATGGTATAAACTATAGGGAACGTGCATGGCGTAGTCTCTGCCATCTAGTGGAGTAAATTCGAAACTTTTACCCTTTAAAATCTTGTCATTGACATTTCCGTGTCATATACGTATACACACACGCATCATGCACACATGCAGCACGCGGAATGTAGACTGCCATCTATTGAGTGAAATCCGCAACTTGTACTATAGAAATACTTCACAATGACATTTATGTGGCGCTATCTATCGTTCCTGCACGCTCTCTATTGAACTCCTTTTCCTTCATTTCAATGTTTCACACACTCGTACTTACCTAGGCACCTACCAAAGAACAGACAAGGACATAATTGCATTGTAACAACATCAAAGAACATACACATTTCCACAGTGCCCCACTCTATTTTCTTTCTTTTTCCCCACCCCGTACTCACAATAGACATATTCACGTTCACAACTCCGATACGCTATTGGAAAAAAATCGCTACATCGCATAAAGACCTCACCAGCCGAGCAAGCACAAACAAGACAATAGTTGTTCGAAAAACTGCGAATGAACAAATTAAAATAGAGAGGGAACGCGAAAAACTTTGCATGTATCTCTCAATATGTCACCTCTAGTGAATGGGGACTGATTGTGAGTCGGATTTTTGTAAGCGCGCGAATTTGCGCGATTCAAGCTTCGCTCACGTGTACAGATGGTCTGTAATTCTGGCGTTCGGATGCAAGAACGTGTAAAGTCGTGTGCGGCATGTAAACACTATAAAATTCTGCTTGAAATAAAATGATTAGAAAGGCGACAAAACTCAAACTGAAAGCATTTATTTCAACAAAACCATTTAAAAAGGGATGAAGTTGTTTGCACGTTCAAAAGCGTAAATCTTTATGAAGAAGAACGTGCAAGAAACTTCACGGACACTAACAAAACAATTAGGCATGGCCATTATATTGATTTTGTAGTTCTTTTTTCACATACATGATGTTGTGATAATGTGAGTCATGAATGAATTAGTATAGTGTGGTAAATCACAGTCAATCTGGAGGCATGTGATGATGTGACCTTAGGAAATAGCTAAAATTTTTATAGGTTAAAAGGCAAACTACATTCATCCAATATTTAAGCAAACTGATAAATTCAACCCCAAGCCCCAATAATCAATTTGTAAAACGTCTACTCGATCAAAGCCCTCACAAAATTCACACTTTAAAAACCTTAAAATATTGGCTCACCTACATCTAATTTGTACAATAAACACGTGCGGTGTGAAAGCGCCCTAACCATGATGGAGTCACGTCGCAAAGCGAGCAGACGTGGTTAAAAATGTTCTATTCGCGAAGATACCGCGCTCAAAAGTTAAAAATTCAATGTTTTAGTTGGGAACGTCCGTACTCACTCGTCGTTCCGATTGTAATAACAGCATAAAAATTTATAGTATGAAATACGTCATAAAATATTCTTGTACTAGCTTTTCTCGCAGCTTCGCTCTCGTAACCTATCCCTCTGGGATAAAAAGTAGCCTGACACTTAGTAGTTTTAGTTGGGAACGTCCGTACTCACTCGTCGTTCCGATTGTAATAACAGCATAAAAATTTATAGTATGAAATACGTCATAAAATATTCTTGTACTAGCTTTTCTCGCAGCTTCGCTCTCGTAACCTATCCCTCTGGGATAAAAAGTAGCCTGACACTTAGTAGTTTTAGTTGGGAACGTCCGTACTCACTCGTCGTTCCAATTGTAATAACAGCATAAAAATTTTTAGTATGAGATACGTCATAAAATATTCTTGTACTAGCTTTTCTCGCAGTTTCACTCTCGTAACCTATCCCTCTGGGATAAAAAGTAGTCTGACACTTAGTAGTTTTAGTTGGGAACGTCCGTACTCACTCGTCGTTCCGATTGTAATAACAGCATAAAAATTTTTAGTATGAGATACGTCATATAATATTCTTGTACTAGCTTTTCTCGCAGCTTCGCTCTCGTAACCTATCCCTCTGGGATAAAAAGTAGCCTGACACTTAATAGGACTGACACTTAGTAGTAGTGTAACACTTATGAATTTTAATGTGCCTGACAGGGTCCATTTGTTTTACTTAATTAATTTTACCACCGTCCTATACAGGGTGTAACGGAAAGGTATGGTTATATTTTAAGAACTGCATCTGTCCATCGATATGAACAACTTTCTTCAAGAAAACCTGAGGAAAATCTCATTTTTTTTACCTCCCGTACTTAATATTGATCAGCTGATGATAACTTTGTATAGAATGTCCAATTTTTATTTGGAAATTTTCTAGTTTTTCTTAGAGAAAATTGTACATTTCCATGGACAGAACCGGTCCCTAAAATATGACCACACCTTTCCGTTACACCCTTTATACATGTACATTTTGGAAATTTGGATGGCAATAAAGTTTTTTTTAGTTTGAGATTTCATTTGAGTGAATTTCTGGAGGTGACGTCATCTTTCTTGAAGGAAAAGTCTCTTATGGGATGAGTCTTGCTAGGGTCAACGTTGAGCCATTTTGACACGTAAAAAATTTCATAATCTGTTTTTTTGCACCCTCTTCTCTTGTGAATTTTAAAAATAGAGATATATTTTAAAAGTCTTCTTGGATAAGTTATTTTTTCTAAATCAGACCTGAATGTCAAAAGAAATAATTAAATGACGCCTTCCGTAAAAAGAGACCGCACCCTTTCAAAATCAGTAGTTACCGAGATAATCGAAAAAGAGAACGCTGATTTCTAACCTCCCTTGCACGTGTCTCCTCAATACTTACATCTTCGTTAGAACACAAATCCTTACTTTTCTTTCGTTTTAAGGCATATATAGCCGCCAAGTGGCGCCCTCATTGAATAAAAATCGTAGCAAAGCGTAGAAAATAAAGATTAAAAAATTCTGTGTTGCGTTTGTTACAAATACCTTATCCTATTTGTAACAAACGCAACATAGGATTCTTTAATCTTTATTTTCTATGCTAAGATACTAATTTTTATTCAATGAAGGCGCCACTTACGGGGAGGTAGGCCCTTAAAGACGCCATTAATTTTTACCTTTTCTTCTCCAATTACTGATTCTAAGTGACCTGACAATGATTAAAGTTGATCGACGTGAGTTATCCGTTTTAGTCTCTCTTTATGCTTAAGCTCTCTCGCAGGTAGCAGTAGTCATCTCGGACATCACTGGATACAAAATTCCACGAAGCACTTCACAATGCCAAAGATAGAATCATCTTAAAGAGAATGACTGCACGTCGAGGGAGTCACAAGACTCAGTAATGAGGAAAACCACGCGAGGCAAAGGAGTCATCTAAAGTAACTCGTAAAAGATTTTTCAGGGAGACTTCATTCTTCAAAACATGTCTTAATAGCAACGGTCGCAGAGCCTGTGACAAACACATTTTAATCCAAAACTTCCCTTCAAGCACCAACTTATCTCAACTAACATTAAAGACTGCATTGTAAACTAAACATTCCGAGAGTTGGACCGACTACAAAAACACATTTCAAAATGGCTAATTAAAAACAACGTGCCCACTTAACGCCACCAGAAAGTGCTCAGAAGATAATATAATTAAGCAAAGGATTCCAGAGTTCGCAAATTGCAAGCGAAATCTTTTATTTATACGCAACTCCGCTGGAGGTTTGCTCAGCGAATTTTAATTTCGTAATGCAGAAAAAGACCGTTATAATTTTAAGTGTCGCCGGATTCTGTGAGTAATGAGGCTATGCCGTCTTGAAATGGCTGGTGCCAAGGACGAGATTGTTAAACAATACTTAGGACGTGTTTAAGATAGATAAATAGAATACCTATACTGTATTGTACACCAAAACAGTTACACAACTCTTATACATTAATTTAATTCTAAGGGTACAATGGCGGTCTAATCGCTGACAGCGATATCTACCAGAAAATCTTTGAATTTGATATTTTTTTTCGATTTTCCCGTCTATATCTTGTACTTTAGTTTGATAGTTGTTCACAGAGATAAAAATATTGCATAGAATCTCGAACATCTGGAGTATTCTAATACAGGCTTCAGATCCTTCGGTCACTAAATCATAGTAAATTGTCAAATGTTCAGCTTCTTTGTAATTTAATCTTCTAAGATATTGTAAAATCTCTGTATAATTGAGGAATCTTATTACCTATGCTGCAAGAAAATATATTCAATATTTTGTGTTAGAATATTCAAACCACTGATATTAACACGACAGTATGTCTCTTCCAACTTCTAGAATACCTAATAGAACTTCAAGTTCCACATCTTAACGACACAGTTTTCTTTAATTTCCGAATAAGCCATCTAAGACAATCGCTGGGAGTTGGACATAATTCAAAAGTAGTATGCTCCTGTGAGATAACCGTGATCTTTTCATTTCATAACCTAATGGAACTTTTCCCATTTCAACTTATTTTATCTTCATCCCGGCAGAGGGCTAGCGTCTCCTCTTAATTTACTACTTCAAAATCCGGATTTTTGGTAATGTCCTTACTAAGTATAACTGCTAATCTTTTTGTTTTTGGGATAGAAATTTTGGCAATTTCTTTGTTGTTTGTTCTATATAAATACCCCATACCCCTTACTAGGAATTACTCCTGTATCGTAGTTGCGTTTACAAACACGTAAACTAACATACACAAGACCTGGAACAACTATTTGTATAACATTTTGGGAAAACGAAAAATAATATTGCGTCGGTGCGAAACCGGGAAAGGTCGCTTTATGAATAGGCAAATAGACATAACTTCTTTTGCATATTTTAAAATGACTCTAGATTTTAATTAAAACACTCGCATATACTATAGTTTTCTGTAGTTTAAAAAAAAGTAAAAAACACTTAATTTTTTATTTTTCGTGTTCTTTATATCAAACCCTGAAGGGTTGATAGCCAATAACATGGGAATGCATATAAAATAACTAGTCCGCCATCTTTGAGAGTCCGCCATATTAGATTGTGAATGACGTCACTTAGCTAACCATGCATTGCCATCCAAACTAAACATGTAAGCAAATTTTCATCTTAATAGGAAACCGGGAAGTGGCTCAAATTTAACTTCTAAGATTTGTTTACATACCTATGTAGTTAGTTAGTTACAAGTAAAACTTATACATATATAAGTGTGTTGAAAAGGTATACAACCCGCCTCGCTACCGATAGCTAACTTCGCTGCATTATCACAAAATAAAATTCAGCGAGAATCTTTATTTTCATAATTAGTTATTGACACTGCACATATCCAGTACCAAACAAAGCACTCTAACATCAGACATCCCATTACTTCAACTATGAAACCTTTTAGTAGTTTAGTGGTTTATTCGGAACACCGCCAGATTAATCTTTCACGGTAACATGTTTTACAAAAACCTGCTATGATTCCGATGCGTTCACGCTGTGTGCGTAGCCTCCACTGGGCTTTATACGAATAGGGATTTGCGTCTAAAAGCATTCTCAACAGCAGTGGAATTTACTCATACACTGGTATAAAGCATCCGATGGATTTTCAATAGAACGTGGCTGGCAGTATACCCGGGTTTTATTCCTAAGCTCACTGAGCAAACATTTTACGCGGCTAATGCGCCATTGTGTACTTTGTTTCACCAATCTTGTTGGTCTCTATTTATGATCGCTATTCTTCCGTAAACAAACTGTTACGTTGCTTTTTGTTATCTTTTTCGTTGCAACCATGGCTTTTGGTTTTTTAAATAAATAGATTGTATTTAAATCTTTGGCGTCCATTACAGCCTCGCATGCATGATACAGTCTCTCAATTCCAAAAGACATGAAAAAATTGAGATTTTTTCACACAACCATCAGTCTTTGCATTAGACAAAAAGTTATCCCTCAGTCACAAACATGCCTGTGGTTAAACTTCCAGCAAAACCTACCGTGTAATGGAGGCCTTAGGCTTTTTACCCAACTGCGCGACGCAAGGGAGGGTAATGTGTTTATCAGCATATGTATGTATGTTTGTTAATTCATGGCACTATAGAGACTAAACGCGTGGGCCGATTTTGATCATTCTTACGTCAATTGATTCGTCTTAATCTTACGAGTGCTACTTAACAAAAGACAGGACAGTAATCAAAATAAAATAATATGGTGACAACCAGACGCCTTATTGTGAAAAAGAAAAAGTGAAAGTCGACGAACTATATTAAGTACGGTATCACATTAAAGGGTTCGAGGAGGCGATTCCAAAAACATAACCAAATAAAATGTAGAAAATTATTTTTTTTAGTTATTTCAGTTCAATTATTGATTTCAGCAGTGAGCAGTGGTGGCCCAGTGGTATTGGCCGCGACTTTCAAGTTGTAGGTCGTGAGTTCAAACCCACAAAGGCGCTTTACATTGTGTGTATTATTTCATCACCACTGCTCTTAAAATGGTGAAGGAAAATCATGGTGAGGAAACCGGCATGTCCTAGAACCAAAAGTTCGAAGACATGTGACATCCACCAATCCGCATTGGGCCCGCTTGGTGGATTACGGCCCACACCCTCTCACAAAGAAGAGGTCTGTGCCCCAGCAGTGGGGACATTAAAAGGCTGATGATGATGATGATGATGATATTGATTGCATGACACCAACTGCATCAGACTGCTTGAAAAGTGACTTGTTTGGAACTTTTTTTTTTTTTTTAATCTCCTGACTTAAGTTTGAGTTATGACCATATCATGATATAAATCCATTCCTAAGTAGTGCCTTAGTCAAGAAAGATCGAGAAGAGTAAAAATTTCAATATTTTTAATCAGTCATTTTTATACGATTGCAACTGTGCTAATCTCTATAAGCTGTAAACTAATGTCTTAACAAAACATTGTTTACCACCCCGATTTGATAAACAAATTCGAGCAGAATATCTGTCAATAATCAATCCTTCCCGTGGCAGGTGAATCCTCGCGTGGCGGTGATCGATGATTCAATTACACCATAACACAACCACTAACCCAGCCCTACTGTCGACACACCCCTATATCTATCACCTTAAAGCTTACTTTCCTCCAAACAATCGATGATATCAAGAATTATTTATTGAGACGTGTAAAAATAGATACTTTATTATGATTATGATGAATTTACGTCACCAGATTGTGGGAGATGATTGATTTCATACATTTATTGTGGTACAGAGAACAGTTAAAAGCTTCTCCGTCTTGTGAATAAGAAATAGTCCGTGGAACTTGAATGTACTGTCTATTTTCATAATATCTTGGAGAGTTTTTACGTGTTTTGTTTCAAGGTTTTGCCGAAATATTTTATGAACACAATTTTTAACTGTCTACGATGCATTTTGAATATTGAAAGTCTTCAACAAAAGAACACTTAGTATTGGTATTTTAAAACGTGATATCACTCTTCGCCTCATCAGTGAGGCAATGAGGCCATGCGAAAAAAAAAATATCATTCAAAATTATTATTATTAATAATAATATTAATTATTATTATTAAAAACCTTTTGTCGCATTACCGATCGGTAACGTTGCGGCATTTGTTTTTTTGGGGTGAGAAATCATCCAATGATATCTTCCGCTCTGGGGTGAAGCGGGAGGGCGTGTCAGACTTTTACTGACTAAAACCCACCCCTGTTCCCTCCTTGCCTTAGTGCCCAGGGGAGCGGCAACTCTGTTACGAATTTATCCGCTAACCCCTGGCCATGCAGGCACCGCACATGATGGGCCCCGTCAGTGGTGGCTGACAATCATCTCTTTGAGGCGTGCGTGGAACACTACGCGCCGTCGACTCACCGTCCTGGTGCTGATCGGACGGCGAGCTACGGTGGCCGGAGATCGTCTCGCGACGTCCCACGCCCAGGGCGTCTCCTGCAGCGGCTGCGGAGAAGTTAATTTTATCACCAGCATCTAGTCTTTAATTTTGGTATTTTAATCTTGACTCGAGCGTCATTATTCTAATAAATTTAGAAGAACTAATAGTAACACTCTACTTAACAAACAAAAAAGTCAGACAGTCTACTCTTCACGTGGCTAGAGGGCTGAGCTTATGTTTGGCCAACGAATCAGCATTGCCATTCAACGTGGAAATGCTGCCAGCGTTCTAAGCATTTTTACTGTTACCAGTGATGAGGATGAATTTTTCATGCTTAAAAAGGTTATATTTTTTATTATTAGTTTTTATATGTTTTTATTATACTTTAAGTTAATTATTGGTTTAGTTGTATATGTTTTAATTATTTTCCGTAGAACTGATCCTTCGAATATTAAAAAATCAAATAAATAATATCACAATACGAGTAGTATCTAAGTATTATAAAAGAGACAAGCTCTGCCAAAAAGTAACCAGTAGTTCTTAGTAAAGGAAAGGTATGACCATGTCAAAGGTAGATCAGCTTCAGTTCCAGTCTCCCATTTTCAGATGAACAGAATTAGCATCAGATATTAACATATCAAAGAGAAAAATGTTTCTACCGACCAAATCTGCGAAACCACTCAGCGGATTTGGATGGCAGCGAGTGCTCCCACATTTTTGGGCATTATGATATACCTACTTTGTACGGCAAAGTGGTTTGTACAGGAAAAACAAAAGTTGGTATGGAAACTTCCGAAGTGGCAAATAGTTGAAATGTGGAGGCATTGTTCGTACGCTTTTTGGGAGCGTGTTTTATGCGTAGCGGGAATGGCTAAGTTTATTAAATAAATTCACTAAGTATTTAGTTAGTGAACTCAAATCTAAAGACTGAGTGTCTGAGTTTGATGAAAATATTATTATTTATTTATTATATTATTAATGTACACCATGATACATTAGATAAAGAGAAACTTAAAACTAAACAAATACAATAGGCGGCCTTATCGCATTTCGCGATTATCTTTTTGATGTTTGTAATTCCTCTTTTCGTTAAGGTAATTTTTATTTTCCTAATTATTTCTAATAATTTTTCAATTCCAAGAAAACCACCAAAAGGGACTTGTCCATTGCAAGAAATAGAACTCCCCCAAACGACCTGTGCTTCAATTTTCGTAGTAAGCTACAAATGAGTAACTCATTCATACCAAATAAAACCAATAAAATCGATAAGCAACACAAAAAATATAAACACCATCGCAAACAACAAAAAAATTCACATCTTTCCTGAAAAGAAACCTGATGCTCAAAGTCCCAAACAGTTTTTTACTACCACTACCAACCAATATTCCAATACTACCAAAACCAAGGGTCGTATCGACAAAAACACTATTTGCGATGTCCAACGAAATGATTCGACTGAATTCCTCCCTTACATCCCACGGTGGGCATTAGCTACCCTATATCTTGTTACTCGGGGTCAATCTTTAAAGGGCGGGCCTGCATTAGCCTCTTGACCGAACTCAAAGGAAATAGTGGGTGATGTCGGTTAATGGACCCATTGATTTTCGGGAATCAAACGCTTACTTTCGCGGAGTATCGTGTACAAAAACATGAGATATGGTGCTTTTGTGGAGTGTTTGTGAGTGTTTCGGAGTTTGAAAAGAAGGATGAGATTTGTGTTTAATTGCTTTTGGACCCAGTAACCGGGGTTTGGAGGTCTCCATGTAAAACGCTGGTAGATAGATAAAATATTATAAGTCCCTATAAATGGATATGTTACTGTAAAAGCCCGACCTTTGGTAAATCCTAAGACTCGCTAGTAAAGCTTAAGATTTACCTAGTCTTACTGGTAAAAGGCCGAACTGCTCTGTGATAGTTGCTCTCACTTGGTAAATTACCTTAAAGACATGTAAATATAGAAAATATCCCTACGTAATTAAGTTTTTTTTTTTATTTCTACATAGTTATAATTAAATTAGATATTGTAAAAACTTAATAAAAATGAGTATATAAGAGGAAGTCTGAAAGTGGCACCGCTGACTGAAAAGTTGTGTGGAAATCGGTTGTCGTGGTATGGGCACGTGATGCGGAGGAATGAAGAAAATGTCGTGAGGAAAGTCTTGTATATGGATGTGGATGGCTATAAGAGTAGGGGAAGGCCAACGATGGTCGGACTGTGTGAAAGAGGATATGGGTAAAAAGGGGGTGACTACAGAGATGACGACTAATAGAGGAGTATGGAAGAATAAGACATGTTGCGCCGATCCCAAATAAATTAGGATAAGGGCAGGAGAATGATGAAAACCTTAAAAAAACTCGGCCAAGTGCGTGAACCAAATGTTTTTTTGACTATTTGTATGGTTTTGGGTTAACAAGATGCTTAAACTGTGAAAATTTTAAGACTGTAGCTCGACGGACAGACAGACGGACACGTGAGTGACAGCAATAGGGCTCAATTTGGACCCTTCGGGTACGGAACCCTAAAGGGAACAGACAATATTTTATGTCAATATTTAAGACATTTTACAACAAGAATGAATTTAGGATTTGAATGGGGTGGACTTTAACCAGTTCGACTTTTGTAAATCTTAGGTTTTACTGCCAAAATCTAGGGTGTACCTTCGTTCTTTTACAGTAACAGATATACTGTGGACTTTTTTCGTTTAATGAATGACACCTCACTAAGTAAAAAAAACGGTTTGGTGAATATTTATCTTAGGAACCAGATAGACCACATAAGTTCTATCATACATAATAAAAATCAAAGCTCACATCGATTCAAATAAAAAGTCGCGAACAATCCACAATTCCACTCCCTCAACTCTTGCAGAAAATACTAAAAACTTACCCGAACACCTTACAATATTCACCATCTACTTCCAACCACCTAAATTAAATATTACGTCAATACTTCGAAGCTGCACAAACTGCGCAAACACGTCGTGTTTGACCACTTTGATGTCTTGATTATCAAGGGAGGAACACTCTCGGAACACTAACTGTACCTAAGTTCTAGCATAATAAAAAGGAGATTATACATCGAGTCAAATAAAAAGTCGCGAAAAATCCACATATCCATTCCCTTAACTCTTGCAGAAACTACTCAAACCTTTCCCGAACACCTTACAATATTCACCATCTACTTCCAACCACCTAAATTAAATATGACGTCATTACTCTGAAACTGCACAAACTGCGCAAACACGTCGCGTGTTTGACCACTTTGATGACTCGATTGTCAAGGGAGGAACACCAATTAGGTAGCAGTTGACTCGGTGGCTTTCGTGATTAATTCACCGCAGGAGTTCGGCCCACCTGACCAAGGCACAGTTTGCTAAGCCACGGTAATTATTTAAGCTCTGATTGCTGACGTGTTGCAGTTACAAGTGAATGGATATGAATTCATTTTGGGAAGCCTGATTCAAAATTTAGAAGGGATTGCATAGTTCTACTGTTTGTAATAATTATGTTTCAGCACAATCTATTGGAAGGAAGAAAGATCTCCCACAATGTGGACTTGGTGAAGGTCGCAGGAATCCAATGGATGGAAGACGTACAGTTGTGGCGACACTTGGGGGGAGGCCTATGACTATCGACTGAAATGATGGTGATGACAATCTATTGATAGTAAAATACTTTAAATATGACATACGCTTGTAACAAGGCAGTGTTGAAGCCTTGTTTATTTTATGACCTCTATTCTAAAATTACGTTCTTTCCTACTTTTTAAATTTCAAATTCATATATCACTTGTATTCTCTGTCTAAGACTCTTGATTTTTAATTTTAAGGTATGTTCAGATACAGCTGCCGAGCCGATGCTGTAGAACAAGCTCCTCCTTTATCAATGTCACTTTCCGACTCTTCAGCAAATGACAGTTACCAGTTTGTAAGAGTTACTAGAATAGTGAAGTGCAGCTTTTATAACCAGGCAGTTTCAGGCATGTGTCCTGACAATAATACAATTTGTACCTTTACCTAGTCACAGTGTATGGTTTTTTTTATTTTTTTTTATTAGTGATCAAAATATTTATAACAAAGTATGACATATATATGCTACAAACCACAGAAGCCTTTGATGACTTATATATGGCTAGGGAGTTCGGAATAAATAAATGTAAGATAATTACTAATATGATAAATTTGTGAATTTAACATTGTAATATTGTTTTCAAGTACTTAATATAGCACAATCAAAGGTAAGTATATCAAACTAAAGCGTATACTCGTAATTTGCTTAAAATGCTTTTTTAATTCACTTCTTGCTTTTTTAGGGTTGCAGAGGTATTTATTTTGTGTGGTGTACGTACGATTAGTGAGTGCTTCATATAATCTAGCCTTCTTTAAATATATAAATTATATACTTCTTAACTCGTCGTGTGTTTATCTTAATTCAACTCCTTCTCTACGGTCGTCCTCTACGAGTCACTCCTACGTCCCTCCTCATCGTGTCACTTCTCCGTCCCTCCGCTACGTGACACGCTCACAGTAACATTTATACAGCGAAAAAAAAACTCAAAAATCTCAATATGTATGCGATTAACATGAGCTACCGAAATGTGACGTCATCAATTCCTTCTATTCTCTTTTTTTTATTAATGACATGCAGTGCCGATGTCGAATATTCTGCCAATGTCAAAAGTAAATTGGAAAAGCAGGTGTGTGAATAATTAATTTAAAAAAGAAATTGCAAACTGGACAGCAATTGTAGCCGTAACCTTTGAATCTTCGATTGATACAGTTTATAAATTCCTTACATTTAGACAGAATGTCACTGTCTAGCAAGAATCTTTAATAGGCTCTTACGGCTCTAAACAAAGTGGCTTATTGCGTATATGAGACGACAAATAAAACTTTTTTGTGAGCACACACACTGGTTACCAGGCGTTTTGTTTGGTTCCTGTTCTTACCCAGTAAGGAGGCTTCAGCCTACTAAAGCCCCCTTACTGGGTAAGAACCCAAGAGGCCTACCTTCACCTTAAAAAAAATGAATAGCCAAGAGGAAATGTTTTTTTCTTGAAAGGAAAGCGCAATAAAACACCATAAGAGATTTCTTATGGTTTACACTCTTTCATCGAATTACCCTCATTTCTAGCAAGAAAAGAAGTCGGTCAAACACAGTGCTGTTTGTATACATCCTTTATACCTTAAAGTTAAGAAATATCGGATAATTTTCAAAATAAGCTCCAGCATAAAACGGATAATATATTATATAAGAAAGTTCGCAACAAAGTAGACAAGCTTTGTTAAAATTTTTGCAAAAAATCTGGCTTAGATCCAGTAGCGCTGTTAGTACGCAATTTCGGAAGTTTATTGCTAAATCGACTTTTTGTAAGCAACTATAAACATTGCGAATTACCACGTTTTCTTTTAGGTTAATGGGGTTTCTATGGAATTGGGCGTTCAATTATTTTCTTGGTAAGGTGAGTTGTACAACCAAAACATTCAATTGACAAGAATACCAGAACAGATAACCACTTAAAAAAAAACATTTAAATCATAAGTTTTAACCGACTTCAAAAAGGAAGAGGTTCTCAATTCGTCTGTTTTAAGCGATCACTCTGCCACTTGTTGATATATTTTGATGATTATTTTTTTGTCTTGTACATACTTCAGAGGTGGTCCCATATAAATTTTGTCGAAATTGATTTTACGCTTTTTAAAAAAAATCATCAAAAAAAAAAAAATATGTAAACAGAGATGACGTTTTGGTTTGATGTAATTATATTCAAATTACCTACCTATATGTTATTGCAACTGTCAATTCAGGCATAAATTTAATATTTAGTTTTAGTTCTGGGGTACAACTAAAAAGTTGAAAATAAAAAGTTTTTTACAAAAAATACAACCGACTTTCAAAAAAGAAAATACGCAAAAAATTGCAAAATAACTGTAATTTCGGAAGTCGGTGCTTGTATTTTGTTTCTTCATTATATGAGACCGGCTTCCGTCGTATTTTGGTTTTTGGAAGTCGGTTGTATTTCTATAAAAAGTTTTTTATGGATGAAAGAATGACGTTTCTAAGAAAAATGTTACACTATTAATTACGCCTGTACTGTGGATGCGTTCACAAACATTTAAGCTCACATACACAAGACTTGTAGGCCATACAAGTATATTATTATGTTCTGTGCGGAGATCGAACCTGCGACACGCGGCGCAGTGGCAGAACGCTCAATCACTGCGCTAATCGTGTCGTTTAATGTAGGTACTCATGCATTCCACCTGTGAGGTACCGAAATCACACCGGTGTGATTCGAACAATAGATTTTCTATTGTGTCTGTTATACCGGTAACTGACACCTCTTTTCAACCGAAATCACAAATCTTTCTTAAAATCTCAATAATCCTTCGAGTTCTCACTTCTCACCATCCCTATTCAAACACAATTTGCACCTGATCATAAACAATTATGTAAGTATGAGTAGGTACGATATCACCTCTCACCTGTCCCCTTTGTATCAATCCATGACGCCGTAATGACGCCTTTTCATTGCTCAGCAAAAGGAAGTTTTCCCATTTAAAGTTACCAGCCTTTTTATCTGCGAGTCCCGAGTTAAAAATAAAATTATTTAACGGTTAGACAGTCGTTATAATGCGGGTATATTATACCTTCGGCGATAATGGACGTTTCGTGTAACGGCCACGAATTTAATCACACCGCAACAGAATTTTTTGCCAATATTCATGGTTATTGTGGAAAACGGTTAATTGGGGAACTTTGTTCGGGCAATTGACGACTGATACTGTTTCGGAAATGGGCCTTCGGTTTTTGGTGGCTCTGTTAAATTTAATTTTCATTACGAGGCATAAAATGGTTATTGTAAAGATGGCTGGCAGCCAGGGTATTCTATAGAGGCTCGATTAAATTTTAAAGTGCCAGCCATTTTATGAGCATTTTTTGCCATCAAAAGGAAATTGCACAAAGCACTTTCGTGATCACACTTACACATATTGTATATTGATACCAGAATACCTTCTATTCACGAAGGTCGGAACTCTCATAACAATATAAACACTACATTACCTATAAACCCTGAAACAACCTGAAGAAATCACCCTCAAGCTCACCTATGCCTTTCAATATAAAGACCCAATCAGATAGCCCGAACCTTATGGTCGAAAAAATATTGAAAGAAGAATATTCTTTAGAATTAGAAGTATTACCGTCAGTCGATCCCTCTTATCGGGTTCTGCGATCCTTACCTAAGGAAAAATGGAGTTCCAAGAAAGGAAATATTCGGGTAAGTGATTTGTCCAGATACCTTAAGAACTTTTGTACTAACTGCGATAGTTTTCATTCAACATTGGAATATCTTCACGTTTGTGTTTTCAAATTGTCTTCATTCATTAAATTTTGCCGTATTTTAGTCTGGAAATTAACTGTTATATCATTCACAACGCCCAGCCGGCCCAGTTTGGATCGAGAGATTCTTCTAATTTTTAATTCAAGGACATTACGACTAGTTAATAAGAAGTCTTCCTAAACCATCAAATATTAAGATATCCGCAGGAGAAAAAGTTACCGACATAGCCCAAAGAGTCGCCATACTTAAGTGACAGCGGGCACAGGGCAAAGCACATTGCTCGCAGCACAGATGGTCGATGGGGCCGCAAAGTTCTGGAGTGGAGACCATGTACCGGAAAACGCAGCGTTGAAAGGCCTCCCACAAGATGGACCAATGACATGGTGAGAGTCGCGAGTAGCCGATGGATGCCAGACTTGGGAGAGGCCTATTGCCAGCAGTGGACGCCTTTCAGCTGAAATGATGATTGAAAGAAGGTTGTATTACTTTTTATCATCTAAGTAAACTTCCTTTTCGACATTATCAAAGGCACATACTCATCATCAATTAAACAGAACTAACTCACACTAGATAACACAGCTGTTTTCTTTAAAATATACTTCAATCTCTCACAAGTTTCCATACACATATTATGTTTTACGTCAATAGAATATTCAAGGAACGTACGCTCGGTAACGAGGCGAACCTAAATAAATGTTAATAACTGAAGCAATCATGCTAATACAATATGGTTATTCGTTTGTGGTACAAGTTTAAAGATTACATGCACTGAAAATATATAAGGCATGGGTGTAAGATTTTTTCTTTGGGAATTCCAAAGAAAAAATCAGATTTATCAATATATTGGTATTTGTACTTTATTTGGTTATTTTAGACAATATACATAAATATAATTTAAGTAATATATAACGTACAAGAATAAAGAGGCTAGAAGAAAAAAAAAGAAAAAATATGTACAAGCGGCCTAAAAGAGGAAAGAGTATTATTGGGCATCGAAAAATTCGTCCACATCGCTGTCAATGGAAAGAGTGCCCAGAACGCTGGCAGCATTGCTACATTGAATGGCAATGCTGATTCTTTGGCTGAAAACAAGGCCAGCCCTCTGGTCACGTGAAGAGTCGACTAAAAGCTTGCTGATGTCACGAAAAACTCGATGAGCACTTGGACCCCATGGCCCTAGTGTTTCAATCCCAAACGGCTCAAATATATAACTTGGTATTTGTTAGTAAAATATACGTAATAATTAACATTATCATCAAAGTTCCTAGATCAATGGACAGTTAAAAAAAAATCGGAATTAAATTTTGTTTCAGACAACAGATAAACAGACGGACAAATGAATGACAACAATAGGGCTCCGTTTGGATCCTTCGCGTATGTAACCCTAAAAACCGGTCAAGTGCAAGTCGGACTCGCGCGGAAAGAGTTCCGAATGAATCATATTTTTTAACATTATTTTAAAACCATTTCTGTAATCTAAGAAGAAAAAAGAACAACTAAAAGAAGAACTTCGCATAAAAGAAAAAGAAGAAGTACTTTGCATATTTATTTGCAAAATTTTAGGCTCCGTAGTATCGGAGATAAGAGGTGGGAGGGAATTGTCAGTTTTCATCTATTTTCTAATTTAAAAACTAATTATGAAAAAATATATTTGTATAAAATATATATAATGAAAAAATATATTTGATATGTTGCACGGTACAGTTTGTAATTCATTTTTTTTTGTCCCCATTTCATATTGATTACATATTGATTTACGTCCTACCTCCGTGTATGGGTCTTAAAAAATCATATATGTGTACCTACCAAATTTAAACTGAATCAGATGAACAGCAAATTCAAAACAAATAGAGAGACGCACGAGTGATCCAACATAGGTTCCATTTTTTATTCGGAAGTACGGGAACTCTAAAAATCGATTTTTTATATATATTTTTTTACTAAATTTCCATATCCCACATAACTTGACACCAACAACCATACATACATAATAGAAGCTCCAATAATAACATCGCAACAAAACGCCATCCATCACGCCCCAGCACATTCATCTTCCCAACACCATAACGATAGCGTTTATGAATTATCCCAAACTACGAATATTAAGCGCGAGGTTATTATGCTCAGATGGTATTAGTATGCACCAGCGGACAACATAATATTGGTTGTCTTAAACCTTGTGGTGGATTGTGATTTCAGGATGAAGATATTTCTTACTAAAAGCAATATTATTAATTTTTACACTCTATAACTCATAACTAAACTCCTAGTTGTAATTTGTCATAGTGTACATTAAAAAGTATCTGCTTGTATATCAGTTTGGTTTAAGTTTCAAGCTTCTCCAATCAGTTTGGACTGAAACACCCATACTTAATGGTGCGTCCACACCGAAGTTACTTTTTGTGGAACAACATTTTGCTGCCAGCGTTCTGGGCACTTTTCCCGTTGACAGCGATGTGGACGAATTTTTCGATGCCCAATGAGCTGTACTCCTCCCGGATCTTTTACGCCGCTTGTACATATTTTATTTATTAAGTTATTTATTACTTTAGTTATGTATATTGTAATCAAATAATAAAAATAAAATCTTTTGCAAAAAAAAATCCATTGTCATAGGTACAAAATGTTGCTCCATAAAAATAACTTAGGTGTAGACGCACCATTACCACTTCAAGTCGATCATACAGCAAAATTGTTAGTGTCAAAACTGACTGTTTTCAGGGTTGCGTACCCGAAGGGTCCAAACGGAGCCTTATTGCTGTCACTCACGTGTCCGTCTGTCCGTCTATCCGTCTCGCCGTCTGTTTGTCTGTCCGTCGTCAAATTTTGTTCCGAAGAATTTTTTAACTACTTACCTATGAACTTGAGGTGATAATGTTTTACTAACAAATACCAAAATATTGTTTTCCCTTGTACGGTACGGAACCCTAAATGTGCGAAGTCCAACGCGCACTTGGTCGGTTTTTAGTCTAAAGGTAGTTGAACCACCCCATAGCATTTTAATTTCAAGTAATATTTGTGCTGGTTCGAGACAACGCGGCC
This sequence comes from Polia nebulosa, assembly GCA_951329385.1. NCBI lineage: Eukaryota > Metazoa > Arthropoda > Insecta > Lepidoptera > Noctuidae > Polia > Polia nebulosa. Next base: position 6,616,211 of record OX589593.1, read on the forward strand.
TCCTTGGGAGGCCTTTGTTCAGCAGTAGGATAATAATAGCTAGACAGAAAAAAAAAGATGAAAACAATTTTCAAATATGTAACATCAAATTCTAGAAATGATTCACTTGCAGAGGAATTGCTATGTGGCCTTATCAAGGCTCTTTATGAGGTAGTGCGGGAAAGAGATACCAAATGGACTTTGGGGTAGCCTTTGGGACAGTTTAACGTTTTATACTCGTAAGCACAGCATAAGCAGCCTTTTAATCCCTAGTTCCCTCTGTTAGGACATAGGCCTCTCTATAAGAGGGTCTGAGCCGTAATCCATCACGCGGGCCTAATGCAGATTGGTGGATGTCACAAATGTCTTCGAAGTTTTGGTTCTAGGACATGCCATTTTCCTCACGATGTTCTCCGTCACCGTTTTAAGAGCAGTGGTGATGAAATAATTTACACAAACTAAAGCACCTAACTGGGTTACCAATGAGCCACTGCTGTTCAGTTTTAGGTTTAAAATAAACATTTAATTAAGTTTTATTGCAATATGGTATATTCTTAATACAAAAAATAGGGTATTTCCAATAACCACGCCATGCTAATACCAGTCGGAGATCTACTCATGTCAGTTACATATCGGGCTTCTAATCTATAGCTCGCGAGTGCGAGATTTGATATCTTCCCTGGGAATAAGGGGAAATACCCAGAAGAAATATGAGTTACAGAAACATAGCTAGTAACAGCATACATAATAATTTGTTTTGAATTCAAATATGATGTATTGTGTGACGCTACAAGTTGCGGTTTGTTATATTTTTTTAAACAAATGAATACTTACATTGTCCTGTGGTTTTGCAAGTGCAGTGCCATTTTCCGGGTCATCTAGATCTACTTCTTTTTTTATTTTGATACCTGCAAAAGGCGCCTGAACTTTTGGGGAAAAAACTAGGGAGTTTGGAGTTTTTAACTCATTAAAACCGGGATAATCAACATGAGCACATGGAAGGAGCTCCGTGACCCGTGACTCCGTGACGTGATGTGCACGGCAGCATATGATCACTGCTAACTACTTCATAAATATTTTAATGTAATTCAGTGACATTCAACGCACAGCCGTAACCACTGGGTCTAGAAGCAAGAGTTTGACGTAGGCTTAACCATTAGAACTATGCCCAGAATAGGGTTATAGTTTCGTGGGTATAAAACTAATAATCCTATTTAATCCGTAAGTTTTGAACACGTATTTTTTGCTTTACCAAACCAATAAAAATGACAACAATAAAACGCATCAAAGTTCAGGTGTGGGGGCTCGTTACGTCACTCTGTGGAAAACAGTGTCGCAAACCATAACGACACACGAAATTTTAACACACTGTATCGTCCTCATTTTTAGGGTTCCGTATCCAAACGGTAAAACGGGACCCTATTATATTTACTAAGACTCCGACGTCCGTCCGTCTGTCACCAGTGTGTCTGTCTGTATCTCATGAATCATGATAGTTAGACAGTTGAAATTTTCACAGATGATGTATTTCTGTTGTCGCTATAACAACAAATACTAAAAACAGAATAAAATATGTATTTAAGGGGGCTCCCATACAACAGACATGATTTTTTTGCCGTTTTTATAAATAATGGTACGGAACCCTTCGTGCGCGAGTCCGACTCGCACTTGGCCGGTTTTTTTGTTTACGTGACAAAAGAAAAAATACGTGTCCAATATTTTTTGGTAATATAACAATTGTGTGACTGTTTTGGTGTACAATAAAGTTTTATTCTATTCTATTCTATTCTATTATATTATATTATATTCTATTCTATTCTATTCTATTCTAACTGACGGACTTATTGATTTTTTAGGAAACTACCCTATTTCTGATACATGTAGAAAAGATGACCACTTAGAAGAATTTTCAAAAATCATCCTCTAAAGAGGACTAATAAGGATTAAAGTTTGTATTGAAGTTCGTCATTCTTGCCGATGTGTAATTCCATCAGGGTAGCATACATCCAAGGTTGCGGTACTTTTTGAAAGAGTCACCGCGAACCTGGGCGTCTACTCCGAAGTGTTTCGAAGTATCGGCCATATGTTCGGACATATTTGTGTGATGTGTTAAAGTGATTGTGCTATACCTAAAAATTATATCACTTCTCTGAGAGCTTCTTCCACCAAAAACATACGTAATGCCATTTCGCTACAATTTTAGGTAGGTATGGCATATTCACTTTAACACTTCACACAAATATGTCCGAACATTCGGCATCAGGGAGTGCGTGTCAGACTCTTACTGACTAAAACCCACCCCTGTTCCTTCCCTGCCCTGAGTGCCCAGGGGCGCGGTAACTCTGATTCGAATTTATCCACAACCCCTGAGAGTTGTCTATTACAGGGACCTTCTGGAAACTAGAACGAATTTCCATGCGTTCAAGCGTTTTTGCTATACTTATTATTGGAATCAAATGTAACAGCTCACAATTTTAGGACTCCTTAATATTAATGTTTTAAAGCAGTGGTGCTTGTGCCTAATGGCCTAGCTTTGTTCTGTCTCCCGCTTGATTAGGAGGGAAGTGGAATTTATGTTTGTCTTACTCTGCCGCTGCTTTTCTGATTTCGTTGCGAGACCCAAGACAGATTAATCGTTTTTCTGGGACTCATTTCTGGAGCTTCATTGCCTGTGCGTTTTTTCTGGTGGTTTCCACTGTTGATTCTGGCTTACAAAAGTTACAGTGGTTTGGGAAAAGTGTGGCGGGTTTAACCCAAAAAAAACCTACCGCTCCACCCAGAGCAGAAGAAATCATCTGGTGTATGCCCACCCGCAAAAATAAATGGATAGCAGACATAGCATAGCATAATTATCAGCCTTTTAACTTTCTAACTGCAGGGACATAAATCCTCTCAGTATGAGGGAATGGGCCACAGTCCACACCACCGGGGTAATTGCGAACACTTAAGGAAAATTGATAATCATGGTCATACTATTGCAGAAAGTCAAATTCTATATATAGTATCTTAGTTACATTTTTTATTTGCCTATTGTTATAATACAAGATTTTTTTTCAAAAGCTTATCATATTTTCATAATATGATAAGCTTTTGAAAGATTATTTTCAATCGCTCAGGTAGATCGACAAAGTCTACTATTATACTAATTGCATCACATTTTAAGCTGAATCACTGTGGCTCCCAGATTGGAGCGGGCCAGTGCTGCTCTGAAGCGGCTTCTGCCCAATCTGGGGGGTCCAAACGCCTCCTGCCGGAGGCTCTACGCGGGGATCGTGCGGTCCATGGCCCTTTACGGAGCACCGGTGTGGGCGTGTTCCCTGAGGAAGCGACCAGCTCGCCGGTTGAACGCGTCCCGAAGGGTCATGGCCATTCGACTCATCCGCGGATACCGCACGGTCTCCTGTGAGGCGGGGAGCCTCCTTGCCGGACTGTCGCCATGAGATCTAGAGGCCAGGGTCCTCGCGCTGCTCTGGGAGTGGCGCGAGGAGGCCAAACGCCGGGGCGAAACTCTGATACCGCGACACCTCGCGGCTCGGTGGACGGAGCTCCGGCAGGATCTCATGGCGACATGGAGACAGCGACTGTCGCAACCCAGCGCTGGGCACGCCACCATTTCGGCGGTAGTGCCCCTCTTTGAGGAGTGGCTGGAGAGGCGTCACGGCGTCCTCACCTTCCGCCTGACGCAGGTCCTCGCCGGACACGGTTGTTTCGGGAGGTTCCTGCATCAGATCGGGCGGGAGGAAACGCCCGGGTGTTACCACTGCGCGGATCGCGGAAAAAAAAAACAAAAAAACTGAATCACGGTCTCTCAAGATACAGGTTATCTAGTTTGAGAGGCAGGGTTTTTCATATTGTGTACAGTTTTTAGTTCTTACGTTTGTATTGCATTGTGTTACTACCAAAGCTCATTTAAACTGTTTTTATATAAAACATGTTAAATCTGTTTTTTAATGAAATAAACTTATTATATTATAATTTTAACAGGCCCAGTGGGGTGGAGGAGGGTGGATGTCACACGTCTTCGAATGATTGGTTCTAAGACATGTCGGTCACATCAAGGTATTTGACTCGTAATAACAGTACGATAGGGGAATTAATTGATTCCATGATAATTATGTTCTGAGACGAGCATTACTAGCCTTAAATTATAGGCCAGTGTCCGTGTGATCTATATCGAAGCGTTGTTGTAATTAGATGGCTCGTTGATGACAGCTCAATGATCGTGCGTTGTAATTACAATCATACATGTAGGTGTGTTGATGGATTGATGTTCTATGTGTAAAGGATTATGAGTAATAACTACAAGATGTAGATACTGGAATTAGTTTAAGCACCAACCCAAATTTACACGATAAGATGAAAAGTGGGCGGTCATCTTTGCGATCATAATCAATCTGCCTAGCTTTTTCCCAACTATCTTGGGTTCGGCTTCCAGTCATATCGGATGTAGCCGGATGCCAATCTGATCTCCACAACCCAGTTACTGGGTACTACGATACCCCTTGGTAAGACTAGTTGTCAGACTTTCGGGCTTCTGACGACTGTCAAAGATCCACGATTGGCAGCCGGGACCAACGGCTTAACGTGCTTTCCGAGGCACGAAGGAGTCTCGGTATGTAAAAATGATCACCCATCCATGAACCAATCCCGGCAAGCGTAGCTTAACCAGATGGATCGACCCGTGCGGCTGTTATTACTTTAGCCACGAGCTCCTCAAATAAGATGCTGATATTATGATCTTTGCGAGCATAATATCAGCATCTTATTTAAATATTGCTGGGTTTTTGTACCACAAATCGGCGGTTTTTAGTCCAACTTAATTCAGGCAAGAGTGGACGCAGAGTATGCACAACTTAGTCGGATGACGTACTTCAATGAGCTACGATGTGATCGCAGAGCTACGTCCCAAAGAATGCCTCAAGTCTTTTCATGTCCTTAGTGCAAGAGACCTTCACATGGCTAATGCTGACGCTGTCAATGTGACTGAATTTTGGTCAAAAGAGGTTTAATTGTGGAATCATCGATACAACGAAGAAGTCGCAATCTGTCAAAAACACCTCTTATTTGTCAACATTTTGACATTAACTGAGACTTTTTTTTTTGAGATTACATTGCGACATGAATTTTAGCAATGTTTTCGATTTACGCAGTAATTGAGAAACAAGAAGCAAAATTCAAAATGTGTGGAATTGATTTGTGCTTTCAAAATTTTACAATATTATTTCTATACATTTTGACTTTCGACAATCGTAATTGCTGATAAAATGCCACTTTGAGAACCTTTTTTTTTGCTATCGGGGAAAACCTCCAAAAGGCGCCTGGACTTGGGGTGACAGAACCAGGGAGTGTGGGATTTTTACCTCACTAAAACCACCCCGGTTATCACCATCAGCACATGGCAGAGTTCCCGATACCTCTTACAAGACCATCCTTTTTTTTTTTTGGTGTCGCGAAATCATCCAATATCTCCCGCTCTGGGTGGAGCGAGAGGGCGTGTCAGACTCTTACTGACTAAAACCCTAAACCCCTAAACTCCTGTTAGGGCACATCCCTTTTTTTCAATTAAGAGTCCCTGACTCCCACTCTCTCCCCTTAGGCCCCCGCCACCCCCCAGTTTCGTCGCCACTGTCACGGTCACATCTGGTGAGCAGATGCGTACCAAAGAGCAGCGACGAAAATCTCACGGCCGGCCCTCGTGTGAGGCGCTAGCATCTGGACTCCCTTCAGTACGCATCCCATAGCCACGCCTCTAAGCTTATGACTGGGTGGCGGTCGCATCTACTGGCAATCGATGACCATCGACTGACAATGGATGCAACCCCCGGTGTACTCCTCTTGGTCTGGTCTCTCCCTTGGACCTTTCCGGCATGAGTAACTCTACCGGCGAAGCCCCAAAACCACTGAGACACACAAGTCCCACCACGACGGCAACTTTTAAACACTCGGTGGAGAGGGCATATCCCTGAGGAGACTGTAAAGGAATCTCCCCTGAGCACTTTGTCAATCGATGGTCTCTTATTGCAACAATAACAGACCATTACAAGTCTCGACTTTCTTCTCCGTAAGCCAGTATCCTTAATCAAAGACCCATAGTAACACATATTAGTCACCAACATACTCTCTCAATCATACTCTACACATACTGTGTGTCATGTCATAAGTTCACAAAGTAACATATGGATGCTAATGACGTATTTGCATGTACATGCTGCGGCCCCGCGACTGCCTCACTTTGAAGTGCCCGCTTTAGCTAAGGGGAATAACCTATGGTCGTGAGCTTGTTATATCCGTGATTAGTTTATTCAGTTTTGCTGTGAAGCGTGCTTGATTAAACAAACATTACAAACTAAGTATCTTTTTGAATTCTCTTGTTACTTTGGAACTCAACGGCACATAATTCTTTAGTTAGATGTTCGAATAAAAAAATAGTACTGAGAAAATGTATTTTGTCCGTCAGATTACCAAACAATACTGGACTCCAATTTTTTCTTTTGTCCAAAAGTGGGTATCGGACTTTGCACATTTAAATTTTCATAGCAAAGGCGGAAATTATCAAAGAAAAAATCTGATTTATCAATATATTGGTATTTGATCGTAAAATATACGTAATACTAAACATTTTTACCAAATTTCAAGTTCATATGTCAATGGGAAGTTAAAAAATTCTTCGCAAAAAAATGTTGTGACTGACAACGGACAGACAGACAGACGGACACGTGAGTGACAGCAATAGTTCCGGCAACTAATGGCGCCGACTCAAAATTAGTTTATACAAAATTTGATATTTTATGTAGGTAAATAAGCTTAATACTCAAGACATAAAAGGTTTATTTATTTTTTGCTTTTTAGTTCTATTTCGTCGGTTGAATTTTTTGTTAAAAAGTTTTTTATTTTATGATTTTTTGTGACTCGCATCATCTTTTAATACTCTGAGGCTAATTTCTAATCATTCATCATTCCTCTTGGCACTGAGCTGATGATGTAACCATCCTTCCATGAGGTTCCCAGGATATTGACCAGTTGAGGTTACCTCCAATATTCTAAAGACGTCTTTTCTTCAAAGCATATTAAGTGGTATCTGTCACTATAACCAGATTTTTATATCTAACTTCTATTGTTTAGGAAAGATATGGTTTCCATCATCAGCTAAGGTTCATGATGTGATGATTCCTAAATGCAAATACCTGATTAAGTTATGAAAAGTAAACAAACAATATTCGTGCTCAATTTTCGAGGTTTTCTCTCAATTTTATCAGGATTCCATGATCAGATCCTAATGTCCTTGACATGGGACCACCCTTTAGGTATACCCTATCTAATAAATAAAGAATCATCAAAATCGGTTCATAAACAACGGAGTGAGGGCCGAACATACGTACAGAAACGCAAAACGTGCCCACAATTTTCGAGGTTTTCTCTCAATTGTATCAGGATTCCATAATCAGATCCTGATTTCCTTGACATCGAATCACCCTTAAGGTATACCCGATCTATAAAAAAAATAATCATCAAGATCGGTTCATAAATAATAATAATAATATAATATAATAATAATAATATTCCACAACTATCACACAACGCCATCTAGTCCCAAGTTAAGCAGAGCTTGTGTTATGGGTACTAGAAAACTGATAAACATACTTATATATTTCTAAATACATACATATTATAGATAAATTACACCCAGACGAAATGACGGAGTGAAGGCTGAACATACACAAAAAAAAAATACATGTATACGGTCGAATTGAGAACCTCCTCCTTTTTTTTCGTAGGTTAAAAAAGATTTATTTCAACTTAAAGCAAATGAAGGATTAAAGACATTCGATAACTAAACGTTCAAATAGCGAACAAGCATGGAGCATCAGAAACCAGTTACGTTTGAAAAAGAACGAATGGGTTTTACTGAAATTTTAAATGCAGATTCTTTTAAAAAGTAAAGCGCAAATAGTTTCCGAGAGACGTTAGAAAAATCTGAGTTTCAACACGTAGAAAAACTCGTGGAGACATAGGTACAATTCTATCTTTGTTCTAATTTTATTTTTCCTTTTTCTATTGCACATCGTGAGGACTTACATCGCCAACCGGACTTACATCCATATCATACCTTCTCTGTGCGAGAGTGCTTCGTCTTTACCCTACAGTGGGATATTAACAGCCAGACAGTTACTGCCCCACTACTCCACAGCTTCTTCTTACTCAGAGAAAGCGTGTATTACAGCCGTACGGCGATGTACCACTAGTTCGCGGTGGAAATCCCACCCATACGCACAAAACGTTTTGAGGACACTTAAATTGTGCGTACAGCTACTAAGGAGTAATTTCTCTGTCTGTGTTTCCTGATAGCTACAACCTGGAGTTTCTAAAGCGCAGTTGTACGACTTTTAATGGTTTTTAATTGAACATCACGTCTAAACGACTAGTCGATTTGATCTAACAATATTTAAAATTATATTTTTATAGGTAACATAGTGTAATTAATTTGTAAAGTTAACTAAATTAAGCTAATGCGGTTACAAAAATGAGAATCACGTAAAAACTATAAAGCATCTTTTTATGAAATCTTTACCATTTTAAAGATCATTTGATTATTTATAATTTAGTATAAGTTTTATATTTCAAGCCGTCAGTCTCACGTCTCCTTTAAGGAGACGCGACAATAGGTTTTTAATTGTGTCTACTATTGAGAGGCTTACCTGTTCTTGTATGTGTAATAAATTAATAATGCATCTAATTTCGGACAGCACTCTTTGATGGGCGAAACCTATTACTGGGTGGACGCGTTACGTGAGCTCAGCACAGAACACACAAGCAAACCACTCAAGGTCATTGGCAGTTAATAGCGCCTTAAGTCAAAAGTGAATAGGTTTCTTCTAGGCAAGCGTGCTCCAACTTTGACCACATAATCGCTTACCATCAGGTGAGATAGTAGTCAAACAGGAGCCTATAAATAGTCAAAAAAAATGCTCCTATTTTCAGGCACATAATGTAAATCACACGTTACAGTAACAACCCTAAGAAATTCAATCATAAAACGTCTCGTTTTTGCATTTTCTCGAATAGGTACGAGTTTTCCGAGTACTTCACAAGAAATCTTAGTTTGTGTCCTCAATCCGTTTGAACATAAAGTCATTTCGCAAGAGCTTTCCCATTTCCGCTTAGATTATAGAAAAATTTCATCGATTTGAAATTCTTGAACTCGCCACTCGATTTCGCGCTTTATCAGCGAATCGGAAAAAAAATTACCGAATCTGGTTTTGTAGTAGATTACGGTTTTTTTTTTTTTTAGGGGATGGGTGGGAAATCATCCAATGACTTCTCCCGCTCTGGGTGGAGCGGGAGGACATGTCAGACTCTTATTGACTAAAACCCACCCCTGTTCCTTACCTGCCCTGAGTGCCCAGCGGCGAGGTAACTGTTTCGAATTTATCCTCAACCCCTGGGCAGGCATCGGCCATGACGGGCCCCGTCATTATTGCTGACAACTCCTTGAGGCGCGCGTGGAACACTACGCGCCGTCGACTCTCGGGCCTGGTGCTGATTGGACGGCGAGCTACCCATTACTCGCCATCCGCAAGCCCGGATGTAGGGATAGGGTTCGGCTATCTTCAACGTAAATAATAAAATGATTTATTTGTTGTACTTTAACATAACACCGCCAAGGCTAATTACAATAGTTTAAGACATGTTATGAACATAACATAACAACAATATAAGAATGAAAATAGTAACCCATTCACTCTTGACCTTAAAGTCTCCCAAGTTAAAGCTCACATGTTAGAAGCCCTTTTCAATTTTGTATAATTTCAGAAAAAAACAGCACCTGTCACAGATCTGAGAAAAATCCTACTAATTTTATAAATGCAAAAGTTTGTAAGTTTGTATGTTTGTGTTTCGGTCACGCAAAAACCGCTGAAGGGATTTGAATGAAATTTTGCACACAGATATATTGTAACCTGGATTAAATCATAGGCTACTTTTCACAGCTAATCCGGTAACTTAAATGGAACTGGGCTGGCCATGTCTACAGACTAGAAAACAGTCGATGGACCAGGAAAGTAACCGAGTGGATAACAAGAGATCAAAGCAGAAGTAGAGGTTGGCCTAGGAAAAGATGGGAAGACATTTTTTGGGAGAAAGGTGAACCTGGTTGGATGACTAAGGCTAGACACAGAAATCAGTGGAAGGAAATGGGGGAGGCCTACGCCAAAGAGGCTACTGCTTAAGAGCGTGAATCACTTTTAAAGTTATATATTATTTTATAGAACATAAGTGATGTCATAAATAGTAAGTTAAGTAATAAGTTTTTAGGCTAAGAATCATTCAAAAGTTAAATATATGTAAGTGACTAGATGTAACAAACATTGAAAGTAGTAGATTAAAGGCTTTTTTATTTTATTTTATTTTTATTACTTTTCACCATGCGGGCGAAGCCACTGACAGAAGATAGTACGTTTTATAAAACACAAACAATCAAAACTGACAGACATTATTGTTAGTTAAATTTTTTTTTTTTATATATATAAAACAGTCTCCGGTAAGGAAACCCACGCCTTAGAGCCGATTTCACCAATTCTAAACGCACAGTTTGCGACGTTTAAGCTCGCTTAAACGCGTTTAGCCACTGTCATAAAGCTGAAGAGTTTGTTTGTTTGTTTGGTTGGTTAACCGCGCTACTCTCAGGAACTACTGAATCTAATTGAAAAATTATTTTTGTGTTGAATAATCCATTTATCGAGGACGGTTATTGGCTATATAAGATCACGCTGCGATGAACAGGAGCGGAGCATCAATGAAAAATGTGGCAAAAACGGGAAAAAAAATCCTTGTGAGAGCTTCAGTTGCGTGCGCTACGTAAACGGTTAAAGTTACGCAAAAATTATGTATGACGGAATTGTTCTCCTTTTAAACTACTAAAAAAAAGCCCCGACAGCATATGTCATTCTTTTAAGGTTAACTCATTATAATCTTTTTTATGGTTTTTATTTTTTACGCTAAGCTTAGTTCAGTAAAACTTAGTTTATATAGCGAATGGTGAAATCGGCCCTTAGCTGTACACACACACATAAGTTACGTACCCAACGCCACTGTATCACGAACGCGGGATAATAAACCCCTCATTACAACTCTTATCTTCCTCCCTTCTCAGCTTACAAACAACAAACATATTAATTTCATGTTGCAAGCAAAACTCAAGATGTAAGTGCAAATATCAAAGGCAAAGTAACGGTGAACGGCGAAGTAAAGCCAACACACGTCGCCTGTCTGTTTAAACTAAATACACGTGGCGTGAAGCAAATTTCATGCATAAAATTATTGAAGCCGCCTCTGCCAGACATACTACCTGTCGAACTTGGGCTACCTTAATGTAGGAGAGGACGCGATTTTTTGAGGAAACTTTGTAAAGTCAGTGTTGTGTAAGGATCAGCTATGTATTCTAATGTCCGGAGGAGAGATAAATGAAACAATAGGCTCGTTTGCAGGTGCTCGGTTTTTTGACACCGACTTCCGAAATTAAAGTTATTTTGCACTTTTTTTGGAAGTCGGTTCTATTTTTTGTAAAAAAGATTTTTAAATAACAATAAATTCTAGATCTACCTGCAAACGAGCCTATTATTGCATACTTAAAAAAAACATACTTAAAAAAAAAACTAAAAAAAATTAAACATCCGATTGGATAACCTCCTTCTTATAGAAGTCGAAATAAAGTCGTGTTAAAAATAACTTTTACAATTTTATCAAATTCATTCGCGCCTATAGTTCGACAGCCGTCCTAAATCTATTTCACACTATTTTCTTCAACTCAAAATGCTGTTTTTTTTTCATAATCTACCATTATTTCTTAAACCATCAAAAGTGTCCTAAAAAGATGATAGATACGAGTATCCACAGTATCTTTTCTTTTTTTTTTTGGTTTGGGATATCATCCAATGACATCTCCCGCTCTGGGTGGAGCGGGAGGGCGTGTCAGACACACTGACCCACCCCTGTTCCTTCCCTGCCTGAGTGCCCAGGGGTGCGGTAACTCATTTTCAGAATTTATCCGCTACCCCTAGCCATGCAGGCACCAGCCGCGATGGGCCCCGTCAGTGGTGGCTGACAATCATCTCTTTGAGGCGCGCGTGCAACACTACGCGCCGTTGACTCACGGGCCTGGTGCTGATCGGACGGCGAGCTACCCACTGCTCGTCGTCCGAAGGCCCGGGATCCACAGTATCTTGGGAGCTCTTCCTAGATACCCTTAATCTTAGTCATAGATTTTCTACGTAGTAGTGGTAGAGCATCATAATCATAACTACCGCATGACGTCTACAACTGGACATAGACAATGCCCAGTCCAATATTTTCTATAGAAAATTCCTGCATCCGTTCGGATTTTCATTGTAACAGTAAACGATGCAATTAAAAATATCTCATTTGGCTTGGTGATAGCAGATTATTTTCGAACACATAGGTTATATAATATTCATATATATCAGAGGAAGTATGAAAATGGCACCGCTGACTGAAAAGCTGTGTGGAAATCGGCTGTCGTGGTATGGGCATGTGATGCGGGGGAATGAAGAAAATGTCGTGAGGAAAGTCTTGTGTATAGATATGGATGGCTATAAAAGAAGAGAAAGGCCAAAGAAACGATGGTTGGACTGTGTGAAAGAGGATATGGGTAAAAAGGGGGTGACTATAGAGATGACGACTAATAGAGGAGTAGGTATGGAAGAAAAATACATGTTGCGCCGACCCCAAATACATTATAATATAAGTATATAATACAACAGTTATATAATATAAGGATAAGAACCCAACATTTTTGATGTGCAACATCTTTCCTCTCGCTTTCCTGTAATATGTGGGATTGAGTTCGTGAAATGGGACGGAAGTGTGTAACAGGAAGCCGGGGAAGTGCGCTATTGATTTGACCAATGAGCGCGCGTGGTGGTGGAGTTGGCCGTCAGAAAGTAGGACGCGCACCAATAAGTCTGTGCGCGGTCAAAATCGGAACTTAATGTTTTAATTTCATTTTTCAGGATAGAATGCTTATGTTGCTTATTACCAAGGTGAGATGTCAAATTTTGGATTGGATGGGGAAAGGACAAAACGATTTCGTGAATAAACTACTGCTAACATGTTGACCATCATAATATTGGTTTTCTTAATGAGAGTCCTAACACAATTTTTTTCTGGGGGTAATCTTTCAGAAGGGGCCTGGGCTTTTGGGAAAAGGACCAGGTCAGAGGAGTGTCAGATTTTGACCTCACTAAAACCGCCCGGGTGATTACCATCAGCAGTGGGTGGGCACCATGGAACCCTGTTACGTCTTAAAATATCAGTCCAGAACCCACTCGGAGCAACTCCTGTTAGTGCACATTCCTGAGGAGACTGGGGGTCTTCCCTAAACCTCGTTATGCCGTCGTCGATTCATAAAACGTCCAATTACCTGCAAGGCACCAAGTTCCTAACTTGAGCTACATTACAAAGTCATGACGGCCCGCGACCGTGCGCGCACCCATTCAACTGTTTGGCGTGACTTGTTAATATTGATATGTCGCTAAAATTAATATGTATGTGGGGGACGCTATACAATTGGGTGCCACTGTTTGCACTAGTTTCAATAACTCTGCTACCCGTGAACGGCACGTGGAACGATTGTGAATTTTGATCCAATATTATTGGATTGCAGTATGTCAAAACTAGTTTCTGCTAGCGGCTTCGCCCATATTTTTTTCATTTTGCCTAGCCTTTTCGCAGTTTAACCGGATGCAGCTGAATACTATAATATATCTCTATGCCAAATTCTACCCAGGCTCGTCCAGCCCTTCTGGCATAACAAACATCAATCCATCCATACAACTCTCGCATTTATAGTATTAGTAGGATTAATTTCATTGGGTGTGTTAATTAAGTCATTAGTTAATAAGTATAAAGAGGAAGTTTTCTGATATATCTGCAATCGTCTGGTACTTTTCTTTTTATTCAGAATGTTTTGCATTCAATTTTAACTTAAAAAGTGAATACAAAGTGACATCAGGCGGTCCCCCAAACACATTACTCTTGCCATTTCCCACTGTCTGATCACTTATTACATGTATCAACTAACTTAAACTCCAAAATTTGATTTCCATTCCTTCAAAATTCTGTCACTCCTCAATATCCGGGAATGAATCGAATCCCCCTGTCGAAAATGACGGAAAATGTACTGTGCAGACGGGCGTTTTTATGTAACGATATATCGTTGTGTATTTTAAGTTGATTTTTAAGTGACCACTTCTAATAAAAAGGTCCTAAAGATGATGGTTGTCAACTTCTAGCCAAACGTGCTCTGCTCCATCTTCGACCACATCATTGCATCAGATCAGGTGAGATAGTGGTCAAACGCAAGTCTATCAATGATAAAAAACCGACCAAGACTGAGTCGGGCTCGCGCGACAAGAGGTTTTAGAGGCCATAAGACGTGATTGTCCAACAAAAATCTTAGCAATACCTCACCTCCTCCAACCGACCTCAAGCCGAGGTAGTACTCCAACACGCCTAGAAAGTGCTATATCTTGCCGGAAAAACTGCCGCCCAAGGGCAAGGCATCAAGGAGTCTGTGAATACAGATAATGTGGACCATTTCCCCGATTGAACGAAGTCATATCAACAAATATGCCAGAACTTCAAAATTCCATTGTTTCACGAAATGAGAAATCTAATTTATGCTACAATGAGAAACGAAATTGTTTCAAATATTTCCAAGAAATATAATTATATTTTGAATTTAAATCTAGTAAGTAACTTCTAAGATAATGATTGATTTTTTTGTTTCTCTAATTGAGACCGATTACTAAAGGCAAATAAAAAAAATCCTACTCCTTCATAATTCATGCAATAAGGGATAAACAATAACAAACACTATGTTTCCAACCCCCCCTTTCCCCCCCCCCCCCTCACCACTTTAAGCAGGCACATAATCTAATCTCCATTTAATCCAAAGAAAGCTCCAACATCACATATTCATGTTCAACATTCATGAGAAAATTCAATTTCGTCAGCACAAACCCGTTTAGTTCGTATTCCGAACAAACAACGTTTAGTTCTGGCTTGATTAATATCAGGTCAAACGTCATTACTAGATTAGATTGCAGGTAGCAATTAATGACCTAAATACGCTGATTCCATCTTACGTCAGCAGATTGCGTCTTGAATTTAGTCATGTGTATAGGTATTAATGATAACACCACAGTGTTGCAAACTAGAATACTGGACTATCTGAAAGCTTATTCATTCGTAAGCTTTTTCGATCATCATCATCATCATTATTTCAGCCGAAAGACGTCCACTGCTGGACATAGGCCTCTCCCGAGTGTCACCACAATGATCGGTCCTGTGCGTCTCGCATCCACCGCCTACCCGCGACCTTCACCAGGTCATCAGTCCACCTTGTGGGAAGCCTCCAACGCTGCGTCTTCCGGTACGCGGTCGCCACTCCAGAACCTTTCGGCCCCATCGACCATCTGTTCTGCGAGCAATGTGCCATGCCCACTGCCACTTCAGTTTGGCGATTCTTCGGGCTATGTCGGTAACCTTAGTTAAAAAAGAAAGAAAAATATTTTATTCTGCACAGATTTAACGCACATTACAGAAAAAATGGATTAAATAACGTAAACATACATGAATGCTAAAAGCCTCGTATTCAATCAATGTAAGCAGCATGTAGTTCTCTTGCGGATATCTGATTCTATCACGTAATTAAACTCCGAGCATTGCCCTCTCCATTGCCCTTTGGGTGACTGTAAGCCTTAAGCATTTTCGATGATATTCTCTTATTCAGGGTGACGGGGCCCATTAGTCGCGGATAGAGTTACCGTGCCCCTGGGCACTCAGGCAGGGCAGAAACAGGGGTGGGTTTTAGTCAGTAAAAGTCTGACACGCCCTCCCACTACACCCATAGCGGGAGAAGTCAGACTTTTCTTTTTTTTTCTTTAAAAAAAAAAACTTTGCTGCACACTAGGAATTACTCCTGTATCGTGGGTGCGTTCACAAACATATAAACTCACATACACAAGACACCCAGACCCGGAACAACTATCTGTAGGCCATACAAATATTTGTTCCGTGCGGGGATCGAACCCAAGACAAGCAGCGCAGCAGTCGAACGCTCAACCACTGCGCCAACCGTGCCATCGATATTCATAAGATGATTTCTAACCCTCCAAAAATAAAAAAGAGGATGCATCAGAAATGCGCGGTCATATTTTAATTACTACTTAAAAAAAAATACTGGACATACCATATTAATTTTGATCTTTTGATTGATAATTGGGTTGATGACTAAAAAAATCTAATTAGTACGTCAGTTAAATTACCATTTACACCTGTAAGTACCAATTACACGTATTTTTTCTTTTGTAACGCAAACAAAATATGAAGATGAATACAGTGCGTTGAAATTTCAAATGACGTCACACTTAAAGAAAAAGAAAGAAAGAAAGAAAAATACGTGTATATGCATTACAGCAAAAAATGGTATTAATTATACCTTAAAAAGAAAAAAAAACAGAAAGATTAATAATGCCAAAACGGCCTCAACTCAGCATAATGTCAGATGACAACACAGGATGTCATCTGACGCTGATTTTCAGCTGCAACCCACGAGTGCCATACGCTAGATATCAAACAGAGAAGTATGTGTCAGTATATGAAAGGGGGATAGTCATAAAATAAAACTAAAATAGGATGATTGTGACTGGATGTTTGTGATTGGATGTGTGTGAGAGTTGTGCTGTGATTAGTAAAATACCAAAATCAAATATGCAAAATATCGGCGCATTGTTAATAACAAATCCATGAATATATCTACATTGGTACACTTGAGTTAAAACTGTATCACTTTTTACTCAAAAGTGACGTAATAACAAGCCCACACTCCTGACATGCGTTACATCTTTGTAATTTTTTATTGATTTCAAAATCTGCCCGCGCCTTTTTCCAACTATCTTGCGGTCGGCTGCCAGTTAACCGGATGGAGCTGAATACCAGTATTTTACATGGAGCGACTGCTTATCTGACCTCCACAACCCAGTAACTGGGTAATACGATACCCCTTGGTAAGACTGGTTGTCAGACTTTCGGGCTTCTGACGACCCGTAACGACTGTCAAAGATCCATGATTGAAAGCCGGGATCAACGGCTTTTTTTTTATTATTGATAGGCACGCGTTTGACTACTATCTCACCTGATGGTAATCGATGATGTGGTCGAAGATGGAGCACGCTTGCCTAGAAGTAACCTATTCACTCTTGACTTAAAGACTCCCAGGTTGTAGCTATCAGAAACACAGACTCCGGTAGGGAATTCCACTCCTTAGCTGTACGCACAATGAATGTTTTCTCAAAACGCTTTGTCACCCATCCACGGACCAACCCCGGCAAGCGTAGCTAAATCTGATGGATCGACCCGTGCGGCTGTTATTACTTTAGCCCCGAGCTCCTCCCATTTTTTATTGATTTATTTAAGGACAAAATACGTGTCCAATGTTTGTTAATAATCTAACTTTCTTTTTTTGTGGGGTGGGAAATCATCCAATGACTTGTCCCGTTCTGGGTGGAGCGGGAGGGCGTGTCTGACTAAAACCCACCCCTGGTCCTACCCTGCCTGAGCGCCCAAAAAAAAAAAGCGGTGCGGTAACTCATTTTTAGAATTTATCCGCTACATATCGCTATAGCTCTGTCAGCGGCTTCGCCCGCTTGAATGGCTTACAGTACAAAATAGGGATAATTCTAGGGTAAAAAATAATCATTCTATATAGTCTGTAAGTTAGATTATCAAATCCGGGCCTGCGGACAGCGAGCAGTGAGTAGCTAGCCGTCCGATCAGCACTAGGCCCGTGAGTCGACGGCGCGTAGTGTTCCACGCGCGCCTCAAAGAGATGATAGTCAGCCACCACTGACGGGGCCCATCGTGGCCGGTGCCTGTATGCCTAGGGGTAGCGGATAAATTCTCAACATGAATTACCGCACCCCTAGGCACTCAGGCAGGGAAGGAACAGGGGTGGGTTTTAGTCAGTAAGAGTCACACCCAGAGCGGGAGATGTCATTGGATGATTTCCCACACCAACACCACTAAGCTCTACAATCAGGCTTTTCTAAAATGACATACACCAGATGTCTAGCACTGAGGCGTCAGGTCCCGACACCTGACAAATTGCTTTAAATTTGTCAAAAACTGACATTAGTAAAATTGTCAAGGTCACGTTTTCGTCATTAAGTTTCGTTTTCATAGTAGAAGACCTGTCGCCTAAGTGACGCCAACTGGTGGTGTAAATTTTCCTGACAACTTTCATACCGTTTATAATTAAAAGTACCTACTAAATATGAACTAAAAGTCTCAAACTACCTACCAATCGCGCGTCTGTTGCCACCCGTAGCATTCCGTCACTCATTCGTCACGGAGTCGCACCAGCATCGATCGTTCATGACAGCCCAATCAGAAGCCTAACCGACAGGAAAAACACGAGGGTTCCCGTCATGTTGCCTAATCTAATACTAGGGCTCCATCAGCTAGAGATGTTAGTAAAGGTAAATATTAGGGGAGTGGCTGCAGCCAATATCGGAGTTAATGTGGTTGACGGAACCCTAATTTGACGGAACATAGCTGTGCAGTTACTGCCTCTGGTTGCTAACACGACCCTTGTGTGTTTATCTGGTGTTTTAGGGTTCTTGCGCAAAGGGTGGCACTCTATTAACATATGTGGCTTAAACATCTACACAAGTATATGTCCGTCTATCACGAAATTTATTCTGGGTGATAGTAACTAAAATTAACTTCATAATAATATCCTCAATGTACAGGATGTAACAGAAATAGGTGGTCATATTTTAGATCGAAATAAACAACTTAAATCATAGTACATTCCAAAAAAAAAATATTGGACATTCCGTACAAAGTTATGATCAGTTAACAAAATTAGTACCTATGATAGGTTCAATTTTGGAGGAACTCGTGGCTAAAGAAATAACAGCCGCACGGGTTGATCCATCAGGTTAAGCTAAGCCTGCCGGGGTTGGCCCATGGATGGGTTATCTTTACATACCGAGACTTCGTTCGCTTCGTCCGATCACACTCACTATTCAAAACGCTCCCGTCACGCATTCACCAGCTTACTCCCAAAGTTAAGCGTGCGTAAAGAAGTTTTACTTCAAAAATCGAAGACATGTGACATCCACCAACCTGTACTGGGCCCGCGTGGTAGATTACGGCTCATTCCCTCTCCTAGAGAGGTGGCTTGAGTCCCAGCAATTGGAACATTATATTGTATAATAATTATGGTTGTCTTTGGTGTGACCATAAAAATGAGATCTAGTTTAGTTTTATTTTATTTTTTGTATTTTTGCTTGGATACTAGGCTTTTGTAAATTAATGTGCGTTTGTAATCTCTGTAGGATAAATCATTTTTATTTCTTTCTTGTTTCTTTCTATACTTAACTGATTTTTATCAAGAGCCTCGATTTTATTTGTATTTACATAATCCTCTACTTACTGAACAGGATTATTTTCTAATAAAACGATCGCCTTCACCAAACTTGTATTTGCTCTTGAAAGGGTTCTAAGTTCTAATACAATTAAATAGCCTTTGTGTGAAAACCCTTTGTTGTGGGATATCAAAAAGCGAACCGTTTTTATTAAATTGGCTATTTTACTTGTAAATTTGAACTCTTCATTCTTCTGTGCGTCTACATCAGAAAACTTGGCCAAAATACCAATTAAAAACCGGCCAAGTGCGAATCGGACTCGCGTGCAATGGGTTCCGAAAGAATAAAAAAAATATTATTATGTTTTTTTTTAAACCATAGACTTCTTATATAGGTTTTCCTATTATCTATAAGTAAAGAGCTATCCGGGTTTACAGTAAATTTTCATCAATTTTCTTTAATTGCTTTAAAACTACGTCGTTTAAAATTATTTTTAACCGACTTCGAAAAAGGATGAGGTTATCAATTCGGATGTTTGTATTTTTTTTTTTATGTATGTTCGGGCATAACTCCTTCATATATTGACGGATTTGCAAAATTCTTTTTTTATTCGAAAGGGGTTTATTCCGAAATAGTCCCATTTAAATTTCAAAAAGATCTGATGATGGGTTTTGGAGACAGACAACGGAACTCTTCAAAAATTGACAGCAAATCAACCGCGATTGCTGCTATCGTATGTCTATGAATTGTTAACACAGTTTAATGGGGAACCCGAACTAAAAAGCGAAAAATAAAAATCTTTTTTACAAAAAAATAGAACCGACTTCCAAAAAAAGTGCAAAATAACTTTAATTTCGGAAGTCGGTGTCAAAAAACGAAGACACAAAACAGGAACACCGACTTCCGAAATTAAAGTTATTTTGCACTTTTTTTGGAAGTCGGTTCTATTTAAAAAAAAATACATTTGAGACACTCACCATTTAATTTGATATGTCGTACGGGACTGTAAGAAAAACTGAATTTTAATTTTCCGTTTTGCACCTCAAAAGTGACCCCTATATTCCAAATTCATTTATATACGTTACATGTCCGTATTTGGGTTACAGATATTCATGTGTGTACCATATTTAAACTTAATCGATCCAGTAGATTTGGAGCAAATTAGCTGTGACAGACGGACATACAGACTTACAGACTCACGAGTGAGTGAGATAAGGATTCCGATTTTCATTCGGACATTGGAACCCTAAAAGTGTTGAAAAGCCCTCTATTTTTAAAGCTACCCTTATAAGCCCGATGACAACCCGGGTTGTCATCGGGCTTCTTCGACAACCCGGGTTTGTCCGCGGATCTTAAGAGGTAGGAGGCTGGTTTTTTTTTTGTTTTCAAACTCAGTTGAGTTTCGGATCCTAAGAGGTTAATTTTTTTCCAAGCACACGTTAACCTTGGGTTGTCGAAGAAGCCCGATGACAACCCGGGTTGTCATCGGGCTTATAAGGGTTAAAGCATTCTATTTTCTGTTAACCACAAAAATCTGTGATCATAAAACCACTTAACATGATGGTTGATGAGATTACACTGGTTATGGTAATTAAGATTAAACCTTAAAAAATAGTTATTTACACGGCGCAAAAGCTCTATTTTCAAATCTCAGTAAATAAAAATTAAACTAAATTGCTCCTGTCAAAATCTTGATTTGGCAACAACGATGAAAGGAATAGTAACATGAACGAATGATTTTAAAGCGTGTAGTGCCAACCTCATAATTCCAATTTTAGAATCAAACGGAACACACAAAAGGATGAAATTGCTGGCCTGTCACGTCTTTAACCATATCGTTGTTCTAGCAAACTTAGTCTTTACACACTGCTGAGGAGAATTAAACCTTATACAAGGTGTGGTAAGGTTTTGTTGTGTATAAATTTTCTGTTGTTCTGGTATTTACTGAAGCGCCTTGTTTTCGACTTGTAAATTGATTGAAACGCCCGGCAACTGATAATTGCTAATAGTTTTCTTGTTAGCGCTAAAGTGGGAAGTTGGCAGACTACTTGATTTCTTTCAAAAGTTCCATTTCCTGTTGTACGCCGAGTAAGTGTCTGATTGCGAGTCGCTTGGATTGTATATCGTTGATTGGATCGTATTGTTGTTTTGTTTGTGAAACTTTTTTCGAGTTTGTGTTGAATTTTTAAATAGATTTTTAACTGAAAGTTGAAGATTTATCGACGGGCAGGGAAGAATATATTCAGAATTTTCTTGGTCATTGCTACATTTATAGAGGTTTACGGTACTGGTAGTCTATCTTAACTACATCGGATTTCCTAAAAACCCCGTTATGTGTCACCATCATCGAGAACATAATTTCAGCCGAAAGACGACCACTGCGGAGATATAGGCTTCCAATTTCCATGCATCGGATTCTCGCGACCAACACCAAGTCATCGGGCCACCATGTGGGAGGCCTTTCAAGGCTGCCTCTTCCGGTACGAAAGCGCCACTCCAGAACTTTTCAGCCCCATCGAACATCTGTCCTGCGGGCAATGTAGGTACCCTGCCTACTGCTATATCAGTTTGGCAACTTTTCGAGGCATGTCGATAACCTTGGTTCTCTTACGGATATCATTATTTCTGATTCGATCACGCAAGGGAATTTCCAGTAAAAAATAACTAAAGGTGAACGTTAAAAATGCCTGTAATCTGCAAAACGGGTTTATCGATAAAACGATTACTGTCAGACCTCTTAATAATGAACTAACCCTAAAACGGTACTTACCCCTCATATAAATCATAGAGGAATCCTTTCATCTCGACAATTCTAGACTGTGGTGGACAATGAACAGATTGGCAGCCAATTTAAACTTTCATAGACGCTCACGCTACGTCCATCGGTACAAAAAATACAGCCCGAGAAAAATTCTAAAAGGGGTCGAAATTAACTCTTCGTTCGTTCACCATGGTGACAGAGAGAAAAATATGGGAGAAGGCTTAATAAGCCTTCTCCCATATCTTCATATTTTTCTATTTTCTTGATATTTTTCTTTTTTTCCCATTTTTTTTCTTTTTTTTTTGAGTTTGCTATTAATATGATATCGACTATAGTCACGCGTATAGACGTAACACTAGGCCTTTGTTTCTATATTTTTAGGGTTCCGTACCGGAAGAGTAACTAACGGAGCCATCTATTACTAAGCTGTCCATCCATCTGCCCATCGACTGTCTACAAAACTAAAGTTTCTACTGTCTATCTGGTTTCTGAGTTACATACTATCGAAATACACACTTTATTTCGATTGTGAAAAATTAGCACGGAACGCTTAAGCGAGTGACACTCGCACTTGACCGGTTTTTTTTTATAATTTTCATCTTAACAGCATAGTGATAGGGTTTATTTAATAATACAGACTGTTTTCCGAGTGGGATAGTACATGATGTGGTATACAGGCTGTTACGGAAAGGTGTAGTCATATTTTAAGAACCGATTCTGCCCATGAAAATGAATAACTTTCTCTAAGAAATAATAGAAAATCCCCAAAAATAAATTGAACTTTCCATACAAAGTTATCATCAGCTGATTTGTATGCGAGGTAAAAAAAAATTTTGAGAATTCCCTCAGGTTTTCTTGAATAAAGTTGTTCATATCGATGGCCAGATGCAGTTCTTAAAATATGACCACACCTTTCCGTTACACTCTGTATATCTGGTGTAAAAAAAACAGATTCCGAAGCCGAAAGCCACATATTCTACTCATTATTTGGATATTTTTTTCCACTAAACCATACCTGGAAATCCACTAGTTCTGGAGATAATATTGAAGGTCAAATTCGCATTTTTTTTGTACTATTTTTCTAAAATGAATTTCAAGTGTTATTACTAAACTTTTTCGAATTTTCGAAATTACGCATTTGCATTAATAAAAACGCCATGAATATGAAACGTTTCCGACAAGTACCTATGTGACTTAGAGCGAAGGGGTGGGCTTAACTCCACTTGACTAGGTTCGCGTTACATTGCACGCAATTAAAAATTGTTTTTTTTTTCATACTTAAAAATAAAAGTCGTTTCCCAGCAATATTTTTGAATGATGATGATTTGATGAACAGTATAAAAAAAAGATGTACAGTATGCGCAGTTGACGGCTATGTGATGTCTTTTTACACCCTGTATAGATATGCAATTTTGTGTTCTAAACAGACCTTTGTTATTCTTTCTTGAGGGTGGGAAATCATCTGATGACATCTTCTCCTGATCTGGGTTGAGTGGGACCAGAGCGGGAGAGCGTGTCAGACTCTTACTGACTAAAATCCATCGGTGTTCCTTTTATAGCCCTTTGCGTACCAGAAGAAAACAAAAAAAAAAGAACTGCGGTAACTCTTCCAAACAGTGCCAGCATTTGACGATGCTTACACGTGAACGTAGGTACATATTTTGGTGTTTTAAAAATGCAACCAGAAAAGCCGTTCAGAATGAGCCTTCTGCGTCTTTGCATTTCGCCATGGCATGGCGTCTCCATTATTGCTAGTTTAATTTCTGTCCACCATTTTGAGTCATTCTATTTCGCGAAGCCAGTCTGCTAAATTTACAGTTGAAATTAATTTTAAATACAGTTTTCTGTCCAAGTTATAACCAATTTTGGGTGAATTCACTCGAAAATAGCAGTTGTGTCCCAGTGGTAACGGCCCCGACTTACGTGTCGTAGGTCGTGGGTTTGAACCCAGGCAGACAGTTTACTATGTTGTTAAATTTTACATCAGGAAACTGGCATGTCCATGAAACAAAAATTCAAAGGCGCGATATTCACCCACACGCACTGGGCCCGCGTGGTGGATTATAGCCTCCTCTCACCTCTCCTCACCTTTCACAGAGAGGAGGCCTATTTCCCAGCTAGGGATGCAACGATATACCGGCAAACTAATGAATATCGATATCTACGATACGCCGATATCAATATATCAATATCGAAACACTCATCGTATCGAAATATCGAAAAACCCGCTCGAATTGACAACACTGTCCTTCTAAAAATACCGGCAAAGTGCATGTCGCACATTTAGGGTTCCGTACCCTATTAGGGAAATCAATATTTTGGTATTTGTTACTAAAATTTGCTTAATAATGAACATTATCACCAAATTTCAAGTTCATAGGACAATGGGAAGTTAAAAAATTCTTAAGAACAAAATTTTGTGACAGACGGACACGTGAGTGACAGCAATAGGGCTCCGTTTGGACCCTTCTGGTACGGAACCCTTAAAATAGATTCTGTTCTGTACTCTAACGTTCGGTACAAAATACAAGAATATTTTTTTTTAAATAAATTTATGAATAAAAAAACACATTATAAATAGGTACTTATTCAAATTTTGTGATTATTCACGTATGTAAGTATAAAAAAAATAATTACATACATAATCGATAAACGATTGATATAATTAAAACTACATTGGTTTTCTATAACCTTTTAAAAAAAGAAGAACAATCGATATATCGGCCTACTAGACCGATATATTGATATATCAATATCGACTTAATTTGATACGTTGAGATCGATATATCGATATTTTTTAAAACCTTGCATCCCTAGTCCCACTTGAAATGTTAAAAGACTGAATGCTCATTATGCTTATGCTCACTTGATATTGTTCACTGTATGTTTCCTTTGCGACATTCAGAGGATAGTACGTGTACACGAGTACAAATTTTTTCATTGAATTTTGGTTGACTAAAAATGCGATGTTATCTCAATAGTGCATGAAAGGAGCCTCGCCGAGCGGCGTTAATAATATCGTTTTGCGATTCTAAACCGCCCTGCGCACCCTGGACAGCTAGCACTCGGTAACGTAGAGTCTAGCTGACTAATCCTTTCACCACGATGGTACACTTAAACGGTTCTTTTCAGAGCACCTGCCTCCCGGTCGTGATTTGCAGTGGCCTATTTGGGAAGCGCTAAATCGATTGCGTACCCAAGTAGGCCGTTGCAAGTACAATTTGTCTAAATGGGGGATAATTGATCCCTCAAATACCCAGTGCGAGTGCGGTGCTCCTACTCAGACTATGACCCATTTACTGGAGTACCCAAAATGTCCATTCACCTGTACCCTGGAAGACCTGAGTAAAGCTTCCAGTGAAGCAATAAACGTGACCACTTACAGGGTACAAACAGTATAATTGTATAATCATAAACAATGTACCACCGATACGAAAAGAAGAAGAAGATCTCAATAGTATGTTGTAGAAAATTAAGACAATTCTCCTGTGTAGTTTTTGTACAATATTTTAAACGAAAAAACAAATAACACTGAAAAGAAATCTTTTTCTGAACACAACATCAAAATTAGTCAGTGTGCAAAAGAGTGGGGCATTTTGGGCACAACTCGCTATCTCTTTTTACGAGCGTAAAATAGTGGTGGTGACGTCACATGTCAGTGTGTGCAACTTTTTCTGTTAGAAAATAAATAAATAAAAAGGTTTATTGCAGAAACTTGCTCAACTTGTACAGTTAATTTTACATAGGGATTCCTTTTAGCAAAATATATACCTGTGCTAGGAGGTCCAGCTCTTCAATGACAAATTAATAAATAGTAAAAGTGGTGTACAAGAAGAAAATACAATTCAAACAAAAAATTACAAGTAAAATCTATACAAAATAAAAGGCAAAAAACAAATGAAAAAGAAACTTAGAGATAAATCATAAAATAGTGTGTGTGTTGAATGAGTGTGTGCTTGTGATGGTGTGTATGTGTGTGCATGTGTGTATCTTTTCAACTTGACGATTATTGCAGCAATAATTCAATGTCATCCTAGGTCTTCAGTTTTAGCCATTGAACTATTGCCTTTTTGCAATCCTTAGTAAGGACAGACTTAGGCAGATGTTAATTATTTTTTTTATTTTATTATTATATGGCAGCGGAATTTGTATTGTATTGTCTTTTGGCATATGTTGTTACTCGTCAATATCCTCTTCCACCGGATTCGAAAGGTTTCTAACTTAGATAATTTTGAACGAATTTGTAAAATTCTTTCTATTTTCGATTTTGGATAAAGTTACTTTTTAACTACCCCAGTCAGTAGTAAATAGAACTTAATAATCAAAAAATGATCAAAGGCATATAGTACCTGCAATAATTAAGATTATGAGTAAATTATTCTGACATTTTCCTCAAAATTGAAAATTAATTTTAAATTAATGTAAAAATCGACAGGAAAATTCAAACATCCAACGATCCCATGGAAACGACGGCTTGAAATGTACAAAATTACAATTCAATTAACAGAAAATACTTGATAATTCATACACTTGATGAGAGCAGTCATTATAGAGATTCGCGTTTGCGATTCAAGTAATTAAAATACAATTTTATTACGATCTACGCCTTAATTTTCTTAATTAAAATTGGTATAATTGAATAAATTGAAGCGTCGAAACGAACCGGACGGAATAATGAAGTAATCGCTACAAAATCGTGATTTCTGTGTCAATTGTAATCATGGAACCTTCTACTTGTAATTGCGTTATCTTACGTCTGTAATTTTGGTTTGGATTTTATTGAAATTCAATTCAATAAAGATTTTCTAGAATTCCAGTGTTAATTTAAATGTCTAGAATTCCAGTGTCACTTTTGTGACAGTTTCAAACCAAGGCCTTTCAATTATGAATGAAATTCTTTGAAACGAACCTGATAGAACCAAATCTAAGAAGTCCTAGTTCCAGAAAGTCGATTTCAGCTCTTAATTGAACTGTTTGTAGAGTACTTTTAAAGCGTCATGCTATTACTTAACCCCTGAACGGCCACGGGCATACCAGTATGCCGATCCAGATTACGCGGCTTAAACCTCTATTATTAAATAACTAAAGATCTTATATCCTGTGGCATGGTGCACATGCATTCTTAGATAGTTATTACATAGTGTTAGAAAAAAAACGCAACACAAAACGCAACGCAAACGCAGAAACGCAATTTTGAAAAGCCGTTATGTTCTTTTGATTTCGTAATTTGAAGTTTTGAGTGTGAATAATAGGAAAATATGATATCGGACTCTACAACTCCAACACAACAACTCTATTACTTGTCTATTCATAGTGCAACATGCAAAATTTCATGTAAATTGATACAGTGGTTTTAACAACTACCCACACACACACACACACACTATTCCCGACAAATCGTTGATAACAGAATTTGAATAAAATTCAACTCTTGAATTACAAGTATTGTTTACATGTTATTCTAAGGTCTGTTTATTCAACAATCCAAAAAAGTTTACTTTAAGTGCCTCGCTCCAATAGAAACCTCAGCAAGTTGTTTTTTTATGAGCCCGGTCGTAAATATGTCAAACTGCGATAAGAGGCGCGGCCGTTGAGGGGTACTTAGTTTGTGGTAAGCGATGAATTAAAAAAAAACCGTTGCCCCACACTAGAAATTACTCCTATATCGTGGGTGCGTTCACAAAAATTTTAAATTTAGAAGCACAAGACATCCGGAACAACTATCTGTAGGCCATACAAATATTTGTTCCGTGCGGGGATCGAACCCGCGACACGCAACGCAGCAGTCGAACGCACAACCACTGCGCCAACCGTGCCGTCAAAAAAATTAATCGCAAGTCAAATATTGCGAGTGGCTGATGATGATGATATAGTGTATGGTGATGGATAGTGGGCAACAATGTATGGCAGCTTGCTGCCACAGTTAAAACCACTGTGGTTTTGAAGACATTAATTCTTCCTTCAGACAGCCCAAAGTAGTTTTATTATTGTTAAGTAACTAGCAGTTCTTACGATCTATACGATCGCTTGCCTAAGCGGACGTGCCTTTTGTTCTGCTTATAATGTGTTATAATTAAATTATTACCACTAAATTGTTATTGAAATTATATATGCAGTGTAAACATTAAAACGAAAGTGTGTCGCGAGTTGATAGAAACACTGACCTACGCATCCATTGCATTAGAAATGAACTACATCCTATAGACTAGTGTTACAGTGGTGGATATGGCTAGCTCAGGATCTAGCCCGTTTGGCCGTAGCCAATTGCTGCGACGTAGTCCTCCACCGACGCCAACTGAACGAGAAAAGCCTCCAATTCCACCAGCACCCACGGAACATGGGTTACCCTCGGAAGTGATACCTACGTCGGAAATTCAGAAATGGATGAGCACAATAGACTGCATCTTGAGCGAAGTGTGTAGTATAGTAGCTGAGGGCAAAATGAACTCCGAGCAGAAGATCCGTGTGACCAATTTATGCCGTAAGGTGACTAATGGGACTGTTATGTATCAGTCCTTGACACATAAAACTACTCAAGCGTACACCACTATTGAACACCTACAAGAGCAGCAGAGCATTGCGAATTCACTTCGGCAATTCAAAGAGGACTTAGAAAGTAAAATGAAGCCCGTAGAAACTACTTCCTTCGCGAATATGGTCAAGAAGGGCTCCGACAACTACATCCGCCTTGCAAATTTAAGCTCCGTTGCTATTTATCCTAGCGATAAATCTAAAACCAGCGACGACACTAAGTCCCTCGTCCAGAAAATCATCTCTCCCGAGGAACTCAAATTCCATGTTCGAGGCGTCAGAAAAGTGAGAAACGGAGGGGTCATCATCAGCACGGACAAGAGAGCAGACATAGAAAAATTACGGAAGTCGGAGAAACTAGCTTCATCGGGCTTTACCGTTGAGGAACCAACAAAGCGCCGTCCTAGGATTGCAATTATTGGTGTCCCCGTAGCCCTAACTGAACAGGAGGTATTTGATTGTATTTTCGAGCAAAACCTCTCTGAGAAGCTGCCGAACACAACCCGTGAGTCCCTCTTAGCTACAATAAAATTAAGCCATAAATCAGGTAAGAAAAATCTGAGTACCTGTAATTATATTATAGAATTACCAGCTAATGTCAGGAGAATTCTTATTGACCAAGGGCGAATTTTCATCAACTGGACGTCCTGCCCCGTGAGAGATTTCACGATAGTCACCAGGTGTTTCAATTGTCAGCAATTTGGACATGCTGCCAAGTATTGTCGAGAAACTAGCACAACTTGTAACCACTGTGGAGAGACTGGTCACTCCTTCAAGGATTGCAGCAATAAAAACGCTCCCCCCAAATGTGCGACGTGCAATCGCTTCAAGCGCAAATGTGACCATCAAACAGGTGATGCTAATTGCCCGGCACGCAAGTTCGCAGAGGAAAACTATATTAATTCTATAGATTATGTAGGCGCCTAAGAGCGCTACAGATTTTATATCCTTTTAAGCACGCAAACAGGAGTTCAATTTTATTTTTACATTTTTAAATAGTAACTTTACTTATATTATGATCGATAATTTGCTTTGTGACCTAGATAGCTTTTCTGTGTCTGAAACTAAAATCTGTAATGTTGAAGACTGTAAACGTTTTATTCCCGCTGTGGGTAAAACATTAACTTTGCTCACCCAAAATATTCGCAGCATAAACAAAAATATGAACGGTTTCGAAGTGTTGTTACAGAATCTTGGCATAAGCTGTGATATAATTGTCCTGACAGAATGTTGGTTGTCCAACCAGACACTCAATTTACCGCCCCTGGATGGGTATTATTCCCACAAAACCAATCGACACATCAATCAAAATGACGGCTTAGTCATTTATATCAAGAAAAATCTGAAAGCAACCGTAGAGGAACCGATAGTTCAGGATAGTAATTGCTTGATCATTAAAATTAGCCCCGATATAGTGGTAATGGCTATATACAGACCTCCTTCTCAAGATATAGACCGATTTTTAGACTCTCTTGACACACTTCTACAAAAGTTGTGTAATTTTAAAAACATTATACTAATAGGTGACATAAATATTAACATTGTTTCCGGGAACATCGATAATCATGCACATAATTACCTAAACATTTGCTCATATCACGGACTATTGCCAGCTTATCATTACCCCACGCATCAAAGTGGGTCATGCTTAGATCATATTATTTTGAAAACAAAAACACCAACCAACACATTCATTACTAATTCTTCACTAACTGATCATAATGCAATTTTACTAACATTACAAATATCTTTACCTAGAAAAAACTGCATGCGCAGCTATACTAAAGTCAATATGGCAAAACTTGAAAATGACATACGCAGCATAAATTTTGACCCAGTTTACAACACATGCGACGCTAATACTTCCCTAAACTACTTCATAAGCTCACTGCAACATGCAATAATTAAAAACACATTCACTACTAAAATGCCTAGGAAATATAGTACTGTCAAACCCTGGATTACACCAGGTCTCGTCCGTTGTATAAGACATAGAGACAAATTGCACTTAAAATCTAAACTCGCACCTGACAACGAGGTTCTTAGCATAACGTATAAAAGGTACAGGAACTTCTGTAATAACCTTCTGAAGAAAATTAAAATACAGCATGATAAATATGAGCTGCAATCAGCAGGAAAAAATAGTAAACTTGTCTGGAAATTCATAAGAACAAATACTTTTAGGGCAAAAAACTCCAAACCTCCACTTGATTTACTATCAACAGGTATTAGCCCATCTGTCGCAGCAGATAAAGTAAATAATTTTTTTGTCAACGGTGGTAAAAATTTGGCTGAAAAAACGCCTGCAACTAGAACTCACCCTTGCCAAAACCAGACTAGTGTAACTGTAAATCCAGTTAATTCCTTTGTTTTATTAGATACCGACGTCGATGAAGTTTTAGGAATAATTTCCGGGTTAAAAGATGAATGCGCTGTCGGGTGGGATGATATACCAAATAGGATCCTTAAGAAATTTAAATACCTACTTGTTCATCCTTTAACACATATCTTACAGCTATGTCTGTCAAATGGAGTTTTTCCTAGTCTACTTAAAAAAGCATTGGTGACGCCTGTATTCAAATCTGGAGACAAGTACTGCGTTAATAACTACAGACCCATTTCAGTCTTAACGGGCCTCTCGAAAATTTTGGAAAGAATTATAAATAATAGGTTAATAAAATATCTTGAGGACAACAAATTACTATCAAATAGTCAATTTGGTTTTAGACCAAAAAGGTCAACCTGCCAAGCAGTACTCAAAATGACAAATTATATTACTACTAATCTGGATAATGGTTTGCATTGCATGGGAATTTTCCTGGATCTTGCCAAGGCTTTCGACACAATTTCTTGCTCTAAACTATTGCACAAGCTTGAAACACTTGGAATAAGAGGAACACAACTCCTACTTTTTTCTGATTATCTTAAAAATCGTTATCAGTGTGTAAAAATCGGTCAGTATAAAAGTTCAGAACTTAAAAACAGCTGCTACGGCATTCCACAAGGAAGTATTTTGGGACCAACATTGTTTTTAATTTATATAAATGAACTGTGCAACCTGAAATTACCAGATGGTATCATAATGTCATACGCAGATGACACAGCCCTGTTGTTTACGGCTAAATCACGAGAAGAGGTCTATAAAAACGCTCAGAGTGGCTTTAACATAGTATCAAATTGGCTTTGTATGAATCTACTAACATTAAATGCAGATAAAACCAAATATATTCTGTTTAGAATGAGAAACACTAATATTCTACTTAATAATCTTACCATTTATGCTCACAACTGTACGACAGACGCTGACGCTGCTTTTTCGATCATATGAAATACTTAGGTGTTACACTTGACACAAATCTAAATTTCCGTAAACACATTGATTTGCAATGTACTCGAGTTCGTAAATTAATATATATCTTTAAAAATTTACGTCACATTGCTGACTTTAAATTAATTAAACAGGTATATTTGGCTTTGTGCCAATCTGTTCTTACATACTGCATAACTTCATGGGGCGGTGCTGCGAAATCAATTTTACTCCCTCTAGAACGCGCTCAAAGAGCGATTCTAAAGGTGGCCACCTTTAGGCCTTTTAGATTCCCTACACACCAGCTTTACATTGCATGTGATTTGCTAACAGTACGCCAATTATTTATATTGCACATCATTTTACACCAGCACGTAGAACTCGCCTACAAGCCAGTACCTTCTGACAGAAGAAGGAAAGATTTGGTTTGCATAAAGCCTCAAACTAGGCATGCTTTTGTAAACCGTTTCTATGTCTATTTAGGACCCGATTTATATAACAAGCTCAATAGGATACTTAATATTTATAGTGCCGGTTACAAACATTGTAGTCTAAAGATAAGCGAATATTTGGGTGGACTTGATTACACAGACACAGAAAAGCTGTTAGAATTACTTCAATAGTTATATAGATATTAAATTGGTTATTTTTAATTTGTGTTTAGTACAATAAGTAGCATAGTATTATTTCAATAATTAATTAACAGTGGACCAATAATCAGATGTTCGATTAGTCTGGGGCTGGCCTGAAACACAGGTTTTTATTAACCTAGTTCAGGCATGTCGCCAAAAAAATTATAATGTCAGTACCAACGCACTTTTCAGTAATTTAAAACATGTGTAAATTAAACTAGTTTTTATTTAGGTATTTAAGCCAATCTGTTAAGCACTTTGTACTACTAATTCTAAGTATTTATAAGTTTATAAATGTATTACTTTGTAAAAGAACTCAAATAAATAAATTATCATTATTATTCCGTTTATTCATTTTTTAAACATATTAATTACATTTTTAAATATTTAAATATAAAGGATAAAAAAAAACATTTAAAAATATAAAAAATAGTATCCCACCGGTATCGGGAATAGGGTCCAAGCTACCGGCGGTCAGGGCTCCAGAGAGAGGAACTGCCTGACAATGCGAGCCGTGTCCAGAAGTACTGCTTTCTGAATCAAGCCCTTGATCCAGCCGCCTAACGAGAGCCTCCTGAGGTGTTGGTCGAGGCTCGTGGCTATTAAGCCATTGGCTGACACGACTATCGGTACAATGATCGCTGAGTCCACATCCCACATGTCGACAACCTCGCGAGCCAAGTCAATATACTTGATTTGTTTATCTTTCTCGGCTTTCACGAGGTTCTCGTCATGTGGGACGGTAATATCAACAATCATTGCACGCCTCTCGATTCGGTCCACCACCACTATATCAGGCTTATTGGCTACAATAGTCCTGTCAGCGATGATGGATCGATCCCAGTACAATGAGATATGACCATTATCGAGAACTGGGTCGGGCGCATATCTGTAGTACGGCACTTCCGATTCCACAAAAGAGTACTTCAGAGCAAGTTGCTGATGGATAATCCTGGCTACAAGGTTGTGCCTGTGCATGTACTCACCGTTAGCTAGACGAGAATAACCAGAGATTATGTGGCGGATTGATTCTCCCGGACGATGACATGCCCGACATATGTCAACCGTGCCGTCCTTCACAATAAATCTCCGGTAGTTATTCGTCATGATAACTTCGTCCATAATTGCACAGACAAAACCTTCGGTTTCCCCAAAGAGGTCACCGACACGCAACCAGGTTACGGACGCTAGTTGGTCTACATCGGACCCATGTAGGGCCCGGAAAAAGCGTCCGTGAAGTTCCTTACTCTGCCATACTTCCCTGCGACCGTTAGTGTCAAGCACTAGAGGTTTGCGCCAGTTCTCGTTAGCCAAGGAGAGTGGGGTAAGGCCCTTGTCCACCGCCACTATATCTCGATGCATACCCACGTCAGCAGCTAGGAAATATTCCCTCAGACTGCATACCTCGCGGTTGTGTAGGGTCTTAGCATTTAAAAAGCCTCGGCCTCCACACTTCCACGGAATATACAGTCTCATCACTGACGAACGTGGGTGATGCATTCGGTATGCAGTTAGTAGTGTACGGACCCGCCTATCCAGGGTGTCAAGTTCTGTTTGAGTCCATTTGAGTACGCCGAAAGAGTACATCAATACTGGCATGACCCAACCGTTGAAGGCGCGCACCTTGTTTCCACCCGATAGAAGGCTATTAAATACCTTCTTCAGGCGGCCAAAGAAGCGCTACCTCAACGATTGCTTCATGTCAGCAACATTGATACCTAACGCTTCCGACATACCCAAATACTTATAGGTTTCGGTTGGAGAGAGGGATCTCAGGTTTATGGAATCCGAGAGTTGTGTTCCCACGGATTCCACAATCTCCCCTCGCTTTACATGCATGACTGCACATTTGTCCACACCAAACTCCATCCTGATGGCACTACTGAAGGTTTCAGTTACCTTCAGTAGCTCCATCAGTTGCAGATTGTTGGGGGCAAAAAGTTTCAGGTCATCCATGTAAAGGAGGTGAGATATTACCTGACCACCTCTCTTCAACCGATAGCCTAGCCCTGAAGCCTCCAGCAGTGTGCTTAGAGGGTTCAAGGCTAGGCAAAACCAAAGCGGACTCAAACTGTCACCCTGGAATATACCCCGCTCGATCCTTACCGGTTCGCTATTCCTCTGGATATTTCGACATCCTGGATAGCGAAGGACCGTCCTCCATTGCCTCATACACGACATCAAGAAGGTGCGTAGCATTGCATCAACTTTATACAATTCTAGCACCCTCATGAGCCATGTATGAGGAACTGAGTCATAGGCCTTCTTATAGTCTATCCAACATGTCGACAGATCCTTTCGGGAACGCCGAACCTGCTGGCTAATGGTCATATCTATGAGGAGAAGCTCCTTAGTACCACGGGGCCCATTCCTACATCCATTTTGAGAGGCAGACATGATACAGTTACTATCAATATGTGTGTTAATCTTAGCTCTCAAAATGGATGTAAGAACCTTATAGACCGTCGGTAAGCACGTGATCGGTCTATAATTTTTAGGTTCCGCAGTACTACCTGTTTTATGGAGCAGGTGGGTTATTCCAGTTGTAAGGAACTCGGGTAGCGAACCAGACTCCAAGGCTGCCTGGTATTGAGATGCCAAGCGAGCGTGCGACCTTTGTAGTCACTTTATCCAAAAATTGTGCAGCCCGTCCGGCCCTGGAGATTTCCAATTAGGCAACGGACGGACTGCACGGGCTACATCTTGGGGGTTGATAGTGATTGCCCCCATTTCTGTTATTGGATCGCACGCTCGCTCGATCTCCCGAGTCCAGTCGCCTTCGGTGTGACTGACAGGCACCGACCAGATGTTGCGCCAGAATGAACTCATGGCGTCATCATCCGGCAGACACGTGTCAGTCACACCTTGTTCCGGTCGCTCCCAAGTCCTATATACCCACCTTTCATTACTCCGGAATGTGCGATTCTGGGTGTATCGCTCCACCCGCCGCTTATACCTACGGATGCGGTTTGCCCATGCATACACCTTCTGCTTCAGGAAGTCGATGCGCTCTGTGACACGGGACATATAGTCTCGGGAGCTGACTTCAGTCCCCGAAAAAGCCCGTCTCACAAAGCGCATCACTCTTGGGCGAGTGTTGCCCTCCCTGAAGCAGATTAGTTTGCCGATGAGTGCTCTGGCCCCACCAATACGACACTCGATCCTGCGCTGCCAAGCCGGCACGGCTGGTTTTGGTCGTGTAGTATATTATTATTATTATTAGTTACTCCTATATCGTGGGTGCGATCACAAACATGTAAAACACAAAGACACGGAACAACTATTTGTCAAAATCAATCTGGCTAGCCTTTTCCCAACTATCTTGGGGTCGGCTTCCAGTCTAACCGGATGCAGCTGAGTTATTGGGTAATACGATATCCCTTGGTAAGACTGGTTGTCATATTTTTGGTCTTCTGAAGAGTAACGACTGTCAAAGATCCACGATTGACAGCCGGGACCAACGGCATAACGAGCTTTCCGAGGCACGAAGGAAACTCGTTATGTAAAGATGGTCGCCCTTCCATGGACCAACCCAGGCAAGCGTGGGTTAACCTGATGGATCAACCCGTGCGGCTGTTATTACTTTAGCCATGAGTTCCGTTCCGTATGCAATACAAATATTTGTTACGTGCGAGAATCGAACCCGCGACACGCAGCGCAGCAGCCAATCACCTTATCAACTACGCCAACCGTGCCGACTTTGGCCTTTTCTGATACTTTCAAACATTGGGGTGATGACTTTCTAGTATACATATACAAACTAGTAAAACTAGTTTTCTTTCTTTCTTTCTTTATATACAGGGTGTAAAGTAAATACATGGTCATTTATTGAAGTGGAACTTCTTTAGAATTGTTGTGATTTGAAACTCGATGAAACGAAAAAGCGACACTAAAAAGAGACAAACATATTCGTTCATAGGATTTAGCATGCGAGAGAATGAAATAGAATACAAAAATGCAGTCGCTGCTTCAATTTCGGAGAGTTTCACTTCTACTACGTGTGACCTGCACACGTTTCTTTTAATACTTCCTCTGCCCGTGGAAATAAACAATTTTCATCAAGGAAATCATAATATTCAATTTCCGAAAAAATTGGACTTTCTAAACTGATAAAAATTAGTATTGACATTCAACGTGGTAATGCTGTCAGTCTTCTGGGCACTGAAAACTTCGACGTCTGAGTATATTCTGTTTTTGCATATATTTAACAATATTTATTTGTACATTGCTAGAATTAAATTAAATATTGCATAAAAATTAGCATGGGAGGTCCAATTCTTTTTAGAATTGATTATGACTTTCTGGACAGAAGCAATATTTAATATATAACCAGGCATTTGAGTTACACGCTGTACATAATAAACTACCTACTGCTACCAAATGCCTGCCAAGCTTTGCGATCCGATTTGACCCATCATTAGGAGATCAATCTCTAACTGAGAGAGGACGATTACAGACTCATAAATCGATAATGTTGCTTATATTTTCCTAAATACTTTGATTGGTTGTCCAGTCTGTATGGCCCAATGTGCGCTTGTGGCATACTTGTATAGGTTAGGTTGTGGGACTTTACACTCTGTTCCGCATACCTCATGCGGAACAGAGTGTAAAGTCCCACAACCTCCATTGAAAAGGGAGGATCCTCCGACCAGACGGGTGTTGTGTCTGGTCCGGGCAACTGCCCGATAGTTGATTTCGGGCTGTTGTATATGTACAAATCGCGCGGAGAACTCTGCTTGCACGATGTAGGAATTTGCTGTTCTAGTTCGTATGTAGCGTCATAGATGTCGCTGCACTTGTGAAGATGTACGTCAAGCATGCACATCCCAGGCAAAAAAAAGGCAAACAGTCTGTGAAACATTAGTGTTTGAAATAGTCACCACGAACCTGTCACAGGCAACTGAAGGAATACGGGTGCGTTTTAGTCAGTAAGAGTCTAACACGCCCGCTTTCCCACTCCGAGCCGGAGAACTTATTTGATGATTTCCCACCCAAAAAAAAAAGGTATACTGTCCCTAGCTTTTTTTTTTTTTGTGGGGTGGGAAAGCGTCCAATGACTTCTCCCGCTCTGGGTGGAGCGGGAGGGCGGGTCAGACTCTTACTGATTAAAACCCACCCCTGTTCCTTCCTGCCCTTAGTGCCCGGGGGCCAGTTAACTCTGTTTCGAATTTATCCTCAACCCCCGGGCAGGCATCGGCCATGACGGGCCCCGTCCTTATTGCTGACAACTCTTTGAGGCGCGCGTGGAACACTACGCGCCGTCGACTCTCGGGCCTGGTGCTGATCGGACGGCGAGCTACCCATTGCTCGCTGTCCCTAGCTTGCTAACTGGGCAATCGTTAACAAGCCATGCACGAACTGGGTACTAATTTTAAACCCATACGACTAAAGACTTGTATGGTTACTATAGCATAGATGAGCTACATATTATTTTTGGGATCGTGCCGATTCAAGCGAAGAACGCTATGCTTAAAAGCACTTCTTAGTGTTCTCAGCGTTAAACTCCCAGAACAATGAATAACAATAAAGCGCCCTACATCTTGTGTACAATGTAACCACATCTTATGGCAACAGTTCCTGACACCCAGTCTGTTCTCAATGTGCAGCCCTAATTACCGCAGATCATCCTCTTAGCGGCATTCTGCTAAATTAATACGCTTTACTCCTGTAATTTTGGAGTGCGAGTCATAAGATGCAGCGATTATGGTCTTGAAGAGACAATGTGTTGTTACTCCCACTGTGGTTTGGTTACCACTATTGATGTACGGGAAAGCTTGATAAATAATCTTCATTAATATGACATTTATTATTGGTCAGTTAAAAATAATGAAAGTGTAGTTGTAATGGACAAAAGTGCAACGAAGCGAGTTGTTATCACATAGACGCTGAAATTAAAGATGCTGTACTGGTGGAAAGTCACCGGACCTGCTTTGCTATGGCTTATTCTTGACTCGTCTGAAGTGCTTTCGCGACATAGATACTTTAGTTCGACTTTTTTTGTAAGCCAGCCAGCTTCTACTAGTATCAAAGACAGACACTGTATCTGCTGTTCAAGCCACGAATAGTCTGCCAGCCTTTTATACATTCGAGGGTCACGGGAGTCATTGAAAGAGCCACCGTAGCCCTGGCACAGGCAACTGAAGGAAAACGGGTGGTGTTTTAGTCAGTAAGAGTCTGACACGCCCTCCCGCTCCGCTAAGAGCGGGAGAAGTTATTTGATGATTTTCCAACCTATAAAAAAGCCTATCATACCTACATTAACCGATAGCGACTAACACACGCTGTACTTACATTTACAGAATACAGAGAAGACGGAATCGTCTGTGTACACAATCATGTATCTAGATTCTCGATGTTCATCATCATCAGCATTTCAGCCGAAAAACGTCCACCGCTGGACATAGGCCTCCCCCAAGTGTCGCCACAATGACAGGTCCTGTGCGTCTCGCATCCATCGGCTACCCGCAACTTTCACCAGGTCATCGGTCCACCTTGTTGGTGGCCTTCCAACGCTGTATCTTCCGGTACGCGGTCGCCACTCCAGAACTTTTCGGCCCCATCGACCGTCTGTTCTGCGAGCAACGTGCCCTGCCCACTGCCTGCTTGCCTGCACTGCATTTTAGATACTACTCTACTCTACTACTGTGCAAATTACAGTTTTCTCAATATATCTAAGTGCAAAGCCTAAGCCCCCAACAACGCCTTTAACTCCACAATTGGACCGCACCGTAATGCGGCGGGATTAAGCGCCTCTATTAATATACGTATTGTACGGAATGAAGCCTCTTCAATTCACCGCCGTATATTGTGCTTCATTTGAAATAATCGCTTAATTCCATATAATGGATATACCTATTATAGTTCATGTAGAATACTATAGAAATTGTAAGAAACACTACACACACCGCGTCTGTAGTGTTTGAAACGAATTTTAAAATTAATTCTGTAGTTTGCAATTTTATAGTCAAGGAGAATTTTAAAGTGTTAAATTAAGACTCTGAAAAAGGAGCACCATAGCAACACTAATTTTAAGTCAGGTAAATTAATGGTTTTCCGTTTTGGAGTAGGTACTCAATTCTTGGTAAACTGAAACTTCATTATTATGATTGAATACGATTTGAAACTATACTTGTAAAAATAATTCGAGATAATCTTAATCCATCAACTGAGGAGCTCATAGTTAAAGTAATAACAGCCGCACGGCTCGATCATCGCCATCAGGGTAAGCTACCCTTGCCGGGATTGGTCCAAGTATAGGTGACCATCTTTCCAAACCAAGACTCCTCCGTGCCTCGGAAAGCACGTTAAGCCATTGGTCACGGCTTTCAATCGTGGATCTTTGACAGTCGTTACGGGTGTCAGAAGCCTTCCTCGTCTCTCCTACTTGTTCTATGCTGTGCCCGACAGGGTCCATAATTGTGACTAATATAATAATTTCCCTACCCACTATAAACATTATGGTACGCAATAAAGAATTGAAAATTGGGAAGCCCGAAAGTCTGGCAACCAGTCTTACCAAGGGGTATCGTAGTACCCAGCAATTGGGTTGTAGAGGTCAGATAGGCAGTCGCTTCATGTAAAATACTGGTATTCAGCTGCATTCGGTTAGACTGGAAGCCGACCCTAAGATAGTTGGGAAAAGGCTAGGCAGATTCATTCTCAATCCATCAACTCAAATATTGACTTTAGAGTTGAGTATTTCAAGTTGATTTTTAAGTTACAATTTGCTTTTAAAAGGCCACATGATGAACTTGATGATTGATATTGAGTTTTTAGTTCCAAAATTTGAAAATTATCTTGAATTATAAATTAGAGATAATAGCTATAACATAAACAAATGTGTCACTTACTGATTATTATGATCTTTATTGTTTATAAAATATTATGATATAACCAATATAACCAATATTATGACAACAAAATAAAATAAAATTATACAATATCAAAATGCAAACTCATTTACAGAGAACCACATCCCCCACAAAATTACCGAGTTATACAACCAAATTAAAGTAGCCACATGGATTAAATAACAATTAATTATAACGAATTAGTTTGCGAATTGGTAGTAAAAATATGCCTGCTACTGTCAATGATATTATTTACACAAGATTGTTACGTTCATAGTAACTGAAGTTTAAAACATGTTCGCGTTGGCATAATTATAATGCAAAGTTGCGATGAACAATACAAAAGATGGAATTATAAGCATGTAAGTGAAAGAGATAGCTATAATTTGAACAATTGCGCTTCAATTGTTTTGTCGAGGTATAGATTATGACAAAACGTCCCAATTAGGACATTTTCGAGTCTTCACAACGCGCGCGGTAAACACAAATCTGCCTCTTTTATCACTATCACTACATAGTATAAAACAAAGTCGCTTTCTCTCTGTCCCTATATCCCTATGTATGCTTAAATCTTTAAAACTACGCGACGGATTTTGATGCGGTTTTTTTTAATAGATAGAGTGATTGAAGAGGAAGGTTTATATGTATAATATGTACCCGAGCGAAGCTGGGGCGGGTCGCTAGTATATTTATATAAAATTCAAAGACCTGACTGACTGATATATTAACGCACAGCCTAAACCGCTGGTCCAGGAGACAAAATTTGGAGGGTTTGTTCTTTGTGAAGAGTAGGTATCCATTAAGAAAGGGGTTTTTCGAAATTCAACTCTTAGGACCGATTTTTTGATAGCCAGATAATTTTTAACTGATGAATAAATATGACAGATTGACATAATTATTATGTATTTTCTATACAAAAGCTGTCAAACGTCCGTTTTTATTCCTCAGATAGAAGTGTTCTGACTATTGAAATAACTATTGGAATGAGTATATATAAGAGGAAGTCTGAAAGTGGCACCGATGACTGAAAAGTTGTGTGGAAATCGATTGTCGTGGTATGGAGAAAAGAAAATGATGAGGAGGAATGAAGAAAATGTCGTGAGAAAAGTCTTCTGTATGGATGTGGATGGATAAGAGTAGAGGAAGGCCAAAGAAACGATGGTTGGACTGTGTGAAAGAGGATGTGGGTAAAAAGGGGGTGACTACAGTGATGACGACTAATATAGGAGTGTGGAAGAAAAGGACATGTTGCGCCAACCCCAAATAATTTGGGATAAGGGCAGGAGAATGATAAAGGTTATCAGACTATTGAAAAATCAGCCCTTAGGGGGTGAAAAAAAAGGGGTAAAAAGGGCTTGAAAGTTTATAACAGTGGAAGTACTAATTCCACGCGGGCGAAGACACTAACAGGACCTAGGAGAGTGATGATATAGTTATACTGGTTGAGCTCATAAGTGGCCTTGTTCAGATCACCGAGGGGGCAGGTGAAATCACATTTGGGACACTCTAGCAAATGTGACATAGTTGAGAACCGCACTCGCTCTGTGTATTTGATAGATCGATGATCCTCCACTTCGACAAATTGTATTAATGCTCGTAATTCTAATACTGTCTTAATAGCGTTCTGGAACTACTCATTACTTCAGGAACTTCACCAGCATAAAGAAAACCATGCAATTTGACAAGCACCTACTCCAAGGCAATCTCAAGCAATTCAAGCTGCAAGAAAGCAACTACTTTGAGAAGTAGTTGCTATTTTATAGCTTGGTTCGCTTGAATCAAGAAGAATGCTAAGACATTCTTCTTGATTTAACGCCTTAAACTAAACACAATCAAACGGCAAACTAAGCAACGTACCCACAGGTGTACCATAAATCCTGACTATAAGGGCAGGACTATACCTCAACGCGCACTAAGTGCTATATAAGCTCAATAGATCCCCGTTTATCTGGTGCTAGTGTACCGTCGGCCTTATTTATGAGTCTCCGCAGACTATTCATTTGGTAAGATGTTATAGAGTTGTTTGGTTCATCCCCTATTTTTATGGGCCTTCGTAAGATAAACTGTGTGGTAGCGTAGTTTCCCGACAATAGCCGAAGTCCCACGGGGTTTGGGAGTGCAGGAAATAATCAATTGGCCGAAAGATATTGGCTAACGTATGTTTCTATTTTGGAGGTCTGTTTCTAGTGTAAGGGGACGTGTGGGGACGTCACGGGACATAAAAATACCCATTCGTTTTAACCTGACCTTTGTTCGGTAGATTCTTTATTATGTTTTCCCAAAATGTACCTAACCAATGTGTTTTTAGTTGTAATTTTTAACATTTAATTTAAAACGCTACATCTGCTAATACATGAAACTGCCGTGAGGAAAGTCTTGTGTATGAATGTGGCTGGTTATAAGAGTAGAGGAAGGCCAAAGAAACGATGGATAGACTGTGTCAAAGAGAATATGAGTAAAAATAGGGTGACTACAGAGATGACTCCGAATAGAGAAGTATGAAAGAAAAACACATGTTGCTGACCCCAAATAAATTGAGATAAGGGCAGGAGAATGATGACATCTGCATCAGCAGATGTCATCATCCTCCTGCCCTTATTTCAATTACTTTTGATACATCACTACCTTCGAAATAATTATAAGTAGATACTTTATTTCTTTACCCGTTGAGCACTGAAACTCACCAGTGAGTTTTGCGATTCACTCGTTATTACCTCTATTATTACCAAAACGTATTTTATGCTGTGGCAACATTTACACGCTTGGCCATAGACATGATTGGTCGTCTCAGGTGCCCGCCGACAAAAATATATGCTGTCATAACTGAGAAAAAATGTCAAACTGACACTTGAAATCCGGTTTGTCGTATGCGGGCGGGGCTTGACGGATGTTTACGTTTGACGAATGGCGAGCTTCGGAGGTTAAAAAATCATGATTATATTTCTTAAAGTCATCTGATATCCATTTAAATCTATAAACCACAGCTTTATTATGCTGTGATTTAGGTATAGCTTTTAAAACCTAAAGCCACAAAAAAGCCAAGATATTTTCTCATTTCCCTTTACAAAGTCACACCTAATACATCCAAAAAAAGGTAAATCCATCTGTTTATAATGAGCAGCTGTACCGGCACGCAACCTAATACCTGGTTTCATATTTAATTTACAAGAGCATTATGAATCCGTGGCGGGATTTGTTGAGGGCCCATAACTGGTGTTTTACAACACCCTATAGGGTCGTTCTGTCGAGACTTGGGGTTATACAGCGTTTCATTTATGTCTAATTTGCTGAGGACATTAAGTATTGATGCACTAAAAATTGTATTGAAGTATGGCGTAAAACAGAGTTATGGTTTTGGGTGTTTGTTTATTTGTGGAGCAAGAAGCTAAAATTAAGATTATTTTAGAGAGATTTGTTACTGGATTCAGACAGAATTAATCTTCTGATTTGTGTGTGTGTGTGTGTCTTGTGTTGTGTTGCCGCCGTAGTCAGCAATTGTTAGCATACAATATCCAAAATGAAGTAAATAATTCGAGTTGGATATAATATTTATCTTGAAATATTTAGTGAAATTATCAAACTAAAGTAATTATTACTTACCCAAGTTTCATCAACTCATCATCTTTTAGAGCAGTGGTGGCATAGTTGTAATAGCTGCGACTTACTATTTGTAGGACGTGGTTTTAAACCCCGCCAGGCGCTTCAGTATGTCTAAATTATTTCATCATCATTGCTTTCAGAACGGTGAAGGAAAACATCGTGAAAGGACCGGTATGTCCTCATCATTATCATCAGCTTTATAACGTCCCCACTGCTGGGGCTTCCTCTCTGTGAGAGGGTGTGGACCGTAAACTACCACACGGGCCCAATGCAGGTCGGTGGATGTTATACGTCTTCGAAATGTCCTAAGACCAAAATTTCGAAGACATTTGACATTCATTTATCAATCTGCACCAAGCCCGCGTGGTGGA
Organism: Polia nebulosa; assembly: GCA_951329385.1. NCBI lineage: Eukaryota > Metazoa > Arthropoda > Insecta > Lepidoptera > Noctuidae > Polia > Polia nebulosa. The sequence continues at coordinate 6,660,690 of OX589593.1, forward strand.
TTACAGCACACTCCCTCTTGCAGGGAGGAGGTCTGTGTCCCAACAGTGGGAACATTAAAAGACCAGCCAAGTGCGTGTCAGCCTTCGCACATTTAGGGTTCCGTACCAAATGTATTTTTGACTATTTGTAAGGCTTTTGGTCAACATGATGCTTATACCGTGAAAATTTGAAGACTGTGACTCCAACCGTTTGGCTGTGTGATAGACGACGGACAGACAGGTGGACAGACGAACACGTGAGTGACAGCAATAGGGCTCCGTTTGGACCCTTCGGATACGGAACCCTAATAAGCAGATTATGCTATGCTTATGCATCATCTTCTTTCCCTTATGCCATGTTACTTGATGTCAGTGCAAGACGTTCTCTTATACCATTCTCTTCTGATAACAAATACTCCCTTTTCTTTCATGTTTTTTCTTACATAATCCATCCATTTATGTTTGGCCTTTCTCTTCCTTTCAAATCGTCACAGTCATTTCACCCTCATTTTTCATCAAACTCCAAATATAAAAACTGTACATTATATAAAATTCAAAGTACTGACTAACTTACTGACTGATATATAAACGCACAGCCTAAACTGCCAGTCCTAGAGACATGAAATTTGCAGGGTGTGTTTTTTGTGAAGAGTAGGTATCCAATAGAAAAGGGTTTTTCGAAACTCAACCCTTAAGAGAGGATATGGGTAAACAGGAGGTGACTACAGAGATAACGACTAATAGAGGAGTATGGAAGAAAAAGACATGTTGCGTGGACCCCAAATACATAAGGGCAGGAGAATGATGATGATGATAAAGGGGGTGAAAGCTTATAACGCGGGGAGTACTAATCCCACCAGGCTGAAGCTGCTGGCAGAAGCTACTACATTATAAGTTATGTATCTAACTTCAAGTTACTCAGTTTATATGTAACTGTATAGGTAACTAGCTGTGCCCGCGGTTTCACACGCGTTTATGTATCTTTCGTTCCGAAGATACCGTATGATCTCTTGCGAGGCGGCGAGCCTCCTTGCAGGATTATCGCCATGGGATCTGGAGGCAAAAATCCTCGCGAACCTCTATGAGGAGTGCGAGGAGGCGAAACGCCGGGGCGAAACTCCGCTGCCGCGACAACTCGCAGCTCGGCGGACAGAGCTCCGGCAAGACCTCATGGCGACATGGAGACAGCGATTGTCACAACCCCGCGCTGGGCACGCCACCATTGCGGCGGTAGTGCCCCTCTTTGTGGAGTGGCTGGAGAGGCCTCACGGCGCCCTCACCTTCCGCCTGACGCAGGTCCTCACCGGACACGGCTGTTTCGGAAGTTTCCTGTTTTGGATCAAGCGGGAGGTGACCCCCGGGTGTTTCCACTGCGAGGATCGCCCAGAGGACACGGTGGAGCATACGGTGGAGGTTTGCCCAGCTTGGGCAGAGCACCGCCGTGTCCTCGTGGATGCGATAGGCGGCAGTGACCTCTCGCGCCCTGCCCTGGTTCAGGCCATGGTACGGAGCGAGAGGGAATGGGAAGCCGTCTCCTCCTTCTGCGAAGCAGTAATGCTCGCGAAGGCGGAGGCGGGACGCGTGAGAGAGCACCAACAACGGAGTCGCCCTCACGCTCTCAGCAGCAGCCGCCTCAGGAGACGCCTGGGACTTCCGGCGCCGCGAGACGATCTCCGGCCACCGTAGACCCGGACCTGCGGAGGGCGAGTAATGGGTAGCTCGCCGTCCGATCAGCAACAGGCCCGAGAGTCGACGGCGCGTAGTATTCCACGCGCGCCTCAAAGAGTTGTCAGTAATAGGGACGGGGCCGTCATGGCCGATGCCTGCCCGGGGGTTGAGGATAAATTCGAAACAGAGTTACCTCGCCCCTGGGCACTCAAATACAGGAAGGAACAGGGGTGGGTTTTAGTCAGTAAGAGTCTGACACGCCCTCCCGCTCCACCCAGAGCGGGAGAAGTTATAAGATGATTTCCCACCCCAAAAAAAAAAAAATGTATCTTTCGTAATTTTTTTTTTCATAATAAGTGTTTCTATGTTAATTCTAATACGTCCAAGAATATGTGTACAAAGTTTCATGATGATAATTTACGCTTTCACGTAACAAACAAACTTACATTCACATTTATAATATTATAGTATGATGTTGTACAAAGAACTGTATTTCGATTTAATAATTAAATTAATTCCTTAAAGTTTGAACGGACCGCTATCGAAATTCACAATTGAAAAGATGTCTACCGATGCGTGGCAAAAATTTAATTTAATTAATTGAAAGGCTTTCCCGGAGAGCACTCACTGGTGCTCTCAGGCATTGGACAGGATACAGTTTTTCCAATATAAATTTTGATTTTCCGTTAACATTAAATGAGCTTTTTAGCTTAATTATTACTTTGTTGGTATTTTTGGAATGTTTTTGATGGAAATTCTCAGAATATGAAATGTTTTTTGATACTGCATTGTGTATCATTCTCCGTGATATAAAAAATGATAATTAATACTCGAAGAGCTCATTACGTATACATGAACCACGAAACATAAAAAAGTAACATTAAAATTTTATGAACAAAAGTTTCCTAAACGAAACAGAAGTTGAATTTATTCACGAAAAGTTAAAGAAAGAAAAAATATATGAAAGTTTATGATGTCCTTACACTTTTCCATCCGAACAGTTTTTTTATTATTTCTTTCTTATACTAGCGAACATGTCTATTGCCTGCAAACAAGGCCTGTCTATTCCAAGCCAGAGCCACAGCGGAGCTCTTACAGTTTTGCAATAAAGCTTTGGTACCAAACGCAAGCGACATGTGTTTGACGTGTGCAAGTTACCAGTTTACTTAGAGCTCCCTCTCCCTTACATACCCTAGTTTATAAGGCTGACGTAAACGTAGGTATTGTAAATCGTTGCCTTGCTGAAAATTGATGACATAGCAATATCCAGGAAATTTTTAAGCGTGTAGTATTGAAGACTGCTATGTCGACTATTAGTTAAGACAGTAAAGTCACCGGGTGATTACTCCATAAACTTACTATACAGGGTGTGACGGAAAGGTGTGGTCATATTTTAAGAACCGGTTCTGCCCATGGTAATGAACAACATTCTTTAAAAAAAAATTGAAAATTCCCAAAAAAATTGTTGAACTTTCAATACCAAGGGCGGATTTCCATATCCAGAACAAATGGATGCGTATTATGATTGGTGTTGACTAACGTAGTGCATAAGATTTTACTAACACCTAGAATTGTAAGAATTGATTTTTATTGATCGACTCTGTATTTTAGTATAGTTTAATTTATTTCTCTGTATTTTATAATTGTAATTGTATGGATTTATTTTTATCTGAAATAAACTGGTTAATAATAATAATAATACACACTTATCATCAGCTGATCAATATTTGTATGGAGGGTGTAATTTTTTTTTTAATTTTCTCAGTTTTTCTTGAATAAAGTTCTTCATATAGATGGGCAGATGAAGTTCTTAAAATATGACGACACCTTTTCGTTACATCCTGTAGATCTCTCAAGATCATGTCTTACTTGGCTTAATGTCCTTTTTTTTTGGGGGGGTTGGGAAATCATCCAATGACATCTCCCACTCTGGGTGGAGTGGGAGGGCGTGTCAGACTCTTACTGACTAAAGCCCACCCCTGTCTCCTTCCCTGCCCTGAATACCCAGGGGCGAGGTAACTCTGTTTCGAATTTATCCACAACCCCTGGGCAGTGGCTTAATATCCTAGGTCCCCTAAATGGCAGAGAGCGTCCACAGTAGTCCATCGCGGACTGTCTTGAGCTTAACGTTTCATTTCGATGCTCATCGCTTCTGCCAACACTGTGCGTCGCCAGGTTTGACGAGGACGGCTATGGTTTCTTGTTCCTTGGGGATTCCAGTCCAATCCATCTCCGCTTGCGACGCTAGATCTGGCGGTCGATGGGGAGATTATTAACTGTCGATAACTGGTAAACAAAATATTTAATTCACAATAAATCGTATCATAATTTCGAAGTTTATAATCTGTCCGTGTTGAACCAAGACACTGATTCAAATGTTTAAAAAAACTCGGTGACAATCATAAATATGGCGTAGGTAAGTCAATATTAATCTCAAGTGTTACAAAATGTATACAAGAATATACGAGTAGGGATATTATATTACCTGTCTGTTTCGGCTCCATTGCATGGAAAGACCTTTTCTGACACAAAGAAGGCACGTGTATTAATCACCACGTTTCCTCAAGCCGGGTTGGCAATGTCAGACTTCACGTCATTCCAGGTTTCAATTTTGAAAATTTATTTGTCACACACTTCACATTTTCCTTCACCGTTATCAACAGTGTCTGAGATAAACTTAAAAAGTCCATACCTATGTTTGAGAATTTAACAATTCACAGTGTCATCCGAGTACTGAATTAAATACCATTTGTCGCCAAAACTAGTCAAAAGTTAAAGAAAATAAAACAGCTACATCTCTGTTTAGCCATGACGATCTCAGTTGCTAGGAAAACTTAAGGTGTCAGAGTAAATTGGTCGCGTCGATACACCGTCTAAGTTCGAAGAGGTATGTTGCTCGAGCAATGTCTTCATAAACGATAGGGGCTGACTGAATACTAACTGAAGTTTTGCATGGAAACTGACACTTTTAATCAATGTGGTGTTGCGTTTTAAGAACGGTTTTCGTATGAGCGATTTTGTTGACTTTGTAAAAAAATCTTAGAAGTTAAATTTGATCCACTGCCCGGTTTCCGATTGAGTTGAAGTTTTGCACATATGTTTAGTTTAGATGACAAAGCATGGTTAGCTAGGTGACGTCATTCTAAATCTAGTATGGCGGACTTCCAAAGATGGCAGACTAGTTACTTTTTATGCATTCTCAAGATATGGGTAATGTAGAACCCCAAGGCTCCAGTAAGGCCTGCAGGGCTCTAGAGGTGCTCTAGTAGCTTCGGGACTCGCTTGCTTACTGCGAGAGTGGGGTGTGTAAGGACTAACTGGCTACATGAGGATTAGTAAAAATATGAGGGCGCGATAAATTCTATACTGATTTTTAATAAGAATTATACATGTGTGCCCACATCCAAGGGCTAAACTCATCTCTGTCATCAAACCAAACTGCTCTTTCTATATTCGAACGACTCCTCAATATTCTCAACTATCAGCTGAAGGCCGGTACCCACACGCGGACTTAGGCAGTGTATACAATCGCCACAGTACCTATCAAATGAAAGGGTTTACTAAGAAGTATATAAATAATTATATAGTTAGTGAGTTTGTTATAAAGATTTTTTAACAAGCTCTTATATTGGCTATCTCAATTAAATGTCTACACAAAATTTCGTGTCCGTGCTGTTGAGCATTGAAGAGTTCCTTTATCTGCAGCTGATCCTGAATGTCGATTCAGGTCATGTTTATCATAAAAATGCATTTTAACTAGAACTAAAGGTGTATGCATAATTTCAACTCAATCGGATACCAACAATTGGTCGAAAAATGGTATGCAAATTTCGAAGGGCAGCTTACAAACACACGAACAGTGCAAGTTATTTAAAAGTTTGTTAAGAGTGTTTTTAGTTTTTTTTTAACTATAATATTATTATTTGTGTATCTCTGTTTGCAATGGTTTCACTTGTATTGTGAATCATCATAGATTCTATAAAGTAATTTTCTACTTATAAAAATCTTAAATTCTCTGTCAGACAGCCTTTGCTGTTGGGTCTCGAAGCATGAACTTCTACTACTTCGCCTACAAAGGTATAATATGGAATTAAAGTTTTTATGCAAGTTTGTCTTTTTTTGTCGATGGTCAACCCCAACAGCCGCACGACTTGTGCTACTGTAACTTGGATCTAATAGAATCCATTAGCACGTCCTGGCTACCGTATTTGCCCGTAAAACAATGTTCTCGCACGTTATGGCAAACGCAGTTGCCAGCGTGGTTTATTTATTTATTTAACAATTTATGTACACACAGAGAGAGACAAGCTATAAATAAACAACATAATAAATATGAGTACAAAGGTACTGCTTATTTCTGGTTTGTTTACTTTAAATCATTTTTTTGCTATAGTCACGTTGATTGAGCTTTGAGAAGTAAAAAACTATGGCCTAAGGTCATGGTAGGTAAACTTGTGTTTCAATAACTGAATTTTGTTTATGTTTGACTTTGTATCATAACGTGTATACATTTAATTATTATTATAAGTATTATTTAATTTCGCTTGTGAAAGGGAAGGAGAGAAAGCACCGTATTTCTTCCGTCCTTCTAAAGACTCATTTAAAAACAAAGAATAATTATGATTTTTCTTTTTTATAATTAGTATTCGCATCTCTCATTATTTCACAGGTTGCAACAGCAACATTCATCTGTTGAACGTCGCCACCGAACATGGCGCCCTAGGCATTCCATTAAAATTCGCTTGTTACCGTACAATTGTGGTACTCGCACCAAACAAGAGCAGTCGAAATGATAATAAATTAAATTTAAATTAAAACTGCAAAAAGCAGTTACGACGTTTTGCCTACGGGCGACATGTACAACTGCTAATGAGATCTTTGTTTAAAACAATGTTTTAATTTTGTTTGTAGTTATAATTTAATAGGTAACAAAAATGTCGGCATTATTGTGAGTACATTAAATAAATTATGGTTAAGTCTGTACTAACCATGCAAAAAAAAAGTGTGGCACTCTGGGAGTGCCGACAAAAGTGAAAACTTGAACAAAAATGCCCAACGCGCCTAAAGAAGTTTTCACTTCAATCTAAATACTGGTGTCGGTATCGGTGTCGGTGTAGGTGGCGAGTTCAATTTGTTTTTTCCCATCTCGAAAATTCCCAACGCGCCTACAGAAGTTTTCACTTCAATAACTAAGATTCTACCAGAGTGAAGCTACAACTACAACTTTGAAACCCGGAAAACGCCGCATTAACTGCCAAGTTTAAGGTTCAACATTTTAAACTAACATTTTGATGGCACTTTTCTCTTCGACAGCGATGATGTGGACAAATAATTCGATGCCCAATGAGTTCTTCGCCTCTTTATGCTGATTATAAATAATTTTTTTGAGTTGCTTTTTAAAAGTAGTTTTTTATTTGAATTATTTCACGAAATTTTGATTTAACAGCAAACACAAAATAATTACAACGAGTAATATCTCTTCACTCCCATTAAGTACCCCATTTCAAATTGCATCCTACACAGATTACCCTAATGTAATGGAGATACATTTTAAGCTGCCATTTCCCTCCAATTTCTTCTAAAAACCCTTATCTTCCCACACTTCTCGATCTTACGCCACTTTTATGCTTTCACCCTAAAGTGTTCATGCTTTCTCGAAAACCCTTAATATTATTTTGCTTAGAAGCCCCGACTTTTCTTTACAAGGAAGTTGTTAAATTACGAATAATTTATACTTCAAACGGTCTGGGAAAATTGAAAATTATGGAGTTGATAGCATATAATTTGAAGAACCCGAAAAACTTGGCGTGAAAGAGGAGTCAAGTTATCTGCTGCGAAAAAAATTAAACAATAAGTTACCATTAGGGAAGTTCTTTTAGAATTTTTATCTATTGCTTGGTTTTTATCTTATTTTTTACCTTTACATTAGTACCGAAAATTCACAATGTCCAGGAGACATTGTGAATTTTCGGTACTATTCCGATTTTCCGAGAAACTAACAAAGGGACAGACCTTTCTTTTTTTTGAGGGTGGAAAAACATCAGATGGCTTCTCTCGCTCGATGGAGTAGGAGAGCATGTCAGACTCTTACTGACTAAAATTGGTCGGTTGGTCGGTTGGCGCAGTGGTTGAGCGTTCGGCTGCTGCGCTGCGTGTTGTGGGTTCGATTCCCGCATGGAACAAATATTTGTATGACCTGCAGCTAGTTGTTCCGGGTCTGGTTGTCATGTGTATGTGAGTATACATGTTTGTGAACGCTCACACGATACAGGAGTAATTCTTAATGTGGAGCAACGTTTTTTTTTGTTTTTTTAAATTAAAAAATTAAAAAAAAAACCACCCACCACCGTGTTCCTTCAGTTACCTTTTGGGTTCTAGGGCCGCGTTGAATCTTTCAAACACTTTGTATTCTATATTATTTTCATCAGTCGTACCTCGTATATAGTGAACACTAATTTGAAATACCACGAAGTAACTCCCAATTTTACGCTAGATCTTGCATTACAAAAACCTCTTTTCCTTCCCTTATTAGTATGGAAATGCCGCTTATCGTACGCTGAACAAGACAATCAACGTCATACATCATTGGCGTTCGCCTGGACAAGGGAGACTCTTACAGACCAGCACCGGACGTTATCGCTCCATTGTTACGCCGTCAATTACCCAACGAGCGTCTGACGTTACCTGTATTCTTTTGGTATATAGAAATAAATGTTTTTTCTCCTTTGTTTTTGACTTTTTTCTCCTTCGTTTTTTTTTTGCTAAAATTGCTTTAGGGGATTCTTTTTCGGTTTTGAGATTATTTTTACTTTCTCTTGTGAACGCCTACGTATTTACTTATTCTCCGTGTTTTTAAGAACTTCCGCATTCTGATGTCAGTCTCAATCTGTCCGAAATACCTCTAATTTACCTACATATTTACAGTTTTTACAATTGCTGGTCACTGAGATGATATTACGACTAGATTTCAATCACGAATTTTGATTTTGGTTTGACTTTTAACTAAAAGACAGGTTGTTCCAATTTGGTATTCCAGTTCCTATATTCAACAGTGTAGATTCAACTTGATAACCAAGCAGAATACAGAAACAGGGAAGGGGTGCTTTATATTATTTCCCTTTAATTTTCGAATCAAAGATAAAACATCTTTAACAAAATGAAATGGTTTCCGACTGCATTGTCTAAGAAGACGGGGCTGCTTAATGGACCGTAATTATAAGAAAACACCCGTTTAAATAAGAAAGTAGTTATTTTATTTCTAGAAAAATATTTTACAAAATTATTCTTAGCTATCAAAGATGCATGTTTTAATAACTAATGAAGATATGATGAAGATAATTATAATGTTTGATAATGAAATTGATGGTAACATATTTTCGATTTTTACATTAATCAAATCATTTCTATATATTTTTTTTAATTACGTGGGATAAGTCAAAGGAAACCATAATATGCAGATTTAGTTATGTAGAATTCTTATTGAACTGTTACTGCCACTATACAGTGTGAGTCTCTATAATGTCCACATATCGAAATGATGGAATCTATGCATAATATTTTTTTTAAAAATCTGAATATTAAAAAACAAACGAAAACAAAACGGTGTAACTAAACTAAATGATCTATCGCAATGAAACAAACTCCATAATGATTAGAAGTAATTAGGCGTCCTCATGAAATTGTGAATAAAAACTACCCTCAATTGAAAATAAACATGTTTTTTAGCAAAAATCTGTTTTTTTTTTCATCAATTTAAAAAAATATAAAATTATGTCGATTTTTTTTTTAATTTTTCCGTCGATAAAATTAGGCATAGATTCCCCTCATTTCGATATGTGCACACTGTATACAGTTTTAAATGCCTTTTTGATATTCGTCCAAGAAAGAGGGTTATTCCCAACATTTTTTTTCTTGTAGAGAGTGCTTCAGGCATTAAGTCTGCCTTTGTATATTTGTGCATATCAAAATAAATAAATGAATATTGACAGGTAAATGCCTAGTGGCTATTTGAAGTGACGTTGTAGGTACATACCTACTTATTTGATTAGTAAAGTTATTACTGCTGCAAACTAATGTAAGTTTATTGAAATTGCTTTGAAAATAAAAGTTCAAATACTCTAATAAAGCTGTTCAAAAAGTTGAAACAATTTTCCTAAAACATGGCTACCCCAGACCTACCTTATCGCACGCAAGTACTTCCATATTAACAAACTTCACATAGCGTGATAAAATCAAATTTTTCAGAACAAAAATACTTCCAAAATAATTTTATGATGTGAGAATGAATGATGTGTATGAAAAAGTATTTTATTATTTAAATAAAATAAATTACTTCTAGTACCGAATGTTAGTGCGAGAATGTATGAGGGTTTGCATTTAAGGAAAGACAGCTCTATAACTGAATCCATAAAGTTTAAAATTGAGTGACATTTGTATAAAATTTCATCGTTGTAAATCATGGAAGACTGTCTTCTTTTATATTCTCGATGGGTTTTCCTATTTGACCAAATTACTCATATGATATTTTCTACAATAATGGCGAGTTTGTTTTTCTTCTCTGCTTAGATTTAGAGCTTCCTGTAATATATTCCGTGAGACGGGGCATGAGCTGGTGCGTGGACCTCCTCTTCCTCAGGTTTTGGTTTTGGCACGAATGGGTTGTGGTAAGGATCCGCGTTCAACCTGAAATGATTTCGAAATTTATTAATCTATAATAAACGACAATTGTCAAAAATACACACACGCGTTTTTTGACTATGAACAGCAGAGTTTTTATTTACTGTTCATCTCTTTTGCTTGTGTTATTCTTACTGGTGTGGTATGTGTGACAATTTAATGTTTTCTATCAGTTCAGTAGATAAATATTGTTTTTGTAGCTTATCAGATCACCCCCAAAATTTCGAACTCTCTAAAACAGTCTACAAACACACAGATTTACATTTACAAAAGTAATTTGCCCATAAATAACAGAATGTCCTTAATTCGGTTCACTATCCAATATACTAGTAGCTCCAAACACGTCAGCGAACTGCAAACCTAATCCGATTGACACGATGACGCTTTTTAGTCCAAATATACTCTAAAGCTAGCCCAAATACGTCCATAATTGATTTTCAGCTAACTGACGTGGACTCTGCATCGGCAATAAGTGATCCTTGGGGATAATGGCTCTGACCACAACCTGCTTACTGGGAGGATTGAGTTTGACGTTATTGTAGTCATTAGTACTGAAATGCTTTTTAATGTAATGTTTTACCTTAACATTCACTCCCTTTCTTATATCGAAAATCTGTTCATCATCATTATCATCCGTATTACGATGATAATGCCCAACTACGCCCACTGTTGCCCCACCGAGTGTTTCTACGTTGCCGTCGTGGTGGGGCTTATGGGTCTCCATGATCCTGGGGACTTCCGGCATGAGTGACTAACTTGGGCCGGAAGGCTCCAGGGGAGAGGCCCGACTAAGAGGAACACACCGGGGGTCGCGTCCATTGTCAGTCGATCATCGTCGACTGCCAGTGGATGCGGCCTCCACCCAATCCCAGCTTGGAGGCGTGGCTATGGGATGCGTATTGGAGGGATGTCCAAATGCTAGCGCCTCACAAGAGGGCTGCGCCGTTGGGAGGCTTGAGCAAGCTGTTCGAGCCTCCTAACGGCATGGAACCTGGGGGAACTTCGTCGCTACTCTCTGGTACGCATCTGTTCATCAGATGCGACTGTGAGAGTGGCGCCGAAACTGGGGGGGTAGAGTGTGTGAGTGAGTGAGTGAATGAGAGAGAGTGAATGTGGACTATATGATATGCGAGGAAGGGATAGGGAGGTTGAGAGGAGGAGACAGGGACCACACCCTCCAAAGGAAAAAACAATTATGCCAAACACGATTAAAGAAAATAATTCCCAGTTCCGCCCCCATTCGTATGCTGGGGGGGGGCGGCTTTAGTCTACCGAAAACCACCAACGACGACCTGGATCCGTCTGTCGGGAACAATCCCGACAACAAGAGCCGAGGAGGCTCCAGATCATCTCCTACCTTTGAGGAGATGATCAATTTCAGCTTCAAGACGCCCGACAAGCCGCGGTCGGGTGAAACAAGCCAAGGTGAAGTCGGCAAAGAGGCGGAGAGTGGTGCGGCGTCGGCGACCGACGCAGCACCACTACTCGCCGCTCTGAGCTCCTTTAGGAGCCTGGAGCGCGAGGAGGGGAGCGCTTCCGGAAGCGCCGTGAGTCAGGGCTCGCGGTTCTTCCGGAACCAGAAGCGCTCCAAAGCAGGGGATCGCCGTGAGTCATCCTCTGACGCTGAGGTGATGGCGCCGCCTCCCAAGATTCCCACCAGCACGAGGGGTAGGGGGGTGGGGAGGCCATCAAAAGGCTCAAAGGGTGGCAGGCGAGCCCTGAGGCTCGCCGCGGAGGAGGAGCGCCGGTCCACCGCTGGGGGTCCCCGGGTATCGGTCTCGGGGTCCTCAAGCGGACGGTCGGCGCTCTCTGTCAGCTCCAAGTCGGAGCGAGCGGACAGGCTTGCGGGGGTCGTGGCGAACGCGATCAAGGATGTGGTCCACAAGAGGCTTGGCTCTTCTAGGAACAGGGCCACATCCGCGGCCACGGCCACCATTGTGGCGGCGGCGGAGGCGAGCTTCGGCGGACCTTCGTCTGCGGACGAGACGTCCAAATTGCGGACGGAGGTCGCCCGCCTGACCGCCACTACGGAGCACCTGGTGAAGGAGAACCAGAGGCTCCGGGCAGACCTGGCCGAGCTCCGACGAGGAGCTGGCCCCCGGAGGGACGCGCGGGATGAGCTCCAGCACGGGCCGAGTCAGCCCCTGCCCGCCGCGGAGAACCAGGTTCTCGAACTGGTGCGGCAGGAGCTGGCTGGCTTCAACAGGCGGTTCTCCGTGCTGGAGGGCATCGTGCTGCGGCCCCCGCTGGCGGCGAGTCAGCCGGCGTTGGGCCAGCGGCCACCGGGCTCATTTGCCGCCGCTGCGGCTGCTGCGCCCAAGCAGGGTTCGGCGGGACGGGCCGACAGCGGGTCTGTGCTGAGACCCGCGGGGTCGGCCCCGCCGAAGGCGCCAAAGGCGCCGCCCAAACCGGGTGGGACGGCTGCACGGGCGGCGAAAGCCCCGAAGGCCCCAGCCCAGGTGGCGAGACGGCCGTCACAGCCTGCCCCGACTTCCCAACCTTCTCCGGCCGAGGCTGCCGAATGGCAAGTGGCCGGGGAGAAAGAGAAGGCGGGAAAGGCCAAAAGGGCGGCCAAACGCCGAGAGAGGCGGAAGCGGCGCAAGGAGTGGGCCGCTGCGGCCAGGCTCCGCGCCCCGAGGTCCGCGGCTGTGGTAATTACGCTGCAGCCGGAAGCGATCCAGAAGGGCGTGACCTACCGCAGCGTGCTCGCCAAAACCAAGGCGGCGGTGAGCCTCGAGGAGGTGGGGTGTGCCGACGGCGTTCGGGTGAAGGTCACCAAGACCGGAGCCCGGATGCTGGAGGTCCCCGGCGCCTCCAGCGGCCCAGCTGCTGACGCCCTGGCCGAGAAAATCAGGGCGTTGCTGGTCGACGAGGCTCGAGTGTCCAGGCCCACCAAGAGCGCAGACATGCGCATTATGGGCCTGGACGACTCTGTGACGGAGGCGGAGGTGAAGGCCGCCGTCGCCAGGACTGGAGGGTGCCCTGCCGAGCAGGTGAGGGTAGACACTCTCCGTCCTGATCGCGCGGGGCTTCTCACTGTAACGGTGAGCTGCCCCGTGTCGGCGGCGAGCCAGATAACTGGGAAGGGCCGAAGGCTCTTGGTGGGCTGGGTGTCTGCGCAGGTGAAGCTGCTGGAACCCAGACCTCTGAGGTGCTTCCGCTGCCATGTGGGCGACCACGTGGCAGCGAGGTGCACCTCGGAGGTGGACAGGGGGAACAGCTGCTTCCGCTGTGGTCGGCCCGGTCACAAGGCCGGCTCCTATGAGGCCGCGCCGCACTGCGCAGCATGTGCGGCAGCTGGCAAGCCGGCCGATCACCGGGCTGGGAGCAGGACCTGCGCCCCACCCGCCAAGACCAGGGCCAGGGGCAGACCACTGCGCCGATGCTCAGGACCTGTTGTTCAAGAGCATGGCGCAGTGGTCGATTAACATCGCCGTGGTCTCCGAGCCGTACTATGTCCCGCCCAGGGATGACTGGGTGGAGGACCTGGACGGCTCGGTGACCATCATTTCGTCGGCCGCCGCCGGTACCCCGACCCTCGAGGAGGTCAAGAGGGGTCGGGGTTGCGTGGCAGCACGGTTCGGGGAGATAGTAGTGGTAGGGGTGTACTTCTCCCGGAACCGAACTCTCGCCGAGTTCCACAACTCCCTCGCGGAGTTGAGAGACGTCGTCGTCGGATACCGTTCCCTCCCTGCGCTCGTTCTCGGGGACTTCAATGCCAAGAACTTGGCTTGGGGTTCCCGGTTCACGGACGCATGGGGCAGGATGGTGGAGGACTGGGCTCTGGAGACAGGCCTGGTCGTCCTGAACCGGGGTTCTGTCCCCACGTGCGTGCGGTGGCAGGGCGAATCGGTGGTGGACCTCTCGTTCGCCAGCCCCGCTCTGTCACCGCGCGTACTTGACTGACGCGTTCTGGAGGAGGTGGAGACGTCTTCCGATCATCAGTACATCCGGTTTGACGTTTCCGCCCAGACCTCCAGCGTGCCGCCGGTCCGACAGACCCCGAGCGGTCCGCGTTGGTCGCTGAAGCAGCTGGACCGGGAGCTACTCCTGGAGGCCTCGATCGTGCAGGCCTGGGTGACATCACCGAACAGGCCTGCCGACATAGACGACGAGGCAGAGTGGTTCCAGGAGGCCATGTCCGAGATATGTGACGTGGCAATGCCCCGGGTCCAGCCTTCTGCTCGGCGACAGGTGTACTGGTGGTCGCCGGCGCTTACGGCTTTACGCCAAGGGTGTATTGCCGCGCGACGCCGGTACACCAGGTACCGCAGACGGCTCCGTAACCGCACGCCGGAAACGGAAGCCGTCGAGGCGGAGCTATACGAGGGGTACAGAGCTGCGAGGATCGCCCTCCGAACGGAGATCTTGCGGGCCAAGAGATCGGCCCGCGAGGAGTCGCTGGAGACTCTGAACAGAGACCCATGGGGGCGCCCGTATCTAGCGGTGCGGGGGAAACTCCGCCCATGGGCCCCCCCACTGACGCAGAGTCTCCGGCCACAGATCGTGGAGGGCGTGGTGAGCGCTCTGTTCCCCTCGCGAGGGGAACGTATGTTCCGCAGGAGACGGAGCCATAGGCAGAGGAGTATTCCTCTGCCTATGGCTCCGTCTCCTGCGGTATCTGACGCGGACCAGGACGACGACGACGACGACGACGCTCCCGAGGTGACCGAGGTAGAGCTGAGAGCGGCGGTGCGTAGGCTGAATGCCAAAAACACCGCCCCAGGACCCGATGGCTTTCATGGGAAAGCCTGGGTCCTGGCCTTGCAAGAGGCTCTCGGGCCTCGACTCAGAGGGCTTTTAAGCGCATGCTTAGAGAGGGGCCAGTTTCCACGTCGGTGGAAGACGGGGAAGCTGGTCCTGATCAAGAAGGTGGGGCGCCCTGCGGACTCTCCGTCCGCTTACCGGCCCATTGTGCTGCTCGACGAGGTGGGCAAGCTCTTTGAAAGAGTAATTGCAGACCGCCTCGTCGGGCAGCTGGTGCGGGTGGGGCCGGACCTGGCGGAGAGCCAGTACGGCTTCCGCAGGGGGCGCTCCACGGTGGACGCAGTCATGCGCGTAAGAGCCCTCACGACGGGGGATGCAGTGGCCCGGGGTAGGGTCGTCTTGGCGGTGTCTCTGGACATCGCCAATGCCTTCAACACCCTGCCCTGGAGTTGTATAGTGGAGGCACTCCGGTATCACCGGGTGCCGCCCTACCTCCGTCGCGTAGTCGAGGCGTATCTGACGGACAGAGCCGTCATCTACCCCGGTCATCAGGGAGTATGGAACCGGCGAGAGATGTCGTGCGGTGTTCCACAGGGATCGGTCCTGGGGCCGCCCTTGTGGAACATCGGATACGACTGGGTGCTGCGCGCCGACCTCCCCGCTGGCGTCAGCGTAGTGTGCTACGCTGACGACACGCTGGTCTTAGCGCAGGGGAGGTCGCACGAGGCGGCGGCCGAACTTATGACACGCGGGGTTGCGACAGTCATAGAGAGGATCCGGCAACTGGGACTCGAGGTGGCATTGCACAAGTCCGAGGCCATGTGTTTTCATGGTCGTCGGAACGCGCCACCTGCGGGTTCCCAGATCACGGTAGGAGGGGTTCGCATCGGCGTCGAGGGTACGATGAAGTACCTGGGACTCGTCCTCGACAGCCGGTGGAACTTTGTCGAACATTTTCGACGTTTGGCTCCCAGATTGGACAGGGCCGGGGCCGCCTTGAAGCGGCTCCTACCCAATCTGAGGGGGCCAAATGCCTCCTGCCGGAGGCTCTACGCGGGGATCGTGCGGTCCATGGCCCTCTACGGGGCACCGGTGTGGGCGCGTTCGTTGAGGCAGCGATCAGCTCGCCTGATGAACGCGTCCCAGAGGGTCATGGCGATCCGTATCATCCGCGGATACCGCACGATCTCCCGTGAGGCGGCGAGCCTCCTTGCCGGACTGTCACCGTGGGATCTGGAGGCAAAAATCCTCGCGCACCTGTACGAGTGGCGCGAGGAGGCCAAACGCCGGGGCGAAACTCCGCTGCCGCGACAACTCGCGGCTCGGCGGACCGAGCTCCGGCAGGATCTCATGGTGACATGGAGAGAGCGACTGTCGCAACCCAGCGCTGGGCACGCCACCATCGAGGCGGTAGTGCCCCTCTTTGAGGAGTGGCTGGAGAGGCGTCACGGCGCCCGCCCTCACCTTCCGCCTGACGCAGGTGCTCACCGGACACGGCTGTTTCGGGAGGTACCTGTGTCGGATCAGGGCGGAGGTGACCCCTGAGTGTTTCCACTGCGAGGATCGCCCAGAGGACACGGTGGAGCATACGGTGGAGGTTTGCCCCGCTTGGGCAGAGCACCGCCGTGTCCTCGTGGATGCGATAGGCGACAGCGACCTCTCGCGCCGTGCCCTGGTTCAGGCCATGGTACGGAGCGAGAGGGAATGGGAGGCCGTCTCCTCCTTCTGCGAAGCAGTAATGCTCGCGAAGAGGGAGGCGGCACACGTTAGGGAGGCTCAGCAACGGCCGAGTCGCCCTAGCGCCCCCAGCCGCGACCGCCGCAGAAGACGCCAGGGGCCGCGAGACGATCTCCGGCCACCGTAGACCCGGGCCTGCGGACGGCGAGTAGTGGGTAACTCGCCGTCCGATCAGCACCAGGCCCGAGAGTCGACGGCGCGTAGTGTTCCACGAGCGCCTCAAAGAGTTGTCAGCCAAAGGAAGGGGCCTGCCACGGCCGGTGCCTGCCCGGGGGTGGAGGATAAATTCGAAAGAGTTACCTCGCCCCCGGGCACTCGAGGCAGGGAGGAACAGGGGTGGGTTTTAGTCAGTAAGAGTCTGACACACCCTTCCGCTCCACCCAGAGCGGAAGAAGTCATAGGATGATATCCCACCCCCCAAAAAAAAAAAAAAAAAAAAAAAAAAAAAACGCCCACTGTTGAATATTTACTTGTACCTATTTTTATGTTGATAAGATTCAAAGTATTACATAATGGAATAGCAATGTTTCTTTATCTTTTAATTTCCAAAAAATTATCAGTTTTTGAAAGAAAAAAAAGAAAGAAAAATAATTTATTCTGCACAGTTTTCACGCGCATTTGCATTGAATCCTATAACAGCAGCGGTTATTTTGATGTTCATTTTCACAATTTCTGGTACATCATCATCATTATCCTCTTGTATATCTCCAATTTAATTTCGACTTAAAAACATGACTTTTTCTTACACATATCCACAAAATTACCCATGGCAACATTTCCTACATCTATACTAATAATATAAAGAGGTAAAGTTTGTGAGGTTGTAGGGGGTAATCTCTGGATCTACTGAACCGATTTTGAAAATTCTATTTCTATTTCTTTACCAAAAGAAAGCTACGCTATTTTGAGTGTCATAAGCTATAAATTTTTGAAATCCACGCTGACGAAGTCACCGGCGAAGTGCTAGTCTTTCATAAAGCATTGAAACTAAAGGAATACGAACTTGTAAAGGGTGATGGCCTTAGCGCAGTCCACATTGTACCACCAATCGCAGGCGAACTTGGCCTGGTCGAAGAGTGTGCCGTTGGTGCAGAGGAACGAAGCTCCTTGTTCTCCTTCGCGACCGTCGTGGCATACGTGGTAAGCCTGGAAAGAAAAAAAAAAGTTTAAAAGGTGCCTGTGTCAATTAGTCGATGATCCATTTTATGGAATACTGGTGAATGACCCATATGTACGACCCATGACGTCCATGTCCATCCATACTTCCATACCATTAATATTATACGTGTAACACCATAAGATTTCCACAACTCCAATGATATTTTCATCTTTACTAAACATCTTTTGAAAAAGGAATAGGTTGAAAACCTTTTCAACTTTGACGTACACTTTTTATTCACGAATAAATTTTTTATCAAAAGTTTTATAGAATAGAATACTCTTTAATATGTACACCATATATATTACAGAAAATAAAGATGAAAACATTACATAGGATGACACAATGGCCGGCCTTATCGCTTTGCCAAGGAGACGATAGTAAGTTGTTGTGCCTTCTAACGTCCAAAACTAGCTAGCTAGGTACTATGCTTAATTGATCTGAACACAACTTCGTTTTAAATGCTTCCTGTTTCTAACAAGCAATATTTTTCCGAGAAAATATAACTTTAATATAACAAATTAATTTTATGTGCCTTAAGGAAAGCTTAATATTTTTTTATGAAGTATACCTAAAATAAATACAATTTTACTTAAACAACTCTACGAAACTGGCCAAGATTCCGAAGCAATTATTAGGGCAAACACTGTTGAAACGGACGGCATTTTTCCACGGAAAGCTTAGTTCGGAAAGTTATATTAATTTTAGGAGAATTATAACGTGATTTTAATAATAACTTTGAATTACCGGCCCTTGAAGCCTTTGAGGTTAGTGGGCTACTACGACAATATCTCGAAACTTATTCAATTTGGTGAAACCGGGCGACCATTACGATTAGACTTGGCTGAAGTAACCATATTATTAGAATTTTGATGTTTGGTTAATCGATTTAAAATGAGAGGTTTCTTTGGTAAACCTATAATTTACATAAATATTGGTGAAACAATCACTAACGATGCATGTATAAATGAAGATTAAAACCTAATCAATAATTCTCGAGGCAAATATTGATATTTCATTTGCAGGTCATTATAAAAAATTCTATGTTACAAAAAACTAACAGTTTTGAAACAATTAATGAGTAAATAGATGCAGTTAATAAATACAAAAAGGTTTACCTCTTCGGAAACTTAATTGTCAAAGCTCATATTCCAACACTCAAAGTAATCAATGAAAGGATTCTCAATCACCGAAGATCAAACAAGTAACAAAAACTGATAGTAGTGAAAGAATTAATTATGAGTATAGATGCAGTTAATAAAAAAAAAACTTTCACATCTTCGGAAACGTAATCAACAAATCTCATATTCCCACACTAAAAGCAATCCACGAAGAGATTCTCAATCAACGAAGATCAAAATAATCTAGTACAAGCTAGAACGATATGGAATGTTATTGGAACTCCAGTGAGCGATACTGAGTTGCACACAGATACACAGATACACGTAGATACACAGATTGCAGAACCGATTGCTACTGTATCTTGCATCATAAATCGGACGACAGCACATGGTCTCAATGAGAAAAGTTGAGATGGAATAAAGTGAACATACTCGTACATTCTTGATCGAATATCTGGTCGGAGTGTATTGCTTAATACTGTTTTAGTTTTATATGTTGACCCTGATGCTGTTGGTTTATTGGTATAGTTTACGAAACTGGAATGACTTAAGTCACGGTTGTGAGAATTTAATTGCATATACTTACGGAAAAGGACGGTTCACCCAACGGTAAAGTGTATTAATATTTATAGGTTGAGAAAAGTTGCGTTAATAGACAATAAACCGGTCAAGTATGAGTTTGACTCGCATACGTAGAGTTCCGTTCGATTTTAATTATTTGATGTTATGGCGACAATAAAAATTTAAGTAATAGGATTCCGTTTGTTACCCTTCGGATAAGGAATCTTTAAAATGAAAATATAAATCGTGACATTTTATAATCATCTTTCTAATTATTATAAAATGTGAAAGCCTGTATCTTTGGATGATTGGACATTTACATGTGTTGAGGTTTGTTAGTCAATCACATCTCGACACATACAAGGACTTGGACATTTAGAACATGGATCGGACATTTGATACGGACGGACTTATGGCCTGCACATTTGATATTAAAACTTTTATCCCAATGTTATCCATGTTCCCGAGAGGTCATTTTCGACTTTCACGCAGGTGAAGCCGTAGGAAAACGTTAGTAAAACGAATTTGTATCTAGGTGACTCATTGTTGATATTTTGTCCATTCAAAATGAAAGGAAGCTTCTCATGAGACAAGGTTCTCATTCCCAGAATAATTCTGAATAGACTTTATAGTTATACAAATCTCTGTGACTGTTGAAATTCTCATAAGAATGGCCCACAGGAAACAATGCGTTGACATTAAACACACATGTAAGACCTTTAACTAAAGGTAGCTGCCAACGAGTGTGGAATCAAGACAGATGTGATATATAATTGTGTAACTGGTTTTTTTTTACCCAAATACCTCGGAAAGAGTTTATATGTATGGGTGTTTTTTAGCCGACTTCGAAAAAGGAGGAAGTTCTATGTTCGACTGTATGTATGTTTTTCTTTTTTTCTTTTATGTATGTCCACCGATTTCTCTGTCAGTTGTGGACCGATTTTCGAAATTCTTTTTTTGTCCGCAAGAATATGCTCCCGAGAGGTGATCCCATATAATTTTTCGAAACTGCTTTACCGCTTTTTGAAAATCTGAACAAAAACGAAAAATACGTATACATAGACGTTTTGATTTTCTCCAATTACGAGTATGTTTAAATTTCACGTTCTATGTTATTGGGGTTTCCAGTTCTGGTTCTAAAAAGTGAAAAATAAAAAACTTTTTTACAAAAAAAACCAACCGATTTCCAAAAAAGAAAATACACTAAAAAAGTTAAGTTAAGTTATTTTTTAATTTTTAGTGTATTTTTTTTTTTGGAAGGCGGTTGTTTTTTTTGTAAAAATAGTTTTCTTTATCCGACTACAAGGAGGCCAATGTTTTTGGAGACTATGTTTGTGCATGTAGGTATGTGTGTTTATATGTCTATGTCTTTGGTACGCCCTGTATCCTAAACGGCTGGATGGATTTTAACAAATGAGGTATCATTAGATTGGTCTCCAAAGCGAATTTTGAAAAATAAATGTCGTATTTTTTGTGACATTGGTCATTTGAAACATTAAAATAAAGAGTTCGAAGAGACAAATCCAAAAATATAACTCACTAAAACATAGGAATAAAGAAATTAAAAAAAACCGGCCAAGTGCGAGTCGGACTTGCACTCGAAGTAGAAGTGCCATTATCTATGAAAACGGCAAAAAATCATGTCTGTTGTATGGGAGCCCCACTTAAATGTTTTTTTATTCTGTTTTTTAGCATTTTTTTTATAGCGTCAAGAGAAATACGTCATCCTTGAAAATTTCAACTGTCTAACTATCACGGTTCATGAGATACAGCCTGGTGACAGACGGACAGACAGACCGACGGACAGCGGAGTCTTAATAATAGCGTCCCGTTTTACTCTTTGGGTACGGAACCCTAAAAAGATAGTTTTTTTAATGATCTGAATAAGATTAGACAGTAAAATATTAAAACTTTCTTCCACTAATGCCAACTTCTCATTAATTTCTCCCTTGTTTCTATGATCCAAGACAGAGCCATAACAAAAGATGTTAGAGTAAATAACTTTACCCTTATGTTCGTGTCGCAGTACCCTTTCATGACCCGTTTTTGTTTTTCAATGGTAACCCTATTAATTAGTGAGTATGTTTGACTTGCATGTTCAAATATTTTCTTTGAAATATTTAACTAGGCTTTGTTTTCCACTGAAAATATTTAATCAGTCAGTAAACATAGACCTAGTATTAGTTATTCATAGACGGGGTTTTTGGTTAGAGTTTTTAAGTAACTATTCATGAACTGAAAGAAACGGTCTGTGATTAAATTCACAAAGACCATGGAGACAAAGCATACCTTATAATCTTCCCACTGCTGGGACTCAGACCTCCTCTCTAGGAGATGATATGGGCCGTAATTCACCACGCGGGCCCAGTATGGGTTGGTGGATGTCACATGTCTTTGAATTTTTGGTTCTAGGATATGGGGGTTTCTTTACGGGGTTTTCCTTCACCGCTGCATCGTTTTGAGAGCAATAGTGATAAAATAAATTACACGAAGTAAAGCGCCTGCCTGGGTTTGAACCTACGAAGTACAACTCGTAAGTCGGGGAGATAAAATCAAACTAAATTGATACTGCATTCCACTACTCTATTATACTTAGGGTTTTCTTAAGGCCGCATCACTCCTAATTTTTATCATCATATTCTTGCCCTTGTTCCATGTTGCTTCGGGTTGATGGAATCTATTTTTCTCTTCAATTCTTACCCGTCAACCGTCAGCTATTCTCATTTCTTTCCTCTCCTTCCAGTGGCTGATAATCATCATTCTACGAGGAGCGATTACAAAGGTCCTCAAAAAAATAATATATTCCAAGATTTGGAATAGTTATAGACATATATTTATTTTTTCTCCCCTTGAAACTATCTTTGGCACTGTAAATTGTAGGTACAATAACATTGCCATTGCTTCATTATATTGTTTCTAAAATGATTGAAGG
This sequence comes from Polia nebulosa, assembly GCA_951329385.1. Classification (NCBI taxonomy): domain Eukaryota; kingdom Metazoa; phylum Arthropoda; class Insecta; order Lepidoptera; family Noctuidae; genus Polia; species Polia nebulosa. Next base: position 6,683,230 of record OX589593.1, read on the forward strand.
AAAATACCTGTTAAAAATCTAACAAGTTCTCATCAAAGGTGTCTCTCGCTAAGATTATACAACTAAGGGTTTCTAGCAAGTTCTACTTGTTCCCTTTAGTTAATATCCGAGGTACCAAATTCGAGAACAATGGCGAGGTCATGACTGCGATGTTTTCAGACATAGTAGCAAGATTGTTTTTACCCGAAATACGAAAACTTGTAAAGTGATATTCCAAATGTATTGAAGAAGAAGGAGATTATGTTGGTTTTATGACATCACTAGAACTTTTTGTTCACTCCCCATTCGCCCACAATAGAGTAGTATACCAAAAAAATCGAATCGGTCCGTCTGTTAAATAATCAAAAAATATTGGACACGTAACGACACGCTACACGCACACGACACACGGCACGTATATACTGTTCTTTATTAAATAAATTATTATTATTATTTATTTTTTGTAAACAAAAAAGGAGGGCGATGCCGTGCGTTAAAATTTGGCTTGACGTCACGCTGCGCGACACCTTTTACCACCAAAGTGACGTAACGAGCCCCCATTCCTGAACTTTGATGCGTTTTATCTGTCAATTTTTATTGGTTTGGTAAAGCAAAAATACGTGTCGAATATTTTTTGGTTATTTAACTGGCGGACTAATTAGATATTTTTAGTAAAATTATACAACTAAGGATAATTCTCACATTGAAAACTAAAGCTGAAGACGCACCGAATACAAAACTAAATAATATCAATATTCAATACAATCTAGTTCAAAGCTATACCGCACGTAATACCAAAACTATTGAACAACACAATCTGAACGTATAATAAGCTTCTGAAGCGTTTCAAGCGATTCGATGCAGCGATGGAAGCGACACAGTTTGATAGCTTTGTGCTGTCGAGTAGTAGATTGACACTCGATTAGTTAGAGCTTTGGTTCATATGATATGCTTTGAGGATTGGAACGGTGATGCAGAGATTATTTTAGGGTTCCCTCTATCTGGCAGAATCTTAAGGCTCCGAAATTTATTTGTCATAATCAGAGGTCGGAATTAGGAGTTATTTATGTACTTGCATCAAAATGTTGATATTAATATGGATCTTCCCGGGATTTCTAATGGACAATCCCATGTGGCCAACAATATTACAAATAAATAATAATAAAAACCTTTATTGTTTTCTTTTGTTCTCACAAGCTATGTTGTGTGAACTACAAATGTGGCAACATCGCGCATCTGCGCATTGGAATTTTACAACTTCGGACATCCAATATCGTTGATGTAAATTTGGCAACGCCTCGCGTGCAGTGGTTTAAGTTGTGTTAAAGTAAATAGCTTTTTCATTTAATAAATCACGTGATTTTTCTGCTCTTTAAAATTAATCTCGGGATTTTAGGCATATCCACTATATTCTTTCGTGTAAGTATAAAATCAGTGTAAGTACATAAATAACTGTACCTAATTCCGACCTCTGTCATAACACACTTGACACAATCTTCTTTAAACGAATATTGTTAAGGCATAAAAAATATTTTATAATGTTCATTTGTCCGAAATTACAATGGCATACTTTTAAGATAGCAGAATTTTATTTGGCATAATTATCTTTGGCAAAAACCACGCATAATTTCGTTTAGCATAACGTTAATTTAGAGCGACGACTATTTATTTGGTACAATTTCACTTGGCATACTATGAAGGTGGCAGAATTTCAATTGGAATAATTTTAATGGCATATTGCCATTTATTTAAAATTGTAATATCCATATATATCTTTACTGTATTACCTATATATCCATACAATACAGTGAAAATAAAATAACGTTCCCTCAAATCTAGAGCTATTTTGCACAAAATCCAATTAATTCAGCGTGCAGACTAAACTAAATCACATAACGGTACTTAAGCCTACTCGATAAACCTCAAGTCTCCAGTGTGCAATATTCCTAATAACACAGGACATACCATAAATCAGTCGAACTATTATCCGCAGGATTCGGAGCTTCAATCTCTACGTTATCCCATCTATCATTAGACTTAGTGTCATCTAAACGGGAGGTTAATGCCACATATTCAAGCGCCTCTTCAATAGATCGGGGATATTATATGTGAAAAGTGATGCTGCAGCATGACTTTATAGGGTTATGAGGAATAGGGTGGAACGTTCCACACCCTCCACAGAAACATCTGGTCTTGCTGGGGAGTTTGTTGCGCCACTTCTTCGTACCAGCTAAAACACAAGGAAGTGGTGACGGGCGGGCGTTTTTAGGGGAGTGTCTTTATGTAGAACTTTGACGTTCAAAAAGTGCTGGCTCTCAGTCTAGTTTGAATAAATGGCTTTTGAAGTGAATCGTGAATTTTCACAGCAGACTAGTAAGGCTGCTGAGAAAATTCAAAATTAATGACTGATGGGCCTGCAAAAGAAGATGCTATTATTTAGAGCTCCCACCCCCCGCTATAATTACCACCTAACTAGACGGCTAACTTATACTACAAGTATTAAATTTGGATCTTGCCCACGCTAGAGGAGACGAATGAATAAGCTAGGCTGTAATGGAAGTGCATAGCAGAGGACCTAAGTATAAAAGCACAACCTACCATAGATAATGACGAGATCAATTTTATTGGTTCTAGGGCACGAAAGAACAATTTATTTTACATAGCTTGTCAACTACCAATACGTGGATTACAACCCACTCCCTCTCGCATATAGGAAGCCTGAGTCCCAACAGTGGCAACATTAAGGCCCTACTACCGGCCAAGTGGCACGAAGTACGTTGTTAAAGCAGGTCTCCAAAAGTTTCGTATCCAAAGTAGTAGGCAAAAGTAACAAAACGGCTGTTTTGACACTTTTGCTTCCAACGTAAAAATACTTTATCCTCTTTGTAATAAACGTGACGTTGGATTCTTTAATATTTATTTTCTATGCTATGCTACGATTTTTTATTCAATAAGGGCGTCACTTGGCGGGTAGTCGACCCTTAAATGGCTGATTATAGTTTACGCTTGTCAACTTAAACTGAACTCAATATTCCCGGCGTGGTATGACAAATAAATACTTTAACGCGCTCTGTAATCGCCACTCACAGGCACGGAACTGCAACATCGCTTTAATGAATTTACTGAAGAAATATGGGGTCGCAAATGTGAAGAACATTTTAATTCTCTGCTCCGTAAGCATTTTACCATAAAAATATGAAAGGAGTGAATTAAAATCTCTTTTCTACTGTGACAAAGGGAAAATGAAAATGGTAAATTACTGTATTGATTCTCTTTGTGTCGGTGTCGAAATAATGCGATTATTGCTCGGCAATCATAATCAAACTATCATCAATTGTTCCGATACATTGCCTGCAGGCGGCAATTAAGGTTTATTGACTGATGTTCCGAGTGTATTATTTATCATTGTTATGATTTTAGCGTTAATTTCGGCCTCAATAGTTTGTAATGATGTTTCTCTTGTACGGATAAAAGTTTTGTAACAGTTATTGTCTTATTCGGTATTCGTTGGAAAGTTTGACCCTAGAGATTTGTTAGGGCAACAACAACTTGCTATGTTTTTGAAACCTGGGAGTTATGAACTAGTCCCTGTTACCTACTGTTATCGAGCCGAGAAACTAGTACATAGTGACTTTGGTGGGATAACGAGGATATTTTTTTAACTTTTTGTACATTTGTGTTTTCTTTATCTTTTTATCTATTTTGTTAATCCTCCCGACCTAATGTCGATCACGGTGGCATTCTCAACGGAGATTAGCCAAATACGCAGAAGATGTTATAGTGCTCAATCGTGTGCGCAAAGCAGCCGCCGCAGGAGACGCCCTGGGCGTAGGACGTCGTGAGACGATCTCCGGCCACCGTAGACCCGGGTCTGCGGACGACGAGTAGTGGGTAGCTCGCTGTCCGATCAGCACCAGGCCCAACATTCGACGGCGCGTAGTGTTCCACGCGCTCCTCAATGAGTTGTCATCAATCATGACGGGGCCCTTCATGGCCGATGAATGCCCAGGGGTTGCGGATAAATTCGAAACAGAGTTACCGCACCCCAGGGCACTCAGGGCAGGGAAGGAACAGGGGTGGGTTTTAGTCAGTAAGAGTCTGACACGCCCTCCCTCTCCACCCAGAGCGGGAGATGTCATTGGATGATTTCCCAACCCCCCTTTCTCTTATAATCTGGTAGCTTAGGATACCATCAACAACATCCTGAACGCATTATTGTACTGAGTGCGCAGTACAATAATGCGCATAATCATAATAAAAAATATACAATATTTTTTTTAAATGATGGATTATTTTTATAAATTTATTAATAAATCCTAAGTAAATCTATAAAGTACTTCAAATTTTGCAATACATTAGCGCATCTCTTTCTTTTCTATGCAGTCCGAGAGTGACCGCGCTTTAGGTGATGTCTCGGCCTTAAGTGCTTGCCGAGGCACAAGGATGTCACACCACCAACTTCCAAACTCCGGGCTATTACAAAGTTATTCCTAATGGAAAACCCAATAGCACTTCTTGTCTGTACCTGTTATCGAAACCAGGAGCTCAGCTCCTGTTCTGATGAAGTAGATCATCCTAAAACTGCTCCCCATCACATATAAATGTAAACAATTGTTACCTGGCATCCAGTCTCCACATTCGCATACATCCCCGGCCTGACTGGCACATGATGGCACGAGAAACCGGTCTCTGGCACGCTGTGATATATCGGGAAGTCCACTCCTGGCGTGCCAGGGACATTGCGCAGGTCCTGGGGCTTCTCATGTTCTCGGAGTGGCTTGGGGCGGACGACTGCTTGTTCGTAGTGGGTCTCATATGGGTCGTATTGCTGAAACAAATTAATTCAGGTAAGTATGTTGGAAGAAGTTAGGGTGGGTCTTTGGCCAGGAGTAAGAGCATTGACCAAAACCAAATGAAAGTATGATTTTATAATCTGCGTTTATGCTACGGCCGTGTTTAACACCAGTTCGTATTTCGACCGCCACATAATTTCATGATCATCTTCCTGCCCTTATCCAATATTCCTTAGGGTGTTATTACACCAATCGATCGATCGACGATCGATGCCATCAATCGACGTTGATCGATTTGTGTAATAGCTTTGACTGATCAACGGATACAAGTCGATAAACAATCGACCGTTCGACGTCGACTTATCCATTCTACCATCGATCGACGCTCGATCGATTGGTGTACCTTATAGAAACCATGGATCATCATCATCATCATTATCAGCCTTTTAATGTGCTGGGGCACAGGCCTTCTCTCTGTGAGAGGGTGTGGGCTGTAATCCTCCACGCGGGCCCAATGCGGGTTGGTGGATGTCACATGTCTTCGAATTCTTGGTTCTAGGCATATAACATAACATGCCGGTTGCCTCACAATATTTTCCTTCACCGTTTTGAGAGCAGTGGTGACGAAATAGTTTACAGAAAGTAAAGCGCCTGCCTGGGTTTAAACTCTCGACCTACAACTTGTAAGTCGCGGCCAATACTAAATACTAAAGTAATAACACCGATATGATCGACGCAACACATTTTCTGCCATCCTTATTATTTTTCCGTGCGGAAATCCTCATTGATAGCCTCCACCTAAAACTACACGCTATTCTACAGCTACCTTTACCACTACCATAGCCAGGTATTGTTCCGCATGAATTCTTGCGAACCCCATCACCCTCTGCCATCCTCCCTGTCTCCGTCACGCTCCCTTTCCCTTCATGTTGATAGAACACAATTGAAAGCAAATTATACCCAAATTTACAGTTGTGTTGATATGATAGTGATGTTGAGAGACCACTGTTGTACTATTGACTTCCTAGAAATTATTTACAGTTGTGTTGATATGATAGTGATGTTGAGAGACCACTGTTGTACTATTGACTTCCTAGAAATTATTTACAGTTGTGTTGATATGATAGTGATGTTGAGAGACCACTGTTGTACTATTGACTTCCTAGAAATTATTTGGATTCGCTATTGGAGGCACAATCCTGAATAGCTTCACCAACGTCATTAACGTTTCCTAGAATTCGGTAATTAAGGCGCGGACTGACTACGATTTGAGATAGCTTCAAATAAGGTTGAGAATCGAACATAATAGTTGTGTTGACGATGCGAATTAGGCATTTATTTTACGGGTTTTCTTTAGATTATCCAGAATATACACAATAAATTAAATAATTGTTCGGTCAAAGTTTCAATAAAATGATAATTCTATTCAATTCTTAAAAAAATAATGTTGTTATCGCTGAAAATACAGAGATGTTCGACGCCAAAGTTTATTTTTGTGGAGCAATTTCCAAATTTTTTATTGGGAATGTCAAACTATTTTTTACTATTCTATTCGGTTAAAAAATTTTTTTAAACGCTTCTCTGTCCACTGTATTTTTTGCAAAGGATATATTCATTGCATTACGTCATACTCGACTATCTAAGAAACCAATTTTTTTTACTACTGAGGTAATACCGCGCCTTAATTTCTATTTGAAAATACAAAATACCTTCTCTCGTTCTGCAAACTTCAATATTCTGTAATACAGGCGAAACAGCGTTTGATCGAAAATGTTTATAGTTTATTTATTTAATTGTACAAACTTTATGTAAATTAATATACTCGTAGTATTTAAATTTTGAAAAATTTTGCAACAGGCAATCTCTGCTCCTGCTGGAGCGATTTCTAGAATCCTCTCTAAATGTCATAAGTACACAGTTCCTGTAGAATATGCCACTAGAGCGAGGCCACGAGAAAAAGCTAGTCTATAACTGCAGTGTACCTACTGACGAATTTGGAGCAGAAGAGCTCGTGGCTAACGGAGTAACAGCCGCATGGGTCGATCCATCAGGTTAAGCTAAACTTGCCAGGGTTGGTCCATGGATGGGTGATCATCTTTACATACCGAGACTCCTCCGCGCCTCGGATAGCTCGTTAAGCTGTTGGTCCCGGCCGTCAATCGTGGATCAATGACAGTCGTTACGGGTTGTCAGAAGCCCGAAAGTCTGACAACTAGTCAGGGGTTGTGAAGGTCAGATAGGCAGTCGCTCCATGTAAAATACTGGTACTCAGCTGCATCAGGTTAGACTGGGCGCCGACCCCAAAATAGTCGAGAAAAGGCTAGGCAGATTGTTTGACGAATTTGGTGTAAACGGAATTTCATTCTGCTTTTAATTAAATGAGTTGACCTCTTCTGTAGGTGACGTTTTTTAGTTCCTCAAAACTGCAGATTTATGGACACTTTGGCACTCCAACAGATGGGATGTGGTTTGAACATGAACATTGCATTCACACAGCGTGTTGGTAAATATATGCTGCTTCACTAAATATTATAAAACAAAGTCCCTCGCCGTGTCTGTACGCAATAAACTCAAAAACTACTGAACGGTTTTTCATGCGGTTTTCACCAATAGACAGGGAGTAATTTATGAGGGAGTTTCAGATGTATAATTTTTACCCGTGCAAAGTTGGGGCCGGTCGTAGTATCATAATAATATAAAACCATTCAGTAAATCTACTTTACTAGTCAGTTTCTTTTATTGTTGACATAAAATACACAACACGACTCCATCGTCTAAGTGAACTATTACACAGTTAATCACTTTAACGGCTCGGACTTTATTAGAGTGCATAGTGCCACATTACTTGGAAAGAGTGTAAAGAGTAACATTTTTAAAAGTACTTAGAGAAGCAACAAAATAGTAAACAGATGTTATAGATACAGAGTCTCATTTATTACAATAACAGTATTCTATGTAATTGACAAGTTAATTATAATATTACAAAGTATATACTTACTCGTAGAAGCTTTAATAAAAAAGCGGAATTAATAAAAAAAGGTTTCATTTTTGGGTTTTATTTTACCTAGGGAGAACCTGGTGAGCTATAGATGCTCGAATATTGATATTGTATTATTCTAACTATTATATTATTGATCAAGTGTATTACAGACATTTCGTTAAATATGGCGACTAAAATATACAAAATAACCAACGCAGAAACTGTAAAATATTTACAAATGTATCGTGTTTGAAATCAGTGGAAGTTTTAATTACGCACATTTCGTTAAAAACCCACACAATCATTATTAGTCGTTTTTAGGGTTCCGTACCCTAAGGGTCCAGACAGAGCCCTATTGCTGTCACTCACGTGTCCGTATGTCCGTCTGTCTGTCTTTCATCTGTCACACAGGTTTTACAGCCAAACGATTGCACAAAACAAGCATCTTGTTGACCCAAAGCCATACAAATAGTCAAAAATACATTTGGTACGGAACCCTAAATGTGTAAAGTCCGACACGCACTTGGCCGGTTAAATTTTATTATTTAATTTTTAATATAAATAGAGGCTCCCTGTCATAGTGTTATAATAACCTTCCATCCAGTCCAAACAAGAAAGTTGTATTTTCAGAAATCGTATTAAATAATTTCATAACAATTCAAATGTAGACTGAAATTAATTAAACAAGTTCAGACTTATTTATATTCCCTTCCAGATGTCAAGACTTCAGGAGTTTCATGGGAATGAAATTAAAGTTCACTCAAAAAGTTACACGAGGCAACACGTTATGTGTTAAATAAATGACTATGTATAGGTAAGTATGCTATACTTAGACCAACGACCATCCCTGACTCTTTGTTGTGAGGTAATATAGCCTAAGCGTTAAAATAATATACAGGGTGTAACAGAAAGGTGTGGTAATATTTTAAGAACCTGTTCTGCCCATGAAAATGAACCACTTTCTCTAAGAAAAAATTGAGAATTCCCAAAAAAAGAAATATTAATTTTGCATAAAAAGTTATCATCAGCTGATCAATATTTGTATGGGAAGTATTTTTTTTTAATTTCCTCATGTTTTCTCGATGAAACTTGATCATAACGACGGGCAGATGCAGTTCTTAAAATTTCAACACACCTTTCCGTGACGCCCTGCATAGACTATAATTTATAATGGAGAGAAGTACCTATTAATTATTTTTTACTCAATCATGCCAGAACGGCTGAACGGATCTGGATGAAATTTGGCACAGAGACAGATTATAGTCTGGAATAGCACGTAGGTTATAATTTATAGTGGGAGAAGTACTAATTCCAAGCGGGCAAAGCCGCTGGCGGAAACTAGTACATTTACATACATGCCACATACCAACACCAACAGTATGGTCGTGTGGTAGTAATTAAATAGTTGGATTCTGTTGTATTCTTTTTCACAGAATTTTTTGATCACAGAAGCTTTCTAGTCTTTGAATCTCATATTCCAAGTTTTCATCAAAAGAATTGGCACAAACCGATTGTCATCATCTGTCTAGCCTTTTCCCAACTACCATGGGGTCGGCTTCCAGTCTAAGTGGATGCAGCTAAAAACCAATATTTTACATGGAGCGACTGCCTATCTGACCTCTACAACCCAGTTACTGGGTAATACGATACCCCTTGGTAAGACTGGTTGTCAGACTTTCGGGATTCTGACGACCCGTAACGACTGTCAAAGATCCACGATTGACAGCCGAGACCAACAGCTTAACGTGCTTTCCGAGGCACGGAGGAGTCTCGGTATGTAAAGATGGTCACCCATCCATGGCCCTAACCCAGCAAGCGTAGCTTAACTTGATAGATCGACTCATGCGGCTGTTTACTTTAACCACGAGCGCACAACACGATTGTATCACCATTAATTCTACCAACCTAAATATGCCAGTACCTACTTTCTACAACCCAGCAAGATTAATTACCAAGAACAAATCGTAAGTTATATTACATAAGCTAATAAGTCAAGAGCCTATATCAATGGCCGACCCTGACACCGTTACAATTTTATGACACGCACCTTTCAACACACATGTACGTATGTATCTGTATCGTTGTACTTACATAAGAGTTTGGTGTAACTGTTATAGTTATTGTTTAAATGTTAATTTGTTAACTGGTGATATTGAGGTCGGCTGCGAAAGTTTCAAAAATACACGTGGTTATGATATTTGCTCGTAATGTCGGTTCAAAAATAGGAAATGTTTCTTTTTTTTGGGGTTTTTGGTGATATTTTTTTATTTATTAATTGAATAAACTTTATTAATTTGTGGGGTACCCACATCTAAAAAATAAAATATAAAAAAACTGTTTTATTTTGCATTTTTTTTTTATTTTGCACTTATTAGTGTTTTTTTTTTAACCTGGTTACTAGGGTTATTGAGGCCGCATGCAAAAGTTTGAGAAATACTTTTGGTTATGATATTTGCTCGTGATTTGGGCTTAAAAGTAGGAAACGTTTTTTTGGGGTCATTGGTCATAAAATACTCGATACACACGTGTACGTGAAGTAGTTTTGCTGGGCAGTTTGTTGCGCCACTTCTTCTTTTCAGCTAAAACACTAGAAAGTGGTGACGGGTGGGTGTTTTTGGGGGACTGTCTTTATGTAGAACTTTGTCGTTCAAACAGAGATCTGCACTTGCATGATGACGATTCTATAAAGAGGTTAGCAGATATAGTGACAGTATTAGATCTAACAGTCAATTTATATATGAAATATATATATCGTAAAAGAAACAAAAACATGGTAACCACAGAAATTTTAAATATTGTAAAAAATTTGTGTTACAATTCTATTTCGGTGTACATTAAAGTATATGTTATGTATGTCTTCTATATATCTATATAGCCAAAAAGCAACTACACTATTTAGACTGAATTCAAAACAATACCAATTAAAAACCAACACAAACCTATCAATCAATTACCCACTTTCACACGATCAGACAAACTAATACCCAATAATTATAATCACTACCGGTACGGTAAATAAATCATATTCAAAATTAGAACTACGCAAATTTCGCCACAGTCTGCGCCTGCGCAGGCTAGCCGGTGAGAGGGGAGTGCATGCGTCGTCTTGTCACGGACGCCCGGCATTGCGCAGTAGCACCGAAAGTGCAACCGCCTTGCTCGAATGAACTGGGTTTGTTGAACTGGCGTTTTGCTAAAATTTGAATTAACAGGAAAATGTATTTAACTTGAAACTTAGTTTGACAGGGTACTGGGTTTTTTAAGTTCTGCTATCGCTCGAAAACTGCCAACGTTGTACTATCTTTGTCACCCCGTTTTCTACTGAGACTGGTCAAAGGAAGCGCATTATCAGTACCTTCGTTTTTTTATCACTGATAGGCTCGCGTTTGTCCACTATCTCACCTGATGGTAAGCGATGATTTTTTTTTTTTGATACAAGCCCGCCACACTACTTCCACACCACTGTAACTTCTGTAAGCCAGAATCAACAGTGGCGACCACCAGAAAAAACGCCGAGGCAATGAAGCTCGACGAGTCCCAGAGAAATGATTAAACTGTCTTGGGCCCCGCAACGAAATTAATTAGAAAAGACAGCGGAGGACAAAAAAAAACATAATTTCCAGTGGAAATTATGGTAAGCGATGATGTGGTCGACGATGGAGCCCGCTTGCCTGAAAGTTACTTAACAGTTAACTTCTAGGCAAGCGTGCTCCATCTTGACTTAAATTCCCCAGTAGCTTTAAGATTGTAGCTTTAAGGAAACAGACTCCGGCAGGGAATTCCACTTCTTAGCTGTACGCACAATTAAGGTGTTCCTAATCTGTGCATGTGGGTGTAATGTTTACCAATATTCATTGATGCCAGAACATAAGTTCACGGTTTTAATAATAGTATCCGTTGAACACCAACTAGTAGACTACAGGTGGCCCAAAATAACCTCAAAATACAGTAACTCAATCCACACACAAACCCATTGTAACTATTTTTCACACGGCCATTACGAATAAGGTCCTGTAACGACTACTGTTATCTGATCGCCATATTATTGCCCTTGTACACTAAAAGAATAAATAGCCCGACTGAATAGCCCCATTTGTGAAGCAAACATTGTTTTTATTTTTATTACCTAGCTTAATAGTATGTGTATTTTGTTAATTATCGGTAATGATAGGAGTAAAAAGTCATTAATGTTTATGTATGGAGATTTTTTTTATTTGGAAAGGGTTGGAAGTTTTTGGTGGTTCGGTGTTATAGCTAGTTATCTTGTTGTCTTGGAGTTTTTTCAGATCTTACTTGAGATAGTCCTTTGTACAGATGATCTTCACTTAAATATCAAAATAATTAAATTGAGAGCGAATTAACTCTTTTGCCATAGTTACTTTTAGTTGTATATGTAAACTCAATTCTAAATAAGTACTGCTAGCTGTGCCGCGTCTCCTTTCGCGTGTATGTCGGAAAAAAATGAGTCGCTTAGATAAGGTAATAGATATAGAAGAAAATAGAAAGAGGGTAATGCATGGCACTGACTGTATCATATCTTCCATTTAAAATGGAGGATTTTCCGACCAGCTCTTATGATTATTCCTAATGTGAAATGTATTTATGTTAATGTCACTCTATTACACCATGTTAATTCTAAGTAATTACTTTTACTGTTTAGGTACTTAGTACGGCCGATAGGTTTTTATTATATCTGTTTGCCAGTTGCAGTGTTTTTTATTAAATTATTCTCGATTAACAAAATTAGGCATCATGTGGTACGAGAAAAAAATATTCTTCTCTTCCCGGAGATGTCTCAAAAGAGTTCTTAAAGATAATGCCAAGACATAGGGCAAGAACGACCCTCTGTCTGCACATAACAATAAACTATGACCCAAATGAAACGTGTTGATTACGGTCACTGTTTGCCCTTTCAAGGAAGAGGTCACTGAGAAGCACAGTCAGAAAGAAGGAAGTTGAAAGCTTGCATGATGATAATATAAGAAACTACCTAAATAATCCGCCGATAAATCAGCAGAGTGAAGTGTTCTAACTGCTGGAACATAGGCCTCCTCCCTAGGAGAGGAAGTGAACGGAACGGTGGTGGAGTGGGAATCCCTTCGCGGACTAAGTTTTTAGTGTAGGATTTGCCCATTGCTAACCATGTTTTTTTTTAGTGTTCTAAGAGCAGTGTAGTGATTAGATGAGAGCTGCGACTTACAAGTTGTAGGTCGTGAGTTCAAACTCAGGCAGGCGGTTTACTTTGTCAAAATTATTTCATCACCACTGCTCTAAAAACGGTAAAGGAAAACATCGTGAGGAAACCGGCATGTCCAAGAAGCAAAAATTCAAAGACATGTGACAACCACCAACCCGCATTGGGCCCGCGTGGTGGATTATGGCCCACACCCTCTGACAGAGAGGAGGCCTTCCACTTCTGGAAGTGGGTAAATTAAAAGGCTGATGATGATGATGATGCTGCTGATGTAGTGATTAAAGAAAGGTCATGCCAGTCTGTATTCATAGCCACGACCTATCATTATAAAAATAAATAATAATGACAATATTATTAAGTCATCAAACAAATTTTCAACTATAATATACATTATAATACATATCTAGAGTACACAAACAGGCTCTTACTAAAACATTTTGCAATGCTCAGAACTCAGCATTTCCTAGGTAACAAATTCTGGTATTAGACAGAAATTACGTCGTACCAAATTGCATCATTCTCCTTTGAGTTATTAGGTCTTGGTGTAAGGTTTTAGTAAAGCAGCCTTTCTAAACCTTTTTTAAAAGTAAACCTTTTTTAATGGCGAACCCTTAGTTAGGCTTACAATCTTTGGCACGACCTCTTGAAAAAAGTACAGTAATATTAAGATCATCATCATCAGCCTTTTAATGTCCCCACTGCTATGGCACAGGCCTCTTCTCTGTGAGAGGGTGTGGGCCGTAATCCACCATGCAGGCCTAATGTGGATTGGTGGATGTCACATGTCTTCGAATTTTTGGTGGATATGCCAGTTCCCTCGGAATGTTTTCCTTCACCGTTTTGAGAGCAGAATATTAAGATAGGTACATGATGATTATTCAGAATTTTAACTTCTATATAGGTATAGTATAGGAGGGAGGAGTATAGGGACTCCGTTGTCCGCACTTAGACTCCCATTTGGTCCGTTGTGCGTCTTCTATGTAGGTATATTTTATTTTATTTTTTCCGCGGACCCCTTGGGACATGTTCCCAGATTCCCAGGGGTCCGCGGAGCTAGGTTGCGAAACACTATTTAGTCTTTACTGGAAGCCTCATTTAATATAATGAAGATCTAATTAGTACGCTAGAGGGCTGATTTTTGGTCTGACGAGTAGTGATGTTAATTATTTTAGGCTTTCATTTTGTTGCTGCCAGGTATATTGATGTTAAACTTAAGTAAATTTACGCACTTCTATTTAAGTAATGATAACTTTATCATTATTTGGTGTTGTAATTTAACATTAAAACCGGTGCGTGTCAGGCTACGCGCAGTGCAGGGTTCCGTTGTCGCTCATTGTAACATGCGGACTTAGAAGGCTTTATGTTTATTACTATGAATATTTTAATAGAGTTCACGATTTAACGGACAATAAATTAAAAACGAAAAAAATGTTTATTTTTCCAAAATTTGTTTATTACCGTTTAAAATATTAAATAAGTAACAACTACACAAGTTTTTTTTTTCAAAGGATTTGATGTTCTGTAAAAATTTTTCCAAGTAGCTACATTTTATAAGTTGGGCTACTATTTCTCTTATACACACAGAGTTAACTTAGTCGTGATAGTTTTTCAAGCTGGCAGTGTAGCTTTAAGTCTGTCCGTAAGCGTCCCCCCCGGACGCTCGACTTGAATAAAAAATATCACTTAAAGATTTATATATCGAAAACAAATCACTGAATCAAAAAACAGTCTGCAACTCCGCAATAATTTTGAAAGACCTATCCAATGGTACATTACACTACAGGATAAGCGAAAAAAAAATTATACCCACTACATAAAAAAAAACTTTTTTTTTTTTTTATTGTTTTGTTTTTTTTGCCTGATTACATATATACCCGTACAAAATTGCAGTTTTCTAGTACTAATCGTCTCTTAGCTATGCCTCAGACAGACAGACGGACAGACCGAAACTATAAAGGTTCCTTGTCCTTGTCAGGACTACGGAACCCTAAAAATTAGTGCCAAACACGATAGAGTATGCACAATTTTATCACTTAATCCGTCAAGCCCCTCATTAGCAGACACAATTAAAAACCTATTGTCACGTCTCCTTAAGGAGACGCGAGGGGCCACAGAGATTCACAACAAATAGTTGCTAACAAAGTAATAATAAATCAGTCCTTTGGTTGCACTGAACTCTCTGTCATTCTCAAAATGGCGGCGCGCTGAGAGTCTGACAACGATGCACAATTTTGTTTATGGCCGGAGTCGCTTACGTGCAATTTTTTTAAAGTGGGCCATAATAGGAGCCGGACCATCTTCTCATCATCATTCTTTAACAGCTTGGAGATTCTAATAACAGAATTCCAAGCTATCGGATTCATAACCAAAATAAATTCAAAACTTCTTACAAAATCGCGAGTCCCTACGCTCTCACTTGAAAACTCCGCAGCCCAAGTTCATAAAGTCACATTAAAACGAAATATACATAGATTCAGTACAGTACAGTATTATTAAAAAGTATATCAAAGAAATGAAATGAGTGAAAAGGAAAAATGTAACAATTATAAAAGTGATTTCATTTTCTGACGGCTACGGAGTCCCCTAGGACTTGACCAAGGACTCTGCTATTTTTTATTACTTATTCAGATATTTTAAAACGTGCTCCATCCAACGTTTAATTTCAAACTTGTGAGACTAAGAACTTTCATCTTAAAGATTTTATTACTATGAATTCTGATTTCAGATTTTTAATCCATTCTTTTTAGGGTGCCGCTCCGCTGTAAAAGTATTATGAAATTTTCTTTAGGTCTAAGTTAACATTTAAGAATGCCTTTGACATTAAGTCCGCCTTTGTATGAGAACATTTGTGTTCTAAAAGTATTAAGAATACTAGAAACAATAACATTTAATTCCTAAAATACTAGTGCGCCTTGTTACATCTAGTATTTGAAGTGCCCTTTTAAGAATTGCCTTTGTTAGGAAGTTTCACCCTTCCGAAACTTGAATTTGAGGAATAATTACAATTAAAGATATTTTGGTGCAGGAAACCTCAAACGGCGCAAATTAACCTTATTGGGAGTTACATGTTTGAGCCGTTTGGGGTTGAAACACTAGGGCCATGGGGTCCGAGTGCCCATCGAGATTTTCGGCATATCAGCAAGCTGTTAGTCGACTCTTCACGTGACCAGTGGGCTGGGCTGGCCAATGAATCAGCATTGCTATTCAACGTGGCAACGCTGCTAGCGTTCTGGGCACTTTTTCCATTGACAGCGATGTGGATGAATTTTTTGATGCCCAATGAGTTGTTTTCATACGCATTTGTACATGTTAAGTATTATTATCAGGCCTATCATTTCCAGACACAAAGCATTTTAAATTGCGTCTGGAAATGATAGGCCACTCTGGCGTTCACATATATTTTAAGTTATTTCCATTAAATGCAACTGAAATATATTTTTGAATGAAAAAAAATTAATAAATTGGTAGTATACAATTATGGAGTGTGTGTTAAAAGTACTTGGATACGGCTCAAACAATCCCATGATTTTTATTGAATGACTTCATTTTCCTTCAAATAATCTAATTTAAAAAAAAAAACAATAAAGTGTGTACAGAACCTTGATTTTATCTAACACGCACTTGGTTTTTTGCACCTCTGACTTTTAGTTTAATGCACAATAAAGCGCTAGTAATGTACAACAAAATTAAAGCTGAAAGAAATTGATGATTTTTATTTAAAAACTAAAATCCAACGAACTTTAATGAAAGTCTAAAACTAATTTACTTTCGACACCTCTGTGAATTACTATGGCAAATTGTCGTTATTAGCAAGCCGGAGGACGCTTGCCGTCTCTTTGAAAGCCTTTTAAACGGCACAATAAGCTTAATTGCTTAGTAAAGGCGCTACTAACTGCCAATGACCTTGAGTGGTTAGCTTGCGTGTTCTGTGCTGAGCTCACGTAACGTGTCGTAGGTCTCGCCCATCAAGGAGCGCTGTTCGAAATTAGATGTATTATTAATTTATTACACATAAAACAACAAGTATTACACTAAAACACTCAGACTAAATTATAAACAATTAAATGATCTTTAAAATGGTGAAGGTTTCATGTAAATACGCTTTTTAGTTTTTGCGTGATTCTAATTTTTTTTATCCGCGTTAGACATAACTTTATAAATTAATTACACCATGTTACAAAAATATAAATTCTAATATTCTCAGATCAAATTACGATGAAAATTGATTAGAGTAACATATATTTTTTTCAAAGAAATTAGATAAGTCGTTTAGAAGTGATGTTCAATTAAAAACCATTAAAAGTCTTATAACTGTACCTTAATACTTAATTGCTTAGTTAATACTTAATAAACCTCTTACACTAAAAGAAAAAATGTTTCAGTAACACCAGAAGGTGCGAATTTGCAAAATTACTTCTGAATACCAATTCTTGGACCGAACCGAGTTACAAACAATTTCCACTTTGAGAGGCTTGATCAAAGAAATAAAACTAAAAAACAGGTCTTCCTCAGACTTGCCGAAAATGAGAGTAAATTTAACCAACTGTAATTCTCCTTTGAAGGCCTCCTGGGAACTCAGTTGAAAGGAAAATTGCAAAAGTTAGCATCCCCTTATGAGGGGCCGAGTTATAGCAACTAGATTTGGTGTAAGGTCGACCACCCCTTTATTGTAATATCTGGGGCCCTACTATGACGTCTTAAAGTCATCATGAATCCGGTGTGAGAGAGAAACAGAACACGTCATCATCATAACAGCTGAAAGACGTCCACATCTAATTTCACAACAGATTAGATTTTTAACACTATTCGTAAGTAAGAAAACTAAAAACAAATGTCGACGGCACGGTTGGCGCAGTGGTTAAGCGTTCGGCTGCTGCGCTGCGTGTCGCGGGTTCGATCCCCGCACGGAACAAATATTTGTATGACCTACAGATAGTTGTTCCGGGTCTGGGTGTCTTGTGTATGTGAATTTAAATGTTTGTAAACGCTCCCACGATACAGGAGTAATTCCTAGTGTGGGGCAACGTTTTAATTAAAAAGAAAAAAAAAGAAAAAGAATGTAAAGGTGATTATTAATAATAAGTTATTTAAAATTTGCAAAATTCTGCCTATCAGCTTAAAACATAAATACTTACTTCTGGGTAACAGTCATGGAAGCTGGGAGCGTCACTCGCAAATTACCCATAACCACGCAATCTAGGATGGTATCAGCAGGTAAATATGATGTACATGACGAATTATTTCGGCGACCGAACGCTTGACAAAAGAGTTACCCTACCTTCTCAACCAATTGCCTAGTGATGTAAGAAGTCAGGGAAATAATTGTAAATTTGCCAAATTGCTCAAGCAG
This sequence comes from Polia nebulosa, assembly GCA_951329385.1. Taxonomy (NCBI): domain Eukaryota; kingdom Metazoa; phylum Arthropoda; class Insecta; order Lepidoptera; family Noctuidae; genus Polia; species Polia nebulosa. Next base: position 6,701,526 of record OX589593.1, read on the forward strand.
TTCTTTTTAGACCATTTGTAAGATAGTCTATCAGTGCAATAAGTGTAAAATTAACTTTCCGCACTAATAAAACATAGGTGCAATTTATTGTTTGTTCCGTTCCCGCAGACAAACCGTGAAAACGGTTTTGCGGGGAATAGCTCATAAGGTAAGACTATAATAAAATTTGTTTGTCTTTAATTAATAAATAATAATAATATAATGCTGCTGGATATGAGCCTTCGTAAGTATCCGGTCCTGTGCATCTCGCATCCATCGGCTACCCGCGGCCCTCACCAGGTTATCTGTCCAACTTGTGGGAGGCTTTCCAAGGCTGCGTCTTCCGGTACACGGTTGCCAATCCAGAACCTTTCGTCCCTATCGACTTTCTTTTCTGAGAGCAATGCCCGCTGCCACTTTTGCTGATTCTTCGGGCTAATAACAGTAACCTTGGTTCTCCATCAGATATCAAAACGGAGCTATAGAGGACGAATAGCACTATCCCTTTCTCACATCGGATTCATGATGGTTATAAAACGTCATGGTAAGAGAGCTGTACTTTAAATCATTTGTAACTAAGTTCGCCTTTGAACTATGTAGCTATTTGGAAGTTTGAAACATTATTACGGTCCCATTAACATATTAATATGAAATATTGTTGATGGTGTTGAAATTAAATTTGTGAAGCCTTTGCCCCCAATTGACTTCGCTTTTGAAGCGATAATTTCTAAGTAAAACGGAGAATTGAGTCTACTGTTAAATTAACACACTTTCCTATGATGTCGAAAATAACTTAATTGTTCAGAGGTAAAGGTATACTAAAGCTCAGCAGTTTCCATCTATTATTATTTACCTACTTCAGTCAAGGAAATACTGAAACAAAAAAAACCGGCTAAGTGCGAGCCCGACTCACGTGCAAAGGGTTCCGTACGAATCAAATCGAATCAAAACCATGGACTTCCTATAGATTTTCCTGTAATTTTATTTTATACTCAGAAATAGAAATCGGGAATAGTAAATTTTCATAGATTTTGTTAAATAATATTAAAACTACTTATTTTAAAATTATGAAAAAGAAATACATTAATTTGAGTCACACATTAGTGCTCTTTCATTTGATATATCGCAAGGTATGTTCCGTATTTGGGTCACAGATATTCATGTGTGTACCACAACGCTCGGTCTCGTAGATTTGGAGTAACTGTGACAGACGTACGGACACACGTGTGTCCGTTTTTTCATTCGGATGTTCGGAGCTCTAAAAATCATGTTTAATTCAGACACCTAGAAAATCTAAAGCGTAATTTTCTATAGACTCCATCTTCCAAGAAGCATTCGCAACTTAACAACAATAATTTACCATCTTTCTTTTACCGAAAAATCACTGCACCAAAACTGACAACGGACCTATCAAAATCCAGACACTTTCACCTCAAAAATTAATAAAACGTCACCCGAACAAAAGGAGATGGACGTAAACAAAGAGAATCTCGACAGTAGCCTTAACAAACAGTACCTGGCTACTATTGACTCGTCAGATGTTTACTGACAAAACAGTATTTGTTTGTGGGACGGCCACGTGTCGTAATCACAATGTCTAAGTTACCCGTGAGTCTTTGGGGAATGCACGTGTCGATTTAGGACATTTTGTCTGTTTGTAGCTGACTAGCACTTCGATTTCGAAAAAACAGCCCATTTTGGCTAAAATACATGATATAAATATAATTTATTGCCTATAGCACCCAAAAAGTAATTATGTAACTTTTTAGAATTTATTTTTTTTAGAATTGGGTCATTAGTTTATTACCCAAACTTAAAAACAAATTTTACCTTTTTATAATATAAGTATAGATTTTATAGCCTCAAGATAGTTGTAATCAAAAATTTGGGCATCTTTTATTTACGAACATAAAATATATCCAACTTATAATGTTTTGTATGGTAAAGGTCAAGTGTTTAAGGCACTATTAGCTGCCAACGACCTTGAGTGCTTAGCTTGCGTGTTCTACGCTGAGCTCACGTAACGCGTCGTATATCCACCCGATAATAGGACTCGCCCATCAAGGAGCGCTGTCCGAAATTAGACGCATTATTAATTTATCACACATGAAACAACAAGTATTTAACTAAAACACTGAGACTAAATTATAAATAATTAAATGATCTTTAAAATGGTGAAGGTTTCATAAAAATACGCTTTATAGTTTTTGCGTGATTCTCAATTTTTTATCCGAGTTAGACATAACTTTATAAATTAATTTCTCTTCTTTATAAGTATTTCATAATTTATCTGCAAACCATACAAATACTTTTATCAACGCGGCAATCAAACCCGCTACCATAACGCACTCAAAGAATGAATGACCTTCGTTTGTAAAAAAAAAACTTTCCCACGCTCACTATCATCCAATTACCGCACAATACAGTGTAAGGATTATGACGTCACAAATACGGAGTGCACTTACTTGCAAGTATGCGGCATCAGAGACGAGCCCACACAGGAGCGCCCCAGTGAGCGCCCTCAACACCGCTTTACCCATTTCCCCGCACATTTTTACAAACTGTATACTTTAAAATGAACTGTCTGAACGCAAGTGTAGCTGTTACTGTGTAACTAAATGAAGTAAGGTGCATAGGTGGTCGCCCCACTAAAAAGCAGTGGCGTGCCGTGGTAGGGTAGAGGTTTATGAAACAGTTGAACGAAAAGACCTGTCGAATTACTTGCTGTATTGCGAATTTGATTGCTGGTTGGTGTTTGCATGTTTGTACAAATGTGACATGTTTCAGAAGCTGACTGAATGAGTGGTTGACTTCATTCAACTGTGCAAGAGCAGAGCATTCAACTATACAAAAAGATAATTCTATTGAGTCTTTGTTCGAAATATTTTTGTTTTTAAGGTGGATGCAACAGGGTAGCCCGCGAAATTCAAATTTTCTTACGTATTTTGCAATTTGCAGGTCAGTGTCAGGATGTATCTTCGTCAAAATTTGATTCGCGGCCGTAGCAAGTACGTATTTACAGAACTGTAATCATTAAAATCATCAATACAACGCTTTCAGTTAGAATTGATGCCAAATGTCATGATTTCATGAAATTCTTACAATTGGCATCAATTCTAACTGAGAAAGTTATAATGATGATAAATCTAGAAATACATACTTGCTACGGCCGCGAACCAAATTTGAAACTGACACTGACTTGCAAATTGCAAAAAACGTAAGAAAATTTGAATTTCGCGGGCTACCCTGGAGCTTTCACCTTAAGCCGCTGTAAAAAATAGCAGGTGTAGCAAAAAACCTCTCGATCAAGAAAGGTAAATTATTTTATAATTTCATAAATTATTTTAAATAAAATGTTTCATAACCAATGAAAATTAAAAATTTATTTTTGACCAGATATTTTGCATGTGAGTTAAACATGCAAACTTATTTTAATAATAAAAGTAAAAATGTTTCAATCCTGTAGTATTATTTTATGCTCGCGTGCAATATTTCATGCATAGAAATATTCAATTATTTAAAATAACAGAAAGTGAAATATTATTTTCCAACAGTGATTTAAATAACTCGCAGAGCTAATAAAAATATCGAAGCAGCAGTTATTAAACAAATATCGCGGAGTAGGTACACGGGGTTATGTTTTCAACTTTTCATTGTAAACATGTAAAAAAATAAAGTACAATACTCCTCAATTTTGATGGCACGGTTGGTGCAATGGCTAAGGCCTCTGCCTCGAATTTTGCGGGCAGCGGGGCGGCGGCGGCGGCGGCGCGGCAGCGGGGCGGGCAACGCTTACCTGTTCTCCAAACTAGCGGGCAGATCGCGCGGCACTATAGCGGTGTAGTGTTGTGTTCGTGGTTGTGTTGTCGAGATAATTGATTTTATTCGCGAACGAAATGTCTGAAAAACGGCGACATCTTTTTGATTCAAATTTATTCCTAACGCTCGATTTATTGTGGGCAAAAGAAGAAGTGGATCCCTACTATAGGGCAAGGAAAATAAATGGCGAGTTTTATGGAAATTATGAAGAACAGAGACAAAATCCCGATAAATTCTACGACTACACCAGAATGAGTGTAGAAACTTTTGACTATATTCTTGAAACTATCAAGAGTGTAAATCACTCTTGATAGTTTCAAGAATATCTTAGTCTGTAAGAGTCTGGAATTAATCCAAAACGATTTAGAGGTATATCTCCAGCAGAAAAATTATACTTTGGACATTTTGACAAAAAAAATGTACAACACTATACCTACAATGCAGACGCGCAACGCGGGCGGTCACCGCTTGACTGGAGTGCACCGCTCGTTGCCCGCCCCCGCGCCGCTCCTGCACCGCTGTATTCGAGGGCCGGTCCATTTGATTATACGCGTAAGATCCTGCCGCTCCCGCGCCGCCGCCGCCGCCGCCCCGCTGCCCGCGAGATTCGAGGCAGAGGCCTAAGCGATTCGCTGCTGCGCTACGTGTCACTGGTTTTATACCCGCACGGAACAATTAATATTTGTATGGCCTACAAATAGTTGTTCTGGATCTGTGTGTCTTGTCTAAGCGAGCTTACATTTTTGTGAACGCACCCACGATATAGGAGTAATTCCTACTTTGCCCACATTTTTAAATAAAAATAAAACAATGATAATTTAACACTCTTTTGCCATTTAAATTCCAAACGTTTACAAACCCTCGAATCTAGCAGCCTTATTCCGTAACACATTCCTAATGGCAAGAACAGAAATTGTCAAAACAGCTCTCATTAAGGCACCATTAACTGCCAATGACCTTGTGTGGTTAGCTTGCGTGTTCTGTGCTGAGCTCACGTAACGCGTCGTACGTCCACCCAGTAATAGGACTCGTCCATCTAGGAGCGCTGTCCGAAATTAGACGCATTATTAAGTTATTATACATAAAACACATAGACTAAAATATAAATAATTAAATGGTCTTTAACATGGTGAAGGTTTTATAAAAATACGCTTTATAGTTTTTGCGTGATTCTCAATGTTTTATCTGCGTTAGACATAGCTTAATAAATTAACTAGACTGTGTTATATAAATATACTTTCAAATATTCACATATCAAATTACTTTTAACATACTTTTTTTAAAGAAATAAGGCTAGTCGTTTAGACGTGATGTTCAATTAAAAACCATTAAAAGTCGTGTATCTGCGCCTTAAGACAATAGTTATAATAGTTTTATACACTCGTCTTATAACCAAAGTGAGTGCGGTGCCCTTGTCCAAAACATGACTCACATACTGAAATGCCTTTAGTGCCTACACCTGCACTATAGAGGACCTGATTAACGCTAGTGACGTTGCAAATAATGTGGCGAGCTTCTGGGCCACAAAGTATTAAAAACCGGTTAACAGCGACTTTTACTTGCACATGAAGGGTTCCGCACGATTATATTATTTGTTGTTATAGCGGCAACAGAAATAAATATGCTGTGAAAATTTCAACTGTCTACCTATATTACGGATCATAAGATTCAGCCCGCTGACAGACAGACGGACAGTGGATGCTTAGTAATAGGGTTAGTTACCATAGATTCAGAAGAATAAAAAGAATTAAGATAATTTCTCTCCGCTTCACTTCGCACCCATGGCTTATTCCTCAGGAACTATGAAATATTCCGGGATGAAAAAATAGCCTTTGGCATTCAGCGATAGTGATCTTAAATGACCAGAAACCTTACTATCAGTGAATAAATTTTTCCTCTCTATAATAGAATAGAATACTCTTTATTTATTTATTTATCACATGGAAAACCAACAGCTTTACATAAATGCATTAAGTAAACTAGAATAAGAGACTTTAAGCCAATTATAGGTTTTCACGGCTAGCTATACAGTAATACAACACTACTACTACTCACTACTCTTACTCTCTCTCTCTCTACTACTCTTTCTTTCTTTCTTTTGTTTGTTGGTTTTAATATCCATAAAAGCCATAACCTACCCAAGACTAACTGTATTTACTGCAACTCCTCACTAAGCAACATAAAATTAAGTGAGATAGTATTTAAGTGTAATTGTCTACCTTATTAATAATGTACCTACTAAAGTAATCTGTGGAAACGTTGTGAATTGTACATTTACCCATATGTCATATCATATTTTACTGTAACATACATTTTACAATTGTTTGTGTTTCCCAAATAAATAAAATCAGATTATCACAAAAACGTACTATCAGAGGTATCTGTCCATCATTCAAATGCCATACAGCATCTGCTAGGCGACAACAATGCTTCATGTCTACATACATAAATATTAAAATAAAAAACTTCCACCCCATAATACATCTTGAAACTAAAATATCACTGAAGCAGTGACTATGGTTTAGACTATGACCAAACTGTAAAATTATTACCCGCTCTGAAGTCACTCCATTTTAGGAATATTATGTTTAGGATAAATGTACACCACACACATAATAAAACACAATACATACTCCTACATCCACACTTCACACTAACTGTCTACAGATATACACATCCATACCAATTTGCATCATTTAAAATTGCTACCCACCCTGAACTCACTACATTTTAGGAATGTCATGGTGTATAGGATAAAAGTACACCTTCACACATAAAACATCAAAAGTGTGAATATAGGAGTATGTATTGTGTAATAATACTCCTAATACGTTCACACTTCACACTAACACTCTACAGATACACATGCTTAACAAATTGCATCTTTTCTTTTGCTTTTCTGACAACTAATGGCAGAAAACACTGCCTCCTGTAACACAGGTCTTTAAACCTAGCGCAGGAGTCAGGGACTTCATAGCTCTTGTGTATTTTTTATGTGAATAAATTATTATTATATAATATGACAACCGGATTTTGTTCAACTGCACAAATGAGGGATTAATATTCGACGGTTCTATGTCACAGGTGTGTGTTCTGTGTTCTGGTTCACAGAAATAGCGCTCAAGTGCATTGGACATACTCGCAGTTAAGGAAAGTTTTTATTGTATTGTTATATTATTTGTTTAATAATTATTATTAATGTAAGGAAAAACAATAGGCAGTAATAGCATCGCATTGGCGCTGAGCTATTACGGTTTAATTCACATTTTTTTTAATAAAAAAATAATATAAATTTTTGTTAAAACCCTTTGTTACCATAAAATAAAACCAGAACTCGCGAATCACTAATCTAAAGACAAAAGAGGTGTCATCAAGCTTTTCCGTAAAATAAAGTTCAGAAAATAATATCGGCAGTACCGCACCGATATTCAGAACACATCAACGGAATTATTCTATAGATAAAAGCATTTTTTTGACGACCCGTTGAAACCTCGTGTGACTGTTTCTATATGCCAGTATATATGTATGGCCGCCACTTTGTGATTGACTTTTTATATGTACAAAAAAAAAACTTTCATTGGATTAAGACCAAATTGTTTATTCTATCTGTAAAAGCCGTCACTATGAAGCTTGATTGTCGGTGTTGGTCAAATCTAATGCATAGTGGGATATGTCGAATAAATACTGTAGAGGTTTTGTACGATTCAACGTATGAATTGTATATATGGTATTAGTAATGCTTCGAAACTTTGATGTTGTGTTTTTACGTTTCCGTACCCGAAGGGTCCAAACGGAACTCCAGGGCACTCAGGGTGACCCTGAGCACTCAGGGCAGGGAAGGAACAGGGGTGGGTTTTAGTCAGTAAGAGGCTGACACGCCCTCCCGCTCCACCCTAGAGCGGGAGATGTCATGGGATGACTTCCCACCCCACAAAAAAATAAGGGTCCAAACGGAGCTGTTACTCACGTGTTAAACGTGTCAGTTCATCTGTCAGTCTGTCGTCTGTCACAAAATTTTGTTCCGAAGAATTTTTTTACATCTCATTGACCAATGAACTTTAAAGGAGAACCCCGATTTTGGGCCTAGCTGTTACACGAATTAGATATGTACCAAAAAAATTGTATATTTTGCTTAATTAACCCACTTAAATCTTAGCCTCAATAACAATGGCTAAGTGAAACTAATTAGATTTATATTTTTGGTTTTTAACAACTTTTGTAAGTCGTCACAACACTTATTTCATTATACGTCAGTCACTAACTTCACAAACGCTGGTATTATGTCAATAGAGCGTACCCTAAAAATATAATCGATTAAGTGCAAATCGATACCTACTGTACAAAAATATAGAATAATGCTCCATTGTTTTAGTATAATGTTTTTTTTAGGTAATTATTTAATAAAATGAATGTAAAATAAAAAGTCTGGAATCTAATTTATTTTTACCATAGGTACATTTCAACATTGTTTGAGTACTTTTGCGGCCTACAAAAATGTCCTATCTTTGGTATTTTTCGTCGAGTCATTGAGCTCCTTAGTAGTTCTAAGTTGAGCTATTCGATTACTGACAGATGCTTGCACTGACTGGACAGGTCCACTTAAATATATGTGGTTCTTTCTTCAAAAAACCATTACAAACACTAATCTGCATAGTCCTCAGCATATTGGGAATGTGACAACTATACTAGGTTGTTATATTCAGGTAGATTTCATGATTGTCTAGCAGTTTGAGTACTTTTGCGGCCTACCCAAATGTCCTTACTTTGGTATTATTCGTCGGTTCGTTGAGCTCCTTAAAGTTTTGAGTTGAGCTACACGATAACTGACAAATGCTGGCACTATCTGGACAGGTCCACTAAAATCTGCGTGTTGCTTTCCTCAAAAGCTCATCTCAGACATAAACGTACATGGTTTTCATATGATTCGACCAGTACCTACATATTGTATGGATTATAACACTTTAAAAGAGACTGACCTCTGACTTTTTTTCGGTGTTTCTTTTATGGGTAGAAATACTTTTAAGCTAGGAAACACCGGCCTCATCTAGCTTAAACTAACAAAACACATTGACATGTATAAGTGTTCCTTGTAACCTACTTACAAAATAAACATCATTTTTATCATTTAAACTCATTAAAATAAATAATCGATAAAATCGATTGCATCACGGATTGCACTAGTAAACGGAAAATGTCAATGTCAACGTCCGTCAATTTTCATGTCATGTCATTAATATCATTCGCTTTTTGTATTTTAGTGCAAGTGAATGTGTTTTTCCATATTTCTCGGTATTTATTATTTTTTATGACCTATGTTCGAATACTGAGTTCCGAAATTGATTGATTGCGACTGACCCTCGCTTGAACTTTTTTTGGAACGAAGTTCCTTATCGCGCGTTGTGAAAGGGGGCTAGAATGAAAAAATTCTTACGAAAAGTTGTCACGACACTTTTTGCTATAGTAAAAAAAATAAAATATTATTACTTTTGTTATAGTTGTTGTTATTGCTAAAGAGTAGAGAGAGAATCCAAATCCAAATCCAAATCCAAATCCAAATCCAAATCCAAATCCAAATCCAAATCCAAATCCAAATCCAAATCCAAATCCAAATCCAAATCCAAATCCAAATCCAAATCCAAATCCAAATCCAAATCCAAATCCAAATCCAAATCCAAATCCAAATCCAAATCCAAATCCAAATCCAAATCCAAATCCAAATCCAAATCCAAATCCATATCCAAATCCAAATCCAAATCCAAATCCAAATCCAAATCCAAATCCAAATCCAAATCCAAATCCAAATCCAAATCCAAATCCAAATCCAAATCCAAATCCAAATCCAAATCCAAATCCAAATCCAAATCCAAATCCAAATCCAAATCCAAATCCAAATCCAAATCCAAATCCAAATCCAAATCCAAATCCAAATCCAAATCCAAATCCAAATCCAAATCCAAATCCAAATCCAAATCCAAATCCAAATCCAAATCCAAATCCAAATCCAAATCCAAATCCAAATCCAAATCCAAATCCAAATCCAAATCCAAATCCAAATCCAAATCCAAATCCAAATCCAAATCCAAATCCAAATCCAAATCCAAATCCAAATCCAAATCCAAATCCAAATCCAAATCCAAGTCCAAATCCAAATCCAAATCCAAATCCAAATCCAAAAAGCAAGAAGCAAAAAGCAAGAAGCGAAAAGCAAAAAGCAAAAAGCAAAAAGCAAAAAGCAAAAAGCAAAAAGCAAAAAGCAAAAAGCAAAAAGCAAAAAGCAAAAAGCAAAAAGCAAAAAGCAAAAAGCAAAAAGCAAAAAGCAAAAAGCAAAAAGCAAAAAGCAAAAAGCAAAAAGCAAAAAGCAAAAAGCAAAAAGCAAAAAGCAAAAAGCAAAAAGCAAAAAGCAAAAAGCAAAAAGCAAAAAGCAAATCCAAATCCAAATCCAAATCCAAATCCAAATCCAAATCCAAATCCAAGTCCAAATCCAAATCCAAATCCAAATCCAAATCCAAAAAGCAAGAAGCAAAAAGCAAGAAGCGAAAAGCAAAAAGCAAAAAGCAAAAAGCAAAAAGCAAAAAGCAAAAAGCAAAAAGCAAAAAGCAAAAAGCAAAAAGCAAAAAGCAAAAAGCAAAAAGCAAAAAGCAAAAAGCAAAAAGCAAAAAGCAAAAAGCAAAAAGCAAAAAGCAAAAAGCAAAAAGCAAAAAGCAAAAAGCAAAAAGCAAAAAGCAAAAAGCAAAAATAGATTACGATACAAGACGGATACAATACGGATGCAATACAATACGGATGCAATACAATACGGATGCAATACAATACGGATGCAATACAATACGGATGCAATACAATACGGATACAATACAACACGGATACAATACAACACGGATACAATACAACACGGATACAATACAATACGGATACAATAGAATACGGACACAATACAATACGGATACAACACAATACGGATACAACAATTTGGATACAATACCATATTTTTGCGGTAGAGTATTTTTGCGGCCTACTCAAGTGTCCTTACTTTGGTATTGTTCGTCGGTTCGTTGAGCTCATAAGTTCTGAGTTGAGCTTCGCGATGACTGACAAATGCTTGCACTGTCTGGACAGGTCCACTCGAATTAGTGTGTTGCTTTCTTCAAAAAGCTTATCCCAGACATAAACGTACATGGTTCTCATATGATTTAACCAGTACACGTTGTATGGATTTGAACACTTTAAAAGAGACTGGCCTCTGAGTTCGTTTCGGTGTTTCTTCTCAGGGTAGTCAGCTAGGAAACACCGGCCTCATCTAGCTTAAACTGACAAAAAACATTGACGTGTAAAAGTGTTCCTTGTAACCTATTTACTGAATAAACATCATTTTATCATTTAATACAGAGCGTAAATAACAGTCCCAGGAGCCTCGGGTGTGGCCCCGCATGCTGAAAATGTTCAACGCTAAGGCCGTCGTGTCCGGGCGACTTCCCTCGAGTCATACCCTTTATTATTAGAGCTACTTGTTTTTCTGTGACACGCTCAGGCACCGCTGACACGAGGACCTCCGCATCCGTGGTCTGCTCACCTTTTAGCGGAGACTCCACTTGAAAGTAACATCTAAACATATTAGCAATGTCTTTTGGCTCGCTGAAGCCGTTGACACTCACCGGGACGCTAGGTTTTGGGCTTAACTTTTTTGTTTGTTGCCAAAATACTTTAAAATCTTTATTCTGATGTTTGGTAGCTAAAATATTCATTTTCATTAATTCTTGGTTATTCTGACAATAATGTAGTTTGCTTTTGAATTTTTTTCTCGATTCATACATCTCATTATAAATGTTAGGTCGACCATCATAACACAGGTATGTTAAAAACTTCTGCCTAGCCTCCCTGTGAGCGTCACAAACATACTTCTTCCAGCCGAAAATATGACGACCGCGGTGCTGTCCGCCGCTACTCCCACGACCCACATAGCTATCAACAGCTGCCTTTTGCCATGCCATCACAATGTCACAATAAAGCGCGTCTATTGCTGCCAAGTGATCCTTGCTACTATCACTACACATGCTATCACAACACTGATGGAATTCGTGAGGGAAGCCAAATTCCCTCAGTTTATCGTTACAACATTTGAGGGGTCTAGATTCAAAACCGCCTCTGTCACAAATTATCGTCATGCGATGTTTTCATGTGGCAACATTCTTTATTATTTCATTTTGCATAGTACTAAAACAGAAGTGAGCAAAGTCGCCTCTATCCTATACAAAAAGTCCCTTGAAATACTTGCTTAAGTGCAAAACCGACTCTATTCAAAACATTGGATGCAAAAGCGACACTGTCGAGGCTCGACCAATGACAGCTTAGCATGTTGTTGAGAGATTTAATGGCGCCCGGCTATTTTTTTTAACTTTTCCCCTCTCTAGGAATTATTCCTGTATTGTGATAATGTATATTATTACGTATACTTTACTAACAAATACCAATATTTGGTACGGAACCCGTAATGTGCGAAATCCGACACGCACTTGGCCAGTTTTTTTTTCCACTGACGTATGACCTATTTTGTATACATCATTAATTTATCTTCTGGTTTTTAAATTTCTTTATTTATTTCTTGCTTCACTAGAGTAGAGGTGGCCCCGGAGAGCAGTGTTGGCCCAGTGGTAATGGCCTCGACTGACGTGTTGTAAGTCGTGGCTTCAATCCCAGGCAGGCCTTACTTTGTGTAATTTCATAAGCACAGCTCTCACTACGGTGAGAACATCGTGAGGAAACCGGCATGTCCTGGAATAAAAAAATCGAAGAGATGTGACATCCACCAACGCACTAGGCCCGCGTGGTGGATTAAAGCCCTATCCCTCTCCTTGAGAGACAGCTTGAGTCCCAGCAGTGGCATTTTATTAATAAGTTCTATTATTAATCCCTATTTGCTTGGTCACGGCATGACGCGTGAACGGTTGGACCGATATCGCTAGTTTTTTTTTGTTGTGTTTTTTATTATCAGGAAAAGGTTTTTATAAAGGAAAAAATTAAGAAAATTGCGCGAAAAATTAGAAAATTTCAGAAAACTTAACGACTATTTAGACTTCTCGCGGTTGACAGTTCATAGCTAAGACAGGACAACGTCTGTCAGGTCAGATAATGTGTTAATTTCTTGCTATCTTCCTTTCTGTATAATCGAGCCAACAAAATAGTTGTCCTTACAATATCCCTTACTTACTTACCTGAATAAATATTTAACTATAAATTACTAGATACATCCTTGTGGATGCGTAATCGAGTAATGAGTAGAAAATATGTAGGTCGTTATCAAAGGCTATATTCCGACTCTATTTTTAGGCCTTTGCGCAAGCGACGATCGAACATAATCCTCGACGAATTGCGAAATATCCTGACCAATACAACATTATAATTCTTTGTGTACTTAATGATGTTTTATAGGCAACCATTCATAATTAAATTAGAGGTTTTGACCCGACTCCCCCACCAAGGAGGTTAATGTTTTTCGAGTGTATGTACTTATGTACCTTTTTTTTTTGGTGGAGCTGGGAAATCATACGATGCCTTTTGCCGTTCTGGGTGGAGCGGTGATGAGTGTTAGGCTTTTACTGATTAAAACCCACCCCTGTTCCTTCAGTTGCCTGAGTGCCCAGGGGCGCGGTAACTCTGTTTCGAATTTATCCGCGACCCCTGGGCAGGTGTATGTATGTACCGAAGTTGCTTTTTATGTCTACTTCTTTCTTCTTTTCCTAAACTTCTGGATTGATTTTAACAAATGAGGTATAATTCGATTGATCTTGACCGCCGCAGTGAAAGGCAATATGATTTACAAAAAAATTGTAACCGCCACTATCTAATGGCGGTCACAATTTTTTTACTGACGAATAAGTACACTTATCTAAGTGTACTTAGTCGTATTTTTTGTGACGTGATCATGTGGGGTATCTATATTAAAATAAAGAGAAAAGAAAGAAAGAAAGACGCACGGTACTGTAGGACCCCAAGGCACCAGTACGGCCTGCAGGGATCCTGGGACGTTCTTCGAAGCCCCGGGAGATGTCACGTAGCTTGGCGACTGCAAGAGGACTGTACGAAAAGGGACTCGCTACGGGCGAATAAGGGAAACGAGCTGAGGGCGATTTAAATTATATTATATTAATTAGGCAAAACCATCACATTGGTGCCCACTTGCCAGGGGTAAACTTCCATAGGGCATCAAACAAAATGTCATGCCTACACCTTCTAAATTCAAACGGCTCTCCAATACTCTTACTTGCCAGTTAAAGGCAGACCCGTTAATATTAGGCTGTGACTACAATCGTCACAGTACACAGAAATAACAATGCTGAAAAAAAAACATGGCTCGAGGAGACAATACCAAATATATGACTCACCAGCACTTCGCCCGCGAAATTGTCCGCGTGGATTTCAAAAATTTAGCCTATGACACTCACAAATATCGTGGCTTTCTATAGGTAAAAGAATTTTCAAAATCGGTTCAGTAGATCCAGAGATTACCCCCTACAACCTCACAAACTCTCAAACATTACCTCTTTATAATATTAGTTCAGATATAGACTAAAATAAATTAGGAAATAATAAAATAAAATGAAAGTTCATCAAATTTGTGGTTGAACTAAAATAAATTCCACCAGCTGCATCAGACTGCTTGAAAAGATTTGATTGGAACTTTTAGTTTTTTTTTTGTCAGTAGGGTTTTTTGAAAATTTTATGTTTTAGGGTTCCGTACCCGAAAAGTCCAAACGGAGCCCTGGGAGAAGAATTTTTAACTTCCCATTGACCTATGAACTTGAGTGACAATATTACGTATATTTTTTACTAACAATCAATCTGCCTAGCCTTTTCCCAACTATCTTGGGATCGGCTTCCAGTCTAACCGGATGTAGGGGAATACAAGTATTTTACGTGGAGCGACTGCCTATCTGACCTCCACAACCCAGTTACTGGGTAATACGATAGCCCTTGGTAAGACTGGAACTTATATTTTTTACTAACAAATACTAATATAATGATAAATCAGATTTTTTCTTTGATAATTGCCCCATTTGGTACGGAACCCTATATGTGCGAAGGCTGACACACCCTTGCCCGGTTTTTTTATATTTTAAACTTCATGCTTTTAAAACAAACATTGGTGATCACATAATCGTTTAAAGGGTTTCGACTTTTCTATCTTACCTATTAGGTATAATGTATACTTCTTAAATAATATTATAATACTTAGTGCTGTTTTATTTCTAGATGGTAAACTCTGCAAGTACTGATTCGAGCCTACTTGTTATCCCAGAAAAATGCTAAGTTCGAGTGGGATCGGCCACAGGAGCCAAACCAAGGAAAGCAGCTCCATATTATATTTACACTGATTGTTAATCGACACTCCAGTATGTCCAGGAAACGAAACATACCTACCTACATAAAAACAAACCACTGAAACTTGAACAATCTTCATTTAATACAATAAAATCAAACTAATTGCAGTACACCGAATAAAAACATAAAGAACATAACATATTACGTTACTTAGCACATTAGAAAACCATTTGATAACAAACGCTTTCAGTTTTCACGGGCTGATGCGCGCGCGCTGGCCGTGGGTTTCCCGACGTTCCAACTTAATTGTTCCCGCTTTGTATTGTTCCTAATGTTTTAATTGCTGTTTATAACTGGTAGTAGAAAACACATTTACAACGGATTGTTTATTTAACAGTATTCAGAGAAATTTATGTTCTAGTTTGGGTGTCAGAAGTTTCACGTTTTTATGAACATACTCGTACTAACACCTAGACTATAAGGATTTTAACTTATACGACACATCCATATACGAGTAAGTATATTTTCTCGCAAATAGTTATCTCCTTTTGTATTAGGCTTATGAATAAATTATTATTCCAATTATTTTATAATATATACTGTATGTATACATTATGAAATAAATGGAATTATAAAATTAATAATATAATTTACATTTTTAAATATTAACATAAAATATAAAAACATTTAAAATTATAAAAAATAGTAGCCCACCGGTATCGGGACAGGGTTCAAGCTACCAGTGGTCAAGGCTCCTGAGAGAGTAATTATTATTATAGTTTATGTGCACTGTATCAGAAGCGACTGCGTGCTGGAAGATGTCACAAGGAGGAGCGATGAACTGGCGAAGGACGTGGAATTGCACTGGATGCGAGAAGCACAAGACCAGTCGATGTGGTGACGCTTGGGGGAGGCTCCTGCCCAGCACTGTGCCTCTTTCAGCTAAAATGATAATGATTGTAAACACTGTAGTACTCAAGTAGCAATGGACAGGGCACATTGCTGGCAGAACAGATGGTCGATGGGGCCGAAAGGTTCTGCAGTGGCGACCGCCTACCGAAAGACTCAGTGGTGGAATGCGGGAGGCATTCAAGGTGGACCGACAACCTGGTGAGGGTCACGGTCACAAGATGGATGCGAGACGAACAGAACCAGTCGTTGTGGTGAAACTTGAGGGAGCCCTATGCCCCGCAGATTACGTCTTTCGGCTGAAATGATTATGATAATAAACACGCCTATAAGTGAACAGACAAGAAAAAGGAACAAAAAATACAATAGTAGTAATTGACGGGGTCCGCTAGGACCGCCAGGGTCACGGGTATTTTTGTGACACCACGGCGTCTGGCACAGGCAGCTGAAGTAATACGGGTGGGATTTAGTCAGTAATAGTCTGACTCGCCTCGAGAAGTTATTTGAAGATTTACCACCCAAAAAAAAAAGTTCCCATTGTTGGGACAAAAGCCTCATCTCCGCAAGAGAGAATGATCTGTAATCCACCACGCGGACCCAGTGCGGGATAGTATTTTTGGTTTTAAGAATTTACATAAAGTAAAGCTCGTGGCTGGTTTCGAACCCTTGATCTACAACTCGTAATTCGCAGCTATTACCGCTGGGCCACCACTGCACTCCTAATAACTTCAATAAAATAAGAGCCATAATTTTATATAGGTAATACCTATTTCCAAACCGGTTCCTCACTTATCCGTGTAAATCATCCAAAATAATTTCACAAAATTAAACGTGGAGGTTTATTACTCTCAAAGGACACATGGAAAAAAATCGCTGAAAGTTAGCTGATATTCTGAAAACATACATTACTTTTATCTCGCTTGAATACATAGTCCCCTTGAGGGACGGATTGGTTAAAATATTACGCGTCATGTAGTATTTTTTTTTAAACCATGATAGGCTCGCGTTTGACCACAATCTCACCTGATGGTACTCATTTTAAATATTTAATTGACAAAATTTGTTACAAAGCAATTAAATATTTAAAGGGGTAGATCCTACCTAACGTAACGATGTCTGCTGAAAAGGAAATATGAAAACTTCCTGATAATAAACTTTTAGAAATGATGTTTAGCACATTATTTCAAAATTCAGGTATGAAGCTAAGCTAGTTTTTGAAAAGTACCACAATAAATATATGGCGTACCTCCACGAAAAGAGATCTAAAAGAAAATACGTTTATTTGCTTTAAACATGACGCAAAGACAGAGAAACACAACCAAAAAATATATGTACGATCGAATTGAGAACCTCCTTCTTTTTTTTCGTCGGTTAAAAATGCGTCACATCCACACTAAACGGCCATCGCTCAGCATAGCCCCAGCGCTGGTTTTCAGCGACAGCCGGCGCTGACGTGATGACGTCGATCGGTGCAGCAAACAATAAGTAAAATAAATACTATATTTAAGTGTTATAAATATTATATTTATAGTGGCAACATTCCGAACCCTACAACATGACCCACGCGTCGAAGCTTTATTAATCTGTGCCACTCAGCTGTCAGTAAACTTTTTTTGACAATGACATACCTACAGTTAGTATTATCTCTGGGTTACATAATTAAAAAAAACTTCTTGGCGGCACTTATCAGGCAGAAATGAACAATAGGATCTCAGCTACCTGTCCATGCACTCTTTTTTACGTAACAAATTATAACGTTTATATAAGTATTAGTATTTTAGGAGTCATAACCAATCATAAAGTACTAAAACATGCAAGTGTTCTAAAACAAACTTCTTGCATTTCGGTTCAAAGTCTTTGAACCTTAATCAAGAGTATTCAACCACAAGGGACATAAGTTTTTAACATTAATTTGAGACTCAAACACAAACTTATGTTAACAAAATCGCTTAGGAATAATTTAGTTTAGTTAAGTACTGAAGTTGTAGAGAGATCCTATTTACTAAATATCAATTTAGCATAATATGAACTGAGTGAACATGTGAACTAAAAGACTTTGTAATTGTGCAAGAGATTGCATTTACATTTTCAAGTTTAGAGTTGAATTTTATTATGATTATAGAATATTACTTATTGAACATGACGTACATCAACTAAACTTAGGTACCTAACTTTTGAACAAGTGTAGGTACCTAAGAGGTACCTACATTCTTTATTTTAATAAAATAGTGTGTGGACTATGTACCTAAATACCTTTTTTTTTTGTGGGTTGGTAAATCATCCAATGACTTCTCCCACTCTGGGTGGAGCGGGAGGGCGTGTCAGACTCTTACTGACTAAAACCCACCACTGTTCCTTCCTGCCGTTCGTGCCCGGGGGCGAGGTAGCTCTGTTTCGAAATTATCCTCAACCCCCGGGCAGGCATCGGCCATGACGGGCCCCGTCCCTATTGCTGACAACTCTCTGAGGCGCGTGTGGAACACTACGCGCCGTCGACTCTCGGGCCTGGTGTTGATCGGACGGCGAGCTACCCATTACTCGCCGTCCGCAGGCCCAGGTATGTACCTAAATACCTAAGCCTTTTTCACTCAGTCCATCTTAGACGTACCTACCTATTTCCATAAAAAAACTTCACCGTAAAGTCTGGTCCGTTTGGTTTCCTTGCTTAATATGTAGAGCACATTTTGAGCAAGGAAACGAGATGGACCTTTGCTTCAAAAATATTATCGTGTTTCCAAGAAAATCTCCTTCGATTTCCTACTAAGGGCAGATTTTACCATTCGCTCTATAAACTAAGTTTTACTGAACTAAGCTTAGCGTCAAAAATAAAAACCATAAAAAAGATTATAGTGAGTTAACCTTAAAAGATAGCTGTGGAGGACTTTTTTTGGAACTTTAAAAGGAGAACAATTCTGTAATACATAATTTTTGCGTAACTTTAACGGAAAAAGATTTTTTTTCCGTTTTTACCACATTTTTCATTGATGCTATGCTCCTGTTGGTCGCAGCGTGATGTTACATAGCCTATAGCCTGCCTCGATAAATGGACTACTCAACCCAAAAAAAAAATTCAATTCGATCCAGTAGTGCCTGAGATTAGCGCGTTCAACCAAAAACTCTTCAGCTTTATGACAGCACGCGTTTTAAGCGTTAGTGAAATCGGCCCTTAATCTCCAATAATAAGTTCGAGTCAAAGACCTCAGACAACTTTGTAATTCTGAAATTATATTCCCTTCAAAGAAGTAGATAGCGCTATATACTATGTATATCGTTGTCTCTGTCTCTCTCAGCGGCGATAGTTAGCAGTTCGGAATAGGTCCCCATGGGCCAGAATTACTGGTCAGTTGCGAAAGTGTAGATAACTTGCAATGTGGGCCTTCGGAAACTTGTTCCTAACTACTGCACGTGATGAAACAATAATCGCACTTCCATGTTTGCTATCTATTACTTGAGTTGTGTTTTAATTAGTTGTGTAGCGAATTATTTCACCACCACTGCTCTTAAAACGGTGAAAGAAAACACAAACTCATAACTTTCCATCCCCACCAAAAAAAATCCTCTTAATGTTGTTTTTTCTTTTAACAATCATTTAATAGAAACAACAAACGAATTCACATTACTAGGCATAACCATAGACAGGAATATAAATTGGAAGTCACACATACAAAAAATTAAATCTAAACTAGCATATGTACTATGCTTATATATTATGCACGCATACTATGCTTACGCATGGCTTAGTTACGGTATAATTATATGGGGAAATAGTACTGATGCACCAACACTGTTTACAGTACAAAAGAAATGTCCGTATCTTAGTAAATATACAACGGATAGATAGCTGCAAACCCCATTTTATTGACCTGAATACTTTAACTCTGCTTTGTATATTTTTACTTCATCATCAGCCTTTTAATGTCCCCACTGCTGGGGCACTAGTCTCCTCTCTGGGAGAGGGTGTGGGCCGTAATCCACCACGCGGGCCCAACGCGGATTGGTGTATGTCACATGTCTTCGAATTTTTGGTTCTAGGGCATGCCGGTTTCCTCACGATGTTTTCCGTCACCGTTTTGAGAGCAATAGTGATAAAATAATTTACAATAACTAAAGCGCCTGTCTGGGTTTGAACTCAAGACCTACAACTTGTAAGTCGCGGCCAATACCACTGGGCCACCACTGCTCTCATATTTTTACTTGAAATATGTAAATTCGCTCATAAACACCATGACTTTTAAACAAAACCTGAAGACATACTCGTACAAACAAGATACACACTCCGGCACAAAACACGACCTTTGGTAATGTCAATAAAAATATATAATAAGTTACTGGAATCCCTAATAAAAGAAAAAAAACTCAACATATTCAAGAATAAACTAAAAAATCTATTAGGTAATAAGCAAAGTTTATTACAGTCTTAATGAATATTTTAATGATAATTCCCTAAAAGATATGAAATAAAAAATAAATATTTTTTAATAATTTTTCGAATAAGCTAGATTAAAAAGATAAACGATAAGTCCCCATCTCTACCTAATATATAATTTCTTTGCTGTGCCCGACAGGGTTGTTCTGTAAGTTAATGTTTACTACCTAAGCATATACATTTTGGAATGCAATAAAGTATAGAGTATTGAGTATCGTGAGGAGAACCGGCATGACCTGGAACAAAAAAAAGACGAGCGGGCCTTACAGTAATCGCATAATTATGATGTGTAACATTGACATCTCACCTTGGTAATAAGCATCATTAACATTCTATCCTGAAAAAATTAAATAAAATCTACCATCTGACGGTCAACTCTACCACCGCACGCTCATTGGTCAAATCAAATAGCACGCGCTTCCCCGGCTTCCTGTTACAGACTTCCGTCCCATTTCACGAAATTACTCCTACAGATTGCAAAAAAGCGAGAGGAAAGATGTTACACATCACAAATTGAAGATATGTGATATGTGTGATATAGTAGGTACTGTTAATACTGGGGACGTGGTTCAGCAGCGGTAGTGCTCTAAATCACATATGAGAGTCAATTATTTTCGCCTTCTGATATTTAAACCTCGAATTAGTGTTTATTTATTTTTAACGAGTGTGTCTGTCTGTCTGTCTGTCTGTGGCACCGTAGCTCTTGAACGGGTGAACTCATTTGAATGCGGTTTTTTTTATTTAAAAGCAGGTTTTCAAGCGATGGGTTTTAGACCTAGAACAAAAAAATCGAAGATATGTGATATTGTAGGTACTGTGACTGGGGATGTGGCTCAGCGGCAGTACTGCGCAAAATCACTTATGATAGTCAATTCTTTTCTTCTTCTGATGTTGAAACCTCGAATTAGTGTTTATTTCTTTTTAATTGTCGACGCAAAAAGAGGGTTGTTGTGTCTGTCTGTGGCATCGTAGCTCTTTAACGGGTGAACCGATTTGATTGCTGTTTTGTTTTTGTTTTAAAGCAAATTTTCTAGCGATGGTTCTTAGACATGTTATATTAAAATCGGTTTTGGCGTTTGTGTTTGTTAAATGTTCGCTTTTCTTTTAAGCGTTGTGGGTTTTTTAAATTTCAATTGTCATCTTGTTTCATAAAGTGCCATGATTTCTAGACCCTCAAAAGAAGTCCTGATGAAGGTGTCTCTCCAGTACCAACCTCCACTGGGCTCTCATGGTATATGGCCCTTTCCCTGATCAAGAGAGAAGGCCTGAGTACCAGCGTTGTGAACATTTCAAGACTGATGATGTTAATTTTTTTTTTGTGTTGGCACGCGTTTGACCACTATCTCACCTGATGGTAAGCGATGATGTGGTCGAAGATGGAGCACACTTGCCTAGAAGTAACCTATTTAGCTGTAGAGCAGTGATGGCCCAGTGGTATTGGCCGCGACTCACAAGTTGTAGGTCGTGAGTCCAGACCCAGTAGACCCAGGCAGGTGCTTTACTTTGTGTAAATTATTTCATCACCACTGCTCTCAAAACGGTGAAGGAAAACATCGTGAGGAAACCGGCATGTCCAAGAACTAAAAATTCGAAGACATTTGACATCCACCAATCCGCATTGGGCCTGCTTGGTGGATTACGGCCCACACCCTCTCACAGGGAGGAGGCCTGTGCCCCAGCAGTGGGGATATTAAAAGGCCGATGATGATGATAAACCTATTCACTCTTGACTTAAAGACTCCCAGGTTGTAGCTATCAGGAAACAAAGACTCCGGCAGGGAATTCCACTCCCTAGCTGTACGCAAAACGTTTTGTGCGTGTGGATGGGAAATATGCTTTGTTGATGCGAATTAAACTGTGTGATATCGGCTATTCGTGTTTATCGTATTTCTTGAATAGTTTCTGATTTATGCTTTCAACTTACTTTAAAGAAGGTGCAACCAATTGTATTTATTTCTTTCTTTTTAAATAAACGTTACCCTACACCAGTAATTACTATTGTATCGTGCGTGCGTTCACAAACATTTAAACTCACATATATAAGACACCCAGACCCGGAACAACTGTAGGTCTCTGTAGGCTTTACAAATATTTGTTCTGTGCGGGGGTCGAACCCGCGACACGCAGCGCAGCAGCCGAACGCTCAACCACTATGCCAACATTGCCAACCGTTTATTTAACAATTCATGTACCCACATAATTATAACAAACAGACAAGAAAAAAGGAAACAGAAAATTGGGTACAAGGAGGAGAGCTGGAATAAAGAGAAATTAGATATCAACTGTCCAGTATATTTTACTCACCTCTTCTTTCGGATATAACTTCCACAAAAATCGTTCTTATAAATAATTTCCTGATGATTACAAACACAGCAAAAAACATCGATCAAGCCGTTCTCGATGATCTTTCATACATTTTTATGTGTAGGTTTATTTGATACCTTAGTGTAAGACATCTCGTATTCTTTTTTCTGTTTCTTACACACTTTTGTCTACATTTCTTTCTCACTTCTCCTTTTGCAGGTCAGCTGGTAGAAGAAATAAGCAGATCCTTTGTTCTATATATAATTATGTCTATTGTTATTATGTCTCTGTGTGTAGGTAGATAATAATAATAAATAAATTTATTGACACAAAATACCTTTGAATACAATATCAATATATTTCACATAGGTTGTACATTGGATTTCGAGAAAAGGCTGCACAAATATTGAAAAATCCTGCCTCCTAAACTAGGGTCTCCCCTGTGGCTGTGACTCAGGAGTCAGTGTTCTACTGTAACTTAGTGTACAAAATAAACCTTTATTTATGAGTGTTTAAACCTATAATGACCAGTTTTAGTGTTTGGTTTACTTCGATTTAATTTTGATTTTGAATTTGATTTGAATTGAATTTTGATTTTGATTCTGATTTTAATTTTTGTTTGTGTTTATTTTTATTTTCTACTTAATTTTGAATTTGAATTTAATTTGATTTGATTTTGACTTTGATTCTTATTTCAATTTTAAATTTTGTATTTGATTTTGATTTGTATTTAATTTAATTTTTAAATATAACATAGTTTCTAGGTGTAATACTATCAATGTTATGGGCCAAATGTGTCTGAAATAAAAAGTTTTTAACTATGAATATGAATGTGTGTAAAGGGATGGCTGTGTGAGTGAAATGGGGTATGGTGTAGTGTTGTGTATGAGAGAAGAGGGGTGTTTTGTGAAGGTATGTGTGTGGTCATGTAAGGTGTGTTCGTGTAATGTTGCATGTGTTTCTGTATCCGTCTTTGTAGATTAATAATGATTACTACGTGCCTACATTATTTTAGAAATAAGGTCTTCTGTATGGGAATAAACCTTATTTCTAAAATAAACATACATCATCATCTGCCTAGCCTTTTCCCAACTATCTTGGGGTCTAACCGGATGCAGCTGAATACCAGTATTTTACATGGAGCCACTGCCTATCTGACCTCCACAACCCAGTTACTGGGTAATACGATACCCCTTGGTAAGACTGGATGTCAGATTTCCGGGCTTCTGACGACCAGTAACGACTGTCAAAGATCCACGATTGACAGCCGGGACCAACGACTTAACGTGCTTTCCGAGGCATGGAGAAGTCTCGGTATGTAAAAATGGTCACCCATCCACGAACCAACCCCGGCAAGCGTTGCTTAACCTGATAGATCGACACACACATGATTAAATAAATCATAAAATAAATACATGCGGCAACTGTTTCGTTTTTATATAGATACTATACTATTATACTAGCTGACCCAGCAAACGTTGTTCTGCTATCAAAAAATGGGAGAGTAGGAGGTTGAAAAATACATTACGACCTATTCTCATAACTACCAAATATACAAAAAAAAAACATTGAAATCGGTCAAGCCGTTTCGGTAGAACGCAACCACAAACACCGTGACACGAGATTTTTATATATTAAATGGATAGACAAGTACCTACAAAACTTAAATAACTTATTGAACATCGCTAAGATAAATGTTAATGACCTCTAATGTAATAAACTATAAGTACCTACCGATGAAAGGCCATGTTCAGCTGTGTATGTCTCTGAAGACCCAAGGGCAATAAGGCACAATTTCCCATGATTAATTACCGGAAAAATCACCAGCGAACCAAGCTTTGTCACGTTAAAACAATAACACAAAAGGCAAATTAATTATTTTCAACCGTGTGCACTTAATGTGGCCCACTTAGCGCGGCTTTAGTCGAGAGGCCGTTGCATAACCTCGTTTCGGTGTTGCCATTATGGGTTTAA
This sequence comes from Polia nebulosa, assembly GCA_951329385.1. NCBI lineage: Eukaryota > Metazoa > Arthropoda > Insecta > Lepidoptera > Noctuidae > Polia > Polia nebulosa. The sequence continues at coordinate 6,726,253 of OX589593.1, forward strand.
ATGAATGTATCTATGAAATTCAGGTTAGGCGGAAGACATTGCAAATATCGGTCTTTCTTGTTGCGTTACATGGTAGGCGATTTGCCTGTTGTACCTAAGTTATGGATAGACGAAAATGTAGGTCATTGGAAATCTATATGAGGTATTACAATTATGTCATTATATCAAGTTAACTTATCGCAGCACAGTTGTGCGACATAATACCTTTCTGTTTTGTGTCCAAAAAATCTATTTTGTCATTCTTCACTGGTCTAGTTCAACATTACGGAGACCTTATTTCTCTTGTCCGTTTACTTCAAACTTGGAGAAAAATGTCTATTTTAACACGCATGTACCTGAATCTGTGAACGTGATTGAATTGAAACTTCGCACACTTATCAAAGATCAATGACTATGTATAGTAAGCTAAGTGACGTCATTCTAAATCAAACATGGCAGACTCTCAAAGATGGCGGACTAGTTATTTTTTTATGCATTTCCATAATATGGGTATCAAATGAAAGCGGTTGCTGAGAAGAATACAAACAATATAAAATAAAGCGTATTTTTTGTTTAATTAAACTATAGAAAATTATTTCATCCAAGCTTGAAATAGGTATATTGCTATCTAGCCACGTATTTCCAAGTGTATCTATTTCTAGATTGTGCTGCCACATTAGCAAAGTGACACATGAGCGAGTGTTAAGTGCAATAACTATGTGATATGCCTGTAGGTGAATGCTATCTGTAGACTGTTGTCACGTGCAAATGAATACCATTCAAATGCACACAACAAAGATCGCATAAATAAGACAATTAAAACTATATGCAACAATTGTTATCACCGCTGCATCGCCAAACCAACGCACTTAAGGGTCGTACTAACAGCGCATTGAACTCTGGAAGGTGTAACTCAATTGAACGTGTTACATCGCCGGGTGGATCACACGAATGGAGCGGCTCCGCAACAAACTCTCACAGTAAAGACCGGAGCACCGACTAACTACTAGAACAACGAAGGTTCACGTTGAAGAGAGATACAAGGATATAGAGAGGATAGAGGAGACGCCAACCTGGACTGGATCAGTGACTTACGTGAAGAAGCTACTCCAACCCTGCCTATACCAAAATGTCGCATACATCAATTTTCTCTTAATTACAGGTAGGTTCTGTAAGATTATTTTGGACTGGTGTACAAAGTTTTTAAGAAACGCTAGCTGTCTCTATTTTGCAGGTATGCTAAAAACGTGCAATACCGCAACAAGCAATATTTAGTACATGTTTTGCAGTCAACAAAATATACAAAGGAATTATTCATTATGCACATCTGCTACAATAGCTTCGCACGGATGATACATTTTGCGTTAAGCATGCCAAAATGATTCAGCATATTCTGGGCGTTTAACAATCAGCTTAAGAACAATCAAAGATTAGGTTGTCTTTTTAGGTACCTACCTATGGGTGTTGATTATAATCAATTGACCTCTCTTTTTTTTTTGGGGGTGTTGGGAAATCATCCAATGACTTCTCCTGCTCTGGGTGGAGCGGGAGGGTGTGTCAGACTCTTACTGACTAAAACCCACCCCTGTTCCTTCCCTGCCCGAGTGCCCAGAGGTGCGGTAACTCATTTTCAGAATTTATCCGCTACCCCTAGGTATATCAATTGACCTCTCTGAGTTTGTTTCCGTGTTTCTTCTCAGGGTAGTCAGCTAGAAAACACCTCATCTAGCTAAAACTGACAAAAAAAAATGTTTACGTGTAAAAGTGTTGTTAAAACCTATTTACAAAAACAAAATCATTTATTTATCATAATATATCAATAATTATTATCATGGATACGCTGCGTCTTATGTTCTTAATTCTTATAGAATTTTTCCAGATTTTTAGACAATAAAGCCAAAAAGTTAATTATATCCAAATCTTAATACATCCTCACGATGAAAAATCTATGTCCTATCCAGAGACTCAACATCTGAGTCGTATACAGGAACTCAGCAGAAGGGTACTAGCTGGAGTAAGTTAGTGAAGGCTATTTCTCTCAGTTTAATAGTTGCTAACAATATCGACCACCCGGTCAGGAGCCAAGAACTCGCTATCCTCGCCCTTGATAAAATATATTATTACACAGTTATACAATTCTTCACACCTGTGCAGACGATAAAATTTAAGCGTCTTTAAAGTTTTGATTTCAATCACCGTATAAAGTTTACTCTTATCGAAACCTTTTGAAAAAACTGTACAAGATCAGTCATTTCATATATTATTTTATTTTTATTCGTTTCAACTAAAATACAGTTTGATGTTGTGTTATTAGAGTCGCAGTACACATTATAACTTTTCTTGTAACCTTGGGGACTTGTCTTTCGTACGTTTTGATTTACGTATCAGTTTATTTAACCTGTGAAGTCCCGCGACTCACTGGTGAGTCGGACAAAAAAAAAAAATTAAAGAGAAAAAAAAATAAAAAATCGGCTGTCAACCCGGGTTGTCGTAGGGGTTCAATTTGACAACCCGGATTTGGCCGCGGGGGTTGAGGGGTGTCTTCAAACTTAGGTTTGAGAAAACATTAAAATAATTAACACTATAGAATCAAATCTAAGTTCGTTATTTATCCTAATCATCTCAAAGCCCTAACCATCTACAGATAGGCAGAACTATGTTACTATGCTATACTATACGATCGCCATGGGGAATAAACATAAAACACATCATAATCAATAACATTATTAAGTAACTCACTTTCAAACACATTTCCATACTTCACTACTATCACTTTATATAATCCTCATAATCGCTGGCATTCATGCGGTAGTAATTACGATTCACTTTCAATTAAACAATTATGGCGGATAACTTTCGCGTTCTTTAGTGAAAAACGTTTGCAGTTACGTTGATTGAGTGATAGTTAAAGATGATTGTAATTAGTTACGTTGTGTCGGTGTCATCATGTTTACACAATACTACAATCATTCATTAAATCTAAGGAAGTGTGTATGTGTAAGAGCAGTGATCTCCCAGTGGTAATGGCCGCGACTTACAAGTTGTAGGTCGTGAGTTCAAACCCAGGCAGGCGCTTTACTTTGTGTAAATTATTTCATCACCACTGCTCTCAGAACGGTAAAGGAAAACATCGTGAGGAAACCGGCATGTCCTAGAACCAAAAATTCGAAGACATGTGACATCCACCAACCTGCATTGGGTCCGCGTGGTGGGTTACGGCCCACACCCTCTCATACAGAGAGGAGGCCTGTACCCCAGCAGTGGTGACATTAAAAGGCTGATTTTGAAGCTAATGAGTAAATTGGTATTCACATAATGCTATCTAAACTAACAAGACGTTCTTTGTAGGAGGCTATCTATTAAAGTAATGATACAATTACAAAAAATCTATCACCTTATTTTTCGATAGATAGGCTTGGTTTTGACCACTATCTTACCTGATGGTAAGCGATGATGTGGTCCACGTTGGAACACGTTTGACTAGTAGTAACCTATTCACTTTTGACTTAGAGATCCCCAGGTTATAACTATTAAGCAAAACCGATCCCGGCAGGTCATTCCAATCCTAATCTGTACGCACAATTAATGTGTTCCCAAAATGTTTTGTGCGTATGGAATGTCTACCGAATCGGTGGCGCATCGCTGTATGTCTAATGGTCCGATGATGGTACGGGCTTGTTGGAATTAAACTATGCAACACACACTATGTAACACTCCCCGAAATGTAACCGATAGAAAACCGACAGGTTTGGAAGTCGGCGTCGATACTGAAGACTTTGGAGCTTCGACTCGACCACTGACGGAAAGATAAACGATCGTTGCATGCCATAGGCAACTTTTTTTACCGATAAAATGCATGGTTCCTGTAGGATGCGCGACGAGTGTGGACCCGTAGGAAAGAACAAGTCAAAAACAATGAGCTAATCAAATCAGGTACATTCTAGTTTTTGGAACTATACAGGATGTAAAAAGACACATCACAAAGCCGTCAACTACGCATACTGTACATCTAACAAAGTAGCTTTACGCAAAAATTATTGCGGGAAACGACTTTCATTTTTAGGTATAAAAAAAGCAATTTTTATTGCGCACAATGTAACGCAAATCAAGGCAAGCGGAGTTAAGCTCCGCCCCTTCACTCTAAGCCGCGTAGGTACTTGTCGGATACGTTTGATATTCATTGCGGTTTTGTAACTTCAAATGCGTAATTTGTTAAGAAAAATAAAAAAAAATCATTTAATGTTTGTTTGGTAAAAGGTTTAGTAAAAACAATTGGAACTCACTATCGTAAAAAAGTAAAAATAAATGCGATTGTGGCCTTCAATATCTCCAGAACCAGTGGATTCCCAGGTAGGCCTGATCTAGTGGAAAAAAATGTTCTAAATAATGGGTAGAGTATATGGTTTTCGGCTTCGGAAACTGTCTTTTTACACCCGATATTTACAACATAAGCGGATGCTGCTGCCTATTCTTAAAAAAATCGAAGGACACCTAGTTTCTCTTCACCTCATGCCATACTAAATACTAGTAGGTACCTTTTTTTTTGGAGGTGGGAAATCTATGACTTCTCCCGCTCTGGGTGGAGCGGGAGGGTATGTCAGACTCTTAGGAATTTATCCACGACCTCTGGGCAGGATACTAGTCTGTAGGTACATCAAACCTATATTTTTCAGTCGGGTTAAAAGTTTTACCGTTCATTATTTTAAGCCCGAGTGCAACTGAGATCAATGCTCACGTAAAGTACCTACAATAAGACGTAGAGTTTAAATACACTAACCGAGCACTACTAGGGCACATAACATTAATCTGGATTCTAAAAACGTTTGACACTTTTATGGTTAGAACTAGCGTTACCATACTTTTTGCTCTAAAATGGACTATTCTCAATGTTTGTACTGCAGTGTTACGTAATTGCTGACTGTTTTGTGGTGTATGATATTTTATTCCAGAATGTTTCAAATGTCTGAAGGAAAAGTATCATAACTCCTTGATTAAAAGTATTGAATTGCCATTTTTAGGGTTCCGAAAGTCCGAATGAAAAAATGGAACCCTTATAAGATCACTCGTGTGTCTGTCTGTCACAGCCAATTTGCTCCGAATCTGCAAAACCGATAGAGTTGAAATTTGGTACACACATGAATATCTGTAACCCAAACACGAACGTGTGCCCTAAATAAATTAATTTGGAATATGAGGGTCACTTTTGGGGTGAAAATCGAAAAATTTAAAAACAAAGTTTTGCAAACTGTGTCGTGCGATATTTCAAATGAAAGGGCACATTGTGAGGGTCTTGAATATATTTTGTTCATATTTTAAAATATATAGTTTTAAAGTTATTTAAGCAAATAGATGAAAATGACCATTTCTATATGATTTGTTCGGAACCCTTTTTTTAATTTTACTAGTGATTCAAAGAAGGCTAACAAACCTAAGAGGCAAAGCCCTGGTGTTAGCACGGCAGAAGTGGAAATGGATAGAACACATTTGCCGCAAACCGGATGGTAGATGGGGCAGGAAGATGCAGCAATGGAGACTTTGAAGTGGCCATAGGAACGCAGGTGGACCATGAACTAGGTGGACTGGCGATTAGATGGGTGGGTTCAAGATACCCGGTCTTGGACCTCCTACATCCAATTCTAACTATCTTAACCAGGTTGTCGGTTCAACTTTTTTTTTTTGAGGATTTGAAATCATCAGTGACTTCTCCCGCTCTGGGTGGAGTGGGAGGGCGTGTGAAACTCTTATTGTATATACCTCACCCGTGTTTCTTCAGCTGCCTGTGCGTTCCAGGCCGCGGTGACATCCAAACACTCCCGTCGTCGGTCCACCTGGTTCGCGGTTTGTCTATACTCTTATGGCCAGTTCATCATCAGCCTTTAAATGTGCCCACTACTGGGGCACAGGCCTCCCTCCATTCCTTAAAACGGTCACGATTCTTCGCTTCTCCTTTCCAATTTTTAATTTGGAAGACATCCAGGTCGTCCCGCCATCTCCTTCGTGGTCTGCCGCAGCCCCTGATCACTGTGTCAGGGTACTAATCCTGTATTTTACGGGCCCACAGCTCGTCAAGTATGCGGTAGATATGTTCTGCTCAGTCCCATATAAGTTGGGAAGCCTTTTAAGCCACATATACGATTTGCGTTTTGGAGTGCAGTAGAGTGTTTTGAACGTGATCTGTGAATTTAACACACTTTTTTTTAAAAAAAAGGATAAAACGGGACCCTATTACTAAGACTCCGCTCTCCGTCCGTCTGTCCGTCTGTCACCAGGCTGTATCTCATGAACCGTGATAGTTAGACTGCTGAAATTTTCACAGATGATGTATTTCTGTTGCCGCTTTAACAAAAAATACAAAAAAAAAAACAGAATAAAAATTATTTAAGTGGGGCTCTTTTTTTAGATAATGGTACCTACGGAACCCTTCGTGCGCGAGTGCGACTCTCACTTGGCCGGTTCTTTTTTTTTTGTTGTGGTGGAAAATCGTGCAATGACTTCTCCCGCTCTGGGTGGAGCGGAAGGGCGTGTCAGACTTTTACTGACAAAAACTCACCCCCGTTCCTTCAGTTGCCAGAGTACTAAGGGCCGCGAGAACTCTTATTTAGAATTTATCCCCGACCAATTTAACACCCTAAATGGTTTTTTGAAATTTTTAATATTTTTGTTGCACGGTAAAACATATTCTAGGTATCTATCAACTATATCTCTTTTTTTTTTGTTTTAACATTCCTTCTTACATGAACAATTCGAAAGTACCAAGCTAGTCGAACGCTCAACCGTAGAACCAAACTATAATATGACAAGTTTCCAAGTCCCGAACTATCGGCGAAGCGGTCGTCAAACACTATCTTAAGTCAATCAAAGTCAAGTCAGTCAATCTTGCGGTAAACCCTAGTTTATATCCTAATTTACATCGTATTGCAAACCTTTGCTAGGAGGTTTATAAGTTATGGAGGAGTAATGCCTTGGAATAATGATGTCCTGTTTTGTTAAGTACATTGATCTTTTACTCTTCTGAGGTAGATATATGCATTTACTCTTCTGAGGTAGATAGATGCTTTTACTCTTCTGAAGAAGATAGATAGAAAGAAAGAAAGAAAGAAAATACGTTTATTTACGGTAAACATGACGCAAAAAACAGAGAAACACAAAAAGAAAAAGAAAAACTGGGGGAAAAAATGCGTCACATCCACGCAAAACGGCCATCGCTCAGCTTAAGTGCTATGACCCTATGCAAGACAGAGCCCCAGCGCTGGTTTTCAGCGACAGCCGGCGCCAACGTCATGACGTCGACCGGTGCAGAAAACAATGAGTGAAACTTCTCAAATATTATACAGCGCAAAAAAAAAAAAAATATTAAAATTTACGTGGCAACATTCCGCTTCCTGCAACATGACGCACGCGCCGCCGGCTTTGATTTTAATCTGTGCCTGTCAGCTGTCAGTAAACTATCTTTGACAATGACAATGTTAGAATAGGTTTAGGTTATGTAATAAAAATAAAAAATGGCGCATGGCGGCACTATGCAGGCGTTGGCAGGCGTTACGCAATGACATTATATAATGAATGTTATGATGAGATAATAATAAATAGTTAAGGGAAATTGTATAGCGAGTAGTGTCATTGATTTATTGTTTTTGGGAAAAAGTGTTTATGAAAGTGTAGAACGGTGTATATCACAAACACATTGATTTAACACAGAACGGAACAACAAAGATGGTAAGCAAAATTATAAATAGATTTAGATTTAGTCACTGCACAAAGACATTATACTCGTAGAGTAATAGTACTAAATTATAAATATAGGCATCGTATTGATTCAAAATAAATTAAATAAAAATTGGATTGGTTTGAATTACGTAAGCTAGGATTCATATTATAAATAATTGTATAATTTGTCTAAATGTGTATAAAATTACAGGAACAAAGTGGTGCACTTAATATTAAAGGAATAAAAGCAGAAACGAGACATACAAATACAGGGACCCACAGAACCGCAAATTCCAAGCAGCCCACGCTATGGGAGATCCCACACCAAAGCCTGTAGGCCATGACCTCTGAGGTATGAAACAAAACTAAAAGTACTAAAAGTACATGGTCAAGAATGATGGGACACTTGATTATATATAAGTAACTTTTTAAGTTGAAATTTGAAGGATTGTATTGTTTTCAGGCGTCGCATTGGTGGTGGGAGATCATTCCAACAGCGCGTGGCTGCAAACTTGAAACAACCCCTGAATGCTGCAGATCTATGCTTTTTCCCTGACAGCGGGCTTACCATGGAGCGAAGAGCATATTTTAAACGGTTTTGTTTCCAGGTTAGCTTTTCATAGAGATATTGTGGTTTTTGAGAAGTAACAATGCCAAACAACAAGTTGGCCAAATGAAGCTTCCTTCTGGCGGCCATCTTTAATAATTTAAGTTCATTAATATATGGAGTAACATGACTTCTTCGCGGAACATTGACACAAAAACGAACACAGGCATTTTGGATACGTTGGATCAGACGCCCTGTTCTTGAAAGCAGGCATGGTCCATACACTATATCACAGTAATTTAACTTGGATAGGATGAGACTGTCAACAAGTTTTTTCCGTACTGGTATGCTCAGGTATTTTCGTATTCCGTATAAGACCTTTAGCCTATAAAAACAGGTTCGGAGAACATTGTTAACATGGGCCACAAAGCGCAGCTCTGGATCCATAATTAGCCCCAGATTGCATGCCTGCTCTACTCTTTCAATTTTCTCTCCCATGATAACTATCTCAGGGTTAGCAGACAGAATTACACTAACTTGATTCCTAGAACCCAGCACCATAAATTTAGATTTAAGGGGGTTCAAAACCAGAGAGTTCTCCTCCGACCATAACACCACTCTATGCAAGTCCTCATTTATTTTCTGCACTGCCAAAGATGTTTCATCGCCCTTGAAGGATATGTACAATTGAATATCATCAGCGTACATATGATATTTACAGTTAATAAAGGACTTTATGATATCTGCACTGTACAAAATATACAACAAAGGCCCCAGAATCGATCCCTGAGGGACACCCCTTGACACTTGGAGGGGGGAGGATGACACCGTTGACCCGTCCTCCCTATGTATCTCTACATATTGAGACCTGGTGGTAAGGTAGCTTTTAAACCACTCCACCGCATCACTATCAAAGCCATAAAAAGCTAACTTTGACAGCAGTAGAGAGGTATTAATTGCGTCAAAAGCCCGGGAAAAGTCTAGCAGAGCCAGAATTGTACCCTCCCCCCTGTCACGCGCTTCAAGGATATTTCCCACAACATCAGCTAGAGCCGTTGCAGTACCTCTACCCTTTCTGAAACCTGACTGTAGGTCAGGAAGTATGTCATTTGTTTCGAGGTATTCAATAACCTGTGAGTATACCACACGTTCCAAGATCTTAGACAGGCAAGGTAGAATACTAATAGGTCTCAAGTCCTTTGTATTAGCTGGGTTATTGTTTTTAGGGATAGGGCGTACAATAGCGCATCGCCAGAGTTCGGGGAACGTACGCGTGGCTATGGACCGGTTTATGATGTCTGTGATGGCTTGCAAGGTAGCTGGCATCGTGAGAGCTATCATATCGAGACTTATACCATCGACACCCTGTGCATTTGACCCTAGACTCTTGATTATTTTTAGGACTGACTCGGGACTGGTTGTTGTGAGTGTGAATGAGGCAGGACCATACCTATGAGATTCAAAGTAGGACAATTGTGAGATGTTGTGATGACAATTACCTGGGACGTCCAGGAACGCCGCATTAATTTCATCAGGGTTGTTGAAGTGACTTGGCAGCAATCTTTGCCTATGGTCTGGAAGCACATCCGATTTTAAGTTGCGCCACAACTGTTTTGGGTCCTTCATTTGGTCATTTATGCTCTTGGCGAAATATGCCGTCTTCTCGTTAACTAGTGCCATGATTGCTTGGTGCTTCAGATCAAGATAATATTCCTTATGACCCAGTAGTTTGGATTTACGAAATCTGTTTCTGGCTTCATCTCTCAACTTCGAAATTAGTCTGATGTTAGCAGTTATCCATGGAGTAGGGCGGGTTTTAAAGGCCTTCCTTTTAATAGGTGCATGGAGATCGAATAATTGGATCATAAATGCGTTAAATGTTTGCACCATAGTATTGACATCACTCATGTCACCAATAATCGACCATGGTATAGTTTCCAAATCTATGTTAAAATAGTCCTCTAATATGTCTCTGAGCGGACGAAATACGACAGATCTTGGTTTGGACTTATGCTTTTTAAAAATCGTCTCACATGTAATAAACGAGTGATGGCTAAGTTCACTTATATGATTCACCACAACATTCCGGATTGAAGCATCAGTGCAGATTATGTCAATAAGTGAACTACTATCACCCACAAAATGAGTGGGTGTTTGAACTACTTGATTTAGTTTGAAGTGGTTAAAAAAATCTAATAGTTGTTTTGTTTTTGGGCTATTGACATCTAGCATATTAACATTAAAGTCCCCCAATAATATTACATTATCATAGGATACTTTTGCTCTTCTGAAGTAGATAGATGCTTTTACTGTTCTGAGGTAGATAGATACTTTTAACTCTTCTGAGGTAGATAGATACTTTATTCTTCTGAAGTAGATAGATGCTTTTACTCTTCTAAAATAGATAGATGCTTTTACTCTTCTGAGGTAGATAGATACTTTTACTCTTCTGAAGTAGATAGATGCTTTTACTGTTCTGAGGTAGATAGATACTTTTACTCTTCTGAGGTAGATAGACGCTTTTGCTCTTCTCAAACAATACTTCTGCTGCAATCTTAACTTCCTACCTATATTATAAATGCGAAATTAACTTTGTGTGTTACCTTTTCACACTAGGAGTATACAGAGCCGATCATCATGAAATTTTGCATAAATGTTGTCAGGGATACAGAAAAGGGCATACAGCACCTTTTATGTAGATAGAAAGTACTATTCTCGAAGAAAATAACAATAACTATTGACGGACACAATTACTTTTGGACGCTAGATGGCGCTACATATATTTCGAATCATTTTGCTCCGGTGCGAAGCTTGGACGTGTCGCTAGTTAGCAATAAAGCTTTAGAAAATTTAACTTTTACGTTGCTATCCTAAATTTTAGGTACAGTGTTCGTAAATTATTATGTAAAAGCTGATGGTCTATCTCTTAGCATTTTTATCTTCAGTAATCTGTTATTTATGTCACCGTTGCTTCATATTTCGTGTTATTCTAAGTAATTCAGTAGAAACGTGTTCAGACTAGACTAGATGAACATAAATATTAAAGTACTACAAGATTTGCATTTTACAGAATATTTGACATTTTAGGATTCATCAACCTACCTTTTGTCTTGATTTGTTAATCTAGCGTGCAAATCTAGATAGACACTTAAAAAATAATTTGAATTAAATGCAGACAAAAATAATTTTCTGATATTCAATAGTAATTTCCTTGCAGATAATCACATGCTCTTTCACTACCCGGGCCTGCGGACGGCGAGTAGTGGGTAGCTCGCCGTCGGATCAGCACCAGGCCCGAGAGTCGACGGCGCTTAGTGTAGTACCACGCGCCTCAAAGAGTTGTCAGTAAAACATGACGGGGCCCGTCATGGCTGATGCCTGCCCAGGGGTTGAGGATAAATTCGAAACAGAGTTACCGCGCCCCTGGGTACTCAGGGTAGGGAAGGAACAGGGGTGGGTTAAGCATATACTTTTTAGAAAACATTCCTGTTATAATCGCTGAAAAAACAAGCTCCCATATACAACATTTTATTACACTTAAAGGAGAAAAGCGAAAACCCGTAAACAACATTAATTTATATCCGCACACAATATAAAATGAGCAAGTAAGTAAACGCTTGAGGAGGTTCGGCCGTATGTGGCAATGCTTAAAATGCGTGAACCACGCTTACTTATGCTCCCCGTTTAATAAAACTCGTCTTACACCGAGCCATATGTTCTCGGCCTAATATTGAACAAACCATGTTTACTTAGGGGAATACGTAATGAATACACGAGTTCAGAATTTGTCACCAACTACACCATATTACACATAGATGTAGAGACCTGGACTGAGCATTACCGTCGTCAATATAAGTGACTAACTTCTGCCACCGGCTTCACCCGTGTGGAATTGGTACTATTCCCACTAAAAATTATATCGTTTGTGCTATTTCAGACTATAATCTATCTCTGATGCATATTTCATCCAGATCTGTTCAGTCGTGTTTGAGTAAAAAACATCCAAACATCCATCCATCCAAACTTTCGCATTTATAGTATGAGTTTTTTTTTTTTTTTTTTTTTTTTTTTTTTTTTTTTTTTTTTTTTTTTTTTTTTTTTTTTTAGGATTTATATGTAAAGTAATGTAATCTATTGTAGAAAGAGACAAATCAAATGTTCGTAATGACAAAATTAACACTAACAGCCTGTGAACTAGCCAATCATAATCCTAGAAAAAGACAACAACTGATCGCATGAAAGTTTTGTCTCCCTCACTCCTCACTCTTTTCTGACTGTTTTATTTGACAGCTAGACAGTGAACGCTTAGTCCAAGTCTCTATGTCTTAGATATTTCACAGTACACTATTAGATAATATGACGTCACTGCCTGGGATTATATGAAAATCCCTTTGTTTTTGGTTGACGAGTTTTGCTTAGTTATGCCGTGTCTGTTGGTGATTGATCGCTGCTTTATGTACCTACTTCGATAGGTCTCGGTTGAATTAATCTCCGTTTTGAAAATAGAACCTTAACCGAAGCTCCTGCCTATATCACCCGGTATGTATAGGCTTCAAACGCACCGCTAGGCACCTAGTTATCAGGAGAATAAAATTACCATACTAACCAGACTTCGTAAACGGATTGGTACTAAAATTGAAATTGCGTTTCAGTTGTTAATAGCGCTTACGGCAACTCCCCTCTTGATAATGATGATTCCCTGGTAGATCTAACGATCAACAGCCTCTAAAAAGAGAATTCTATCTTGTAGTCTTTCTATTTCTATGTTCGTTAGTTTCCTGCTCCCCTAGCCTTATTACTTTTCTATTTTCATTTACGCTAACGCTTAGTACAAAATGTATGGCAATGCCATAATCTGCGTAGATAAGTGTCACGTGACTTATCGCATGTAATGTCATTGCCATACATTTTGTTTCTAAGCGTGAGCGTAAACGGTAATAGAAAAGTTATATGGCTAGGGGGCCTGAGCATGAGTCCCCCTAGCCATATTACTGCCATATTACTTTTCTATTATCGTTACACTAACGCTTAGTACAAAATGTATGGCAATGACATTACCTGCGTAGATAAGTGTCACGTGACTTATCGCAGGGAATTTATGCCCGGCTGATGGTAACAGGGTCGTTCCTTTTTAACCGACTTCAAAAAAAGGAGGAGGTTCTCAATTCGACTGTTTTTCTTTTTTTTTATTTTTTTTTATTTATGTGTTACCTCATAACCTCATAATTTTTTTTGAAAGCTGTTGCTTCACATGTGGTCCCATTTTAATTTGGTGAAGATCTGATGAAGAACTTCGGAGATACACAATGGAACTCTTCAATAAATGATAGCAAACCTTCCAGAATTGCTGCAATCGCATGTCTGTATATTGTTTTCACCACTTCACAACATGACATCACGCTGATACGCTCTGAAGGAGTATACAGATTTGTACAGTTCACCCTGATACACCCTAATTTCACCAACTATGTTCAAATTCCCTTTTTTTGGGGCTATCAATTCGAGCATAACTTTACTATTAATTTAGTTTTAGAATGGGGTACAACAACTAAAAAGTGAAAAATAAAAAACTTTTTACAAATAAATACAACCGACTTCCATAAATAAAACTAAAAAATGCAAAATAACTTTAATTTCGGAAGTCGGTGTCAAATAACGAAGAAACCAAACTAGAAACACCGACTGCCGAAATTAAAGTTATTTTACATTTTTTAGTTTTATTTATGGAAGTCGGTTGTATTTTTTTTTTGTAAAAAGTTTTATACCCCACTGCACGATGCAAGGGAGGGTTATGTGTTTATTAGCCTATGTATTTATGTGTGTTTGTTTATTCCTTTGTGGCGCTTTAGAGACCAAACGCATAGGCCGATTTTGCAATACAATACAATATGGCGACAAAAAGACGCCATATTGTGATAAAGAAAAAAAATTAAAGTCGACGAACTATATTAACTGTGGTATCAAAATAAAAGGTTAAGGAGGTGATTCCAAAAATATAACTCATTAAAATGTAGAAAATAAAAAATATTAAAAAAAAATCCGACTAAAAAACAACTAAAATCAAGGTGGAATGACAGTTCACTTCACGCTCGCTCCACCTAGGTTTTCACGGTGAGCTGTTATCAGAATCGACCGGCTGAATTTGGCCGTTTTGTACGATCGCGTTCACCATTTCAATTGTTGAGCCGGTAGTTCTTAAAGTTATTTTTGTCAGTCTCACCGTAAAACATTTTATTTTAATTTATTAGCCTCTGCCGGTGTTAAGTTTTATTTTTGACAATGTTTTGATTAAGGAAGGGTCGATAACAGTGTGACAGTTGTCATCTGTCAGATGGCGATGTTGTCATCTGTCAGATGACATTTATATGTCAATGGATGACAGTAGCCGTGATCATGTTGCGTTTCGTTATACGTACGACTTCAAGTGCGTTCTTGTTTTGTTAACGTTTTTTTTTTTTTTATAGTTTCTTCTTCTATTATTATTTTTGTCTTTAGCTACAACTATAATTATAAAATTTCTGCCAATATACCAGCGGGTTGGGGTGGTTTTCTTTTCTTTTAAAAGGAAATCTAAATTAGCGTTTTTAGATTTATCTGTTTATTCTAGCTAGATTACGTTCTAGTTATATTTATATATTTGTATTATTATTTACGTAAATTTGTATATTATGAATGATGTAGCTGATCTTAACGATAGCTTTTTCTCGTGCTCTTCTTCTGACAGTTTTGCTAGTGCGGACAGTGACTCTTCCTTTCCACTTACTTTACACGATAAAATTTCATCTCTTTTCTCTTCTGATCCTAAAAATCTGCATATTGCGCACATAAATGCCCAGAGTGTTCCTGGTCACTATTCTGATCTTCTGGCATCCTTTAGCAGTGCCCACCTTGATGTCCTATTGATTTCGGAATCATTTCTGAAGCCTTCTCTTCTCTCTACGCAATTTTCACTTCCTGGTTTCGTCTTGGTCCGCAACGATAGAACTGCCCTAGTAGCATTTTCTGTTGGCATCAAGTGGCCAACAGTGGGGAATCCGTTGGGATATAGTTAGTTAGATTCCCTACATCAAACTTACAATGACCCAACGCAGTAAATTACTATCATTATACCAACCATTTACCAACGTTGGGCCAATGCTACTACTGCCTACCTTTACTTAAAAGCTGTTGGCGTTTTTGCAGTGCTTATAACGTAGGCCCTACAAATATCAACTGCATTGGGCCAATGACTGCCCAATGCAGTTAAATATTATATTACGCCAAAGTTTTTACAAAACGCTCCATATTTTCAAAATGGTTGATCGATGAAAATCTTTTCAAGAAAGAAATTGTTGCTCTACTCGAAAACCATGAGATAATGAAAAAAACTCGAAAAATTATTAAGAAAAAAAAATTATTGCAAAATTCTTCTAAGTGTCGGCGATCATCAAAGGACTTAGTAAAATTTTCAGAGATTTTTTTTAACAGATTTCGGCCTGTTTTATTGGAGCACCTTATTAACCTTGTCCGTAGAAACCATTTAGGCTCTGAGAAGCATGGCCCTCCGACGCACCGTTCCCGAGTTATGGGCCTCCAAATTTTATTTTATTTTTTACAAAACGATCCATATTTTCAAAATGGTTGCTCGGATGAAAATCTTTTCAAGAAAGAAATTGTTGCTCTATTCGAAAACCATGAGATAATGTGAAAAACTCGAAAAATGATTGAGAAAAAAAAATGATTGCAAAATTCTTCTAAGTGTCGGGCTGGATCATCAAAGGACTTAGTAAAATTGTCAGAGATTTTTTTTTACATATTTCTGCCCTTTTTATTGCAGCACCTTACTAACCTTGACCATAGAAACCATTTAGGCTCTGAGAAGGATGGCCCTCCGACGCACCGTTCCCGAGTTATGGGTCTCCAAATTTTATTTTATTTTTTACAAAACGATCCATATTTTCAAAATGGTTGCTCGGATGAAAATCTTTTAAGAAAGAAATTGTTGCTCTACTCGAAAACCATGAGATAATGTAAAAACTCGAGAAATTATTTAAGAAAAAAAATTTACTGCAAAATTTTTCTAAGTGTCGGCGATCATCAAAGGACTTAGTAAAATTTTCAGAGATTTTTTTTTAACAGATTTCTGCCCTTTTTATTGCAGCACCTTACTAACCTTGTTCATAGAAACCATTTAGGATCTGAGAAGCATGGCCCTCCGACGCACCGTTCCCGAGTTATGGGCCTCCAAATTTTATTTTATTTTTTACAAAACGATCCATATTTTCAAAATGGTTGCTCGGATGAAAATCTTTTCAAGAAAGAAATTATGATCTATTCGAAAACCATGAGATAATGTGAAAAACTCGAAAAATGATTGAGAAAAAAAAATGATTGCAAAATTCTTCTAAGTGTCGGGCTGGATCATCAAAGGACTTAGTAAATTTTTCAGAGATTTTTTTTTACATATTTCTGCCCTTTTTATTGCAGCACCTTACTAACCTTGTCCATAGAAACCATTTAGGCTCTGTGAAGCATGGCCCTCCGACGCACCGTTCCCGACTTATGGGCCTACAAATTTTATTTAATTTTTTACAAAACGATCCATATTTTCAAAATAGTTGCTCGGATGAAAATCTTTTCAAGAAAGAAATTGTTGCTCTACTCGAAAACCATGAGATAATGAAAAAAAAACTCGAAAAATTATTAAGAAAAAAAAATTATTGCAAAATTCTTCTAAGTGTCGGGCCGGATCATCAAAGGACTTAGTAAAATTTTCAGAGATTTTTTTTTTAATAGATTTCTGCCCTTTTTATTGTAGCACCTTACTAACCTTGTCCATAGAAACCATTTAGGCTCTGAGAAGGATGGCCCTCCGACGCACCGTTCCCGAGTTATGGGCCTACAAATTTTATTTTATTTTTTACAAAACGATCCATATTTTCAAAATGGTTGCTCGGATGAAAATCTTTTCAAGAAAGAAATTATGCTCTATTCGAAAACCATGAGATAATGTGAAAAACTCGAAAAATGATTGAGAAAAAAAAATGATTGCAAAATTCTTCTAAGTGTCGGGCCGGATCATCAAAGGACTTAGTAAAATTTTCAGAGATTTTTTTTTTAATAGATTTCTGCCCTTTTTATTGTAGCACCTTACTAACCTTGTCCATAGAAACCATTTAGGCTCTGAGAAGGATGGCCCTCCGACGCACCGTTCCCGAGTTATGGGCCTACAAATTTTATTTTATTTTTTACAAAACGATCCATATTTTCAAAATGGTTGCTCGGATTAAATCTTTTCAAGAAAGAAATTGTTGCTCTACTCGAAAACCATGAGATAATGTAAAAAACTCGAGAAATTATTTAAAAAAAAAAAAATATTGTAAAATTTTTCAAAGTGTGCGCGATCATCAAAGGACTTAGTAAAATTTTCAGAGATTTTTTTTAACAGATTTCGGCCTGTTTTATTGGAGCACCTTATTAACCTTGTCCGTAGAAACCATTTAGGCTCTGAGAAGCATGGCCCTCCGACGCACCGTTCCCGAGTTATAGGCCTCCAAATTTTATTTTATTTTTTACAAAACGCTCCATATTTTCAAAATACTCGTAGTTGCTCGGATGAAAATCTTTTCAAGGAAGAAATTGTTGCTCTAGTCGAAAACCATGAGATGATGTAAAAATCTCGAGAAATTATTGAGAAAAAATTGAGTAATTGGAGGGTAGTCCCAAATAATACACATGACACACAATTTTGAGCTCTCATATAATTAATTTAATAAAATATTAAAAACAACTTTTAAATGCAAGAAACATAATAAAGTAGTACATTAACCTCTGGTGCACTCAGTCAGTTCATCAAATCTCCTTGACACCACTTCTCTACACTGCAAGCACTGCTCTTTGCTGAAATGGACCTGTACTCCAAATCGTCAAGCACTGTGGAGGAGCTGTCTCCTACATTTGCTTTAAGAATGTCACAGTATGAGGAAGACTTGAAGAATGCCAGTGGTGAAGCTTCACATAAGACTATTGCCAGCCTATCCAAGGACTTCACTGAGTTGAAGACCCTAGTTTGGAAAACATTGAGTTCACTGAAATCCCAGATGGAGTTGCTTGTGTTTGGCTGGATAGGCACGAAATGACAACCCGTGCTAAGGTTCTTCTGTTGCATGGCCTGAGTGAGGACAAGGGAGCAGATCTAAGCAATGGTTTCCTGAAGGTTTTGTCGGAGCGTCTGGAAATGGCCAACGTCGCCTCTAAAGATATAACAGCCTGTCACCGCCTTGGAAGCAACACCAGCAAACCTCGTCCCCTCTTAGTTAGATTTGAAAGCCGCATCGTAAGGAATGAGGTGTGGCGAAATAACAACCAAGCTGAAAGGCTCTGGTTTAACGCTTTCTGAGTTCCTGACTAAGCTCAGACACGATATTTTTATGAATGCTCGCAAGTACTTCGGAATACATAAGTGTTGGACGTCTGAGGGGAAGATTGAGTTTGCTTCGGAATATCAAGAACTTGTGGCTCAGTTTCCCGTTGCTGAGCCCTCAGCCGTAACTTCGAAGCCAGTGCCCGATAAGAGAATTTGCTAGACAGTAAAGTGATGAGTCTTCGTTGCGGGTCTTCCATTTTTCTGAGTATATAATATACTAGGTACTTATAATTTTTATGTTTTATGTCGTTCATGTGTCGGTCATTCAATTTTTTTAGTTTTTTGTTTTGATTTGATTTTTTACTTATGTTATTATTGTCATTTGACATTTAGACCGTTCGGTGTTACTCAAAGTTTTCGTTCGGAAACATACTAACGTGTATTTATTTTGTTTGGACTACAGGCTTTTTATCTTTTAATTATAAAACTAATGTAGCCGGCGAGTGCATCGAGGTTTGAGTGCTGAAATTATTTTTTTCTTGTTTATTGTTAGATTACTTAATTTTTTTTTAAATTATTTATTTATTTTTATTGTTATTTGTATTTAGTTAAAATGGAAATGGACTGGTCACATGATGAGATCAACAACAGGAAAGTGGACTAAAAAAGTAACAGAATGCTACCATGACCTCATTTACCTTTCCTATAAAATTTGACTTCCTCAACGCAAGGCCAAATTTCTCTTTCTTCGCAGTTTTAAAAACGTTGATTTGGAGCGTTTGAGGGCTGATGCGGGTGGGATTGACTGGTCTTCTGTGTTCACCAGCGAGAATATGGACTCTATGGTGTCAGTTTTCAGCAGTACTATATGGTATTTGTATGATGCACCCCTTAAAAAGGTAAGAGTCAAACACCTTCCTGCACCATGGCTTTCCCCAGCTATAAAAAACCTGATGGCGAAACGTGATAAGGCCAAGCATTTATACAGGAATCGGGCTACTGAGGAAAACTGGGACCTATATAAGAAGATGCGAAATCGCTGCAGTTGTTTGTGTAGGAATGCCAAAAGGCATCACATTCACAACTCAATTGATAACTTCAACCCGACACAAGTATGGCAATTTTTAAAGACTATTGGTATTGGCAAAGCCTCTAGCAAGAGTTCTTCTGATAAAATGGACCTCAATGCACTTAATGCGCACTTTTCTACATCACCAATTATACTCGATATCGATGTTAAATCTTCGACTCTCAATGATCTTTCCAATCTTCCTTTACCAGCAAATACTTCTTTCACTTTCCACCCAATTACTGAGCTAGATATTAAGAAATGTTTTCAATCCATCTCCATTAAGGCGTTAGGTGACTATGGTCTTCAGTTCCAAATGTTCCTACCTATTTTGAGTGAAATAGTTCCTGTTGTAACTCACATAGTAATTTTTTCTCTTTTCACTAACACGTTTCCTTCTGCTTAGAAGAAGGCTCACGTCTTACCACTTCCTAAAGTTTCAAATCCCTCTTCTCCATCTCAGTTCCGTCCGATATCCATCCTCCCAATCCTTTCCAAAGTTCTCGAGAGCGTTGTTCAGAAGCAACTGTCTTGTTATCTATCCTCTAATGGCCTGCTGAGTCCTTACCTCTGGTTTCAGACCTGGCCATAGCACTGTGACAACTCTTGTCAAAATAACTGACGATATAAGACTGGCTATGGAAAACAAATGCTTGACAGTGTTGGTTTTACTGGACTTCAGCAGTGCCTTTAATTCAGTGT
Source organism: Polia nebulosa (assembly GCA_951329385.1). NCBI lineage: Eukaryota > Metazoa > Arthropoda > Insecta > Lepidoptera > Noctuidae > Polia > Polia nebulosa. The sequence goes on from OX589593.1 coordinate 6,746,602, forward strand.
ACTTTGACATTCTCTTAGGAATCCTTTCCTCCCTTAATGTCTCTGCGCCAGTAATTGAGTGTTTCAAATCTTATCTTCGAGGCCGCTCGCAGTATGTTCGGTCTGATGAGGATTTCTCTGAATGGTGTGATTTAGCTGCGGTTGTACCTTAGGGTGGCGTCCTCTCTCCTCTTCTTTTCTCAGTTTTTATAAACGCTATCACTAAGGTCTTTACTTCTAACTATCATCTCTATGCAGACGACTTGCAGTTATACCGTCACTTTAGAATGGGTTAACTCGCTGGCGCTGTGGATGCCATCAATGATGACCTTGAAAATATCAACAAGTTGGCTAAATCCTTTGGACTCTTACTGAACCCAACTAAGTCGCAAGCTACATGCTCAGCCTTTTAGATCATCAGTCTCGCCCGCCAGTAGTGTATGATTCGGTGCCCATATTGTACTCGAAAAGCGCTAAAAACCTAGGCGTCCATATAGACACTAACCTCTCTTGGGAGGTTCATATTGCTGACGTTAGTAAGAGGGTTTTCTACTCTTTTCAGTCTCTTAAACGTCTCCAAAAATTCTTATTATTCTTCCATTTCACACTAAGGTCACTCTTGCACAATTTCTTCTCCTACCGCTAATAGACTATGCGGATGTCTGTTTTCTAGATGCAACGGAGGCACTTCTTAACAAACTCGAGCGGCTGCAGAACTTATGCATCCTTTTCATTTTTGGCCTCCGCAAGTACGACCATGTGTCGAAGTTTCGGACCAGATTGAGGTGGCTGCCAATTCGGCATCGCCGAGATACCCATATCCTATCTCTTCTCTATACTATCCTGCATAATCCTAATTCTTCTCAATACCTTCGTGAACGGTTTGAGTACTTCGTTCCGAGGGGTAAACCCTATCGCACTGCCAATTCTCTTCTCCTTCATATTCCGCGTCACACTTCCAGCCGCTATAATGGCTCCTTTTCTGTTACTGCATTGCGTCTCTGGAACTCTCTCCCACACTCCCTACGCGACAGTCCTTCTCTAGATGTCTTCAAGAAGAAAATAAAAAAGCACTTCCTTTCAAATTGACATAATATTAGTATTATATTGGTATTAATATGTATAATATATATTTAGAATTATTTATGTAGGTTTATAAGTATTGTACACTGAATCCTACCCTCAACAGTAATCTCTCTCTATCACTCAAAGGTTTGCTGGGAGAAAACTCAACATTTAGTTAAGCTCGCCTTTGTACATGTATTGTGTAACCATATGTAATATGTAAAATTTTTGTGTACAATAAAGAATTAAGAAGAAGAAAAAAATTGCAAAAATATTTTCAAGTGCCAAAGGATTTAGACAAATTTTCGGAGTTTTTTTTTTAACTGATTTTGGCTATTTTTATTGTAGCACTTTATTAACCTTGTCCATAGAAACCATTTAATTTAAGGTCTGAGAAGCATGGCCCTCCGACGCACCGTTTCCGAATTACGGGCCTCCAAATTTTATTTTATTTTTTAGAAAATAAATTAAAATTTGGAGGAAAAAGGAAGAAAAAAGGAAAGTCTAAATCACCACATCTAGTGGAAAATCCACTGAGTTGGCAACACTGTGATGTGATAACACTTTTAAAATGGCGTCGTTTCACGTTTGGTTTCACTTATCGGCAATAGCCGGTAAATTATTGTAAGTGTTAATTTAAATAACACTTATTTATATCAGCGAAAAATATGTAATAATAATAAAATATGCCTAAAAATTATCTAAATCACTAGATATACACAAATCAGAAAGACAAAAAAAAAAACGAACTAACTGATGACTAGGCAGCATGGTCTCTGACCGTAGTCTGTTCCACAAGGAACAAAAGCCAAAAAAGTGACAGACGTCAAGACGTGACAGTTATTTTTTTCTTTCGGAATGGTAGTTTTTATTAGAAATAATGTTCCAACTATATAAAAATACTTAATAGATACTAATATCCGTTTAGTGTGTATAAAGTGCATTTTTTTGTGTAACACGAGTTCAAAAAGCTTGTGAGAATTGAACCTTTGTGGTATGGATGAAAATAGAAGGAAATGTTTAAGTGTGACTGTTCACCAGCCAAACAAAACGAAAAACTGTTCCGCTTTCCTAAAACCCGGAGTTTGAAACCTTCGTATTCTGAGGCTACTGCAAACAGATTGTAAATAAATCATTTGAATACATGAACATAATATGCAACTTGGAGAAACTGTGGTGAGTGCCCTCAGAGATGTTGTTGTTATTGTTAGGTGACCTTAAAAAGGGCTGTTGTACATGGCTCTGAAGAGAGCTGTTTGGATTTACCATTGTGGTGAAAGGAATGATCAGCTAGACTCTGCGTTACCAGCTGCTAGCCGTCCAGGGTGTGCAGGGCGTTTGGAATGGCAAAACGATATAGTTAACACCACTCGGGAAGGCTCCTTTAATGCACCCCTGAAAACCATGGGAAGACCAATACCACCCAGCTCCTGACTTCTTAGAACCCAGGGAACACCTGCCACCTGGACGTGAACTGCAGTGGCCTATATGGAAATCACTCAATGGGTTGCAAATTTAGGTAGGCCGCTGCAAATACAACTTGGTAAAATTCATAGACTGGTCTGATACCCAATGTGAGTGCGGTGCCCCTGTCCAGACCATGAATCACCTACTGGGTATCATCAACGACAACAACAGCCCCGGTATCTGCACACCTTAATAATAAATTATTATTTTACAGATCGACTAAGTCAGACAAAAATGTAAAAAGGCTGAAAGTAGATCGGAATTGGCTTCAACCGTTATAGGAGTAGAAACCGAAAAATGGACAAGGAAGTTCGTCCTTTTCAAATTGACAGTGATGGCCATCTGCTGCCAAAAATAATTTTACCACCAGTATGTACTCTTATACAAGATTTTAATGTTGGTAAGTAACAAAGTTTGTCACTTGTAAGAAAATATAAGATTTCAAAATATTTGTCAGCTAACTTTTACTATGGGACCAACCTCAAAATAAATAAAATCTATGCATATAATATTTAATATTATTTATTTATTTAATCAGACAATTAAGTTATTATTTCAGTAACAATAAAAATTCACAAAATTATTACAATACATAGAAAAACTTAAAACTTATCAGCCCGGGATTGAGTCTGACAATTACTTGACCATTTTTTACCCGCAGTTTTGAGGTTGATTCTTTAGCAAAAATTGCTTGTGTTGGTAGGTTATGTCACCCCCTAATATAAAATACGACAATCCTACATCCTACTAATATTATGTGAATGTTTGTATGTTTGCCTGTCAATCACACAATAACGGCTGAAGGGATTTGAATGAAATTTTGCACACGGGTAGGTCACAGCCTTTTTATTTTTGAAGTTATAATAGGTTTTTGGGAGTGCCGATTGCAAATCTGACACTTATTTTGAAATCAAAGATGGCGGATGCAACTTTTACTCAAACATTCGATATGGGTATCGTTTAATAGGTTTTTGGGAGTGCTGATTACAAATCTGACACTTATTTTGAAATCAAAGATGGCGGATGCAACTTTTTCTCAAACATTCGATATGGGTATCGTGTAATAGGTTTTTGGGGCTGCCGATTGCAAATCTGACATTCATTTTTATATCAAAGACGGCGGCTGCCACTTTTTCTCAAAAATTCGATATGGGTATCGTGTAATAGGTTTTTGGGGGTGCTGATTGCGAATTAGACATTCATTTTAAAATCCAAGATGGTGGATGCAACTTTTTCTCAAAAATTCGATATGGGTATCGTGTAATAGGTTTTTGGGGTTGCTGATTGCAAATTAGACATTCATTTTAAAATCCAAGATGGCGGATGCAACTTTCTCTCTAAAATATGATATGGGTATCGTGTAATAGGTTTTTGGGGGTGCTGATTGCGAATTAGACATTCATTTTAAAATCCAAGATGGCGGATGCAACTTTTTCTCAAAGATTCGATATGGGTATCGTGTAATAGGTTTTTGGGGGTGCCGATTGCAAATCTGACATTCATTTTAGAATCCACGATGGTGGATCATTGTTTTTCTTAAAATTGTGAATTTATTTTACTTTAAATCTATCAAAAGAAACAGTAGTAGGCATACTGTTTTTGAAGTTATACTTCTTTAGGTACGTTAGGGCAAAATGATGAGAGTAAATTTTTACGATGCTCGCGCACACCGTCACAAAAACCTACAGCCTGAAGTTAGCTAGAACCGACACCGTTAAGTTAGCTATGGTCTGTGGTTCATGAAGAATGATTGTTTTCGTTTTGTAAACTTTGTAACAGTTTGGTTTTTTATCTGGTTTTGCCAAAGAAGTTTAACTTCTTACGTGCGTACATAAGTACACACACACTTTTTTATATTGTTTTGGAATCTTCTATCTAGGAAATGTATTACTTTATTATTATTATTATTTTAGATGTCATTGCCCAATGTCTTGGACACATTCAAACCGCAATGGAGGACCTGAAGCAAACTCAAAATGATATTTTACTGAGAATATCACTCTCCTTCAACACATGTGTCTAGTGCAGCCACTTTGCTGGTAGATATAGACATACCATTAAAATCACTTGACGATATTAGATAAATAGAAAATTGGCTTGAAGATGAAGAACACAAAGAACAATTGGTAAGTACAATATTCTGATAGAAATATACAAGCTTTACAAGCAAGCAAGACCACTGGACGTACTGATGATATACTATGTAGTTATAATACTACTATTATATGAAATTTAATAGATAAACGAGTATACATACATTGTTTTACGTTTATTTATGATTGCTTATTGACTATGAGCCGATAAATGTTTTGGCCTATGTTGGTGGCAAAGGAACTGCCACAATTACCAGAAGAAATCTGGAACGGGTTTTCACCAACTCTCTGGCAATTCAATGCAACTGGACTGGATAAAATAATAAGTTTAGTTTGAAAAATTTACAATTATTGTCAAAAGTCATTGTAAGTAGGTATGACTATGAAAATTACAGATAATATTAGATATATTTATGTAACCATATTAGATTCATTTATTTATGGAGAAGCTCGTGGCTTAAGTAATAACAGCTGCACGGGCCGATCCATCAGTTTAAGCTACGTTTGCCGGGATTCATGGATGGGTGACCATCTTTACATACTGAGACTCCTCCGTGCCTCGGAAATCACGTTAAGCTGTTGGTCCCGGCTATCAATCGTGGATCTTTAACAGTCGTTACGGGTCGTCAGAAGCCCGAAAGTGACAACCAGTCTTATCAAGGGGTATCGTATTACCCAGTAATATTATTTGTGGTTTATTATTACTTTATCGATTGTGTTATTCTAAATGAAATGCTAAAGTACTGCTTCGTAATATTTACAGTTGCAGTGTGAAGAAACAAGTTGGCAGAGACAGCAACTGATGCTGGAATCACAGGTGTCATAACAAACTGGTTTAGATTTGCTAGAGATCGAGATGGCGGAAGAGATAACAGAAGAATATGATGAAGCTAATAACAGCAGCTCTACACGACAATATTCTGGACTATCTGCAAGAACAAAGAGGCGTCATCTAAATGCAATAAAAACTGAATTAAGAGGTAAATTAAGGATCAACGATAAAAGTAATGTTACTAGTAATAATGCAGGTACTAATTCATCATTTATTAATGAACATCATAATAATTTTATATCAGAAATTTATACTGATGATTTTAATGCCGAGGAAATCACTTTCACGCGTAATATATCTACTGGTAAAATTGAAAATGCTGATTTCAAGGATACTGATCTCACCTGTTTGATCTATAATTAAGGAGGTGATAATTTGGAGGTAAAATTAAACACTGCACCCGCGGGTTTTAATGACTTAGCGTCATATTAACAAATGGCAAACATACAAATGACTCATTGTCCTCAAAATTAGGTAGAACTAAATGATGCCCTAAAAATCTAGAAAAAATATATGTTTAAGTGTCAAATAGGTACTAATTTTTTAAAGGCGAATTGAAATTTTGGAGCCCTTACGTGGAGATTCTAAATGTGGGTAGTCATCTTGACATCAGAATGACTGCCCAATTTTTGAATTCATTTTCTCAGTTATTAATTAGGTACCAATTATTTAAACAAACGTATCAAATAGTAGCAAATAGGCATTAGATTTTAGTAATATTTTAAAGCTGATTGGTCATTTTGGCCAGTCATTCTGATGTTCACAAGTGTCGTTAGTCACGTTTTGGTCTGTATTAGTGTCAGCCACTATTTATTTTTCTAATAAAAAAGTTTCTATGAATGTATGATTTTCTGCATTCTGTAATTAAACGCAAAAATAGCATTTTTTTCTTTATACGAGTAAGTTTATTTTTGTAAAGTGTCATTCTTATGATTGTGCTGTATTCGTTTCTGTTTCATTTAAAAAATACGACTATTTTGAAATTCAAAGTGACGTTTGTCAGTCACGTTTTGGTCTGTATTAGTGTCAACCACAATTTATTTTTCTAATAAAAAAGTTTCTATGAATGTATAATTTTCTGCATTTTGTAATTAAACGCAAAAATAGCATTTTTTTTATTTATATGTTTATTTTTATAAAGTTCCTATGTTATGATTGTATTGTATTCGTAATGTTTCATTTAAAAATACGATTATTCTGAAATCCAAAGTGACGTTAGTCAGTCACGTTTTGGTCTGTATTAGTGTCAGCCACAATTTATTTTTTAACCGACGAAAAAAAAGGAGGAGGTTCTCAATTCGACCGTATATATGTTTTTTTTTTTTTTTTTTTTTTGTGTATGTTCAGCCCTCACTCCGTCATTTATGAACCGATTTTGATTATTCTTTTTTTGTTAGATAGGGTATACCTCAAGGGTGGTCCCATGTCAAGGAAATCAGGATCTGACAATGGAATCCTGACAAAATTGAGAGAAAACCTCGAAAATTGTGGGCACGTTTAGCGTTTCTGTGTGTATGTTCGGCCCTCACTCCGTTATTTATGAACCGATTTTGATGATTCTTTTTTTCTTAGATAGGGTATACCTCAAGAGTGGTCCCATGTCAAGGAAATCAGGATTTGCTAATGGGATCCTGAAAAAATTGAGAGAGAACCTCGAAAATTGGGCACGAATATTGTTTCTGTTTACTTTTCATAACTGAATCAGGTATTTGCATTTAGGAACCATCACATCATGAAACTGAGCTGATGATGGAAACCATACCTTTCCTAAACAATATAAGTCAGATATAAAAACTGGTTTTAGTGACAAATACCACTTAATATGCTTTGACGAAAAGACGTCTTTACAATATTGGAGGTAACCTCAACTGGTCAATATCCTGGGAACTTCATGGAAGGATTGTTATATCATCAGCTCAGTGGCAAGAGGAATGATGAAGAATTAGAAATTAGCCTCAGAGTGTTAAAAGATGATACGAGCCACAAAAAATCATGAAATAAAAAACTTTTTAACAAAAAAATTAACCGACGAAAAAGAACTAAAAAGCAAAAAATAAATAAACCTTTTAAGTCTTGAGTAATGAGCTTATTTACCTACATAAAATATCACATTTTATATAAACTAATTTTGAGTCGGCGCCAATTAATAAAATGATTAATTACCTACTTACAGCCCTCTTCATTTGTAAGTACTTATAAAATTTAGATATTTAATAATCAGATTGTTGTTTGGCGCCGACTCAAAATTAGTTTATATAAAATGTGATATTTTATGTAGGTAAATAAGCTCATTACTCAAGACTTAAAAGGTTTATTTATTTTTTGCTTTATAGTTCTTTTTCGTCGGTTAATTTTTTTGTTAAAAAGTTTTTTATCTAATAAAAAAGTTTTTACGAATGTAAGGTTTTCCATTTCAACACATCCCATTATTTTTTTTCATGTACAAATACAAACACAAATTACGACTACTATTACAAATTAGTTATAAAACATGCATCGAGAAAGATCTGTAGTTCAAAAACACTTCATCACGAGTTCATTTTGCATGAAGTGTCAGTCACATTTACATTTGTTTAAATAAACCTTAACTTTTTTAACCTGTCAAGCCCGGGACGTGTCACGTTTCAGCATATGTCAGTCCCCGTTGACAGGCGGCCATCGTGTAACTACAGACTTGGTCAGGTTCCGTGTGTATGAACCTTGTTACAGGTCTAAAGACCTTGGCTAATAGTGATAATAGCGGTTTAAAACGCGTGAATCGGGTTTTTGGCAAGGCAAACTAGCGGAAAACTAGCGGCACACATGAGAGCCACCGGGGTTATAAAGTACACATTTATTACCACGGAGGTTTAATTAAAGGATATTTATACAAAATTACTGAAATTAGTACTATAAAAATAGTGGAATTCGTAAAACAATGCAAAATAAAACTCAAATCGTGTCAAATGTAGAGTTAGTCACATATGGCATTACCCTAACATATTTTTTGGAACAGTGGTGGCCCAGTGGTGACTGTCGCGACTTACAAGTTGTAGGTTGTGAGTTCAAACCCAGGCAGGCGCTTTACTTTATGTAAATTATTTCATCACTACTGCTCTCAAAACGGTGAAGGATAACATCGTGAGGAAACTGGCAAGTCCTAGTACCAAAAATTTGAAGACATGTGACATCCATCAATCTGCATTGGGCCCGCGTGGTGGATTACGGTCCACACCCTCTCACAGAGAGGAAGCCTGTGTTCTAGCAGTGGGGACATTAAAATGCTGATGATGATGATTTTTTAATTCTAATTATATTTGTACCACAGCTGTAATTCTAAAATACTACACTTAAGGCTAGCTTCACAGATATCCGGGAGACCCGTACGGGCCGCCTGTAAGGGATCCCAAAACGGAGACTTACGTAGGCGCTAGAACATCGTTTCACAGCGACGCGGATTGGTCCGTATGCGACCCGCTCCGCGTCGTTGTGAAACAATGTTCTAGCGCCTCACGTATGTCTCCGTTCCGGGTGCCAGTACGGGCGGCCCGTACGGGTCTCCCGGACAGCTGTGAAACCAGCCTAACCAAACCCTAACCATTTGTCAACTGTAGGATAACTGTCAATATTGTGTAAGAAGGCCGCACAATGCAAAACAACCAATGGAATAAAAATCTACAATGGCCCCCCCCAGGCCCAGTTGTTGGCCCCCCCCAGGCCCAGTTGTTGGCCCCTTTTTGGCCATTTTTTGTGGGCCCTTTGATGTAGGCCCTACCTCTATTAGATGGCCAAATCTAACAGTTGGCCAACCCACGAAGTGCACGTGGCCCAACTGAATGCCCACAATAAATGCTATTAGGGTGGCAAGGGTGGAGGAGGTGTAGCTATGTACATACGTGCTGATCTACCCTACAAGGTAGTCAGCTCATCTCCTTCTTTGTACTCTGAGTCGGCTGAATACTTGTTCATCGAAATTTCTGTTCATCACACAAAAATCTTGCTTGCAGTGCTGTACAGCCCTAACCTTCGCATTGACTACTTCGATTCTCTTGACTGTATTCTTAGTAATCTTTGCCCCATGTATGAACATGTTATTTTAATGGGTGATTTTAACACTTGCCTGATCAAAAATGATACTCGCTCTCATAAACTCCTGTCACTTCTATCTTCTTTCAATCTACAAGTCTTGCCTCTTTCTGCAACTCACCATTACCCTAACTGTACACCCTCTTTACTAGATCTTATGATTGTTTCTTCTCCTAATAACGTTTCTCATCATGGTCAACTCACAGCTAACTTTTCCTACCACGACCTCATTTATTTGTCGTACCGTATCCGTGTTCCCAAGCGTAAGCCTCTATTCTTATATCTCCGTAACTACAAGGGCATAGACCTGGAGGCGTTGCGGCATGATGCCAGCGATCTCGACTGGACCCCGCTGGTTGAGATCGATGACATTGACGGAAAGGTGTCTTGCTTTAATACGACCGTTCTCGGCTTGTATGACTAGCATGCCCCTATTCGTCGTGTGAAAGTTAAATATAACCCTGCACCATGGATTACGCTTCCAATCAAAGAACTTATGGCCAACAGGGATAAAGCTAAGAGCAGATATAAGCGCAGACCTTCAGAGCTGAATCTCTCTTATTACAAATCGTTACGAAATCGCTGCAGGCGTCTGTGTCAAGATGCTAAGAGACGCTATTTCCACGAACAACTCGATAATCGCAGTTCCTCCGATATTTGGAAATTTCTCAAGTCTGTTGGCATAGGCAAATCATCTAACAGCCAGTGCAAGGATGTGAACCTTGACGACCTTAATAAGCATTTCTCTCTACTTCCCTTTTCTCTTGATCCTTGTGTCAAAGCTGCGACTTTGGAGAGTCTTTCTACTTTGCCGTTGCCTCAATGTTCTCACTTTAAGCTAAGCGATGTTACTGAGGTTGACGTCAAGAAATCTGTTCTTGCGATTACTTCTTCTGCAGTTGGCAATGATAAGTTGTGCTCTAGAATGATAACTCTCATCCTTCCCTCACTACTCCCTGTTCTTACTCATATCTTCAATCATTCCATTACCTCCTGCTCCTTTCCATCAGTCTGGAAACAGGCTCACATTATTCCTCTGCCAAAAACGAACAATCCTTCATTATTAACTCACTTTAGACCTATTTCTATTCTTCCATTTCTCTCTAAAGTTTTTGAGCACATAGTTCATAGACAACTATCTTTTTTCTTGGCGTCGAACTCGATAATATCCCCTTTTCAATCCGGTTTTCGCGCGGGTCACAGTACTGTTACTGCGCTTCTGAAAGTAACTGACGATATCCGCTGGGCTATGGAGAGTAAGTCTCTTACTGTTCTGGTATTGCTTGACTTTAGTAGTGCCTTTAACTCTGTGGATTTCGACATCTTACTAGGTATCCTAAAATCTATTAATCTCTCTTCTCCTGCTCTAGCCTGGTTCAATTCATATCTTCGGGGACGCTCTCAGTGTGTCCGCCTCGATGAGTCTTTCTCTGATTGGTGTAGCTTCACTGAGGGTGTTCCTCAGGGTAGCGTTCTCTCTCCTCTTCTATTTTCCATTTTTATTAACTTTGTTACCAGAGTAATCTCCTCCAGTTTTCACCTTTACGCAGATGACTTGCAGCTTTATCGTCATTTTCCTGTGGCCGACGCGGATTCTGCTATTGCTGCTGTGAATCATGACCTGGCTCGTATCAGTGCCTGGGCTAAGTCCTTTGGCTTGCAGATCAACCCAGCAAAATCTCAGGCCATGATCATAGGCAGCAGGTTCGTTCGTAACGCGGCTGTTGTTTCGTCTTTATCGCCTCTATATCTTGACGGTGTTCTTATTGAATATACCGAAACTGCCAAAGATCTGGGTGTTATTATTGACTCCGATCTTTCGTGGCGTGCGCAGGTGAACGAGATCAGTCGAAAGGTTAATTACTCTTATCATTCGCTTAAATGCCTCCAGAGTCTCTTGCCCTTAAAAACAAAAATCTCCCTGGCCCAAACTCTTATTCAGCCGATCATTGATTATGCCGACGCCTGCTACCTGGATGCTACTGAGGAGCTACTAAACAAGCTTGAGCGCTTGCAAAACTTATGTATCCGGTTTATTTTTGGTCTGCGAAAGTATGACCATGTCTCTCACCTTCGCAAGGAACTCAAGTGGCTCCCTATCCGTCTTCGCAGGAACACTAGGATTTTATGTCTCCTATTTAACATTCTACACAATCCGTCTTATCCCTCCTACCTGCGTGAGCGATTCACTTACGATCGCCCAAGTGACGCGCCGTGCAGATCTCACCTTAAATCCCTCCTTAAAACCCATCCTCATAAATCCAGCTACTATTCCTACTCTTTCTCTGTCCATGCGGTAAGGTTGTGGAACTCACTTCCGCCTAGCATCCGTGATTTAAAATCTATTGCTGTCTTTAAAAAGCGTCTAAAAGAGCACTACCATTCCTCTCTACTGTAGTAAATATTTATATATGTATGTGTATGTTGTGTATATATATATTATTAGGTATATATTTATGTGAATATATATTAATATTAACATTATATGTGTAGGTTTATTTAATTCCTTAGTTTAAGACTTCTCGTACTCTTTTTTTCTGTTTTTTACACACTATTGTCTACATTTCTTTTTCACTTCTCTTTTCGCGGGTCTGCTGGCAGAAATTTCTTTAGAAATAAGCAGTACCTTTGTGCTAATTTTTATTATGTTGTTTATCTATAGTTATCTTGTGTGTACATAAATTGTTAAATAAATAAATAAATAAATAAATAAAATGTTTCAAAGAAGTCACTTTTCAAGCAGTTTGATGCAGTTGCGTGGTATGAAATATATCAATAATTGAACTAAAATAACTGCCACCAACTGCATCAGACTGCTTGAAATGATTTTTTGTTGCATTTTATTTGCAGTCGGATTTTTTGAAAAAAAATTTTTTTTTTTTGTATGAGGCTTAAACATGCGTAACTCGCTAATATGGTTTTACTATAGGTAAACCTCTACCTAACCTTTCGGGGAATATAGTCGTGATATTTTGTATGCAGTTCTTATGAGACGGGTTACGTACGAGTATCATCCGTAAAATATAAAATAATCAGCGTTATAATTTTCCCATTTTAGAGACTCAGCCCTCCATTCCAGGAGAGAAAATGGGCCTCACGTCCCAATGGGGGTTGGTGGATATCACATGTCTTCAAAATTTTTGCTCTAAGACATGCTGGTTCCCTCACGATGTTTTCCTTCACCGTTTTGGGAGTAGTGGTGATTAAATAAATTGCTCAAAGTAAGACGCCTACCTGGGTTTGAACTACCACTGCTCTGCCGTAAAATATATCATTTTAAATTCTATAATAATTGTACTTATGTAGACCAAAAGTCTCGATTTTACCCACAAACATCATAGCCAACATATACAGCATTCACGCGACACTCCTCGATTGGACCTAGTACTAAACGAATCTAATAATCTATGTCCTATATTGCTTTTTATGTGCACATGAACTTAACGTTAATCATACATGTCAAGTGACTACGGCCTTGAGCGAAGGGAAAGGGTTTTATGTACCTAGGTGTGCGCTGAAGTGATTTTGTGGTCTACAGTTTAGATTAATGTTAATTTACTGAGAGATTTACTCTAATTAAGAAGGTAATTAGGCGATCGGTTATCTAGCAGGCTCACTCACACCAGGTACCTCTTCATCATCATCATAATTTCAGCCGGAAGATGTCAACTGCTGGACATAGGTCTCCCCAAGTGTCGACACAACGACCGGTTCTGTGCGTCTCACATGCATCGGATTCGGAGTCATCGGTGCACCTTGTTGGAGGCCTTCCAACAATGCGTTTCCCGGTACGCGGTCGTCACTTCAGAACCTTTCGGCCCCATCGACCATCTGTTCTGCGGACAACGTGCCCTGCCCACTGCCACTTAAGCTGCCACCCGGTATCTACGAGTAAACTAAGAGTTTGAAGGTGAGAACTTGTTAAACTCTACATTACAGTTTAATAATTTATTGAACTAAAATTCTCAATTCAGAAACCGAGACTTAGTATAATCAGAATTGACATCTCACCTCCAAAAGTCAAATATACTTTGGATGTAAAGCCACTGATGGTAGGTACTTACTTAAAAGAAAAGGGTAATGGTATATTCTAAACTATAATTAATGATTAAACGAACTTACCTGTAAGTGAAGTTCTATCATAATTATGTGAGATATTTCGTTCAAAGAGATTAGTATCCCGCCCTGCCTAATTTAACCCCCTAAAATGTGAAATGAATATCTTATCTCAGAACTAAATGAGGTATTGAATGCAGTAAACATACAGAGAAGTGTCAGTGTACCCACATATTTTTTTGTAAGTGTGACTACAAGTGTATATCTAATCTCGAGAACGAAACATAGAAGCATAATGTATGTAACCTGTACAATACTCTTATTTGTAGAATTATAAATATAGACACATTTTATTGAAAGATACAAGAGCAAAGTGTGATACTGTAATTTTCAACCTCTGGTTCTGAAACTAGGTACTTAAACCTGTACAGTACTATCGGAATCAGTGATCCCGCCAGTTGCGTAAGACTGCTAATCTAATAAATTACTATAAAGTTATCGATGGAAAACAAAATTTACATCATAAATATATAAATGTATATCAACTTCTGAGAGAAGCATTATTACGGAAATGGAGGTGTTAGATTAAAAAATCGGCCAAGTGCGTGTCGGACTTACCACCAAATGTATTTTTGACAATTTTCTGACTATAGCTCCAACCGTTTGGCTGTAAAACCTGTGTGACAGACGACGGACAGACAGACACGTGAGTTACAGCAATAGGGCTCCGTTTAAACCCCTCGGGTAAGGAACCCTAAGAAAACAGACATAAAAACCTTACACAGCTGATTCCAAAAGATGGTACATACGAATACATACTTTAAAGCACCTAAACATATACCTGCTTATCCCGGTTAAACTGCTTCCCCCATCCAAACATACATAATTACCTGCTTAAAGAGGATGGGGGACCAAAATCACATAGCAATTAGATACTCATCACAAGAGCCAATTGAATAACTTTCAATCAGGCATCACGCCATAAAATGAAGCGAAAGCCGCGGGCACCTAGTTTACATAATAATTATACATTACTGGCGAACCGCCTCTGCTTCGTACGATGCGTTCTGCTGATGGGGCTACGTACCAAAACAATGAGATATTATGTGTTGTAGGTATCTCAGTTCAATTTAGCCGAACAAAATTAGAATGAAGTAAAAATGACTGTTTTTCTGTATGAGTTACTTCTGGGAGTATTGATCCGGTTCTTCAATAAGTATTTCGCAAATGGAAAGGTGACCGAATCGCAACACAGTAATACGTACAGACAGGCATCGCTGATTTTGGAGAAAAATCTACGAGGCTGAAGTGAGACTGGGCGGGTCTCACCTACAGGATGAATGAGAGCTAATGGGCCAGAATCATCACATTGTGGGTGCCTGAAGACGGGCGTCGTCACCGTACCGTATTCGCTAACTCAGTGGACATCAATTTGATAGGCACTTAGCAGTACATTGCTCGGTTAGATAGGCACTTTTCAGTACATTGCTCGGTGGACATCGATTATAATAGCACTCAAAATGTATCAATGGCACTACGTAGTACATTTTTGTTTTCTTATACGTCAAAGCATCAATGTACTGCATAGCGCCTATCAAGTTGATGTCAACTGAGTTAGCGAATACACCTGCTAGACTCGTTCCTGACCGACGGGCCAGAGAGGACAGGATACAATAAGAGCTAGAAAGATATAGTGTGTGAAGGTCTTTGCCCAGCGGTGCGACAGCGGGATCTGATTAAAAAAAAATAATGGAAAGCTGAACTATTACGGATAGTTCATATGGAATAAGTCACGAGAACAAAGCTACGAGAGAAAACAGCTGGTCTACGATATACAACAAAACAAAACATACAACTACACAACACAAAACACACATAGGTACAACACACACACACTACATAAACCTTTTGAAGTAAAAATATCTTATCGAGAGTGAAAACTGCATCATAAAGCGCACACACATACAGACACGAAAAACGGATTTGCTTTACACTTCTGATACATTATACAAAGTTTAAAATTCACCGGGGTGATACAACAAATGCATTGGTATTATGAGATAAGAGTTTGGCGAATTTGTATTCAAGCGGGGTGTTCGCAAGGGTGGGACTGCAAAGGGCTCTACACGAGTGATATATGCTAATAAGCTGGCCATTTTAAAACCCTTTCGCAAAGATTCATTGCGAGTGTTCCGTTGGTCGTGTTTTGGGCTGAAACGCTGATGAATTAGGCAGTTATTTGAGTATTCAGGTTCAAAAGCTTGCGTAGTTACAATAGCTTTTCCTTAACAGAGAGATTTTCTGAATCTTTGTACAGTGTATGAAAATACTGAAATACATCTCTTGGTTCAGATTATTACGTAAATGATAATATTTTTTATTTAATGTAATTATTTTCGGTGTGCATGTTTCAATAGTTTAATGATATTTTTTGAATGGTAAATAGTTTGAGTGAGTTTTTTATTATTGTACGGATACCTGCTAGCATGGGCCGACGGCCAATTATTTTTTTTTGCATACATCCATATCATACTAGTTTCTGCCAGCGGCTTCACCCGCGTCGAATTAGTACTCCCCCCCTTATAAACTTTTAACCCCTTTTTCACCCCCTTAATTTCGAAAAACCCTTCCATTTCTTGGTGGAAGGGTTCTCGTACTCTTCACAAAGAACACACCCTCCAAATTTCATGTCCCTAGGACCAGCGGTTCAGGCTGTGCGTTGGTAGGTACATCATTCATTTAGTCAGTCAGGACTTTGGATTTCATACATACAGAAACAGATTTGAAAAACCAAAAAAAAAAGCATAGCACGTTCTCAAATCATCGCTGACTTTCATTTTCATTATTTACTCTTATTGAATAATTTATGCCCAAATTTTGGCCTTGTGAATACTACCTTAGGTACTAGAGGTGGCGTGGCGACCGGTCCTTAGACTACGAATATTTTAGTATCTAATTAGGCGTTAAAATAATTATAATTTGAAGGTTATGATAAATCATAACCTTCAAATTATAACGCCACGAGCTCCTTAAAAGGAGCTCGTGGCTAAAGTAATAACAGCCGCACATCTCTATCCATCAGGTCAAGCTACGCTTGTCGGAGTTGGTCCATGGATGGGTGACCATCTTTACATACCGAGACTCCTCCGTGCCTCGGAAAGCGCGTTAAGCCGTTGGTCCCGGCTGGCAATCGTGGGTCTTTGACAGTCGTTACGGGTCGTCAGAAGCTCGAAAGTCTGACATCCAGTCTTACCAAGGGGTATAATATTACCCAGTAACTGGGTTGTGGAGGTCAGATAGGCAGTCGGTCCATGCAAAATACTGGTATTCAGCGGCATCTGGTTAGACTGGAAGCCGAACCCAAGATAGTTGGGCAAATGCTAGCTTGATTTATTGATTTGAACGGTGGAGGACTACTGTGAACGCCCTCTGCCCCAGCTAGGAGACATAGTATCTTAAGTCATTCTGCAAAACAGAAATGAGTATCAGCACTCAAACTCTAAGAAAAGTTAATCAGAAAAAAAGTGGTGACTCTCGAATCTCACTCTATTTGGTATTTCTGCTAGTCAGTTCATCATCATTCCCCTGCCCATAACCCAATTTATTTGGCGTCGGCGCAACATGTCTTCTTCTTCCATACTTCTCTATAAGTCGTCATATATCCTCTTTCACACAGTCCAACCCTCTTTACTTTGACCTTCCCCTGCTCTTATAGCCATCCACATTCATATACAAGACTTCCTCACGACATTTTCTTCATTCCTCCGAATCACATGCCCATACTACGACAACCGATTTCCACACAACTTTTCAGTCAGCGTGGCCACTTTCAGACTTCCTCTTACATACTTATTCCTAGTTATATTCATGCGCGTAACACCACAGCTTCTGCTAGCCAATTCAATGACAGTAATTTCGCTCACCACGGTTTCTAATATAACCTATAAAAATGTTAGGGAAATAATCACAAATGCCTAGATTTCCGATCACCCCATTGGAGCAAATTGGATGATCGCTGTGTTCGTCCCTTTATCGAGGAAAATCGAAAGGTTAACGTTGTCAATGATAAAATATATCCGATGGCGCCTGGGGGAATTAAGATATTATTGATCATCGTATCTACTGATATGTAGTAATAGAACTATGTCTAAAGTAATATTATGAAGAAGTATTTGCTTTCCAATCGACTTCAAAAAAGGAGGTTCTATATTTGCCTCGTAACTCGTATGTATAATGTTTGTATGTTTTTATGTCTATGATTTTCTCAAATAATGCTAATTCGATTTGGACAGAGTTTTATTTATTTAAATGGATATGTTTCAGGGAAGGTTTGACATAGTTTATTAACATCTAATGAAGATCTTCGGCGATAGACAATTGAAGTCATAAATTACTAATAGCAAGTGACCCGCGATTGCTGTGATCGTATGTATATGTATTGTCCACAACATTTTATAACATAACATCACGCTGGTACGCTCTGAAGTGGTACGCAGATTTGTACAATTCACCATCCTATGACTTCTCCCGCTTTGGGTGGAGCGGGAGGGCGTGTCAGACTCTTACTGACTAAAACCCAACCCTGTACCTTCCTTGCCGGAGTGCCCAGAGGCGCGGTAAGTAGGGTGACTACAGAGTCACCGCGACCCCTGGCACAGGCAACTGAAAGAATATGGGTGGGTTTTAGTCAGTAAGAGTCAGACATACGCCCTCCATCCAGAGCCGGCGAAGTTAGTTTTAATGATTTAACACCAAAAAAAAAACTATACCTAGGCCACATGAGCAAAGCCGCGGCCAGTACCTACATAATATTATTTACCCTATCGTTCTCACCTCGTTTCTTCCTAAATGAAACAGATTTATTACTTGTCGTTTGCTAGTGGAGTTTTGACTCTAGAGAGTGTTATTTAAAACCGTAAAAATAAAGTAAACCCACCTTTTGAAGCAAACGGGGAAATCCTATGTCGTGGACTGCAATTATACTTACAAATAACGGACATAAACAGCGCAGCTCGGAACCAGATTACATTATGTAGTTATGTAGACCATACAAGCATTTGTAGCGGGATATTCAATGCATTTTGGTAACAGAACAGATTGAAACAGCACCAGGATTTTCTGGAACCAAACCAAATCTGTCAAGCCGCACAACACAGTTTTTTTTATACATAAAATACAACCAACTTCTAAAAATTGCAAAATAACTTTAATTTCGGAAGTCGGTGTTTGTATTTTTAACCGACTTTCGAAAAAGGAGGAGGTTCTATGTTCGACTGTATGTATGTTTTTTTTTTTATGTATGTCCGCGTATTTCTCCGTCAGTTATGGACCGATTTTCAAAATTCTTTTTGTATCCGCAAGAATATACTCCCGAGGTGGTCCCATATAAATTTTATCGAAATTGCTTTAGCACTTTTTGGGAAACTGAACAAAAACGAAAAATACGCATATCTTGATGACGTTTTTGTGTTCTCCAAATGTTTAAATTTCACGTTCCATGTTATTGGGGTTTTTAGTTCTGGGGTATAACTACTAAAAAGCGAAAAATAAAAAACTTTTTTACAAAAAAAACAACCGACTTCCAAAAAAAAATACACTAAAAATTTAAAAATAACTTTAATTTCGGAAGTCGGTGTCAAATATCGAAGAAATAAAATACAAAGACCGACTTCGGAAATTAAAGTTATTTTTAAATTTTTAGTGTATTTTTTTTTGGAAGTCGGTTGTTTTTTTTTGTAAAAAAGTTTTTTTTTTCTTTGTTATTTGACACCGACTGCCGAAATTAAAGTTATTTTGCAATTTAAAGTTCGTTGTATTTTTTGTATTAGGTACTTTTTTTTCACTTTTTAGTTGTGCTAGCCCAGAAGTAAAACTAAATATTAAAGTCATGCCCGAACGGATAACCCCAATAACATAAAATTTGAACATTTGGAGACAAACAAAACGTACATATTTTTAGTTTATATTGATTTTTCAAAAAGTGCTGAATCGTTTTCAAAAACAAGTATATGGTACCACCTCTGAAGTAATGACCTACAAAAGAAAAAAAGAATCATCAAAATCTATTTACAAATGGCGGAGAAATCGCGTAACAAACATACAAAAAAACACCAACAGACGAATTGCGAACCTCCCCTCCTTTTGGAAGTCAGTTAAAAATTACAGCAAATGTTTTGGATAACATAAAATAAATATGTTCAGAAACTAATACAGAAAAAGTTTTACTCAAACTAATTTTTATATAATCTCACCTAACGCTTGCCCAAAAGTAACCTTTTCACTCCTGACAGGTTAAAGCTATCAGAAAACACGGACCCCAGCATGGAATTCCACTCCGTAGCTGTACTCACATCATCATTATCATCAGTCTTTTAATACCCACCATACATACCTTTATTTTTTTACGGAGTCGTCCTCATTCCCCCAGCCGCCCGCAGCCGCCGCAGGAGACGCCCGAGGTGTCGAGACGATCTCCGTCCACCGTAGACGTGGGCCTGCGGACGACGTAATAATCCCCCGTACCCCGTAACCCGTAGTAATCTCGGGCCTGGTGCTGATCGGACAGCACGCAACGCAACGCAGTCAACGGCGCGTAGTGTTCCACGCGCGCCTCTAAGAGATGTCAGCTGCCACTGACTGGGCCCGTCATCGCCTATGCATGCATGCCAAGGGGTCGCGGATAAAGTCGTAACAGAGTTACCGCGCGAAGAAACAGGGGTGGGGTATAGCCAGTCTGACAAGCCCTCCCTCTCCACCGAGAGCGGGAGAACTCTTAAGATGATATCCCATCCCCCAAAAAAAAAAAAAACATATCTACATACATACTCACTGGAGAAACATTTTCCTCGTTCTGGGCAGTTCGGGTATCTGCCTAGCCTGTTTTCCAGTTCTAGTCCAGCCGAATGAAGTTGAATATGAGTATTTTATATTGAGTGACTGCTTCTCCGACCTACACAACTAATATCAACATCAGTTTCTGGAATTTGAATTGAAATTAAATTGAATCGAATTTGAATTGAATTTGAATCGAACTTCAATCGAATTTGAATCGAATTTGAATCGAATTTGAAACGAAATTGAATCGAATCTGAATCGAATCTGAATCGAATTTGAATCGAATCTGAATCGAATTTGAAACGAATTTGAATCGAAAATTCGATAATCGAATTTGAAACGAATTTGAATCGAATTTGAATCGAATCTGAATCGAATCTGAATCGAATTTGAATCGAATTTGAATCAAATCTGAATCGAATCTGAATCGAATTTGAATCGAATCTGAATCGAATTTGAAACGAAATTGAATCGAATTTGAATCGATTTTGAATCGAACTTCAATCGAATTTGAATCGAATTTGAATCGAATTTGAATCGAATTTGAATCGAATCTGAATCGAATCTGAATCGAATCTGAATCGAATTTGAATCGAATTTGAATCGAATTTGAATCGAATTTGAATCGAATTTGAATCGAATTTGAATCGAATTTGAATCGAATTTGAATCAAATTTGAATCGAATTTAAATCGAATTTGAAACGAAATTGAATCGAATCTGAATCGAATCTGAATCGAATTTGAAACGAATTTGAATCGAATTTGAATCGATTTTGAATCGAACTTCAATCGAATTTGAATCGAATTTGAATCGAATTTGAATCGAATTTGAATCGAATTTGAATCGAATTTGAAACGAATTTGAATCGAATTTGAATCGATTTTGAATCGAACTTCAATCGAATTTGAATCGAATTTGAATCGAATTTGAATCGAATTTGAATAGAATTTGAATCGAATTTGAATCGAATTTGAATTGAATTTGAAACGAAATTGAATCGAATTTGAATCGAATTCAAATCGAATTTAAAACGAAATTGAATCGAATCTGAATCGAATCTGAATCGAATTTGAATCGAATTTGAAACGAATTTGAATCGATTTTGAATCGAACTTCAATCGAATTTGAATCGAATTTGAATCGAATTTGAATTGAATTTGAAACGAAATTGAATCGAATTCAAATCGAATTTAAAACGAAATTGAATCGAATCTGAATCGAATCTGAATCGAATTTGAATCGAATTTGAAACGAATTTGAATCGATTTTGAATCGAACTTCAATCGAATTTAAATCGAATTTGAATCGAATTTGAATCGAATTTGAATCGAATTTGAATCGAATTTGAATCGAATTTGAATCGAATTTGAATCGAATTTGAATCGAATTTGAATCGAATTTGAATCGAATTTGAATCGAATTTGAATCGAATTTGAATCGAATTTGAATCGAATTTGAATCGAATTTGAATCGAATTTGAATCGAATTTGAATCGAATTTGAATCGAATTTGAATCGAATTTGAATCGAATTTGAATCGAATTTGAATCGAATTTGAATCGAATTTGAATCGAATTTGAATCGAATTTGAATCGAATTTGAATCGAATTTGAATCGAATTTGAATCGAATTTGAATCGAATTTGAATCGAATTTGAATCGAATTTGAATCGAATTTGAATCGAATTTGAATCGAATTTGAATCGAATTTGAATCGAATTTGAATCGAATTTGAATCGAATTTGAATCGAATTTGAATCGAATTTGAATCGAATTTGAATCGAATTTGAATCGAATTTGAATCGAATTTGAATCGAATTTGAATCGAATTTGAATCGAATCTGAATCGAATTTAAATCCTCAAACTCAATGCAGATTGGTGGATGTCACAAGTCTTCGAATTTTTGGTTCTAGGACATGCCGGTTTCCTCACGATTTTTCCTTTTCCGTTTTGAGAGCAGTGGTTATAAAATAATTTTCAGAAAATAAAGCGCCTGCCTGGGTTTGAACTCACGACCTACAACTTATAAATCGCGGCCAATACCACTGGGCCACCACTGCTCCTCACACTATCTCCGTACTCACATCATCACTTCCGAACTAAACAGACATTTAAAGCACCTAAAAAGTTCCAATGACGCTTTCAAAACGTATAAATATAATGGTTCTGATAAAATATCCATAGGTGTTTTTATTTTCGACCATAATACCTGTTAAGTGCATAAAGCAGTTCTCAGCTCCCGTTCTAACATAGAGACAAGGTGCTACTGCAAGCGATGATTAAAGTACCTATACCTAGTTTAGGAAGGCGAATTAAGGAGATGACTCTTCTTGGTTTCACTTTAACATCCACCCTCAATTTTGGGCCATTTATCGAGGCAAAGGCTCAACTGGCTGCCACAAAGTTGGGAATCCTTGCAAACTTAAGACGGTACTTCATGCCGGAACAGCTGCTCAAACTTTATCAAGCGCAAGGTCGATCGTGTATGGAGTACTGCTCTCATCTTTGGGATGGATCTGCCAGATTACAGCTTGATGCGCTTGAGTTAATTAAGAAACGAGCCTCTTTCTCAATTGACTCAAGCGCCACGTTTAACGTAGTTCCACGTTTTTTGTTTTTTGGGTCGACAAGTCTCCCACCCACACGCACAAAACGTTTTGCGAACACATTCATTGTGCGTACAGCTAAGGAGTGGAATTCCCTGCCAGTCTGTGTTTAATTTATAAAAAATAAATATGAGAATCACTTCGACGACATTTGACATCGATCAATCCAATCCACATAGGTTGTCTGGTAGATATCGCTGTCAGCGTTAAGACCGTCATTTTACCCGTTATAAAGGTGTGTCACTTTTTGGTGTACAATAAAGCTTAGTCTATTCCATTCTATTGAGCCCGCGTGATAAATTAAGGCACACACCCATTCAAAGAGAAGAGGGCTGTGTCCCAACAGTGGGGACACTACAGGTTGATTACTATATACTATATGCTATGCTAAATAATTATGATATTACCAGCCTTAAAAGATCCATAGAAGTATGGGTCTTCACGTAGCGTAGGTCTAAGGTCTTTCTTTAAGTTATTGATCTACACTATATATATATTTTTTTTGATCTATCATCATTATATAGAATCTATGAAATGACCTAACCTACTACTCACTTATTTCTTTAAGTCTGATTTTTGTAAAAAAAATCTTGTCATTACAGAAAAAAACTGGTTTCAAATATTGTCAAGGAGGCCCCAAAACCCTATAAATCAGCACTGAAGACAAAAAAAGAAATTTTATGTTCATTGACCTCTTCTCGTCATAATAAGAACGTTGAACTTCTACGAGTTAGGTATTTACTACATATTCAAGCCTATATCTTTATAAGTAATGATTTAAAAGTGATCAGTCCCCAACTCCCAATCCTCCCCGCTCTCATTACGACCTAGTCCTAAGAGTGAGCTCGGCTAATGTGGACATAACAGTAACGTCGTGCGATAGTGCCCTCGCACCATGTCTTAATGGGCTATTATATTTTATGTTTAATTCAAACACTACCCCGGGAATTGGGTGCCTAAGGATTATGTTTACATTTTGTAGTGTTTATGGCGTTTAATTGGTGATGATTGCTTTTTAAGTTTTGGTTTATACTTTTCGGCAAATGATTTTATGTACTTTTTTAATAGCAGCCCGGTGTTTAGATATCGGTGGTGTCACAATACCATGCCTTGGAAAGTAAGTATCGCGGTTAGTCCTACGCTTGATTTGTCTCTTCGATTCGGATTGATATCCCGTTGGACTATAAGATTAGAAGGAACAAAGAGTGCTACCTTGGCTAATCTTCGTTTGATTATTTTCATTCACTATTTAGTTGGGACCAAATGTAGTAATTGTGGTGTTTAGGAGCTTTTGGATTGAACCATACATCTTTTTCAGCATGATACTGTGACACCCAAGGAGGTCGAGTGAGAATACCAACAATATAATTTTAAAGAGTGATGCAGATTTAAACTAGGTTTTAAAATTAGAGAACACCGATCTCCGAACCAAAACCAAACTGACTGACATACTGGCAAGAAATAGACCAACAGAAATGGAGATAGACCGGGCACATGATGCGAGGCACAAAGGGAAAATGGAGCCAAGCAGTGACGGAGTGGTATCTAAGGGTTGGAAAGCTTAATCGCGGAAAGCAGTTTACCAGATGTTAGGATAAAATCAAAGTAACAGCAGGTCTAAACTGGAGGAGGGTCACACGAGACAGGAAGCAGTGGACTTTGCCAATAGGCACGCCGAGATCAGGGACATCTTGTAAGTCTAGTTGTTGAACTACTATAATGTTAATCTTGTTTTGGAATAAAGGGCTTATTATTATTCCATTTATTCAACTTTATGTTCATACTATTTAAATTTTTAAATATTAAAATATAAAAACATTTAAAAATATAAAAATAGTAGCCCACCGTCATCGGGATAGGGCCCAAGTTACCGGTGGTCAGGACTTCTGAGAAAGGAATCTCCTAACAATACGCGCCGTGTCCAGGAGTACCGCTTTCTGTATCAAGCGCTTAATCCAACTACCCAACGAGAGCCTCTTTAGGTGTTCATCGAGGTTATTGGCTATTAAGCCATTGACCGTCACAACTACCGGCACAACGACTGCCGTATCCACCTCCCACATGTCGGAAACCGCGTGAGCCAGATCAAGATAATTTGTTTGTTTATCTTTCTTAGCTTTCACGAGGTTCTCGTTATGAGGGACCACTATATCAACAATAATTGTGCGACGCTCTAGTCGATCTATCACCACTATGTCAGGCTTATTGGCAATAATAGTCCTGTCAGTGATGATAGATCGATATTATTATTATTAGGTATTCGTTTAGATTTCTCGGGATCCTGTGGCACCACCCTTTTTATTATTATTTAGTTTATTCATTTTCTATTCACATTATATAAATTATAATTTTAAATATTTCTTAGAAATTATATAAAAAAAGGAAAAAACATGTAAAATATTAATTTTAATTATTATTAAAATTAGAAGAAGAAAAGAACTGGATTTTCATAAGCGAGAAAAGTGTATGTTGTTAATTTAAGAGAATCCGGTTTTTTCTATATTACACACCTTAACATAAGAACACTCTCAGAAGTACATACAAGCCACTAAGCTACACTACACGGCCCTGTCCACACAATGCCATCTGCATTCCATATGGTGCTGCTTATTTCTTTATTGCCTATTACTCCTTATATCAAACGTGATACTAGCTTCTGCCAGCGGCTTCGTCCGCATGATAAAAAGTAGCCTATGTTTTAATCCAGGTTATTGTGTGCAAAATTTCATTCAAATCGTTTTTGCGTGGTTGAAACACAAACATACAAACTTTCGCATTTATAATATTAAGTAGGATAACCTAGTCTAGGTAGATCGAAAAAATTATACAATCAGTAGAATACTGTCGTCCATTTTCTTGAAAGCATCTCAGAGACTGCACAAAATAACCTATACGTTAAAAACAATCTGCCTAGCCTTTTCCCAAATATCTTGAGGTCGGCTACCAGTCTAACCAGATGCAGCTGAATACCAGTATTTTACATGGAGCTACCCATCTGACCTCCACAACCCAGTAACTGGGTAATACGATACCCCTTGGTAAGACTGGTTGTCAGACTTTCGGGCTTCTGACGACCCGTAACAACTGTCAAAGATCCACGATTGACAGCCGGAACCAACGGCTTAACGTGCTTTCCGAGGCACGGAGGAGTCTCGGTATGTAAAGATGGCCACCCATTAACGGATCAACCCCGGCAAGCGTAGCTTAACCTGTTGGATCGACCCGTGCGGCTGTTATTACTTTAGCCACCGCCGCCGCCGCCTTTAACCTATACGTTAATAACAATGTAAATAATTTACGATGACATACCAACAATTTGCGGTTAGTTACACAAACCATTCAATGTTATACATTGATAGACGTAACACCTGCGTATAATATCTTACCTAACATCAATAATTTGGACTACTCAAGCGTAACATACTGATTACTACATTAACATAACTGTTTAGTACTTGGAAATATATAATAGCATGAGGGGCTCATGGCTAAACAATAAGAGCTGCAAAGGTCGATCCTCAAGGTTAAGCAAAACTTTCCGAAGTCAGTCTGCGGATCGGAGATCATCCAATACATACCGAGACAGTTGGTCTATGGTATGTCGCGGGTGTGTCTGCACGCGTAGCATGACCAATTCTATCTCTACTCTGCCAAGAGTAGACAAAGTTATTTCTATGCCACTCTACATCTCTACTGCCCGAGCACGGCGCGACCCGTAGACTCGCGTTTCTACGAAGACAAAGACATAAATTCATTCTTTCCATAGCAACGGGTAGGTAGTTAGTGATGTAGACAAGCTAAGAATTCTACGATAATATATTACGTTTCGTTATCGAAATAAATGTGTCTAACGCCTAGTTCTAAAACATTTTGAACGTAACTCAAAGCAACAACGAAACGTATTAATTTTATTCTGTCATTTCTGTCATCTGTGTTGACTGTTTTAACAATATTTAATTTTGTGTTTGTGGAGACTGATCGTGTTGGATTTGTGTAATAACAACAAACAAAGTAAATAAATAATGAAACATAGGAAAAATGTAGTTTTTTATGTTAATTTTCGCATTTTGTTACACAATACAAAACTTTAAAATACATTTTTCAAATGTTTGGTTTTTGGAAAAGTTATTTATATATATTTTTTTTTTCGGGAAGATCGAGAGCCTCCGTTAATGCTCGTACTTCGTTTCTGTCTGCCTTCCTTTCATTCTTCTCGGTATAAAACTGAGACGATGGCGACAGTAGCCCCCAGACATGTTTTTAAAATCAAACTTCAAACACACACACTCACTTCATTTCTTTTATTGGCTTTTGTGGAAGATTCACCACAATTTTGAAATGAAACAGCCGCCTAATTGAGTTTTTAAAATCAATAAAGATCTTGTCTAGGTCTAATGAGATGTAGACTATTTGACACTTCTTGAGTAGAAATGTTTCTACCCTCATGTGTCAAAAGTAGAGAAAAATTGGTCGTCATGCTTTACATTGTAGACTTTTGTCGACTGAAGAATAGAAACATTTCTTCTCGTCAGTTTTAACATCGCCATGCTTGACACGGTAGAAATCTTTCTACAATCTGTCATTTTGTCTATTCTTCCGTCGACAAAACCCTTTTCTAGGGTGGTCATGCTACGCGTGCTGAAAGAGTTAAAAGCACAGGCAACTAAAGGAACACGGGTGAGATTTAGTCAGTAAGAGTCTGACACGCCTTCCCGCTCCACCCAGAGCGGTAAAAGTAATTTGATGATTTCCAACCCAAAAAAAAAGCTCGAGGTGCTCGTGGCTAAATACTCGTAATAAGAGCCACAAAGGTCGATCCTCAAGATAAGGTAAAACAACGCTTGCCGAAGTCGGTCTGTGGATGGGTGATCATCCTTTACATATCCCGAACTCGCCACGCTTCGGCAAGCACGTTAAGCAGTTGGTCCCGGCTTCAATGATCTTTCACCATCGTTACGGGTAGCCAGAAACTCGAAAGTCTGACGGCCAGTCTTGCCAATAGGTATCGTGTTACCAAGTAACTGGGCTATGGAGGTAACTTACTACATGTAAGTAATACACACAATGGTTTCAAAAAAAATATAGCAAAAATGGTATCTGCAGAAAAGAAAAAAAAATCCAGCTATAGCAAGATTTACAAAAATTTATCACAGAATAAACGTTTATTACCTAATAAACCCATGTGGCTTCTGCTTTGCAAACTCATGAGGTTTTAAAAGAGTCACCGCGGTAGAATTTAATATTCCACAACTATCACACAACGTCATCTAGTCCCAAGTTAAGCAGAGCTTGTGTTATGGGTACTAGACAACTGATAAACATACTTATATATTTCTAAATACATACATATTATAGATAAATTACACCCAGACACAGAACAAATGATCGTGCTCATCACACAAACATTTGTCCTGGGTGGGAATCGAACCCACGACCTCCGGCATAGCAGTCAGGGTCACTAACCACTAGTCACTAGAATAAACTTTTATTGCCTAATAAACCCATGTGGCTGCTGCTTCGCAAACTCATGAGGTTTTAAAAGAGTCACCGCGGTAGAATAAATGGCAGAACAAACGTTTATTACCTAATAATCCCATGTGGCTTCTGCTTCGCAAACTCATGAGTTTTCAAAAGAGTCACCGCGGTAGAATAAATGGCAGAACAAACGTTTATTACCTAATAAACCCATGTGGCTTCTGCTTTGCAAACTCATAAGGTTTCGAAAGAGTCACCGCGGCAGAACAAACTTGTATTACATAATAAACCCATGTGGCTTCTGCTTCAAAAACTCATGAGGTTTCAAATGAGTCACCGCGGTAGAATAAACGGCAGAACAAACGTTTATTACCTAATAATCCCATGTGGCTTCTGCTTCGCAAACTCATGAGGTTTCGAAAGAGTCACCGCGGCAGAATAAACGGCAGAATAAATGTGTATTACCTAATAAACTCATGTGGCTTCTGCTTCGCAAACTCATGAGGTTATGAAAGAGTCACCGCGATCCTGGCACAGGCAACTGAAGGATCACGCTCACGATCCCCGGTCCAGGTGTGGGAAGGAACACCGGGGTGGTTTTTAGTCAGTAAGAGTCTGACAGACCCCTTCGCCTGCCCCAGGCGAAGGATATCCATGAGGATTTTCCACCCCGGCAACAAAAAAAAAAAGGCAACTGAAGGAACACAGGTAGGTTTTAGTCAGTAAGAGTCTGACACGCCCTCGTGCTTCGCCGCGAAATTATTGGATGATTTCCCCAACCCAGAATAAAAAACTCATGAGGTGGAATTCATTCACTGTTTTCAGGTGCTACTCCGAATAGGATCCGAAAGATTAATCTTGCCAGAAGTACTAGTGCCGTCGAAGTGAAGAAAATTCCGTCAGCCAGCCTGGATACAGAGTTGCTATACCCAGGTGTATTATAATTCTAAATCACGTAGATACCAGTCTAGATAACTCGTGGCCTACAAAAACGAATTCCATAGAGACAGAGCTTATATCTTCAAAGCTATTGATCTTCAAAGCCTAAAACCATTCCTCAGGAACAAAGTACTTTATGTTTCTAGGCCGATTTGAACGCTCATCACGTATTCAATTAGAATTTGTCTTGCAAACACCAGGTTCTGTGTAAAACTCCTTTGCCACATACGCGTAAATTTATCAAAGGTTCCAAGGTTTATTGTTCTACAAAAATGTGTACAAAATTTGTGCA
Source organism: Polia nebulosa (assembly GCA_951329385.1). Classification (NCBI taxonomy): domain Eukaryota; kingdom Metazoa; phylum Arthropoda; class Insecta; order Lepidoptera; family Noctuidae; genus Polia; species Polia nebulosa. The sequence continues at coordinate 6,776,306 of OX589593.1, forward strand.
CATTTATACCTTTAAATAATGTAACAGTAGATACTGAGAAAATCGTTTAGAAGAATAGGATTGGTGGCAATATTCGAAATGTTCTTAGTTGAACACTGTTTAGGTTAGGTTAGAGTGAGATCTATGAGACTAAAAGTATCCAATGGATGTAATCATAATTAGCAATCTTCATCATCATCAAATCGGTCGATAGACTTCCACTGCTGGACTGCTTTCAACAAGTTTCTCCACAACGACCGGAACAACACTGCCTACATCCAGCTGATCGCTGTATCGTTCAAAATTTTTTCGGTCCAACGTCGGCAAGACCAGCCACACTCTTCCCTTCCACTGCTTTTTTATGCATCAGGAGTTTATGCTATCAAGTGGTCTTTCTCATTTATTCTCGCTTCGAACCTGTCATCCATATAGTATCATACAACAGTGATCCAAGATTTATTTCAAGTCAAATAACAACTCCACTTCACAACCAGATGGTGCGACTACCGATACGCTTCGATGAAGTACAACAAATGTCATTTGATAAATATTCAATAAATTCGATATGTCGAAATATCATTTTATTTGTAGGACTATGAGAATGGTTTAACGTTTCTCCCCTTTTATCTTTTGAACATCTGATCGGTTTCGCTGTATTGAAGGCGACACCCTGCTTCGTACTCTGAAAGATCCGTTTAGGACTGACGACACGACGACGGAGACGATACGATATTGTTGTGCATAAAAATGGTCTAAAATAGATGTACTAGCAGTGGTAGTGGAATCATGATATCCGCCAGAGAAACAAGGTTACCGACATAGACCGCAGAATCGATAAACTGAAGTGGCAGTGGGCAGGGCACATTGCTCGCTGAACAAATGGTCGATGGGGCTGAATATTTCTGGAGTGGCAACCGCGTACCAAAAGAAGGCCTCTCAGATGGAGGACCAATGACCAAGTTTGTTTATTTTGTTTTCTTTGTTTTTTTTTAAAAAACTTTGCCCCACACTAGGAATTACTTCCTGTATCGTGGGTGCGTTCACAAACATGCTAATTTACATACACAATACACCCAGACCCGGAACAACTATCTGTAGGCCATACAAATATTTGTTCCGGGCGGGAATCGAACCCGCGAAACGCAGCGCACCAGCCGAACGCTCAACCACTGCGCCAACCGTGTCGTCAAAAGTGTGGGTCACGGGAATCTGATGGATGTGAGACGCATAGAACCGGTCTTTGGGGTGACACTTGAGGGAGGCCACGTCCAGCAGTGGACGTCTTTCGGCTGAAATGATGAGCAGTGGTTCTGATATATTTCAGTGACAAGCTCACAATTGCTAGTTTCTTTGAGCTTTGCAATTTTTTTTTATAAAACTCAAGTCTAAAAATTTAAAGTAGAATGTATTACTAACATCATATGGATCAAGGTCTGAAATAAAATATTTTTTTTTTATGTTACCTATAAAACTACAAAAAAAAATAAACTCTGATTTCTAAACTAGATAAATGCTTGTATCTTAGAAATCAGTGTCCCTCAGAGAGAATACATTAAAACATTAAAAATTATGAGCAGTTTCTAAATTAATAAAAAATATTTTAACTTAAAAAAAAAAAAATCAACAATAAATAATCATCAATCAAATCATTATGTCAAAATCATAAGAAATCAAAATACAGTGTGATAATTATTGTTTAGAACAAAAAAAAGTTATGATGTATTATATTTATTAATTAAAATAATATTAATTAAGTGATTGAAATTGAGAAATAAGTTCGAATTCAATTAGATAATAGAGTACATTAATGTTAAATTTATCATAATTTACATGAATTACAACATTTATTTTATCAGGTTTAGGGTAGAGTGAATGTACTGTACCCTAACTGACTTACCCAACGGTTGTGACTGAATCAAGGTTTATATTATAATGTATGACAGTTTGACAAGCCCAATTTGATAGCACACTCGCATTAGAGTGTGTCAACATAATCTGCTAGGATTAAAGTATCAACTCAGATCGCTTGATATAAGTATCTCTGAGAAGAAAAAGATAGGCACATGCCGGGTAGAAGCACGTGTAATTTCTCTCCTTTCTCTATGTTTTACATTCCCCCCGTGTCTCCCGGGAGCGTTCCGACACACAGCCGGTTATTTCTTACATTCTCTACTAAATTCACAGTTAGGAAATTGAATTTTTCGAATTCCTCGTCTTATACACTCGCGGCCATTTTCACCTGACCTCCCCTAACGTTCCGCATTTAGAAAACTTTTAGGTGAAGAGGTGTGATGTATCGAGTTCCAATGGTCTTGATAAACTGGCAGTGTAGTTTTTTATTCTCGTTTGGTGAGCCAGAAAAAGCGTGTATGGTAAGTGTGTATGGCCAGAAGTGTCGTGTTGTTTATAATGTAGGATGAGTGAGAAGGTATTCACCCTTCTTGAATCATGAATGGTAACAGCTATGGAACCGCTGCGCTTGGTCCCAGGTGAATAACAATGGTTTTTTTCATGTATGTATTCTTCCTCTTATTTTTAGAATGTATACCTTCGCTTGAAAGAAAGAATTTTCAGAACATGTCATAACTCACTGCTGAATAAATATGATTCTGTTCATTAAATACCAACAGATTGTATTTAGAATTCTGATGGCAATTAAATTTATATGACATGTAATAAATTGATAGATAATCGTCATGTTTAGCGACAAAATTATTTACAAATCAGCTTTCGAAATGTGAAAACAGATAAACACGTTAATTAATACTGTCGCAGATTCACACCAACACATCAGAGAGAGTGAACGTCAAAAATTTCCATTTTGCAATCTGCCTGTTACGAATTTAATTCTCATTGTGAAAATTTACAATTAATAACATGAATCGAAATTTCAGTGTTCTGCTGTAGAAAATAAAGTTCAAAATGGAACGGTAGGAATGTTAATAGTTAACTGAAAAGCCATTATAATATGGCAAACAATTCCGCTAATGACAGGTTTTATTAAAATTGAAATGAAATCGTCCACGTCGCTGAGACATTTACTGCGATTTTTTACCTTAAAGTTATTTTAATGATGGTTTATTATAAAATTTAAGTTGGTGGCGAGACTCTTTATCTGAAATACCGAACATGGTGCGACTCTCATGTTCCTTAGGGATACGAAAGTTTCCAAAATAATGAATAAATTCCAAAGTGATACGAAAAAAAGTTCCTGACTTGTATTCTGCAATAGAACTTTTTACCAGGCTTTTTGAGGCTTTAGTTGCCGTGTCTAATCCTTATTTCTTGCGTTTCTTCCTTTTGTGGTTTAAAGCCACACTGAGCTGACTGAGCTGATAAACTGCACTGGTCCATCCTTGGAATCCCAAAGAATATGCAAGGTATAGTTGTCTTTTTCTGAAGGTAAACTTTTGTTAAGGCCCTACTACCGTAAAAACGACCGTTTCTGACACTTTTGCCTACTACTTTGGATACGAAACATTCTGAGACTTGTTTTAACAACGTAAAAATACTTTATCCTCTTTGTAACAAATATGACTTTGAATTATTTAAAATTTATTTTCTATGCTATGCTACGATTTTTTATTCTATGAGGGCGCCACTTGGCCGGGTGTAGACCCTTAACCTTCTGAAGAGGTATCGTCAAAGAACTTCACATGATGTTTAATGGGATACATTTTTATTGAGATAACCTCCTTGCTGATATAAATTTAATAGTCTAACTACAAAACCTTCTATCAATCTGCCTAGAATATAAACCTCTAAAACAGATTGGACAGCCTTTGTAGAAATATTTTTGCAACTAGCGTATGTTCACAAACGCTGCAATTATTGAACACCTCAGGCTCTAGAAAGTGACAAAATATCAATGATAACGACTGACCGAAATTATAAAATGTATGGAATTGCTACTTTTATTAGAGCCTGTTGCTACAAAGAATTAATTTCTTTCCTCATAAAACTTCTATCTTTCATAGTGGTATGCATCCCTCAATTCAAACATATCCGAAACAATGATGCTGTACCGATACAGTTCACAAAACGGTTGATCACGACATAAGCTATCACAGCGTGCAGTGCTGCCAACTAACAGTCGCAATAAGCGAATGGTTGTGCAACTAGCGTACATTCACAAACGTTGCAATTCTTTGACATAGAAGCTCTAAAAAATGACATTCGTTTTTTTCAATCGTTAACACTAATCGAATACACTACTTTGATAAGAGCCTGTTGCAATTAATTCATTTTTTTATATTATTTGCAGGCTCTCGCTTGACCAGTATCTCACATCATGGTAAAAAAAAAAATGGTAAGCGATGATGTGGTCGACGATGGAGCACGCCTGCCTAGAAACCTATTCACTCTTGTCTTAAAGATCCCCAGGTTCTAGCTATCAGGAGAAGCCTTGGGCGTCGGATGTGGACGATCTCTAGCCACCGTAGACGCGGGCCTGTGGATGTCGAGTAATGGGTAGCTCGCCGTCCGATCAGCACCAGGCCCGAGAGTCAATGGCGCGTAGTATTCCACGCTCGCCTCAAAGAGAATATGTCAGCCACCACTGACGGGGCAAATCATGGCCGGTGCCTGCATGCCAAGGGGTAGCGGATAAATTCGTAACATAGTTACTGCTTCTGCCCGGGGGTGGAGGATAAATTCGAAAGAGTTACCTCGCCCCCGGGCACGTAGGGCAGGGAGGAACAGGGGTGGGTTTTAGTCAGTAAGAGTCTGACACGCCCTTCCGCTCCACCCTAGAGCGGAAGAAGTCATGAGATGATTTCCCACCCCCCAAAAAAAAAAAACATAGTTACTGCTCAGGGGCACGCACTCAGGCAAAGAAGGAACAGGGGTGGGTTTAGTCAGTAAGAGTCTCGCCCTACTGCTCCAAAAAAAAAAAGGTTCTAGCTATCAAGTAACACAGACTCCACTCCTTAACTGTACGCACAGTTAATGTGTTCCCTAATAAAACTTCTATCTTTCTTAAACGCATCCTCCAATTTTAAAATATCCTAACTCATATTTAAAATAATGATGCTATGCTAAACCAATACAATTCACAAAATACCTGATCGCGACATAAGCGTTCACAGCGCGCAGTGCTGCCAACTAACAGTTTCAATAAACGAAATGTTTGTGCAACTAGCGTAGTTAGTCATTAGTGTGCATCAGGGAGGTGTAGAACTTTGGAGGGCTGCCCCACTTGGTTTGAGCACCACCGTGTCCTCGTGGAGGCGATCCGTGTCCTCTCGCGCCCTGTCCTGGTCCAGGCCTTAGTACAGAGCAAGAGGGCATGGGAAGCTGTCATTTCCTTCTGCGAAGCAGTAATGCTCGAGGTGTGACGCATGAGGGAGAGGCAATCATCGCGGCCTCACGACCCTAGCCACCGCAGGACGCGCCCCGGGCGTCGGAAGACGCAAGCCCATTCAAGGCCACCGTTGGCGCGAGCTTGCGGACTACGAGTAATGGGTAGCTTGCCGTTCGATGAGGACTAGGCCCGAGCCGATGGCGCTTAGTGTTCCACGGTGCGCCTCAAACAGATACAGATATCAGCGGAAAATGACGGGGCCCACTAGGGCCAATGCCTGCCTAGAGACGCGGATAAATTCGAAAGAGAGACACCGCGGCCCCTGACACAGGCAACTGAAGGAACAACGGTGGGTTTTAGTCAGTAAGAGTCTGACACACCTTCCCGCTCCATCTAAAGCGGGAAAAATAAAATAAATAAATGACTTCTTATTTGATGATTTCCCAGCCTCCGAAAAAAAAGGGAGCGGTCACGTGCAAAATGAGAAATGAGAAGGCAAATACTGTTCTGTTCTATTTTTAGAATAAGAATATAACTGAAACTTTCCATAAAATTAAGTAAAGAAATACGATGAATTTAACACAACACCAAACAATACATGAAACTCTGCTAAAGGCAGCATGGAATTCCCAATTTCAAAACGCTGTAATTCATATCCCAAACAATGACACTACACCGATACAGTTCACAAAACGGTTGATCGCGACAGAAGCGATCACAGTGCGCAGTGCTGCCAACTTAACATTCGCAATAAGCGAATGTTTGTGCAACTAGCGTACGTTCACAAACGCTGCAATTCTTTGGCTCAGTCATTAATGTAGACCAGGAAAGTGTAGAGGGGTCATGTGGAAAATGTGAAAGAATACTGTATGTGTTGTTGTGTGTATGTATGTGTGTGTATATACGTTTTTTTTTATCTATATACATATATATAGTTTCGTAACCATTTTCTTCTTAGTAATTTTTTTTTTCTCTTTATGCACCTGCCATGTTATCTCTCCACCACCCTTGGTTGACTGGTAGAGAATGCCTAAGACATTAAGGTGATTTTAGCTGCCAACGACCTTGAGTGGTTAGCTTGCGTGTTCTGCGCTGAGCTCACGTAAGGCGTCGTATGTCCACCCAGTAATAGGACTCGTCCATCAAGGAGCGCTGTCCGAAATTAGACGCATTATTAATTTATTACACATAAAACAACAAGTATTAAACTAAAACACTGAGACTAAATTATAAATAATTAAATGATGTTTGAAATGGTGAAGGTTTCATAAATATACGCTTTATAGTTTTTGCGTGATTCTCATTTTTTTATCCGACTTAGACCTAACTTTACAAATTAATTACAATAGGTTATAAAAATATAATTTCAAATATTCTGAGATCAAATTCAAGTTCATCACATTCAAAGGAAATTGTCTAGAGTAACATATTTTTTTTTCAAAGAATTAAGACAAGTCGTTTAGACGTTATGTTCAATTGAAAACCATTAAAAGTCTTACAACTGCGCCTTAAGTCCGCCTTTGTACTTTTGTGTTGCATGAAGTTTTAATAAATAAATACTGTATGTGGTTTAGGAATGACTGTAAAGTTTCTTGGAGATTTGTTATAGCAAAAAAAAAGTTATTATGAGCTACAAAATCAATTCTGCCATCAACTAGACCGAACTTCAAACAACCACACCAGGAACCAAGCATTTTATCTGCTTTTTTTCGCTTAAAATAAAACTGCTTTATGTAAATTATAAGGCACCTATAAGTAGTAGACACCTCTGCCTGACCCTTCAGGAAAAACAAACGTGCTGTTATGCCATCAAATTACAACAAAAAAAAAATTGTTCTAAATACACATTCTATTTATAAAACATATTGGTTGGAATAAATAACTTCAATGCTTCTCTTTCCATTATCAAATTCGGAAAGTAAATTATTTTTCTTCTATCATAATTCCTAAATTACTAAACACAAAACATAACATAATCAGCCTTATAATGTTCCCACTGCTGAGATAATATAATGATATAATAAATAGAATGATATAATAAATATAATGTTCCTCTCTAGGAGACGGAAATGGTCCGTAATCCAGCTCACAGGATTAGTCGATGTCACATAGTACATTTAAATCTTAAATTTTTGTTGTTGTAGGAAACGCTGGGTTCCTCACGATGTTTTCCTTCACCGTTTTAAGAACAGTCGTGATAAAACAAAAAACAGAGTGGCACTCCGGGAGTGCCGACAGAAGTGAAAACTTGAACAAAAATGCCCAACGCGCATAAAGAAGTTTTCACTTAAATCTGCTTCAATCAAGCGGATCGCGTAGCGGTGTTGGTGTCGGTGGCGAGTTCAATTGTTTTTTCCCATCTCAACAATGCCCAACACGCCTAAAGAAGTTTTCACTTCAAAAATACACAAAGTATTTGCCTGCCTAGTTTTAACCCACAACCTTCAATTCGTAAGACAGGGTCACATACATACATGATTACGTTTAAAAGTTTCTGTGAGGCTACTTCATTAAGGGTATATTACTCCCTTGCTGCGCTTCTGTTTTCTAAAACTATCTTTGCCTTTCTAACCATTACACTCGCAAAGGACCGTAACGCCTCACGATATTTGCTCGCAAACTTGAATCTAAAACTAACTTCCATTTGCATTCCTAATAGTCTTTATTTCAATATTCATAAGGCTGCCTTTTGGATGCAAATAGAATCTCATATGTTGGTGCATAATCTCAGTATGGAGTACTTTGACATTTTGTGAATTGATAACATCTTATTTAAAACACGCTACATGTTCCACTGTGATTTTAGATAACGTACCTGTTCATAAGCTACCCTTTTGAACATTTTGATTAGAAAAAACTCTCTTTTTGAGGATGACGTTAGTATATTTGGAAATGGAACAGTTAGTAATGACGGTAGCTAGAACGTTCTTCTTGAATTAATTACGTCAATGCGTACGTACGTATTTATTAGCCGGCTATTGTCAAATGGACTGAATTTTACATCATTTCGTTTTAGAGAAAACAACCAAAAACTTCGAAAACAATTAAAATGATTAAAGTGGCTAACAAAAGCCACTGTTTCAGTAATCCACCTCCCTGATAAAACACCAATATCCGCCTAGCAACTTTCTCGCAGCGGTCTCCAAAATTGTCAGCAAAATTGTTAATTGGGGCAATCACTGGCTTAGTCCCAACCGCGCTTGATTACAGATCTCAGTTTAGAAAATCCGAACTCAATTTAGCTGTATCAATTCTAAAGTCAACACTGCAAACGAATTTGTCATTAAGATTTCGCAAATTAACCCTAATTTTGGTCCTACGAGTACCTACCGAGAAAGACCGCGAAAGGAGAATTTGTGCGCCCCTTTGCCTCCCAGGACCAGATGGTTTGAAATCGCTAAAGATTTAATTAAACAAACTTTTGGTGGTGAACAAAGTTGCTAAATATAGCTTTTTGTTATGCACAGCGCGATGTAAACATGATTTGTACGACAGTTTAATTTTAATTGAAAAGTCGCAAGTGTCAGAATGTCATTAGGAAGTTCCTTCGAAGATAATATTGGAAGTTGTTGTTAATGAACAGTGTGAGCAGTTGGAGTGTAAACATATTTCATTTCATTTAATTTTAAATAGGTAATAAATAAGTTAAGCGCTTGAATATTATGTTTGTCATACTACATACACATCGCCCGAAGAATAGATGGTCAATGTTTCCGAAGGATTCTGGAGTGGCGACCACGTACCAGAAGACGTTGGATGCGATGAATGCGAGATGCACAGGACCGGTCGTTGAGTTAACACTTGGGGGAGACCTATGTCCAGCAGTGGACATCTTTCGGCTGAAATTATGATATGCTACAGGTAATCTTCAGAAGAGTTCAGGGATCCAATCTGCCTAGCCTTTTCCCAACTATCTTGGTGTCGGCTTGCAGTCTAACCGGATGCAGCTGAATACCAGTTTTTACAGGGAACGACTGCCTATCTGACCTCCACAACCCAGTTACTGAGTAATACGATAGACCCTGGTAACACTGGTTATCAGACTTTTGGGATTCTGACGACCCTTAACGACTGTCAAAGAACCACGATTGACAGCCAGGACCAACGGCTTAACGTGGTTTCCGAGGCACGGAGGAGTGGCGGTATGTAAAGATGGCCACCCATCCACGGACCAGCCCCGGCAAGCGTAGCTTAACCTGATGTATCGACCAGTGCAGCTGTACTTTAGTCGCGAGCTCCTCAGAAGAGTGTAGGAATCTGATTCCGAAAAATCTTTTAGTGAAAGAAAGCAACACTGTCGCTGAGCGAGCTTAGGCTACTTTTTAAACGAAAAAAGGACAATTCCTGTTAGGTAGACTACAAGAGTGAAACCGCAAGAAAAAGCTAGTTACCTACTAATAGTTTTCAAGTACCATATCGAGACATAACAGTTTGCAAACTCTAAACTCTCGACCGAATTTCGATCTCAGTGGCCAATCAGTACGAAGATTAGCCAAGTACGCAGTAGTGTGATATTGCACATTTGCACAAGTGTGTGTGCAAACACAGGTTCAATCTCTATTTCCTTACTCTCATATTCCGTTGGGACGGCATTCCGACATGACCGGGGAGAAATCGGGCGCAGGGCCTTTACGTGCTTTCCGAGGCACGGGGGTGTCACATCACCAACTTATAAACTCCGGGCAGCTACTGAGAAATTCCTCATGGAAAAAACCAATATCACTTTTTGCCCGACCTGGGTGTTCGGTCCGAGTGCATTTCCGAACGCAGCCTTTGGCTGGAAAGGTGTTGTATCTTTTTTCCTGTCACTTGTTTGTTTCGACCGTAGTGAAAAATCATGTTGAAAATGTAGATTCTGGGCTTAGGATGCAAATCTAGCTGAATCTATTGGTTTTGAACCTAATTGTTTGCTATTTAACTAAATTTGATTAAAGCCCCATTTGATGTAGTGGTGAAACGGGTTATTTTGTGAAAATACTTGGAAGTTTTTTTGGTTCGCGAGAGACTACGCGCTTGTGGAATCACGGCGCCTTTTTGAAGTCACCTTTGGAGTCTGGTATACCTACTGAAAAGCACTACACTTCCATATTTAACTCTGACATACACACATATAACCAGATAGGTCCTTGGACGAAGACGTCGGAAACCTTGGGTAAGTTCTTCAAAAGTTTTTAAATTATTCTTTAGCTCTGCGTACTTGCAGACAAGTTTGTGATCAAGTTGGAGCCGGGGATCCGACAGGCACGCTTCCACACTCTTGTCTCCTCAAGTCGGATCCTTGCCCTGGCTTGGTCGCAAACACTAGGAATCCAGGACCCCACGCTCGGTAGTTGCGCTTACGACCACAAGGCCAACGAGCAGCAATTTTTGAAGTGAAAACTTCTTTAGGCACGTTGGGCATTTTTGAGATGGCAAAAAAACAATGGAACTCGTCTCCGACATACATTACCGCTACGCGATCCGCTACGAGTGCTACGATGCTAAGCGGTGTTGGTGAGGAGCGTTGGGCATTTTTGCTCAAGTTTTCACTCCTGACGACACTCCCGGACTGCCACTGTTTTTTTTTAGTGTGGGTTTTAAATAGAGACTTCTAGCGTGTCAGACTCTTTACTGACTAAAACCCACCCTCGTTCCTTCGGTTGCCCTTTCCATTCCACGACAGCGGTAACTCTTTCGAAAACTTCTTCGACCCAAACAATCTCTTGTTTTTTGTGGGGCGGGAAATCGTCCAATGACATCTCCCGCTCTGGGTGGAGCGGGAGGGCGTGTGAGACTCTTACTGACTAAAACCCACCCCTGTTCCTTCACTGCCTGAGTGCCCAGGGGAGCGGTAACTCTGTTACGGATTTATCCGCTACCCCTAGGCATGCAGGCACCGGCCACATGGGCCCCATCAGTGGTGGCTGACAATCATCTCTTTGAGGCGCACGTGGAACACAACGCGCCGTCGACTCAAACTCTAAGGTGCAAACAACGCATTATGCCCGTATAACTATAGCTACCAAGTCACTCGTAGTTTTTCTAGCACTCTTTTTAAGGAAAACTAGAATAATGGAAATCTAATTATAAAACTTCAACTGCACAGTGATCGCTTATAAGAACTTGTTTAATGAAAACTCATTGTTAGAAAGATGAATTTCTATTTCTACTAGGAATGCAGCATTCTAGAATTTGTGGTAAAAAATCTTTGCAAATTGCAATCAACGGGTTTTAAATTATGAATTAAGACTTTAAAGTTGGTCTATAATTGTCGTTGAGTGACTATGGTTTCTGTAGTTGGGTTCGAGAATTCGACTCTTCGATATGGTTTTTATACACCTTCGGCAGACAACTTGTTTAGTTTGCAAGCGTTCTTGGCGCTCGATGTCGAACTTGGTCTTTGACTGCCCACCGAAGCTGGCCAGTCAGGCCTATTGTAAGCAGCCATCGTATTCTTCTTCTTCGTTCTCTCTCTGCAGAGGTTTGCCACCTTTTACGACGCGTCTCCCATTATTGTGGTTTTCTACTATTTGGTTCGCACGGTATGTACATGCTGCCTCAAACAGTCTTCTTAATCGTGTCTAACCAACTTGCCGGTTCTCTGTAAAATGTATAATCTGGCACATTATAATGTACTCTGTGTCTGGCACAGACGGTTAAATCAAAAAAGGTTCGACCAGTATGAAAGGTAAATAAAAAAAAAATTGAATATTTTCAAATAACCCGACTGTAAAAAAAAACAACTAAAATGTTCCAAACAAGTCACTTTTCAAGCAGTCTGGTGCTGTTGGTGGCAGTTATTTTAATTTAATTATTGATTTCATGCTACCAACAGCATCAGACTGCTTGAAAAGTGACTTGTTTGGAACATTTTAGTTGTTTTTTACAGTCGAGTTTTTTGATTTTTTTTTTTATTTTCTACATTTTAGTGAGATATATATATATTTGGAATCGCCTCCTCGAACCCTTTATTTACCACACTTAATAAAGTTCGTCGACTTTCAGTTTTTTCTTTTCTACAAAATGGCGTCTGGTGGTCGCCATATTGTATTTTGATTACTGTCATGTCTTTAGTAACAATCGCAAGATTAAGACGAATCAATTGTCGTAAGAAATATCAAAATCGGCCCACGCATTTAGTGTCTATAGTGCCACAAAAGAACAAACGTACATACATACATAAGCTGATAAACACATTACCCTTCCTTGTGTAGGGCGGGAGAAACGCCCGGGTGTTTCCACTGCGCGGATCGTCCAGAGGACACGGTGGAGCATACGGTGGCGGTCTGCCCCGCTTGGGCGGAGCCTCGCCGTGTCCTCGTGGATGTGATAGGCGGCTGCGACCTCTCGCTCCCTGCCCTGGTTCAGGCCATGTTACGGAGCGAGAGGGAATGGGAAGCAGTCTCCTCCCAGTAAGCCTGCGGACGGCGAGTAATGGGTAGCTCGCTGTCCGATCAGCACCAGGCCCGAGAGTCGACGGCTCGTAGTGTTCCACGCGCGCCTCAAAGAGTTGTCACCAATAAAGACGGGGCCCGTCATGGCTGATGCCTGCCCAGGGGTTGAGGATAAATTCGAAACAGAGTTACCTCGCCCCTGGGCACTAAGGTCAGGAAGGAACAGGGGTGTTAGTCAATAAGAGTCTGACACGCCCTCCCGCTCCACCCAGAGCAGAGAGAGAAGTCATTGGATGATTTCCCACCCCACAAAAAAAAAACCTTTCCTTTCGTGTCGCGCAGTCGGGTAATAAACCTCACGACCGAATTTCGATCATGGTTGCCAATTTCAACGGAGATTAGAGAGAGATATTATAGTGCACAAGTGTGAGCGCAAACACAGGTACTATTGAAGACAAAAGTGCATGGAGAGCCTAAGGTCGACTTTTGACTGTGAGGTTTTGCATTACGTATCATGACTTTCATGAGACGACTAGATGGCGCTGTTCAATCATGAAAATAACACTGCAAAGCTTATAAACCTTATTATGCAGAGGCAGATAATAAGGTTTTTAATACCTAAAATAATTACTAAGTAATAATAATATATTTATATTCAAATAAACAAAAATTACTATATTTTCTTATTTCCGAGTACTTAATACAGCGCCATCTAAACCAAACTAAATAAGCCAATTGGTATATCGGTTAATTCGACTACAGATGGCGTCGATCATAAATAATAAAAATCCCTACATTCACAAAGTAGCTCTTATTTTCACGTTCCAGAATAAATAATCAGTAGCTCAGGTGGATAAGCATGGCAGAATAACATAGATCGTTCAACAGGGCACCGGTTCGCAACCCAGCTCTCTGTCGACTTTTTTTAAATTTAATTATTATAATATATAATTTATAATCTATTTTTTTGTATTTTTAATCGTTTTTATTTTATTTTTTGTTATAAATAATATAAAAAATATGAGGTATAAGATGTATAAATGAATATAGGGATAATATACATTCGACGACACGGTTGGCGCAGTGGTTGAGCGTTCGGCTGCTGCACTGCGTGTCGCGGGTTCGATTCCCGCACGGAACAAATATTTGTATGACCTGCAGATAGTTGTTCCGGGTCTGGGTGTCTTGTGTATGTGAGTATACATGTTTGTGAACGCACCCACGATACAGGAGTAATTCCTAGTGTGGGGCAACGTTTTTAAAAAAAAAATAAAAAAAATACTAGTATACATATACTACTATATATAACATTATATAAATATATATTATATAAATTACTTTCATAATTGGTGGTAAGTATTAGTAGGTTATTAGTAAAAAACATTTATGTAAGAAGATTTAGATATATTTTTCTTACAGCTTAAGATTTACTAAGTTTAATTCTCGTAAAGGATAAGAAATGAAACTATTTTATTGATTATAGTTTAAGACATTTAATTCTCAAAGAAGAATACAATTTATGTCTTTCTTTCTTATAGAATGTATAACCTAACCTAGCAGTTTTACATCCAATTAACAATGATTTAATTCACTTGCTAAGGAGAAATACAAGTAAAATTTATAACTGAATAACTCTATTACAAAATAGAAGACCTTAACAAAGTAAAACTGTATAATAGATATTATAAGTATTCTAAATCAAAACTGTGTTGTGCTATTCTTCTATTATTTAGTTTTATTTACATTATGTTATAATAACTTTCACTATATATGCAACCTTAGTTCTGTAAATATTTTACCTACTCATAAATTATAAAAAATTTACGTTTTGCATAATTATGTTTAGTGGTATTGACTATAATGATTGATTTGTGCATTATGTTATGACTAAGGTTCATAGCTTAAGTATTCGTTCCAGAAGGGGGAAGAAATTGAAGCTAAACCTAAAATCAATAACAATTGTAAGACCGGGTTATAGCTGTCATTTTGGGACCGAGTTGTTTATAATAATAAATAAATCATTTATTATGTTGGAAAGGAATCTATATTTATATTGTTTTTATTTTAATTTCTTATATTATATAAGAAATCAAAATCATTAGTGTAATAACATTTTGTTGTTATAAAGTAATGTATAAATTTATCCAACTTACACCAAGTTTGATTACTGTAATTTATCATATAAATTATAGCTACCCCGGTCTTTTCATTTTTACTCAATCATTATTACTCAATTCAATAGTCAACACTTTATATTCTTTAATATTTCGTGTATCCGCCATTTTGATCAATTACAGCTTGCAACCGCGAACCCATGGAGTCTATTAATTTTTCACATAAATTGTGACCCCGTATAGAATCCCATACCTCCATGCAGTGAGTACTCAGTGCTTCCTTAGTCCTTTCGTTCCTATTGTCCCACTTTTGAACCATAACGCCCCATAAATTTTCAATGGGGTTTAAATCTGGCGATCTCGCAGGCCAAGGAATAATTCGTATGTCCGATTGCTGGCTAAACCACTCTTGCACAATTATGGAACGGTGTATAGGACAATTGTCCTGCACGAACGTTATTACTGGCATGTCTTCTACAGGAAAAACATTCCGCACAGTGGGCAACATGACGTCATTCAGCACATCTAAGTAGTTAACACTGTTTGCACGACTGGGTATTACAGTAAGTTCTCCTGGTCCTGCAGCTGTCATCCATCCCCAAATGTTCACTGTTATACGACCGGATTCAGAGTTAGGCACAACGTGATCACTATCATAACGCGTATTATTCCTACGCCACAACCTAACTCGCCCGTGCTGGCTAGACTTGAAAGTCTTTTCATCACTGAAGATAACGTTGCTCCAGTCGAAATGTCTGTATTTCAAAGCCAACTCCAGTCGTGCTCTTTTATTAGCTTCGGTTAGCAATGGCTTAATAGCATGTCGACGATAATGCAGACCTTCACTATGAAGAGCACGATACACCGTCCGCAAAGATGTATCAAACAACTCTGCGTAATATCTTGTTGGTGTAAAGCCATTTTCCTCATAACCTTGCACCATAAGTTGACGCTGGTCTGAGTCAATATGGCGTCTTCTGCCAGATCTACTGCGGTGTTCCAACGAACCCTCTTCTTGAAACCGCTTTATCCATAAAGTGACAGTCTTTACCTATAAGGGAAATATATTATTTATTATTTTCGTGTATCGATAACCATGGATAATAAAATAAATAACGAACAGTGATTTTAAAACATTACTTACGTTTAAGCCAGTTTCTCTCGAAATTTCAGAATAATTTAGGCCTTGATTATGCAATGCTATTATTTGGGCCCTCGTAGCCATATCAATATTAGAACGCGAACTCATGGTAAAGATAAATATTAAAAAATTGTTAAATGCAATCGTAACTGAACTCACTCAAAGATAGTAAAGAACGTTATGATTGAACAAAAAGATTTAATTTTTATACAGTCAATATTAAACTACCCTCAATTCTTTTGAGATTTATGATACAGGTTAAAGTCGCTAAACAACTTCGATATAATAAAGAGTAGGATAATTTCAACTCATTGCGTAATGACGCAATAGTCCAGTGGCTATGGTATCGGTAAATTTTATGCCACCGAGTTCGAATCCTAGTTATTACGAGCTTTGCTTTATAAGGTTTGTAATGTCGTAGGAGAATTTGTGTTAAAATTAAGTAATATTGTAACTAGCAAAAAACAAGATAATGTTCTTTAACGAGAGATGTATATTTTCCAATCCAACTACTATACTAGCGCCATCTATGTCGTTCAAGACGTATTATTAAGGCGATGAAACCCTGTACAAACGATTTTGGTTTGGAACCATGCACTTCTGTCTTCATTAGTACACTCTCTGTTCCTTTACTCTCATAGCCCGATGGGACGGCAATCCGACACGACCGGGGAGAGATCAGGCGCAGCACCAACGGCTTCATATGCTTTCGGAGGTACAGAGGTGTCACAGCACTCACAGTTCATACCAGGGCTTGAAATACCGGAAAAAATATGGTATCTTAGCTCTTAGCTCTTAGCTCTTAGCTGCTTGATGCAAATATCGTTAATTTATAAATAACAATACCGCACTTAACGTTACTTTTGGAACATTTTATCGTTAAAAATAAAGAACGTTATCATAGGTTTTATCTATCTATTTTATCTTGTGTTATCGTTATGTGACCATTCGTCCAAATGCAAAGATGTTCAGTCTACATTAACGATCAGAGCGTACGGCGTGCGTTTTGTCAGAGTTCAGAGTCTACAAAAGTGATATTTTTTACACTCTCGTATCTCACCTAGGTTTACTAAAGCCAAGCCAAGCTAAAGTAAACGGCAACGTCGCGTGAAATTACGTTATGTAGTGTTCATTTTTACCGATATGTTTAACGTTAAGATTATGTTATGATACTAGGTAAGTCTACCAATACGTATCGATATAGCAGTTATCTTTATGAAAATACCGATACTTAACGATACTTTTATTGTGAATTGGTAACGGTATCAAGCCCTGGTTCATACACAGTTTCCTAGAATAAGATATAGCAACAAGAACATTTCACTACTAGGTGTCATTAGTGACAAACCTTACCTACGCTCCAGTGGTTAGGACGTGTAGAAACTATATACATACTTGCTACCGATCAAGTTATTTCATAGTCAGTGGACACGGCCTTCGCCTGTTTTTCACAGTCGATTTACCATGCGTGGTGATTAGGGTACTAAGCACGACAGTTCATGTTAGGTACTGTGATGATTGTAGACACTGCCTTATATTAGCGGGTGTGCACCGGCCTTAACTGGTTGACTAGAACATTCTAGACTTACTGGAAAGCCGTTTGAATATTAAAAGAAGTGTAGGCTTGACGTATGTGTCAGTTAGATAGAAGTTGAGCCCGATCAAGTGGGCACGGTTGTAATTTGATTATTTCAATATAGTATAATTGAAGTGGCCCTCAGCTCTTTATCTTATCCGCCCGTAGTCAGATCCTTTCGAATAGTCCTCTCGCGCCAAGCCAACGAGTCGCCAAGCTACGCGACGTCCCCGGGGCTGCGAGGAGCGTCCAGGAATCCCAGCAGGCCACAAGAGTGCCGTGGGATTCTACAGTACTTTGTTCTTCATGGAGTTTGGAAATCTTCCATACACAGACATAATTCTGTTTCATCTTATCTAGAAGAAACACCACCATCCATCCCCATCACCAGAATATCGGAAATTGTGTGCTCAGAACTTTCAACGGTTGAAAATACATGAAGGTCTCAAAAAAAATAGAGTGCCCACTAAGAGCAAAAAAACGTCGGTATACTAGCGTCCACGTAGATCCAAGTTAATTGCCATCGTTCTACGAATAGTGTTAAAGGTTAGCTATTGATTAATCACACGAATTCAAAAAACATCGCAAAGCAAGAAATACAGTGAATCTATTTAAGAAGGAAATATTGACAGTATCTGTCACTTTCATGTCAAAAGATCACACAGTTTTATATCAAAGAAAAAAAAATGATTAAAACGTCGTGCTTTGAAGACGTAATAATTCTCAATATGACACGTGTAATATAAAGATTCAGGGGGTCTACTCCGAAGTGTTTTTACGAAGTATCGGCCGAATGTTCGGACATATTTGTGTAAAGTGTTAAAGTGAATCTGCCATAAGTACCTAAAATTGTAGCTCTTCTCTGAGAGCTTCTTCCACCAAAAACATACGTAATGCCATTTCGCTACAATTTTAGGTATGGCACATTCACTTTAAAACTTCACACAAATATGTCGGAACATTCGGCCGATACTTCGTAAAAACACTTCGAAACACTTCGTGTATATGAAGAGACAGGGGGTCTACCCCCCTGTCTCTTCATATACACGTGTCAGATCGAGTTTTCTTTCAAACACCCAGCACAAAAACAAAGAAATAAAACCTGTCAAGTGCGAGTTTGACTTGCTTATGAAGGTTATCCATACGATTTTTATTATTTTTTGTTATAGCGGCAATAGAAATACACACTCTGTGAAAATTTTAACTTTCTACCTATAATAATAATAATCGCACTACTGTCTACAGCCTGATAGCCAAAATCCTCGACGATCACCTATCGAAGCTGTCGTTGCACGGTTGGATCAAGGGCCTGTTACAGAAGGCAGTACTCCTTGATACGGCTCGCATTGTGATGAGGTTTCTGTCTCTGGAGCCCTAACCACCGGAAGCTTGGACCCTGCTCCCGACATCGGAGGACTACTATATATATTTTTTAAGAAATATTTAAATTATAATGTATACGCATAGCAAATAAATAAACGAGATAATAATAATAATTATTTATTGTCAGGCAATGGTAGCGGATAAATTCTCAACATGAGTCACCGCACCCCTGGGTGGAAGCAACAGGGGTGGGTTTTAGTCAGTAAGAGTCTCACACGCCCTCCCGCTCCACCCAGAGCGGGAGAAGTCATTGGATGATTTCCCATCCCCAAAAAAAAAAAAACTAGGGCCCATACATAAAATACATAACATAATCTTAAAAAATAACAAAATATTACATATTGAAAACATAAACTTAAAAACTACTGCACACGCATGCGCTGACAGCCAGATCAGTTCGATGGTACTTTACTTTAATATACACAAACACGGACAGGATGCATTGTCTTATTACAGAGTTCCGGTGCCTACCTTCCAGCTTCATCATCAAATCAGTTTGATGGTACCATTTTCATCAATCATTTATTTAAAGCTTCCTCATAGTCGCTCAGTTATCTTAATCGAGATATTTTATAGCCACCTGTGAAATATTTATCATTGATGAGTTACAATGGACATCTGTGGTCATCTTCATCAGTTCCAATTCAGAAAATGATGCTTTCTTAATGAAGATTCTTGAACTGTTGATGAAAATATCGGAATCGCTATAATATTTGAGATATGCGTGAATGCCATATTTGAGGAGTTCCCTCAAGTCCACATGGATCCCATCATCAGAACTGAATTTTGATAAAAATAGGACCAATGTGGAAGTAAGTATATCCTTTCAAATCAAAATAAAAAATCTAATGACGGATGAGTTCTGAGATAAGAAACATACAAAAGATTTTTAAAAATACAACCAAATTGAGAACCTCCTCCTTTTTAGGGTTCCATACCCAAAGGGTCCAAATGGAGCTCTATTGTTGTCACTCACGTGTCTGTCTGTCTGTCCGTCCGTCGTCTGTCACAAAATTTTGTTACGAAAAATTTTTTAACTTCCCATTGGCGTATGAACTTGAGGACCCTGACTACAGAGATGACAACTAATAGAGGAGTAAGGAAGAAAAAAAAAATACACTAAAAATTAATAAATGACTTTAATTTCGGAAATCGGTGTTTGTATTTTACTTCTTCGTTATTTGACACCGACTTCCGAAATTAAAGTTATTTATTAATTTTTAGTGTATTTTTTTTTGGAAGTCGGTTGTTTTTTTTTTGTAAAAAAGTTTTTATTTTTCACTTTTTAGTTGTTATACCTCAGAACTAAAAACCCTAATATAATGGAACGTGGAATTTAAACATTTGGAGAACACCAAAACGTCATCGAGGTACACGTATTTTCTGTTTTTGTTCAGTTTCTCAAAAAGCGCTGAAGCAATTTCGATAAAATTTATATGGGACCACCTCGGAAGTATATTCTTTCAGATAAAAAAAGAATTTTGAAAATTGGTTCACAACTGACGGAGAAATCGGGTAACATACATACAAAAAAAAAACATACAGACGAATTGAGAACCTCCTCTTTTTGGAAGTCGGTTAAAAAGACATGTTGCGCCGACCCCAAATAAATTGGGATAAGGACAGGAGAATGATGATTGGCGTATGAACTTGAAAATTGGTGATAATGTTTATTATTACGTATACTTTACTAACAACTACCAATATTTGGTACGGAACCCTTTATGTGTGAAATCCGACACGCACTTGGCCAGTTTTTTTTTTTAAATCGGTAAAAACAAACAAACCACGCCACCATCCCTAACTTGCATTTGACCCCCTTCAAAGCCCACAATACAGTGGCAAAGACGCCCGAGGCCACGGAAGCGATCCTTCATTAAGGGCCAGGGGTCAATAGGGCCCACAGGGACTCCGCTGTCCTCTGATTAAACCCGAATCATGACCCTTTGGCCCTTTTTTGTCGCGCTCTAATCACACAGTATGATAATTCTGGATTAAAATTAACAAGACACATAATATTTAAAGGAGGGGATCATCAATCCCTTTGTTTTATGGATGGATATTTATGGTAATCGGGGATGAGGGGAATATTGTTATTATCATCAAGCCTATGAGGATATGTACGATGGATCATCTGACGCGTGTACCGGTGGATTCAAATGAAACCCAATAGAGAGCTTTGAATAATGATTAACTCACTTAAATGCAGTGCAGCTGTAGCATAATAATTCCTTCAAACTACTGTCATTTATCTTTAAAAAGCAGTATACTTCATCAGTAAAATTCACAGCGGCATACTGTTGGTGTGAATTTTCCAATCCGCATTTTTGTAGATTACGGCCTACGCCACATAGAAGAGGCCTGTGCCCCAGCAGTGGGGACATTAAAAAAGATTGATGATGATGATGATACACTTTACTTCAGTTCTAACGCAACAAAATGCAACCGAAAAGCCAAACTGACAATCATAACACTAGCGCACACAAACCGTCATTCTAAGTCTCCTCTAAGCGTCGGATAACAAAACAGTTATCCAGTTATCTGATGGTTAATTAACCAAGCTCGCATCACACAGAACAATCGCAGTGCAGCGAAGCAAGTATGTAAATGCATAAAGCCGCAACCTCAAGATTTGTGGGGCCTCTTGATATTCTGTTTCGGAATTATGATAGTTGAGCGCACCGGGAATATTAATCCCGCGGAACTGCGCGATCCCGTGGCGTGCGGAGAATTCCCGCATAATCCCAGCTGTATCTACATTCGGGTGCTGTTAGGAATTATATTATTTTTTTGGTGGGTATTGTGCGTTCTGGGGGTGAACTGATTTCGGTATGACCTGGTTCAAAGTTTTGTGTAGTTCAGGCCTATAACATTTTCCCTTTTAGTTTTCGGTTTTGTGAACGGTACCAAATCCCATTAACTTGATGTATTTACTCGTACCTCGTACACAATGGAGAAGGAGTATTTCTAGTATATGCGTGTGTATAAAACCTTCTAAGAACATACTATTTCATTGAATACCCCACAGCTATTCAATAAACTGCCAAAATATTTAGTAGACTGTAACGATTTTTATTTATTTAAAAGCAATTGAAAAATTTTCTTACAAAATATGACGTACTACACAGTAAATGTGTATCTTTCAGATAGGAACTTAGGTGTATATTGGTGAATGAAATGATTTTAATTTTTTTTTTGTTTTATTTAGTTTAACTTTAACTCTATGACATTACTAATTGTATATACTCGTAACATTTTAATTTGGGACGATGTATAATTTTACATGCCTAAAATGGTAGAAACTGAACTGCGCATTCACTCAACACATGGAAATGTTGGAAACTATAGGTAAGTATACTGTGTTCAGCTATAAAGAATGTAATTGAATAAGAAGAAGACCTGACATAACTATCAACTATGTCTCTGAATGTAGAACTTTGGCCATTGAAGACTTTTAGAAATTGTTACTAAAACACTACAACCGCACATCCAATTATTGTTATAACACAGACTGCAGTGATTCTGGCTCCTCAGAAATGTGTTGATTTTAATGTTAACGGAAAGTTGGTAAATATAATCATTATCTTCCTGCCTTTATCGCATGTTACCTAGGGTCAGCGCAACACGTTTTTTCTTCCATTCAGTCCTGGAAAGTTGATATAATAATAACAAATATTTATTTCAATCAAGACAGGAACAACAATTTCTTAATTTAATAACAATTTAAAGCTTAATATAGAGGTTGTACACTGTCACATAGAATTTTGGAATTCTCGAACTCAGTCAAGCTTGTGTGCTGGAGTTAGTGAGCTGTTGACTTAGACACAACCTTGAACTTATGTATAACTCCAAAACATAAACAAAGTTATTGCTTTAAAAAACATAAACCTACTGTGAACTTATACTAAATGATATCAATAAATATTTACTACGTATATTTACAAACAATACTAGACACTGATACTTACTTACTTTTTAACTATTAAAAGTAATTCTGTCTGATCATGTCAAAGTTGTTCGACTTAATTTTTACTTCACGTTTGGTAAAACTGTATATTGCCAGTATTTTATTGACCTCCTTATACAATCTTGAGCTAGCGACCTCATAAATATTCTCGGCTTGCAAAAGCTGTCCTGCAGCTAACGCCGGGACATACAACTGCATCATACTTTCGTACCGGAAGACGCTACGTTGGAAGGCCTCCCACTGGGTGGACCGCTGACCGGGAATCCGATGGATGCGAGACGAATACATAGGCCTCCCCCAAGTGTCGCCACAACGAAAGTTCCTACGTTGTGGCGAGACTTGGGGGAGGCCTATGTCCAGCAATGGACATCTTTCGGCTGGAATGATGATAATGTAATGAGAACGTTGATACATCCCTGCGATCCATAGGTAAACAAAATGGCTAGTATTTCATCATCATCATTATCTACCTGCCCTTATCCCATGTTACTTGAGGTAGACGCAATACGTTTTTTTTCTTCTGTTCTGTGCTGTCAGCCGTCACGCTATCATTAACTTCCTTTTCTTTCAAATCACTTCTCACACAATCCATCCATCTCTTTTTTTGGCCTATCTCCTTCTCCATCCATCCACATCTATACCCATTACTCTTTTAGTTACATGTGTTTCATCCCTTCTCTTCACATGACCACATGGCACCAAGATAAAATGGCTTCGAGCGTATATGATCTGTAATAGCTCAAAGCTGATCTTGGCGCATTAATATCGTATTGAATTAATAGTGCATTATCAATTACAAATGACTTCGGCGCGAGACAAATGAGTGACAGCTACTTAATTACTCAAACGCCAGCATTACATCTACAAACTACATGGATTTGAATAATCAAAATATGCCATGTCTCAGCCTAAATGGAAAACGCTAACTACCATTTGCTTGTTTATTTCCTTAAATTTGAAATAAAAACCGACAAGTGCGAGTCAGACTTGCGCAAGAAGGGTTCCGTTAAGAACGAGCAAAAAAAAACATAAAAAAACACGTTTCTAGTAGGGGAGACCCCTTTAATTCTTAATTTATTTTTACTATTTGTTGTTATAGCGGCAACAGAAATACACATACTGTGAAATTTCAACTGTCTACCTATTACGGATCATGAGATACGGCCCGCTGACAGACAGACGGACGGACGGCCGGACAGCGGAGGCTTAGTAATAGGGTCACGTTGGTTACCCTTCGGGTACGGAACCGTTCTTTTTTTGTGGGGTAGGAAATCATCCAATAATATCTCCCGCTCTGGGTGGAGTGGGAGGGCGTGTCAGACTCTTACTGACTAAAACCTACCCCTGTTCCTTTCCTGCCTGAGTGCCCAGAGCCTTTAGTCAAAATACTTTTCAGTTAACGTTAACGCTAACGCTTCGTGCAAAATGTATGGCAAAGACATTACTGGGCGTGAGTGACAGTGACAGTTCTCTGTCTAACGCTTCGTGCAAAACGTCGTTGCCATACATTTTGCACGAAGCGTTAGCGTTAACGTTAACAGAAATGTATTTTGGCTAAGGTGGCAGGGGTGCGGGAACTCATGTTGAGAATTTATCCGGGTACGGAACCCTAAAAATAAATAATTCAAAGAAAGATCAAAGACAATACTTGATTATTTTTACCCATCTGCCCTAGAAGGAGGATTACATTTTTCGAGAGTACGAGTATGTATGTTTGTAGGTATGTCTATTACGCACGCCCTGTGGTCTAAACGGCTGGATGGATTTTAACAAATGAGGTATCAATAGATTGGTGATTGACTTAGCCTATAGGGAACGTGCACGGCGTAGTCTGTGCCATCTAGTGGAGTGAATTCGAAACTTTTACTCTTTGAAAACTTCTCATTGACATTTCCGTGTCAAATATGTATACACACACGCATAATGCACACATGCAGCACGCGTAACGTAGACTGCCATCTATTGAGTGAAATCCGCAACTTGTACTGTAGAAATACTTGACATTGACATTTATGTGGCGCCATCTATAGTTCCTGCACGCTCCCCATATGAATTTTGAATAAAAGCAAAATACCAGCCGCCGAAAAGTGTGGTCGTCGTCGTTTTTTTGTGATTTGGTCATGTGGTGTCAATTTATAGGGCTTGAGGATAAGATTCCAAAAATATAACTCACTAAAACAACCGACTTCCAAAAAAGGTACTTATAGTACACTAAAAATTAAAAAATAACTTTAATTTGGGAAGTTGGTGTTTGTATTTTATTTCTTCGTTATTTGACACCGACTTCTGAAATTAAAGTTATCTTTTAATTTGTAGTGTACTATAAGTACCTTTTTTGGAAGTCGGTTGTTTTTTTTTTGTGAAACTAAAACCCCAATAACATGGAACGTGGAATTTAAACATACTCGTAATTGGAGAAAACAAAAACGTCATTGAGGTATACGTATTTTTCGTTCTTGTTCAGATTTTCAAAAAGCGCCGAAGCAATTTCGATAAAATTTTTATGGGACCACCTCGGAAGTATATTTATTTCAGATAAAATAAGAATTTTGAAAATCGGTCCACAACTGAAGGAGAAACCAGCGGATATAAATAAAAAAAAAACATACCTACAGTCGAACATGTAACCTCTTCCTTTTTCGAAAGTCTTTTAAAAATGTAGATAGTAAGAAAATATTTAAGAAACCCGACTACCAAAAACAAGTAAAAAGTTCCAAACAAGTCACTTTTCCATAGAATATGGTAGAATATCTTTTATTCTGTGCATTTCACAGGATTTAATATCGATTGATTCCTAAACAGAATCTCTACGAACTACTATATTTTTTAATGAGGTGCTTCTAATTACAATAATGCCTTAGCTGCCCACAAATTACATAATAATATAACTACATAGGTACTTATACTGATTGAAATATGCAAAATTGAATCGCTTCAATCTTGACAGAGAGACAGACATTCTGCCGTCCTTATGCTAAAGTGCCGTTATCTGACGTTTGGTAAGTTTTATGGTACTACGGTAAATCAGCCAAAAAATTCTCTATCGATCTGTCTAAGCAGTATTTTTCTAACATCAATAGATTCCGAGATAAATCAATAAAATCACAAGTTTCCTTGATTTCTATATAATTCAACGCTATTTTTAAACGACTTCAAAATTCAATTCGCCTGTATGTTTTTTTTTTTGTTGTATGTTTGTTACGCGATATCTTGGTAGGTCATACTGCAGAGGTGGTCCCATATAAATTTTATCGAAATTGATTCCTCACTTTTTGAAAAAATCAACATAATATGTATACACAGATGACGTTTTGGTTGTCTCCAAATGTTCAAATTCCATGTTTTTAACCGACTTCAAAAAGGAGGACGATCTCAATTCGTCTGTATTTTTTTTTTTGGTTATTCATTCGGGCACAGCTTTAATATTTAGTTTTACTTCTGTGGTATAACAAGTAAACAGTGAAAAATAAAAAAACTTTTTTAAATAACTTTATTTTCGGAAAAATAAAGTTATTTTGCAATTTTTAGAAGTCGGTTGTATTTATTGTAAAAAAAGTTTTTTATTTTGTGCGTATCTCAAAATGTGATTTAGTCAGATAGCGGCATTATAGCTTGTGGACGATAGCATTGGTTCCCTATGTTATATCTAATCAGGCATGGCACATGAAATCATACCACTTGATTTTCAATTACAGTAATAGCTTACACGGTTATTGGTCCTTAATTATTGGTATCAATTATTAATAAGCCGCGTTTAGTTATTCCACGTGTATTGAATAAATAATTCGATTAATTTATTAGTATGAGCGCCTGACAATAAATTGGTTTTATTTGGTGTAGTAGCTAAATTGGTTGCTATTATTATAATTTCAGGCATGTCAACATTATTTTTATTGTAATAAGAACAGCAAGTTGGAGCAATCGTAGCGCAGCAGTATGACCCCCCTGCCCGGGGGTTGAGGATAAATTCGAAAGAGTTACCTCGCCCCTGGGCACGTAGGGCAGGGAGGAACAGGGGTGGGTTTTAGTCAGTAAGAGTCTGACACGCCCTTCCGTTCCACCCTAGAGCGGAAGAAGTCATAAGATGATTTCCCACCCCCCAAAAAAAAAAAAAGCAGTATGACCCCGTATTTTCGTAGGTCTTTGGTACGAACCCAGACCACCAATATAGATTGGTCACCATGTTCGGTTTGTGCGTTTTCCCGATTAAGGCAGATATACGACTTTTAATGATTTTAAATCTAACATACAACAAAAAAAAAAAAAAGTCTAAACGGCTAGTTTTATTTCTTTGAAAAAAAAAAATATGTTATAAAGTTTTTTATTTTCATTGTGTAGTTGTTAGAGGGGAGAACAACTAAACAGTGAAAAATTAAAAACTTTTTTTATAAAAAAATACAGCCAGAATTACAAAAAAAGAAAATACACAAAAATTGCAATTTTGCAATTTTTTGGTTGACTGGTAGAGAATGCATTGTTGCATTAATTCCGCCTGTATACCACTGTTATACATTAAATTTAAATAAACATTCAAACCACCTAATTGAACCAACAACATCCTTCACACATGAAGCTAGTGGTACCTAAGAGTACTTCCTCAAATTACCCGAGGGCGCACCGGAAGACCTTTACCACGAATCAAACAAACTTGCGTTCTTGAAACTTAGCTCAACGTTTGGTATTAGGTTTATCTTTGTTTACGTTTATTATTGTTATTATAGGGAAACACGTGTTTTTGTTTGTTTTCGGTCTTGTTCCCTGTCTGTTTAGTTTCTGTTTGATGTGATGTTATTGTTGTGCTAGGTCTGGCGAAGGTGGACCTAAAGAGTAGGACGCACGAATAACTAGGTATTTTCCTAACATTTTCAGTATACACAACACAGTAGTTTGGAGAAGATGGTGAAAGTAGATTAGTGACGTTATTCCGCTTTCAAATAGATATCTTGCTATTTTAAGTCTAAAAGAACAAAGATTGTCTGACTAATCGTGCCTGTTACCACTGGGCCACCACTGCTCTCAAAGATTGTCTAATAATAATAAATAGTCTCTCCAGATATCCTACTTCCTACTAATATTATAAATGTGAAAGTTTGTGAGTGTGTATGTTTGTTACTTCTTCACGCTCAAACGCCTGGACCGATATGAATGAAATTCGGTATGTAGATAGCTTATAGCCTAGATTAACATATAAGCTACCTTTTATTCCGGTCCAGGCGGGTAAAACCGTGGGGCGCAGCTAGTACTATATACATTTCAAAAAAATTAAGAACGTAAAACAAAGTTATTATCATGCCTTACGGATACCCAATCTGTAAATACTACAAAACCATTGCTATACTTCTTAACTACAAAAACAAATAATCAGCTAATCATAAACAATGTTAGTACTACCTCATACCTCATTAGCTACCTACCCACACACGGTAGGTTGCGGCCGTACGTCAACATTTGCCATGATCGAACACACAAAATAAATCGCCTGCCTAGGTTTTAACCCCCGAGGTTGCGTCTTTCCATTCTATACAAGGCCAGAACGCAAGGGTGAAAATTCGTATATCATACTCGTAGTATACGCGAGCAGTTTCCTATGGCTGCGTTCTGGCCTTGTATATAATGGAAATACACCCTGAAGTACAACTCGTAAATGGGGGCTATTACTAATGAGCCACCACTGCTCTCAAAGATTGTCTAGTAGTAGGTAGTAAATAATCTCTCCGAATAAATTATATTACACACTTTTCAAAACAATTAAGTAAAACAAAGTTTTCATCATGCCTTACGGATACGCAATCTGTAAACACTACGAAGCTTTTGCTATTCTTCGTATCCCAAAAAAAATAATCAGCTTATCATAAACAATGTTAGCAATACCTCATTAGCTACCTATACACACGGTAGGTTGCGGCCGTACCGTACGTCAACATTTGCCGTGATCGATCGCCGTCACGTGCGCCTGAACCGGCCATAACCGGTAATTAGTCGCCCTAATTAGTTATTTTATGGAGTCCCGTGTTTGGCATTGATCCAGAAAATATTTATGGAGGAATCTTGGTTTTCGGCACTTCCGTTCTGGCCAATTTCCTGTAGGTTGGTGAAAAAGCCTTGTTCTCTATCTGAAAATCAAGTACAGGCTTGTGCTGTGTCTATTCTTCACTCTTTATTTATTGTTCGGTTTATTACGAGCGTATATGTCAGTTCAAATGATGTAACTTTGTGAACTTAAGGTAGAAGCGTCAAGGTAGCCCGCCAATTTTTTTTTTTTAAGTAAATAAAATTGAATTTAGCGGGCTACCCCGGCGCTTTCACCTTCTTTTTTATTGGCGGGGCTTGACAGTAAAATCGACTCAAATGCCGTGACCGGAAACGGCATGACGTTGTCGTGCCACGATGCCCCCACTACGCCGCCGCTCTCGACTCCCTTCTCCCTAGAAACATCTATGCGAAAAAAGTAACACAACACACAACTACAACAACAACAATCAACAACATCAATCAACAACAACAATCAACAACAACAACAACTAACAACAATTTTGAATTCTAATATTAAAATAGATGTTTCACATCTGCCGGGCGTTCCGTGACGCCCATTTTTTTTTTATCTTTGATATGCTCGTACTTAACCACCATCTCACCTGATGTTAAGTGACGATGTGGTCGATGTTGGAACACGCTTGATTAAAATAATTCACTCTTGACTTAAGGCCCTACTCACGGTCCAGTGGCGCCCTCATTGAATAAAAAATCGTAGCATAGCACAGAAAATAAATATTAAAAAATCCAACTTCACGTTTTTTACAAAGAATATAAAGAATTTTTACGTTGTTAAAACAGGTCTCAAAATGTTTCGTATCCAAAGTAGTAGGCAAAAGTGTCAGAAACGGCCGTTTTTGGTACTTTTGCCTACTACTTTGGATACAAAACATTTTGAGACCTGTTTTAACAACGTAAAAATTCTTTATCCTCTTTGTAACAAACGTGAAGTTGGATTTTTCAAAATTTATTTTCTGTGCTATGCTACGATTTTTTATTCAATGAGGGCGCCACTGGACCGTGAGTAGGCCCTTAAAGACCTCCAGGTTGCAGCTATCAGGAAAGACTGCGGCATGATTATAATAATTACTTTATTTATAGTCATCAAATATGCCACTCAAGTCTGAACACACCCCTCTAAAGGCAACTGAGCGCGAAAATAAATACGTAGAGCATGGAAGCAAAATTACACATTAGAAAATGCAAATTTTACTAGACGGCACTGGTCTCTTAGGGATTTTAGAGGTCTGAAATACTTGTAAGGAGCAATGGGAGTGCTTTAAGGAGATGTGCCTAACAATTAGCTTCTTCGTTGTGAACGGGTGAAGTCGGCTGCTTATTTTGAGTAGTCTTGTATAGTTGTATGCGCTTTTACGTCAGGTGGAGTTTCCAGGATATTGGGCGCTTGTGAATGGTGCTTTTCAGAACCTCAAAAGGAAAAACCGGCACCCTTGATCACTTTGTTGTCCGTCTGTCTGTCAAAACCCTTTATCTCGGGAATGCGTCGAGGTATCAAGTTGAAATTAAAACCATACTCAGGTCTACTAAGCTGTGCAAAAATCAAACTTCTAAGTTAACGTAAAAAAAAAGATACGGCCGTTTATGCCACAAAAAAAAATATATATTTCGACACTCTCAAGGGAATCAAAATTCATATAGTACTTCTCGTTGTCCTACAATCATGTAATTTGACAAGAATCAAGGTCTTTTAACACAAGTTAAAATAAAGTTTTTCTGAGTGATTTTCGGGTAAAAACTTTCGAAACTCAATTCCCGAACTATTTACATAACCACAAGCTTATACGGAACCCTCGGTGCGAGAGCCCGACTCGTATTTGGCCGGTTTTTTATCATTGATAGGCTCCCGTTTGACCACTATCTCACCTGATGGTAAGCGATGATGTGGTCGATGATTGAGCACACTTGCCTAGAAGTAACCTATTAATTCTTGTTTTAAAGACCCCAAGGTTGTAGCCATCAGGAAACACTCACTCCAGCAGCGAATTCCACTGCTTATCTGTAAGCACAATGAATTTGTTTTCAAAACGTTTATGAGATGTCCACCATGTACCGGTGGCACGTCGCCGTACGTTTTGTGTTGTGGTATCATGTTTCTTGCTTGAAAGATGTAGAACAAAATTGTGGAAGGAACACAGGTTACCTTGAACGAACATGGTCAGTTCAGGAATTAATATTTTATCAAGAAGAAAGAGCCTTGATGCTGGTATTGAATAAAATTCATCCTTTACCACGCTGACCAAATTTTTGAACTAGTAAGAGGAGTTTTAAAACTCATAACAGCTAAAATCCCAAAATATAAGGGTAGACGCCCCGGTCAAAGGTAGCTGCAGAACACAATGTGTTTTTAGTCAGTAAAAGTCTGACAGACCCCTCCACCCGCCGTCGCGGCACACGATATAAAAAGGCTGCCTTCAGACAGGGAGGCAAATAAACTCACCGTACTAGGACCACCCACAGTTGTCACCGTCCCAAACGAAAACAAAAACAACTAACTACCAACCAGTTATTAAAAATAAATCCCTCGAACAGATAGCCTGTCAGCAACACATCGCAGCTAGATTTACCGCTCGCAAGTAAACGAGAAAGTAAAGTTTTATACAAACGACTACCACCATTTTAAAGTTCCTTTAGCAATCTTCTTTAAAGAAATCTGTTGCAAGGAAATCGGGTGAAAACGGGCGGGGCCGGACGGCGAGTTATGTCTGCGGGCGACACTCGTTCAATTGAATTTATTACAGTCTTTTATGCCCCCGTTCCGGGGTTCCACGGACATGCCGTAAACGGTTTAGGTAAATCAGGTGAGAATTTGGAGTGTACTGACACGGTTTACGAGGATAAATCCTTGGTGCCGAGTCTAAGGACAGTTCACGTCTCAATACAATGGTCGACCGCAATAAAAGAAACAATAGTTTTCTCTTGGCGGCTTTGTTTAGTTTGCGATTCACTTTTGTTTCTGGTTCTTGAGCAATGAATACAAATTTGGAAATAACACGAAATATATTTCAGGATTCTGAAGTAAGACGCAGACCCACCGCGGCGCACGGAGAGTTTCACTTTGCAAGAAAATGTATGTGATTGTGTCCACTGCAACCCACGGACACGCTACGCATCAATTGATGTCATTGGTACATAACATGCGTAGCTTGATCGAATATGGAACGTACATAGCTAAACGCAGTCAACGCCGTATACACGCTGTGCATGCGGGACTCACTATATACGAATATTAACCCATGATTATGGCAGTGAAGCTACGCACCATATTCTTGCAAAATACATGCGTAGACTTTCCGTGCGCCGCGGTGGGCCACACTACAGTTGGACATAGTTGTGGGTGTGTAGTGTGTACTGCAGCAGAACCGTAGTCACACGTAGTCAAAGGAACGCAACTAAAATGCAAGCCGCGTGCGCGACGCGTACAGCATGCGCCGCGGTAGGTCTGCGCCTTTACTTAATGTCTCAACATGAAAAATTTTATCTTACCATAATACCCTAACATTCTTAGGAGTGGCTACCTATTTAAGGCCGTACTACTGGCCAAGTGGCGCCCTCATTGAATAAAAAATCATAGCATAGCATAGAAAATAAATATTAAAGAATCCAACGTCACATTTTTTACAAAGAGGATAAAGTATTTTTACGATGTTAAAACAGGTCTCAGAATGTATCGTATCCAAAGTAGTAGGCAAAAGTACCAAAGACGGCCGTTTCTGCTATAATCTACATTGAGAAATCAATCTGCCTAGCCTTTTCCCAACTATCTTGGGGTCAACTTCCAGTCTAACCGGATGCAGCTGAATACCAGCACTTTACATGGAGCGACTGCCTATCTGACTTCCACAACCCAGTAACTGGGTAATACGATACCCCTTGGTAAGACTGCTTGTCAGACTTTCGACCTTCTGACGACCTGTAACGACTGACAAAAATTCACGATTGACAGCCGAGACCAGCGGCTTAATTAACGTGCTTTCCGAGGCAGGGAGGAGTCTCGATATGCAAAGATGGTCACCCATCCATGGGCCAACCCCGACAAGCGTAGCTTAACCTGATGAATCGACCCGTGCGGCTGTTATTACTTTAGCCTAAACAAAGAAACTAATAGACTAATTGACCAAAACACCTCATTCACAGCATTAACCAGCTGCACACACACATGAACACAACTACCTAATACATTTAACGTTGCTCATCAACTCTGAAACCAGCATGAAAATCTAATTGGATCTGCAAACCAGAATACTCGAATAGTCGACTGGTAGATCTACTAGCTGTGACACATACATGGACGCTCATAAACGGATTAGACGTGTTATAACGTTATTAGCACACAGGTAGGTCTTGCTGCAAACCCTGGACTATTTCTAGATGTTATGAGTTTGTAAACATGGGTTCTAGACCCAGTACCTAGGTACTGTAAGATGGTATAGGTGTCGTAGCCAGATCTTAGAACAAATCACTTAATGATGTGACCGACCATTTCATGAAATGGTTACATTTCACGATATACATGACTAAACTGGTAAAATCGTTTATCGTCAACGTTTTACTTTTATCTTTTATTTGAATATTATTATACGTTTTTAATACAGAACTATTGTCTGCCGCCATGATACATTACAAAAACTATATGTCATCAGCACCCCTACCGGTGAACGTCGTCATCGTTCGCCTGGAGTTTGGAAGGTGGTGGTGTAAAGGTCATGGCTCATTATACCGGCATGACGTCGCCTCGAATTTAGGCTACGGCTAGCCACCAGCACGCACGTTTTACACGAGGTGCAAGCTCACTGTCCCCGCGCTGGCCGCGAGGTGCAAGCTCGTATTCCGCGCGCTGGTAGTGAGGTGCAAGCTTGCTGTCACTGCGAACACAATTCTTATATGGTAGCGGCAAACGCACTGACTGCCCGCCGTTGTCTTTTTTATATTGACGTTATGAAACATACTATACGACGCACCGTCATTGAATAAAAAATAATATCTTAGCATAGAAAATAAAGTTTAAAGAATCCTATGTTGCGTGTGTTACAAATAGGATAAGGTATTTTTACGTTGTTAAAACAGGACTCAAAATGTTTCGTATCCAAAGTAGTAAGCAAAAGTGTCAAAAACGGCCGTTTTTGGTACTTAGCTAACTAACTTACTAATACCTTATCCTCTTAGTACCAAACTCAACATAGGATTCTTTTAATCTTAATTTTCTACGCTTTGCTACGATTTTTGATTCAATGGCGGCGCCACTTCGCGGCTCCATACGCCTTAACGCTCTAATTTGAATGACAATTTAATTGCTGGGTTGGAGCGGTGCCGTTGCGGTGCCTGTATAGCGTGCCATGACCTTAACACCGCCTCCGTCCCCGGTCGTGTCGGATTGCCGTCCCATCGAACTATGAGAGTAAGGGAACGGAGAGTTCACCTGTGTTTGTGCACACACTTGTCACTTCACTATCACTACGTATTATAAAACAAAGTCCCCCGCCGCCTCTGTACGCGATAATCTCAAAAACTACTCAACGGTTTTCATGCGGTTTTCACGAATAGACAGAGTTATTCATGAGGAAGGTATAATAATAATAACTGTGGACTCAGCGATCAGTGTACCGATAGTCGTGTCAGCCAATGGCCTAATAGCCACGAGCCTCGACCAACACCTCAGGAGGCTCTCGCTAGGCGGCTGGATTCTGGACACGGCTCGCATTGTCAGGCGATTCCTCTCTCTGGAGCCCTGACCGCCGGTAGCTTGGACCCTGTTCCCGATACCGGTGGAATACTATTTTTTATATTTTTAAATGTTTTTTTTAATTTTTTTTTTTATTGAAATATTTAAAAATATAATATTTTAAACAAATGAATAAACAAAATAATAATAATTTATTTAGCCAATAAAATTACAATGTTATCATAAAATAAAATAGTTTGATTACATTACATTTAAATTAACAAAATCAGGTAGGTGTTGCATCCAGCACCCTTGCTAAGTTATTAATTAACTTGTATTAAGGGTAGTATAATTTGTACCCGAGCAAAGCTAGTGCGGGTCGCTAGTATACTATATTTTCTCATGCGTACTTAACTAATCTCCGTTTAGATTGGCCATCGTAATCGAAATTTCGCTTGGAATTATTATTTCGGTTATTTATTTTCTGTACGTAGAAATTATAATTATTTATTAACCCAATTTGTTTGGGGTCGGCGCAACATGTCTTATTCTAACATAATTCTGTATTATTCGTCATCTGAGTAATCAGCCCCGTTCTAGACTTACACAATTTGAGTCCAACATAGTCCATTTGGTAACACAAAGTCAAGTTCATCAAAATAGAAGATTAATTTTCTGTCTCTTATGATACAGGCCATCCCTAGTTTAGGAGACAGGATTTAATATTTTGCTAATATAGTCTATTATTTTTCACCCCTAGTGCCCATTCTTAGTTGATTAAGTCTTAGCATGTAACTAGTAAACAACCTGTGACTATGTTTATCTTTGGGTCAATAAACGTCTTTATAATTATTCCGTTTATTCATGTCTAAACTCATATTATTTACATTTTTAAATATTTAAATAAAAAGGATATAAAAACATTCAAAAATACAAAAATAGTAGCCCACCGGTATCGGGAGCAGGGTCCAAACTACCGGCGGTCAGGGCTCCAGAGAGAGGAACCGCCTGACAATGCGAGCCGTGTCCAGAAGTACTGCTTTCTGAATCAAGCCCTTGATCCAGCCGCCTATCGAGAGCCTCCTCAGGTGTTGGTCGAGGCTCGTGGCTATTAAGCCATTGGCTGACACGACTATCGGGTACAATGATCGCTGAGTCCACATCCCACATGTCTACAACCTCGCGAGCCAAGTCGATATACTTGATTTGTTTATCTTTCTCGGCTTTCACGAGGTTCTCGCCATGTGGGACAGTAATATCAACAATCATTGCACGCCTCTCGATTCGGTCCACCACCACTAAATCAGGCTTATTAGCTATAATAGTCCTGTCAGTGATGATGGACCGATCCCAGTACAATGTGATATGACCATTATCGAGAATTGGGTTGGGCACATACCTGTAGTACGGCACTTCCGATTCCACAAGAGAGTATTTCAGAGCAAGTTGCTGATGAATAATCCTGGCTACAAGGTTGTGCCTGTGTTAGTACTCTCCGTTAGCTAGACGAGAACAACCAGAGACAATGTGGCGAATTGATTCTCCCGGACGGTGACATGCCCGACAGATATCAACCGTACCGTTATTATTATTAATTGAGATATCTTCGATATTAGGGTCGGTATTGCCAACGCATACGATATGTTCTCAAGCTGCATTAACTACAAGACTTCTTACTCATAAAAGTAACCGTTAGCAACCTCACTGTTTTGCTAACCACGAGTTCACAATCTTTTCCCTACAAAATTGAAGCCATCTGTTTCTTTTCGAAAAACGTAGCACTCTTAGAACAATAGTTTTCATAAAACTACTACAACCCATTCACTAGACACAACCCCTAATTTCATCATTAAAAAATCCTCATTCACGTTAATACTTTGATACCAAAAGCTCTTCACACAGCAAAAAACAAACTTAAAACGAAAATTGTTTTAAGTATCATCGATGTGACAAAGGGGGACGTCAGAAATGTGCAATTCGTCGGTCATTCGAACCGTGCAGAGTCAAACAATAGCAGAGAGAACAACGGCCGTCAGTGTACGTCGCACAGTAATGCACAATTCGCCGACGAGCAATTTACACTGAATTATTGCATATAGCCGTCCCAACTCCCATTGGTGCGTTCCTTGTGGGACTATTTGTTCTGGAAAAGTTTGAAAGATATAAATGGATGGGTTCATTCCGAATGTCACCAGTGGGTGAACTGTATTGAATATTGGTTTCGTTTGTTGAAACGGTCTCCAAATGCAGTTACATAATGGTGCCGATTCTCTTGTTCAATAAATAAACTAAAATTAGAGAATCGCTATCTTTTACTAAAAGGCAGAGCGAGAAAAGGAGGGCTAAGTTATGCACTAAGTTAGAAATGTCAAACTAGTTTATACCCTGTGCTGTACCGTGTTTTTAATCGACATGGTTTTACGTGTATCCTTAATTTGTATGGAAATATTAGTTCAACTAAATTTGTCAGTTCTAATTTACATCCGTCTCTTTCTTGTTTTATTAGAGAGAAAAAGATAGCAATAGCCTAAATTAAGTTTAGTTTGCGCACAACAGAATCCGCACCATTGGCTACGCATGAGAATGCTTTCTGAATAAAAAAACTTGTAAAAACAACAGAATATTTACTGTATTATAAAAATCAGCTTCCGCTGAGGGGTGGAATCTTCCGACGGATTTCGCGTTTTCTGATAATTGTTATATGTGGTCTTTAATTAAAGAGTGAATAGATTACTTCTAGACAAGCGTGCTCCATCGTCGACTAGGTACATCATTGCTCACCATCAGGTAAAGTAGTGGTCAAAAACGAGCCTATCAAGATTTAAAAAAATCCTTTCATCCGGTTGTGTTTATTATACACACTTACATCATCATCATTGTTTCAGCCGAAACACGTCCACCGCTGGACATAGGCCTCCCCCAAGTGTCCCCACAACGACCGGTCCTGTGGGCCTCGCATCCATCGATCACCAGCGACTCTCATCAGGTCATCAGTCTACCTTGTGGGAGGCTTTCCAAAGCTACGTCTTCCGGTACGCGATCGCTACTCCAGAACTCTTCAGCCCCATCGATCATCTGTTCTACGAGCAATGTGTCCTGCCCACTGCCACTTAAGGCGTTATTAACTGTCAATGACATTGAGTGGTTAGCTTGCGTGTTCTGTGCTGAGCTCACGTAACGCGTCGTACGTCCACCAAGTAATAGGAGTCTCCCATCAAGGAGTGCTGTCCGAAATTAGACGCATTATTAATTTATTACACATAACATATATTAAACTAAAACACTTAGACTAACTTATAAATAATTATATGATTTTTAAAATGGTGAAGGTTTCATAAATTACGCTTTATTGTTTTTGCGTGATTCTCAATTTTTTATCCGCGTTAGACATAACTTTACAAATTATTTACGGTATGTTATAAAAATACAATTTCAAATCTTAGACTATGAAAGGTTACAGACAGAGTGTCAAAAGCCAGCAATCTGAAGTACCAAAATGAGAAGCCGGCTTGTATCTGTACACGCGAAATAAGCTCACGTAGACAAATTGAGAAGCCGGAACGTCATCGTTATGTTCGTCGAGGTCACTCACACGTTATAACGATCCTGCTTCATGTAATGTCCAATGACGTTGCGTCTATAACCTTTCATAATCTAAGTTTCAAATATTCTCAAATCAAATTACGACGAGAATTGTCTAGAGTAACATATATTTTTCTCTAAGAAATAAGACTAGTCGTTTAGACGTGATGTTCAATTAAAAACCATTAAAAGTCGTATAACTGCGCCTTAAGTTTGGCGATTCGTCACACTTACATATGTAGGTATATCTTAATCAAATACAACTAGACCTATTCAGAAGCTTATTATAATTACACAAACAAAAACTTATTTCAGAAATTCGTTCTACAAAACAAGACTAACCAACACAAAAAGTTTAGTTTACATAGTATTTATTCAAGTATTATAATTAAGATGGGCTTAGATCCCTTTATTTGAAAGACAAGGCCGGTCTAGTACAAGTATTACATTTTGTAAGAAGAAAATTAATGTCTCTCGAAGTTGTTTTCCAATTTTGGGTATTAATTTCTTGTTTTAATATTATAAAGGCTTACTTTAATAGGTCTAAGCTCGTAAACGTACCGTAATAGTTACAACACACATTTTAAAGTTGCCGTGTAAGACATATTTTAATCATACTTTTTGTTCAGTTCAAACGCTCTTAGTAAATAATATTACTCACCAAATATCATTCTGCCTAGCTTTTTCCCAACCATCTTGAGGTCGGCTTCCAGTCTAACTGGATGCAGCTGAATACTAATATTACTCACCAAATATTACTATAAAAATTGGAATAAATAGTTTTCGGAAAAAGCCCACATTAATTTGAACCACAATAGCTCCTGAAAATCAAAATCAACACTGGTTACAACCAGAACGGTTACGAGCCTTAATGATTCTTGAAAAAAATATGATGGATGCCGCAATGAAACAGGTAAATCAGAAAAGAACTGCAGAGAGGAAAAATCACAGTTTTCACCCAAAGAACTGCAGAGAGAAAATACCGAGACTGTGGCTGGGTGTATCAAGCGTGGCACAGAGCTTGGCTTTAGGCACAAGACACTTGACACTTGAAATTTATAAAGCTTAGTTGAGCACTACGGTTTAATATAAACATACAATAACAAAAAAAAGGATACGATAGAATAAAGAAATTAAAATGGATACAAGTGAAGCACACCTGCTGACATCGACCGATAAATATAACAAGTAATGGCTTCAATGATTCACGATAATTCCTGAAAATATAAAATTATGAATATTCTTGGGTAATTGTTTAACCAAAATATTTAAACCAACACCAATGACTATGTAATTACTTGTACAATAATAATATTTTCAACTTATAGAGACTATTTTATTGAAACCTTTGGCTTTGCACGGGAGCAAATTATATACAAAAAATTTCCTCGTTTATCGCACTTTATATTAGTGAAAAGTACATCATAATCCGTTGAAGGACTTGGCGGAGAAACAGACAGATGCGGAAAGGACTTTGTTTTATACTATGTAGAGACAAATTCTTTTCTTTGCAAACCAATCTTACAAGATAAGTACAAACAGATAAAGTTATCGCCATTTCTCCCTAACTATATTACTTGTCTATTATCGTTTACGCTAACGCTTCGCTCACGCTTCGCTAACGCTTAGTACAAAATGAATGGCGATGATGACCTGCGTAGAGAAGTATCACGTGACATAACGCAGGTAATGTCATTTCCATAAATTTTATAGTAAGCGCTAACGGAGCCTTCGCGAAGCGTAAGCGTAATCGATAGTTGAAAACCTTTACAAAAAATACAACTGACTTCTAAAAATTGCAAAGTAACTTTAATTTCGGGAGTCGGTGTTTGTATTTTGTTTCTTCGTTATTTGACACAGACTTCTGAAATTAAAGTTATTTAATCAAGAAAAGTGAGTGTGGGGGGTGTGAGTGAGTGAGTGTGTGTCTAAGTGATCGTCGTCATGGAAAAGGACTTTTGGCCGAAGGACGTGGTGTTCCGTCGCTTCCGCGGACAAGTGCCACCAGAACGCACAATAACGTAGTGCTGGGTGAAGTGATTACTAACATAGGCTAAAGTTTCTATATATTAACACAAGCTGTATTATAATATAAATGTTATTCTGTAAGGTATATATCTATGGGCCAAAGTAGCCTGAAAATAAAGAGATTTATTGTTATTATTATATAATCAGTCTCATATTGGTTCCTACTGCTAGGACACAGCCCTCCTCTCTAGGATAGGAAATGGGCCGTGATCCACCACGCGGGCCCGGCGCGGGTTGGTGTAGGTATGTAGCATGTCTTCAAATTTTTAGTTCTAAGGGTTTGCACCCACGAAGGACAACTCGTGGGTCGAGGCCACTAAACGCACTATGATTAAAATGTACGTTAGCTGATTTACTTAAAAAACATGCAGGTGTCGCCTTTTGTTCTTCAACTAAAGGTCAACCATCTTTCAAACAGTTTGTTTCCAAACATCTATCGCTTCGGGTCTAAAAATAATATCTTTGCTGAACTAACATACCTAACATAAAATGCATTAGTTGTTCGAACGTCTCTACAGTAAAATCAAATTGAATTAGTCTAAAATATCAAATGCCACAATTGCAATTTGAATTATGCTTTCTGTTTAATTTTAAATACATACATAAAATATGAGAGAATATTCTGTCAGTCAGTACTAATGGCATATTAGTAGTTATGAGCTTAATATTAATATTTTCTCTGGTATATTAAGAAGGCCGCCATTCGTCAAACGTCAACGACAGCATATATTTTTTGTCGGAGGGCACCTGAGACGACCAATAATGTCTATGGCCAACCGTGTAAATGTTGCCACAGCATAAAATACATTGCGTTTTGGTTATAATAGAGGTAATAAACGAGTGAATCGCAAGAATCGCAAAACTCACTGGTGAGTTTCAGTGCTCAACGTGGTTTCGATCAATGAAACTCACCAGTGAGTTTCCGGGCTATACAGGAAGAAATTATTATTGCTGTTATTTTAATACGAATATATTTTACTATGAATTATATCCTTTTCTTACTCGCTTGTTTCAGCACAAAATAAATTACGAAAAGATATTATAAAAACAGCAACAGAAAGACAAGCAAACCAGCGGGACAAAACTGTGCCAGCCTGTTTAAAATTTAAAACGTCCAACGACGCTGAGTAATAAATCACTTTTTGTTCGCTATCTCAATGATGGATTATCGTACCGAGTATAGTGCAATCATGAGTTTAAAATCCATCGACAATATTCGTTCATGCCATAGCGTCACATAGGGATTCGTTTGTTTGTTTGAGTTCAGTTTTTTACCAACTTCAAAAAACAGGAGGTTCTCAATTCGTCTGTATGTTTTTTTTTTTTTGTTTATTTGTTACGCGATATCTCCGCCATTTGTGAATAGATTTTGATGATTCTTTTTTGTATGGTAGGTTATACTTTAGAGGTGGACAAAATTTATCGAAATTGATCCAGCAGTTTTTGAAAAAATCAACATAATTAAAAAATATGAATACACAGATGACTTCCAGAAAAGAATATACACAAAAATTTAAAAATAACTTTAATTTCAGAAGTCGGCTTTTGTATTTTATTTCTTCGTTATTTGACACCGACTTCCGAAATTAAAGTTATCTTTAAATTTTTAGTGTATTTTCTTTTTCGGAAGTCGGTTGTTTTTTTTTAAACAAAATAATATTATTCACTTTTTAGTTGTTATACCCCAGAACTAAATACCCCAATAACATGGAACGTGGAATTTAAATATACACGTAATTGGAGAAAACCAAAACGTCATCTATGTACAGGGTGTAAAAAGACACATCACAGAGCCGTGACTACACATACTGTACGTCTAACAAGGTAGTTTTGCGCAAAAAATATTGCTGGGAAACAACTTTTATTTTTAGGTATGAAAAAAAAAACTAATTTTTATGCCGCGCAATGTAACGCGAACACAGGCAAGTGGAGTTATACCTCGCCCTTTCGCTCGAAGCTACAGTTGATATTCATTGCGTTTTCGTAACTGCAAATTCGTAATTTCTAAAATTCGAAAAATAAACGAAAATTCAGGTAATGTTTGTTTGGAAAAACTTTAGAATAAATTTTTTCGCATAAAGTAAAAAAAAAATTGCGACTTTGACCTTCAACATCTCCAGAACCAGTGGTTTCTCAGGTATGGTCTAGAGGAAAAAATGATCCAAATAATGGGTAGCATATGTGGCTTCCGGCTTCGGAAACTGTATTAATTTTACACCCGATGTACGTATTTTTCGTTTTTGTTCAGTTTTTCAAAAAGCGCTAAAGCAATTTCGATAAAATTTATATGGGACCACCTCGGGAGTATATTCTTTCGGATAAAAAATTATTTTGAAAATCGGTACTCAATCGAGACACAGAAATCGGAGGACATACATAAAAAAAATTAAAACACACATACAGTCGAACATAGAACCTCCTCCTTTTTCGAAGTCGGTTAAAAAAGCACTAACCTGCCACGAAAACTTAAAGCGTTTTATTCAATAGGTACTCCAAATATTCAAATTAGTCGTTGTATAGTAAACTGATCTTAATAGAATACGTGTACCTACTGTATGACATATATATTTAATTAAGGCTTTATTTAGTTGTAAGTAATATAACT
Organism: Polia nebulosa; assembly: GCA_951329385.1. Taxonomy (NCBI): domain Eukaryota; kingdom Metazoa; phylum Arthropoda; class Insecta; order Lepidoptera; family Noctuidae; genus Polia; species Polia nebulosa. Next base: position 6,819,069 of record OX589593.1, read on the forward strand.
TTGAAATAATGAGTTTCGGCGCCTGCCTCCCGTTGCCCGGCGGCATATGAATTCGTCTTGGAGTAGTACCTATGGAACTATGGACTCTTAATATACTTAAAGAATGCCTTACATTCCTTTGCACTACATTCCTATACTTCTCTTACAGCATTCACAAAAGAATTGTTCCAAGTGGCCTATTCTAAACTAGGAGTACTTGGCAATTGGCACCCATATTTTATGTATTGCTCACAATTGCCTTACTTACGGAATAAATGGAGCTCTAAATGGTACCAATGCGTCGCGAATTGCTTTGGCTCGATGCCATATTATTGCTTTAATAATATCTGTGCCTAATACGAATAGAGGCATACCTGCAAACCCCGAATAGTTCGGCAAATGTTTAGTTTGCAACGGCCTAGGATCGGTACTATTGCTGCAGTGTGTGCAATTGGATTTGTCGGCAACGATTCAGAAATCATCTATATTTTAATATACCACTAGCCAAATGCAATTTCTATTGCAAATATCATAGGAATCAATCTGAATCGTGCATCGATTTAGTATACTGTCTTGCTTTCTGATAAGAAATATTCGTACACCAAGCATAATGATACTTATATACCTACACACAGGCTTCAAAATGGTTTTGACGTGACTCCGACTATATTCTGTAACACAATATTTTTAAATCACTTCGAATTTGCTAAAGTACCTATCATCATCATTATCTTTTCAGCCGAAAGACGTCCACTGCTGGACATAGGCCTCCCCCAAGTGTCGCCACAACGACCGGTCCTGTCCTCGCATCCATCGGCTACCCGCGACCCTCACCAGGAGGTGTATTCGCTAACTCAGTTGACATCAATTTGATAGGCACTTTGCAGTACATTGCTCGGTGGACATCGATTATAATAGGCATTACGTGGTACATTTTTGATTTCCTATACGTCAAAGCAGCAATGTCCTGCAAAGTGCCTATCAAATTGATGTCAACTGAGTTAGTGAATACACCTGCTGGTCATCGGCTCAACTTGTCGGAGGCCTTCCAACGATGCGTCTTCATTTACATCTACACCGAATTTAAAATCAGTTTTAAAAATGTACAGCAATAAAAAATTAAGCCTCTTAAATGCTTTCCCTCACAATCTGTATATATAAAATTCAAAGTCCTGACTGACTGAGTGACTGGCTGATATATCAACGCACAGCCTAAACCGCTGGTCCTACAGACATGAAATTTGGAGTGTGTGTACTTTGTGAAGGTTTTTCGAAATTCAACCCTTAATGGAGTGAAAAAGGGGTTGATAGTTTATAACGGGGGAAGTAATCATTTCACGCAAAGCCTCTGGCAGAAGCTAGTCCCTACAAAACTTCATCTGTTTTCCTCAGTATCGCTATAAACTATATCTATCTATCTAAAGTACACAAGGATTAGGATTATATTAAGTTTAAAAGTATCAAACTAATAGTGTGCAAAACTGTCTAGGAGCCGTGTAAAGTTAAGAAGCTCTAGGGGCGAAGTTGCCCGGAGTGAGATTTTTAAACTTTACTCATAAAAGATTTCGTTACGCTTTATGAATATGAAAACGTTATCCGTTGAATTTATTGAGCTAAGTGTTTGGTTGTTCGGTATGACAGAAGTTGTTTAAAGTGCTGTAGAGATTGGTCAGATAGTGGTCGTTATTGCTTTATGTTGGAAGTTTCGTGTGGTGAACATATTGAAAATATTGCAGCTAATACCCTGTAGAACCTGGGTCACTGACATAACTTCCAGGAGGTTAGCAAGCTCGTGAGCCGCCGGCGAGCCGTATTTTGCGCGCGCCTCTCTTTAGGAATTACGGCCGTATACGGCCACAGAGGATGACTGGACCCGCATGAATTCATGCGGGTTCAGTCCAGCGCCCCGGCCAGAGGTAGCTGCAGAACACCTGTGTGGTTTTAGTTAGTAAGAATCTGGCACCCGCCTCGGTGCGTCCAAGAGGATTTCCACACGATAAAAAAAGAGTTAGCAAGCTGAAGTCGCATTGTGCCAGCCATGATAAGATTGTCGAAGGACCGATAAACGGAGGAGCAGACGAGTCCTATAGTGGAACCCGCTTATCCGCAAGCGTAGCGTGGGACGCTCTAGCTAAATGATACGACATCCTTCAACACATACCTGGAACTTACTGGAGGCTGAAGGCAGAGGACCGGTTGGTGTGGTGCAGCTTGAGAGAGGCCTTTATCCAGCACTGGACTGCGATAGACTGAGTTGAACGTACCTCCATGATTCAGGAAGTTGTAGTGTTTACCGGCCAAGTCTTCATCATCATCATCACCATTTCAGCCGAAAGACGTCCACTGCTGGATATTGGGTTCCCCCAAGTGCCGTCACAATGACCGGTCCTGTGCGTCTCGTATTCATCGACTACCCGCGATCCTCACCTGGCCATCTTTCCACCTTATTGAAGGCCTTCCAACGCTGTGTCTTCTTGTACGCGGTCACCACTTCAGAGCTTTTCGGCCCCATCGATCGTCTGTTCTGCGAGCAATGTGCCCTGCCCACTGCCACTTCAGCCAACTCTTCATCCAATCAACTCTTGAATAAGGTGAACTTGTAGGACAAACGTGAAATATGTATGCATGCAGATTAGTTACTAGATGCCTGTGATGAGCCTAATTATTCAAAGAAAAATATACATATTCAAGTGGTTAATCTGGGGAACATAAAGGCATTTCAGGGCTTAAATGCTTAACAAGGATTCAAGGATTCCTAAGACTGAATTACACTAACGCAATTACACTCGCAGTTACAGTACGTACAAGCTTATTTTTTGTAAATGTCATATTAAAGCAATAAAATTGAGAATTTCATAAAAGTATCTTTCCCAATAAATGAATTTCAGGTGTCAATTTTCCCGAGATATCTTAAATTAGACAGACATCTGCCAAGGTGACCGCATCTCAATCTAAATTGTGAATTCGATCGAAAGGTTCGTTCTGGCGACCCTTCTGATCTATTCATAGGCATTCTTCGCTTGAATGGTATGTATCTATAGTCGCGACTCTCTTTGTTAGTCACAGACTGACTGACATCGGACGATCCTTTGAGCGTTAGTATAAGGATTAGGCTTAAAGAGTTTGAGCAAAAATGTGTCAAGGGCACTGGGACAGAGTCTGGAGTATTTATTTACTAGCACTACGAAGCTTCAACTGCGACCTCTTAAGGGTACAGACCGTAACAAGGGTTAGGTTAGGTTAACATCCGACACTAACAATCCATTAATGTAGTGTTTGCTATAGGGCTTATATAAGGATCTCATCATATTTTCAGAGTTCATATTTTTGTTAAATTTTATGAAGTATAATATATTAATTTTATGTAGGGATCCGCCGCAGTTTTTCATTGGTACAAATTATACACTTAAACTTTGCTCATGAATCACTCTGTCTATTGGTGAAACCACATCAAAATCCGTAGAGCAGTTTTTGGGTTTATCGCGATCAGTCAGACAGACGCGGCGCCCGGCCTTCGAACAAACATCGAACAAAAGATCAGTAAAACATTTTAAAGTTAAAAATGTGGTCGTCGTCGTTGCCTAGCAAGGCATAATTTTACTGTCTCACATAAGGACCATTTTACCTCCACAACTTGCCAATAAAACCTGACTTACTCGTTACCTCATTCCCTAGGCACCAGAAACAGAATATTGGCTCGAACAATAAATCAGGAACGTATAATGTCGGAGCAGTTCCGCTTTCGAACTGATTGGGAACAAACACTGTTATAGTGTTCTTTTGTTCACATATTGTACGTGTGATTTGTTAGTAAAGTGAACTGTTAGCAGCTGGATATGGACAAAGACGGGACAAAGAGCTTGTTTAAGTTTCCAGGTCGCCTCGTTCGCGCAAATAGCCAACTTGTTACGTATTAGCTACTGTTAAACTTTGGACTTGGTGAAATACGTTTTTGAAAATGTTTGATGTACTATGTAGAAAATTTTATGTGAATAAAGAATAACTTAAGCTAAATCTTACTAAATAACTTAAGTTGTTCATGTCCAGGTCAATGCTACGAGTATGCTTGCTAGGATAATTCAAGAAAAACTCTTGGCTCAGGCAAGGGAATGGCACACAACCTACATCTAAACTCTGCGCTGCTACTCAAAAATAATTATTAATGAAAAAACCCAACAGTTAACACTTTACCCGATCTAGCAATTGAATCGAGGAAACCCACCCGAAAACCCGGTTAGTGCCGCCATAGACGGACTCGTTTGAGCAGTCAATGTCGACAGCTTCCAGTGGTCGCTGTTGGGCGATCTGCAGTTTCAATATAAAATTGACGATCGCTATACACGGACGCTCAAGCAGTTCATTAGTTTTCGCAGCTAAAAATATATTGACTGCTCCAAACAGTCCGTCTTTGGAGGCCTCAACCGCAACATGACTGTTCTCGTGCAGTTGGTCTCGACTGCTCTAAGCAGTCCATCTATGGAGACCCCAACCGCAACATGACTGCTCTCGTGCACTCGAACTCGACTGCTCTAAGCAGTCCATCTATGGAGGCCCCAACCGCAACATGACTGCTCTCGTGCAATTGGTCTCGACTGCTCTAAGCAGTCCATCTATGGAGGCCCCAACCGCAACATGAATGCTCTCGTGCAGTTGGTCTCGACTGCTCTAAGCAGTCCGTCTATGGATGCCTCAATCGCAACATGATTGCTCTCGTGGAGTTGGTTTCGACTGCTCTAAGCAGTCAGTTTATGGAGGCTCCAACCGCAAGATAACTGCTCTCGCGCAGTTGGTATCGACTGATCTAAGCAGTAGGTCTTAGGCTGTTATCAGATGGACTGCACCGCAGCAATCGCACGTAGTCGATATATTCAACTGTTGTACTTACGTCCGATTCCTTGACTAACTGCACACTAACTGTATGCGGTTAGTGATGGACCCAGGGGTTGTATAAATTCGAAACAGAGTTACCGCACCCCTGGGCACTCAGGGCAGGGAAGGAACAGGGTTGGGTTTTAGTCAGTAAGAGTCTGACACGCCCTCCAGCTCCACCCAGAGCGGGAGATGGCATTGGATGATTTCACACCCCACAAAAAAAAAGCGATGGACCGCGTACGTCGGCACTACACGACTGTAGCCGACCTCGTGAAGTTGAAGTTACGACTGTATGCAGTTAATATCGACTCCGCACGACTACAGACAACTGCGTGAAGTTAGTATTACGATTGTACGAAGTCGAACGTACAACTGCATGCAGTTGAATATACCGACTACGTGCGGTTGCTGTAGTGCAGTCCGTCTAAGGGTAGCCTTAGTCTCGTAATAACAAGCGCGGGTTCCCAGTGACGACGAGACCACAAGGCACAATAAAATATTTGACACATTAGACATTGGATATACAGCCTTATTTATAAAACTCGCCAAGCATATGCTTCGGTTTAAATATTGATAGTGGATTCTAATTCCAAATTCTGTATAGAAAAATTTTCCCGCCACACTATTTCCAACTATTGCAACTCCTAAAAGTCAGTATCAACAGTGGTGACCACAAGAAAACGCCGAGGAAGTGAAGCTCGACGAGTCATGGGCAAAGAAATTATTCAGAAAAGAACAGTAGGAGTTAGGTTAGTTAATTTCCACTCTTCCCTCCTTATCAAATAAGAGACAGAACAAAGCTAGGCCAATAAGCACAAAAGGACATTTACAAATGGGGTAAGCCCAGTTGCCAAGCACCACGGATTTAAACATTAATGGGTTCTAAATTGTGAGCTGTTACATTTGATTCCAACAATAGGTAAGGTTTTAATCCGATGTCTAAGTCTCCAAACTGTCCCAGTCTCCAAACTGTCCCAACTCCTAAGCATCAGCAATGGCACTACAGCCACCGTCCAGCAAGATCGGTGGCCACGTGCCCCGACTGCCACGCGAATCTAATTTCCTAAAGCGTTGTCTACACTATCATCCCATCGACCTTACTGTACAAGAAGACGCTTTAAAGTATCGTTGCACAATGGATTTTATGAAATTGTGCTCTGGGATTTAGTTAGTCTTATTTTGAGATGGTCTGTAGTGGGTGTTTTGTTGAACTATTCAGGGGTAGTGTTAGGTGACCTCTTCAAAAGATTATTGTGCGAAGATTTTGAGAGCTTCCAGTTTCTTGAGAAAACCGTGTCACCAACCTGGGGTTAATTAAGTCAAGAGTGAATAGGTTATTTCTAGGCGAGCGTGGTCCATCATCAAGTACATCATCGTTAACCATCAATGGGAGATAGTGGTCAAGCCCCAGACTACAAAATCAGCCTATCCTTTTCCCAACTATATGGAGGTCGGTTTCCAATCTAACCGGATGCAGCTGAATATCAGTATTTTACATGGAGCGACTGCCTATCTGACCTCCACAACCCAGTAACTGGGTAATACGATACCCATTGGTAAGACTGGTTGTCAGAGTTTCGAGTTTCTGACGACCCGTAACGACTGTCAAAGATCAAAGATTGACAGCCGGGACCAACGGCTTAACGTGCTTTTCAAGGCACGGAGGAGTCTCAGTATGTAAAGATGGTCACCCATCCATAGACCAACCCCGGCAAGCGTAGCTTAACCTGATGGATCGACCCGTGCGGCTGTTATTACTTTAGCCACGAGCTCCTCAAGCGCGAGACTTCAATGATAAAAAATAAAAATAAACTAGGCTCACGAGTCTTGAGATTGATAAACGTCCGATGGAGAGTGACATTCAAAGAGTACGTAAAGTTACTGATACCATTATATTATACGAAATTAAATATTCTAAAATGTCGACGATTTAACAAAAAGCGACTGATTTATTCTTTAGCATTGAACAAAGTTGCGTGGAATTAGTACTTCCGTCATTATAAATTATAGCATATGCGCTATTCCAGACTATAATCTGCTCCTGTGCCAAATTTCATCCAGATCTGTCAAGCTGTTCTGGCCTGATTGAGTTACAAGCATCCCATCCAAATTTTCACATTTTTAATATTAGTCGGATAATAGGATGGTTCACTTGCTGGCTGAGTGACATAAACGTTAAGTGTAAAATTTTACATCTCTGTTACCTTAATTCTCTCGTGTTCGAAACATGTTTCACGCTACGATACATTCCATTCTGTTCTGTTATTATGCGATCAAAAAGTGTCATCCACAATTTTATTACACCATTAAACAATATATTCGTATTTCACTTTACACGCAAAATTCACTCGCTCCATACAAATACTAATCAGATTTATCATGATGAAATATGTTAACTGTTTTACATTGTGAACTCAGTCAACCCGAAAGCTGACTGCGACACGAAATAACGGGTGTGCGTAATTGAGCCGAATAAGTGGATCCACTCAATGAACCCAGCATCACATCCCCCAAATTACAACCCATCTTCTCAAATGTTATTACAACTCCCCAATAAGAAATTGAGAGGACAAGAAAAAAAATCGGTTACAAAAGTTTTAACTTCAAATATTTGTACAAGTTTGATTCCGGAAAACCTTTTTCTTCCAGAGTAGCGGTAAATTCATAAAGAATGAAACATTTGCAAGTGAAATGAAAGCCGGGAGACGAGAAAAATAAAGGATCCCCGGTCGGAAGAGAAATTCCCATTGTTACAACACTCCCGAATGAGGTCCATTTATGCATACGAAAACTTATTACGATTTTCAGCGAAAAAGTGAGAAAAATCTCGCTTTTTGTCTAAGTAAACGGTCTTGGGAATATTCCAACACCCTTTCTTTGGCACTGAATTAAGTTAAAATGCGATGCTGATATTTAAAAAAGCTGCTGATGTTTGCTTTTTGTTATTTTCTTTTTACACAGGCACATGGATAAAAAATATTGAGCTCGTGACAGCAACTTGAGCTAGCTAGCAGTGTCGATGACTTGTGAAGATGTCAGCAAATCCCCAAAACGAGTTCCTTATGCAAAACTGTTTCATCCCCTCTACTTACACATAGAATGAAGAGCCTAGACTACCTAAACAGGCTAACGCCCGGTTTCTGGCAAGAAAATACCGACGTCTCACAAATTAAATTAAGCCAAATGATGGAATTAGCCGTTGATATTGATGGCTGATGAATATCAACGGCTACTTTCGAGACTCCTCCGTGTCTCGGAAAGCACGTTAAGCCGTTGGTCCCGGCTGTCAATCGTGGATCGTTGACAGTCGTTACGGGTCGTCAGAAGCCCGAAAGTCTGACAACCAGTCTTACCAAGGGGTATCGTATTACCCAGTTCCTGGGTTGTGGAGGTCAGATAGGCAGTCGCTCCATGTAAAATACTGGTATTCAGCTGCATTCGGTTAGACTGGAAGCCGACTCCAAGATAGTTGGGAAAAGGCTAGGCAGAACATTGATGGCTGATGAATGAATGCATTCCATAGCAGCTCCGAGAGTTTCACATTTTCGCGATAATTTTCGTTCCAGACACTGGACATAAGCACCGTGTACTTCTCCTACTAATATTATATAAGGTGACTGGTACTGGATACTGGTGGTGGATGTTTGTTACTAAATCACGCCAGAACGGCTGAACAGATCTGGATGAAATTTGGCACAGAGATATTTTGCAGTCTGGAATAGCTCAATCAATCTGCCTAGCTTTCTCCTAACTATCTTGGGGTCGGCTTCCAGTCTAACCAGATGCAGCTGAATACCAGTATTCTATATGGAGCGACTGCCTATCTGACCTCCACAACCCAGTTACTGGGTAATACATTAAATACACCTTGGTAAGACTGGTTGTCAGACTTTCGGGCTTCTTCCGACCCGTAACGACTGTCAAAGATCCATGAATGACAGCCGGGACCAACGGTTTAACGTACTTTCCGAGGCACGGAGGAGTCTCGGTATGTGTATAAGGTCACCCATCCATGGACCAACCCCGGCAAGCGTAGCATAACCTGATGGATCGACCCGTGCAACTGTTATTACTTTAGCCACGAGCTCCTTTTTATATAGTCTGGAATAGCTCAAAGATTATAATTTATTATGGGAGAAGTACCTACTGATTCTACACGAGCAAAGCCAGTAGCAGAAGCTGGTTTGAAATAAAAATCTCTAAAAACTTCACAGAAAAAAAACTATATTATGAGAAATCTCAAACGTAGAAGCAGAACACAGCTGCAGTCGTAGAGATTTATCCGACGACATCGCACCTTATTACTTGTCCTATGTGCTTGACCACCTGCGCGTGGGACAAGTGGAATTACTAGAACCCAGACATCTGAACACGAACAAAATATTACAGTTAATATTTATTTTCATATAAAATAATATTGTCTTAATATCATACAAAAGAGATTTGTGGCTACTTTAATAGTGAGTAAGTAATGAAATATGCTCGGTTTAATATAAGAGATTTAGGTATTTGATCTCACTTAGGTATTTTAGCTTTTGTTAAGTGCAAAAAAGCTGCAACAATATAAAGGGGCTCTTCACAAAGTGATATACTATCAGCGATATTGGTTATTGAGACGAGGGATGATTGCTAGGTACAAAAATAGTAATTATAATTTAGTCCGTAAAATAAAGTTAGATTATCAAAAAATATTGAACACGTATTTTGCTTTACCAAATCAATATAAAAATGAAAGTGACAAAACGTATCAAAGTTCAGGAATGACGGCTTGTTACGTCACTTGTAGGTGTTTTTTTTCTTTTTTTTTTTTACGTGGGTGTGACGTCACGCGATATTTTAACGCACTGATCGTCCTCATATTATGTTTACGTGACAAAAGAAAAAACACGTGTACAATAGTTTTTGGTAATCTAACTGCAATCTGCCTCGCCTTTTCCCAACTATCTTGGGGTCGGCTTCCAGTCTAACCGGAGGCAGCTGAATACCAGTATTTTACATGGAGCGACTGCCTAACTGACCTCCACAACCCAGTTACTGGGTAATACGATACCTCTTGGTAAGACTGGTTGTCAGACTTTAGGGCTTATGATGACCCGTAACGACTGTCAAAGATCCACGTTTGACAGTCGAGACCAGCGGCTTATCGTGCTTACCGAGGCACGGAGGAGTCTTGGTATGTACGAGTATAGATGGTCACCCATCCATGGACCAAGCTCTTTGTAAGCGTAGTTTAACCTGATGGATCGACCCGTGCGGCTGGACGGGTCGATCCATCAGGTCGACCAAAGGTCGAGGTCGTCCAAATTTCATTACTAAGTCTTTAATGACGGACCAATACGAGAAGACGACGGCACGTATCAGGTAAGGATGAACCACGAACTGGATAACCAGATATATAAAGGAACAATTGTCAGGTTCTGCAAGTCGCAAAGGCTCCGATGGGCAGGTTATCTGGAAAGGTTGAGTGAGACCAGAGTGGTTAAAATCATGTCTGAATGGACTCCGCTACAAAAAAGACCAAGAGGAAGACCCAGCAAGCGGTGGAAGGATTGTGTCGAGGAAGATCTAAAGAAAATAGGGAGGAAAACATCTTGGCGAAGGGAGGCCAGACACAGAGCGAAATGGAAGAAGATCGTTGAGGAGGCCAAGACCCACAAAGGGTTGTAGCACCGAAGAAAGTAAGGAAGTAGGTCTTTAATGACAGTATTTTAAACAGAACTGAAGTAGCAGTGGGCAGGGCACATTGAACAGATGTTCGATGGGGCCGAAAAATTCTAGAGTGGCGACCACGTAACACAACACAAATGTTGGAATGCCTCTCACAACGTGGAGCGATGCGAGACCAGATTTTAAACAGTCAATCTGCCTAGCCTTTTCCCAACTATCTTGGGGTCAGCTTCCAGTCTAACTGGAGGCAGCTGAATACCAGTAATTTACTTGGAGTAATACGATACCCTTTGGTAAGGCTAGATGTCAGACTTTCGGGCTTCCGGGGCCCGAAAAAGACCGAAGAATTGACAGCGGGAACCAACGGCTTAACGTGCTCTCCGAGGCACGGAGGAGTCTCGGTATGTAAAAAAGGTCACCCATCCATGGACCAACCCCGGCAAGCGTAGCTTAACCTGATGGATCGACCCGTGCGGCTGTTATTACTTTAGCCACGAGCTCCTCAGATGATTTTAAACAGTATTCTTTAGAATTTAAATAACATCAAAACCCTTAGAACCATTATTACAAAATAAGCCACGAACCACTCTATAATCACAAGTCAAACGCAAAAGTAGTTCCCCACACAGCCTATTCAGCTTCCAACAAAAGCCTCAGTTTTAAATTCAACATGAAACTTACAAAGTCCCATGAAAATTAGTTTTGAACAAAAAGATTGAAATCCTCAAACAAGCCTGTCCAGGATAGTTTCCTTTCATTACTCGTACATGGCACTCTATAAAATCGTGCGGGGTTCGTTAGTAACATGAAAAGCAGCATTAGTGAGCCGACCTCCGGCTCAGAAGGATAATATCAAATAAAAGTCATAAAACATAATGTCATGGTATGTGCTTTTGCGGTGGCGATGCTTGGGTTTTGTTTAATTTACTTATTTATTTCCGATAATTAAATCCAATTTGTTATGGTGTTGATTCTCTTGTTCAATAACTAGACTAAAATTAAAAAATCGCTAACTTTTACTAAAAGGCGAGCAAAAGCGAGAAAAGGACGGCTATAGCTATGATCTAAGTTAGAGATGTCAAACTAGTTTACGCCTTGCGCTTTACCGTGTTTTTAGTCGACATGTATACCCTTAATTTGTATGGAAATATTAGGTCAATTAAAATAGACAGCTCTAATTTACGTCCGTCTCTTTCTTGTTTTATTAGAGAGAAAAAGATAGCAATAGCCTAAATTAAGTTTAGTTTGTGCACAACAGAATCGGCACCAGGATACCTCTTAATAATAGTGATAGTAAGTACATTACATTTGATAATTCTTACATCATAAATAAACACAATCTTATTACAATAATCAATACAAATGCGATAAATACTGTTACGAGCTGGGTATGGGATAAATTATTTTACACCTATTAACTAACCGAATATTCTTTATTAACTCAACAACTTTTTTTTACACAAAAACTAATTCGCTAATAACCACAATTCTCTTCGTAATCGCTTGTATTCGCTTCCGTTCGCATCTGTAGTCGAAAACAGACTGACTCACTCGCCCGCCGTCCGGCCTATTTATACAGTCATGGAAGTTTCCAGAACATTGTTGAACTATCCTTTAGTGGAATATTCTAGAAACATCTATGAACTTCTACACAGTACCACAATGGAATGTTCTCGAACCTAGTGGAAACTTCTGGAAACTTCGACTACATTCTCGAACGTACCAGTGTAATACGGTCGACGTAACAATACATACCTATACCATAGAGCGTACCACAAACAACATCACTTCAAGGCACGATTTGAAGGCAATACTAGTGGTGGTGGAGGTGGTGGTTTCTTTTACAAGCTTTTATTTAACTTGCTTAATTAGAACCACTTCCTATTATCCCATGGAGTGGAATTTCTACATTGTAGGAGTATGTTGATTCAGTTCTGATGACAATGCATTTTTATGGTAAGCATGACCTGAATCGACAGTCAGGGTTAGCTTGAGGTAAAGAAACTCTTCAATAATTAACAGCACAGACACGACATTCTGTGTATGAATAGCTTGTTTAAAAAAATGTTTTTTTTTTAATATTTTTATGGTGGATATTTTCTTGAAGATTATAATACAAGCGAAAGAAGGAAAATATCGAGTCGTTTTGAAAATTGATTCTCACGTCTGCTTTAGTCAATAAGTTTTGTACACTACAGGAACCATCCATCCATGGGAGCTTCCATGTTTTTTTCATCTTCATGCTTGATTTTCGGAAGTCAGTTCTTCTGTAAAGTAACCCGCATGTTACCCGCTTGACAACTACGTAATCATGAGAGTACTTTGTACATAATATGTTTATTATATCACGCACAGTGCCTTCATCCCTGTTTCTAGGAATTCTTGTATAATTGTATAGTCCTTACGAAACATGATTTTCATAACATAACCTGTACTTAGTTCTCTTTTGGAAACTCCAACTCTACACTGATTAACATACACATACACACACACAGCGCAAATAAAACAGCCAAAACTTACCCATCACGGTAAATATAAGAAAAAAGACAGAACAGACAGACAGAACGATTTATCCATATATAAGACACGGAACGTGGCCCCGACAGCGGTAATGCCTAATCCGCTTTTTGGTCTTTTAAAGACACATTATCTGAGCCTCCGTCAAACGAAAAAGAAATACTAAACGAATAAACGTACAAAGAGAAATGTACACCTTTATATGTACTTACATAACGTGTAATACGACCTGGTTTTATTCTTCTTTGACTTCATATTTTTTGCTAATCTTGGGACAGACCTTTGCCACTATTGGATTGGTAAATGACTTTCCTTGTTATTCGTAACCTTTAGGTCAGTCTTTGTTCTGACGATATTCATGTTACAATATTTTAATGGTAAGCAAGAAGTGTGTTTTCTGTAGATTTGTGTTTTCTGAACATGTTACTTGGGAAGTTGAGATGTGATATACATATTATATGTTGTTGGTGGAGCGTTTATGCTCTCTCCTCGATCGTGTCGGATTGCCATCCCATCGGAATATGAGATAAAAGGAACACATAGTGCACCCGTGTTTGCGCTCACGCTTTTACACTATAATATCTCCTGCATACTTGGTTAATGTCTCCGTTGGGATTGGCCTCCATGATCGATATTTTGTAAGGATTATTATTATTACGCTTAACAGCCAAAAATGTGAGACGCACAGGATTAGTCGATATGGCGACACTTCGGAAAGGTCCAGCAGTGGACGACCTTCGACTGAAATGATAATGATGATGAATTAAAAATACTATAATTATATATCACATTTAGGTAATTTGATAGACTCAATCAAATCAAGTTTGCACTATGATTATCCAGCCATAATATTATTTAACACAAAACCTGACTCATAGTTTAAATTTTAATGCTATCAGTACACAAACACTAACAACATGAGACACCTATACCTCCGAGGATTACAAACTTACTACGAGATACTTACAACGTCTCAAAAGTTTATCAGTACTTAGAAGAGCTACTCAAAATGTTTATTTATTTATTTATTTATTTAATCATTTATGTACACACAGAGACACAGTAACAATAAACATAATTATAAATATAGTACAAAGGAACTGCTTATTTCTTAAGAAATTTCTACCAGCAGACCTGCGATAGGAGAAGTGAGAAAGAAATGTAGACAAAAGTGTGTAAGAAACAGAAAAAAAGAATACAAGATGTCCTATACTAAGGTATCAAATAAACCTACACATATATTGTAAATATATATATATATACTTACATAAATATATACCTAAACCTGTAAATAGATACATGACATACAAATATATAAAAAAATATTATAATAGAGAGGAAAGGTAGTGCTCTTTAACACGATTTTTGAAGAGAGAAATTGACTTCAAGTCTCGAATGCTAGGCGGAAGCGAGTTCCACAATCTTACTGCATGGACAGAGAAAGAGTAGGAATAGTAACTGGATTTATGAGGATGGGTTTTGAGGAGGGATCTAAGGTGAGATCTGCACGGCGCGTCACCAGGGCGAGCGTAAGAAATTCGCTCACGCAGGTAGGAGGGATAAGACGGGTTGTGTAGAATGTTGAAAAGGAGACAAAGAATCCGAGTGTTCCTGCGAAGTCGGATTGGGAGCCACTTGAGCTCCTTGCGAAGGTGAGAGACATGGTCATACTTACGCAGACCAAAAATAAACCGAATACCTAAGTTTTGCAGACGCTCAAGCTTGCTTAGTAGCTCCTCAGTAGCATCCAGGTAGCAGGCATCGGCATAGTCTATAATCGGCTGAATAAGAGTTTGGGCTAAAGAGATTTTTGTTTTTAAAGGCAATAGACCCTGAAGGCATTTAAGCGAATGGAAAGAATAGTTTACCTTTCGACTGACCTCATTGACCTGCGCACGCCACGACAGATTGGAGTCAATAATAACACCCAGATCTTTGGCAGTATCGGAATATTCAATGAGAACACCATCGAGATATAAAGGTGACAGGGACGAGACAACAGCCGCAGTACGCACAAACCTGCTGCCTATGATCATGGCCTGAGATTTATTAGGGTTGATCTGTAAGCCAAATGACTTGGCCCAGGCGCTGATACAAGCCAGGTCATGATTCACAACGGCGATAGCAGCATCCGCATCGGCTACAGTAAAATGTCGATAAAGCTGCAAGTCATCTGCGTAAAGATGGAAACTGGAAGAGATGACTCTTGTAACAAAGTTAATAAAAATGGAAAATAGAAGAGGAGAGAGAACGCTACCCTGAGGAACACCCTCAGTGAGGCTACACCAATCAGAGAAGGATTCTTCAAGGCGGACACACTGAGAGCGTCCCCGAAGATACGAATTGAACCAGTCTAACGCAGAAGAAGAGAAATTAATAGCTTTAAGGATTCCTAGTAAGATGTCGAAGTCTACTGAGTTGAAGGCACTGCTAAAGTCAAGTAACACAAGGACAGTAAGGGACTTATTCTCCATAGCCCAGCGGATATCGTCAGTCACTTTTAAAAGCGCAGTAACCGTACTGTGACCTGCGCGAAAACCGGATTGGAAGGGAGATATTATCGAGTTCGACGCCAAGAAAGAAGATAGTTGTCTATGAACTATGTGCTCAAAAACTTTAGAGAGAAATGGAAGAATAGAAATAGGTCTAAAGTGAGTTAATAAAGAAGGATTGTTAGTTTTAGGCAGCGGTATAATGTGCGCCTGTTTCCAGACTGACGGAAAGGAGCAAGAGGTAAATGAGTGATTGAATATATGAGTGAGAATAGGCAGTAATGAGGGAAGGATGAGAGTTATCATTCTGGAACACAACTTATCATTACCAACTGCAGAAGAAGTAATAGCGAGAACAGATTTCTTAACGTCAACCTCAGTAACATCTTTAAGGTTAAAATGAGAACAATGAAGCAAAGGCAAACTAGCAAGACTCTCTAATGTCGCAGCTTTGACACAAGGATCAAGAGAAAAGGGAAGGTGAGAGAAATGCTTATTTAGATCGTTAAGGTTCACATCCTTACACTGGGTGGTAGATGATTTGCCTATTCCAACAGACTTAAGAAATTTCCAAATATCGGAGGAACTGCGGTTATCGACTTGTGGAAATAGCGTCTCTTAGCATCTTGACACAGACGCCTGCAGCGATTACGTAGCGATTTATAATAATTGAGATTCAGCTCTGAGGGTCTGCGCTTATATCTCCTCTTAGCTTTATCCCTGTAGGCCATAAGTTCTTTAATTGCCTGTGTTATCCATGGAGCAGGGTTATATTTTACCTTGACACGTCGAATAGGGGCGTGTTGGTCATACAAGTCGAGAACAGTCGAGTTAAAGGAATTCACCTTGCCATCGATGTCATTGATCTCAACCAGCCGAGACCAGTCCACATCCTCGGCATCACGCTGCAACGCCTCCAGGTCCATGCCCTTATAATTACGGAGATACAGGAACTGAGACTTACGCTTGGGAACACGGATACGGTACGACAGGTAAATAAGGTCGTGGTAAGAAAAGTTGGCAGTGAGTTGACCATGATAAGAGACATTACTAGGCGAAGAAACAATCATAAGATCTAGTAAAGAGGGTGTACAGTTAGGGGAATAGTGAGTTGCAGAAAGTGGCAAGACTTGAAGATTAAAAGAAGATAGGAGCGAAAGGAGTTTATGAGAGCGAGTGTCATTTTTGATCAGGCAAGTGTTAAAATCGCCCATCAAAATAACGTGTTCATACAAAGGGCAAAGATTACTGAGAGTGCAGTCAAGAGAATCAAAGTAGTCAATGTGAAGGTTAGGGCTGTACAGCACTGCAAGCAAGACTTTTGTGTGATGTACAGAAATTTCAAGAAACAAGTATTCAGCCGACTCAGAGTACAGAGAAGGAGATGAGCTGACTACCTTGTAGGGTAGGTCAGCGCGTAAGTACATAGCTACACCTCCTCCACCTTTACCAGTCCTATCGTTGCGGATCAAGACGAAGCCAGGAAGTGTAAATTGCGTAGAGAGAAGAGAAGGCTTCAGATAAGATTCCGAGATCAATAGGGCATCAAGGTGGGCACTGCTAAAGGATGCCAGAAGATCAGAATAGTGACCAGGAACACTCTGGGCATTTATGTGCGCTATATGCAGATTTTTAGGATCAGTAGAGAAAAGAGATGAGAGTTTACTATGTAAAGTGAGCGGAAAGGAAGAGTCACTGTCCGCACTAGCAAAACTATCAGAAGAAGAGCAAGAGAAAAAGCTGTCGTTAAAGTCAGCTACATTGTTCATATTAAACAAATAATAATATTATATATTAATATATAAATAATGTAATAATATACAATAATAACTTAACTAAAATGCAAAACGCTAAAATAGATTTTCTTTCAATAAGAAAAGAAAACCACCCCACCTCGCTGGTATATTGACAGAAATCTCACAATAATAGATGTAGCTTTAAACAAGAAACGCAAAAGAGATATAAAAATTGCGTAAAACGAAAACAAAACGAGAACAACGATTCACACATCTTAACGCACATATAATAAAACGCAACACGATCACGGCCACCAAACACATGGAGCGGTGACACCGTCATCTGACAGATGACAAGTTTGTCAACGTCACCATCTGACAGATGACAACTGTCACATTCATACAGATAGTGGGACACCGGCATAAGGTTAATAAATTAAAATAAAAATAATATTAAGAACTACCGGCCCAACAATTGATATGGTGAAAGCGATCGTGCGAAGCGGCCAAATTTAGAAGGACTAAAGTAAATGGACCGACAATAACAACAACAATGATTGCACTACTTGCGCAGACGCGTCTTCCTCAAGTTCCTAGCAGGCGTACCCGAAGATGCGACCGCAGGAGCTCCAGGTTCTTCAGATTGTGCAGAATCGCCGGCGTCGACTGAGCAGCACGGGAATTTGGCAATAAGATCGAGAAGTTCGCCTGTCGTTTCTATTTTCTTACGGGATTTGTCTGGGCAAATGACAACAATCCTGCCTTCCGTAGACCAGCAGTTTGACATGCCGAAATGCTTACGAGCTGCTGCAAACACACGGTGCCTTACTTGTGTCAGAAACTCGGAGATTGTAGTCCCGGTACCCTTGAGAGTTTTCTTGCTTTCCCAAACAAGTTGTCGGTTCTCCATTTTGAAGAAGCGTACCAGTATGGGACGGGCCTTCTGCTGTGAAAATCCGAGTCTATGACAGACATGGATGACATTCTTGTCCCTGCTCAGGTCTGTCAATTTCATTTGGTTAGATAATATATTGTAGACCACATCGCTTAACTTCTCATTATCCTTCTCCGGAACACCATGGAACAACAGGACCTTTCTTCGCATGATAGTTTCATGCCTGTCGAACCCAGCAGCGAGCAACTCAATCTGAATCTTTAATTTGGAGAGTGCTTGACAGACAAAATTCTTAAACTCTGAGAACTCACATGCGATTGATGAAATGTCAGCTGAAGCTGAAACGGTGCCAGTAGCTTTTTGCAATTTGGCTTCATACTCTTGCATGCGGGAGCCAAACAACTTCTCCAGGTCCTCTAGGCTGGCAGCAAGCTTCGTGTCCATATTCAGTGTAGTGATGTGTAATAAACTGATCAGGTTGCAGGTGTGTACAAGTGCTACTGTCTTGATAGTAATAGATAGCGGGTGTGGGGCGATTTAATACAAAATGAACTGGTTTAATACATTAAATATAGGTATAAAATAATATTAAGACTTAATTTAACTAAGAGCACTCAAAACGAATTGTTAATACTTTGTCTACCCTCAATGTGAAAACAATGTTAATACTCACAACAAATTGAAATTCATCTGAGACACTTGATCATGAAACAATTGTAACAGAATAAAAGTTAAGTATGATCACGAATTATGAAGCTAAACACGGAAGGTCTGGTCTGTACAATGAGCGAAAACCGGCGCACGTGCACGTAGACGCGTACGTATGGGCGGTGATCTCAAACAAATGCCGCTCGTGAGTGCACTTGCACTCACTGTACGTTTTCACTGAGGCGGAGCTGGGTGGAGCGGAACGGAGACGTGCAATCACAGACGAGACGAGTGACGCGATGAGGATTTCAACCATTGTGAATGGGCGATTCTTGCACGACTCCGCTCCGCTCCGCCCAGCTCCGCATTCTAAAGCTGCCTGTCAATTGACGCGGAGCGGAGTGAGAGAGTAATGCGGAGCGGAGTTGCGAGCTGTGTCTGGTCCCTTGATTAGGAGCGAGGTAATGCAAGGCTGAGTTCACGCGACGAGTAATTTGAGCGGGTGGCGGCGGGAGATCAGAGTTTTTAGACAAAATACTTGTCTGTAAACGTTAACACTAACGCTTCGTGCAAAATGTATGGCAACGACATTATTGGGCGTGACTCACGTGACAGTTTTCTCCGCAGGAAATGTCCTTGCCATACATTTTGCACGAAGCGTTAGCGTTAGCGCTATTAAAAAAGTTATTTGGCTAAGGGGGTAGTTCAGTTATTCGCGAAATTTTGCGGAAAACAGACAACTGCGGCTGCAATATTCCAAGGCCAGTTTTTGCCGCTTCCCCGCTCCAGGTCAACGCTCCACTTCCTTACTCCGTTCCTGATTTTGTATGATTTTTCAAACTAGTTCGCAAATCCCTGTCCACTGAAGTGGAGCGAAGATTTTATGCAATTCTATTTGTTAATATTGACACAGCTCCGCTCCGCTCCAGTGGACAGGGGTCAGATTCCACTGAAACTGAGATGGGCGGAGCGGAGCGGAGACGTACAGGAATTGTCCAATCACTTACGAGACGAGTGACGCAATGAAGATTTCAACCGATGTGATTGGTCTCCAAAACCTCAGTTTAAGAACCCTCAGTTTAACAATTTCTATGTGTGCGCAGTTTTGATCGTTATATGCAGCCGACCTTCTGTAACTGTTTATTTTGTGGTAAGGTGAAGACAGAACGGATTTCCCACGAGATAGGTATATCAAGGCGGACATTGACTCTGACGTACAGATAATGGACCTTCTTCTGTATTTCTATGTTCGAGAAGATATTTATAATGTTTATGAAGACTGTCGTCTCAATTAGAAGTTAGTATATTTTCTGTATTTGTTCCAGTTTGATAGATTTTCAGGGTAAACTGGATCTGTAATTTGGAGAATCTAGTAACTACGCATTTCTGTTTCCAACATTACCATTTGATAAGACTTCGATTGCGTGGTTTGCTATATCTTTTAAAAAATAGATTGAGAGGCCATTTGCAAACAAAGAAAAAATCTAACAGAAGTAATTGTTATACTGAAGCATTTTTTCTTTCGGCTCGCTTTGTTTAAAGGTTAAAATGGACAAGCCTGCCACACTATTCCCAACAAAAGCTTCTTAAAGCCAGAATCAAAAGTGGTGACCACCAGAAAAACGCCGAGTTAATGAAACTCGAAGAGTCCCGGAGAAACGATTTAACTGTCTGTTCGGTTATAATTTTAAAGAAGAAAACATAATTTCCACATCCATCTTTATCAAGCAGGAGACAGAACAAAGCTAGGCCAATAGGCACAAAAGGACATTTAAGGTAAATGTAAAGTTTAAACGATTTTGAGACTAAAAGCAGAAACCAACAAATCTCGTCCAAAATTAACTTCAAATTGCCGTGCACAATCTTGGCATCCCACACGTACTTAATATACATACAAACATACTAGAACTAACACAGTAATATATTATATTAAATAAACGGATTTCAGGAGGTTACCGAGTTCACGCGAATTAATTTCAGAGTACATTCGACTGTGTGTATGTTTGTATGTTAGGATGCTGCAACAATGTTAGTCGCACGCTTCGGTGGAACGTGTTGCGTTTGTGAAGCCTACTGTGAATAGAGTTATTTGTTGTTGGTAGTACTGTTATTTTGGTTCGTAAAGTCAGTTACCTGTGTTAACTGGAGATGCGTTCTGTGTATTCTGTCAGTAGTTTACATAAATTCGAACATCATCTCATTGATAGTTGACATTTGATATTTCATTCTGATATTAACTATAGTTGACTTTTAATAGTTTTTGACATTCACTTTTGACTTGATAATTAACTGAATGTAATTTTCATAGGTATTTAAAAATTAAGATGACAAATTGATAAATTTATGTTTTTTTTGTATTGAATATGGGTCTTCACCTGAAATAAATGTTTGTATTTTTTAACTAATGGCATTTAAAGAAAATTTATCACTATCACTACATCTATACTATAATATTATAATGAGGTAAAGTTTGTGAGATTGTAGGGGGTAATCTCTAGATCTACTGAACCGATTTTGAAATTCTTTTACCAATGGAAAGCATTTTTTTTTATAAATTTTTGAAATCCACGAGTGATTCAAGAGAAAGGTTTATATTTATAATACATGCATAATATAGTATAGAAACACTGATAATTTTAAAGGTTTCTAATGTGATGTCGAAAATAACACATTTTTTTGCGTTTACATTGCAAACGCTGGCTGAACCCTACGAGATAGACCAAATTAATGTACTACTTAAAAAGGTATTGTACACCTTAAAAAGGTCTACAAAAATGTCCGCGACGGTATATGTCTATCTCTTAGGGATACCACCAATTACCATTTTTATCCTTTACTTTTTACGATAAATAATGGCTTATTTACGAAGCGATTTTAAGCAATACAGCATTAATCCTTACCCGCCTGCGGACGCGAGCAGTGGGTAGCTCGCCGTCCGATCAGCACCAGGCCCGTGAGTCGACGTCGCGTAGTGTTCCACGCGCGCGTCAGTGATGATTGTCAACCACCACTGACGGGGCCCATCGTGGCCGGTGCCTGCATGCCTAAGGGTACCGGATAAATTCTTAACAGATTTACCGCACTCCTGGGCAGTCAGGCAGGGAAGGAACAGGGGTGTGTTTTAGTCAGTAAGAGTCTGACACGAAGAGCGGGAGATGTCATTGGATAATTTCCCAACCCACAAAAAAAAAAGCATTAATCCTTATCGAATTAAGAGGGAACAGGGGCTGCGATTCTCCATACAAATGTATTCCCCTGTTTTCTTAAGGGACCTAAACATACTCTTTCTTAAAAATTTGATGCCAAAAATAATTGAATCGGCTCAGTTTTCGAGGAGAAAAAAGGGGAATACGAAACGTCGATCTCGTCAAAAATTTTGTGATAAAATTGCAGCTGTCCCTATCACACTCTACAGGGGCAAGCTTGAGGGAGCACGAAGGCAATATTTTTTGCAAATACCTATTTTGTAAATCCCTCGCAGGCCCTGTTCCTTCTTAAGTACCTTAAATACTTAAAAAGACAATCTGTAGTATATTTAGTATCAGCATTGCACCCGTGCGACGCCGGGGCGGGTCACTAGTGTAATATAAATCAAAGTCATTTTTCGCGTCTATCTGTTTCTGCGCTAACTCCTCCTAAACCAAGCAAATAATTTTACTGCGTTTTTCAATAACAGAAAGAGTGATAAACGAGGAAGGTTTGTGTGTTTGATTTGTACTCGTGTAGAGCCGTGGCTGGTCGCTAGTTTACATATAAGGGTAGTTTGTGTAAGGGTTTTATTATTAGTTATATTTAACCTCCGTGCAATGCGTAGATCTACCAACATACAACCTGATTCTGACCTGCAAATTCCAAAAAACGTAAGACAATTTAAATTTCGATTGAGCTTTCACCTTAATAGTAGGTATAGTTTTAATAGGCAGACAATAGCAGTAGCTAGCCCCCTTTTTTATTAACCTTCAAAAAGGAGGAGGTTATCAATTCGAATGTTTATATATTTTTTTATGTATGTTCGGGCATAACTTCGTCATATATAAACGGATTTGCAAAATCCTCAAATCCTCGCAAATCTTTTTTTTTCGAAAAAGGTTTATTCCGAAATGGTCCCATTTTAATTTCAAATAGATCAGATGATGAGTTTCAGAGACAGACAACAGAACTCTTCAAAAAATGTGTCATAAAACGAAGAAACAAAACCGGAAACAACGACTGCCGAAATCAAAGTTATTTTGCAATTTTTTTTTTTTTAGGAAATCTATCATTTGTAAAAAAAGTTTTTACTTATTGTTTTTTTTTTAGTGTTTGGGAAATCATCCACCTACGACCTTAAAAATGACACCTTACGTAGGTACGTACGTCACGCCAAAAACTAGGCGTGTTTCAAGCCAGCCCAATCACTCTGGCCTAGTGTGTACAGAACTTTTCTGTGCCTGCCTCATGTATACAGGATTATAGAAAAGGATTATTGCTTGTTTACCTTACTTTGAAAGAGGTCAGATAGGCAGTCGCGCCATGTAAAACACTGGTCCTCACCTGCATCTAGTTAGACCGAAGCCGACGCAAATATAGTAGCTAGTGGCTAGCCAGATTAGGATTACACACCGCCTACCTGCCATAATATCTGTCCACCACCCTTGGTTGACTGGTAGAGAATGCCAAATGCCTAAGTCCGCCTTTGTACTTTTGTTGCATGAAGTGCATTTCATGGGTCTACTACCTTAATAAATATTAAATTCAAATTTAAAAAATCCAAAACTTTTAATTCAGACCAAGGGATCCATATAGTGTTAGTATGAACTTAGCCTATGTTAGAAACTCAATAACTTAAAAATACAATAGCTACATATTAATTGGCTGCATGAACATGTGCACGTACATGTCTGCCAGCCCAGAGCCTGATAAATGTTCCATCAACCTTGTCCGCCTGTGTAGCTAAAATATTGTTCGGGCTACCCCTGAATCGCCGCAACATCGATGCACACCGTTTGCGCATGATGGCATGAGAGTCATCGGTTCGCGCTTCCGCAAACATGCCCGATGCACTGCAAAACCGAGGCAGCCCCAACAATATCCTCAGCGCATTATTATACTGCGCGCGCTGAGCGTTGTAGGTAAGCCTTCTGCGTATACCTAACCCACAAGCTGCACGAGTAAAACGGTTGGCAGTAGGCTCTGAAGAGCGTCAGTTTTACCTCGTCAGTGCACCGCGCAAACCTGCGGGCAAGCATATTGCACCGGGCTGCCAACGCCCTGCGCTCCCTATCTATATCCTGGTCATCCGTGAGAGAACCAGTGACCACTTGACCGAGGTATTTAATTTGAGTTACGACTTTTAATGGTGTTCCTTGTAACGTCCGTAAACCGGTGGTATATTCGTGGGTGTATTATTATGTACTTTAAAAACCACCACCTCACTTTTAGTAGCATTGTACCTCAAGCCATGAGCCTCCGCATATCTCTCACATATGGCCAACAACTTCCTTAGTCCACAGATTGATGGGCTGAGCAGCACCATGTCATCAGCATAACTAATGTTGTTGATCATTCTTCCGTCTACTGTACAACCAACCATAGTGCTACTCAGCTCACCAACCAGCCGGTCTATGTACAGGTTAAACAGAGTGGGTGAAGTCAACCCCTCTGCCTCACTTCACAATCTAGCCCATACTTTACTGATTGAGCATCTGACCATCTAACACAATTTATCTGATTTTCATACCAAAATTAAAATATAGTTATATTCTCAGGTGGAAGGTCTATTTCATCCGACATTTTTTGCCAAAGAATGTCATAAATCACCAGGTCAAAAGCCCTTGACAGGTCTAGAAAACAACTATATACTGGTGTCTTCCTGTCCGTGTAGTACTGCACAGTCTGCTTGAGACACAGGATCAAAGAATCCTATGTCACGAGTAGTAGTCGTCACAAAGTAGTAAGCAAAAGCGTCAAAAACGGTCGATATTAGTACTTTTACTTACTACTTTGGATACGATACGAAACATTTTGAGTCCTGTTTTAACAACGTAAAAATACTTTATCCTCTTTGTAACAAACGTGACGTAGGATTCTTTAATATTTATTTTCTAAGCTATGCTACAATTTTTTATTCAATGAGGGTGCCACTTGGCCGGTAGTAGGCCCTTATGGGCGTGAATGACCTAAAGCGTGGTCACTCTCAGACTGTGTAGGAAAGAAAGAGATGCGCGACGAAAATTTATTGCAAAATATGAAGGATTTCATCGATTTACTCAAAACTGAGTTGAGCTAATAAAAATCTAAAACATCGAAGTTTCATTCAGTATTTCTTATTATTTATTATATTTATTATTTTTAGCTACAGGTAAGTTTGACGATAATTTCTGTAAAGGATTTTATTTTTAAGGTGAAATGTACAGGGTAGCCGCGAAATTCATATTTTCTCACATTATTTGCAACTAGCGCCACTAACGGCTAAAAATGTTTGAAAACTTGCAATTTTTGAGTTTTTTGCGTATGTCATGATCCCACTGTTGGGACACAGGCCTTCTCTCTGCGAAAGAGAGGGCTGTAATCCACCACGCGGGCCTGGTGCGGATTAGTAGATGTCACATGTCTTCGAATTTTTGGTTCTTGGAGTTTCCTCAAGATAAAACATCTTGAGGCTTAATCGTTTTGATTGCAATGATGATGAAACAATTTTCACTAAGTAAAGCGCCTGGCTGGGTTCAAAACCACGACCTACAACTCGTAAGTCTATTGCCACTGGGCCATCACTACTCTCTCTCTATCAGTAGGGAGTACCTTAGGTTACCTGTCCACTGACGCGGAGCGAGGTAGTGCGGAGCGGAATTGCGTAGGTACTATGTGGAGCTAGGCCAAGCAACGCGACGAGCAATTTGATTGGACGGCGGCGGGAGATCAGAGGGGTTAGACAAAATTCTTTTCTGTTAACGTTAACGCTGAAGCTTCGTGCAAAATGTATAGCAACGACATTACTGGGCGTGAGTCACGTGACAGTTCTCTCCGCAGGTAATGTCCTTGCCATACGTTTTGCACGAAGCGTTAGCGTTAGCGCTATTATAAAAGTTATTTGGCTAAGGGGGCAGTTCAGTTTGGCCGGTTGTTTTCCCGCTTTCCGGTTTTGAATGAATTTTTAAATTAGTTCGCAAATCGCTTTCCATGAAGCGGAATGAGATTTTATTGAATTCCATAGGTTAATAATGGCACAGCTCCGCTCCACTGCTCTCATCTTCGCTCCATTGGACAGTCAGCCTTAATATTACTTACATTAGCATCTACCTCCAAAAACCACCCCCTAATCCAATTCTACTCCCACATTAACTTTCAGAAGGCAAACGTTGTACGTATGAATAAAAATTGATATGAGAACGCGCTCATTCCGACAAGTGCAGATGGTCGTGCGTGGCCCTTTGATCTGAGGATACATCTCGGCTAAATATTGAATACGTGATACAAATGTGCGATGTGTTTGTGCGTGTGATCAAGACTATGGTGTTTTTGTGAGTCTCGTGTTTGAATTTTTAAAATAATTACACAGTTGTTTTATTATTTTACATTAAACGTATCATATACATTAATGATAAATGTTATATGATTTTATTTATGTAAGTAGGTTTTAACAACACTTTTACACGTCGACATTTTTTTTGTCAGTTTTAGCTAGATGAGGCCGGTGTTTCCTAGCTGACTACCCTGAAAAGAAGCACCGAAACAAACTCAGAGGTCAAAGTATCTTTTAAAATGTTCAAATCCATACAATATGTACTGGTCAAATCATATGAGAACCATGCAAATTTGAGTAGACCTGTCCAGACATTGCAAGAATTTGTCAGTTATCGTGAAGCTCAACTCAGAACTTTGAGGAGCTCAACGAACCGACGAACAATAGCAAAGTAAGGACATTTGGGTAGGCCCCAAAATCTACGTGAATATAACGACCTACATAGTCCTCGTATTCACATTATGCTATATGAGGACCATGCAGCATTAGTTTTTGACCTAAAACCCATTAAACGATTATCTTCGCAGGGTGGCTGGTAGCAGCTGGATGAGAGTTGCCGAGAACCGAACTGAATGGCGTGCAATTGGAGAGGCCTATGTCCAGCAATGGACTGCTGGCTGATGATGATGGATTCATTAAACTGCGTTACAGTGTAATAAATCAAAATGCACGATACATCTCTCTACTTCACCTGTTTTGTCACATGTGAGCCTTTTCGAGTGGTTGAGTCAAGTATTAAGCGTACGCTTGTGATTACAAGTTCAAATCCAGCTTACACACGTTACCCGGGCCTGCGGACAGCGAGTAATGGGTAGCTCGGTGTCCGATCAGCACCAGGCCCGAGAGTCGACGGCGCGTAGTGTTCCACGCGCGCCTCAAAGAGTTGTCAGCAAAGAGACGGGGCCCGTCATGGCCGATGCCTGGCCGGGGGTTGCGGATAAATTCGAAACAGAGTTACCTCGCCCCCGGGCACTAAGGGCAGGGAGGAACAGGGGTGGGTTTTAGTCAGTAAGAGTCTGACACGCCCTCCCGCTCCACCCAGAAACAAATGGCGTGCATTTTGTTACATAAAACTTTGATACTTCATATTTATCAAGAAAAGTTTAAAAAAATGGAAATACACAGCGATAGCGATATGAATTCAACTCCAGAAAGTATAAAAACAGCTGCAAATGAAATTGTTAATAACCTTTTGCCGCAAAAGCTGCGGGATAAATATTCTTCATGAACTTGAGTTTTTGTTTTGAGTAGGTATATTTTATCACGGTAGGTATATTGGTAGTTAGCAAGAGTCTGACACGCCCTCCCGCTCCCGCTCCACCCTAGAGCTGAAGATGTCATTAGATGACTTCCCACAACACAAAAAAAAGGTAGATTGTTAGTTGAAAGAAAAGGAGGTTACGCACCTTGCAAAAGTTAGTAATTAATGCACTCGTGTTAAATTAGTGCATCCGCGTGCACTCGGGCACCATAATAACACTCCTGCACACTTTGCGCACGATACAATAGTCTACTATTAAAAAAACCCTATTTACA
Source organism: Polia nebulosa (assembly GCA_951329385.1). Lineage (NCBI taxonomy): Eukaryota > Metazoa > Arthropoda > Insecta > Lepidoptera > Noctuidae > Polia > Polia nebulosa. The sequence goes on from OX589593.1 coordinate 6,846,912, forward strand.
ATTTTGATTGAACGGATAAGAATGTGTGTGCGTGTGTAGAGCGTATAATATGAGAGTTCAAGATCATCATCATCATTGTCTAGCTCTTATTCCAAGACAATGATCTGAGAATGATGAAGAGGGTAATAGAAACATGACATCTAGATTCGATAATAATTGTCTATGGTTTAAAAAATAAATAAAAACATTTTTTTTTTTTTGTGTCCTACTCAGCAAACCCTTTCATTTGTGATCCATATCAAGGAAATGCATAAAAAATAACTACACCGCCATTGGGAGCCCGCCATATTTGATTTAGCATGACGACACTTAGATAACCGTGCATTGTCATCGGTCCTTGATAAGTGGATAATGTCATCGTCATCTTCATCATTTCAGCCGAAAGACGTCCACTGCTGGATGTAGGCGTCCCCCAAGTGTCGTCACAATGATCGGTCCTGTGCGTCTCGGATCCATCGACTTCCCGCGACCCTCACCAGGTCATCGGCCCACCTTGTGGGAAGGCCTTCCAACGCTGCGTCTTCCAGTACGCGGTCGCCATTCCAGAACTTTTCGGCCCCATCGACCATCTGTTCTGCGAGCAATGTGCCCTGCCCACTGCCACTTCAGTTTGGCGATTTTTCGTCCTATGTCAGTAACCTTAGTTCTCTTGCGGATATCATCATTTCTGATTCTATCACGCAAGGAAACTCCGAGCATTACCCTCTCCATTGCCCTTTGGGTGATTGTAAGCCTTCTGATGAGGCCCATTGTGAGCGACCACGTTTCGGTTCCATAAGTCATCACTGGCAACACGCACTGGACATAGACTTTCGTCTTGAGACACTGTGGTATATGAGTCGAGAAGATACCACGCAACTTCCCGAACGCCGCCCAGCCGAGTCGGATTCGACGGTTGACCTCTTTCTCGAAGTTAGCCCTACCTAACTGGACCGTTTGTCCCAGGTAGACGTACTCGTCTACAACTTCGAGTGTCGAGTCTCCAATCTTGATAGGAGTGGGTGCTACATGGGTATTTACCATGACCTTGGTTTTGTCCATGTTCATTTTAAGACTCACTCTTTCGGAAGCTCTTCTGAGGTCATCGAGCATTGTACTCAGGTCCTCCATAGTCTCAGCCATGGTGACTATGTCATCGGCAAATCGAAGATGAGTGATGTACTCGCCATTGATATTAATGCCTAGCCCTCTCCAGTCCAGAACCTTGAAGACATCCTCCATTGCGGCTGTGAACAGTTTCGGAGAAATGACGTCTCCCTGCCTCACACCCCGCTGTAAGAGTCTTGATAAGTGTGCAAAGTTTCAATTCAATCCGACGTTTTGAAGTGGGTAAAAATCGTGTTCAAAGATTCCGTTACATGGATCAAGCTAATAAAAGCGTGTTAGAAAGCGTTTTGATCAATCAATGAGGTCAAACAGTTTTTGTCGTCGTCTGTAACAAGTAGATGAATAGGCAATCTCAAGTTGTAAAAGCATAGACTGATAGATCTTAGACTATGAAAGTTTATAGAAGGAACGTCATTGGACAATAAATGAAGCAGGATCGTTAAAATGTGTGAGTGACCTTGACGTATCGGCTTCTCATTTTGTCTATGTGAGCTTATTTCGCGTGTACAGATACAAGCCGGCTTCTCATTCTGATACTTAAGATTGCTGGATTTTGACACTACGTCTACAACCTTTCATAGTCTAAGAGATAGACAGTTTTTGTAATTTAATTTTATGATTATATTTTGGACGATATATCTTTATTTTTCTGTTTTACATAATTATGTTACATACAAATATGTTAAGATTGTTGCATATTTTGTTTATCACCATTTTTAACTCAAGAACAGCTGGACCGATTTTTATGATCTTTGTTATAGTGGATTTGTCTCCGCCCCGAATAGCAGAATAACTAATAAAGCATTTGAAAATTTCACGAAAAAAAAATTATGGAAAAAAATAGTTTTCTCATACATTTATATAGAATGGCTTTTTAATGATTTGACGGCACGGTTGGCGCAGTGGTTGAGCGTTCGGCTGCTGCGCTGCGTGTCGCGGGTTCGATCCCCGCACGGAACAAATATTTGTATGACCTACAGATAGTTGTTCCGGGTCTGGGTGTCTTGTGTATGTGAGTATTCATGTTTGTGAACGCACCCACGATACAGGAGTAATTCCTAGTGTGGGGCAACGTTTTTAAAAAAAAAAAAAAAAATGATGTCTCGAGATCGGATTCATGTATTGATTCTGAGGCGATACGAAGTACGCGAGGTCAGCTAGTAATTATATAGATTCAAGTTCTTCAAACTAAAGGCCTACCTCCCCATACATAGGATTTTTTAATCTTTATCTTCTACGCTTTGCTACGATTTTTTATTCAATGAGGGCGCCACTTGGCGGTTATATACGCCTTAACAGACAGATGTGTTGCTGGGGAGTTTGTTGCCACTTCTTCTTCACAGCTAAAACACTAGGAAGTGGTGACGGGTGGGCGTTTTTCGGGGACTGTCTTTATGTAAAACTTTGACGTTCAAAAAGTGATGGCTCTCAGCCTTTTTTTTCCAGTTCGAATAAATGACTTTCGATTTTGATAGAATAAAATTTATTCTACATTTAAAAAGTTCCACATCTTTGTACACGAACTTAAATCTATGGGTACAATGATGGTCTTATCGCTGACAGCGTTATCTAATAGACAAACTTTGAATACACTGAATAGATAAAAAGACCCCCTACATCTGGGAAAAAGTTGAATAATATCAGTCACTATCTTTTTACCGCGGTTTCACTCCTTGGAACAGCAATTCGCGAGATTACTACTTTTGACAAACCTTTCAACACATAAACATTATTTTTTGCTTTATAACAGATTTGACCAAGGGCCACAAAAAGGATGAATGAAAAGCAATTGCATGCGGCTGAGATGAGAATGCTAAGAGCGATGTGTGGTGTTACGCGCATGGATAGAATTAGGAATGGGTATATAAGAGGAAGTCTGAAAGTGGCACCGCTGACTGAAAAGTTGTGTGGAAATCGGTTGTCGTGGTATGGGCTTGTGATGCGGAGGAATGAAGAAAATGTCGTGAGGAAAGTCTTGTGTATGGATGTGGATGGCTATAAGAGTAGGGGAAGGCCAAAGAAACGATGGTTGGACTGTGTGAAAGAGGATATGGGTAAAAAGGGGGTGACTGATGACGACTAATAGAGGAGTATGGAAGAAAAAGACATGTTGCGCCGACCCCAAATAAATTGGGATAAGGGCAGGAGAATGACGATATAACAGATTTGACCAAGATTATTTTAATTGTTAGCAAAAGTAGGATGCCATCCTCCTACTAATTAACGGTGGAGCATACGGTGGAGGTTTGCCCCGCTTGGGCAGAGCACCGCCGTGTTCTCGTGGATGCGATAGGCGGCAGCGACCTCTCGCGCCGTGCCCTGGTTCAGGCCATGGTACGGAGCGAGAGGGAATGGGGAGCCGTCTCCTCCTTCTGCGAAGCAGTAATGCTCGCGAAGAGGGAGGCGGCACACGTTAGGGAGACTCAACAACAGCAGAGTCGCCCTAACGCCCTCAGCAGCAGCCGCCGCAGGAGACGCCAGGGGCTTCGGGCGCCGCGAGACGATCTCCGGCCAACGTAGACCCGGGCCTGCGGACGGCGAGTAGTGGGTGACTCGCCGCCCGATCAGCACCAGGCCCGAGAGTCGACGGCGCGTAGTGTTCCACGCGCGCCTCAAAGAGTTGTCAGCAAATAGGACGGGACCCGTCATGGCCGATGCCTGCCCGGGGGTGGAGGATAAATTCGAAAGAGTTACCTCGCCCCTGGGCACTCAAGGCAGGAAAGAACAGGGGTGGGTTTTAGTCAGTAAGAGTCTAACACGCCCTTCCGCTCCACCCTAGAGCGGAAGAAGTCATTGGATGATTTCCCACCCCCCAAAAAAAAAAAAATCCTTATACTAATTAAGTAGCCATTTTCTTAACTAAAACTCCCTGACGTAAAACACTTAAAACATGTTTACATGCCTAACATCACCCCCTTGCACCAAACTGTAGTACCGAAAATCTCAACTAATATTTGTATCGAGCAATAATGCCTCTGAAATCGAAAACGTGCTATCCCCTTTGTTTATTAAAACGGCAATCTGAAAATCCTGGCACTATTCCTCTTGCGTTTGTCCACGTTTTATGTGAAAAATAAAAAAGTAATATATCAACAACATTATTGTGGATTGAATAACGTTTGCTGTGACACGGTGTTCTGTTTTTATTAAACCTTGTGTGAATGAACTAGTTTAAATTTTTTTTTTTTTGTTTTCGTTCTATTTTTAAAGTTCCAAACATATTCAACCTTATTTATAAAGCTCGTTAACCATTGCAGGCTTAGTTTAAAGACTGATTATCGGATTCTGAATTCAAATTTTTGACAGAACGTGGATTACGGCCTTACGGCCCACACCCTTATTTTTTTTTCTTTTTTTGGATATGTGGGAAATCATCCAGTGACTTCTCCCGCTCTAGGGTGGAGCGGAAGGCCGTGTCAGAATCTTACTGACTAAAACCCACCTCTGTTCCTCCCTGCCCTGAATGCCCAGGAGCGAGGTAACTCTTTCGAATTTATCCTCAACCCCTAAGCAGGCATCGGCCATGACGGGCCCCGTCATGTATGCTGACAACTCTTTGAGGTGCGCGTGGAACGCTACGCGCCGTCGATTCTCAGGCCTGGTGCTGATCGGACGGCGAGCTACCATTACTCGCCGTCCGCAGGCCCGGGTCCCTCTCACAGAGTAGAGGCCTGTTCCCCAACAGTGGGGACATTAAAAGGCTGATGATGATCTATGTGTGTGTGTTCTTTTGTGTTCTTCTACAAACACCCTTCAATCGCATCTCCCAAAATTTTCCCATCAGCTTATTCAAACAAATGTCACGCCCAAATCATAACCAGCCAATTTAAAATACAAAACAGTGCCAATAAATTAAACATTATTGAGGACAAGCAGGAGAGTGTCGTATTGTTTACCGCCGTAACAGGAGCGACCGAACAGAATACTAATTCGGAGGGTAGTTCGTTCCCGGGTTAGGCAAATAACAGGGAGATCCATTTAAAGGTGCTCTATAATTAAATCAGAACATCTTGTGTTTGCTATAATTGGTACGGACTGAGGGAAATTTGATTTTGAATCCGTCAATCTGATGGAAATCTGTTGTCTGCGAAGTAAATAGGGAATTTTCTGTGCAATTTCTGACGAAAATAGAACGTAATTTTACAGTGGGTGGCAGTAGATTTCAGATTGAAGTAAAGTTCACGCCCTCCTACTTAAGTGCTGAAATCGAGTGCTTACGAAATCTAGTTATGATGAGGAATCTTAGTTGAAGGCTGAGTATTATCTAAAATACCACCGAGAATCTACACGTGTACATTTTTAAAGTTCCGAACGTCCGATTGAAAAAACGGACCATAGGATCACTCGTGTCTGTCTGTCTGTTTTCGTTTAACATGCAAACATACATTCCAAGCGAAAAGACAAAAGAGGTAAGAAAAGTTCGTGCTATCATTCCCTTTACTACCATCATTACGATTAAGGTGGAGAGAGCGAGATAACAGCCGCACGGATTGATCCATCAGGTTAAGGCACATTAATATGACTTTTAATGGTTTTTAATTGAACATCACGTCTAAACGACTAGTCTTATTAATTTCTTTGAAAAAAATATATGTTATTCTAGACAATTTCCGTCGTAATTTGATCTGAGAATATTAAATTTTTATCCGCGTTAGACATACCTTACAAATCAATTAAACTATTTATTATAAAAATATAATTTTAAATTTTTACACATCAAATTACGAAGGAAATTGTCTCTCAATTAAAAATCATTAGAAGTCGTATAACTGTGCCTTAACCTTACTCTAAGCCTTTTTTTTTTTGCCGGGGTGGAAAATCCTCATGGATGTCCTTCGCCCGCCCGGGCGAAGGGGTCTGTCAGACTCTTACTGACTAAAAACCACCCCGGTGTTCCGTCCCACACTTGGACCGGGGATCGTGAGAGCTAGTACGACTTCCATGATCCCCGGCTGGTGCCGGACCGCCTATGCGGGCCACCTCTGGTCCGCGGGGAGAGTGAGGTGTCGTCCCCCCGCGACGTCTGTGAGGCGAGGACTCTCGCCTCTAAGTCCCAGGGCGGAGATCAACCTTACTCTAAGCCTACCTCAACATCCTAACCATGTATACAAAGTGGTTACTAACTAATTGATTATTATTTAATTTGAGGACAGTTAGGCCCGGCGCCCACTATTGGTGGGCATTGGTGTGGCTCGGTACAGCTCGGGCACCTTACGGCGGCTTCGGGCGCCTGAGAGCTGCTTCGGGCGGCTTCGGGCTGCCTCGGCAGCCGTAAGCAGTTATACTTACCCACTATTTTTATATATATTATATATATTTTTATATATATATTATTATTGAATATGCAGTTGAATTTGGTGGATAAGACGTATGCTATAGTAGCGACATCATGACGCCACCTACAAACTATAAACTCGTAAAGCCTACATCGCGCAAGCAGAGTTCTTCACGCGAATTGAACATGTACAACAGTCCGAAATCAACCATCGAGCAGTTGCCCGGACCAGACACAACACCCGTCTGGTCGGAGGATCCTATCTTTTCAATGGAGGTTTGCGGGACTTTACACCCTGTTCCGCATACCTCTAAACTATCTACACATCCCTCTTTCTAATTTTTCTTAAAATTAGAAAGAGGGATGTATTTTGGGGAGGGATGTATTTTGGCTAGACGCTGTCCTTCTTACTTTCACAATTATGTTTACAATAAAATTAATAAATCCTGTGACACCAAGGGCTTGAACAATCGCAAATGTAAAAAAGACGTCCAAAACTTACTTGTCACCTTCTCATACGCTGAAACCGAGAATGTAATCAATTTTTTTTAATCTTGAATTTTTTTCAAGATTGTACTAATCACACACACGTACTGACATCAAAAACATAGGCACATTAAACATCTGGCTCCAATACACCGCTTACAAATCTACACCACACACACTCACACCATCACACACATCATCATCATCATTGTTGTGTATGTCGTTAATTTGTGGCAAATAAATACTTTTTCTTTCTTTCTTTCTTTAAACATTACAGAATTGTTTGTTTATTTTTATTATTATAATTATTTTACACTAATTCTATCCTAGGCTTAATTTAAAAAGTTAACATAATTACCAAAATATTATGTATCTTAAAATACTTCATCTCTGTTATTGACTCTTTTATTTACAATATGTCTTTTTATAATGAAATCGCAACTCCGGGCCCCAAGATATAGGTGCAGCCTAGTTTAGGGTCCTATGTATATCTTATTTTGTAAACAAAGCAATGGTTTAATAAATTATTTAGTATCCGCTAACCAGTATTTGAACTAAGCATATGGCCAGCCAGTTTTATAAATAAGACTGCAAATGTGTACCTTAAAACATATCACCAATACCTGACACATTCTACCGGCAGCTCCCAAACTTACCCCAATTAGCGTCCAAGGCTGGCAACAGACGGACGGCCGTTAATTCGATGGGGGACACAACATAATTCCGGCCAGGTAAAAGTATTATCCCCTAAACAATATTAGCTACGTGAGGGGAATGCTGCAACAATTGACTTATTGCTGGACCTGGCGTGTGGGTGATACTTGCGACGAAGGAGCATGTAGGTTGCTTGATATTACGTAGCTACTTTAAGGCGCAGTTAAAAGACTTTATATGGTTTTTAATTGAACATCACGTCTAAAAGACTAGTCTTATTTCTTTGAAAAGCAAATATGTTACTCTAGACAATTTTCTTCGTAATTTGATCTGAGAAAATTTTAAATGATATTTTTATAACATAGTGTAATTAATTTGTAAAGTTATGTCTAACGCGAATAAATAATTGAGAATCACGCAAAAACTATACAGCGTATTTTTATGAAACCTTTACCATTTTAAAGATTATTTAATTATTTATAATTTAGTTTAAGTGTTTTAATTTAATACCTGTAGATGTATGTGTAATAAATTAATAATGCGTCTAATTTCGGACAGCGCTCCTTGATGGGCGAGTCCTATTACTGGGTGGACGTACGACGCGTTACGTGAGCTCAGCACAGAACACGCAAGCTAACCACTCAAGGTCATTGGCAGGTAATAGCGCCTTAAATTGCTTTGTCGTGTGATGTTTCACTATTGTCTCCCTGTTCTTTTTCACTTCTCCTTTCGCAGGTCTGTTGGATAAAAATTCTTAAGAAATAAGCAGTTTCTTTGTACTCGTATTTATAATGTTGTTTAATACTGTGTCTTTGTGCGTACATAATATATTATAAATAAATAAAAATGTTTTTTTTTTTATTTTTAAGTGGCATCTTGGAGAAAATATTTCTGATGATCTCAGGTTTAGTTTTTGCTTATTTAAAAAAAAGATAACTAAATATACGATATTTGTACATAAATACAAGCTATTGAATAACAAAGTATATGCAAGCTAATACAAATAATTAATATATGTACAAACGTATACTTGTCTATATTTTTATTTAAATGGAAAAATGGGAGGCGTAGAACTCATTGGGCCTCGAAAAATTCGTCCAAATCACTGTCAATGGAAAAGTGCCCAAAACACTTGCAGAACAATCGCCATGTTGAATGGCAATTTTGATTCTTTGTCCGTAAAAATGCCAGCCCTCTGGTCACGTGAAGAGTCGACTAACTGCTTATTTATGTCACGAAAAATTCGATGAGCACTCGGAGCCCATAGCCTTAGTGTTTCAATCCCAAACATTTTTTGCAGAGTTTAGGAGTACATGAACTAATATATAATATATGTAACTGACATGTTGCGCTGACCCCAAATAAATTGGGATAAGGGCAGGAGAATGATGATGATATAATATATATAACTAACATATTAACTAATTTGGATATGCCTCTAGATATCACGGAACTCATAAAAGTTATTAGTACCAACAATTTGTTTTACGTAGTACCTAATGTTCATTTCCGACACAGCTCGAAGCGACCAGCAGCGCATTCTTTCTAAAATGCAGAATTTCCGGGAACACTGTTTTCGTTCTATAAAATTCCTTTCCACAAAAAATTCCTCCGAATTTCCTCTCGAATTTTCATCAGAGTCCACAATAAACCGAAGTGAGGGCGCCGAAGTAAAATCGAGTGCCTAGAAACAATTTTCGTATCTTCCCTTTAAAAACCGCGTCATATATTCCTAACACACGACACCCTATTTCCCGGGACACCTATCTTCGAAACCTCAAGCTTTCAATAGCTGTGCCGCGAGATGTATACAATTTTTTCATACAAAGATACGTACAATTTACGACTATTTTCCGTAGTTCGTATATCTAGAGAGATGGGAGACTATCGTCGTTCGCGTTTCACGTAATAGGTACCCGACGCGGCGGATATTCAATGTGCCGTGTGTCGCCTTCGATCTCCGAAGGTTGTCTTGAGTTACTTACGCACTGAAGTGCTGTAGACATTCGCTGCGAGGAATGTTTACATATTTTTGTGATGATAGGAATAAGTGTAAAGAGGTTACGTTATCGACTCTATTATGACGGAGAAACCCACATGAACGTTTTTATCCTTAGAATCTTTTTTCTCTCATCTATCTGCTACTTTAATATGTGCAGGGTTTTACAGCTGTGTAATAGTGAAACATATCGAATATTCTCTACAAACTACTTACATAAAAATCTGTATCCATTCTACATCCTATTAATATTATAAATGCGAAAGTTTGTATGGATGGATGTCTTTAAGGCCCTACTAACGGTCCAGTGGCGCCCTCATTGAATAAAAAATCGTAGCATAGCACAGAAAATAAATATTAAAAAATCCAACTTCACGTTTGTTACAAAGAGGATAAAGCATTTTTACGTTGTTTGTATCCTCTTTGTAACAAATGTTCTGTGCTATGCTACGATTTTTTATTCAATGAGGGCGCCACTGGACCGTTAGTAGACCCTTAAGTCAAGAGTGAATAGGTTACTCCTAGACAAGCGTGCTCCATCTTTGACCACAACATCGCTTACCAAAAGGTGAGATAGTGGTCAAACGCGTGCCTACCAAAAATAAAAAATGTTTGTTACTCAATCACGACAGAACTTCTTAACGGATCTAAATTAAATTTGGCAAAGAGATAGATTATAGTCTGGTACAGTAGCTGTGGCTTTAATTTATAGTGGGGGCAGTACTGATTCCACGCGGGCGAAGCCACTGACAGAAGCTAGTTACCAATAAATCTACCCACCCCCTAAAAACTGACATCCAAGTCAACCACCAGTGGGCACAGAACTTAAGTCCCGCGACACATATTGCGGGCGTGACGCGAAATATCGAGCAGTCGAGCAATACATACAGTTGAGCAATACATACGGTTGAGCAATACATACAGTCGAGCAATACATACAACACTCGGTTGTGCCCGTGAATTCCGAATTAGGTTTGATTATTGTGAAGAAGCGATAGCGCACGTATTATCAATTCCCCTGTTTATACGGTTAAAGATATTTATTTCTCAAAAGAATTACAGATTCACTTATTGAGAAAACATAAATAGGTTTAAAACAATGTTATCTGCCATCAAGCGCAGATAAAAACAAATATGTATAAAATAACTTTAAAAATAATACGTCGACTTAACTTATATAGTTTTAGCATAGCAAATATTGTTCAAAATAGACAAATTAGAAAAAGGTAGGTTACACACAAGAAACAACACAAAAAAAAAATAATTTTGAACGATAAGGGTAGGGTGCAATTTAACAGTTGTTGCGTGTTTACTAAGACCTACGACACAGTGCGGAACAAAACCGATTTAATAAATTGTTTTTGGTATACATGTTTATTCATTTATTTTTGTTAATGTAGAATAACATTATTTATTTTTGATTATATTTCTTTGTTTGGTTATTTTTTTTTCTTTTAATATTTGTAGGTACATAAATTTATGATTTTATATATCCACCGTTATTTATTTTTGATTAATCGAAAGTCGGGAAAAGATCTTTTAATATATATTTTTTTAAAGTTTTCTTGTAGATGTATGACGATTTGATTTCTTTTGTCTTTAGGTAGTTTGTTATAGAAGTTGGCCCCTTCATACATAATATTCCTCTTTCCATATTTAGTCCTAGGCTGGGTTAAGCAGATGTCATTAGCTTGTCTTGTTATTTTTTTATAGGTTTGTGCCCTTTTTGTAAATATAATCTGAGAATGTATATCTTTAGTTAGAATTTTTCTTACGAGTATGCATGTGTTGTACTTATATAATTGAATGAGATTCATAAGTTGTGTTTCTTTGTAGATTTTTTCAATAGGAGTTAAATAGTTATACCTAAATAGTGTTTTGATTATTCTATTTTGGGCAATCAAAAAAAGGTTTATCGTCTTCTTAGCTCTTTCCGTTTTGAGACTATGCTACTTTACATTTGTGTACGTTTTCCATAAGACAGAATGGCTGAAAGTGTATGTAGCTGACTACTCTATGATTAAACTGATTTAATCATGGATTTTTACCTCCACATCCATCCTCCATGTGATTGCTTTCGATGAGAATAACACGAAGTTATTGTGTTACAACTTGCTAAATTACAAACGGATCCGAATGGATAGTTCTAAAATAATGTGTCAATTTTCACTGACAAAATTACTGACTGGCTGGCTGTATCACAATTTTGATGTACGATAAAGTTCACACTATGTATCAACAGTTTTTCGACATGGAAACTTTCAAAGATCTTATTGATTAGATGCTCCCAAATACGTACGAAAACTAATCATTCTACTAATAATAGATACTTATACTAAAAGTGGATTTAAAATCAAGCTAGCTTAGACTATACTAGCTTCTCTATGAAAAACCCTCTTTAAAACAGAACAGCATGACCTGTCCATCGATTACCCACGATTACAAACTTCGCGAAATTCCAGCAATACACGGCTGGTGCACACTGGCGGAATACCAAGCGTAAGGCAACTGTAGTGCTTTGTTTCGTTCCGGTCACGTGTGCTAGCCTTTATCTGCTCTGTCATGAGCACGTTACCTTTCCGTGAGAGTTAGGAACAATTTCAATACGAGGTGTATTGGAAAATGTGAGGTCTGCTGCAATATGGCGGATGCAATACTTTTAGCTGTCGGCTGCATGTAAGATAGTAAATATTAATCCATCTTTATATCCTATGTGTGCAAGTATAAACATAACTCAGTCTGTGTGTCTGTTTGTTTTTTTTTATGTTTTCACACCTTTTTAGGTTTCCGAAAGTCCGAATGAAAAACGGAACCCTTATTACTCTTGTGTCTGTCTGTTTGACTGTCCGTCTATCACAGTCAATTTGCTCCGAATCTACTGGACTGATTAAGCTGAAAGGACATGGCTAAATTGAAGTATGGACGACTGCCCCCGCAATGAAAACGCATGTATAAACATGGTACCTAGCAATATGTAATGCTAAATAGCTGAAATTAGTATTTTGTAATTTAAAAAGGTTCAGGAACTTTTAATATTTGCACAATCCTAAAAACAAAATCGCGCAACTCCTACGACAAAGGTACAAAAACTTCAAACAATGACATTGCTATAAACTTTTATCTAGGCGTTTTAATGTGTCTGCGACGATTTTTATTGATAATTGTGTTTTTGACTGGCGATTTTGCACTAAGGTACTTGAAGTAAATATCTACATAGGGGTAATTGCAGCAAAAAAAAACTTGATACAACGAACTTTCGGTATATAATCCCCAGCTCTCCAGCAAAAATCAAAATAATATAAGTATTCTGTTGTAAAACCTAAACTACTTATCCAAATGAGTTGAAATAAAGACAGTATTCACAGACAATGTAAATAATATTATGGCTGAAATGATGAACGTATTTGAAAAAGATCTTAGACTAAAGCTAGAACTACATTAGACCGACGCACACGTTTAACACGCCTGATTTGTACGTAGACGTTGCGTGGCGTGGATCAAGTGTAGCTCTACAAGTCTAGTTTCCATATAAAATGAAGGAGATCGACGCGCCCAGATCGGCGTGTGGCACACGACGTGTGCACAGTGTAGTTCTAGCTTTACTGACCCAAATATTTGTAGATTTCTGTATTGAGGTAGGTAGGTAAACAATTCTGCCTAAATTAAATAATAAACGCACTGAGTACATATAAGATATTGAAATAAAACAACAATAATGCGATTTATATATTTATTTATTCGGTAAGTCTCATTAGGACATTATCTAAAAAAGAAGCTGGAGATGATAATGTGTTCTGATGTCTTGCCCAACCGAGATACCAGATCACTGTCATGACATGACAACAACAGCCTAGAGTTCTGTTACCCACAATACAGCTGCAGTAATATGACAGTATGTCATCTAAAGTGTTGTTTGTGGGTTCGCTTTCATATAAAATATACACATAGCATATTTTTTGACCGATATGCCTTGATTTTATTCGGCCTCTTAAAAGCGTTCAAACGACGTCTGACGTTTTTTTTTCATAGAGTAGAGATGGAATCTGATTTAAATCGATAAAATAATCGAATGGACTGACAGAAAAAGAAATTGTTTTTGTTGACCTCGACGGACAGAAAATATGTATTAAGATTGTGCGCCTGAAGTGTTAGTAATATGCTTATCCAGATACAATTAATCAATTAAGTAGTTTCAGAAAATAAATCGTTTTGATAACTGTTGTTAAATATCGATTGAAGTTCAACTTATTCGATTTGGCATTTTGGTATTCTATTCTATTTTTCTCTTTGGCAATCGTGCCGATGTCGACAATTCTGCCAATGTCAGATTTTGGTAATGCAATATGTCTCTTCCCTAGCTGTCAGTATTCCTTGACCTTGTCATGTCAAACCAAAACAAAGCAAAAATACAATTAAGAAACTTTTTTATGTTTATTAGTTCACGAAAGTTATAAGAAATTATTAAAAACGAAATAATTCATGAATGAATATTTAAATATTACTGGTTAGTGTGAGGTTCCTATTTGTGCTAGTCATGTTGGGGGCAGTCGTTTAGCCATCTCTTTTGGTACATACATGAATAACTGTGACCCAAACACGTAGGTGTAACGTAAATAAATAGATTTGTAATATGGGGGTTACTTTTAGGGTGCAAATCAGAAAATTTAAAGTTATCTAAACTGTACCACTTATCTAATGAAAGGGCTTTATTGTAAGTGTCTCAAATATTTATTTTTGCATAATTTTTTTTTTTTAAGTTATTTAAGAAAATATATGAAACATGACCATTACTCCCCCCTTATCTCTGAAACCACTTGGTCTAAATTAAAAAAAAATACGGATATTAGTTTTTTACTTAAATATTACAGAAACTCGCTCTTGGCCTGTTTTTCAGGATGGGAAATCATTAGATAACTTCTCCCACCCTGGGTGGAGCGGGAGGGCGTGTGTGTGTGAGAAGTTATTTGAAGATTTCCCACCCACAAAGAAAAAAATCTTGTCAAGGGATATCGTGTTACCCAGAATTGTAGAGATAGACAGTCGCTCCATGTAAATTATCGATCCAATTCATTTTTAACCGACTTCCAAAACAAAAAGAGGAGGTTCTCAATTCGTCTGTATGTTTTTTTTTTTTGTATGTATGTTACCCGATTTCTCCGTCAGTTGTGAACCAATTTTCAAAATTCTTTTTTCATCTGAAAGAATATACTCCCGAGATGGTCCCATATAAAAAAAAAATTATCGAAATCGCTTCAGCGCTTTTTGAGAAACTGAACAAAAACGGAAAATACATGTACCTCGATGACGTTTTGGTGTTCTCCAAATGTTTAAATTCCACGTTCCATTATATTGGGGTTTTTAGTTTCTTAACAACTAAAAAGTGAAAAATAAAAAACTTTTTTACAAAAAAACAACCGACTTCAAAAAAAAATACACTAAAAATTTATAAATAACTTTAATTTCGGAAGTCGGTGTCAAATAACGAAGAAGTAAAAATACAAACACCGACTTCCGAAATTAAAGTTATTTATAAATTTTTAGTGTATTTTTTTTTTAAGTCGGTTGTTTTTTTTTTTGTAAAAAAGTTTTTATAGTCGTATTAGAAGCTACGAGTATCATATCAGCAGAGATTCATCATAATCATCATTTCAACCGAAAAACGTCTACTGAACATAGGCCTCCCACCAAGTGTCGATACAACGACCGGTCTTCCACTGGACCCTCACCAGGTCATCGGTCCACTTTCGGTTCCACTTAGGGAGACATCTTCTAACACTGCGTCAGATATTAACGGGAATCAGATATTATATGATTGATAACAGTTCAGAGCAAATTTCCCCAATCCGGTGATCACCGTCAGCACATGGAAGGGGGCCCCTAATCTTTCAAAAGACCACTCCGGAACCCCCCCCCCCCTCTGTACAACGCCTATTAGGCACAACGACAACTCTGAGGATACTGCAAAACGGGCCTCGCTCGAATCTCGCTGAGCACGCGACCACGTGATGATCTTCAATAATACCTACCTGTTTATAACTTGCACGTGATGCTGATTAAATGCTGATAACAAAATCCTTGGAGACAAACTCTCAAGTGGGTAAAGATCTATTGCATTTGTTTTGCTTATCAGTTAGCAAATGAAACATATTGACAGATGAAGAAATTTTAGATAATATTATTATCTAGAAATCTTAACGCACGTTCGCGTTTCGCGACACCAACATGTTATTGATGAATTGCGCCAATCAGGCGCGACGCACAGCGGCCTGTGTAATTACTATATGAAAATGTATACAGCATGTATCTAACAAAAACCCTGTCCGATACTGAAGGGTATTATTTGGTATCGTACTGCGTACAAATATACGTAATCATTTAATAGATACGATATTATAATTTTTCCCCAATAAAAATAATTAAATAAAAATAAACTTATCAAAGGCAACACTGAGCGATCGACAAAGTTCACCTACAGCTTCGTGTCAAAGACACCGCCTGAGCGAGACGGTCTTTTTGATCCTTTGTTAAAGAGTGCCTAGCAGCGTGGCTAGTGCCGGGCGGCATCCTTTGAAATGAAAAAAAAAACTTTTTACAATAAAAATAACCGACATCCAAAAAAAGAAAATACACTAAAAATTTCAAAATAACTTTAATTTCGGAAGTCGGTTTTTGTATTTAAATTTCTTCGTTATTTGACACCGACTTCCAAAATTAAAGTTATTTTTTAATTTTTAGTGTATTTTCTTTTTTGGAAGTCGGTTGTTTTTTTTACGCGTGGGCTGATTATGATAATTCTTGCGTCAGTTGATTCGTCTTAAGGCGCAGTTATACGACTTTTAACGGTTTTTAATTGAACATCACGTATAAACGACTTGTCTTATTTCTTTAAAAAAAATATATGTTACTCTAGACAATTTTCGTCGTAATTTGATCTCAGAATATTTGAAATTATATTTCTATAACATAGTGTAATTAATTTGTAAAGTTATGTCTAACGCGGATAAAAAATTGAGAATCACGCAAAAACTATAAAGCGTATTTTTATGAAACCTTCACCATTTTAACCCTTCAGGCCAAGCGGCAAAAACCGGATTGTCAAATTGAATCCCGACGACAACCCGGGTTGACAGCCGATTATTATATTCTCAAACTCACCGGTGAGTTCCGGGGCTCAAAGACCATTTAATTGTTTAATACTTGTTGTTATAGATGTAATAAATTAATAATGCGTCTAATTTCGGACAGCGCTCCTTGATGGGCGAGTCCTATTACTGGGTGGACATTCGACGCGTTACGTGAGCTCAGCGCAGAACACTCAAGCTAACCACTCAAGGTCGTTGGCAGCTAATAGCGCCTTAATCTTGCGAATGCTACTAAAGACATGACAGTAATTAAAATACAATATGGGGACAACCAGACGCCACATTTTGAAAATATTAAGTGATGTATCATAATAAAGGGTTCGAGGAGGCAATTCCAAAAATTTAACTCATTAAAATGTAGAAAATTAAAAAATTGAAAATTTTCGTTTTAAATCAATAATAGAACTAATATAACTGCCAACTATATCAGGCTGCTTGAAAAGTGACTTGTATGGAGGTTTTTACAGTCGGGGTTTTTGAACATATTCAATTCTTTTATTACTATTTGTGTATGTAGTGTAGGTACCTACTAAAATGAGTATCATGCCTATCTCAGAAACGACTGCTTATCTTGAAGATCACCTTCTTTGTAGCCTCTTGCGTCACAAGACGAAGTAACTATCACATAAAATACGTAACAATTAAAAGTAATAACACAATTAAAATAATTTTATAAAGATATTGTCCACAGTACGACGATTACTAACAAAGGTCACACTATTACTAACAAAACGTAATTTTTTATGTCCTTTGTTATTAATAATCTGTAATAGTTAATTAAAAATTGAGCTTATAGCTAATAAATAGTTAGTCGAACGGTTCGATCTTTGAAGTGAAGCAACGCTTGTCCAGGTTGGCCCATTAAGGCGCTATTAACTGCCAACGACCTTTAGTAGTTAGCTTGCGTGTTCTGTGCTGAGCTCACGTAACGCGTCGTACGTCCACCCAGTATAGGACTCGCCCATCAAGAAGCGCTATCCGAAATTAAACCCATTATTTATACATAAAACAACAGGATTATACTAAAACACGTACACTAAAATATAAATAGTTAAACGATCTTTAAAATGGTGAAAATTTCGTAAAAATAAGCTGTATAGTTTTTGCGTGATTCTATATTTTACGGCGTTAGACAAATTTATAAATTAACTACACTAAGTTATAAAAATATATTTTCAAATCCTATAAATATGTGAATATCAAATTACTTGGAAAATTTTCTAAAGTAATATATATTTTTTTCAAATAAATAAGACTAGTCTTTAGACGTGATGTTCAATTACAAATCATTAGAAGTCGTATAACAGCGCCTTAATGAATACCGTCCATTATATACCCGAATTCCTTCATGCCTCGGACGTTAAGCTGTTGATCCCGGCTGTCGTTCATACATCTTTGACAGACGTTACGGGTAGTCAGAAGTCAGAATGACACCTGTCAGATGCATCCGACGCCACCCCTACATACTTGGGAAAAGGCTAGGAAGATTTAGTTTATTCTTCTTTACTTGTCCGACAAGTATGAACCCACCTGGAAAGCTTCCACATTGGTTTCGTTTCGTTTGAAGCACTCAGCGTGCAGGTGGTTGTGCATGCTGGGGAGGCCAGGAAGTGACACTGGCACTGAGTTTGGGATGGGATTGATTGAGTTTTTCAAATGAAATGGTTATTTCTGAAAAGGAAAACATAGCATTGGATACTTGGTGAGTTAGGGATGGCGATATAGACCGAGATGTAACGCACAGGATCAACTCAGTATGGATGAAATGGCGACGGGTCACTGGAACAACTTGCGACCGACGGATGCCTCTTAAGTTAAAGGGGAAAATCTATAAGTCCGTGATTAGACCTGTTGTACTGTAGGGGTCAGAATGTTGGGCTGTAAAAAGACGGATGAAAAAAGATTGCATGTGGCGGAGATGAGAATGTTGAGATGGATGTGTGGAGTAACGAGAATGGATAAAGTGAGAAATGAGTACATCAGAGGTAGTTTAAAGTGGCGCCAGTCACAGAAAAGTTGAAAAAGAACCGCTTATCTTGGTATGGGCATCTAAAGAGGAGGGATGAAACACATGTAACTAAAAGAGTTATGAACATAAATGTGGATGGATGAAGAGGGAGAGGGAGGCCAAAGAAAGTATGGATGGATTGTGTGAGGAATGATATGAAAGAAAAGGGAGTTAGTGATAGCGTGACGGCTGACAGGACAGAATGGAAGAAAAAAACGTGTTGCGCCGACCCCAAGTAACATGGGATAAAGGCAGGAAGATGATGACTTGATGAGTTAGGGTGTTAGTACACTAATCGATCGACCTTCGATTGGCCATCGATCGATTGTCGATCGATGTTTGTCGACCGGTATCCGTCGACCAGCCAAAGCTATATTACACGAATAACGGTCGACAAACAATCGATTGATTGGCGTAAAAACAACCCTTAGGCTTGATCGATTAATGGCGATTTGTCAAGGCATTTTCGATTAGAATATTAATTTATATAAACGTTGCAATCAATAATAATTACATTTACCTACTTATTGTCTTGTCGTTGTGAAGATCGCACGGGTATGTGCCCATTCATGAAATAGGTACAGTTTTAAGAGTGACATTTCAAAATTCGCAATAAATGTCATGTGCGCTACTTAAGATATTCAAGGTCGCGAAAAACAATTTTTCGTAAATATCTCGGCATAAGGGCAGGAAGATGATGATCTAGCTTCCAGTGCTTTAAATCTTATTAACATTGAAGACTAAAAATTTAGATGATTTATTCTCTACAAATTTTCTTTAGAGTTTTTTATGTTAAACCGTTTTTTAAATAGAGCGCGAAGATTGCGAACCGCTCAATCAAACATGTCATAGCCGAAATTGTCACTCAGGTGCTAATTGCAAATTTTCTCCACGGAATCATTAATTTCGAGGCTTTCCTTCCCATTTTATAGCCTGGACTACAAACCAATGACAATATAACTAACCAGTACCTATTAAATTACTTCATTACTCAGAGTGAACAGATAAGATAACCTTTTTACAAAGTTGAATATTCCAGTGGTCTGCTCACACCGGACACTGCGTGAAACAATATGGGACTTTATTTACTGCAATAAAAGTTAGGTACATATTTCAATGAGAGAATTCGAATCATTTATATTTTAAATTTTGCGCGGTGTAGAATTCTCCAAAAATAAGACACAACTCATTTATTCAAATAAGGCTAAAAACCATCACTTTTGGAATGTCAAAGTTTGACATTTCTGACATTTCCCCAAAAGTGTTCGAAGTGGCACAGCAAACTCCACACTGTCTTACTGAAATGTGTACCTTTTCTTATAGTTTATAAAGTTCTAGATTGTATCTCCACTTTTAATAGTGTGCCCAGCGTCATGTCGCATCGCTTCGTACCCAGTATGAACTGGCCCCTAGTTGTCACTGGCTGATATCCCGGGCGATATAAGCAATGTCAACCGCGATTCGCGACTCAGTAACAGAGAATAGTACGCAGCGTTTAGTCGTCATCTTAATTGAGTAATATGTGAGTACATAATTGTTTTTTCTTTTGAGTTATTAATTTTATTGCATTTATTTTTGAGCCACTACTAATGATAGTGTTTTGGGTTTGAACTAATATTTTTGGTATTGAGTATGAAAGTAATTACTCTGATAAGCTTACTCGGATGTGCAATTTACTGGAATTACGTAAATGAATATTTTATTTGCTGAACGATAATCGCGAGTTGTTATGTAACACAATTATTTTTTTATTAAAAATATGACAAGAATTTGCACAATCGTCATACTTTTCAGCGAATTTAGTTAATTCCACTGCACTTTTAAACTCAAAGCTACGTTATTGCTTGTGGCAAACACACTTAAATATTGCAAATACCTTATACTAACATGGTTTTAGTGTTATTTTCCTCAGATAATGATGGTATTTTCTACGAGTAATACTCGTAGAGCTTGTGAGGGATCAGAGGCAGCTGGTACAAGATGTATATTTGAGCCCAAGCAAGCGTCAATGAGGTGACTGTATAATTTTAGATGTAGCACGTAAAAGTAAGTCCACACGATACAGACTTAATACAGACGACAGTACGTAGTAAACATAATACACCGACATTTGTCTGCACTGCTTTGTTGCACAGACAAAATTCTATAGAAATCTACGTAAATCTGTATCGTGTGGACGTACTATATGTAGATTAAGCTTCACATTAGGCGTGCCTGAAAACTAAATTATAACAAACACAAAAAGAAAATGAGCCAATGAATTAACTGTCCTGCAACGAACATTCACAATCTCTAAGTTAAAATATCGAATTTCTAAAATGTTTACTTTACAGAACTGTTTTTTTTTGTACTACAATTTTGAGATAATTGGTTTTACACCTTTCTAACGTTTAGTTAAAATTTTAAAGTTATAGGTAACTAATACTACTACTTTTTATAATGAACTAATCGTTTTTTTTGGTTGATAACACAGCTGTCTTTTTTTTTGATTTTTTTTTTTTTTTCTGTCTGGTTTGGATTACAATTATGCATAAGTACCTAAAATAAATAATGTAAGTATATTATTTTATGAAAACGTGTGCAAAAAAAAATCTTAATATCTCTACTGACTAGTTAATATTTTTAATTTCATTTCGATACTTTAATTTGGGTCAGACATTTCGTTGCTTCTACGAAAAAATATCTTTGACTGGTAAATCAATTTATGTATAACGCATGCGCGCCTAGTCTTAATCAAGTATTTTAATTATAGCCACAGACTAAACAAGATTTTTAACATGATTTTTAGAATGTTGTTTACTCTTGTAACCCTTAAAAAGGTTACGGTTAAAGGTCTTGAATAAAGCATTTACTTTACATATATTATTATCTATTTGTTTATTTAAATTATGCTAATTATTTCATTTATGCTGTAGTATATTTGTGTATTTTACTATTTTAAACCCTAGTCCTAGTCAATGACTACACTATTAAATATTAAGATTAATTTAATATTTTGAAACAATTATGATTCATTGCATCATTTTATTACCTTCAATATTGTTGCGACGTTAATCTGACAATTAAAAACAAACGGTAATAAATGATGAAAACCGGCCAAGAGCGAGTCGAACTCGCACACCAAGGGTTCCGAACCATTCATGTTTTTTTTTCAGGTTTTTTTTTAAGCTATATATATAGGTACTGCTGGTTTTACTGTAATCTATATGGAAAAAACTACGTTTATATTTTTTTCAAAATTTTAGGGGCAGTGGTTTCGGAGATAAGGGTCAATATTCATCTAATTTCTTAAATAACTTGTAAATTATATATTTTATTATTATGAAAAAAAATATTTCAGACCTTTACAATAAGCCCTTTCATTAGATATGTAGCACGGTACAGTTTGGAAAACTTTATTTTAATTTTCCGAGTTACACCCCAAAAGTGACCAAATCCATTTATTTACGTTACACCTCCGTGTTTATTCATGTGTGTACGAAATTTCAGCTTAATCCAGTAGATTCGGCGAAAATTGACTGTGACAGACGGACAGACAAACAGAAAGACACACGAGTGATCCTACAAGGGTTCCGTTTTTCAGTCGGACTTTCGTAACCCTAAAAAGCTATTAAAAATTGCAAAAACCTTCGACATTTCGCATTTCTATTGTCCTGTTGTATTTATGAGAATAGAACAATATAACACTATCTTTAAACTATTTATTTCCCTATCCTACATAAAATATTATAAATGTGAAAATTTGGATGAATTGGATGAATGGCCGAACGGATTTCGTGAAATTTTGAACAGAGATAGATCATCATCTGGATAAACACATAGGCTAACATTATCGACTTTTACGCAGCCGAAGCAGCTGGCAGAAGTTAGTCTTAAATAAAAACTTAATTCCACAATCTTATCTTATTTTACTTTTTAATAAAATTGTAATAAAGAACATGTTAACTTGTATGACTTAGTGTACACATACTCCCACATATACTTTTTACACCTACCTCAAGGTTAGCACTCACAAGGGTTATTCACATCACCCACCCTGCAATGTTGTCAAACCAGGTTATCTGGTTTTCGCACATCACACCCGAGCACATTCACACTGAATAAAGGTTGAGACACACTGCACTTTATTGCGTAAGATTTTTTTAATTTATTATAGTCAGTTAGTCAGTCAGTTATCTTAACATAACAACTGCCAAACTGCAAAGTATTTTGTTGGCAGTAGGTTCTCGTGGATTTCGTACGAGGTCACTAAATAAAAGAGTTATATACACTAATACGAGTATTATAAAGAAAATAAATGATAAATGATAAATGATGTTTATTCAGTAAATAGGTTACAAGGAACACTTTTACACGTCAATGTTTTTTTGTCAGTTTAAGCTAGATGAGGCCGGTGTTTCCTAGCTGACTACCCTGAGAAGAAACACCGAAACAAACTCAGAGGTCAAAGTCTCTTTTAGTGTTCAAATCCATACAATGTGGACTGGTTAGATCCTATGAGAACCATGTACGTTTATGTCTGGGATGAGCTTTATGAAGAAAGCAACACACGAATTCGAGTGGACCTGTCCAGACAGTGCAAGCATTTGTCAGTCATCGCGAAGCTCAACTCAGAACTCTGAGGTGCTCAACGAACCGACGAACAATACCAAAGTAAGGACATTTGAGTAGGCCGCAAAAAATACTCAAACTGCCACACAATCATAAAATCTACATGAATATAACGACATACATAGTTCTCGCATTCACATTATTCTATATGAGGACCATGCAGCTTAGTGTCTGTAGTGGTCTTTTGAAGAAAGAACCAAACATATTTGAGTGGACCTGTCCAGTCAGTGCAAGCATTTGTCAATAGTCGAATAGCTCAACTTAAGAACCACTAAGGAGCTCAATGACATGACGAACAATACCAAAGAAAAGACATTTGGGTAGGCCGCAAAAGTACTCAAACTGTCAGACAACGTTGAAAATTACTGTAAAAAGGAGGAGAAAATAATAATAATAACCCACATAGTCCTCACATTTACAATAATTAAGTAATCAAAAAAAAAAAAAAATATAATACTTTACAAAGTAAATATTTGTGTCAAACAAAATAGTAATCATAATATGTCAACCAAAAAATAAATATAATACTTAACAAAGTATTCAAGTCAAAAAAAAAAAAAAATAATAATAAAATGTCAATAAAAAAATAAAATAAAAAATATAATGCAATACTATACAAGTATTCATGTCAAAAAGAGGAAAGATATGTATTTTTTTATGTAACGAATAAACTTAAAAACTACTGACGGATTTTAACCATTTTTTCAGCAATAGAAAGCTAAATTATCAGCGAGTAACATAGGCTACCTTTTATCCCGGGAAAAAATAACAGTTCCCGCGGGATAGGTCACGGGAGCGAAGTCACGAGCAAAGTGATAGTAAATTATATTTATAATTAGTTACATAATTGACATTTCTGTAATTTTGGAAGCCCTAGCTGTGAATTAATAATAATAATAATATTCCACAACTATCACACAACGCCATCTAGTCCCAAGCTAAGCAGAGCTCGTGTTATGGGTACTAGATAACTGATAAACATACTTATATATTTCTAAATACATACATATTATAGATAAATTACACCCAGACACAGAACAAATGATCGTGCTCATTACACAAACATTTGTCCTGGGTAGGAATCGAACCCACGACCTCCGGCATAGCAGTCAGGGTCACTAACCACTAGACCAACAGGCCAGTCAATTTATAATGCTATCTTAGTGTTTGTCTACTTTTGCCAAGAGATGGCGTTGTTAGTTTAAGACCGAATCCTGAATCGCGGTGTTAAGATTCTCCGCGGTTTAGTTAGGGTACGAATATTTTGTTTGTGTAAAATTAGCTCCAATACACGCATATTTCATATCATTGGATTTTTTCTTGATATCCTCATCCTTGCTATTTTCGGAGTACTGCAGGGAGGCTGTGTGGAAGCAAACATTGGTCCTTCGAGACCGGATCTAATCAGTTCCGGAGGGTTTTTGGTAACCAGTCTTGGCTGGGCAAGTGGATCGCTTGCCGTAACCAGCCAAGGTCGCAGCAGCAGCAGTACAGCAGCAGCAGGCATTGCAAAACGGCGGCTCTGAGTGACGTCATCGCGGCCAGCAGGGACTGCAGACGGTGTCGGGTACCATACCATCGTCAGGTATCAGCAGGCTCAGCAGCAAGGGTGATCGGAGGAGGCGTGCAGGATTGAAGAAAGTTGGATTCATCATTGGAGGCTTGGAGGTATCTTATCAAACAAAACAAACTGTGAGTGACTTTTCTATTATTTTGTTGTGTGCCGAGGCCTGAGTGAACAACGGATATTATTCCTGAATTTAAACTTGAAGATTTTATGCGAACATTATTTTGGTAGATTAGAACTGTTCAACTAAGTGTGTGTTATTGCTAAGCAAATTTCAACTTTGTTCTTTTGAAGATATTAACTTGTAAAATATTTGTGTTGTGTTAGAGATAGACTAATTTTAAGGATATTTGGTTGATACGGGGAACCTATGCCCGATTTTACCTAGATTTAAAGTGTAAAACACTTGCAAAATTTTAAAGTTTCACTAATAATATTGAATTATCCCTATTGCCAGTTAGTTTGTTTTGTATTTGAGTTTAAAGTTTATTTTGATAACTTATAGTTTGTTTTTGTGAGTTTATCAATTGTATAGTTTTGTTTGTCTAAAATGGAGGCGCTTATTAGTGTGCAAAATGACATTTATAATCATATAATGAAAGCTAAAAACAATTATAAAAAATCTCCTAAAGAGAGAATAACCGCGCCGTACGTAGAAGTTAGATTAGAAAATTTGGATAAGTTTTGGAGTCAATTTAACGAAAACCATAAGGAAATTGTAAAAATGGCTCAAGGGAAACAAATAGAGTACATTCAAGGGGATCAGTATGAAATTGTAGAAGAATTATATATTGAATTGAAAACAGAGCTGAAAACAGTACTAGTGTCATTTAAAAGCGTTGAAAATCCGTCGAATATAAAAAGTTCTGATAAGTCTACAACAGTTAAATTGCCACGAATTGTTATTCCTACATTTACCGGTTCGTATTCTGAATGGGTAACGTTTAGAGATATGTTTATATCGTTGGTGCATACAAATACTCAATTGGATAACGTACAGAAAATGCACTATTTAAAAGGATATCTCTCAGGAGAAGCCGAACAACTATTAAGACAGATACCTATTTGCGATTCAAATTATAATAGATGTTGGGATTTACTAAATGAAAGGTATAACAACAAAAGGTTTCTATGCAATTCTATTCTAAAAACACTCCTGAGTCAAAGAAACTTAAATAGCGAATCTGGAAGCGCCTTAAAAGTTTTAATGGACACTACCACTGATTGTTTGTGTGCGCTAACTAACATTGGAGTAGATGTTACTACATGGGATGTTATAATAATACATATTCTCACTTTGAAATTGGACCCGGACTCCAGAAAACAATGGGAATTACAAGCATCAGGGAACATAACTTCAGACAAATTGCCGACATTTGAGCAATTTAAAGAATTTTTAACGAGTCGGTATCGGGCTCTTGAATTTCTGGAAACCGGATCCAATATAAACAGAGTACAAAAACCTAAAGTTTTTCTTGCATCACATAGTCAATGTATCATTTGTAATGAAGATCATAAAATAAGTAGTTGTAAAAAATTTGTTGGTACTGATGTGAATGCTAGACGTAATTTTGTGGGGCAACATGGTCTGTGTTATAATTGTTTGGGGTCCAACCATACGGCCAAGCAGTGTAGGAGTTCACAATTATGCCGCATTTGCAAACGCAAACATCATTCGTTGCTTCATCCAGATGGTCAAGTTGATAATCATGCTAATTCAGAACAGTTGCCTGAAACCAGTGATGTACCCTGTAGCGGCGATAAGAATGCATCAAATGAAAATATTGCTTCATCTTCCGGACTCGTGAAGTCTGATACAGTGGCTGCATTCTTCTCGGCGCATAAAGTTAGGGATCACAGTTCGGTGTTATTAGCGACTGCTCTAGTACACGCCACAGCTGAGAATGGAAGGACACACACGATACGAGCATTACTAGATCAAGGCTCTCAAGCTTCTTTTATAACCGAGGCAGCGGCTCAATATTTGGGTCTTCAGAAGACACCCGTAAGGGGTCTAATTTCAGGACTAGAAGGTAATACAAAAATTAGTTCACGGTTTATGGTACAAATAGAACTTACCTCAATTCATAACCCAAAAGTGAAGGTTTCGGTTGGCGCATATGTGTTAAAGACAATAACGTCCTTTCTACCTAGCAGTAAAATGGTTCCAACAGAATGGCTATGTGACTTACCTTTAGCGGATCCGCAATACAATATACCGAATAGGATTGATATTTTACTTGGTGCAGAGGTCTACAGTCAAGTTATACAAAATGGGTTAAGGAAAGGACCTCAGGAAATGTTAGTGGCTCAAGCTACTTTGTTTGGTTGGATAATTTCGGGTGTGACCCAAAGGTCACATCAAACTAATACGAATGTAGTAGTTATGCATTCATATTTGGAGGACAATGAAATTTTAAAAAAGTTCTGGGAATTAGAGGCAGAGACTTTAGTGGATAAAAAACAAATGTTTACCGAGGAAGAGAAACAATGTGAACAGTTCTTTGCTGAAACAACCATTAGAGACACGGATGGCAGATATGTGGTACGTCTGCCATTCAAATCTGAAAGTCCAGGGCAGATTATAACAAATTCAAAGAAGATCGCTGAAAAGAGACTTACGTCATTATTAGCAAGAATGAGTAAAAATCAAGACATGAAAACAAAATATCAAAACGTATTAGACGAATATATACTGCTTAATCACATGGAAAAGATTCCTGAAAAAGAAAGGATAAATTCTAACGGAACATACTTACCGCATTTTGCAGTTATTAGAGAGGATAAAGAAACCACGAAAGTGAGGATAGTGTTTGATGCATCCTGCAAAGGTGAAAGCGGGGTATCGTTAAATGATCTTTTAATGATAGGACCTACATTACAACCGGCTTTAAGACATATTTTGATGAAATGGAGATTGTACCCCATTTGTTTATCTGCAGATGTGGTCAAAATGTATCGACAAGTTAAGGTGGCTAAACAGGACGTTGACTTCCAAAGAATTGTCTGGAAAAACGATGCTACGGATCAAGTTGAAGAATATCGCTTGTTGAGGGTTACATTTGGTACAGCATGTGCTCCATATCTGGCCGTTAAGGTGCTTCAGCAGGTGGCTTTGGATGAGAAAGATATGTATCCGTTAGCTGTTAAAAAGGTAAAAGAAGACTTTTATATGGACGACCTACTTACGGGCGTCCAAACAGTTGAAGAAGGAGTTCTAATGTATAATGAAATAAATGGATTATTACAAAAAGCAGGTTTTACCTTGCAAAAGTGGTCTAGCAATAGTGAAGCATTACTACAGAAAATGTATGATTGTACTGAAGAACATAAGGAAGAAGGAATGAACATTAAAACTGAAGAAGTTATGAAATTATTAGGACTCACCTGGAATCGGATGACTGATGCCTTCCGCTACATGGTGACGCTTCCGCCGACTAGAAAACCAGTAACAAAAAGAATAATAATATCTGATATATCACGATTATTTGATCCACTCGGATGGGTGTCACCGAGTGTAATAGTAGCAAAAATAATTATTCAAAAGCTATGGCTATCAGGAATAGGCTGGGATGATGCAGTTCCAAAGAAAATATTAGATGAATGGATAACTTACCGAGAGGAATTGCAGCAATTATCTAAAATACAAATACCTCGTTGGGTTCACACAAAACATGGTGATGCTATTGAACTTCATGGATTCAGCGACGCGTCGAAATCAGCATATGCCGCAGTTGTTTATATCCGTGTGATCGATGATCAAGGTCACATTCATGTAAACTTAGTCACAGCAAAAACAAAAGTGTCGCCTATTAAACAAATCTCGATTCCCAGGTTAGAACTCTGTGGAGCAGTGCTTCTTGCGAGATTGTTAATTGAGGTGGCTCACGTGTTAGACGTACAAAAGGGAAACATTCATGCTTGGACAGACTCAACGATCGTTCTAGCCTGGCTTAATAGCCATCCCAGTCGATGGCAGACGTTCGTCGCCAATAGAGTCTCTGAGATCTTAACATCATTAGATACAAGTCAATGGTCTCATGTGCGATCTGGAATAAATCCTGCTGACCATGCTTCTCGAGGTCTTAACCCATCAGATCTCGTCAGGACATCCACTTGGTTTCAGGGACCGGAGTTTTTACTCTCCAATCAAATAGATTATCACAAACCAAAAGAAATAGATACTGAGGAAGAAGCCATCAAGGTGCATGTGTCTATTATAGATGATACATTCTGGGATAGGTTTTCGAGTCTAAATAAATTGTTAAGAGTAGTAGCTTACTGCAGACGCATGTGGGTGAAGAGAAAAAGCGATCAAGGTCAAGGTACAGGATTCTTAACAACGCTAGAACTAAAGGAAGCTTTAGATATCTGTATCAGAAAATGTCAAGTAGAAAGTTTTGGACCAGAGATGGAAAAATTAGCAAACAGTGATACTTCAGTAAAGTTAAAAGGACCTTTAAAATATTTGAATCCATTTATAGATGGAAATAAAATAATGAGAGTAGGAGGAAGGCTACAAAGGTCGGAGTTAAGTGAACATAGAAAACACCCAGTACTGCTGCCCAAGAAAGCAGTTTTAACGAAATTAATAATAGCAGATTCACATATAAATACCTTGCACGGTGGACCTAAGTTAATGTTAGCATATGTAAGAACCAAATATTGGATACTTGGTGCTCAAGAATTAGTTAAATCACACGTACATAAATGTGTTAAATGTATCAGGTATTCAGCATCCAAATCAAGTCAGCTAATGGGGCAGCTACCAGCTGCAAGAATTACGCCTGCAAGACCTTTTAAATGCTCGGGGGTAGATTATGCAGGTCCCATAAATATCCGAACCTCCAAGGGCCGTGGACATCATGCCTATAAAGGCTATATATGCTTATTTGTTTGTATGGCCACAAAAGCTGTACATATCGAAGCGGTCAGTGACCTCACTACCCAAGGGTTTTTGGCTGCATATAAAAGATTCGTTGCAAGAAGAGGCTGCTGTTCAGACATATGGTCTGACAATGGAACCAATTTTGTAGGAGCTTCAAGGGAACTACAAAAATTATTTTCTGCAGAGGAGTCAAACTTTACGAATGAACTCGCTGAAAGTTTGGCGTCCCAAGGTACCAGATGGCATTTCATTCCGCCACACTCACCAAATTTTGGAGGACTCTGGGAGGCCGGGGTCAAATCGGTTAAATTCCATCTCCGACGGGTAATTGGAGACTCAACATTGACCTTCGAAGAACTATCGACTGTTTTGGCTCAAATTGAAGGATGCTTAAATTCTCGACCACTGTCGCGGATGGATAATGATTTGGATCAGTTTGAAGCTTTAACTCCTAGTCATTTTCTTATCGGTGAGCCTTTAATTGCCGCTCCGGAATATAATTTCGAGTCTTGTAATATTAGTAATTTACGCCGCTGGCAGTTGATTCAGCGAATGATGCAAAGCTTTTGGCGACGATGGTCGCAGGAGTATTTAACAATGTTCTTGCAGCGTTATAAATGGTGTCAACAAACTTCAGAACCAAGTGTGGGAGATCTGGTGTTGGTCAAAGAGGACGATTTACCACCATCTAAATGGCTGCTTGGTCGCGTGGCTGCGAAACATCCTGGTATAGATAACATTACAAGAGTGGTCTCATTACGTACGAAAAATTCGATAATAAAGAGACCTGTTTCAAAAATTTGTGTGTTGCCAGTCAACTCAAACTAAATTTTATTGAGTGTTTATTGTTTATTAATAGTAAACTTATTATGTTGATTATGTCATGGTGGGCAGTGTCTTAATTTAAGGAAGGACAAAATTGTTAAGTTGTCCTTGGTGGGCGGTATGTTTGTCTACTTTTGCCAAGAGATGGCGTTGTTAGTTTAAGACCGAATCCTGAATCGCGGTGTTAAGATTCTCCGCGGTTTAGTTAGGGTACGAATATTTTGTTTGTGTAAAATTAGCTCCAATACACGCATATTTCATATCATTGGATTTTTTCTTGATATCCTCATCCTTGCTATTTTCGGAGTACTGCAGGGAGGCTGTGTGGAAGCAAACACTTAGTTAATACTAAGGCTTATACTAGAACTAAAGACTGAGACCTCTGCTCTGTAACAACTTCGTACGTGCACAGAGTAGTTCCTCACACAGTCAAAGATTCTACCTAAAAGTAAATAAAAAACTTTTTTACAAAAAAGACAGCCGACTTTCAAAAAAGAAAATACACTAAAAATTAAAAAATAACTTTAATTTCAGCAGTCATTGTTTGTATTTATTTCTTCGTTATTTGACACAGACTTCCGAAATTATAGTATTTTTTTTAATTTTTAGTGTATTTTCTTTTTTGGAAGTCGGTTGACTCATGTAAATGAAAAGGTATGAATATAAATTTGGATGGATGGAGAGGGAGAGGGAGGCCAAAGAAAAGATGGACGGATTGTGTGAGGAGTGATATGAAAGGAAAGGGAGTTTGTGATATGACGGCTGACAGGACTGAATGGAAGAAAAAAACGCGTTGCGTCGACCCCAAGTAACATGGGATAAGGGCAGGAAGATGATGAGTTGTTATACCCCAGAACTAAAAACCCCAATAACATGGAACGTGGAATTGAAACATACTCGTAGGTAATTCGAGAAAACAAAACTGCAGTCATCTATGTATACGTATGTTTCGTTTTTGTTCAGTTTTTCAAAAAGCGCTTAAGCAGTTTCGATAAAATTTATATGGGACCTTAGAAGTATATTCTTTCGGATAAAAAAAGAATTTTGAAAATCGGTCCACAACTGACGAAGAAATCGGCGGACATACATAAAAAAAACGTACATACAGTCGAACATAGAACCTCCTCCTTTTTCGAAGTCGGTTAAAAATTCAACGGCACCAGCCGATTAGAATTATGAGACCATGGCACAAAAATGACAAAATGAAGTTATCTACAAATACAAAATACAAATGATAAATAAATGATAAATGATGTTTATTCAGTAAATAGGTTACAAGGAACACTTTTACACGTCAATGTTTTTTTGTCAGTTTAAGCTAGATGAGGCCGGTGTTTCCTAGCTGACTACCCTGAGAAGAAACACCGAAACAAACTCAGAGGTCAAAGTCTCTTTTAGTGTTCAAATCCATACAATGTGGACTGGTTAGATCCTATGAGAACCATGTACGTTTATGTCTGGGATGAGCTTTATGAAGAAAGCAACACACGAATTCGAGTGGACCTGTCCAGACAGTGCAAGCATTTGTCAGTCATCGCGAAGCTCAACTCAGAACTCTGAGGTGCTCAACGAACCGACGAACAATACCAAAGTAAGGACATTTGAGTAGGCCGCAAAAAATACTCAAACTGCCAGACAATCATAAAATCTACATGAATATAACGACATATATAGTTCTCGCATTCACATTATTCTATATGAGGACCATGCAGCTTAATGTCTGTAGTGGTCTTTTGAAGAAAGAACCAAACATATTTGAGTGGACCTGTCCAGTCAGTGCAAGCATTTGTCAATAGTCGAAAAGCTCAACTTAAAAACCACTAAGGAGCTCAATGACATGACGAACAATACCAAAGAAAAGACATTTGGGTAGGCCGCAAAAGTACTCAAACTGTCAGACAACGTTGAAAATTACTGTAAAAAGGAGGAGAAAATAATAATAATAACCCACATAGTCCTCACATTTACAATAATTAAGTAATCAAAAAAAAATAAAAATATAATACTTTACAAAGTAAATATTTGTGTCAAACAAAATAGTAATCATAATATGTCAATCAAAAAATAAAAATAAATATAATACTTAACAAAGTATTCAAGTCAAAAAAAAAAATAATAATTATAAAATGTCAATAAAAAAATAAAATAAAAAATATAATACAATACTATACAAGTATTCATGTCAAAAACGAATATTAAAAAAAAAATCTATATATATAATTTTTTTTTTATCAGTAAGTAGTACATATGAAAATTTATTGAAAAGTTTATTGTGCCAGAAAAATAATTACTTTTAATCGTGTATGAAGCCTCCTTTTAAGCAAACAATGCCTGTATTAGGAGGCTCCGCTCTTTCAGTTCATTGTACTAACTAAAGTTAATAGTGTACTGTGACCTTAAGGGTAAATATGCAGTGTGATAGTACATTTTCTGTATTTAGCTTTAAATATTAAATTTTAAATTTTAATAATCTTGTGAAAGTAAAAATAAATAATAATAAAAACACGAGTAAGGTTGCAATTTAAATTAGTAAGAGTAAGCACGGAAATTTATCTACAAGAGGCACTACACAGAGCATTCTATAAGCAATAACGAATGTCAAATACATTACCCTCATACTGGCGTAGTAGGGTAAAAAGTTGGCTGGAGGATTTCGCGGAATGCGATAAGGATACCAATTTTGTGGGAAGCGACAAGGAAGCCCGCGAAATTCAAATTTTCTTACGATTTTTACAATTTGCTGGTGAGATGTCATTGGATGATTTCACACTCCACAAAAAAAAACCTTGAGAGGTGTCAAGGGACACCCGGATGGAACGAAGTTCCTTTCGATTAATTAGTGAAGGAATTGTAATATAATTTTATTTTTTTTAATTTATCATACTTTTTTTATTATTAACTACGCACACACGCACGCACGTAAGAAGTTATACTTCATCATCTCATCTCATCTCATCTCATCGCAGCTCAGCTCAGCTCAGCTCAGCTCAGCTCAGCTCAGCTCTGCTCAGCTCAGCTCAGCACAGCTCAGTACAGCTCAGCTCAACTCAACTCTTTAGCAATAACAAAATTGGTTAGATGATGCTTGATCTGCTTGCAAACTTTGTACCCACCCACCAAAAATACAAGAAGTTTTTATTAGATTGTTTTTCCAACACAATCTTTTTGGATGGACAGCCTCATTAGTGTCGTGACAACTTTTCGTAAGAATTTTTTCCGTCTAGCCCCCTTTCATAACGCGCGATAAGGAACTTCGTTCCAAATAGTTTTTCTTGGTCAAAATTTGATTCCCGGTCGTAGCAAATATGTATTTATAGAATTATAATCATTAAAATCATCGATACAACTCTTTCACTTAGAATTGATGTTAAATGTAGTACCTATTTCATGAAATCATGACATCAATTCGGTAATTGTCAACAATTTGGCATCAATTCTAACTGAGAGAGCTGTATTGATGATTTTAATGATTACAGTTTTGTATATACGTACTTGCTACGGCCGCGAATCATATTTTGGCCAACACACCACCCGATACTGACCTGAAAATTGCAAAAAACGTAAGAAACTTTGAATTTTGCGGGCCACCCTGGAGCTTTCACCTTATGGATTCCAATCAATCTGCCTAGCCTTTTCCCAACTATCTTGGGGTCGGCTTCCAGTCTAACCAGATGCAGCTGAATATCAGTATTTTACATGGAGCGACTGCCTATCTGACCTCCACAACCCAGTTACTGGGTAATACGAAACCCCTTGGTAAGAATGGTTGTCAGACATTCGGGCTTCTGATGACCCGTAACGACTGTCAAAGATCAACGTGCTTTCTGAGGCACGTAGGAGTCTCGGTATGTAAAGACTGGAAGCGACCCCAAGATAGTTGGGCAAAGGCTAGGCAGATTGATTTTTGGTAACAATCCTTTTTGCTTATAAAATGTCACTTTGTGTAACGTAGTGGGTTCGATTCCCACAAAAAGACATAAAAATATCTATACCCTTTGGGGGTCTACCATACACCACGTGGACTCAAGAGAAAGTGCTCAAACTGTCAAGCGGACACCATGTGGGCGTAAGCTACGTCATCATCACAGCTGGCTTTGGACAAAAAAATATAAAAAAAATCTCTGAACTAGATTGACACGAGTGGCCTCGATGGCTCAGCAGGCCAGACACGGGAGGGGAACAACGTTTGCTGGGTTAGCTAGTATTAATATACTCGTATTAAACTATGATGTTTGCCTCGATGAGCACTGTAATAATAAATTGTGATGAAGTCATTCATTGTTATCGCAAGAATGATAAATTAATAGTAACCGAAGGTTTTTTCATACAATTGCGTGATTTGATATCACCATCCTCCTACCCTTATCTCAACATAGTACTGTATGTTATTTAAACAATTTGTTATCATAAATGAGTGTTCTACTTATTGTTTTTAGGGTTCCGTACCCAAAGTGTAAAATGGGACCCTATTACTAAGACTCCGCTGTCCGTACGTCTGTCTGTCTGTCCGTGTGAACCGTGATAGTTAGACAGTTGAAATTTTGACACTGCCACTATAACAAAAAATACTAGAAAACAGAATAAAATAAATATTTAAGGGGGCTCCCATACAACAGACATGATTTTTTATGCCGTTTTTATAGATGATGGTACGGAACCCTTCGTGCGCGAGTCCGAATCGCACTTGGCCGGTTTTTTATATACTAGCGACCCGCCCGGCTTCGCAATGATGCAATGTTTTGTTTTTCGATTTCCCAAAATGTTCTTTCATACAAACCTTGTCCTGACAATTACGAAAACAAGAAAAACTTTCAGACAGTTTATCATCATAGTGTCAATAATTTTGAAACCCTGTTGCATAATTTTGATAGTAGTTTCTTAAGGCGCAGTTATACGACTTTTAATGGTTTTTAATTGAACATCACGTCTAAACGACTTGTCTTATTTCTTTTAAAAAAATATATGTTACTCTAGACAATTTCCGTCGTAATTTGATCTCAGAATATTTAAAATTATGTTTTTAAAACATAGTGTAATTAATTTGTAAAGTTATGTCTAACTGGGTTAAAAAATTGAGAATCACGCAAAAACTATAAAGCGTATTTTTATGAAACCTTCACCATTTTAAAGATCATTTCATTATTTATAATTTAGTCTCAGTGTTTTAGTTTAATACTTGTTGTTTTATGTGTTATAAATTAATAATGCGTCTAATTTCGGACAGCGCTCCTTGATGGGCGAGTCCTATTACTGGGTGAACATACGACGCGTTACGTGAGCTCAGCGCAGAACACGCAACCTAACCACTCAAGGTCGTTGGCAGCTAATAGCGCCTTAATGAGTTTTTAAACGGGTTTTAATTGAACCTATTTTTGTGACCTTATACTTTTTGCTGCGCCATAACAGCGATAATAAATCTAGTCAACAGCTGAATAGCAGAAAAGCGAAAATTATAGTATTAAAATAATATGATTTTACGAATCTCTTACCTACATACGTAGATCTAGTATCGCTCACACAACAATCACACAAAATTGCAACCAAAATACTTTTATGTTACATGTTTATTGTTCGATGTTTTAGATACAAAAAATGGGCGCCACCGGTGAAATGGGTAAAAATGAAGGAAACATTGAAAAAATAACAGCTACTCTCGATGAAGCGATGTTATTATCAGGTAATAATAAAAATAAACACTAAGTTTTCTACATAACCAAATATAACTTGGATTTACACCTCCACTCACATAAAAAGCGAGTATCCATCAATCTCGCAATATTATTTTACAGATTTTTAACTAACCAAGCGACAAGAAAAACTATAGCAATTAATAAAACAACAAAGTCAATCATAGCACCAACAATTACTTAATAATTGACTGCTAAGTATGATTGTCATGGCGTTTAAGACAAAGAGGATAAACGTATTTCCAAGAGTTTGGATGACGAAACTATTACAAATCTTTTGTAGTCATGAGAGTTTATTGAAGCCAAACTGGCCTCCAAAAACACCTTTATCGATAGTAGATAAGGCACAATTTAACTTACACATACTAATCTAAATGACATATAACATTTCAGGATTTGGGTTCTATAACATCTTCCACATGCTGATGTCTGGTCTGATTCTGATGGGAATGATCATGCAGTGCTTAGCGCTGGGTTATGTCATACCTGCAGCACAATGTGACTTGGAACTGACGACGCAGCAGAAGGGATGGCTGACTGCTTTGCCATTTACAGGTTAATATTCTTATTGTACCAACCCGCACAGGGCCCGCGATGTGGATAAAGGCCCGTTCCC
Organism: Polia nebulosa; assembly: GCA_951329385.1. Classification (NCBI taxonomy): domain Eukaryota; kingdom Metazoa; phylum Arthropoda; class Insecta; order Lepidoptera; family Noctuidae; genus Polia; species Polia nebulosa. The sequence goes on from OX589593.1 coordinate 6,883,777, forward strand.
TCACACAGAGAAAAGGCCTATGATCCAGTAGTGTGAACGTTAACGTTAGTCATTATGCTATTACTATTCTTCATAAAACATATACATAAAAACACAATGGGACAGTTAATTACAAAGGCGAGCTTAACCCCGCATTTGAGTTTTCTTACAGCAAACCACAAGGCGGGTTCCCAAATAACAGTAGGAGAGGTTCACATCGGCGTCGAGGGGACGATGAAGTACCTGGGACTCGTCCTCGACAGCCGATGGAACTTCGTCAAGCATTTCCGACGTTTGGCTCCCAGATTGGAGCGGGCCAGTGCTGCTCTGAAGCGGCTTCTGCCCAATCTGGGGGGTCCAAGCGCCTCCTGCCGGAGGCTCTACGCGGGTATCGTGCGGTCGATGGCCCTTTACGGAGCACCGGTGTGGGCGTGTTCCCTGAAGAAGCGACCAGCTCGCCGGTTGAACGCGTCCCGAAGGGTCAAGGCCATTCGGCTCATCCGCGGATACCGCACGGTCTCCTGTGAGGCGGCGAGCCTCCTTGCCGGACTGTCGCCATGGGATCTAGAGGCCAGGGTCCTCGCGCTGCTCTGGGAGTGGCGCGAGGAGGCCAAACGCCCGGGGCGAAACTCTGCTACCGCGACACCTCGCGGCTTGGCGGACGGAGCTCCGGCAGGATCTCATGGCGACATGGAGACAGCGACTGTCGCAACCCAGCGCTGGGCACGCCACCATTGCGGCGGTAGTGCCCCTCTTTGAGGAGTGGCTGGAGAGGCGTCACGGCGTCCTCACCTTCCGCCTGACGCAGGTCCTCACCGGACACGGTTGTTTCGGGAGGTTCCTGCATCAGATCGGGCGGGAGGAAACGCCCGGGTGTTACCACTGCGCGGATCGCCCAGAGGACACGGTGGAGCATACGGTGGAGATCGGCCCCGCTTGGGCGGAACACCGCCGTGTCCTCGTGGATGCGATAGGTGGCGGGGACCTCTCGCGCCCGGCCCTGGTTCAGGCCATGGTACGGAGCGAGAGGGAATGGGAGGCAGTCTCCGCCTTCTGCGAAGCAGTAATGCTCGTGAAGGCGGAGGCGGGACGCGTGAGGGAAGCTCAACGGAGTGGCCCTCGCGGCCCCGGCCGCTAACACCGCAGGAGAGGTACTGGGCGTACTAGGCGTAGGACGTCGCGAGACGATTTCCGGCCACCGTAGACCCGGGCCTGCGGACGGCGAGCAGTAGGTAGCTTGCCGTCCGATCAGCACCAGGCCCGTGAGTCGAGGGCGCGTAGTGTTCCACGCGCGCCTCAAAGAGATGTAGTCAGCCACCACTGACGGGGCCCATCGTGGCCGGTGCCTGCATGCCTAGGGACAGCGGATAAATTCTGAAAATGAGTTACCGCACCTCTGGGCACTCAGGCAGGGAAGGAACAGGGGTGGGTTTTAGTCAGTAAGAGTCTGACACGCCCTCCCGCTCCACCCAGAGCGGGAGAAGTCATTGGATGATTTCCCACCCCACAAAAAAAAAAAACCACAAGGTGAAAAATACATAATTGCTTAGGAACTCATCATATGTGCACAACAATACATAAAATCTAATATTGTTGCTTAAATAAACTAAACAAATATGTGATACATCATAAACATAATACTCGTAAATACCTATAATATAAACAAATAAATTCGAAAGGAAGCCTGCGTCCCAGCAGTATGAACATTTAAAGATCATTATGAATGTATAATGAATGTATTTGATCACATAGATATTATTTGACTATTATCCATTGATTTTTATAAAGAATCTATGGATAACATCATTCACATTGCATTTTTTTTTATCCTATTTTTTAGATGCACATAAAAAATCTTATCACCTGTCAATTTATTTACATCAATTAAATATTTTTCATCAAAATAATTATTGTAAATCAAATAAATACTGATTGTAAAAAGGGGGTGACTACAGAGATGACGACTAATAGAGGAGTATGGAAGAAAAAGACATGTTGCGCCGACCCCAAATAAATTGGGATAAGGGCAGGAGAATGATGACTGATTGTACATCAAATTAACTTGTTCAAGAGCAAGCTAAGCGAGCTCGGGAACTTAGGGCACCCTGACATGGACAGGTTAGGTTCGAAAGGGATGACGGGGGCAAAGCAAAGTGAGCGAGCAAAGCGAGCGAACGCAGCCAGGTTCCTTTAAACCCCGCATATAGAAATAGGAGCCCAGCAGCACAGCGGGCGGGGCTCCGTCAACCTACCTTAATTACGACTGTCGTTAGCAAATTTCCGGCTCAACATTCGGCATTGTATAAAATGCCTAGGCAAAATTTGGGATAACATATAATACTACTATCTTCAGTATCAGCAACACTCCTTTTCAATTAATAGCCATGCGTCACGAACTCAAATTGTTGCTAAAATAATAATATTATGAGGTACCTAATTATTTTGCTGTGCAATCAGTATTTTTGATAGACATTGGGATTTTTTTTATATAAAAAAGAAGACTTTTTGATTTACAGTAAAATACAAGCCATTTTTTATACTTTCATCTGTTTCAGCTATCATTCTGACGTCATATTTTTGGGGCTGGCTAGCTGATACCAAGGGTAGAAGAGCAGCCATGCTGGTTTCGATGTTTGTGTCGGTTATTGTGTCATGTATATCGAGTTTTGCGCCAAATCTTGCGTCCTTTGCTGTTCTGCAATTTATCTCCGCGGTATTGTAAGTACGGATTTTAATAAAAACGAAACCAGTTAATATCTTCAAGCAAGAATTTGGAGTCGTATGATTAGCAACAACCAATTCTTGATTGAATGATTTTGAATTTTAAAGGTCCTTATTTAACATACATAGTGAGTATAGCTAGAAAAAAATAACAAAAAAAAATCTTACTCTAAATGTAAACTATCTAAATCCAAACCACGTTATGTAGGCTAAATCGCCTCATAAACAATACTAAAATTTATTAACTAACTACTTATTATTTAACACTACAAGAATGAGTCTACTAGAGTTTGCAGCCCCATATTTTTGCACAATTCTTATTGCATCATTTTTCTATTTTTTCAGTATGACTGGACCCTCAGCAGTTGTTTACACTTACTTAGGAGAATTCAACAATCTTCGTCATAGAGACAAGATGGTCACTTTCGGATCGTCTTTCATTGGAATTGGCACTATAGTGTTACCATGTAAGTTGAAAATCTAATGCCATATCTAAAGAAGCATCAAGTAAGCATGCAACATAATGTTGCATGAATCATGATGAACTATAAATCTTCTCATAAGTAAGTCATAACTAACTTATAAACCGTTTTATTTCTTTTGCTTTGTTTATTGTAACACGTGGCCCAGTGGTAACGGCCGCGACTTACAAGTTGTAGGTCGTCAGTTCAAACCCAGGCTGGCGCTTTACTTTGTGTAAATAGTTTCATCACCACTGTTCTCAAAATGGTGAACGAAAACATCGTGAGGAAACCGGCATGTCCTAGAACGAAAAATTCGAAGACATGTGACATCCACCAACTCGCATTGGGCCCGCGTGGTGGATTATAGCCCACACCCTCTCACAGAGAGGAGGCCTGTGCCCCAGTAGTGGGGAAATTAAAAGGCTGATAATTATGATGATTGTAACACGCTATGGTTATGATAATTTAATTTTCTCTTCAGCTTTCGCCTGGCTCATTCTACCTCTGGAGTTCTCCTACCCCATCGGCTTCTTGGATATTTCTTACTGCTCCTGGCGCCTTCTTATCGTCGTCTGTACGATACCATTCAGCATTGCCACAGTGCTACTGTTCTTTGCACCAGAAAGCCCTAAATTCTTGTATGCTAATGGTCGCTACCAGGAAACTTTGGAAGTTGTGAAACTCATCTATGCGATAAACAATTACAAAACTAAGGACAGCTTTTCAGTAAGTGTTAATCCATGATTCATTGGTATAAAAATCTGGAATACCGATTATTTCTGTCGGTCGTCAATGGTGCTAACAAATCGATGAAGAAGCATCTTTTGCATTACAGGTAAAATCACTGACTGTCGAAAACCAAATCTCAAACTTGAATGGCGGCAAAGGTATAACCGCTATCTTAGCTTCCATGAAAGAGCAAACTTTCCCAATCTTCAAGCCACCGCTACTTCCTTGGATCTGTCTCACCTGCTTCGTACAATTTGGGATATTTGCTGCGTATGTATGAAACCCTAGTTATTCTATAAGTCCATGATTAGACCTGTCGTACTGTATGGGTATGTTGGGTTGTGAAAAAGACGGAGGAAAAAAGATTGCATGTGGCGGAGAGGAGAATGTTGAGATGGATGTGTGAAGTAACGAGACTGGATAAAGTGAGAAATGAGTACATTAGACGTAGTTTAAAAGTGGCGCCAGTCACCGAAAAGTTGAAAGGGAACCGCTTCATGTGAAGAGGAGGGATGAAACACTTGTAACTAAAAGAGTTATGAATATAAATGTGGATGGATGAAGAGGGCGAGGGAGGCCAAAGAAAGTATGGATGGATTGTGTGAGGAGTGATATGAAAGAAAAGGGAGTTGGTGATAGCGTGATGACTGACAGGACAGATTGGAAGAAAAAAACGTGTTACGCCGACCCCAAGTAACATGGGATAAGGGCAGGAAGATGAGGATGTATGAAGCCCTAGTACCTATACAAGATGTTACTAAGATTACATAATTACTGAAAAACTGCACTCTTTTACATATGCTTACATAACTTGACAAAATATTGAACAGCTCTTTACACTTTTAAGATATTCCACAATTTTTTAATTAAAAAATGTTGTCCTCTTTTCAGCAATTAAGTTAATTTGTAACAGCCTGTATTCATTGGCATCTTTGAGAAAAATTGTCAATCAAATATTCTAACAAAAATATTTACGATGTTTCAGAACAAACGGTTTCTACATCTGGTTCCCGACCATCCTTAACTCACTGGCTAGCCAAGATGGTGTTGACATGAAAATCTGCGATGTCATAGAATTGACAAGAAATAAAGCCGTGGCTGATGCTTTGAATAGCACTACGGTTAGTTTATACCTTTATCCTCTTTTCTTTGAAGCCTATTTAGTAAATGTATATCAAACAACAGCAAAAATTTGCTTGAAATGGTGGCACAAAAGAGTTGTATACATCCGAGTTGGCCACCTACTCATCTGTTTAAAACATTTCCCATTTCAGGTAATATGTGACGACACCATCTACACTTCCACTTTTCAACGCTCGATCTACGTTGGCCTAGTCTTCTATTCCATGTACATCATTGTAGGAGTACTCGTGGACTATGTGGGCAAGAAACCTATCTTAGTAGTAACCCTCTGCATTACTGGGATGTGTGGTGTTGCAGCCAATCTTACTTACAACCAGCAGGTTGCTGTGGTACTATTTGCAATCTTCCAAATGTCTGGTGCTTGTATTGGACTGACGAATGCCGTCGCTGTGGAGTTGTTTCCTACGAAATATAGGTATGTAAAGCGTCAAATGTAACGCAGTTCCTCTAAGGTCTATTCATCTACTGCAATGTGTTCTATTTCATTACCTTATTTTTTACACAGAGCAATGGCGGTATGCTTGTCTATGATGTTGGGACGTACTGGTTCTATGGTGGGATCCAACCTTATTGGCTGGTTCTTGGACGTCAATTGTGGTGTTGGGTTTTATCTTTTTGGAAGTCTTCTTGTTGGTAAGTTAAATTCTACTGAATTGCTGTTGATCCAAAGAATAATTTAAAAAAAAACCTATAGCAAAAGAACTTTCTCTATTGTCCTTGATTTGCATTTATGATATATATTATATTTATTTTAATTACAGTAAACGGTCTGATCTGTATTGCTTTACCAAATATGAAGAAAGACAAGTTATCTAAATTGGAGACAGCTGAACCAGCGAAAAGACAAATGCAAGAGCCCTAGTATATGACAAAAATGAGTAACAATAGAAAGTAAGTAGGTTAACATTAGAGTGGGCATTGACAGAAATAATAACTATAAGTGAAGAAAGATTTGCTTATTTTATTTGATAATCCCTGCAATAATTCCGCTGACAACATAATGATTACTGAAAGGTAATTTCTCCTACCTTGAATATGATCTGTCTTCATAAATAAACATCTTTATCAGTGTTGCAATCTTTCAATGAAAAAGGCGTTCATGAATATTTATTATTTACATATTTCATTGATTTACAATCTCTACAATATTCGTCAGAGTCTCAAGAACACAATCCTCCATAAAGTATTATTATCATTAAATTAAATCTAGACAAAGTACCAAGGTATCTTCATTGTCATCGAATAAAAAAACAAATACCATCACAGCGATCTTGAACAACAATATGGCGATTGCAAGAGATTGGATCGCGCCATTAAAAATATTGAAGTTATAACGATTTACGTGACGCGTTGCCAGTCTGCTAACCCGTCTGTCTGGAGACATGGTAGCTGATACGATTCACTAGATAGAGAATACAAAATAAAAAACTCTTTTACAAAAAATACAACCGACTTCTAAAAATTTCAAAATAACTTTGTTTTCGGAAGTTGGTGTTTATATTTTGTTTCTTAGTTATTTGACACCGACTGCCGAAAATAAAGTTATTTTGCAATTTTTAGAAGTCGGTTGTGTTTTTTGTAAAAAAGTTTTTTTTTTCACTTTTTAGTTGTTGTACCACAGAAGTAAAACTAAACATTAAAGTTATGCCCGAATGGATAACGCCCAAAAAATTTAGATAAAAAAAATACTGACGAATTGAGAACCTCCTCTTTTTTGAAGTCGGTTAAAAACATGGAATTTGAACATTTGGAGACAACCAAAACGTCATCGTGTATACATATTTTTTGTTATATGTTAATTTTTTCAAAAAGTGCTGAATCAATTTCGACAAAATTTATATGGGACCACCTCTGAAGCATGACCTACCAAAAACCAAAAAAAACATACAGACGATTTGACAACCTCCTCTTTTTTGAAGTCGGTTAAAAATAAAGGTATTTGAAGACTTGCAGAACATTTTGAAATATTTATCAAGCATGAAGGTTGAAGCGGTAAGTTAAGAATTTAACGATGAAGGATAAATTCCTAGCTTACCGCTTAAAACTGAACTGAAAATTCAAGTTAGATTTACTAAATTAACTTTTCAAGTGTTATTTACGTAAAGTAATAGAGCCAATTTTACGGGAACATTTTATTCGTACCACCTCAGAACCAATAAATGGATCCGTTCTCAGGATATCATCAAAAAAGCCATGCCAAGCCAAGCCCACATACAACATGTATGAGAAAATGAATTTGCTTCAATTGTTTTTTTCGTAATTTTTCCAACGTTTTTAGGTGGAGATTTCCAAAAATGGTCAAAACGTTGTTTATTAAAGCAGTGTATCTCAAAACGTAAATAATATTGACAAATAAAAAAATATAATATTTTCAAGCCATAATTGCATACAGATACAGTGATGGAACTCAAAACATAATTTAACTTATTGTAATGCATCAAAGAAGTCTTCTAACTTACCTTTTAATTATCTTTAAAAACAGTTTATCTCTTTATTAACAATTGTATTCATAATAACATATATACCATAAAATTTCAAACGCTAAACTGCATCCAATGATGGATTATTTTTATAAAATTTTATTAGTAAATCCTAAGTAAATCGATAAAATACTTCATATTTTACAATAAATTGCGAGCATTTGTCGTCGCGCATCTCTTTCATTTCTATGCAGCGTTACTGCGCTTTAGGTTCTGCTATTCAAGGCGGAGACAAATCCAACAAAACAAAGATCTTAAAAATCGGTCCAGCTACTACAGACTAACCCGTCTTTGTTTTATATATAAAATAAATATTTAATATACAGACTGGTAAACACATTTAATCAAGTTTTTATCTCAAACATAAGAATAATACTATTCTCAATTAAAAGGATTTAAGAGTCCCATTAATACGGAGCGGAAAACTCATCGAAGAAAAGCAAATAAAAGAACCAGCAAGGTACATTCCTTGTAATCTCAGTTTAATTTCCCGTCGCGATCCTGTCTGCTACGCCTGCACTTTCTAGAAGTATATTGGTTTTCTCAACAAAAACACATTTGTCTTTATCGTTGTTCACTCAAGAACTGCTCATAGGATTTGCATAAACTATTAATTTTGATTTCACTTTATTTGTGAACTCAGTAGGTACTCTGCAAATGGACACCTCGAACGGGTTTAAAAGCATTGTACTTAACGAGTATTTTTTCTTATTTTTTATGTATACTACTCCCTTGTTTGTTTTTGTTCTTGCTTGCAAAACAATGGTTGCAAATGGGTATAAAAAGCTACGGTAAATCTACGTCAGACAATGTCTGATGTAAAAAAAGTGTGACAAGCGGACAGGAACGAGTTTTCATAAATTTTTATTTAAATTCTGCTGACAAGAGTTTTATCATTTTAATTTTGCTGATAAAATCTTTAATCGAATCATACCCTGCATACCGGGAAAAGATGTTATTATATTTTAAAGCAGCAACATACAGGCTGTTATTTTAAAGCTGCAACATACAGTATGTTGTTTTAAAGCTGCAATATACAGGATGTAACGGAAATGCGTGGTTATCTTTTAAATACTCCTTCTGCTCATAGAAATCAACATATTTCTGTAAGAAAGTAATACCTAAGCAATTCTATCTTTTAAAAAGTTAGCATCATCATCATCAGCCTTTTAATGTCTCCACTGCTGGGGCACAGGCCTCCTCTCTGTAAGATAGTGTGGGCCGCAATCCACTACGCGGACCCAATGCGGGTTGGTGGAATTCAGATGTCTTCAAATGTTTGGTTCTAATACATGCCGGTTTCCTCACGATGTTTGCCTTCACCGTTTTGAAAGCAGTGGTGATGAAATAATTTACACATATTAAAGCGCCTGCCTGGGTTCGAACTCACGACTTGTAAGTCGCGGCCGCTACCACTAGGCCAACATTGCTCACTGCTAAAAAGTTATAGTTTTGTATAATTTCGAAGCATTTTCTAATTTTGTAAATGTAAGTAGGTAACTTGGGGCATTATTATGTTACTGTTTTATTTTTTTGACATGATTGAGCATGCAGTTGAGAGTTTGTCATGTTCACTCAAATGCCTCGCTGATGGAAGCGCGTGTGTTTGGTCATTCGGTTCCCTTCAAAATGGTTGAGCTGAGTGATGCTGATCCTCGCGTCATGTTCATGAACGGGCTCCGTCGGTTGAGACTGGTCATCTCTTAACTGCCAGTGGCTTAATTTAATCTTTTTTTTTCTTAACATTTTTCTCACATAATAGAAGCAACATGATATTATGTAACCATGCAGGATTTGCAATAGATAACATGGTTTAAAAGAGTGTTCATGGAGTCTCTTGCACGTTCTTCTCTCTAAAGATCTACGCTTTGGAATGTGCAATTAATTTCATCTTTCTGTCTGACCGACTTGACAATTCAAAAGTGCCTTTATATGATTTATTTGAAATAAATGCTTTGAATTTGAATTCCAAAAAAAATTTTAGCTGATGGTAATTTTCCATGGTGACCCCAATTTTAGCTGATGATAATTTTGTATGGTAACTCCAATTTTAGCTGATGATAATTTTGCATGGTAACACCAATTTTAGCTGATGATAATTTTGCATGGTAACTCCAATTCTAGCTGATGATAATTTTGCATGGTAACTCCAATTTTAGATGATAATTTTGCATGGTAACTCCAATTTTAGCTGATGATAATTTTGCATGGTAACCCCAATTTTAGCTGATGATAATTTTGCATGGTAACTCCAATTTTAGCTGATGATAATTTTGCATGGTAACTTCAATTTTAGTTGATGATAATTTTGCATGGTAACTCCAATTTTAGCTGATGATAATATTTACTATGGTTTCCTTTAAGAAAGTTGTTAATTTCCATGGACAGCCGCGGTATCTAAAAGATGACTATGCATTTCCGTTACACGCTGTAGGTATAATTTTTTCAACACTGGTACTTTCCGTGAAATTGATTTAGCAATCTCAACGTTGTACAAGCGCAAAATATCCTATGCATTCCGAAGTGATTCGATAACTGGCCCATCGTGACCGACCCCTCCTATATGTTATTTTATGGATGTTACACCCTGGGCTGCGCCTTATCTAGTTTGGACACCCTACCAACGGCAATGTAGACAAAAAAAAATACTACGAAAAAGTTGACACACCGATTTATGTTTAAATTTTTATGAAAAATTTTGCTACTCTGTGGGTATTTAACATGGCGTTTAAGGGGTGGCTGAAATGTGATTTGTCGCTAGCCTCGGGCACAGGAAAAGCGTTTAATTGCCGTCGAGTAGGTATCAAGGATCCGACCAATGGGACGGTCTGTGTTTATTGAATAACTCACCTTTCGTGACTCTCTATACCTGGATATACCCCACCTTTAATCGAGACGGTTAGAATTAGGAAGTGAATTTGATTAGTCTAGATGACACGACAATTTGATTTGATTGCTGCCTACAATAAACAAATAAGAGTTGATTTAAAAATGGAAATGAACTTATACTATAACAAATGCCACTTATGCGTTATTTTATAAAGTAAAGCACTTAAAATACAAGAACTAAACAATGTATAAAACACCATTCTATTTGCATAGATACAACCAAAAGAAATCAAAACGTTTGGCCACCGACAAAACCGCTTTAATATCACCAATTCTCATGCGATGACCGACAGTCATCTACAACTTGAAACCACACTCAAATACAGCCGCAGAAATGAACCAAAACTAGGGACGTTGGCGGCAAAATATTTAAATATGGAATTGAAGCGATTTCAAACACACAACAATGCTGTGGTCTACAGCAGCGTTAACCGTTACTAATATGGCGGAACGGTAAACCGCGTCAATTATGTCCCAATTTGCGCATTTAAAATTCATGAAGGGTAAACCGATTTAAAGGTTTATAGTGTGTGCTGAGCCAAAATTTACTTACTTATCTTTACAGGCCACCTCTCCGGTAAAGAGAAGGGGAGAAGACAAAACCAACAGAGTAGTAAAATTAATTGGAACTTCAACAAAACAGAAATCTCTTGACGATAAAATGGGTTCAGAACATTGGAGTCCAACTGGTTAGATAGTATTGATAAAAAGCTTTGTATCATTGAGTCTAATTGAATGAAGAATTTGAAAACCGAATACTTATGACTTTTAGACAAAACAATTAAAATAATGCTAGTCCGAAAGTGCTCCCTTGTGGTATTCCAATTGATAATTTTAGAATATTAGCAGTAACTTTATAGTTTTTGATATAAATATGAAATAAACTGAAATTCAGCGTTTAAAGTTCTAAGAAAGTGGTTAAATGTAACACGATAACCAAGACCTTTCTCTTCAAATGGAGATGCTATCCAAGGCCAAAGTGAGAGGCTTAGCTCGAGTATTCTCGGTACTTATCTGACACTTCCCCCAGTTACCACTTAACATATTAGTAGCAGGCCGAATACACGACATACTCGTAGTTCGGGATTATCAAGGCAATGAAGGTAATCGAACGAGCTGGTACTACAGAGAAGTGGGACATGACATGCAGCATAGTCAGGTTGTGTGAAGGTAAAATGTACATAAATAACTACACAATTTTCTTCAGTATGAGTTCATAGCGTTCACGGGCAATCAAAGTTAGTATTTATCTTGGAAACTAGACTTCGACAGACCAATACACATTGTATAAATAACACAGTTTCATTTATAAATATATATACCTTTCTCTATAAACTTTTAATCAATATGGCCATAACACGAACACTAATGCTACTATAAATATATAAGACTATATATATAATATTTTAGAGGCGAATGTTTGTGAGTGTGTTTTGTATGTTTGTTACTTCTTCAGGCTCAAAGGGCTTGACCGATTTGGATTAAATTTGGTACGTAGACAGCTTATACCCTGGATTAACACATAGGCTACTTTTTGACCTAGTCTAAGCGGGTGAAACCGCGGGGCGCAGCTAGTCCTACTAATATATTTAATGGTTATAATTACTATAATTTAATGGTTAATAATATTATAAATGTGAAAGTCCGTGAGGACTTACGTTTACTCTTTCACGCAAAAACTACTGAACGGATTTAAGTAACGCAAACTTTACAGTAATATTGCTTATATACCAGAATAACACATAAGCTATAATTTATAGTGGGGGAAGAACAAATACCACGCGGGCGAAGCCACTGACAGAAACTAGTATTAGCTATATAATATTTGCAGTTTATTGCAGGGTCAAAACAAATTACCACAACTATCGAGGAACAAACAAATCAGCGACAATTGTGTGTTATGTTTACTAAAGACAAACAAACACGAACGGAGCGTCGGAAACCGCAACAATTTGGGGCTACACTGTATGTTTGCTTAGATAACTGCAACATTTAAAATGCAGCCCACCGCCACCTTAACAGACTAGTAATAAAGATGACTTTTCAATGTTTTCTGACTAAGATAGATAGGTTTTAACTGTAGACGACCCGAATTTACAAGCGGGTACAACAGAACAAGTTTGGCCTTTTCGAGATACAATCTTTCTGTTTGGTTTATACAAAATATGGTTTTCATACTCTGTTCTTATGGCGCGGTTGGGATGTTCTGGACCAGGGTCACTGGCAAATATTATTTTATGAAAGATATGTTGACTCAAGCAACGTTGTGCAAATTACCCAATACATGTATACAAATCGTTTTGTATTTTAATGGTCATATTAATTATACTATCGGTTTGTCTTTCACTCAATGAACTCCATATAAATTCTTACAATTTGTATTGAGGTTTTAAAAGTAAAAACATTTTACGCTTTCTTCATTGATACACATATTTTTTTTCATATATACAGGGTGTAAAAAGACACATCAAAATGTAACGCGAACCCAGACAAGCGGAGTTAAGCCCCGCCCCTTCGCTCTTAGCTGTGTAGGTACTTGTCGGATACGTTTGATATTCATTACATTGTTTGTAACATAATCAAAAAAAAACATAATGTTTGTTTGGAAAAAAGTTTAGTAATACGAAAATAACACATGGAATTCATTTTCGTAAAAAAAAAAATTGCTACTTTGACCTTCAATATCTCCAGAACCAGTGGATTCCCAGGCATGGCTTAGGTGGCATTGCATGGTAAAAAATGATCCAAATAATAGGTAGAATATGTGGCTTTCGGCACACCCGATAGATATCAGTATAGTTTGTAAGTTTGTTTGTTAGTAAGAAGTAATCTCTGGAACTTCTAAACCGATTTTGAAAATTCTTTCACCAGTAAAAAGCTACATTATGCCTGAGTGACACAGGCTATATGAATTGATTGTGATTAAGGGCGCTAGATGTCGCTACGTGCCTTTCAAATAATTTTGTTACCGTGCAATGGCGGGGCGGGTCGCTAGTATACATATATTAAGAAAATGTTATTACATAGAACACGATGCAGAAACACATACCCTAGACCTAGAATACGTGAGGAGCTGGTGTCTGAGTTAGGCAAACCAGAAATCAGAAACGGAAAAATTCTACAGAGAAAACAATAGCAATAGTCTGAATGGTACAGGTATTTGGTTACATTTACTTTTAATATCGTACAGCCAGGATCGTCACACAGTGGGCCTGAAGATGGGCGTCGTCTCGAAGCAGGCCTAAAAAACGCTGGTGTGGAGATCTGGACTCGTTCCTGACTGGACAAAGAGACAGTGGAAAGATATGGTGGAGGCCTTTAACAAGCAGTGGGACAGCGTGGGCTGATTTAAATATATATTTATTTATTTATTTATAATAATAAGCACACCAACAGCACTGTCACTTACAATTCAAATAAAAATAACATCTAAAATCGGCATTTCAGTAACCATGCAAATAACAGGTATGCATGACATTGACAAAATGAAATTAGAGACGATAAGAAAAAATAAAAAGTGTGTCCAATAAGTCTAAAACCAGAACACTACAAAAACAAAAACAATTTGAGCTATATAGACATACATTGTTCGCACTGTTTATATAGAGAACGTCTGTATGAAGCGAAACTCATAGAGAAAACTTCGATAGGGTAATCCGTCAAGTTGGACCTTTCATTATATAGCCTTGCCATACGTGTTAAGGGGCTATTATAGGTAGTATTTAAGGTGGAGGTAGGCAACTGAAAAATGCGATAATGTCGCTTGCTACGTTGGCTAGCCCAAAAGTTAAAAAATTGAATCAATTGCGCATCTATGGAACCATTTATAATTTTGTGTAGTGTAAGTAAGTCAGAATGGATCCGCCTATCCTTTAAGCTAATCATCTTATAGTGCCTTAACCTATCATTGTAATCAGGTATAGCTTTTCGAATCCCATTCTTCATACATAAATACCTAACAAAACGAGCCTGAACAGATTCAACATTATTAGCATAACTTGAGTAAAAGGGAGACCAAATAGTGGAACAATACTCCAATGAGCTCCTTACCAGTGCGTTATAGAGTAGAACAATGCTACTATAATTACGGAAAGGCTTTGACATGCGAATTATAAAGCCAAGCATTCTTTTAGCCTTAGCCACAATAGCATCTATATGATCACGGAAGGATAGTGATGTATCAAAGAGTACACCTAGATCACGGATGACTGACACTCTGCCCAGTACTGATCCATCTAAATGATAATCAAACTTAATGTAGTTCACTTTATTCGTGAATGTAATAGCCTGGCATTTTTTTACATTGAGCGTCATTCTGTTGTTGAAATACCATTGTTGAAGGACATAAAGATCACTCTGAAGCTTCATACAATCACTCAGGTCTAATATCCTGCAATATATTTTTAAATCATCGGCGTAGGCTAAACAATTGCAATTTATTAAATCCAACAGATCATTCAAAAATACTAAAAAAAGCAAAGGGCCTAACTTAGAGCCCTGTGGAACACCCGAGCCAGGCGAAAAAGGTACAGATTCATATCCCGCCAAAGCAACTATTTGAGAGCGATTAATTAAGTAACTCTCGAACCATCGCAACAGAGAGCCATGAATGCCAGCACAATTCAATTTCATAGAAAGAATTGAGTGATCGACACGATCAAAAGCTTTTGCAAAGTCTGTGTAAACAGCATCAACCTGACCCCTAGCTTCAAAGGTGTTACCAATGAAAGTAGTGTAAATAAGTAAGTTAGACATAGTAGAACGGTTAGACACAAAACCATGTTGCTTCGAACTAATTATATGACGGAGGTGAGAATAAACTACATTGTATATAAGACCCTCAAACATCTTAGCAAATTGTGATATAATAGAGATTGGTCTATAGTTAGTTACGTCATTCTTACTACCAGATTTATGTACTGGAATAACGTGTGAGATTTTCCATAAATCAGGAAATGTACCTTCCTTAAGGGATTTATTGTAAATTATCTGCAGTGGTACAACAAGGGCATCTATACAGAGACGAATAAAAATAGGAGGAAGTCCATCCGGACCAGCTCCTTTATTGAGATCTAACTTTTTGATGCTATCTCTAACGTCATTCTTAGCAATGCCAATGGAATTCATACTGTAATTTGACGTAGAGTAACTTGGAGACAAGTTACTAGGCTGCTGACTAACACTGTACACAGATGAAAAATAGTCTGCAAATAGATCAACCACACCACTACCACCCTCACCAATACGATCACCCCACGAAACCTGGTTAGGAACACCTCTGAAAGATTTTTTTGACTTAGTATAACGCCAAAAAGCTTTTACATTTGTTTTTAAATCACTCTCAATTCTTTCTATATAACCCCTAAAACAGTCATCCATGGCCCTCCCAGCCCGCATTCGTAGGGAAACAAAAGCATCGTAGTCCCGAGGGTTTTTGTACCGTTTGAAACGAGTTCTATATTTATGCTTTTCCCTAAGAAGTTTAATCAACGGAGCTGAGAACCAAACTGGATAACAATTATTCCTAGGTTTACCCTTCGGCGTGTATTTATCTATATTTTCCCATAGTATATTATAAAATGTCAAAACATAATCATTACAACTCAAATGACAATAATCCTCCCAAATTATTTTACGCAGATCACGAACACATGCCTCATAGTCTGTTTTAATAAAAATATATTTCGACTGTAAGATATTACAATTTAAATTAGAAGATGAAGTTTTAGAAAGGGCTAATTCTAACGGCGGATGATACACATCTAGCTTACTGATGGGGGGTGCACAAGAAACAGAAAGACTGGAGTTCTCATCCACAAAGATGAGGTCTAAGATATTATCATTTACATTGCAGATATTATTCACCTGCACAAACCCGGTGATGTTGAGGAAGTCTCTCAACGCTAAATACTTGGGGTCACTAATTCCTAGAAAGGGATCATTAGATTCATGCCACTTCACATTAGGAAGATTAAAATCCCCAAGAATCAAAGTAGTGCAATCCGTATAACGCAAACAAATTTCTTCGGCCCTGGCTAAAAATTGGACAAATATATGGCAAGGTATATAAGACGGTAAATACACAACACAAATATTCATACAGACGCCACCAGCACTAATACATAACCACATATCCTCAACGGAAGTTTGCCACTCAGTTTTATTAACAAAATGATATCTATTACTAATAGCTACTAATAACCCACCACCATAACTTTTAGAGTACAAATCTTTAAACTGTGCACTACGGTCACGGCGTACAACAGTATATCTTTGATCAATGTATTCAGAGGATAAGAACGAGTCATCTAACCACGTTTCTGTCAGACATATTATGTCATAGTCAGAACTTAAAATTGACATTAGAATTTCATGTGACTTCGTTTTCATGCCTCTCACATTCTGATAAAAAATGGAAATATTATCCATTAAACTAAATAAAAAGTAAACATGACGACCAAGAACTTAACTAATAATTCAAATAATAATTATACAATTTTTTCTAAACTCTGCTCATCCTTAATTAGAATAGAACCCGAATTTTCCCTTTTACATACAAAAATTTTACCGTAGCGAACCCAGACAAACTTATAGGATTTTTCTTTGGCCTTAAGACGCGCAGCAGCATGTAAAGACTTATATGTCGGAGAAAGGTGCTCGGATACATAAATTGGCCCCTTGCCACCGCCATAACCCAAAAGACTTGTGTTCAATCTATCCTCAGAGTGCGATTTATTGTATCTAGTTAGTGCAGAATAAAATTCGTCGCGACATCTAGGACTACGCAGCTTTACTATTACTGAGCGCGGGCGAGACCTGTTGTTGCTCATACTGGCCACTCTAACGCACTTCATAATATCGCAGTTCTTTAGGGCATATGACACAATACTAGCCAATTGCGTTACAATGGTAGGTAACACTTCATTCTTATTTTCAGGTAATCCGTAAATTTCAAGATTCGCCTCACGCATATTCTGATCAAGGGAGTTTATTTGCGTTTTCAGCTGAGCCATAGTCTTTTGCATATCAGAGTTCTGAGAACGAAGTTCAGTGTTCTCACGTTGCACACCCAGAAGTTCAGTTTTTAATTCGTTAACCTGAGAGATGTCAAAGGATCCGGATAATTTCAACTCATCAATCTGTTTCTTCAACTCGTCCATTTCGAATCTAAGCTCGCTAATCACATTCTTCACTTCAATACGCAATGTATTCCGAATTTCCTCACGTATAACAAGTCGTATGTCACTGAACTTATCGTCCTCGCCTTCAGAGCTATCACCAATTACCTCAGGCGTCGATTTATTAGGCTCGTCAGATAAACAGCTCGGACAATTCCACTTAGAACGTGCCGCTTTACTGAGTCTTTTAAACGTAGTAGCACTCAGTTTAACGCATATGTGATGATAGAATTTATCGCAATTAAAACATGTTATTTTTTCATTCTGTTTAACTGGTAGTCGACAAGTATCACAGTTAGACATTTTTAAAATACAATCAATCACCCAAATATTCAATAAATCCAAAAAGACGAAGTGCGTATTGTCGGACTCGAACTCGCGACACGTTGCGTACGGGTGCCAGAAGTTAGCGCTCAGAGCCACCAAGACATTAGAATGATACACGAAATAATGAATCCGGTGTGGCGAAAACACGAAGTTTGCACAACAGGCGGTAGATTGGAAATAATTCAATAATGACCACTTGCAATAAAAAAAACTTTTGTTTGCTCACCGCCACAACAATACTTTGGTTTCCACTAATAACACATTAAAAACACTTCAATCGATTAGAAAATTATGCAATTGCAGTCCATAGGGTTCAGTCCTTGAGTGTCTAGACAGCACACAGTCGTACAATAACTTCTTACTAAGATTCTAGAATTTAAGTTACGGAGCAGAATTAACGTGACCGTACTAATTGACGTCTCAATGACTGATATATATATACAGGGTGTACAAAGACACATAACATAGCCGTCAACTACGCATACTGTTCATCTAACAAAGTAGCTTTGCGCAAAAATTATTGCTGGGAAACGACTTTTATTTTTAGGTATGAAAAAAAAACATTTTTTATTGCGCGCAATGTAACGCGAACCCAGGCAAGTGGAGTTAAGCCCCGCCCCTTCACTCTAAGTCGCGTAGGTATTTGTCGGATAAATTTGATATTCATTGCGTTTTTGTTACTGCAAATGCGTAATTTAAAAAATTCGAAAATAAAAACAAAAATTCAGGTAATGTTTGTTTGGAAAAAAGTTTAGTAATAACACTTGGAATTAATTTACTTGGAAAAACATTGTTAATTATATGTGGAAAAAACTTTTAGGACCAAGACGTAGAACATTGAAAGACCACTGAAAAGTCGGAGTTTTGTTACACAAATTCTTGATTTATTCATCTCAACATTAATTCAAAAGCTAGTTCATAACAATATAATATAGGTCAATGCGATCTTTCGTTATTTCATTAGACTCTAAACATCTGTTGCCCTCAAACTTGATGCTATTGTTTCAAGTTTACTCCACAACCGATTTCATTTTATTGAACCACCTTCACGTCACAAAATATTCAGACACCCTTAACACAAACAGGTAAGCTTCAAAATCGAATGGCTTTAGAAAAGTAAACGCAAATAAGAATATCAAAATTTGACAGTCCACGATACACTTCCCGTAAATTTTGGTAATAATGGAAAATTTTGAAAGCCATAAATAATATTATTATTGTGTTGTTGCTGACTGAGATTCCTGAATAAATATTTTTCAGCGAACAGAATTTTTAATATTATTCGTTCTCGTGGAAACTTATTTACGTCCGCGTCGTAGGTAAATTAGGTTACTGGGAAAAGTCTGAGGACAGAATTTTACAGAAACATACCATTTTGTACAGTAACTAGCTTGTTCCCGCGTCTTTGCGGGCTTGTCCGATCCCAAAAAGCCGTGTAGTGTGACTTATTCTGGAATATTTATACCTATTGGACTCTGCTTAAATGGAAGTGGAGCCGGTCATACAATCAGAGGACAAGCAAAGTGGAGCAAGAAAACAATATCCTGGTACACAGGTGAATTGAAAAGAAAACTTGGTAGACCGTCCAGAAGATAAGAGATTAGAGCGATTGCAAGTGGTACATGGACGAGGATAGCTGGAAACAGAATCTTGTGGAAAAAAATAGAGGAGGCCATTGCTATCAAAACACAAACAGACGGAGACTTCGAGGTACTACATAAATAACTGCTTGTTATTAATAAAACTATTATAAACTGTAGTAATTGTCTGAGTAAAAGGCTTATATTATTATTTCGTTTATTTACTATTCAAAACATACTATGATTATTATTATTGGACTCAGTAATAGTATAGCTTTGTATTTCTATTATATCTCCACTCAATTTCATTTTTAGGGTTCCGTACCCGGAGGATCCAAACGGAGCCCTATTGCTTTCACTCACGTGTCCGTCTGTACGTTTGTTCGTCTGTACGTCTGTCCGTCCTTCCGTCTGTCCATCTGTCCATCTGTCCGTCTGACCATCAGTCCGTCTGTCCGTCTGTCCGTTTGTCCGTTTGTCCGTCTGTTTGTTTGTCCGTATGTCCGTCTGACCCTCTGTCCGTCTGTCCGTCTAGCCGTCTGTTTTCTGTATGTTTGTCCGTCTGTCCGTCTGTTCGTCTGTCCTTCTGTCCGTCTTTCCGTCTGTCCGTCTATTCGTATGTCCGTCTGTCCGTCGGTCCGTCTGTCCATCTGTCCGTCTATACGTCTGTCCGCCTGTCCATCTGTCCGTCTGTCCGTCTGTCCGTCGCCTGTCACAAAATTTTGTTCCAAAGTATTTTTTAACTTCCCACTGGCCAATGAACTTGAAATTTAGAAACACCGGCATCTCCTAGAACCAAAAATTCGTAGACATGTGACATCCACCAATCCGTATTGGGCCCGCGTGAGGGATTACGGCCCACACCCTCTCACAGAGAGGAGGCCTGTGCCCCAGCAGTGGGGATATTAAAAGGCTGATGATATATATTTCTGATATTGCCTCCTCATTTCACTTCCTTATAACATTAGTGTTGATTAGTTAAGAAAATAAAAAAGTAGACTTTTCTCATGCTTTATTTAATATAATTGAATGTTTCTATTTATGTCTCTACTAGCTTCTGCCAGCGGCATCGCCCGCGGGGAAAGGTGAAGTTTCAGACAAACAAAATCCCCCCTTTTCACCTTAAAGGTCGAATTCTCAAAAAGCCTTTCTTAATGGATATTTACTCTTCACAAAGAACACATCCTTCAAATTGCATGTCTGCCGCTAGGACCAGCGGTTTTGGCTGTGCGGTGATATATCAGTCAGTCAGTCAGGACTTTTAATTTTATTTATACAGATTTAGAAATTTGTACACGATTTTTTCCACAAAAAAATGCATATCAATTTTCTATCCCCACATTACCCACTGAATTGTGAGGTGAGGTAGAATAGGCGGCTTAATTTTTAGGGTTGTGCGTTATTTATCGCGCTCGTGTCACCTACACCTGCAGTGTGAGGCGGCACTTGCCGGTATGTGGCACCCCTGATCGATGACTTCTAGCTGGTCGGGTAATGTTTGTGAGAATATTGTATTAAATGCATTTAATACAGGAGTAAATTGTTTAGTTTAGTAAAATTATTTTTTTATTCCATTGCACAGTCTCATGAATACATACATCTTTGGTAGCGAAATACCGAGGCAAATACTATTTCTGATACTTTTTCAAACAGACAAAATAATAACTGCACGCTGATGTCCTCCAGAAGTCACAACCTGCGTCGTTTTGATAATTTCAAAAACTTTTTTCAGCCGGCTTTATTTTTTGTGAAAAAGTTTTTTTATTTTTTACTTTTTAGTTGTGGTTCCCCTTTAAATTGTGATAACAATACAATAACATACGGTCCCAGCAACCGCGAGTAAGTAATTTGCTGTTGGATATTGAGGAGTTCCACAGTCTATCTCCGAAGATCTTCATCAGATCCTGATGTATTATATATTTAAACTTGCCTTGATAAATATACATTTCAATAACGATGTCACGGTACGGAGGTGGTGTCACGTTGCAGGAGGACGTAGAGTAGGAGGACCGTAGATGACGAGTTGAGTGAAGAATAACACATGACGAGTTCTGACGTATATTTCATTATTAACAGTAGGCTTATTTATAATATGGAGCACTTATTAATCGTACGTACACCATACGCTGTGATTATTTACATATTTAAATAATATTATTGTCAGGTCCATGCCTGAAAACTCTTGAAAACGTAACTGTCATTTAATAAATGACAGTTACGTTTTCAAGAGTTTCATTCAATGAATAGAGGGAAAATTACATTGATAGCTAGGAGCCCCATCTAGCTCGGCAGCAGAATTAGAACTGATTTTTAATATAGAAACAGACTATTGACAGAGAAAACAAGTAATATTTGAATTTTAAATTAAAAAAGGTAGTAAAGAACGTAATTTGGAATAGAGGTCATAAAATAAACAAGGCTTTAACACTGCCTTGTTACAACGAAAACCCAATCCAAATCAGATCAGTAGTTTTTGAGAAAATTGCGGACAAACAAGATACATACATACGGGTCGAATACAGAACCTCCTTTTTAGAAGTCATTTAAAAAAGATAGATACGTCCCTAAACATTCAGGGTGTAACAGTATGGGCTGTTAAAATAATCCATTTATATTTTCGCAGTAGGAAGCACTTTTATTACTATTTGCGTTATCTCTATCTTAAGTTGGATTTGGTTGGTGGATGGCTCTTGTGATACAGGATGTCCTAGTATAAGAGCCAGGGCAACACTAGTTTTGTATATCTTTAATGTGTTTCAATAAATTATTATTATTATAAGTTCCTAATTTCCTCTATTGAAAATCATGCCCACGACTTTTAAATCTTGTTTTGCGTCTAGAAGGTTTAGTTAAGCATTATTATAGTACCGAGCCTAACACGCACTAACATTTCCTGGAATAGCCGAGTGGATATCGGTGTATCTGCTAATATAAACCATTAAGCTAATTTGCGGCCATTACCTGACAGCGACGGCCAAAAATAGAATAATTTGTTGATTTTAGTAGCTACCACCACCAACTACAATAATACTTCTCGTATCGGCTAGAACTTTACCAAAATGGTACTCACATTTTACTTGCCTTTTTGGGGTTTATTAACGGTATTGCTGTCACTCATGTGTCCGTTTGTCTGTCTGTCTGTCCGTCGTCTGTGACACAGCTTTTACAGCCAAACGGTTGGAGCTACAGTCTTCAAATTTTCACGGTATAAGCATCTTGTTGACCCAAAGCCATACGAATTGTCAAAAATACATTTGATACGGAACCCTAACTGTGCGAAGTCCGACACACACTTGACCAGATTTTCTTACCTGGGATCTTGACAGAGTGCTCGTGGTTACTGTGAATATTGTCCAACTACTTCTGTTGTTTGGGAACAGGGGTAGCCCAGTGGCAGTTACCGCTACTTACGAGTTGTCCGTCTTGGGTTCGGACCCAGCCAGACGCTGTACTTTATGTAATTATTTTATGATCATTGCTCTCAAAATGGTGAAGGAAAACATCTTGAGGAAACCGGCATGTCCTAAGACATCTTCCAATACGTAGTAGGCCCGCGTGGTGGATTACAGCCCACTCCCACTCGCAGAGGTCTGTATCTCAGCAGTGGGAACATTAAATGCTGATTATGCTGGTGTTGTTGTAACTCGCCTCACGATCGGCCTCCGTCTGGCACAGAACACGCAAGCTAACCACTCAAGGCCGTTGGCATATGACTGCGCCTTAACAGGACCTTCTCCATCAGGCCTGTGGTCTGTTAACTTCCAGTCTACACCGCCATTGCCGTCTGTACCGCCAGACGCTCAATGAAGTCGTTATTCCGCCACGAGACATGGCCCAAGAATTTCAATATTCAAAACTGTACTAATGCTGATAGACGCTGTTTGATGCTGAGTACTATTTGTATCTACAGTTAGATTGCAAAGAACCTTATTCATTCAGCAAACATACGAACCAGATGGAGATCTTGCCGATCATCGATGGTTGCCTCATCTTTTCCCATTTGGTTTCTGCCTGCATTCGCATATTAACTTTTCTGCGAAAACCCATATCTTTGTTTACAGGTGTTTCAATACCTGGTCGCCTGTCGTTTCTTATTGACCGACACCACGTTCAAATACTCTCAACGTAGACTGCCAACTTGACAAGCTCATCCTAAGGAGGGATCTCGATACGTTTTTTTTAATTTTGCAGAATTCGAACCTACCTACAAAATACGAGTACCGCTGGGTGCAATAAAAGTAAATATGCCGAGTACCGAGGGATAGTATAACGGTGATCGTAAAAGAGAACAGTGTACCGCGTGCTGTGCCGGTATTCCGAATGCGTAAATATAAACGAGTGGTTTTATTGTCGTGATGTAACGTAAGGCTGTTGAAATATTTTAGGTTATGCATACAGAAGTCTTAGGTCTTAAAAAAATTCAACCGACGAAAAAGAACTAAAAAGCAAAAAATTAATTAACTTTTTAAGTCTTGAGTATTGAGCTTATTTATCTACATGAAATATCAAATTTTATATAAACTAATTTTGAGTCGGCGCCAAACAACAATCTGATTATTAAATATCTAAATTTTATATGTACGTAGAAATGAAGAAGGCTAGATGTATTATATTTTATTATTTGGCGCCGACTCAAAATTAGTTAAAATTAGGTAAAATTTGATATTTTGTGTAGATAAATAAGCTCAATTTAAAAGGTTGACTTATTTTTTGCTTTTTAGTTCTTTTTCGTCGGTTGAATTTTTTGTTAAAAAGTGTTTTATTTTATGATTTTTTGTGACTTGCATCATCTTTTAATACTCTGAGGATAATTTCTAATCCTCAATCATTCCTTTTGGCACTGAGCTCATGATGTAACCATCCTTCCATGAGGTTCCCAGGATATTGACCAGTTAAGGTTACCTCCAATATTGTAGACGTCTTTTCTTCAAAGCATATTAAGTGGTATTCGTCAATATAACCAGTTTTTTAAATCTAACTTCTATAGTTAAGGAAAGGTATGGTTTCCATCATCAGCTCAGTATCATGATGTGATGATTCCTAAATGGAAATACCTAATTAAGTTATGAAAAGTAAACAGAAACAATATTCGTGCCCAATTTCCGAGGTTTTCTCTCAATTTATATCAGGATTTCATGATCAGATCCTAATGTCCTTGACATGGGACCACCCTTGAGATATACCCTATCAATGAAAAAAAAATCATCAAAATCAGTTCATAAACAACGGAGTGAGGGCCGAACATACGTACAGAAACGCTAAACGTGCCAACAATCTTCGAGGTTTTCTCTCAATTTTATCAGGATTCCATTATCAGATCCTGATTTCCTTGACATGGGATCACCCTTGAGGTATATCCTATCGAACAAAAAAATAATCATCAAGATCGGTTCATAAATGACGGAGTGAGAGCTGAACATACACAAAATAAAAAACATATATACGGTTGAATTGAGAACCTCCTCCTCGCCGTAAATAATATTGACTAATAAAAAAAATATTATATTTTCAAATCTTATTTATATTAGTAAAAATATATTTATTTGGAAACTAGATTTACATATTTATAACATACTTAACTAACTATATCTACACTAAAAGCAAAATAAAACCTTACCTAACTACGTAATTATATACAAAAACAAAATACGTTCAGGCGTCGAAGTAATCCTCCACATCGCTGTCATCAGGAAACGTGCCCAGAAGACTGGCAGCATTGCCACGCTGAATGGTAATGCTTATTCTTTGAGCAAAGAATGAGCCAGCCCTCTGGTTACGTAAAGTGTCGATCAGTCGGCGAGAAATATCTTATTTGCATACAGTGATGGAACTCAAAACATAATTTGACACACTTTAATGCATTAAAAAATCTTCTAACATACCTCTTAATTATCTTTAAAAGCAGTTTAACCCTTCATTAACAATTATTATAATCATAATAAAAAAAAATATTTACCATAAAATTTCAAATTTTAAACTGTATCCAGTGATAGATTACTTTTTAAAAAATTATTAGTAAATCCATAAAATACTTCATATTTTGCAATAAATTGCGTGCAGTTGTAGTAGCGCTCTCGATCTCTTTCTTTTCTATTTAGTCCGAGAGTGACCGCGCTTTAACTGATGCAACAACGATTTAAAAAAACCTGGCCAAGTGCTGCGATAATATAATAAAATTTATTTATCTCGCAGAACAGATAGTATCTGTTCTGCGAGATAAATAAAAACATCAAGAATCGTTTTGCGAGATAAAAAATCGTTCCACTAAGCATTACAGATAACATAGATACATAAGTTCATCAATCTGGTAATGATGAAGACAAACTTGAGTAGAGTTTAGCATACATATAGGTAGCACCTTACTTGAACTAATACGAACTGTATACTCGGTTTGCCGAGTTTGAAGCAACTCATCGGCTTACGTATTCACTCGGATTGCGTGGTTTAATAAACTTGTAGACGTAAGCATGTTCTAGTTGATAATTTTGCGTACACTTGTACTCGAACTCCAGCTATATATTGATGACATCTTGAATAACATTCGCATCCTGAGAGTGATAACTTTAATACCTACATCAACGACCTTCAAAACAGCTCTCTGTATAGTAGCATTTTTCGGTACAGAATCGTAAACTGCGAAACACAGAATTATGATAGTAAATTGTTTGCAGATTTGAGACTATAATGCAAGCCTATATTGCAAGCCAAGCTCTAAAACGTTTCAATATACGTCGACGGTGGACAATAATGTATTCCAGATAAAATAAAAAAACCAGACTGCAAAAAACAACTTAAAAGTTCCATACAAGTTACGTCTTTTAAATCTTCAGTAACAATGTGGCCTAGGTTTTTTAACTGGGTTACTCTCTGTAAAAGTGACCCGTTAAGTGCTATGGGAGGGACATATGATAGACTTTTATTTTTACCTCTAAACACCAACAGTTCACTTTTCTTAGGGTTTTACTTGAGCCCATGCTGCTCGGCATAAAGTTTATATAGCGAAAGCTGCATCTTTCTGATTCCACATATTGATGGGCTCAACAGCACAATGTCGTCTGCGTAGCTTAAGTTATTTACATTTACCAACCACGTGACATCCGACATGTGTACTGCTGAGCTCACAAGCAGTTTGTTAAGATAAATAACAATCTTGGAGACGTAGGACCTGCTTAACACCACAATCGAGTTTATAGGGGTAAGACAATGCATTTGACCAATTTACAAAATTTCTCTGCTTCTCATAGCATAGAGATAGTATGGATGCTAATGAGTCAGGAATGCGCACCTCCCGCAGTTTCTCCTACAAGACATTATACGAAACCAGGTCGAAGGATTTTGAGAGGTCCAGGAAACAAGCATACATGCATAGCGTCTTTTCCTATCTGTGTAATATTTGACAGTGTGGTTCAATGCATAAATTGCACTCTCAGTTGATAGCCCAGCACGAAAACCAAATTGTAAGTCATGTAATTCTGCGTATCTACTGAGGTGAGAGTCGAGCACACTGTCCAACACTTTGGCAATCACAGTTGCAAGCGAGATAGGCCTGTAATTACCCTTGTCTGCTATGTCTCCTGTCCTGTTCTTCACTATAGGCACAACAATGGTATCCTGTAGCTCTTGTTGTAAGTGCAAATGCTTATGGTATTTGTTTTACTTCAGTAGCTGATTAAATGCCACCTGCTTTTTTTCTTTCTTTTTATTGTTGATAGACACGCGTTTTACCACTATCTCACCTGATGGTAAGCGTAAGTGTAAGTGAAGAAGAAGTAACCTATTCACTCTTGACTTAAAGACTTCCAGGTTGTAGCTATCAGGAAACACAGACTCCGGTAGGGAATTCCACTCCCTAGCTGTACGCACAATGAATGTTTTCTCAAAACGCTTTGTGCATATGGATGGGATGTCCACCATGAACCGGTGGCACTTCGCCGTACGTCTTGTGGTCCGTTGATGAAACGGGCTTGGCGGAATCAAATTATGCAATTCCGTCGCCCACTCCCCAAAATGTAACCGATAGAAAACCGATAGGTTAACAACTCGGCGTCTATGCTTTCTTAATTTCTTACATTTTTGTAAGTTCTATTTTTGAAATTGCCTCCTCCAGCCCATTATTTCGATGAGCATGACCATGACACAAAAAACGATCACACTTACCTAATGTTGGCCGCCACTTTGTTTTATTTTTCATATAGCCTAATGTCACTTCGGCTGTCAAGACCAATTTTATGATACCCTACCTCATTTGTTAATCCATTCAGCCGTGTAAGCCACAAAAAAAAACCGGCCAAGTGCGTATCGGACTTCGCACATTTAGGGTTCCGTACCAAATGAGGGAATTTCAAAGAAAAAATCTAATTTATAAAAAAAAAAAAAAATCGTCGTAATAGAAAATTGTTCATAGGTCAATTGGAAGTTAAAAAACTCTTAGGAACAAAATTTTGTGACAGACGACGGACAGAAAGACAGACGGACAGACGGCCAGACGGACACGTGAGTGACAGCAATAGAGCTCCGTTTGGTCCCTTCGGGTACGGAACCCTAAAAATAGACATACAAACATACATACATATTCTCGGAAACCATTACCCCCCCCTCCCCTCTTCTAGGGCAGTCGGGTAAAAGAGAAGACCGAACATGTATTTGTCCGCTGAATTATGTCAATTCACTAGCAAATCTTCAACTTTCATACGAAACCATTTCATGCATTTTAAATTTATATCCTTGTCACAATCAAGAAATTGTCGTGAAACATCGCGAAGCCTTCACAAATAATCCCACACTGCGTCGTTAGCGGTACTTGAGTGTAATGCGAGGTAATTCCCTTTAAACCTAATATTCGGTGCCGGGTTGTACCGGCTCGGGGCTCAAACCCCAGGCGTCAACGTTTTACGGCCGTCTGTTTATGCTAATACTCAACTGATTCAAATACTTCCATGAAATATATACGACATATTAATCGTCGCGTGAGACTTGCTTTAAGTTTTTTATTTACATCATTGTTAACTTTGTAAGATAATAAAATCTTGGTTTGATTTTTCGGATTGTTTGTTTAATAGACGAAGAGTTAAGGGTTATTTGGAGAGTTCTAGGTTACCTTGAATACTAATGTTTACTGGGTATAAAAATAATAATTCAATTTAGTCGGTAAGTTAGATTATCCAAAAATTGGATACGTATTTTTTGCTTTACGCAACCAATAAAAAAATACAAAGATAAAACGCATAAAAGTTCAAGAGTCGGGGCTTGTTACGTCACTAAACGGTACAAAGTGTATCGAGGTGTGTCGTCACGCAAAATTTAAACGGACTGTATCGTCCTCATTATAAAAAATACGTGTCCAATTTTTTATGGTAATCTAACTGACTTAGATTTTTTAGTAAACTAGCATAATAGGCATTTTAGAGTTTCTGTTTTCAGTAACACAAACGCCTTGAGTTTTTTTGAAGTAAAAACTTCTTTAGGCGCGTTGGGCATTTTTGAGATGGGATAAAACAATTGAACTCGAGCGACACCGTCACCGACTGTCATAGGGAACGTGCATGGCGTAGTCTGTGCCATCTAGTGGAGTAAATTCGAAACTTTTACCCTTTAATAACTTGTCATTGACATTTCCGTGTCATATATGTATACACACACGCATCATGCACATAATTATGCAGCACGCGTAACGTAGACTGCCATCTATTGAGTGAGATACGCAACTTGTACTGTAGAAATACTTGACAGTGACATTTATGTGGCGCCATCTATAGTTCCTGCACGCTCCCTATAGAACGCTTACCGTCATCTCATGACTGTCTTTTTTATGAATTTAGATTATGTATCTTTCTACGGGGTTATACAGAGGGAGCCCAAATTTTGGTTAATTTTGCGATTGGACTTACCGTTTTCGAGATATTTATGATTTTATATCTCGAATCGATCGCTACGCGATTCGATACGAGTCGTAGCACTCGTATCGAGTTGATCTTTTTTGATCAAGTTTTCACTTCTGTCGGCACTCCCAGAGTACCACTGTTTTTTTTTCTTGTAATTGTTTTCATAATTATAGTATTTAGGCAGAACACAAACTCCAATCATCATTATTATTATTTTAGTCGAAGAACGTCCACAGCAGGCGCCGCCATATCGACAGGTCCTATGTTTCTCGCATCTAGCGGAAAGGAGAATGATATTGATAAATTGTTTCTGCTTAAAAATTATATTCTGCGAAATTCGAAAAAGGAACAAGAATTAAGAATAGAATAAAATAAAATAGAATATTCATGTATTTGCTTAGAATACAGGTATTTACAAGATGGTTACAGTAATATTAAAGAATCCCTGTGCATTCTACCATTTTGGCATGCAAACATTGATGCAGTTCATCATGAAACATATAAACATTGATACACAACTAAAATTTATCAGCTAGAAAATCCTATACGTTGTAGTAACATTTATTTAAAAGTACAGTTTGTTTCTTTTTGAAAGTTGTTACTGGTTCTTCTTATACGGAACTAGGAGTGTGGTTAAAAATAGGTGGTGCCATACCAAAAACACTTTTCCTCAACAAGAAGTTGTAGACTCAAGAGAGAGTCAAACAACATGACACGAGTAAACTTTTACATCAAGTCTTAAACTGAGTCCACCACAACCATTGCTGAAAAGTGTTGCAACTTTAGGGAATGTGAAAAAAGAAAAAAATCACTAGTAGTTACTTTCTGTTCCTTACTTAAGTTTGTAAGGTGTGATTTCAATTTGTCGACTTTCAAGATTTATTCGAATAAAGTAATTTACTAAAAAAAACCCAATATTTTTTGGTTATTGTATGTTTTGACGGTCTAATTAGATTTATTTAGTTAAATACCCCATTACCGCCAAGGTTTTAGGACCTGAGGTAAAAAATTATGCCGTTTTCAAAGATGCCTACAGGGCGTCACGGAAATGCGTGGTCATATTTTAGATTCTGCTTCAGCCCATGGAAAGGAACAACTTTCTAACCGAAAATAACGTAGCCGATTCCGAAAAAAGATTTTGGACCTCCCATACTAATTTTGGACCTTCCATACTAATTTTAGGCCTCTCGTACTAATTTTGGACCACCCATACTAATTTTGGACCACGCATACTAATTTTGGACCACCCATACTAATTTTGGACCACGCATACTAATTTTGGACCTTCCATACTAATTTTGGACCACCCATACTAATTTTGGACCACCCATACTAATTTTTTGACCTCCCATACCAATTTTGGACCTCTTATACTAATTTTGGACCACCCATACTAAATTTGGACGTCCGATACAAATTTTGGACCACCCATACTAATTTTGGACCATACTAATTTTGGTCAGCTGATGATAACTTTCTACGGAAAGTCTAATTGTTTTTTGTGAATTGATAATGACTTCCTAGAAGAAATTTAATTTCCATAGTTCCATGGGCAGAAGCACTATTGAAAATATCTACCCATTTTCGTTACAGCCTGTAGAAAAACCGGCCAAGTGCGTGTCGAATTTCGCATATTTAGGATTCCGTACCAAATATTGATATTTTTTAGTAAAATATACGTAATAATAAATATTATCACCTCAAGGTGAATCAATGGAAAGTTAAAAATTCTTCGGAACAAAATTTTGTGACAGACGATGGACAGACGGACACACGGACACGTGAGCGCCCTTCGGGTACGGAACCTTAAAAACGATGATTTTGGAAAATATATTGCCGTGGGAAATAGTTATCAAATGGTATACAAAATTCACCTCTATTTGTAGATTACTTATTGAATAACATCTCTTACCCATTTACGACTCGATAACTCGTATGTCACCGATAGACCTCTTCAAAGAAATTGGGTCACTGGGGTAACGTACCCAAAAGAACCAAACACGCGACGAGGGTCAAGGCTATTCAACTTTCTTACTAACCCCTTGTATATAAACCCTTTAGTTAAAGAAATCACAGCAAGAGTGTACCTAAGTGTTGTAACCCAATTTATACAGCACTGGGGCCTTGTTTTTAATAATTATCCCTCGCCCCCCCCTCGTCAGCAAAAGAGCGCAAAGCTCTTACCCCACCCCCTCCCGCCATGCTCACGTTAACATTTGTACATGGTTTCTTAAGGCGCTATTAGCTGCCAATGACCTTGAGTGGTTAGCTTGCATGTTCTGCGCTGTGCTCACGTAATGCGTCGTATGTCCACCCAGTAATAGGACTCGCCCATCAAAGAGTGCTGACCGAAATTAGACGCATTATTAATTTATTACACATAAAACAACAGGTATTAAACTAAAACACTGAGACTAAATTATAAATCATTAAATGATCTTTAAAATGGTGAAAGTTTCATAAAAATTCGCTTTATAGTTTTTTCGTGAGTCTCAATTTTTTATCCGCGTTAGACATAACTTTACAAATTAATTACACTATGTTATAAAAATATAATTTCAAATATTCTGAGATCTAATTACGACGGAAATTGTCTAGGGTAACATATATTTTTTTTCAAAGAAATAAGATTAGTCGTTTATACATGATGTTCAATTAAAAACCATTAAAAGTCGTATTGCACCTTAATGGATTCATGAACAGCAACTATCAAGTCTAAAAATGTTTGCTGCTCGATGTTGTGTCTGCTCACTTTAGTGTGATTTTGGGACATCAACATCGTTCTCTTCGAGCCATGTAACATATTGGTCTAAATGTTGTAATGCAAATTAAAATCGATTAAATAATGCTGACGTAATCACCATCCAGACAAATCCGCTATGTCATCAAAAACAAGAAAATGGAGAGACCCCCCGCCCCCCTTTAACCGTAATACTTGAATGGCCCTAGCCATTTCTTTTCCACATACGTCGTTCAGACGTAAGTTACAGCTACTGACATGAACCCGAGCTTACGTCTCCATTCGCATGGCAGGCTTACAGGACAGAGATAAGAGATAATTCGATACGAGCGAATTAGTATCGCGACACTAAATACAGATTACTGTGACGTACGGACATGGCAGTCGAGGGTGATGCCGATACGAACCAATGGCGTACGTAATACAATCGTGTGTATTAATATATGCTTCGCTTGAGAAGATTATTGTAAGTGCGTGGGAATATGGAGTGGAGATGAGAACGAAATATTGTGTCAGCTGCTCGTCAATTTGAGTATTAATACAGTAGACTTGAGGGTAAACAAATATAGACAGTGTTTGTATTCGTATACCTATGGCAACAGATTAAAATATTCAGTTTGCTTTAGAGCTCAAGCAATATTGTTATAGTAATTAGTTCATTGCGGTACTTTTGTTGTATAATAGTACCTAAACCAAAAAAATGCGTTTATGCTATAAATCACTGATGCGCTTAACAGCAGAACGTGTTATAGACAAAATTACTGATCGTAAAAGAAAACTGATGAAAAAGACGTTAGTTTGGTGTAAGTAGGTAATAATTCTACTGCCCGTTTTTAGGGTTCCGTACCCGGAGGGTAACCAACGGGACCCTATTACTAAGTCTCCGCTATCCGTCCGTCCGTCCCTACATCCATCCGTCCATCTGTCTGTATGTCTGTCAGCGGGCTCTATCTCATGATCCATAATAGGTAGACAGTTGAAATTTTCACAGAATGTGTATTTCTGTTGCCACTATAACAACAAATAATAAAAAATATAAAAAATTAGAAATTAAAGGGGGCTCTCCTACTAGAAAAGTTTTTTTTTTGCTTGATCTTAAAAATGGCAATACCTACATAGTATTAAATCTTGTACGATGGTACGGAACTCTTTATGCGCGAGTCCGCCTTGCACTTGGGCGGTTTTTATTTTATTTTTTAGGGTTCCGTACCCGAAGGGTCCAAACGGAGCCCTATTGTTTTCACTCACGCGTCCGTCTGTATGTCTGTCCGTCAGTCGTCTGTCACAAAAATTTAGCTGCGAAGAATTTTTAAACTTTCCATTGACCTATGAACTGGTGAAAATGTTTATCATTACGTATACTTTACAAACAAATATGGTACGGAACCCTTAATGTGCGAAATCCGACACGCACTTGGCCAGTTTCTATTTATTATCTTTGGAAAACTTACAGCTTTAGTACAAAATTACGTACATGCTTACTTATATACTAATAAAAATGAAGGTTAATCACAAGTTATCATTTACAGTTACGAACGAATAACTGTTCTAGTGTTTATACTATCAATATGCACAGCCAAAAACGAAGCTAACATTTTCTAAAAAGAACGAGTGGGTGTGGACTATTAATTCTTGGAAACACTCTCAACTCCGCTTAGTAGACACATTTAGCAAAGTGCAGCAATGAATTCTTGAATTGTATGTAGATTTCTGACATTCATTTGTATCGTACGATCCAGCTCATAAAAAAAGTATATAAACGGAAAAACACACTCGCGAAATTGCTGTAACATACAGCCAATGAAAATAAACAAAACGTACATACGGAACATATTCATAGAGTCGTACAGTTACGCTAATTTTTGTAAATAACAAGGAACAAGACCCACTGGGACGGAATGCAACAAAATTTTAAACTACGTACAACTACAGTGGTGTTTTTAGCCAATTCACTTTGCATTCGAATAAAACAAATGGCTGGAAAGTTGTGTACTAAATATAGTAAACGTCGAATTTTGTTGCAAATTTGTTACAGTATCATGTTCCAAAGTTCTGTTAGTTAGGGCACTGAAACATGCTCTATTAATTATGAAAATTTTAGTAAAATATTGCGAGTACGTTTGGTATCGTGATGCTCTGTAAAAACCTGTTTGGCTGCCTCACTTTGCTTTGGGCGATGCAAATTTTGGCGTTTAGTGAAATGTTTTTATTAATGTTGTGTTTTACTGGTAAATATTAATGTAAATATTCAACTTTGAAGTAGATACCTACTTGTAGTATTCAGCGCACACTTATTCAACTACTTCCAGCCTTAGACTATGAAAGGTTATAGACGGAGTGTCAAAATCCAGCAATCTGAAGTAAAGGTAAGGTAAGGTTTGTGGAAAATAAATACTTTTTCTTTCTTTTCTTTCTTTCAGAATGAGAAGCCAGTTTGCGCTACACGCGAAATAAGCTCACATGGACAAAATGAGAAGCCGATACGTCATCGTTACGTTCGTCAAGGTCACTCACACATTTTAACGATTCTGCTTCATTTAATGTCTAATGACATTCCGTCTATAAACTTTCATAGTCTAAGCTTCCAGCACCTTTTATTTTTGGAGTGTTGGAAATCATCCAATGACTTCTCCCGCTCTGGGTGGAGCGGGAGGGCGTGTCAGACTTTTACTGACTAAAAGAAGAGAGAGAAGCATTTGTTGTCTCTCAAGATGAATAGGTTAGGTTGGTGGTGGTTGTGTGTACATAAATTGTTAAATAAATAAATAAGATTATTTTTAACTTTATAATACCGTTATGTGCACAATAACGGTGAATGTAGTCTTCGGTGTGTGTGTCCGTTGGATTCCCATCGCAAAAGTCCCTGCCATAAAAATATTAATTCTCTAACCACTTTATTGCCAAACTTTGCCAGGTTTAAGGCTAAAGTAAATATTGACAAATACTAAACTAGAAAATGTTAATTCAGAAATGGAACCCCATTTCTGAACTAACAATTTCAAATTGAGTAATTTATAACACCATAGCTGTATCCAAAATTAAGCGTACAATCTAGCTTAACCACACTAATTAGGAACAATACAACAGCAACACTAATCGTAGAGTTCTCTTCCAAGATAAATACAATATACGATGGAAATAAATACAGTTAACTTTAATTATGCAGCCGCACGTTCTATTAATTAATTTATGTAACTAACTTGTGTCTGCAGTAATGTGATATTACTCGTTGCACTTAGGGGGCTAAGTCACAAACGAAATGAGTTACAGAAGTTTAACGTTTTGTAGAATATCTGAATAATTTATGTATTTATTTGTTTTTTATTTTATTTGGGGAAAACAAACAATTGTACATTTTGTCTTATATTTAAGTATACATTAAAGTAGATTAACGTACAATCAACAACGTTTCCACATATTACTATAAACATTTACATAGGTACAGTATGGATGAAATGTATGACTAATTTTAATATTGTACTAAACTTAATTATTTTTAAGTATATTAACAAATTCATTTTTAAATACATTATGAGATAACGCAAATAGGTGTGTTAACAGTATTTATAATTTGACTTAAAACCTATTGGGTACTTTTTGCATGGAGCATCGTTCCATTCTGTATCTGGAGAAGGGCGTTGTTAGCTGCGCCAGAGTTTACAACTTTTGCAGTTATCATCATTTTACTTGTTGTACTTAGTCGTGTGGTTTAATTACGGACAGCGCTCCTTGATGGGCGAGTCCTATTACTGGGTGGACGCACGACGCGTTACGTGAGCTCAGCACAGAACACGCAAGCTAACCACTCAAGGCCATTAGCAGTTAATAGCGCCTTAATACTTTACAGACACAAAAGTACAGAGGCGGACGAATTACAAGCTGATTTATTTGGTAACCTAAGGACAAAAGCTTGCCAGTAAATGAGCACTATATGTAGAAAAACTGACCCAACGCTACATCCAGGAGCGTCCAACAAACCCATTATGATAACCGGGCAGCATATTATTAAAAGCTTGTTTTATACGTTTCTTTTTCAAGGGATGTTTTTTACATTTTCTGCTTCTTTTTGCCACCCACTCACCGCTATAAGCAGATTATGCGTAATGTTATAGTCGCCATCACTTTATTTCTGAGATGAGAATAATGTGGGTCGGAAAGTGGGAGAGTAGTTCCCGGTAATTATTAAGATAACTCTGAAATAACCTCCAGCAGTGGTGCTTATATTTTTATAATGATACTAGCTACTACCAGCGGCTTCGCCCGCGTGGAATTAGTGCTTCCCCCGTTATAAACTTGTAACCCCTACTTCACCAACTTTTTCTTTTTTTTTTCAACCCTGTAAATACCTACTCTTTTACAAAGAATACACCCTTCAAATGTCATGTCTCTAGGACCAGCAGTTTAGGCTGTGCGTTGAGATATCAGTCAGTCAATCAATCAGGACTTTGAATTTTATATAATTAAACAAATGAGGAATTCATAAAGATAGGTAATGTGACGATTGTAGACACAGCCTAAACTCAGCGGGTCTGTACCGGCCTTCAGCTGGCTGTTAAGACTATTGGCGAGCCGTTTGAATATAAAATGTGTAGGCATCACATTTGTTTTAGGGATCAGTTCTGCTTGTCCGGCCGAAGTGGGCACTTGTATTTTGCCGTGGTTACCAATGTAGTTATTTAGAGTGCCCTATCCCTCTTTCTTTTATACCATTGCACATATCAACAAGTCACTCTCATACACCATACTCTCGCGTTGCCAGCGAGTGAGATCTCTACCTTGAACATACTAGAACGTCCCAGGATCCCTGCAGGCCGTAATGGTGCCTTGGGGTCCTACAGTACCTACTGTTGTGTCGAATATGATAGGCATAATGTTAAAGTGAGTTCCGAGAGCTGCCAGACATGCATCATCATCATCATCATCAGCCTTTTTATGTCCCCACTGCTGGGGCACAAGCCTCGTCTCTCTGTGTGTGTGTGTTGCTTATTTTTAACTCTGCATTTACTGGGCGTCAGACACTCAGCGATGGTTTTCAGCTAATTCTGCTATATGTCGGGTGTAAAAAGACAGATTCCGAAGCCGAAAGCCACATATTCTACCCATAATTTCTATCATTTTTTCTACTAGACTATACTTGGAAATCCGCTGGTTCTGGAGATATGGAAGGTCAAAGTCGTTTTTTTTTACTTTTTTACGAAAATGAATGCCAAGTGTTATTATTAAACTTTTTTCCTAACAAGCATTACCTGAATTTTCGATTTTTTATTCAAAATTTCGAAATTACGAATATGCAGTTACGAAAACGCAATTAATATCAAACGTATCCGACAAGTACCTACGTGGCTTAGAGCAAAGGGGCGGGGTTTAACTCCACTTGCCTGGGTTCGCGTTACATTGCGCATAATAATTTTTTTTTCATACCTAAAAATAAAAGTCGTTTCTCAGCAACGATTTTTGCGCAAAACTACTTTGTTACACGTACAGTATGCGTAGTTGACGGCTCTGTGATGTGTCTTTTTAAACCCTGTAGATCACTTTAAATATTATTAAAAGGAAACACATAAAATACGTAGATAAAATACGCAACACGTCCGCAACATTGAATTGCATTCAAAACAGACAAAGAGACCTATAAAGTCCCTGAACGGATTGCCACTGAAACGGGAAAGTACGGAAACGCAATCGCTTGAAACAGCATTTGATACAAAACTGAAGGTTGCTGAACGGAAGTGCAGACGACTTGGAAGTTTTTATCTTCACTCTTTTGCGGATTTTATGGTAGATTCTAAGTCTGAATTGTGCATAAATACTAAAGACGACACACTTTTGTCACAAATACTATTCGTTCTTTTAGCAAGTACTACATACTTCATATGTCTCTGTTAAAATGGCATACTTACAGAGCCAATGGTAACCAATTTATTTTATGGAAGATTCTAAGTTTGAATTACACATAAATACTTAGGAACACACTTTTGTCACAAATACTATTCGCTCTTTTAGCAGGTAGGTACGGTACTTCATTTATCTCTGTTAAAGTGGCACACTTGCAGAGCCCATGGTAACCTATTTATTTAGGTATTTATTATACTGGCCTTGCCGGTTCTTATTTAATTATTAATATAGGTATTGTAACCAAAATTAATTAATTATTCTATTTAATCACGTTATTATAAAGGATAAATAGCTAGTTCAGCTACAGCTTGCCCAACGGATGTTAGCTAGAATTATTTGCGATATAGTATCTCAATTGACTAACAATATGGATATAAAGTATTAGACACAGCTGTCAGACGGACATTCTTGTTCCAACCGTCGAGCCTGACGTCTGCATAAATTTAATACTGAGTGTAAGTAAAGCTCTTATTTGATATGTTGAACTATAAACCTAAGAATATCCTTGTTTCAACAACAAGTGTTTTAGAGTTTTTTATACTCATGGAATTCACATCATAGTCGGCAGAAGAACATCGAGTCTGGTGTCGGTGCTATGAGGTCACGCGGTGGCGGGGCGTGACCTTTTCCAATAGCGAAAACCGACCTGGTGACTTGATATTTCTACCTAACACAAGCGAAGGATTTAGGAGGTTTGTTACTGTATAGTTTTTTTTTATCGTTATTGTATAAAATATAGTTTTGTGTGCAGCCATGCACAGCGAGGTTCAGGGAACACCATTTTACCATCTCCCCAGGGATATACCCGAATAGGCATTGCACACTCAGTGATCACCAGGGTGGTAAGAATCCCATTCTCTCTGGTCTTTTCCCCAAATGTCCAGGCACTTTCGAAGATTTCCCGTCGAAAACAACAAAAAAGGCATAGATTTGTTACATGGATTTTAGAATATTTTAGGAGTTATAAGTTAGATTCAGTGATTTTCTGCGTAAGTACTTACGTGCTACAAAAATTAATGAAATGATACAACTATGTAACACAGCTAAACTAAATAACTACAAACACACAACCACACAAACAAACAAACAACACACAAACCACAAACAAACACAAACTGATGTAATAATAATAACTAAAATGTGCAAATGCGTATGAAAACCACTCATTGGGATTCAAAAAATTATCCACTTCGCTCTCAACGGAAAAAGTACCCAGAACGCTTGCAGGCAGGCTGGCAGCAGAAAATGTATCTTCTATATTCTGGATAGACTAATCTTTCTGTGTTCTACCCACGCAATGGCTTATATTCCGTATAAACTTTACAACAATTAATAACCTCAAATGATGGCACACGCGAGTGTTGTGAATATTAAAACTTATCAGAGTTAAGATGGAGAAAGAAGAAATTATGATTTGTTTTATTAAAACAGACTATTAGATACACAATTACATTTACGTCCCAAGTTCAGATGAGTCGTACTTATTTGAGCTATAAAGACAGCTTTTATATTACTAGTTTGAAGAAGACTTATTTACTGAAGAGCATAAGTATTGTTGTTTATACGAAGAGTAATTCGCGTTTTATGTTCTTCAGTTTTGTCTTGTACTTTTCAAAACTGTTCTGAATAAGCATAAAAATATAGGTATTATAAAAATATATGACAAAAAAAACACAAACTGTCGTGACGTTTTTGTACTTCTCAGAGAATTACTTTTTTTTTTGTGGGTTGGGAAATCATCCAATGACATCTCCCGCTCTGGGTGAGCATGTCAGACTCTTATTGACTAAAACCCACCCCTGTTCCTTCCCTGCCCTGAGTGCCCGGGGGCGAGGTAATTCTGTTTCGAATTTATCCTCAACCCCTGGGCAGGCATCGGCTATGACGGGCCCCGTCATTATTGCTGACAACTCTTTGAGGCGCGCGTGGAACACTACGCGCCGTCGACTCTCGGGCCTAGTGCTGATCGGACGGCGAGCTACCCACTACTCGCCGTCCGCATGCCCGAGAGAATTACTCTTGAGTAAGAAACTTGTCATTTGCCCAACTTTGGCAAAAGCCTCCTTCATCCCTTTCCATTCTTCTCTATTAAGTTCTGTCCTTGTCCATGTACCTATTTCCTGCAGTTACTTTGATATCATCTTCCAATCTTCGAAATTGTCTTCCACGTTTCGATTCCAGAATACGATGGCTTTATTCCATTTTTCTATACCTCTTACTTGTATTTAGCCTGTCCATTACCACTTCAGAGGGCCTAGTGTACTGTTATTTAACACACTCGAACCCTTTTGTGTAAACGTTCTAGGCGAACGTTGTCAAATCGATTAAAAAAAAATCCGGTCAAGAGCGAGTTGGACTCGCGCACCGAGAGTTCCGTACCATCATATTATATAACACTGCGGTGTAGAATATAGCAGTTTAAGGGAACTAATTAAGTAATTTTTGTTGATGATTTCTGAAAAAGTGTGCTATTTAGAGACATCGTTTTATTTATTTTTACATTTTTCATCAAAAGTCGAAAACTATGCGGCCTAAAAATAAAAATAAAATTGAAAATGTCTAAACAGCTCTCTTTCACCCCCACAAGCCCTAGTAGCCCCACTTCGTATTTTTCAGTCCCTGTTGCAATAAAAACATTTTTTTTTATTATACACACACATACACACAAGCTCACATCATCACACCCACACTAACACATTACACACACACCACGCTACTCCACTCATTGGATGAATTTTCTTATTTCCTTTTATAAATAATTTATTTGTCTGTCTACCTCATAGTAAACAATGCACTCTATAATAAAATATTGGTATACTACCAGAATGATAAATAAAGTATGTACCTACCCAAATACAATTAAGAAGCACCTACTTAAGAGTCGGGCCCAGCATTCTTAACACAAGTTGTCTTGTCAACTTAACAAGGGTGTTGGTGTAGTTTCGGGAGGTTTCTGTGTAGGATAAGGCGGAGGGAACGCCCGGGTGTCCCCACTGTGAGGATCGCCCAGAGGACACGGTGGAGCACACGGTGAAGATCTGCCCCGCTTGGGCCGAACCCCGCCGTGTCCTCGTGGAGGCGATAGGCTGCAGCGACCTCTCGCACCCGGCACTAGTCTAGGCATTCATCCACGCGCGCCTTAAAGAGTTGTCAGCAAACAGGACGGGGCCCGCTCGTCATGGCCGATGCCTGCCCGGGGGTTGAGGATAAGTTCGAAAGAGTTACCTCGCCCCTGGGCATTCAGGGCAGGGAGGAACAGGGGTGGGTTCTGTGGTCTGACACGCCCTTCCGCTCCACCTTAGAGCGGAAGAAGTCATTGGATGATTTCCCACCCCACAAAAAAAAAAAAAGGGTGTTGGTTTTTTTTTTTTTTTTGGGGTGTGGGAAATCATCCTATGACTTCTTCCGCTCTAGGGTGGAGCGGAAGGGTGTGTCAGACTCTTACTGACTAAAACCCACCCCTGTTCCTCCCTGCCTCGAGTGCCCGGGGGCGAGGTAACTCTTTCGAATTTATCCTCCACCCCCGGGCAATTTTGGTGTCGCCACACTATTGTATAATTTTACTAAAATTGTACGTACTACCAAGTGTTTCATGTAAAATGTAAACTTTCCATGCAAATAAATTATTATTATTCGATTTATTTTGTCTTATTTACATACAATTTATATTTTTAAATATTTCTTTAAAAAAAAACAACTTATAAAAAAGACTATTGGCATTGCCAGCACGTTTTATGGCAATGCTTATCTTTAAAGGATAGAAAATTACTAACATATTTAAATATTTTTAAAATATTCAATTTATGATTTGCTTGGTGCAATAGACATGTCAGCTACTGCGCAGATATACAAAATTCATAGCATAAACAAGAACCAAACAACAACAATAACCAACACAATATTGTCACAATTTCCAAACCTGACAGCTGACACTCTTCACATTTTTAATCTGTTGCAAAATTATAGAAAACATTCCATTGTATCGTCGCGTGACGTCAATGAAATATGCATGACGTCACAGCAGTCACTGCACTCGCGACATTTTCCGAAGCTGTGTCATGCTGTGCTGTGTTGTGCTGTGTTGTGTTGCGCTTGTTTCCTATTGTGTGTCGTCACCGCTGCGTTTATTAACCTGGAATGACAGAGACATGATGTGTATGGGAACGGCGGATAGTGGATGTTGGTTCAATTGGCAGCTACTTAATTAGC
The DNA here is from genome assembly GCA_951329385.1 of Polia nebulosa. Taxonomy (NCBI): domain Eukaryota; kingdom Metazoa; phylum Arthropoda; class Insecta; order Lepidoptera; family Noctuidae; genus Polia; species Polia nebulosa. Next base: position 6,925,992 of record OX589593.1, read on the forward strand.
CTTTCTGTAGATTTGGATGGCGAAATACACAGTTAACTTTGTGCTTTCATCGCATACTAGCTTCTACCAGTGGCTTCGGCCGCTTTTTTTTTTGTAGGGTGGGAAAGCATCCAACGACATCTCCCGCTCTAGGGTGGAGCGGGAGGGCGTGTCAGACTCTTACTGACTAAAACCCACCCCTGTTCCTTCCCTGCCCTGAGTGCCCAGGGGCGCGGTATCTCTGTTTAGAAAGAAAGAAAGAAAGAAACAATATTTATTTGTACCTCACAACAAGATCATGTTAATTATAAATACACAACAACCCCACAACAACTACAAAAAAAAAAAAAAAGTTACGCACGAATTAATAACCCCGATAACATGGAACATGAAATTTGAACATACTCGTAATTGGAGGAAACCAAAACATCATCTATGCATACATATTTTTTGTTTTTGTTCATTATATCAAAAATCCCTGAAGCAATTTCGACCACCTCTTTCGGATATAAAAAGAGTTTTGAAAATCGGTCCACAACTGACAGAGAAATTGGTGGATATACATAAAAAAAAAACAAAAATACAGTCGAACATAGAACCTCCTCCTTTTTGCGATGTCGGTTAAAAACCTGTGCCCAGGGGTTGAGGATAAATTCGAAACAGAGTTACCGCGCCCCTGGGCAATCAGCGCAGGGAAGAAACAGGGGAGGGTTTAGTCAGTAAAAGTCTGACACGCCCTCCCGCTCCACCCAGAGCGGGAGATGTCATTGGATGATTTCCCACCACCCAAAAAAAAAATGGGTCTCCTGTTCTCCTTAACTCGAATGCATTACAGAGGACCATGATTTGTAATTCCCCCACTATAAATTATAGCCTATGTGCTATTCCCTTCTATAATCTATCTCTGTGTTCAGATCAGTTCAGCCGTCCTGAGCCTTTAGACAAAATACATTTCTGTTAACGTTAACGCTAACGCTTCGTGCAAAATGTGTGGCTACGACATTTTGCACGAAGCGTTAGACAGAGAACTGTCACGTGACTCACGCTCATGGCTTTGCCATACATTTTGCACGAAGCATTAGCGTTAACGTTAACAGAAAAGTAGTAACTAATTATTTATTCCATTTCATATTTTTTATTACTTATCATTCTAATTAAAGCTTATTTAAGCAAATACAACGGTAAATATTTCTTAAGTATGTCTAAATAATTTCCAAGTTACATAAACCCAAACCAGAGAGCATAGAACTGGCGTATGTCTTATTACTATTTACTAAAACATCAACAAACGTAATATAGCAGACACGAACTGCACAACATTAATAAATCAAGTAAAATTACATCTCTAGCGGGTAGAGTCATACGGTGTAATCTTTATTAGTGGAAACTTTTCACTCCGTATTAGTCCCCGGGCCCTCGTTCGCTTTACAAATTGTTTTACTACATACACACACGTGAAATAAAGAATAAAGTCCTCGCTTTTCGGATGAAAGACTCTTGTTGTTGGGTGATGAAAATGAATATAGAAAAGAAAGATAGAAAAAATATTTATTTTGTCAGATTATTAAACGCACATTAATTTTCGAAAGCCTAGTATCCAAGCTAAAATAAAATAAAACTAAACTAAAGAACTAATGCCTAGTAATATCGTTTCTGGTGCAGTGGACCACTCAAAGAGTATAATAATAATATGGGACCACTACGCGCCATAGACGAAACGTAGTTCTGTCTATGACGCCTCGATCAATGACAATGACATTGAGAGATCACTACAGCAAACAAAACGGAACGTATATTACATAATACAAACGTAAAGACAAGGAATATTACATAAATGAAACTGTGCGTCGTATCCGTACAGAAATGGTCATTGCTCAGTGAAAATACTGTGGCTTCGGACGGACCGATAGTCAACAGCGCTGGTATTCTGCAAATACCAAGAGTGACATGTTGACGCTATGGTCTTAGAAAATAGTAAATTTTTGGATTAAAAATAATCCAAGGTTCAAAATTATTCTCACAAGTCGAAGTCAAGTGTCACGTAGCATATAATCAAATGTTCTTTTATAAAACGTCAAACTTGATTGTTCGTAATTAATAATTAGAAGTAAAGCATAATTTATTTAGTAAAGTATTTTAAAAATATTTTTGTTATAAATAGATAAACAAAAATATTGTAAACAAGCTTCTACCAGTGGCTTCGCCCACGTGTAATTTTTTATTTGATTAGACTAAGTTACTTCTTATACAGGGTGTAACGGAAAGATGTGGTCACGTTTTTAGAACTGTATCCGCCCATCGATTCATATCGAACTTTCTTCAAGAAACATGAGGAAATTCTCAAATAAAAATTTACCTCCCATTCAAATATTGATCAGATGGTGTATGGATAATTTTGTATGAAAGTCTAATGTTTTTTTTTTGGGAAAATTCTATTTTAGCTTCGAGAAAGTCGTTCATTTCCATGGGCAGAACCGATTCTTAAAATATGACCACACCTTTCCGTTACACCCTGTATAGTCAGCTACCTGTCAGTAAAATCTTATCAGAATCGGTCCAGTCGTTTCGAAGACTAGCCGGAACAAACATATGCTAGTCTTCCGCCGTTAGCAGCCTCGAAATGACTTCGAAACGGCGACGACAGACAAATATTAAAAACAACCTGACTTTTAGGCATAGGTATCGTAATATAAATGTTTAAAAAATACTATTATTTTTACATTACAAACAGACACTTTAATTTTATTTATTTTTATTATTTATTGATATTAAAAAAAAAAAACAAAAAATATAATAGAAAGCTACATTTACTATTCGACACTAAAAATATTTTCACAGCGCATATTTATGTACAGAAATTTTCACATAGCCTTATAGAAAGAAAATATTTTAATTTATAGCAAAAAAAAAACAAAAAGCCAAGAATGTAATTTGGCCAAAAATGTCATAACGCACAAAAATCCGGGTGTAGGTTGTTCTACGAACGTTCGTACATAAAACGTATCGTAGGCTGATGTCACTCAGTACGCGTTCAGAATATTTTGCATCACGGAAAAAATTAAAAGCGCCCCAAACGTCGTTCTTCGTATTCAATTAAAATTTTACGTAACCTGCGTACGTACGCGTGTTGTGTGATATTACGGGACCTGTTCTTTTTTGGCATGAACTACATGAACGGTCAGACGCGAGGTAATTTATTTTTATCATGCCTTTTTCCTAATCTTTGGGACAAAACCACTGATAACTCACTACACTATTGGCCACTGTAATGTATAAAATGGTAATTCGGGATCTATGAGCGTCAGTAAGTATTGTTTATTTCGTAGGATAATTTGATTTCTATAAATAAAACATTCAAAGAAAGAAATATTATAGTGAGGATGCCTTTTTTTTGGATTTATAGCAATGCTAGCTTCTGCCAGCGCCTTCATCCGCATGGAATTAGTACTTCCTCCACTATAAATTACAGCCTATGTGCTAACAGAGTATAATCTATCTCTGTGCCAAATTTCGTCTAGATCCTTTCAGCCGTTTTGGCGTGATTGAATACCAAACATCCATCCAAACTTTCGTATTTATAATATTAGTGGCAGAATATGATAGGATACTCGTAAGTCTGAAATTGTACCTGGATTGAGCTTGCGTGTTGAGTAATACTCACGGCTTCTCTGTATGAAAAGAGCCCTTTTCCAAGAAGTGGGACCGTTCTCTTATTAACCAACTTCGAAAAAGGAAGAGGTTCTTTAAACAACTTCTAAAAAGGTGGAGGTTTTATGTTCAATTGTAAGTATTGTTCTTGTTTTGTTTTTTCATGTCCATCGATTTCTCTGTCGGTTGTGGACCGATTTACAAAATTCTTTTTTATCCGAAAGAATATACTCCCGAGGTGGTCCCACATAATTTTTTTCGAAATTGCTTCAACGCTTTTAGAAAAAATTACCAACAACGAAAAATATGTAAATCTAGATGACATTTTGGTTTTCTCCAATTACGAGTATGTTTAAATTCCACGTTCCATGTTATTGGGGTTTTGAGTTCTGGGGTATAACAACTAAAAAGTGAAAAATCAATCGCTCTCTTACTGTTGAGAATCGTGACTCCGTAACAAATTGTTAACGGTCTTTCTCCATCTGTTACGATCAGTGGCCTGGTGGAGTGCCGCGCTGGTAGGTATCGCCAAATGCTCGGATATTTAATCCGACCACCTTTTTGGGCTTCGACCTCTAGATCTTTTTCTCTTTATTTTCCCAGTCAGCATTAGACGTTCCATGTTGTTGGTACCTCTACGGGCAACGTGGCCGAATTGTCTCATGACACGTTGCAGGCAGGTTGAGGACAGTTGGTTTGCTTTCTTCAAATTGAGTTCTTTAAGAATCGCGACATTTGTGCGGTGGGCTACCCATGGTATATTTAATAGGCGGCGCCAGTACCACATTTCGAAGGGGTCAATTCTTTGTCTGTCGGTAGACTTGATCGTCCAAGTCTCTGCCCCATAAAGAAAGATGGAGAAGACAAGTGTGCGGACCAGGTGTTTCTTTGTCCAATTGGTGATATTTGTAGGACCGTTGTTTGTAGAACCGTTACATGCTGGTAATAACACAACAAAAATGGTCTCATAAATGCAAAATATAAATGTTAAAAGAGGCCACAGCCGCCCATTGCCTGTATATACTGAAGTTAGTTCTCAACTCAAATATGTAATTTATTTGCCGTGTATGTATGTTAAATACAGCTTGTTGAAAACTCAGCATATTAAACGGCGTCGCATGATTCCTAGTAATAAAGGCCGGGGTCCACTTCACGCGTTGAATTTATTTTTACAATGACGGCACACATTTAAAATGATGACTCAGCGTGTGTTTCAGCTATACTATTGTTTCACGGTCATGGACCCCTTTTATCAGATACTCGATAGTGAAATACAGGGTTTTTTTTTCGGCATTAAGGACCAATTTACTGGATATTTTGGTATTTAATAGAATATTACGAGTAAGTACCATTGAATTTTTGATACTATCTTGTGTATTTCTCGAAATCATAAGAAATATCAGATTTAGTATAAGAAATGGTTGCAATATTCCATTAAATGCTCCAATTCCTTACTTACTTACTTCCTTCGGCGCTACAACCCTTTGTGGGTCTTGGCCTCCTCAACGATCTTCTTCCATTTCGTTTCATTCATTTCATTTTCCTCCCTATTTTCTTTAGATCTTCCTCGACACAAACCGTCCACCGCTTTCTGGGTCTTTTCTGTTGTGGCGTCCACTCGGACATAAGCTAGTTCTAGTTTCACTCAACCTTTCCAGGCTCCAATTCCTTTCAAACCCTAAATCCAATCCTACCTAAGTAAAACCATTTCCTACAAGCTGTTGGTCACTGTTTCCTTGAAAACACAGAATCCTGACTCAGACTGATCTAACGACCAAAATCTCTTACTGCGTTAGAATAATTACAGACCAAGCTAGATTTCAACAGGGTATCGAGTAGGTAGCTGGTACAGTCAACCACATTGAAAAATAACCCTCTATGTTAAAAATTTGTTTGTAATTTTGTAAACAGTACGTTTTCTTCTTATTATCATGCTTGCTGCGTTTAAGGCATTTTGAATTACGTACCGCGTCAACAGGGGTCAGAAGTTTCTGCGATCTTTATGATTAACGCAGTAGATTTTAATAGGAATGAAAATATTTTTTATGATAAAGCAAAAGCTGTGTTTTTAATTTGGAATCTAGGAAAGAATTTTTTTTTTTTTTTCAAAAACTGTGTTTTTATCCATTATGAAAAATAGTATTCGCAGCAAACATAGTACGCCTAGTTGATCCGATGGGGTTGCGCTGTCGGTGAATAAAAACGACTGATCGTGCCAGAGATGTTGCTGCACTATTATTGAAATTTAAGAGATGGAAAATGTAGTCGAGTTGTTGTCACTGTCTAATAATATGAATATACAAGTTGCTAGGCAAATACATGTTCAAGTGAAATTCGACCTAACTTTAATAATAAATTAAACAAGACATTTAAAATACACAAATAAACAAAAAAAAAAATCAACAACACAATTAAACAATCCATTATAGAATGTCTGTGGAAAAATTTGTTTATGGTGGGTCAGCTTTCAATATTGTCGACTGTACCTCTTGTCCACGCCGGGCGCTACGCCGTAGCCGAGTGCTACGGCGTAGCTCAAAGGTTACACGACTGAAGTGGTGTAGGTTCCGTCCGATATCGAGACGACCTCTTAGATTGGAATAGGGTAAGTATAGACATAGTTACGTCAGATTGCTTTTGCAGAAATCGGAGGGTAAAAATTGGACCCCTGTTTTATAAATAAAAACATGCTAATTCGGTTTTTACTTAACCTACCTTAATTATATAGGACAAATGATACTCAATTACCTCTAAAAATCTAATGGTATTATAATAACAGAATAATATAACAATGTCAATGGAATTAAAAACCATAACCATTAAAATCAAGGTCTTTAGAAATATCTAACCGACCACAAATTACTATATATTCTTAACAATAAACCCTTAGTAATTAGAACTTTGAGCTTTTAGTTAACAAACAAAAACTATAGGAACAATGGTTTCGTGTGTCTAACTACACCTCGCTTATCAACGTTGATTTTGTTCTTATCAGATATCTATAATTACTAGCTTTTAAAAATAATGAAATAATTGGAACGCCGCCAATTAACCTACATGAGTTTGGTTAAAGCAAATAAATATACAATTTTGTAGCTGTAATATGAGTAACTCATTAAATATGCTGCTCGTGGTTTAATAGGAACCGCGCGAATTTATGTATTTTTTATCATTGATAGGCATGCCTTTGACCACTATCTCACCTGATGGTAAGCGATGATGTGGTCGAAGATGGAGCACGCTTGCCTAGAAGTAACCTATTCACTCTTGACGTAAAGACTCTCAGGTTGTAGCTATCAGGAAATACCAGCTCAGGGACTTCAACTCCTTAGCCGGGTGTATGAATATATGAAGATAAGCTGTACATTACACAGCTTATCAATGGATGACTAACAATTCTTAAGGCATTGTCTAATCTTAATCCTACGTGTAACTACGTTTGAGGAGTGGCTGGAGAGGCGTCACGGCGCCCTCACCTTCCGCCTGACGCAGGTGCTCACCGGACACGGCTGTTTCGGGAGGTACCTGTGTCGGATCAAGGCGGAGGTGACCCCTGAGTGTTTCCACTGCGAGGATCGCCCAGAGGACACGGTGGAGCATACGGTGGAGGTTTGCCCCGCTTGGGCAGAACACCGCCGTGTCCTCGTGGATGCGATAGGCGACAGCGACCTCACGCGCCGTGCCCTGGTTCAGGCCATGGTACGGAGCGAGAGGGAATGGGAGGACGTCTCCTCCTTCTGCGAAGCAGTAATGCTCGCGAAGAGGGAGGCGGCACACGTTAGGGAGGCTCAGCAACAGCCGAGTCGCCCTAGCGCCCCCAGCCGCGACCGCCGCAGGAGACGCCAGGGGCCGCGAGACGATCTCCGGCCACCGTAGACCCGGGCCTGCGGACGGCGAGTAGTGGGTAACTCGCCGCCCGATCAGCACCAGGCCCGAGAGTCGACGGCGCGTAGTGTTCCACGCGCGCCTCAAAGAGTTGTCAGCCCAGGGTGGCCTGTCTGCCCGGGGGTGGAGGATAAATTCGAAAGAGTTACCTCGCCCCCGGGCACTCGAGGCAGGGAGGAACAGGGGTGGGTTTTAGTCAGTAAGAGTCTGACACACCCTTCCGCTCCACCCTAGAGCGGAAGAAGTCATAGGATGATTTCCCACCCCCAAAAAAAAAAAAAAAAAAAAAAAAAAAAAAGTGTAACTACGTTAAACCGATTGTTTTTTGTCTTATTTGGTACTGTATTACCTACTAAGGACCGATTTCACCAACGCTTAAAACACGTTTAAGCTCGCTTAAACGCGTTTAGCCGCTGTCATAAAGCTGAAGAGTTTTTGGTTGAACACGCTGATCTCAGGAACTACTGCATCAAATTGAAAAATTATTTTTGTGTTGAATAGTCTATTTATCGAGGAAGGTTATATAGGCTATGTAACATCACGCTGCAACCAACAGGAGCAAAGCATTAATGAAAAATGTGACAAAAACGGGGAAAAGAATCCTTTTGAGAGCTTCAGTTAAGTGCGCTGCGTAAACGGTTAAAGTTACGCAAAAATGATGTATGACGGAATTGTTATCCTTTTAAAGTTCTAAAAAAAAGTTTTCTTCTTCTAAGGTTAACTCACTAAAATCTTTTTATGGTTTATATTTTTGACGCTTTTTTTTTTGGGGTGGTGGGAAATCATCCAATGACTTACTGACTAAAATCCACCCCTGTTCCTTCCCTGCCTGAGTGCCCAGGGGTGCGGTAACTCATTTTCCGAATTTATCCGCTAACCCTAGGCATATATTTTTGACGCTAAGCTTAGTTCAGTAAAACTTAGTTTATAGAGCGAATTGTGAAATCGGCCCTTAGTCATTTATGCCCGCCAGATATGTATCTAGATGTAATCTAGATGATACAAAGATATTTTTTATCTAATCTACAAGCTGGAGACAATAAATGAAAGCACTGAAAATACTCGTCATTATGAACAACTTTTACTATGGGACCAACTCTGAAATCGTGAAAACAAAGTCTGCTTTTCAGTACATTTTGTAGAGTTAAGCAAACATAATTAAACAAGGCAGTTGATTTTTTAGAGTTCTGTACCCAAAGGGTCCAAACGGAGCCATATTGCTATTACTCACGTGTCCGTTTGTCTCTCTGTCCGTCGTCTGCCACAAAATTTTGTTCCGAAGAATTTTTTAACTTCCCATTGACCTATGAACTTGAGGTGATAATGTTTATTATTACGCAAATTTTACTAACAAACACCGATATTTCGTACGGAACCCTAAATGTGCGAAGTCCAACAAACATTTGGGCGGTTTTTGGCGCGATTTTAGGGTTGGTCAAACAGTAAAATTGTCGCAGCACAGATTACATAATATTACGCAATGTGTATTGTCTTTGGTTGTTGACGGACCCTGACATTAGGCAATGAACAGAAGACTTATATTGGTTGAATACGAGGCTTTTAGCATTGTTGTATGTTTATATTATTAATCTATCTTTCTGTAATGTGCGTTATATCCGTGCAGAATAAACAATTTTTCTTTCTTTTCTTTCTTTCTTTCTTTCTAAAAGTTGATCATAGTGATCAATATTTCCAGTTTTTTTCTTCTATTGTCATCTCCACCTTGTATAAAGTCATGCTTAGACGCTGAAAGAATTCAGTCAATGGTGCGAATTCTGTTGTGCACAAATTAAACTTAATTTAGGCTATTTCTATCTTTTTCTCTCTAAGGAAACAAGAAAGAGATTGTTTTTGTGTGTGCATAATTAGTAAATAAATAATAAAGAGACGGACGTAAATTAGAGCTGATTTTTTTTTGGGGGGGGTGGGAAATCATCTTATGACTTCTTCCACTCTAGGGTGGAGCGGAAGGGCGTGTCAGACTCTTACTGACTAAAACCCACCCCTGTTCCTCCCTGCCCTACGTGCCCAGGGGCGAGGTAACTCTTTCGAATTTATCCTCAATCCCCGGGCCGTGGCCGTGGCAGGCGCCGTCCTTTGCTGACAACTCTTTGAGGCGCGCGTGGAACACTACGCGCCGTCGACTCTCGGGCCTGGTGCTGATCGGGCGGCGAGTTACCCACTACTCGCCGTCCGCAGGCCCGGGTCTACGGTGGCCGGAGATCGTCTCGCGGCCCCTGGTGTCTCCTGCGGCGGCTGCGGCTGAGGGCGCTAGGGCGACTCGGCTGTTATTGAGTCTCCCTAACGTATGCCGCCTCCCTCTTCGCGAGCATTACTGCTTCGCAGAAGGAGGAGACGGCTTCCCATTCCCTCTCGCTCCGTACCATGGCCTGAACCAGGGCACGGCGCGAGAGGTCGCTGCCGCCTATCGCATCCACGAGGACACGGCAGTGCTCTGCCCAAGCGGGGCAAACCTCCACCGTATGCTCCGTGTCCTCTGGGCGATCCTCGCAGTGAAATTTAGTTTTATATTTTATTTTATTTATTTGGGAAATAAACGGTTAAACATTACAATATTACATAAAATATGAGCTACAGAGTGAGACATTTTCCACATATAATAAAGAAAGTTATAAACATATTTAAAATTAGTTAAACTAATATTTCCATACAAATTAAGGGTACACGTAAAAAGATGTCGATTAAAAACACGGTGAAGCGCAAGGCGTAAAATAGTTTGACATCTCTTACTTAGTTCATAGCTATAGCCGTCCTTTTCTCGCACTGCCTTTTAGTAAAAGATAGCGATTCTCTAATCTTAGTTTAGTTATTAAACAAGTCTGTAGAATATTAGCATATGATTAGCCTCAACTCAGGAATATTCAAAACAACAGACCATAACTTCTAATGTTTATGGCAAGGCGAAATTCTTTCTGCGTAGATAACTTCCTTGGGGAGAAAAGCGTTTTGGCAAATGTGGTCCAATAAGGTGCAATAATGACAGAAGAGAAAAAATCCACTGCTTACTTCTTATTCATTTTACATATCCAGAGACAATACATAACTTATCCCTTGAAGTTTAACACACAACCACCATAACTTACCATCACATTAACAGCAAACCTAACATCAAATTTTCAACCATCAACCGTTAAAACAATATACGAGCCAGCCCCACACCACTAGCAATTTAATGTGTAGTCATCAACAATGATTCACAGAATACGGCCCAGGGTTGATATACGCCAGCTCCTAGCTAAGATACAACTACGGCAGTGACCACAAGAGGGCGCTGCGAGCACCATGATAAAGTGTTATTGGCCCCGGCCCTTCGGCCAAATGAATGGTCAGGCACGAATCTTGATATGAGTAATGGGTGATAATAAAGCTGGTGTCGTAGGAGTCAACTGTTTTAGGTGTGGCTGGGATCGGTGGAGAAATAACATCAGCTTGTAAATAACAGCCTGCTTATAGCGGAAAGTGGGGTTATTGGGAACACGATACACAATAATAAATAATTTATCATATTTTATTCTCTCTTCACAAAGCTGCCTTAAAGATAAGTACAAAAAAAATGTATCAGCTGTATTCCACCCTTGTGAGAGACTGGTGCCTGATATAGGGTTTTGGGAAAAACCTGTCTTACAGGTCACCAGGCCCCCCTTCCACGGCTAGAATTAGCTTTTACAGAGATACCGTGCAAGAGTCGAAGTTAAATAATGTGCATAGCAAAAAAAGAAAAATAAAAATTAAGTAAGAGTAAAACAATATGCTTACACAAACAAAAGAAGAATTAATAACAATAAAAAACAATTTTAAAAAAATACCTACCTTAATTCTGCAGAAGTTTTGAGTCATGTTATGAGACGATGTGTGAGTGAGTGAGTGTTTATCTTCTGTAAAGTGTTAGACTAGTAGGAGATGTATGTGAGTAATTCAGAAATGAAGAATAATAGCAGCAAAGCCACGTTAATTGTTGCCTAATTACCCCTTATTGATTCATATAAGGAATGCAGCGTTCATAATTACCCGAAAACATTTATAAACGCCAAGGTTTGAGAAAACATTCCATTACAATGATGCTACTCCCAGGTTAACTGCACCATTTTGTCCAGCAAAATGCTTTTAATAACCTACTCATTAAAGACCCGTAATAATAATTTTAAAACTAGTAGTAATCGATTTAATAATTCATCGGGTTATTGAAAGAATTGGCTCAAAATCATGTTCTTATTGTGAATTTGCCGAAACTTGGGTTACGTTTTAGTGTAAAAAAGAGTGGCACTCCGGGAGTGCCGACAGAAGCGAAAATTTGAACAAAAATGCCCAACGCGCCTAAAGAAGTTTTCACTTCAATCCGCTACGCGACCCGTGGTGTCGGTGATGGCGAGTTCAATTGTTTTTTCCCATCTCAAAAAGGCCCACCGCGCCTACAGAGGTTTTGTCTTCAAAAAACTGAAATTTATGTGTGTAGCAAAGACAATGAAAATCATACGTAAAAATATATAAAAATTCGCTGTTCCTGCCATTCACATTTACCCCACTCTCTCCTCTCTACCACACACTTTGGTCAGAACTATACCACCCACATTTGTCCTTCTTCCGAGCAAACAATTTTGAATTAAGAACCGGCTAATCAGTGTTCAAACTAAACATTTTTTTTTTACTTTGGCCGAAACTGTCTTGTATTCCGAAGAGGACTAACTAACTACCACGGGTAACGGTTAACGGGTAACTGTTTTGTATACCTTACGTACGTACAGATGGGATATAGATGGTACATCGCACCTATACGCATATAATGTTTTGGGAACATTTTCATTGTGCGTACAACTAAGGAGTGGAATTCCTTACTGGAGTCTGCTTCCTTATAACTATATCCTATGGGACTTTAAGTTAAGAGTAAACAAGCAAGCGTGCTCTATCGACGAACATATCACCGCTTACCATTAGGTGAGGTGAAAAGTACAGGATTTTGTGTCTGTCAATGGTTACAGACAACTATTTTGCCACTGTTTGTATATCATGTGACGCTCAGGAAAATATATCAACCTCTTTCAAACCAGCCAAAAGCTCAAACAATAGGTACACCAACAAAAATAATTTGAACAATATTATAAATACTATCAATAAATTACAGTATTATTAAATTACAATTATCACATTAAAAATTAAATTGATAAAAACAAATAAGCAGAAGTAGGCGGCTGATCACAGATAAAAATTAAATTGGAAAATACAAATAAAAAAACTGACTTCCGAAATTAAAGTTATTTATAAATTTTTAGTTTTTTTTTTTTTTGAAGTTGGTGGTTTTTTTTGTAAAAAAGTTTTTTTGTTTTTCACTTTTTAGTTGTTATACCCCAGAACTAAAAATCCCAATATAATGGAACGTGGAATTTAAACATTTGGAGAACACCAAAACGTCATCGAGGTACACGTATTTTCCGTTTTATTCAGTTTCTCAAAAAGCGCTGAAGAAATTTCGATAAAATCTATATGGGACCACCTCGGGAGTATATTCTTTCAGATGAAAAAAGAATTTTGAAAATTGGTTCACAACTGACGGAGAAATCGGGTAACATACATACAAAAAAAAAACATACAGACGAATTGAGAATCTCCTCTTTTTGGAAGTCGGTTAAAAATAAGCACAAGTAGCTGGCTGATTACAGATAAAAATTAATTTGAAAAATACAAACACAAATTAGCAGAAGTAGGCGGCTGATCACAGATATTTTTTTATGATTAGTATTAATATAAACGTAAAGAAAACAAAAAGAATGTTTAAGGATCGTAGCGGGTGGCGGTTTGTAGTTTTAGCCAAACCTTATATTAACTTACTAATTTTACCACTTAATCAATTTCATTAGCACTAAAATTGATTCAGAAAACGAAGAAATTTTACTGGACAGCTTTTTTGCGTCGCAGCTGACGAAAGATACCAAAAGTATAACATGTGACGCTCAGCAAAATATAACAACCTCCTTCAAAGCAGCCAAAAGCTCAAACAACACACCAACAAAAGCATCTAAATTACGGCTCACTTCCAACTGCAATAAACTCACACTTCAAACTTAAAACTTAGTTCTGAATTCAGAGCGGCATGTTCGCTAAGTGATATGCACTCTTAACTTTTTGGTCCTAGCTCCGCTTCATCAGTTGGGCAGACAGATGCACTTCTTGGAACAAAGTGACAGAATTAAGGCGACGGAGAAAACGTTTTAAACTAATTACTGTCACCAGTGGCAGTGCTGCTGTCGCCAGATGAAAGCGTCTGGTCTTTAGGTACGGTTTATGTAAACGTGGAATGAAGGCACGATTAGCTAGTTGAGTTTTGTTGTGTGCTTTCCTTATTGCTGTTTTGTGGTCTGTTATTAATCTAGAGTAGGTAAAACATAAGGATTCGTGATGCTCTAAGAAAGGTTCGGTCGGCACTTCGGCAGTGCTCGAAACTTGCGTACGTTTATGACCAGATTTAAAGTAAAAGGAGTATGTAAGGATTTTAGGCAATGGGCTTTGGCTGAATCTACAGAAAGCCTTCTGGGCTTTCTGTAGATTCAGCCAAAGCTCATTGGAAATGGCGTAAGTATACGAAGATATTATGGTATCTATAAAGACGTAGCTCAGTGGTGTGTACTTCTAGCGTGTGGTCTAGCTAAGGGTTTCGATTAAAAAGGAAATAAATATTCTTATTTTGTAAAAAAAAAAATCCGTTGACAACACCCAACTAACAGATCTAAACAAATCAAAATGTTTTTTTCCTGTTTTAAATCCTATTATGCATCACCTTTTAATAGTATATTTGACCGACCAGCCTGTCTGCTGACAAAGATCGTATTTCAAGGGACCTCCAGAGATGCCACTGTGTTTAGGTAAAAGATTCTTTACTTTTTAGGGTTCCGTATTCGAAGGGTCCAAATGGAGCCCTATTGTTGTCACTCACCCGTCCGTCTGTCCGTCTGTCGTCTGTCACAAAATTTTGTTCCAAAGTATTTTTTAACTTCCCATTGACCTATGAACTTGAAATTTGGCGATAATGTTTATTATTACGTATACAGGAGTTCGCTAGATACAAGATGCCCGACCGATGAACGACCGGTCACATCATGTATGACCGCTAGATACATGATGAGACGACACTTGAGGGAGGCCTATGTCCAGCAGTGGACGTCTTTCGGCTGTAATAATGATAATGACGATTATATGGTAGTACGTGACCATAAAATAAACTATTTAACCGACTTCGAAAAAAGGAGGAAGTACTATGTTCGACTGTCTATATGTTTTAGGTATGTTCACCGATTTCTCTGTCAGTAAAATTGTGGGCCGAATTTCAGAATTCTTTTTTTATTCGAAAGAGTATACTCCTGAAGTGGTCCCAAATTTTATCGAAATTTATTCGGCGCTTCTTGAAAAAATCAACAAACACAAAAAACATGTAAACACAGATGACGTTTTGGTTTCTTTCTTATGATTTTATGTTTAAATTCCATGTTATTGGGGTTATCAATTCGGACGTAACTTTAATATTTATGTTTAGTTCTGGGGTATAACTACTAAAAAGTGAAAATGATGTATTTTCTTTTTTTTTTAAACGTCTCCCCACACTTGGAATTACCTACTACTGTATCATGGGTGCGTGCACAATCATGTATACTCACATACACAATACACCCATTTGGAATTCGGTTGTATTTTTTTTTAAATAAAGTTGTTTTTTTTATATTTAATAATCAACAACCAATCTGCCTAGCATTATCTAAGCTATTTTGAAGTCGGTTTCTTGTCCAGCCAGATATAACTGTTTACCAGCATTTTATTGTCAGAATCCTACTAATATCCTACTAACATTATAAACGCGAAATTTTATTTGGATAAATGGATGTTTGTTACTCTATCACGCCAGAAGGGCAAAACGGATCTGAAAAAAATTTGGCAGAGAGATAGATTATTATCCTAGGGATTATTACACCCCTGCCCAGGGGTCGGGGATTAACTCGAAACAGATTTACCGCGCCCCTGGACAACTGCAACTGAAGGAATAGGGGTGGGTTTTAGTCAGCAAAAGATGATGATTTTCCACCCCCACAAAAAAAGGGACTATTATGCCGCGTGAAAATCGAATTATTTTTCGGGCGAAACCGCTCGCACTTCAAAGATACCTACTACACTCTTCGTAACTCTAGTCTGTTTTTACAACACTTAGCAGAACTTGTTATTACTTAGCTCTGACAATATTTTTTGTTTGCTCCAAGATAAATTTTAATTAAGTCTATGTTTACAAGTAACAAAGCTTATAATGTTTGTTTTTGAGATCGTTCTAAAGGGCGAACGGTCAAAATGACCTTGAAGTGTAGTTCTTCGAAACAACTGCTAATTAAGAGCTTGTAAATATAAACAAGCTCATTCAAACTAAGTTGTGTTAACATTATAGTTACAAGTCGCGTAGAACTTAATTTGTTGTCAAATAAGATTTATTTAAAACAACAATGCGTAGGTAAACGTACCAATTGATTAAAAGTGTATATTTTTCTGGCTATTACTGTAATTTTTTTAACGTGAATACATCTTCAAATTTGCTTCCATAGGGGACAATCCAAAAAATAATTATGACAAAATCGGGGTTTACAGTTTGGTGTTGCAGCTACATATCTATTATCTCCATTCAATATTTAATTATACCACAGGATAGCTAAAGGATCAAGAAATTTTTTACCCTAAGTGAGGTCTGAGACGCATCGCGCGCGGTGGAGTGGGAAGCGCCGCCGTTTTGAGGTCATTTTGCAGCGTTTCGAGATTTCCATTTAGTATCAAAATCAAAAACAAAAGTCATTTATTCAAACTAGGTTGAGCGCCAGCACTTTTTGAACGTCAAAGTTCTACATAAAGGCAGTACCCGAAAAAGACCAGCCCGTCACCACTTCCTGGTGTTTTAGCAGTGAGAAAGAAGTGGCCAACAAACTCCCCAGCAACGCATCTGTCTGTTAAGTTTGAAGAACTTGAATCTATATAATATGCAAAAATATGCAACAACCTTAACATATTTGTATGTAACATATGTAAAACAGAAAAATAAAGATACGTCGTCCAAAATATAATCATAAAATTAAATTATAGTATAACTTTAGACTCGGAAAAGCTATGACGTTTTAGTTTTAAAAGTTATACTAAATAGAAATCTTGAAACACAGCAAAAGTGACCTCAAAATGACAACGCTTCCCCCTCCACCGCGAGCGCTGCATCACAATCCTCACTTAGTGTAACGAATTCTTTCATCCTGTATCTTAGACTATGAAAGGTTATAGACGGAACATCATTGGACATTAAATGAAGCAGGATCGTTAAAATGTGTGAGTGACCTTGACGAACGTAACGATGACGTATCGGCTTCTCATTTTGTCTATGTGAGCTTATTTCGCGTCTATCAAGCAAGCCAAGCCGGCTTCTCATTGTGGTACTTCAGATTGCTGGATTTTGACACTCCGTCTATAACCTTTCATAGTCTAAGCCTGTAGTTATCCAGTGGTGTAATTAAATATTGGATGGAGATGGTAGATATGTAGCTGCAACACCAAACTGTATCCCTCGATTTTGTTTACCCGTTACATAGACGTACTCACGTAAAACACACCGTCCGTTTTCTTTTTAAGAAATACTGCTTGGGAGTTATAGGACCATCTACATTTACACCTCTACCAGCTGACCTGACAGACGTTGTCCTGTCTTAGCTATGAACTGTCAAACTCACGAGGTTTAAATAATGGCAATTGCGGAGCCATTGCGGAGCCATTGCGGAGCCATTGCGGAGCCATTGCGGAGCCATTGCGGAGCCATTGCGGAGCCATTGCGGAGCCATAGCGGAGCCATTGCGGTGCCATTGTGGAGCCATTTTGGAGCCATTGCGGAGCCATTGCGGAGCCATTGCGGAGCCATTGCGGTTCAATTGCGGAGCCATTGCGGAGCCATTGCGGTGCCATTGCGGAGCCATTGCGGAGCCATAGCGGAGCCATTGCGGAGCCATTGCGGAGCCATAGCGGAGCCATTGCGGTGCCATTGTGGAGCCATTTTGGAGCCATTGCGGAGCCATTGCGGAGCCATTGCGGAGCCATTGCGGTTCAATTGCGGAGCCATTGCGGAGCCATTGCGGAGCCATTGCGGAGCCATTGCGGAGCCATAGCGGAGCCATTGCGGTGCCATTGTGGAGCCATTTTGGAGCCATTGCGGAGCCATTGCGGAGCCATTGCGGAGCCATTGCGGTTCAATTGCGGAGCCATTGCGGAGCCATTGCGGTGCCATTGCGGAGCCATTGCGGTGCCATTGCGGAGCCATTGCGGAGCCATTGCGAAGCCATTGCGGTATCATTGCGGAGCCATTGCGGTTCCATTGCGGCGCCATTGCCAACAAAATATGAAAAAAATCTATTAAAAAAACCCGCATCAAAATCCGTTGCGTAGTTTTAAAGATTTAAGCATACATAGGGATATAGGGAGAGAAAGCGACTTTGTTTTATACTATGTAGTGATACATTGTTAGAAAAACAAACATTGCATTGAAACTAGACTAGGGATCTAGTGTAAATCAGAATAGTTTTAAATAAAGCAACAATGTTGTTTTATTACTAGTGAAGCTCTCACGTATAAATTTAATTGAAACTACCCTACTTTCGCCTCACTGTAATAATTGAATTTCTCTTTACAGTGTTGTGACCTTTAAATCTCTGTCTAGTCACAGTCTATTCCTATTTTTTATTTTGTATTGTAAGAAATAACAGCCGCATGGGTCGATCCACAGGTTAAGCTACGCTTGCCGGGGTTGGTCCATGGATGGGTGACCATCTTTACATACCGAAACTCCTCCGTGCCTCGGAAAGCACGTTAAGCCGTTGGTCCCGGCTATCAATCGTAGATCTTTGGCAGTCGTTACGGGTCGTCAGAAGCCCGAAAGTCTTACAACCAGTCTTACCAAGGGGTATCGTATTACCCAGTAACTGGGTTGTGGAGGTCAGATAGGCAGTCGCTCCATGTAAAATACTGATATTCAGCTGCATCCGGTTAGACAGGAAGCCGACCCCAAGATAGTTGGGAAAAGGCTAGGCTAATGATGATGAGTATTAAGTACTTGTGTGAGAGGTACAAATAAATGTTTTTTTCTTTTCTTTCTTTTTATACAACTTTTTAGCTTTTTAGCAAACTGCTGAGTCTATATGAGAAACATGCTCCGCGTCGGCGGATAAAAATTAAACATAATCCTGCTCCGTGGATGACTTCTGAAATAAAAAGTGCTATCGCCTGTAAGGACAAGGCGAAGAGTAGGTACAGGCGTAGACCCACGGAACAAAATCTTGTTCAGTTCAAAGCTCTGCGTAACAGACGATTGCAGTAATCGTCTGTGTCGAGATGCTAAAGAGACGCTATTTTCACGAATCTCTTGTAGATCGCAAGTCCTCTCATGTTTGGAAATTCCTGAAGTCAGTCGGTAACGGCAAATCTCCTACTAACACGTGTAAAGATGTCGACTTGAGTGCTCTTAATAGGCACTTTTCTGTTCCTCCTGTCTCTCTGGACCTAAGTGTCAATACTTCTACTTTGCTTGAGCTCTCCAAATTGCCGTTACCGAACTGTCCAATTTTTAATCTTAGTTCTGTCTCTGAAGATGATGTTAAAAAATCTCTTCTTGCTATCTCCTCTTCTGCTGTGGGCCATGACAATCTGTGTTCCAGAATGATATTACCTGTTCTCCCTCAACTGTTTCCCATTATCACTCATATTTTCAATTATTCCTTATTAGGCTGAAGGAAATGTGCCAGAGATGGCACATTTCCTTCAGCCTGGAAACAGGCACACATAATACCTCTTCCCAAAATAAACAATCCTTCGTCCTTTTCTCATTTCAGACCCACCTCCATTCTGCCTTTTCTTTCTAAAGTTCTCGAACACATTGTTCATGGTCAAATTTCTAGATACCTAACGTCAAATGCTCTTATTTCCCCTTTACAATTTTGCTTCCGTGCTGGTCACAGCACTGTGACTGCACTTCTGAAAGTCACTGACGACATCCGCTGGGCTATGGACAATAAATCTCTTACTTTATTAGTTCTACTTGATTTCAGTAGTGCGTTCAACTCAGTGGATTTCAACATACTGCTTGGAGTCCTTCGTTCTATTAACTTCTCTTCCTCTGCCTTATCCTGGTTTGACTCTTATCTTCAGGGTCGCTCTCAGTGTGTCCGCCTTGACGAGATTTTCTCGAATTGGAGTGATCTCACTGCTGTTGTTCCTCAGGGTGGCGTTCTCTCTCCTCTTCTTTTCTCTATTTCCATTAATACTGTCACTAAGGTTATCACCTCTAATTTTCATCTTTACGCAGACGATTTGCAGCTTTATCGTCATTTCTTGCTTGCTGACGCGGAATCAGCGGTTAATGCCATGAATCATGACCTGGAGCGTATTAATCAATGGGCTAAGTCTTACGGCCTACAGATTAATCCTTCTAAGTCCCAGGCTATGATCATAGGCAGTCAGTATTACCGCACTGCACTTTACGTTTCCACATTAACGCCATTATCCCTTTTTTTTTTTTGGGGTGGGAAATTATCCTACGACTTCTCCCGCTCTGGGTGGAGCGGGAGGGCGTGTCAGACTCTTACTGACTAAAACCCACCCCTGTTCCTTCCTGCCTTTGAGTGCCCAGGGGCGAGGTAACTCTGTTTCGAACGCCATTATCCCTTAACAGCTCAACCATTCCATACACCGCCTTTGCTAAGAATCTCGGTGTCTTAATTGACAACAATCTTTCTTGGCGAGCGCAAGTGAACGAGGTTGGTCGTAAAGTGCACTCTACCTTCCACTCTCTAAAATCCCTGCAAAGTTTCTTGCCCTTTAAAACTAAAATTACTTTAGCTCAAACCTTAATTCAGCCGATCATTGATTACGCTGATGCCTGCTATCTGGATGCCACTGAGGAGCTCTTAAATAAGCTTGAGCGCTTGCAAAACCTGTGCATTCGGTTTGTTTTTGGTCTGAGGAAATATGACCATGTTTCTCAGTTTCGCAAGGATCCCAAGTGGCTCCCTATCCGTCTTCGCAGGAACACTCGGATATTATGTCTCCTGTACAGCATCCTTTGTAATCCTAAATATCCTGGCTACCTGCGTGATCGTTTTTCGTTTACTCGCCCTGCCGACGCCCCGTGTAGATCCCGCCTTAAGCATCATCTCAGTTTCCCATCCCATAAAACCCATTTCTATTCCCACTCCTTCTCTGTTCATGCGGTACGATTGTGGAACTCACTTCCACCTAATATCCGCGATTCTAAAACTGTCTACCAATTCAAGAAGCAAGTCAAAGAGTATTACCTCTCCACCATTCCGTGATTATATTTATTGTTGATATTTATTTTATAATATTTAATTATGTGCTTTGGTATATTGTAAAGTTGTTGTTGTTGTTGTTGTTGTTGTTGTTGTGTTGTATTGGTGTTGTTGTTGTGTAGTTTGGTAGTATGTTTGTGAACGCACCCACGATACAGGAGTAATTCTTGGTGTGGGGCAACGTTTTTTTTTTAAAAGAAGAAGAAGAGAGAGGTATATTTTATGTATGAATTATTTATTTATTCTAGTCTATTTTATGTTTCTATATCCATCTATACACACTGTGTCTACATTTCTCAACCAACTTTCCAGTCGCAGGTCTGCTGGAAGAAATTCTTTTGAAATAAGCAGCACCTTTGTGCTCTTCTATCTGTATTTGTTCGTTTTTCTCTGTAAGTGTTTTTGTGTGTGCATAAATAAATAAATAAATAAATACACAGGTACATAATGACACCTCTTATAAATTGGTTATCAAGTAAACTTTTTAGGGTTCCGTACCCGAAGGGTCCCAACGGAACCATTGCTGTCACTCACGTGTCCGTCTGTCCGTTTTTCGTCTGTCTGTCTGTCCGTCGTCTGTCACACAGGTTTTACAGCCAAACGGTAGGAGCTACAGTCTTCAAATTTTCACAATATAAGCATCTGGTCGACCCATCATCATCTGCCTGCCCTTATCCCATGTTACTTGCGGTCGGCGCAACACGTTTTTTTCTTCCATTCTGTCCTGTCAGCCGTCACACTATCACTAACTCCCTTTTCTTTCATATCACTCTTCACACAATCCATCCATCCTTATTTTGGCCTCCCTCTCCCTCTCCATCCATCCACATTTATATTCATAACTCTTTTAGTTACATGTGTTTCATCCCTCCTCTTTACATGACCATACCAAGATAAGCGGTTCCCTTTCAACTTTTCTGTGACTGGCGCCATTTTTAAACTACCTCTAATGTACTCATTTCGCACTTTATCCATTCTCTTTACTCCACACATCCATCTCAACATCTTCATCTCCGCCACATGAAGTCTTTTTCATCCGTCTTTTTCACAGCCCAACATTCTGACCCATACAGTACGACAGGTCTAATCACGGACTTATAGATTTTCCCCTTTAACTTAAGGGGCATCCGTCGGTCGCAAGTTGTTCCAGTGACCTGTCGCCATTTCATCCATCCTGAGTTGATCCTGTGCGTTACGTCTCGGTCTATATCGCCATCCCCCTGAAAAAGCGACCCGAGGTACCGAAAGTCTGAGCAGATCGGTACAGGCGTTCCGTTGAGACCTACAGGCATAGGACCCAAACACACACCATAGTCCTGGTCCTGTCCTGGTTGGGTCCATCTTGTCGACCCAAAGCCATAGAAATACTCGAAACATTTAAAGGTACGGAACCCTAAATGTGCGAAATCCGACACGAACTTAGCCGGATTTTAACCGACTTCCAAAAGGAGGAGGTTCTCAATTCGTCTGTATGTTTTTTTTTCTTTTTTTTGTATGTATGTTACGCGATTTCTCCGTCAGTTGTGAACCAATTTTCACAATTCTTTTTTTATCTGAAAGAATATACTCCCGAGATGGTCCCATATAAATTTTAACGAAATTGCTTTAGCGCTTTTTGAGAAACTGAACAAAAACGGAAAATACGTGTACCTCGATGACGTTTTGGTGTTCTCTAAATGTTTAAATTCCACGTTCCATTATATTGGGGTTTTTAGTTCTGGGGTATAACAACTAAAAAGTGAAAAATAAAAAACTTTTTTACAAAAAAAACAACCGACTTCCAAAAACAAAATACACTAAAAATTAATAAATAACTTTAATTTCGGAAGTCGGTGTCAAATAACGAAGAAGTAAAATACAAACACCGACTTCCGAAATTAAAGTTATTTATTAATTTTTAGTGTATTTTGTTTTTGGAAGTCGGTTGTTTTTTTTTTTTGTAAAAAAGTTTTTTATTTTTTATAATAAAGTAGCTTTTTGCCGCGGCTTCACGCGATTTAATCCGTCAGGCCCCGCGTGTCTCTAATCGGAGACGCGACAATAGGTTTTTAATTGTGTCTGCTATTCGGGGGCCTGCCGGGTATAGATTTTTCGGGGACTGTACTTTTTCGCTTGGTTTGCTGTGCATATTTTTCTACCAAGGGCGTTTAAAGGTAATATGAAACTGCATCATACCACTATCTACATTTAAAACTGAATAGCACGCGCTTTAGGTACCTACCCTACTCCCTTTTCTTTACTATTGGCAATGTGTTAAGGAATTGTATGATGATAGGTCAAGAAGTTAAAGCGTAAAATCGTAATAAAGAAACAAACTTAAATAAATAAATAAAAAAGCCTTTATTCTACTACTTTCAATATTTCTTACATCTAGTTACTTACAGGTACCGACGATAAACAATGCACATAGACCTTTATAAAGAGGTAGGCTAGTTTTAGCTTCGTAGAGAGTTATCTTTGTCGCACGAAGCCCTAACCAACAAACGGACGACGGACCAGCGACAAACGTCACAAAGTTAATGTGTGACAGAGATAACGCTCTACGAAGCCGACGCTAGCTTATTTTTTCAAAAGTTGATGTGCATTATTTACCGCCGGTGCCTGTACATATATTTTACTTTTAAATGATTCTAAACTTAAACTTATTACATAGCTTACTATTTATGATGTCACTTATGTTCTATATAATAATATTTAATTTAAAATGTGATTCACGCTCTTAAGCAGTAGTCTTTGGCGTAGGCCTCCCCTATTTCCTTCCACTAATTTCTGTCCCGAGTCTTAATCATCCAACCAGGTCCACCTTTCTCCCAAAAAATGTCTTCCCATCTTTTCCTAGGCTGACCTCTACTTCTGATTTGATCTCTTGTTATCCACTCGGTTACTTTCATGGTCCATCGACTGTTTTCTAGTTTGCAGACATGGCCAGCCAGTTCCATTTAAGTAGCCTGATTTGCTTAACAACATCAATCAATTTTGTCTTCTACCTTATAGTTTTGCTGTAAAGAAACAAATTTACATTCGCATTATTCAGAATAGACACAGATATGACATTAACCTTGGAACAATCAAGCACAAAATCGACCCGAGTGGACACGTCGCACGTCGTGTGCGGCGGCAGACCTTTGAAGATCCTGCCTGGGTCACGGATAAATGTGAAAGAGTCACCGCGGCCCCTGGCACAGACAACTGAAGGAACACGAGTTGGTTTTAGTCAGTAAGAGTCTGACACGCCCTGCCGCTCCAGCCAGAGTGGGAGAAGTTATTAGATGATTTCCCACCCAAAAAAAAAACTGGCCAAGTGCGTGTCGCATTTCGCACATTAAGGGTTCCGTACCAAATATTGATATTTGTTAAGTATAAGTACGTAATAATAAACATTATCACCAAATTTCAAGTTCATAGGTCATTATACAGTTTAAAAATTCTTCGTAATAAAATTTTATGACAGACGACGGACGGACAGACGGGCACGTGAGTGACAACAATAGGGCTCCGTTTGGACCCTTCGGCTTCGGGTACGGAACCCTAAAAACTGGCCAAGTTTGTTTCTGATTTCGCAAATTAAGGGTTCCGTACTAAATATTGGTATTTGTTAGTAAAGTATACGTAATAATAAACATTATCACCACAAGTTCATAGGTCAATGGGAAGTTTAAAAATTCTTCGTAACAAAATTTTGTGACAGCGCTAGCCTGGTAGGTTCTCGTGGTTAGTCGCTCAAATTCTTCAGCCGACAGAGGTGCTCCAGTGAAGCGCCCGTTCTTGCGGGCACTTACAGAACCCGCGGATTAGAAGGCACAGCCCTGAAGCCGCCCGCCGAGTTCCCTTGCGGGACCGCAGCGACGTCTCACGAACGAACATTTTGTGACAGACGACGGACGGACAGACGGACACGTGAGTGACATCAATAGGGCTCCGTTTGGACCCTTCGAGTAAGGAAACCTGAAAAGAAAAAGAAAGGCCTTTGAAGATAAAAACTCTTTTGTCCCGTCACACTATCAATTGCGTCCTTCTCCACCAAAAAAATACAATAGAGGTGACCTTCTCAAAAAAGAAATTAACCCTTCAAAAATATTAGCCAAACCTCACATAACATAATACAGTACCCATATCACATAATCAGTACTTGCTCAAATAGTATTAACTAACTCCTCGTTACCTCAAGCAAATAGAATCTGCCGTGCGACGAACGCGATGCGACTAATTGATCAGGTAATTTGTGGATCGCAGGTGTGCAGCCGCCTTTATGAATTACAAATAGCTATATACTTGATGTTAGGGTTGGAACAGAACTGAGCCTCGGACTCCGCAAGTGCGGCACTGCGCCTCCACATCAACAAGTGCGGAACTTCCGCAAGAAGCGAAGGTCAAGATGTAAATGTCCCTTTGTGCCTATTGGCACGGGGTTTCATCTCGAACAAAGAAAATTTAGTTCAAATAAATCTCAATAGATGGCGACATTAACACTGGATGGATGAAATGGCGGCAGGTCACCGGGACTATCTGTGACTCCCGCATTCCCCTAAAACTTAAGGGGAAGATTTATAAAACAATGGTCAGACCTGCTGTCTTGTATGGTTCAGAATGTTGGGCCACAAAAGGGATGAATGAAAAGTAATTGCATGTAGCTGAGATGAGAATGCTAAGAGCGATGTGTGGTGTTACGCGCATGGATAGAATTAGGAATGAGTATATAAGAGGAAGTCTGAAAGTGGCACCGCTGACTGAAAAGTTGTGTGGAAATCGGTTGTCGTGGTATGGGCATGTGATGCGGAGGAATGAAGAAAATGTCGTGAGGAAAGTCTTGTGTATGGATGTGGATGGCTATAAGAGTAGGGGAAGGCCAAAGAAACGATGGTTGGACTGTGTGAAAGAGGATATGGGTAAAAAAGGGGTGACTACAGAGATGACGACTAATAGAGGAGTATGGAAGAAAAAGACATGTTGCGCCGACCCCAAATAAATTGGGATAAGGGCAGGAGAATGATGAGATGGCGACATATGCATCGATTTCTTAAGTTGTGTAAGTAAAGTTTAAGTAAGTAATATTATTATTTTGAAAAAAAAAATGGTAAAACTGTATTTTCTTATTCAATAACCTGCCCTAAACATAAAATTGTGGAATAATTGGCTTGTAATTTAAATTGAGACGATTATTGGAACGAATCCTTAGACATCTATATTTCTTGTACCAATAGATGGCGCTGTTTGAAGTTTTAAAGTTTATCCATTAGTCTCTTTAAAATTTGAATAGTGACACATTTTGAGACAGTAAAACTGCTATGAAGTGCTAAAAATACTATAAAATAATTCCTCAATGAGTGAGAAAATATTGGTAAAACTTAAAGTAAATTCATTCAGCTTGCAAGCCGTCGCTGCTAACACCATCTAGCGAGGTGTAGATGACGGGCCTGAACGAAGAACAAAAGTTACTTGTGCCTGACGAAAACCCGTAGTTACGGCGGTACCGTTTCTTTGTATGGGATGAGGCATCTGTACGCTAATATTATATTATCAGTGCTATTGGCTTAGCTGTGTTATGTCTCCTGCTTGATAAGGAGGGAAGTGGAAATTATGTTTTTTCATACTTCTCCGCTGTTATTTTCTGATTTATGTCGTTGCGGGACCCAAGACAGTATAATCGTTTACCTCTGCGTTTTTCTGGTGGTTGCCACTGTTGCTTCTGGCGTTTTCTGGAGTTGCTGTGGTTGGAATTAGAGTGCCGGGTTTAGACCAATAAAAAAAATCAAAGTGTGTGTCGGACTTTGCACTTTTAGTGTTCCGTACCAAATGTATTTTTGACTATTTGTATAGCTTTGGGTCAACAAGATGCTTATACAGTGAAAATTTTAAGACTGTAGCTCCAACCGTTTGCCTGTAAAACCTGTGTGACAGACGACGGACAGACAGACGGACAGACCGATACGTGCGTGACAGCAATAGGGCTCCGTTTGGACCCTTCGAATACGGAGCCCTTAAAACCAGCCAAGCGCGTGTCGGGCTTCGCACATTTAGGTATTTGTTGGTAAAGTATACGTAATAATAAACATTATCAACAAATCTCAAGTTCATAGCTCGATGGGAATTTAAGAAACTCTTCGGAAAAAAAAATTGTGACATACGACCGACAGACAGACGGACGGATGGACACATGAGTGACAGCAATAGGGCTCCGTTTAGACCCTTTGGTTACGGAACTCTAAAAAACGAAGGTCCATCACATTAAAGGGTATTTGCATAGTTCAAAACAAGCCACTTTTCAGGCAGTCTGATGCAGTTGGTGGCATTAAATATGTGGTGGAACTATGATAAATTCCACCAACTGCTAAAATAAATGCCACCAACTGCTAAAATAAATGCCACCAACTGCTAAAATAAATGCCACCAACTGCTAAAATAAATGCCACCAACTGCTAAAATAAATGCCACCAACTGCTAAAATAAATGCCACCAACTGCTAAAATAAATGCCACCAACTGCTAAAATAAATGCCACCAACTGCTAAAATAAATGCCACCAACTGCTAAAATAAATGCCACCAACTGCTAAAATAAACTCCACCAACTGCTAAAATTAATTCCACCAACTCCATCAGACTGCTTGAAAATTTATTGATTTTTGTCAGTCTTTTTAAGGGTTTTTTTTTGTTTTCTCCTCCGACTCCATATTCACCTCCGCTACATCCCTAGTAGATATCCATTAGATAAATCGAAGGCGCCTCGCATTTCATTATACATATTCTGTTAATTTATCAAATGAGTTGTTAGTTTGAATTGGAGTGTATTATTGATAGCTTAATTTATTATTTCGTATGTCAGCTTGATGAGATTTGGCAATTTCTGTTATTAAATTTACTGTAAATTATATGATGCAAATTTCAATGAAAATATATTTTTACATCGCGGTCGACGTAACAATACATATTATTATTAGCAGAAGCCCGCGACTTAGTCCGCGTCAGGCTCGTAAACCTGCACACATTAAACAAATCATTCTGTGCTTTTTTTTTTTTTGGGGGGTGGAAAATCATCCAATGACTTCTCCCGCTGTCAGACTCTTACTGACTAAAACCCACCCCTGTTCCTTCCCTGCCTGAGTGCCTTTCAGTGTTCAGTCAGTTTCAGTGATTTTCAGAATTTATCTGCTACCCCTAGGCATGCAGGCACCGGCCACGATGGGCCCCGTCAGTGGTGGCTGACAACATCTCCTTGAGGCGCGCGTGGAACACTACGAGCCGTCGACTCACGGGCCTGGTGCTGATCGGACGGCGAGCTACCCACTGCTCGCCGTCCACAGGCCCGGGTAAATCATTCTGTGCTTGCGATGCATTCCGAAAGGTTCGGCAGTGTACTTGCTTCGGCAGTACATATACTTAAATTGGAACGATACAGAGAAGATTAGCATTGCCCCTGCGCAAGGATGACACGCAAAATCGTGAAGCGTTCCACATTTTGTTTTTTCCTGCCCGGGGGTTGAACCTGCCCGGGGGTTGAGGATAAATTCGGAAGAGTTACCTCGCCCCTGCCCAGGGGCGAGGAAACTCAGGGCAGGGAGGAACAGGGGTGGGTTGTAGTCACTAAGAGTCTGACACGTCTGACACGCCCTTCCGCTCCACCCTAGAGCGGGAGAAGTCATTGAATGATTTCCCACTACACAAAAAAAAAAAAAAATAAGGATCTTTTTAATTTATTTTACTTTCACATAATTTAATTCGATAAATATGTAATGAATTTATTATGTCCTGTATGGACGTCAACGAAGTGGAAAGAGTATGTAAGGTTCGTAGCATAAACGTGGAAAAAGGAATAACATTCGATATTAAAACTTTTCTATAGGCTAGTAGTATTGCTTTCAATAACCAAAGTTTACTGAGAGTCAGGTCTGGTGACGCAATACGGCGGGTAATGGAGAGAGCTATGTCTCCATTACCCGCCGAATCAGGGGCCCAATTCTGTAAAATAACTAATTTGTCAATAGTGTGTCAGTGGTGTCTCGATAGAATAGTCATTGACATTTGGTATTCTACAAATAATTTATGGTCATTGACTTGCCACTGTAGTGCCATTGAAACGCCTTAATTGGACTATTGTAATAACTGGTAGTCTGGTCTACTATAATGTCAATAGCATTTGGAAGTTTTCGCAGAAAACCAAATTTGCAACAGTGGCAAAATAATGTCTGTTGTGTGTCGATAGAGTGTCGATGGCGTGTTGCTTAACTCAAAGTTACAAAATTGGGCCCCAGGAATATACATCCGCAGCAGAACAAAGGTTACCTACATAGCACGAACAATCGCCATTACACACACAGCTGAACTGGCATTGCCCTATTGCTGTCACCTGTCACTCACGTGTCGTCTCAAAATTTTGTTCCTAAGATTTTTTAACTTCCCATTGACCTATAAACTTGAAATTTGGTGAGAATGATTACTATTACGTATATTTTACTACGAAATACCAATATTTCGTACGGAACCCTAAATGTGCGAAATCCGACACGCACTCAGCAGGTTTTTTATTCTTTACTTTTATGACTTTTTTAGCTCTACATAAATAAACTAAAAAAGCCTTTTACATTTGAAGGAATAAGACAGAATGTGTCTAGGCTTTCTTACTTCGGCTTCGTCGTTAAGTATACTTAGTTACCACTTATTTCTTCTTAGAAGTCAATCAAATGTACGTTTACTAAAAATCTGCCTATTTTTTTTATATATTAATATTTTTTTTTTTTTTTTTTTGAGGTCGGCTTCCAGTCTAACCGGATGCAGCTGAATACCAGTATTTTACATGGAGCGACTGCCTATCTGACCTCCACAACCCAGTTACTGGGTAATACGATACCCCTTGATAAGACTGGATGTCAGACTTTCGGGCTTCTGACGACCCGTAACGACTGTCAAAGATCCACGATTGACACCCGGGACCAACGGCTTAACATGCTTTCCGAGGCACGGAGGAGTTTCGGTATGTAAAGATGGTCACCCATCCATAGACCAACCCCGGCAAGCGTAGCTTAACCTAATGGATCGACCCGTGCGGCTGTTATTACTTTAGCCACGAGCTCCTCATTTACTAAAAATCTCAGACGAAAAAATCAAAGTCGCTTGTTTTTATAAAAATGTAACTGACCAACGAGCTTGTCTGGATTTTACACTAAATCTTAACTTTGACGTCTGAAATGTTAAGTAAACTTTAACTTGTTACAGCTTAATTTACTTGTTACGTACACTGTAACGTGTTTAAAACATTGGTTAAATATTGATCTGATAAATTATGATAACAGTTTACGCGGAAGCGAGAGTTTGAAGCCTAAAGAAAGTTTTGTTTCAAACTACAGCTTACATGAGTGTGCTGTATTTTATATTATGCTTGTTTTTAAAACATAGGGGCCTAATTTATAAAAAAAAATCATGTGATTAGTTTAAACACTGATTAGCATGTTCATTAAAGAGAGAGATCATTAAAAGGAAGTTTTATCCTATACAGGGTGTAAAAAGACACATCACAGAGACGTTAACTACGCATACTGTACGTCTAACAAAGTAGTTTTGCGCATAAACTATTGCTGGGAAACAACTTTTATTTTTTAACCAACTTTCGAGAAACGGAGGAGGTTCTATGTTCGACTGTATGTATGTTTTTTTTTTTATGTATGTCCGCGCATTTCTCCGTCAGTTGTGGACCGATTTTCAAATTTTTTTTTATTCGAAAGAATATACTCCCGAGGTGGTCCCATATAAATTTTATCGAAGTCGCTTTAGCGCTTTTTGAGAAACTGAACAAAAACGAAAAATACGCATATCTTGATAACGTTTTTGTGTTCTCCAAATGTTTAAGTTCCACGTTCCATGTTATTGGGGTTTTTAGTTCTGGGGTATAACAACTAAAAAGCGAAAAATAAAAAACTTTTTTACAAAAAAAAACGACCAACTTCCAAAAAAAAAAATACACTAAAAATTTAAAAATAACTTTAATTTCGGAAGTCGGTGTCCAATATCGTAGAAATAAAATACAAACACCGACTTCCGAAATTAAAGTTATTTTTAAATTTTTAGTGAATTTTTTTTTTTGGAAGTCGGTTGTTCTTTTTGTAAAAAAGTTTTTTTAGGTATGAAAAATAAAACTATTTTTTATTCCGTGCAATGTAACGTGAACACAGGCAAGTGTAGTTAAACCCCACCCCTTCGCTCTAAGCCACGTAGGTACTGGACGATTATAGTCACAGCCTATTTTTAGCGGGTCTGCCTTTAAGTGGCAAGTAAGAGTATTGGAGACCCGTTTGAATTTAGAAAGTGTAGGCTTGACGTTTGTGTCAGATAGATAGAAGTTCAGTCCTTGGAAGTGGGCACACATGTTGTGATTATTCTCTAAACAATATAGAGTATATATAACGCCCTCAGCTTGTTTCCCTTATCCTCCCGTAGCGAGTCCCTCTTCGAATAGTCCTCTCGCGCCAAGCCAGCGAGTCGCCAAGCTACGTGACATCCCCGGGGCTTCGAAGAACGTCCCAGGATCCCTGCAGGCCGTATTGGTGCCTTGGGGTCCTACAGTACTTATCGGATACGTTTGATATTCATTGCGAAAATTCAGGTAAAGTTTGTTTGGAAAAAAGTTTAGTAATAACACTTGGAATTCACTTTTGTAAATAAAAAAAACAAACGACTTTGACCATATCTCCAGAACCAGTGAATTCCCAGGTATGGTCTAGTGGGAAAAAAATGATCCATATAATTGGTAGAATATGTGGCTTTCGGCTTCGGAAACTGTCTTTTTATACCTCACATACACTTGAATTTGATGGATGAGACGTTTATTATATTGAGTTTAGAGACCGCTAATCAGTATTTAAACTAAGCATATGATTAGTGAGTTTTATAACTATTATAACAAGAAACACACGCCAATCATCGGCACTGAATTAATTCCTCTAATTACCAAAAAAGCGAAAAGTTTAATTCCAACATAACATAATAATAATAATGATTTATTATCAGGCAAAGCAACTAAGGCCCATAAATAAAATACAAAAAAAAACTTATAAGATAATAAACTAATACATATTGAAAAACGTAAACACGAAGCACACGAAGTGACGGCGTCGTGTTACGCTGCGATGTGTCGTGTAGCCGGCCGCGGAAACGCCGATACAGAACACCTTTCGGCCAAAACTCTTCCTTGAGGAAGGTCATCAAATGGTGAGCCGGAACGTGCACCACGAACGACCTTAAATTAGTATTACGGCGCGCCTTCAACTTCTCCTCCCACAAGGCCCAGTTGGTCTACACCCGCGTGTTCTCTACGATGTCCTCAGTCTTCGTAGAGTGATGCAAACGTACAGACAGCTGCGTCGCCGGTACTGCAGGACGTAGCAGGGCTTAAATTCAGGCTCCGTACTGCTGGGACTTTGAAATAACCAGTCTACCGATAGCTAACAAGTTGCATATGATAACTAAAATTTTAAAACAACTGACAGCTCTACTCTCAGTACAGTTCAAAAAAGTGGTTTAAACATACTATGAACACTCATTATTTCTCACTCCATTACATCAGCATATTATGTTTTTGTAATGTATATTCGTTGGTAAACCTTAAATAAATATCCTAACAAAAGAAACGATACAACATGTGTATGTGTTGCCAGCGCTATAACAATGATTCCATTAGATACAGCTAAGTGATGCGGAATTTAGGTAGCTAATCATATTCTGCAGCTTTAGGGGTTTGCGTTGAAACAACGATACGTCTGCAGACAAATATGTAAGGTTTTCGCGAGTCCATAATTATTATTACAAAAATATAATTATCATGATTATCTTATTGCCAGGAGTTCAGAACTTCTAAGAGATATCAAAACCAAATCTAAGCATCTTCCATATGTTTTTAGGGTTGCGTACCCGAGGGGTCCAAACAGAGTCCTGTTGCTGTCACTCCCGTGTCCGTCTGTCCGACGTCTGTCACACAGGTTTTACTGCCAAACGGTTGGAGCTACAGTCTTCAAATTTTCACAGTATAAGCATCTTGTTAACCTAAAGCCATACAAATTGTCAAAACATTTGGTACGGAACCCTACTTTGAAGATGTGCGAAGTCCGACACGGACTTGGCCGGTTTTTTAAAGAAAAGAAATATATTTAATTTTTAAATGCCTCCAAGTCAACACAGAGAGGGAGAATAACCACATTATAAATCTATTTAATTTATTTATATTATTTGATTACCACGTCCACAGTTATCACTTACTAATTCCCCCCAAATTTCCCCCAATTACCCCCAAATTCGATGCTCTACTCGACTGCGCTGGACCAAAATTCACGCGTTGTACAAGCAAAAATGTGGCCGGCAGTCCCCTACCAATTGCGCCAAATCAAATAGTCGGATTACATTCCTATCACTTGTGTTTATCACTTGCCCGAGGTCATTCGGCCTCCGACGAAATAATTTCCGCAAATGACGTTTAGCCGCCGAAAACGTCGGCAAACGTCGGTAATTGCCCTCTCGCTATATAAATTGGCTGAGTGTGTTACCGGCAGTGGGAAGGGCTTCGACTCTAACTAAGAAATCTCGATCTGAGGGATTTCTTTTTTGATGATTTGATTTTGGGAAATAGAGGTTGTTAGTGACAAGAAAACTGATATGTCAGCAACTCTTCAGACAATTTAAACTAATTTATCTTTCGCGCTTGAAAAAGTTTAACACAGAAACTCGCAACAGATTGTTTCTGCAACAGCAAATCCATTTTTAACTGACTTCAAGAGGAAGTTCTCAATTTTAACCGACTTCAAGAAGTCTCATTTCGTCGAAATCTTTTATTTCTTACTAGCTTTTGCTAGCGGCTTCGCCCGCGTGGTATTAGTACCTACTTCTCCTCATTATAATTATAGTCTATGTGCAAAGTTTCATGAAAATCTATTCAGTAGTTTTTGCGTGAAAGAGTAACAAACATACATCCTCAGAAACTTTCACATATACATATAGAAAAAAAAATTGTAAAAAGTTTTTTATTTTTCACTTTTTAGTTGTTATACCCCAGAACTAAAAACCCCAATAACATGGAACGTGGAATTTAAACATAGTCGTAATTGGAGAACACCAAAACGTCATCTAGGCATACGTATTTTTCGTTTTTGTTCAGTTTTTCAAAAAGCGCTCAAGCAATTTCGATAAAATTTATACGGGACCACCTCGGATAAAAAAATAATTTTGAAAATCGGTCCTTAATTGACATCGAAATGGGCGGACATACATAAAAAAAAGAAACATACGTACAGTCGAACATAGAACCTCCTCCTTTTTGAAGTCGGTTAACAAAGTCGGGTTAGTTACACCATTTATAACTCAAGAACGGCTGTACCGAGGCGATAAGAAGTTCGCCGGGACAGCTAGTTTATAATATTAGTAGGAAATAGGATAGTAAGAAGTAGGATGTATGTTCCCGATTACTCTAAGACGTCTGGACCGATTTGGAAAATACTTGTTTGAAAGGGTTACAGGTGGTCCCGTTTACATTTGGTGAAAATCTGATTCAGAACATCGGAGATAGACAATGGAACTTTTCAATAAATGATAGCAAACCTGCCGGAATTGCTGCAATAGCATGTCTTTTTATTGTTTATACTACTTTAGAATATAACATCACACTGATACACTCGGAAGAGGTACACAGATTTGTATAGAAAAAGAAAGAAAGAAAGAAAAATAATTTATTCTGCGCAGATTTACCGCACATTACAGAAAAAATGGATTAAATAACGTAAACATACATGAATGCTAAAAGCCTCGTATTCAATCAATGTAATATTCAATCAATGTAAGTCTTCTGTTCATTGCCTAATGTCAGAGTCCGCCAACAACCAAAGACAATACATATATTTCGTAATACTATGTAATCTGTACTGCGACACTGGCAAATGACAACAAACAGACCATCAAAACGAAACACAAAAAAAAAAACAGTTTGTGAAAGTGGAAAAACAACTAATCTCTTAACAAACACGATATAGTTCAACCTGATACACCAATTATGTTCAAATTCCATATTTTTTCGGCTATCAATTCGGGCATAACTTTACTACAGTTTTAGTTATGGCCATGGGGTACAACAACTAAACAGTGAAAAATATAAAACTTTTTTTCCAAAAATAATAGAACGACTTCCAAAAAATGCAAAAAACCTTAATTTCGGAAGTCGGTATCAAATAACGAATAATCAAAACTACAAACACCAACTTCAGTTAGTTGTATTTTTTTGTGGTAAAGTTTTTTTAACACAAAATTTTAGAAAAAACTCACAACCTGAAAAAATATGAAAGTTTATACCCAAACATCATCATTTTCATTGTTTCAACCGAAAGACGTCCACTGCTTACCAGCAGTGGACGTCTTTCGGTTGTGGAAGGCCTATTACCATAGGCCTTCCACAAGTGTCGCTACAACGACCGGTCCTGTGCGTCTCGCATCCATCGGCTACCAGCGACCCTCACCAGGTCATCGATCCACTTTTTGGGAGCCCTTCCAATGCTGCGTCTTCCGGGACCCAAACATACATATCTACCATTACGTATTATTCTTCTGACTTTTTCTAAGCCTCCCTAAATCGAGAACCGCAAGTAGTGATGTTTAGTAGCACTCCTACAAATGAGGTTTGTCGATGGAGCTGGGGCGGTGCTCCTCGCAATTACCGCGTACCAGCGGGGCGCCACCGTCGCTCCCGCTGCACAGGAATTTATGGGAGGCACGTGTCAAACACATTTTTACACGATAACAAAAAAACGGTAATGTGTAGGATTCTGGTGTTAATTGTTATAGATTACTTCCAGAACAAATTGTTAATGTTGATGTTGATTGAATTGAAATTGGTGTTGATTCTGTTATGCACAAACTAAACTTAATTTAGGCTATTGCTATCTTTTTCTCTCTAATAAAACAAGAAAGAGACGGACGTAAATTAGAGCTGTCAAATTTAGTTTTAACTAATATTTCCATACAAATTAAGGGTACACGTAAAAACATGTCGTCTAAAAACACGGCGAAGCGCAAGGCGTAAACTAGTTTGACATCTCTAACTTAGTGCATAGCTATAGCCGTCCTTTTCTCGCACTGCCTTTTAGTAAAAGATAGTAATTCTCTAATTTTAGTTTAGATATTGAACAAGAGAACCCGTGCCATTGTCAAGGTAATCATTACTAAAATATTGCACGCTAAAGTGCAGTTATACGACTTTTAATGATTTTTAATTGAAAATCACGTCTAAACGACTAGTTTTATTTCTTTGAAAAAAATATATGTTAGTCAAGACAATTTTTTTCGTAATTCGATATGTGAATATTTGAAATTATATTTTATTATCATAGTGTAATTAATTTGTAAAGATATGTCTAAAGCGGATAAAAAATTAAGAATCACGCAAAAACTATAAAGCATATTTATACGAAACTTTTACCATTTTAAAGATCATTTAAGTATTTATATTTTAATATACGTTTTTTAGTTTAATACTTGTTGTTTTATGTATAATAAATTAATAAAGCGTCTAATTTCGGACAGACTCCTTGATGGGCGAGTCCTATTACTGGGTGGACATACGACGCGTTACGTGAGCTCAGCACAGAACACGCAAGCTAACCACTCAAGGTCGTTGGCAGTTAATAGCGCTGTAACGGTGAATCCGTTATTAAGTATTATTTTTAAAAGGCAAAACAACTCAGTTCACCAAGACCGCATATTATTTTTTATTTTATCACAGAAGTTATCCTCAAACTCACAGAGACTTCCCCATTCCTATCTAAGCTCAAGAAGAAGACTTTTCTCATGTGAATACTAAAGAAACTAATTCTTTTCAGAAATAAGACTACCCGTAAAATACCCCCTTACGTAAGTAGAGCCTGAAGTTATTATGACTGGTTATTTGTAGGGGCTTACTCTTCCCAGTCGCATTCATATAAAGTCGTGGCGAGAGAATTTACGGGAGGACTGTGCGCCTGGCATTTTTGAGTTAATTCTCCAAACATTATGTGCATCGCACTCGGAGGGTTGAGTACGGAGTGTTATAATGTACTCTGTGACGGAGTGCAAGAGTTTTAGATGGAGTTTTGATCGTAATTAT
Organism: Polia nebulosa; assembly: GCA_951329385.1. Lineage (NCBI taxonomy): Eukaryota > Metazoa > Arthropoda > Insecta > Lepidoptera > Noctuidae > Polia > Polia nebulosa. The sequence goes on from OX589593.1 coordinate 6,962,980, forward strand.
TATTTACCGTGATATTTTATAGAAGAGATTTTAGCTGGTGTTAAACTATACTAAATAAAGTTATTCGGCCAAGTGCGAGTCGAACTCGCGCACGGTGGGTTCCGTTTGGTTTTTTTTAAATATTTATTTTGCGTTTCTTTGTTCTCAGAGCAACGCAAGTTTATTTCATTCACCAATTCATAATTCAAGATAATATAGTCTTATAAAACGACATTTAAAGTTTATCATTCCTTCCTTCGTCTTATTTCTTTCTATACGGTTTCAATAGTTGAAAACACAAAAACACATTTTTTTATAAACGTCAAAATATCTCCTCTTTTGATAACCAAAAACTACAGATTAAAAATAACATAGATAACTTTACTGCCAGTGCTACGCGCGGCAACATTCAACCTTAAAGCAATACAGCGATGTATTTTCTTTTCATTTATTTTATTCTGTGTTTAGTATTTGTTGTTATAGAGGCAACAGGAATACATCATATTATGTGAAAATTTCAACTGTCAAACTATCACGGTTCATGAGATACAGCCTGGTGACAGACGGACAGACAGACAGACGGCCGGAACGCGGAGTCTTAGTAATAGGGTCCCGTTTTAACCTTTGGATACGAAACCCTAAAAAGAGGCACGTAGAAGCACGGATACAAAACAATATATGTCAAAGTTACCACAATTTTATTAATTATGTAATTTTAATTTTAAAACAGTAACAAATAACAACTAAATCACAAGAATTCGACAATAACAATTAACAAGGCGTCGCATTCTCAAGTGTTCACATTGAATGACATCATCAATCAAAGAACATTATTTACGTCAATTTAACAAACGACATAAACCAGTAAAATTTGAAAAACCCGGTTGTCACAACTAATGAAGGGATTAAGTAACATTTTAAATTTGGTAGAATTATAGTGAATCGAAAAACGTTCCGGGTGTGCTCATTCCTGCATCTTTTAGTCTTTTAGCATCGACACGGTAATTTTAAATTAGAATGAAATAATATAACTAAATGAAAGCCACATAATTTCAAAGATAAATAGTTACAATTTTTATAATTAAGTGTGACAGCTGCTGTATAAATAGATTATATAAAATTCGGCGTATATCGTTACTGTAACATGTTTATTGTACTTTTGTTACTAAGGCTATTGCGAATGGAGTATAGCTTGTACCAGGTATACATGTATTTGAGCGCATGTGCAGAGTTTGAACACAGTTTACATATTTAAGCAACTTCAAAAAAAAGAGAAGGTTCTCAATCCGGATGTTTATATTCTATTTCTTTTTTGGTTTTTAAACGTTATTGGAAGTTAAATCATAAATTTAAAAATCAAATTGGAAATTAATATGTTCATAGTTATGAGCGACAACGGAACCCTAGACTGCGCGTGGCCCGACACCGCCCTTGATTTTTTTTTGAAGTCAGTTGTATCTTTTTGTAAAAAAGTTTTGCTATCCCGTTTTGCAGTCTTCAAATCTTCTTGTTACTCGTAGGAGGCCGTACACGAAATTTTGCCGATTTCGCTGATTTACGTGACTTTACAGTTAAAATAATGTATTTCTAAAAGTTTTAATGCACAGCATGAAAGATTATTTCAATTATGATCTAATGTATGAGCTATTTTTTTAATTTTTATTATAATAACGATTAAATCGACCACAAACCGACGACGGTTTTGTTAAATTTTCTGTAAGGGGTTTAGAATATTCACATAATTACGAATCGTATTGACGTCTAAACGGTATGAAAAAAATTAGAATGTATTGTCGCAAAAGTCATCTATATAATGTATGAATTTACTATAAATTTACTTTATACCACTTTACCTATACATTTTTTTAAGTAAAAAAATATTTAACATACTCAAATTTTAGATAAAATGGACAAAGAATTGCTTTTGATTTTGGCTCTTTAGAACTCTCGTTAATAAAATTAAAACAGCAAAAATAAACTTCAATTCACCATCAATCCATTTCTTGAGAAAAAAATGTAAAAATACAAAAATTTTGGCAATAAAAAATCTTTTAAAACAACCCAAATCTCGACTTATAATACGCAACGCAAGCTTCGAATCTAGCTTCATTAGATCACAATTGAAATGACCTTGCATGTTGTGCATTAAAACTTACAGAAATGCATTATTTTAACTGCAACATGTGATATCTGTAAAATCACGTAAATCAGTGAAATCGGCCAAAATTTCGTGTACGGCCTCTTAAAGCTATGTCTAGCACCAGCATAACGGAATTCTTCATAAACTATTTCAAATAACAGACAGTTTTACATAAAACGTGAATCAGAAATACCTTGCTGTCAAAAAAGGTCACCAAATAGAAAGCAGCGCTTCTAAAAGTTATTCCGAGTCTTCCACACTTTACAAATTCTTTTCAACGATAGATTGAGAGTGTAAAATTTTGTTTCATCTGTACTTTTTTGCAATTCTGCTTACTTTCCGGTGCACAGAGACTCTCTGGAAATGCCCGGAAATCTATGTATGTTCAATTGATCGCTAAACGAGTAATAAACTGTCATTCGCAAAAAAAAACCGGCCAAGTGCGAGTCGGACTTGCGCATGAAGGGTTTTGTATCATCGTACAAGATTATACGCGTCGACTGGTTGCCATTATTAGGATCGAGCAAAAAAATCCAAAAAAAACACGTTTCTAATAAATTAAAGGGCCGGGTTTTTAATTTATTTTTATTATTTGTTGCTAAAGCGGCAACAGAAATACACATTCTAAGACAATTTCAACTGTCTACCTAGTTATTAAGGATCATGAGATACAGCCCGCTGACAGACAGACGGGCGGACGGGCGGACGGACAGCGGAGGCTTAGTAATAGGGTCCCGTTGGTGCAAAAATACATTTTAAATATAGATAGAGTAAACGACGATGTCTGTACTAATATGAACTGTGTTACAGTTACAGACACCGGCGACTTCCTCCTACAGCTAAGAGTTACAATTCAATCGATACCACAATTCTTTAATGCTAAAATTGCAAACACATACAATTTCAATTTTATACATCCCATTTAAGTTAATGGAACTTAAAATAAGTTAATTTAATAATAATAATCCATTAGTTACATTACAATATAATCCAACATCATTTAACTCAATAATAATAAATAGTCACTAAAATATCCAACTAGTTATTTAGCAGAATAATTTAATTTTTAATATTATAATTTAATCTACAGGCATGCATGGAAATACAGGAATGTGTGTGTCAGCGCTTATTACCTATTGATGTAGAACTACCTACCCAGAGAACAGACTCTCAGTTTCGTCATAAGTTAGAGCCTGAAGATGATTGTTTACAACACTCTTACACCTGTATTTTGGAAGTGAGTATATTCTGCAATTTTTAACGTACGGCGAAGTCCCACCGGTTCATGATGGACATCCCATCCATACGCACAAAGCGTTTTGAGAAAACATTCATTGCGCGTACAGCTAGGGAGTGGAATTCCCTACCGGAGTCTGTGTTTCCTGATAACCTGGGAGTCTTTAAGTCAAGAGTGAATAGGTTGCTTCTAGGCAAGCGTGCTCCATCTTCGACCGCATCATCGCTTACCATCAGGTGAGATAGTGGTCAAACGCGTGCCTATAAACAATAAAAAAAATAAGGGTATATAGCTAAACAATGGCATTTAAATAGAAGAAAATAATAATTATCATTGCTGAAAGGGGTTGGTGTAATCCCTTACAGTTAAGACATGCTTAGAAAGCTTTCTTCTAAGAACTTTTACGGCGTTTAGTTTACAATCCAAAGCGAGTAGAACTAATACTTTTACACTGTAGAGCTGCTGTTAGTGCTGTAACTGTCTTTGTCTATAAAGGGGTGTTTGAGGATTAAACTTGGCGCTAGATTAGTACTAGTCTGTAAGATAACGAAATATTTAAAGTATTTAGATTGAAGTCAAAGTGACTGTGATCCTACGTCCTATCGTACTATATTTATTTATTTACAGGGTGTAACGGAAAGGTGTGGTTATATTTTAAGAACCGGTTATGCCCATGGCAATGAACAACTTTCTCTAAGAAAAAATAAAAAAATCCCAAAAAAAAAATTGGACTTACCATACAAAATAATCATCAGCTGATCAATATTTATGTGGGAGTTAAATTCTTTTTTTGAGAATTTCCTCAAATTTTCTTGAAGAAAGTTGTTCATATCGATGGGCAGATTTAGTCCTTAAAATATGACTGCACTTTTCCGTTACAGCCTGTATATAGATTATTTTCTATCTCTTAGATTCTCGGGACCCTGAGGTCCCGGACCTTTGAAAGGCGTACGAGGGGCCGAAGCCAACTCACACATTTTATCGCACTCACTCGTTCACACTATGGCCCCCGCTTGAACAATGTTATTGAAATACATCAATGAAAAAGGCAGGGGGTGACTTGCACACTCAATAAACGGGCCCCCAAAAACGGCCGCTAGCATGTAGCGTGACGTAGCAACAAGGAGGCAACATATTCTGAGGTGCTTAAGGAGTGGAGAGGTATTCCACGACTATCAGGACAATCCCGGAAGTACGGTCAAGATCCCTACCAGTATCTAATATTAATTAATTGATATTTAATTCAGTTTATATTTTATTTACCCTGCGTGTCCGTGCGTCACTGCGGGGTGCCAACTGAAAACTAGCGCTGGGTGTCCAACGCCCAGCAAATGCTGAGATGGTAACCCTTTCGGTATGGGCACGCTCAGCACAATTTTATTGTATCTCTGTGTACCTACTATGATTTTCCTTACCTTTTATTTATTGCTGTTGTGTTGTGTCTGTGTCGAATAAATGTTTATTCTATTCTATTATATTCTATCTTATTGGATTATACATCCTTCTCCCGAGCTGGATGGCTCTTGTGAATATCCAATCCAGCCAGCCAATAAAGGCATGAGAAAGGTTGGGCGTTTTGTTCCTCGTCATTGTTCAATACGGCAGGCAAAAAGCAGCAAAAGTTCTCACGGAAGATCGGGTCTGTGGGGTCGCTACTGACTAACAGTTCGCCACAAAACTGCTCAGCGGATTATTATTTATTTACTATTAACTAGCTGGCCCGGCTAACTTCGTACCGCCCAAAATCCAATAAATAAATCCATTATCAAGATATCAATATATGGGATTTTTTCTTTCTTTTTTTCTTGGTATTTTCCGATATTTTAATAGTTATTCTGCTTTTCCGGACGTAGACAAATCCAACAATACAAAAATCATCCAAATCGGTCCAGCCGATCTTAAGTTATAAATGGTGTAACTAACCCGATTTTGTTATAAATATAAAGATTATTTATTTAATCATTACGAAAGTTTGGACGGATGAATGGATAGATAGACGGACGTTTGTTACTCACTCACGCCTGAACTGCAGAACTGATCTGGATTAAATTTGGCACAGAGATAGATTATAGTCTGGAATAGCACATAGGCTATAATTTATAACTGTACTATACCCCAGTACTATGTAATTCCAGGCGGGCGAAGCCCACTCCGGTATCACCGGGTGCCGCCCTACCTCCGTCGCGTGGTCGAGGCATATTTGACGGACAGGGCCGTCATCTACCCCGGTCACCAGGGAGAATGAAACCGGCGAGAGATGTCGTGCAGTGTTCCACAGGGATCGGTCCTGGGACCGCCTCTGTGGAACATCGGGTACGACTGGGTACTGCGCGCCGACCTCCCTAGCGGCGTCAGCGTGGTTTGCTACGCTGACGACACGCTGGTTTTGGCACAAGGGAGGTTGTACCAGGCGGCGGCCAACTTGATGTCACGCGGGGTTGCGACAGTAGTTGAGAGGATCCGGCAACTGGGACTCGAGGTAGCATTGCACAAGTCTGAGGCCATGTGTTTTCATGGTCCTCGGAACGCGCCACCGTCGAGTTCCCAGATAATGGTAGGAGGGGTTCACATCGGCGTCGAGAGGCTGATGAGATACCTGAGTCTCGTCCTCGACAGCCGGTGGAACTTCGTCAAGCATATCCGACGTTTGGCTCCCAGACTGGAGCGGGCCAGTGCTGCTTTGAAGCGGCTCCTGCCCAATCTGGGAGGTCCAAACGCCTCCTGCCGGAGGCTCTACGCGGGGATCGTGCGGTCCATGGCCCTTTACGGGGCACCGGTGTGGGCGTGTTCCCTGAGGCGGCGACCAGCTCGCCGGTTGAACGCGTCCCAAAGGGTCATGGCCATTCGGCTCATCCGAGGATACCGCACGGTCTCCTTTGAGGCGGCGAGCCTCCTTGCCGGACTGTCGCCATGGGATCTGGAGGCCAGGATTCCCGCGCTGCTCTGGGAGTGGCGCGAGGAGACAAAACCCCGGGGCGAAACTCCGCTGCCGCGACACCTCACAGCTCGGCGGACGGAGCTCCGGCAGGATCTCATGGCGACATGGAGACAGCGACTGTCGCAACCCAGCACTGGGCACGCCACCATTGCGGCGGAAGTGCCCCTCTTTGAGGAGCGGCTGGAGAGGCGTCACGGCGTCCTCACCTTCCGCCTGACGCAGGTCCTCACCGGAGACGGTTGTTTCGGGAGTTTCCTGCATCAGATCGGGCAGAAGGAAACGCCCGGGTGTTACCACTGTGCGGATCGCCCAGAGGACACGGTGGAGGCCTGCCCCGCTTGGGCGGAGCACCGCCGTGTCCTCGTGGATGCGATAGGTGGCGGCAACCTCTCGCGCCCGGCCCTGGTTCAGGCCATGGTACGGAGCAAGAGGGAATGGGAGGCAGTTTCCGCCTTCTGCGAAGCAGTAATGCTCGTGAAGGGCGGAGGCGGGACGCGTGAGGGAAGCTCAACGGAGTGGCCCTCACGGCCCCGGCCGCTACCACCGCAGGAGAGGTACTGGGCGTACTGGGCATAGGACGTCGCGAGACGAATTCCGGCCACCGTAGACCCGGGCCTGCGGACGGCGAGCAGCGGGTAGCTCGCCGTCTGATCAGCACCAGGCCCGTGAGTCGACGGCGCATAGTATTCCACGCGCGCCTCAAAGAGATGTTGTCAGCCACCACTGACGGGGCCCATCGTAGCCGGTGCCTGTATGCCTAGGGGTAGCGGATAAATTCTGAAAATGATTTACCGCACCCCTGGGCACTCAGGCAGGGAAGGAACAGCGGTGGGTTTTAGTCAGTAAGAGTCTGACACGCCCTCACGCTCCACCCAGAGCGGGAGAAGTCATTGGATGTTTTCCAACCTCCGAAAAAATAAAAATAAAAAAGGCGAGCGAAGCCGCTGCCTGGCAGTAACTATTGCCTGATACATACTCCTGTCTTTAGGGCATATAATCTATAACATCCATAATTGCGATATATATTGGATGGTTGTTTGAATGATTTTCATTCAAACAACCATCCAATATACCTATTTCATCGACACACACAATTTTAAAATCCACATCACTACGCCAACAAACCGCGAACCGATTTGATAGTTTCATAAAATCGATAAACCAAACATGAGTCTGTCAAACAGTAATCGAACATTCAATCTGTCTGCGAACAGGTTATAATCGAGGGTCGGGTAATATAATCGGATGGAACGCAGGCCGGGCGTGGATACAATATGCTAATTCAATGTTTGCCAAATGTACTGTGCCGATTCGATTCCACTCGTCGAACGAACAGACCTACGCTACGACAAGCGCTGTTTATCGATAGTGATGCGATGCGACCTTACTGCAGCACTATACTTGAATTTTGACTACGTCGCTGGTCTAGGCCCTAGGGGTCGCAAGCATGACTGAAAGAAAGAAAGAAACAATATTTATTTGCAACAAGAACATGTTAACTCTACATACTCGTACAAATAAAAAAAACTGTGCGAGGCCAAAAAGGCTCCTAATTTAGCGTTATGCTGCGATATTTATGCAATAAAGCAATAAATAACGCAGTGCTAGTATTCTGTTACGGTCCGTTGTGATGCCACAGACATACTACCGGGACACGGTACAAAATTACTAAAACAAAAAAATATAAAATAAATAAATAACAAATAAAAAATAAGCC